>JAPDVU010000003.1:77312910-78777285 GCA_026230045.1 Corynorhinus townsendii | reverse complement strand
AAAAATATAAAAAGGTCCGTGAATATGCTTATTTATTGTTGTATGATTTGTAATTGCAAATGTTTGGAAACAATCCAAATTTCTATATGAATGCAGGATTAGTTGAACAATCCATGGTTCATCCACACACTGAAACATTCTGTCAGCTTAAAAAATGAAGGGGAAATCTTTATACATTGACTTGGAATAAGCTGCAGGAAGAATTGTAAAGTGAAAAGGCAGAGTACATAGCAATAAATATTGCATGCTATTTTTTTCTGTAAGAAAGAGGGAGGGGAATGTATATATGTAAATTCACTCATATACATATATATTTGATTTAAAAAATATTAGAAGGGTAAATAGAATAAATGCAAATGCCATTTTATAGAGGTAGAAAGATAAAGTGGAAAGATAAAATTGAGGACCCATATAACAACCTTTGATATTTACTATTGACTATTATAATTTACTAGAGGCCCGGTGCACGAAATTCATGCTTGGGGGGGGGAGTGTCCCTCAGCCCAGCCTGCACCCTCTCCAATCTGGGACCCCTCAAGGTATGTCCAACTGCCCATTTAGGCCCAATCCTAGTGAATCCCAATTGAGCCTAAACAGGCAGTCAACATCCCTCTCACAATCCAGGACTGCTGGCTGTCAACTGCTTTCCTGCCTGCCTTACTGATTGCCCCTAACTGCTTCTGCCTGCCAGCCTGATCACCCCCTAACCACTCTCCTGCCAGCCTGATTGATGCTTAACTGCTACCCTGCCAGCCTGTTTGCCCCTAAATGCCCTCCGATGCAGGCCTGGTACCCCCCAACTGCTCTCCCCTGCAGGCCTGGTCCCTCCCAACTGCCCTCCCCTGCTGGCCATCTTGTGGTGGCCATCATGTGTCCACATGGGGGCAGGATCTTTGACCACGTGTGGGCAGCCATCTTGTGTGTTGGAGTGATGGTCAATCTGCATATTACTCTTTTATTAGATAGGATAGAGGTCTGGTGCACGGGTGGGAGCCAGCTGGTTTGCTCTGAAGGGTGTCCCAGATCAGGGTGGGGTTCCCTTAGGGTGTGGGGTGACCTGGGGGAGGGGCTTGTGGTGGTTTGCAGGCCGGCCATGCCCCCCAGGGACAAAAGCGGAGGCCCTGGGATCTGGGATTTATTTTTCTTCTACAATTGAAACTTTGTAGCCTGGAGCAGAGCCAAGCCTTCTGCTCCCTCCGTGGCAGCAGCCATTTCTGTTGGGATTTATGTATCTTCTATAATTGAAACTTTGTAGCCTTAAGTGGAGGCCAAAGCAGGCCAGGGCTGCAGAAGCTTGGCTTTTCTCATCACCATGGGCAACCATAGCCTCCTGCTCTCTCCAGCTCTGTGGCGGCAGCCATTTCTGTTAGGATTTATCTTCTATAACTGAAACTTTGTAGCATTGAGTGGAGGCTTGGGCCTGCCAGGGTGTGTGCAAAGCTTGGCTTCCTCCATTGCCAGGGAAACCCAAGCCTCCCTCCTGCTCACTGGCCACAGCCATCTTGGTTGGGTTTATTTGCATAGTTGCCCCTGATTGGCTTGTGGGCGTGGCTTATAGGTGTGGCAGAGTTATGGTCAATTTGCATATTACTCTTTTATTAGATAGGATGCACATTTTATATATGCAAAAAATAAAATTTTGCCCTAACCAGCTTGGCTCAATGGAGAAAGCGTCGGCCTGTGGAGTGAAGGGTCCCAGGTTTGATTCTGGTCAAGGGCATGTACCCTGGTTGTGGGCACATTCCCAGTAGAGGGTGTGCAGGAGGCAGATGATTGATGTTTCTCTCTCATTGGTGTTTCTAACTCTCTATCCCTCTTCCTTCTTCTCTGTAAAAATATCAATAAAATATTAAAAAATAATAATAAAATAAAATAAATTTTATCAAAAGAAATGCTGACACTAAGATAAATGAATAGCTACATGGTAAAAAATCCAAAGTTTAAATTTAAAAAAAATTCTAATAGGTATGCAACAATATATTTTAATGGAATTATTTTATTTTTGAGTTTGAATGATTATTTTTTAAATACTCATGAAATGATATTGTATTAGTTTTAGATTTACCACACAGTGATTAGACATACAACTTACTAAGTGACTACCCCAGTAAATCTAGCACACATCTGACACTGGACCTAATTATTATAATACTAGCTGCCCAATGCATGGATTCATGCACCAGTGGGGTCCCTCAGCCTGGTCTGCAGAGATCAGGCTGAAACTGGCTCTCTGACATACCCTGAGGGGTTCCAGATTGAGAGAGGGTGCCAGCCAGGTGGAGGCACCCCACTGGTGCACGATCAGGGTGGGGAAGGGACTGCAGGAGGACTCCAGGCCATGTCCAGCCTGTTTCGCCCAGTCCCAATCAGCCAGACCCCGCAGCAAGCTAACCTATCAATCAGAGCATCTGCCCCCTGGTGGTCAGTGCGCATCAATGGTTGAATGGTTGAATGCTCAAACAGTCAGACACTTCGCATATTGGGCTTTTAATATATAGGAATTTACTATATTCCCTATGCTATACTTTACAACCCTGTGACAATTCTGTAAGTAGCAATCTGTACTACTCAATCCCTTCACCTTTTTCACCCATCCCTCTCATCTGGCAACTGGCAAAATATTCTCTGTATCTATAAGTCCGCTTCTGTTCCACTTTTTCATTTATTTTGTTTTTTTAGATTCCACATATAAGTGAAATCATATAGCATTTTTCTTTCTCTGTCTGATTTATGTCACTCAGCATAATACCCTCTATATTTTTGCTGATGACAAAATTTCATTATTTTTTATGGCTGAGTCATATTCCACTGTATGCATGCACCACTTCTTTCCCCATTCATTTAATGATGGACACTTAGGTTACTTCCATGTCTGGGCTGTGGTAGTTAGTGCTGCACTGAACATATGGTACATATGTCTTTTGCATTTAGTATGTTGGATTTCTTTGGATAAGTTGCTATATCCTTTTTTTTTGTCTCTTATTCTATAGTCTTTGTTTTAAAGTTTATTTTTCTGGTGTAAGTGTTGCTGCCTTAGTTTTTATGTTTGTTTGTTTCAATTTTCATGAAATATATTTTCCTATCACTTTACTTTTAGTCTCTGTCTTTCAATATAAATGGAGTTTGTTGTCGGTAGCACAAGGAAGGATTTTGTGTTGTTATCCATTAAGCCTCCATATGTCTTTTGATTAGGGCATTTAATCCATTTTCTTTAAAAGTAATTGTTGAAAGATATGTAATTATTGCTATTTTTATCTTTTTTTATTTGTGTTTTCTTTTTTATTGTTGATAGTATTACAGATTTCTCCCATTTTCCCCTTCTTCCCACTTCTTCCAACCCCCACCCTACCCCAGGCCTTCCCCACACTATTGTCTGTGCCCATGACTTATGAATATATGCCTATATGTTCATTGGTTAATCTCTTCCCATCTCCTCCACCAGTCTCCCCACTGACATCTGTTATTTTGTGCCAGGCATCCATGCCTCTGCATGTATTTTGTTTGTTAGTTTATTTTGTTCATTAGATTCCACAAATATGTGAGAACATGTGATATTTGTCTTTCTCTAACTGGCTTAATTCAGCATAATAGTCTTTTTACAGCCACATGGTACTCTGTTGTATAAATGCACTACCACTTCTTTATCCACTCATTTGCTGATGGGTACTTGGGCTGTTTCCATATCTTAACTATTATAAATAACACTGCTATGAACATAGGGTGCATATATTCTTTCTGATTGGTGTTTCAGGATTCTTAGGATATATTTCCAGAAGTAGGATCAAAATCCTTATAATACTGGTTTGGTGGTGATGAACTCCTTTAGCTTCTTCTTGTCTGGGAAGCTATCTATTTGTCCTTTGATTCTGAATGATGGCTTTTCAGAGTACAGTAATCTTGATTGTAAGTCCTTGTTTTTCATCACTTTGGAAATTTCTTGCCTTCCAAGTTTCTGTTGAGAAATCAGCTGACACTGTTATGGGAGTTCCCTTAAAGAAAACTAACAGCTTTTTCACTTGCTACCTTTAAGATTCTCTCTTTGTCTTTAATCCTTAGCATTTTAATAATTTTATGTATTTGTGTGGATATCTTTGGGTTTGTCTTGTTTGGGATTCTCTGCATTTCCTGAACTTATATGTCCATTTCCTAGACCAGGTTAGGGAAGTTTTCCATAATTATTATTATTTTTTTTTTTTACAAAGTATTTCTATTTCTTGCTCTCACTCTCCACTTTATGGCACCCTCATGATGCAAATATTGGTACACTTGAAGTTGTCCCAGAGGCTCTTTATACTATCATAACATTTTTTATTCTTTTTCTTTTTGTAGTTCTGATTGGGTGTTTTCTGCTTCCTCATCTTCCAAACCAATGATTTGACCCCCTGCCACAACTGTTCTAAAACGAATTCCTTGTAATGGATTCTTCATTTCAGTTAATGTATCCTTCATTTCCCACTGGTCCTTTTTTGTTTGTTTTTGTTTTCTATCTCCCTTTTTATGTTTCCTATCTTTTTGTTGAAGATTTCACTAACTTCATCTACTCTTCCACTTAGTTCATTGAACATCCTTATAACCAGTGTTTTGAATTCTGCATCTGGTAGATTGTCTCTATTTTGCTTAGATCTTTTACAGGTTTGTATTCTGTTCTTTCATTTGGGACATGTTTTTGTTTCTTTGTTCTTTGTCTCCTCATTTTGGCAGCATTGCTTTTTGTTTGTTTGTTTCTATGTATTAGATAGAGCTGCTATGTCTCACAGGCTTGGTAGAGTGGCTTTATGTAAGAGGTGTCCTATAGGGTCCAGTGGCACAGCCTCCTCGATCACCCTAGTGGTTCCCATTGAATCCACTATTTCAGCGTGTTGCTTGTGGAGATGGTTGGGTGTTGCTCTGACTTGGCTTGAAGCTGTCTATCAGGTGAGCTCCATCTAGAGCCACCTGAGAGGTGCAAGTCAATGTCTGCCACTACCTGTGCTCTGCCTGGGGACACCTAACATGAGCTATAAAGCAATCTGCAGATGGCTGCTACTTGTGATAGGATTAGAAGTGCCCAGGAGAGTCCAAACTGCAAATCAAGATCAGCTGTCACTAGTGCTGAGCCTGGGACCACATAGCAAAAGGTACAGGCTGTGCTGAGGCCAGACGTTGCTTCTTTGAGAGATTTTAGGAAAGTTCAAAGCATGAGCTAAGACAGAACATTTGTATGGAAAAGCCACTGGAAATGGCTTGGCTGGGCCCAAAATTGGGTGGGGTAGAGTCTCATGGGATCACCAGGGCAGGGAGAACAGTGTCAAGCAAATTGATGGAGACTTAGATCTGGCACTAGCGGCTGGCTCTGTGAGGTTAGGGCTCATCAAAGAAAAAATGGCTTCCACCAATACTTCTTTCTGGGAGAAAGCTTTTCTCCAGCTCTTGTCCTGATGTCCAACAATTCAGTTTCTCCCCATATGACTCCACTGCCTTTTGAGCTGCTACCCCAGAAATCTATGTGTGGTCCTTTAAGAGGAATGCCTGAATCTCTAACAGCCCTTTCTCTCACTCAGCCAAAATCCCTTATTTGTTGTTGTTTTTTTTAATTGAGAGATTTTTTTTTTTTTTTTACTGTCTAAAGTTTTACATATGTCTCCTTTTTCCCCAATTGACATCCCCCCATCCCAACCATCCCCACCCTGGGCAAGCCCCCACCATGCTCCAGTGCCTGTGTTCATTGGTTATGCTAATATGCCTGCACACAAGTCCCCTTATGGTTTTTATAGCCAGAAGTTATGGGGACTTCTCTTCCTGGCATTGGAATCCTGAGATGGGGTGGGGGTGAGAGGGCTGATGAACCAGTGGAACCCTTTGATCTTCGGAGGAAATCTCCACAAATGAGACACACTTCCTGATTTTTATCCTCCAAATGTATCTGTGGCACCAGCCTGTTCAGTATCTCTGCGCATCCTACCAGTCTGATATGGCTTCTTAACATCCTTGGTTATAGGTCCGGTTCAGCTAGATTTCAGATGGTTCTGAATGATGGTTGTTTTGTAGTATAGTCGCAATTTTGATGTGGTTGTGGTAAGGTTTAACTACCACATTTACGTACACTGCCATCTTGACTGGAACTTCCTATTTATTTATCTTAATGAAATTTTAGTTTGCATTTCTGTTATTATAGCAAAAGTGCATATTTTCTTATACATACAAATCCTCTTAATGTTTTTTAATGTGATGCAATTATTTGTTCCTTGAGAAAATTTTCTCTCATGTAGTAGTCTTGATTTTTAGGAGGTTTTCCTTATATTAGAGATATTTGCCTTCTGTCTGTGACAGAAAGTGCGATTTTTTTCCACCAGTTTATTTGCTTTGTAACTTTGTTTATATTTATTTTTTTGTTTAAACTTTTTTTCTCTACTGCAGATTTTTTAGTTATACTTAGGAAGCTTTTTCTCATGCTCAAATTTTGAAGTAGTTAACTTGTTTCTCTTATAATCTCTTTATGATCTCTCTCTCTCTCTCTTTCTCGCTCGCTCTTGCTCTAGCTCTTTGCTCTTGCTCTCACTCCTTGTTCTCTTTCTCTTTTTTTTTACTCCTTTTTCCTTCCCTTCACTGCAAAAGCAAATTTTGCACCTGCCATAGTTATATAGACAATGAAAACTTTTTTCAAGGCAGTTTGACAGGGAAGAGAAGCTTCACAGAAACAAACAGCTGGAAAGTGTTTAAGAATTTAAGAGCTGGGGCATAAAGATCATAGGCCATCTGTATTTGCTAATTGGCCTTGCCAACACAGAAAATGGAGATATGCATTAATTAGACTATTCCAAATATACAAAATTTTAAAGAATTAAATGATTGTATGAGCTTAATTTTTTTAAGTTTTCCAATATGCTTTCTCTCCTAAAAGCTGTTTCCGGCTTTGCCTTTAATGATAGTTATTAACAGACATATACAAACATCATTCTTCCACATATGGGTGTGTTTTTATAAAGTTCAGTAAAAACAACCATCAATTTAAGTGCAAAATTTGTTTTTATGTTACTGAGGAATACAATTGATAAATAGTCATGATACTATTTATCTGTCCAATCACTTTTTTAATTCTTTAAGGATCACTGAGGAAAATTAGAAAAGTCATAGCTTTTCTGCTTCATATTATCACAGATTTACTTGAACAAAAGGGGTGAGCCCTTATCTTTCTGTATAGTTGATCTGAAGGGAAGATGCAAAGAATAATAATCAGATATGTAATGGATGTGGCTCTCTAATATTTGCTGTCCTTAAAATGTAATCCTATATAATAAAGAGCTAATATGCAAATGGTCGTCACACCCTCATGCCCTCACACCGTAATGGTTCAGACACTCAACACTGGGAGAGAGAAATGGGGACTAGCCAGGCACAAATGAGCTCATGAGAGAGGAGTGGGATGAGCCAGGCTGTGGCCCAGGAGAGGGACAAGCTGCCCGCCCCACAGTCCTGGGTGCCAGTGGTTGAACCTGTGCCTGCGGCCTAGGAGAGGGACAAGCTGCACACCCCATGTCCCAGGTGCCAGAGGCTGTGCCTGCACCTGCAGCCTAGCCTTGGAGAGGGACAAGCCACACGTCCCATGGTCCCCTGTGGCTGTGTCCAGCCCAGGAGAAGCCAGCCTGACTCCTGGGTGCCCGTGGCTGGCCAGAGAGAAGGAAGCCCAGGTCCCAGGTACCTGAGACTGGCTGGAGGAGGGAATCCTGGGTCCCAGGTGCAGGGCAAGGCAGAGGTGATTAGGTTTGATCAGGACAGCAGGGGAGCAGTTAGGGACGATCAGGCAGACAGGCAGAGTTGGTTAGGGCGATCAGGCAGGCAGGCAGAGGGGTTAGGGGTTAGCAGGCTGGCATGCAGGTTAGCAGTTAGGAGCCAGCAGTCCCGGATTGAAGAGGATACAGGCTGGGCTGAGGGACCCCTCCCCCCATGCACAAATATCATGCACCAGGCCTCTAGTGAATCTATAAAAATTAAATCACTGACATGTTATTAATTTTTTCTGTAGAAGAAACAATAATAAGAGGTAATAACCCTACATTTTAAAAGCTATGGCATTGTTTTCTCCTGTCTACAAATAAACCAAGCAAATATTCACATGTTGTGAAAAGCTGATGTGGGTATGCGGGTAATGCCTTTAAAAAGAAAAGAAAGGAAAACCCACTGCAGAACATGTGCAGAATACCATTTTTAGTGTTAGAATCTATATTTATTTAATGGACATGGAAGTCAACTTAAGGGAGTACCTATTGGCCAATGATGAGATGATATAAGCATTAAAAATATAATAATGAATACATTGATTGAAGCACATTGAGCAAAATTGAAACAAAAAGAACACAGCTGTTCTAAATTAAAGTTGGATATAGAGACCTGCAATTTAAGGCAATGTGTGACCCTTGATCTAATAGAATTAAATGGCCATACCTTATTTGCCTCTCCTTTCACCAAGTAGTGTTTTTCTCTTTCCCTTGAACCTATAAATTGCTTTGAACAATAACCTGCAAAAGAAGTAGGACAATATCTGTTCTCAAGCAAGGCTTTTGGCTTGAATTTTAGTTACCTCAGCCAAGAAACTTCTGCTTGTGTTCTTGTATCTCAACTGTCATATTATAAGAAACTCCCAAATGATTAATGACCACATGAAAGAAGTTCCTATGAGGTGAGAAACCACTTTGGATATTTCAGTCTCAGCTAATTTCCCAACTGAATGTAGCCATATGAGTGAACTCAGCCTGCATCATGTACAGCAAATGACCAAAAAGCTGAGCCTTGGCCAAACTCCAAAAATACAGAATCATGTAAAACAGTAAATTATTGCTTTTAGCAGCAACATATTAAAATGTTTTAACGTATCCAAAAATAATAAAACATCTCATTATCTCCTATACCAACAAACCAACCAAAAAAACAGTTATAAACAATATTGTGCCCGACTGATATGGCTCAGTTAGTTGAGCATTGACTCATGAACCAAGAGGTCACTGGTTTGATTCCCAGTCAGGTCACATGCCCGTTTGTGGGCTTAATTCCCAGTGGAGTGCATACAGGAGGCAGCTGATCAATGTTTCTATCTCTCTATCCCTCCCCCTTCCTCTCTCTCTCTAAAAAACATATACATATATATTAAAAAACAACAAAAAATACCAATATTGTTCTGACACTGGGTTAACTTGAATATTGGATTCCAGTCCAAAAATTCCGTATCAATATGGTTTTGTCAAAAATTATATGTTTATGTATTGCCAATCTGATGTCCACTCAATATAGATATTGCATGTTACACATTCACTAGAGCAGTGGTACTCAACCTTTCTAATGCCGCGACCCTTTAATACAGTCCCTCATGTTGTGGTGACCCTTACCCATAAAATTATTTTCGTTGCTACTTCATAACTGTAATTCTGCTACTGTTATGAATCGTAATGTAAATATCTGTGTTTCCCGATGGTCTTAGGCGACCCTGCTAGCGGTTCTTGACCCATAGGTTGAGAACTGCTGCTGTAGAGCTTAAGACCATCGGGAAACACAGATATTTACATTACGATTCATTAACAGTAGCAAATTACAATTATGAAGTAGCAACGAAAATAATTTTATGGTTGGGGGTCACCACAACATGAGGAACTGTATTAAAGGGTCGCGGCATTAGAAAGGTTGAGAACCACTGCACTAGTGACTAGGGTTTACGTGAACAAAACAATTATAAGAAGCCAAGATGACAAGTTAAGAAAATAATAATAGAATTAAATGAGAGAAAATGAGCAATCTTTTTTTTTTTTTTTTAGCAAGAGAGATTAGTCCCTGACAAAAGCAAAATGCTGCTAAAAAAAATAGGCCAAACAATTACATGAACTAAATAATTTGAAAAACTACTTAAAAATAATCTAGGCAATTGGAAATTTAATTTTAATCAACAATATTATTTTCCAAAAATCTGCTAATAAAATGTATGTTGCAATTTCAAAAACAATATAATATTTACATATATAATAATTAATATTTTTACTTCATTTAACATCCAAGAACACACTTGTTCATAAATAAAATGATTTGCCTTCTAGTGAACATAATGGGAGTATGTTGCAGTAGTACAGCAACAGATCATGAAAACTAAATAGAGCCAAGAGGAAAATTTATAGCCAATGAAATCATTTTGGGTATCATCTTGCTAAATGTCATACAATTGGGAACAAATAAATATGTACAGTGGTATGAATAGTAGTTCTATATTTTGTTAAGAAAGAAATTTACAGTTAATGTGCTGGGGGAGGAATAAAAATGATCATAGTACATGACATAAAGAATAAACATAATATTGAAGCAAGAATTTTAGGGGGAACATAAGCAGGCTTAGGGATTTTTTAGAATTGGGGTCCATGGAAACTAAGGGGCTGCAGACTGGGAGAGGGTACATTTTCATAACACAAAAGCCAGGTGCAGTCACATCTCCATAAGACAAGAAAGCCAGATGCAGTCACATCTCCATAAGACAAGTGAACTAGAAGTAGGCAGGAAAGGTCTACAATACCAAATAAAGAGAAGGAAGCCCTTCATTCAGATGGAAAAGAACAAAGCCCAGAGGGAAGGAGGAGAGAGAACCTCACATGTCAAAGGGGAATAGTTCATGGGGGCTGGTACCATGGATCTGTCTCACATCCAATTGTGTGAGCTGGGCCCTCACTGGAGAAGAAACCGAGTTCCCCGAGATATGTGATCAGCACCGGGACCCTGCCAGCAGGCCAGGGGTTCCCAAGGCAGGTGCTGGGTGTGGAGGCCACGGGGTCATAGGCTACCAAGGAGACAGAACTGAACCTCACAGCACCCTGCTTGGCCCCGGAGGATGGCTGGTTAGCCAGAGACGGGTAAGATTCCTCAAGGAAGGAACAACCTAAGACAGGCACAGTTGCAGAGGGGCCATCAGGAGAGCAGTTGGGGGGGGGGCAACAGAAGTGGGGCACAGACCCTCACCCCCCCAACATTGCAGGGGTTTGAACCCTCACCCCCTTCTAAAGGAGGCCTCCTGCCCCTATGGCTGCTTCGCGCTTCCCACACCCAGCTCAGATCGGGACCCCGGCAACAGAAAGAGACCTGGCCCAGCTCACATCGAGATACAGGTGACAGACAGAGACTTGGCCCAGCTCAGATCGGGACCCAGGTAACAGACAAGAGACTTGGCCAACAGCAGTTGCCCTATATCTAAATTCACCCGAGCATTTGGAATCCTCAGGGCCCACTCAAGAATGCAAATAATCCTTCCCACTAATATTTACAGGGTAAACTAAGATTATTGGTAGAGTATTAAATTTGACAGTAAAATAGTAATCGAGTTTTCAGATTAATTTAAATAGGCTAATTGAAATAACTGAATATTCAAGTACTGGACAAAAAGCTGTTCTTAAAGTAATAACTAAAATTTCTATTGGTAGTTCATCTCATGGTATAATTCCTGAATATGCAATGAACCTAAAGCAGTCATATGTGTGGGGAAAAAAAAAAATTTTAAATTTAAAGTTATCAAGACTGCATTATAAAATTTACAAAAGCCTCCATTAATAAAAAAAAGGGGGGGGATAGTAGGGCAATATCATGTAAGGAAAAATATCCTATAAGTAAATTACATCTAGAAAATTTTTACTTTACCAAATTAAGTTTCATTTGCAATGCTAACAGCAAGACGGCCATTAAAAACACACATGGTGTCTAAATAAGACAAAGGAAAATCGTTTGAACAAAAATAAAAAGGATCCCAAATCAATTATATAGAAAAGATTCCTTTATTAACTTGTGGTCGAGAATATATTTGTATATTTTCAGAAAACAACCCCAAGACCAGATGGATTCCTGCAATAGAGAGGAATTGACAGGAGTGCTCCAACCACGAAGACAAGAGGAAAAAACAGTCCAGAGATGGAAGACGCTGACAACGCCTTGCCATGGGAGCAGTCAGCAGCTGTGCACCACTGCAGGTTACCTAGGACCAAACCAGAGAGGGTCGGACCTGCATTGCCACCATGTGCCCACCACCCAGATATCACTGCTGCCATGTACACATAAGGAACTGTTGGACATTGAAATTGGGACTCAAACATTTTTTTGTTTTGTCTTGTTTTGTTATTATATGTTTATTTCCAGTCTGCAAAGGCAAAACTTTTTAAAGGAAAGAAATGGTGGGAAAAAGATACAGAGGCAAAGAAGCATTGAACAGACTGTCAAACTACATTGGGAAGACAGGGGAGGTTGGGCGAGGGGGGCTGTAAGAGACCAACCGAAGGACTTGTATGCATGCATATAAGCACAACCAATGGATATAAGACACTGGGGAGGGGGGGGGCAGGTGAAGGCATGTCCTGGGGGGTAGGGGAGGTCGGGGGGAGATCAAGGGGGGAAAAAAAAGGAGACATATGTACTACTATTTGTAATACTTAAAACAATAAAAATAAAATAAAATTAAAAAAAAAAAGGGGGAATAGTGACCAATCAGAGGGGATGTCAAGGCACCACGATCTGCAGCCTTTATAAGCCTTTGGGAAGAAGAACCCAGTGGGACCCTTCTCCCCCTCCCCACGTGGGAGTCCACTCTGTGGGACTCTTCCCTCTCCCCACGTGGGAGTCTGTACTTGTTCTTCAATAAACCTCCATCTTTGCTATACCACTTTCTGTCCGTGGATTCATTCTTCAATTCCAGCGGACAAAGAGTCGAGATTCCAGTCCAAAAATTCGATATCAATATTCTATCCTGGTAGGATACTAGAACACAAGATGGACATTAGGTGACAACTAAGAAAATTTAATTGTAATAATTTATTAATATAAGTTCATGAACTGTGGCAAATGTAGGATACTAATGTAAGATATTGAAACAAATTTTGGGGGGTGAAAAAGACAGGTTTTAGGAAATTTTAGAAATTAAAGGGACCATGGAGGAAGCACAGGGCTACAGAGCAGCAGAGGGTATATTTCCATAGAATAGGGAAGCTGAAAAGCTTCAACAGGTACATTTCCATAGAATGAGGGAGCTGGGAACAGCAAAAGGTCTATATTTACAAAATAAAGAGATAGGAAAGGGGATAGGAAAACAATAAGGAAGGGGGGAGATCTTCACATGTCCCATGTGAGGTTCAACCTTTGAGCCCAGGATTTACTATAGTAACCAGTCTAAGGGAATAGTGACCAATCAGAGGGGATATCAAGGCACCAGGATCTGCAGCTTTTATAAGCGGGAAAGGAACTCTGGGACCCTTTCCCCTCCCCACGTGGGAGTCCATCTGTGGGACTCTTTCCCTCTCCCCACGTGGAGACTGTACTTGTTCTTCAATAAATCTCCACCTTTGCTATACCACCTTCTGTCTATGGATTCATTCTACGATTCTGGCGGACAAAGAATCAGGGTTCCAGTCCAAAAATTCCATGTCAATATTAATAATAGGTAAACTAGGTTGGGGGTGTATGGGAACTTTCTGTATTGCATAACTCTGTAATGTTTTTGAAATACAAATATATTCTAAAAAATTGTTTGTTAAAATGAAAACAAAAATGCACTATTTTTATTGATAATTAATCAAATGTGTATGTGCTTAGTTTTTACTACCTGTGATGTGTTTTTACTTACCAAGGATGAGATCTGTATCTTAAGAAAATGTAAAATTTTTTGAGAAAAATATAAATTGTAATACATGATTAATGACTATTAAGATTTTGATGCTTAGGGAAGATATACAATTTATCTGTTTCCATGTAAGAAAGAAAATGGCACTTTTTACTAATGTAGTTATAAAATAGATCTAGCTAACTATTGAAGATAAATTGAAGAGCATATTTTCACACAGTATTGAAAAAAGAGGCATTCTTTGCCATCTCACCAATTTTTGCTTCAGATCTGTAAAGGAGAAAATGCTGTGTAGTTATAGTCTATAATTTGGTTTTTATAAAGTAATTATAAAATATTATCACTGAAATAGCAATTATATTAATCTGAAGTATGGTGCTACTTTTCTTTAATTTTTTTCTGTTGTAGAAGAGTTGAGGTATACAATATGACATTATTTTGGTTAAAACAAACAGTTATAGCTCATATGTTTTATAAATGTGTAAGAAACTGCACTTTCACATTTAAGTCAAAATATTTTGTCATTAAACTCGTGTATTTTCAGTAATGTCAGCAATATGTATAACAACATAATAATTGAGGCCAAAGATGTTGTTCACACTATTCTAACACATTATTACTATTTATATATCTTTAGATAATTTAAAATTTCCAAAATATGCTTTTCTCATCTGCTAATGGCAGTAACGTCTGCTTTCTCAATCGCATAGAATGTTTTGAAGTTAAATAAGATCATATAGATGTATGTGAAATATGAACTAAAAAGCATCAACTTGATAATCTTTCTGTTTTAGGGGACTGCTTTTTCTCTTAATAGTAAAAAGGGAAATTTTAAATTCATAAACACAAGTGATTATTATAACAAATATTTTTTCATAATTATATCCTGGAATTTTAAATACTTTCTATTGTAGCTTTGCTCAAACCTGTCACATTTTTTTCATTGTTTGATTGAGTTGAATGATAGAGTTGTTTTTCCAGTGCAATACCATCTATCCTTTTATAACCAAGCAAAAGTCATGTCTGACTTATTTCAAATGATATCAAATTCTTGATATCTAAAAGTTAAACATTTTACATTAAAAACACACATTAGTATTTACTAGGCATTGCCACACAGTATCTGCAATATAATATAGTACATGCAGTAAATATAGAAATATGTAGATGGAAGGAAGTAAAAGGAAGGAAAGGAAAAGAAAAAAAGAAAGAATCATATTGTATATATTGTCTTGCACATGTACATTCTATCTCTGTGTGAATTTCTTTATATTTATGGACTAGGGGTAAATAAGCAAGTTACTCTATTTGTGAGCTTTATCCCTAACTGTATTATTGATGAAAGTAAGCCTTTGGGGAAAAAAGTCATTTTGACATTTTAGATTTCTATTGGGAGGATGGGGATTAAAGAATATACATACAGAAAAGGAGGAGATAAAAACTAATTTGTAATAATAGCTTATGAACATTTACAAATTAATGGTCTTAAGGACTTATAAAGAAATGTTTACTATGAAGTTGTTCCTTTGGGGGGAAATGTTGTTAAACAAGAATCATCTGGACCATGTTCAGAATCCAATTATTTAAAATTAATTTAAGACCAGTCTGTCATAAGATTTTCTTCTAGAGACCTTTGACAGTTAACCAAATGATTTGCTGTCCTTTATCTATTTTATAAAGTGTTATCCCTAGTGCTGGTAATCATTAAGATAGATTCTCCTATTGTATAAATGATTCATTTGAAGGAAGTTAAGTGCTTTGGGGAAACTTTATTAACTTTTCCAGGAGCCAAGGGTTTCATTTAACAAATGGCTGTAGACTCTTTCCATCAAAGTGACCCATCACAACCAAGCAACGTATCATAGGTCAGGTGAATGTAGTTTTCATTTTGTTGACTGAGCTGGAAAGAATCTTTCCAAAAGAGCATAAAATGAAGCAGTAAAGAACTGGAACCAAAAAATAAGTCTATTGCCCCCCTGTAGTGCTTAGTAAGTCATTAGCTCACACTCTCTCACATTAGCCAATTTCACTTCAGCATACTACCATATTTCACAGCATTTATCCATCCACAAAGAGAGTCAAAGCAGTAAGAAAGTTGCTCTTCATTGTCAATTGGAGGAGCCAATTACAACCTCTAGTAAATCCTCATCTAAATTTTGAAGCACAAGGCAAGCAAAAGAGTATTTCTCCAGGCTGTGCCTTTTCAGCAATATTTAACAACTTGTGAAGACTTATCTGGAATGGATAATTATAATTGTGTCTATCATATAAGTGCTAAATGGATGTGTACCACATACATCCTATAAGAATGGGAAGACATTTAAATGATACTGGATTAAAATGATTTCAGTAGCCTTATAACATTATAAACAGACTAGAGGCCTGGTGCACAAAATTTGTGCATGTGGGCAGGGGGGGGGGGGGGCGGTAAATGTGTCCCTCAGCCCAGCCTGCACCCTCTCCAATCTGGTATCCCGTGGGTCAGGCCTAAATGGACAGTAGGACATCCCTCTCACAATCCAGGACTGCTGGCAGCCAACTGCTCACTTGCCTGATTGCCCCTAACCGCTTCTGCCTGGCAGCCTGATCACCCCCTAACCAATCCCCTCCAGCCTGATCACCTAACTGCTCTCCTGCTGGCCCGATCGCCCCCAACTGCCCTCCCCTGCAGACCTGTCCCCCCAACTGCCCTCCCCTGCATGCCTGGTCACCCCCAGCTGCCCTCCCCTGCAGGCCTGGTCCCCCCAACTGCCCTCCCTTGCAGGCCTGGTCCCTCCCAACTGCCCTCTCCTACTAGTCTGATCGCCCACTACTGCCCTTCCCTGCTGGCCATCTGCTAGTGGCCATCTTGTGTCCACATGGGGGTGGCCATCTTGTGTGCTGGAGTGACAGTCAATTTGCATAATGCCCTTTTATTAGATAGGATATTCCAGACAATCCAGTCTTTTCACTAAGCCTATGCAAAAATGGTATAGCTTAGGAATTAATATTTTTAACTTGTGTTATACTCACCTATATTGAACAAAAAGTATTTTTATTTTAAAACTCATACAATTGAAGCTGTTCAGAAACTATACAATTCCATAATTTCTGGTCAAAAGATATAGTCCTTGACTTAAAATCTAATAATTACATTTATCATATAAATTATCCAACAAATTAGGTGATTTAAATTAAACAATAATCATTTTAAGGTATATTTTATAGGTACTATCAGAAGCATTATTTTTATTACAAGTTCCTGATTCAAACAGTTTCTTATTTGTTTGTTTTTGGTAGACAGAACTTACTCCTCAAAACTGTGAACGTCAACAAAAACAAGGAAAACCTGAGAAATTGTTATAGTAAAGAGACATGACAACTAAGTGTAATGTGATACCTTAGATGCAATTTTAGGACTGAAAAATGACATTAGGTAAAAATGAAGGACTATGAATAAAGTATAGTTTGTTGTTAATAGTGGTGAATCAATATTAGTTTATTAATTATAAAAAATATACTGAAGTAAGATGCAATAATAGAGGAAACTGGATTCAGGGCATACAGGTACTCTGCACCTTCTCACTTTTTCTGTAAACCTAGAACTGATTTTTAAAGAATAAGTATTAAAAGTAGAAAAAAAGAATGTATGAAAATATTCAGCTTATTTGCTTCATAAAGAATATTAATGAGACTAGAAAATTTTTATGTTCTGCCTCTAGTGATTTCAGTGGATAGTCTCAAGTAGCAGTTACCATAAATTTTCTGTTGTTGAGGTGTATAAATTCTTTATATACTTCGGAAATTAACCCCTTACTGAGGAGTTGTTTTCAAATATCTTCTCCCATTCAGTCAGATGCCTTTTTATTTTGCTGATCATTTATTTTGCTAAAAAGAAACTTTTTAATTTGATAAAATAGGATTCATTTATTTTTGCTGTTAATTCCTTTGCCTTGCAGGTCACCTTCATAAAAGCATTGCTAAGATCAAGGCCTATGAGTTTATAGCTACTTTTTCTTCTATGTAATTTATCATTTCAGGTCTTTGACCCATTTTGAGTGATTTATTTAATTTTTTATACGGGAAAAAACAGCAGTCTAGTTTCATCTTTTGCATGTGGCTTTCCAATTTTCCCAGCACCATTTATTTTAAAGAGGCTTTCTTTTCTCCATTGTGTGTGTGTGTGTGTGTGTGTGTGTGTGTGTGTGTGCGCAATTTTGGGGCTCTCAGGTTTTTGTTTTTGTTTTTTCTCCCATTGTCCTGTGTGCCTGTTTTTCTGCCATTGCCATACTGCTTTGTTTATTGTTGCTTTATAGTATACGGTATTTGAAGTCAGGGAGTGTGATACCTCTAGCTGATATTTTCCCCCCTCAGGATTCTATTGGCTACTCAGGGTCTTTTTGTGGTTACATACAAGTTTGATGATTTTTTATTCTATTTTTTTTAATGCCAATGAGATTTTGATGGGGATTGCATTAAATCTGCATATCGCACTGGGCAAAATGACCATTTTAACATGAAATATATTTCCATTGCTTTGTGTCTTCTTCAATTTATTTTAATGATGTCTTGCCATTTTCAGTGTATAGTCCTTCACATTATTTGTTAATTCCTAGGCATTTTATTCTTTTTGTTGCAATTATAAAATGATTCTAATTTCTGTTTCTGAAATTTCAGTGTTAGTATATAGGAACAAAATTTATTTAGTACGTTGATTTTATTCTGAAGCTTTACAGTATTTGTTTTTTTATTTCTAATAGTTTTTTATAAAGTTTTTAGGATTTTTTTATATAAATGTTATGTCATCAACTTTCAGTAACTTAATCAAAGTTTTTATTTTTTATTTTCAATTACAGTTGACACCATGTTACAAGTTTACTAAGTGATTATTCAGATAAATCTCATGCCTATCTGACACCATATATAGTTATTAGAATATTATTGCCTATATTCCCTATGCTGTATTTTACATCACCATGACTATTTTGTAACTACAATTTTGTACTTAATCTTTTCACTTTTTTCCCCCAACCCTCCTCCAATCTGGCAACCATCAAAATATTCTCTGTATCTATAAGTCTGTTTCTCTTCTGCCTGTTTGTTTTATATTTTAGAGTAAATGCACATAGGTATGTTTGCCATTTTATTGTTTATATTTCTTCTTCTTCTTCTTCTTCTTCTTCTTCTTCTTCTTCTTCTTCTTCTTCTTCTTCTTCTTCCTTCTCCTTCTCCTTCCCCTCCTTCTTCTTTCTTCTTTTCCTCTTCTGGAAGACCCTTTAAAATCTCATGTAATACTATTTGCTAGTGATTAACTCTTTTAGCTTTTTCTTATCTGGGAAGCTCTTTATATGTCTTTTGATTCTAAATTATAGCTTTGCTGAGTAACCTTGGTTGTAGGTTTTTGCTCTTTATCATTTTGAATATTTCCTGCCAATCCTTTCCGGCCTGCAAAGTTTCTGTTGAGAAATCAGCTGACAGTCTTATGGGAGATACCTTGTAGATAACAAACTGCTTTTCTCTTGCTGCTTTTAAGATTATTTATTTGTCTTTAACGTTTTGCATTTTAATTATGATTTGTCTTGGTGTGGGCCTTTTTGAGTTCATCTTGTTTGAGACTCTGCACTTTCTGGACTTGTATGTGTATGTCCTTCACCACATTAGGGAAGTTTCCATCATTATTTTTTCAAATAAGTTATTGTTGTTGTTTTTAATTTTTTGCACTCTTTCTACTACTTTCAGCACACCCATGATGCAAATCTTGATATTCTTGAAATTGTCTCAGAAGCTCCTTACATTATCCAAATTTAGGGGATTTTGTTTTGTTTTGTTTTGTTTTTTGCTATACTTTCTGATTGGTTGTGTTTTGCTTCCATATATTTCAAATCCCTGTTTTGATTCTCAGTTTCATCTATTCTACTATTGATTCCCTATAAGTTCCTCCTCATTTAAGTTTATGTATTCCTCACTTCTGACTGATTCATTTTTTCCATGTCCTTTTTTTTTTTTGCTGTTTTACCATCTAAGTCCATCCACTCTACCCCTCAGTTTATTGAGCATCCTTATATCCAGTGTTTTGAACTCTGCATCTAGTAAATTGTTGTCTCTGTTTTGTCTCTTTTTCTGGAATTTGTTCTGTTCTTTCATTTGGGACACATTTTTTGTCTCCTTATTTTGGCATCCTCTTTGTGTTTGTTTCTATGTATTAGGTAGAGCTGCCACATCTCCTCAATTTGGTAAAATTGCCTAATGTAGTATGTATTCTGTAGATTTCAATGGCACAGCCTCCTCATTTACTGGAGTTGAGCACTGCAGGTGCATCCTGGCATCCGCGTGGGCTGTGTACACACTCCTGTTGAATTTGAGCTTGATTGCTATTGGCACATCAATGGGAGAAATTTATCCCCCCTGAGAGTACCGGCTGAGACCACCAGGGGGATCTGCTTGCAGGGGCCCACCCTACAGAACTTAATTCAGTGCCCATTGTGTCCACCTCTTGAGTGTGTGTTGCTTGTGGAGTTGGTTGAGATTGTCTGCATGGTGTGCTGGTTTTTGGGTCTCCTGGGAATTCAGGTCCAAGGTAATTCTCTACCTATGTTCTGCTCAGGGCTATCTGACATGAGCTACAAAGTGATCTGGGAATGGCTGCTACTTATTCTTGGGGGTGCCTGGGAGAGGCCAAGATGCAAACAAAGGCTGGTTGCTGCTAGTACCAAAATTAGGTCCACTTAGCAAGAGGTGTGCAGCATGCCAAGACTAGGTGGTGATTGAGAGATTTTAGGAAAGTCTGAATCATGAACCAAGTCATGCCATTTGTATGGAAAAGCCACTGGAAACAGCTTTGTTGGGCCTGCAAGTTTGGTGGGCGAGGGTCTCAGGGAACCACCATGGCAGGTATGACAGTTTAAGTCAGGTTTATGAAAACTCAGATATGGCACCTACCTGCCGGTTCTTCGGGGAAAGAGCTCAGAAAAAGAATAATGGGCTCTGTCAGCTCTTCTGTCTGGGAAAAAAAAAAAATAACGGCCTCTGTCAGCACCTCCAGCTAGTCCTGATCCCAGATAGTTCAGTTATTCCTCCTATGTCCCCGGTGTCTTTTGAGTTGCTGCCCTTGTGCTGAAGCTCAGAGCTAGTGAATCTGTGTAAGTCTGTGTCTGGGCTCTTTATCAGGAAGTGCCTTGGACTCCAGCAGCTCTCCTTCTCATTAAGTCACAATTCCCTCTGGTTTGTTACAGCCAGAAAGTTTGGGAACTTCTCTTCCTGACACTGTAACTCTGGACTGGGGGTCCTGGTGTGGGGCTGGGACCCCTCACTATTCAAGGGAACCTCCACAAATGAGATATCCCATATCCCTTTCAATTTTTTTACTTACCACAAATTGGTGTGGGTGTGGGGACGATTTGTTCCTTGTCTCTGCCCTCCTACCAGTCTGGATGTGGCTTCTTCTTTATATCCTTAGTTGTAGAAAGGTTTTCCCTGGCAATCCTCCTAGGGAAAGCAGCCCTTCCCACAGCACACTTAGTGCACTGCCATAGCACTGCAGTCTCTGAAGAGAGTTGCAGTCAAGGACTCAGGCCTCCCTGCTCCTGCTCTTCACATAATATATTCTTAGCCTAGGTGCCTTCATTCTTAGGTCTCTTTATTTGAGGATTTAAATAGAAATCTTCAGGCTTCTTTTTCTGGGGCTCCTTATTAGAGGGGTAGAGAAAAAGGCTTGAAGACATTTTCCCCTATTCTAACTCAGTGATTTTCCACTCCTAAATCTGCCTCTGCACTCCTCTTCCTCTGCAGGATCTATAAAACTGTCAGACCATTCCATCCTCAAGAGTGACATGAACCTCACTTCTCTGCTGATCCACTTGATCCTCCACCAGTATGTCTCCCCATAGGGGAAATGGAACATGCAATTTCTTTGATTTTAGCCTCCTGCTTATGCCATCTTAGTAAGTGGTTAAAGGCTTTACTCTTTGATTTTGGCTTGCTGCTTTAATTGGCAACTTTAATACCTGGCAGTTCCCTCTTTTTCCCAGCTCACCTGAATTTGTGACACACCAAATGTTGATGGTAGAGGGGCCAGGAGAGGGAACTCTACTATCCCCATCTATCTCTCTCTCTCTCTCCCTCTCTCTCTCTCTCTCTCTCTCTCTCTATATATATATATATATATATATATATATATAGAGAGAGAGAGAGAGAGAGAGAGAGAGAGAGAGAGGGAGAGAGAGATTTCAGAGAGGAAGGAAGAGGGAGAAAGAGATAAAAACATAAATGATTAAAGAGAATCATCTACTGCCTCCTGCATGTCTCCTGCTGGGGATCGAATGTACCCTGACTGGGATTTGAACTGTGACCTCCTGATTCATAGGCTGATGCTCAACTACTGAGCAACACCAGCTGGGCACCTATCCTCATCTTCCTTAAGATATTTCTTTCCTTTTTTGTCTGTACTCAGTCTCCTTAAGAGAACTTTCATTATTCATAGTTCTGCATATTACTAACCTATGGGTTTTATTTTAAATCTAATTTGCACAATAACTTGGTATGTTTTGGTCAAATTTCCTCCTTGCTGCCATTTGGCATGACTTATCCATATTTATTTATATTTTATTTCCTCTGTCTTCTAACTAGCAGATACAATTTTCCAGATTTACCTTCAAATCATTTGTATCTTCCCACATAATAATCCTCAATTACAATAACCTGAGATTCTGAAACCTGAAATGGAATCCTTACATAGTATTTCCAAGTGGAACAACCTATTCCTGTATTACACGGAGGTTCCTGAAATAATGTTCAGTATATTTGCTCATTTCCTACAGAATTCCTTAACCTAGAATTTAAGAAATGCTATAATGCAATTGCAATCAATCTTCTCTAGTTTTATCTTGTAATTTTCCATTTTATGAAGCTTTTCAGCTCTGGTAAAACGGAATTATAATTGGTTGTCTCTCTTTATTCCCAGTCTCTACCAATTGAAATTGTATCTGAACTCTAATATGTGACTCTACTATATATTCCTTTATAAGCATTTTTAATGTGACATCCCCAGAAAATTTAATAGGTCTTATAAAATTTATAATCTGAATTGTGTCTTCTGGTACTTGTTAAATCGATTTTTATGCTTTTCATTTGTTTAATCAAATACACCTTGATTCCAAAATGGGTGATTGTTGAAAGGTCAAACTATGAATGTGGATATAGGTATCTAGGATATTAAAACCCTAGCGGATGGTAGGTAATTCATGATTGTGTGGATTGGTGGCCATTTCTTTGTCAGAATAATGATACTCTGTAAAATCACAACATAAAAAAAAAAAAAAACTTTGAAAGGGAGGTTGTAGATGATTCAGAGAATAGTTGTTATGATTGCTATTCTCTAACAGTGAATGGAAGAAAAAAGATTGAGCATAAAGGTGGAATTTGGGTGATTTTATGTTTTGTTTTTTTCTAGGTGTGGACAAAAGGAGCCACATGCTAACCTGACAAGCTCAGGGGAGGCCTGCGTGGCAGTCTTGCAAACTCAGAGACCTAAAATAACCACGAAAGATGGTTTGAAAATTAAATATTTAACTACAAACAGGTTATAGTGGGTAGTCATGTCCTAGATCGATATTTTCCCTGACAAAGATCAACTTAGATCTTTACTGAGCCATTTGCCTTTTTTGCCTCTAAGATAACACATCTGTGAGATCTCTGGGTAACTTGTAATTTCCTTTTTACCCTGAACCCCTCAGGGCACAACAAATGGCACCTGAACATTCCTTCATTGTTATTGTTATCAAGTTAATTGCCAACTGTTAATTACATTAAAGTATCCTGTATCCATCTTTGTAAAAGAAGCACGTGTCCATCATTTCATTTTTCACCCTATCCCAGAGGTTTCCCGGCTTTGCTTTATCCCACCTCCCTAATCTATCACCAATGAATTTCATGTAACTCACCTATGTCCCTTTCCTTTGATTGCAATGTATAAATACAGATGTAAACCTCCATTCTCCGGAGCATTACCTCAATTCATTGAGGTTCTGCTTCCCGGCATATGTCGACAGTTTGGCTCAAATAAACTCACAAAATTCTTTACAGGTTTCAATGTGGGTTTTTTTGTTTGTTTTTGTTTTGTTAACATAGGTTAGGCACAGAAAGGACTTCCACGGAATATGAAAATTAGCCTGAAAATAGATACAGTCTGGTTCAAGGGTTTCCATGTCTGTTTTCAATGGCTTTGTCTTTTTCAATTATCTCTTATCTGGTCCAGCTGTTCTCTTTCTTCCTTCTTTGTTCTTGGCTCCTCCCTCAATTAAGAAGAGGTCATTGGATAACAGACAATCTGGACAAATTGGTATGGAGCCTATTTTGTTTCCCAAGAAATCTTTCATGTCCTCTGATTTCAGGGAAACCTTTTCTGTGAAGTGCTTTAAAAGACAACCTGAAGTCTGCTTTCTGTATGTCTTAAGCCTGAACCAACATTTACAACAGTCTCTCATAGTAAAGTTTTATTAAGTGTTAGGTATTAAGATGTTAGTTAATAGTCTTGAAGCATTGCATAAATAACATCCCAGCAGAGCTTAGCATGTAGATTACGTTAAGCAGAAAGGCATTAATAGGAACATAACCAATTTACAATTTATAATGGTAGAATCAAATTGAGTGTATAGTGATCTTTCACATGGTAAGAAATGTTCATAAAAATGGAATGAAGAATTTTACATCTCAATAAATAGCAATATATTTATTCTTCTGTTGCAGAAGACCAACGAAAACCAAGAACGCTTCTGAGAAAAAAAAGGAGGGACACTTTAATAATACGCCAGCGGACTCAGAGAACAGCCTTCCAAATCTGAGTGAAGGAACACGCATGGGGCTTTCCTTTGTATCTCCCTCTCTGTGATCTTTGTCCCAAAAACAAGGATTATGCGTCCAGTCCTTTTCGAGGACCTTGCAAGAAGGCCCCCAGGTGTTGGGGATCTCCAGGCCATATCTGATGGTCTGCCCTCCCTCTGGGGCAGTGCACTGTTCACAGTAACAGGTTCTGTAAGACCAGTATCTGGGAAGGAGAGAGGGACTTAATTATAGGTTATCAGGAATGTACACTGAGCTTACAGGCTTGGATTCAGATCACTAGCCCCAAATATCAGGGTTACATTGGAATTAGTCCTTTTTAGCCTTCTCACGCCCACATATTTTTTAAAATTAGGCCAAAGTATCTATCAAAATTCTACACCAATTTAACAGGAAATATGTAATAATAATTGTTCACAACTTCAAAGTGTTATCAAACTGAGAAATAAAACTGAATAGAAACTTAATAGATTAATTCTTAAGTATAATATTAACCCTAAAGTTATAACTATTAGTGGTTAAATTATTATTCTTTGTACTCCCCTTTTATTTGAAATATTCCATATTATTTGATGGTATAAATCCTGTATTCTTTGGTTTATAAAATATGTCAAATATTAATATTTTCCTGAAAATAAATGTATAATGTAAAAACCATAAAATTGAACTTAATTCAACTTGTGTGGCCTATGTTTGTGGAAAAGTGAAGACACACAATGGAGAATCCTCTCTCAATGTTTAAGGGCCTTCAATCTAGATAGGAAAACAACTCATGCATTGGAGAAACATTTATTTTCAACTTTTGCTTAATAGGACAATACAACATTAGAGAGGAAACATCTGTAGTCTACTAAAGGTACTGACTGATAAAGCCTCTTCATAAAATTGATAACAAATTAAGATTTTAAATAATATTGATAGTTTTGAAATCTCACAAGTTTTAATTGAGAGTAAATTTAGACTTGTATTTTGGTTAAAAATAAAATTCACAAATTCAGGATTAGAGAGAAGGTAATTCATTCCAAAACATTTGAAAATTCTGATAAGAAAATTTATGGGCAGCCCTAGCTGGTTTGGCTCAGTGGATAGACTGTTGGCTTGCAGACTGGAGAGTCCCAGGTTTGATTCCAGTCAAGGGCACATGTTTGGGTTGCAGGCTTGATCCCCAGTAGGGGGCATGCAGGAGGCAGCCAATCAATGATTCTCTGCCATCATTGATGTTTCCATCTCTATCTCCCTCTCCCTCTCTGAAATCAATAAAAATATATTTAAAATAAATAAATAAATACATTTATGGGCAGAATAAAAGTAATAATGGAATGAAACTATAAAATAAGCTAGTATATTCTTAAGTGGCTTATTTATTTACACCAGGGGTCCTCAAACTTTTTAAACAGGGGGCCAGTTTACTGTCCCTCAGACTGTTGGAGGACTATAGTTTAAAAAAAAAACAACTGTGAACAAATTCCTATGCGCACTCGGGCCCAGGACCAGTCGGCTGCTAAGCAGGACAGGCAGCTGCACCCGGCGGGCCGGATAAATGTCCTAGGCGGGCCGCATGTGGACCACGGGCTGTAGTTTGAGGACCCCTGATTTACACATTCTCCAAACAATATTTTTAACTGTGTACTATAAAACAAGTGCTTAAAAATGAATAATATATAACTGTCATAAAAATTGATCCTGATAAAGATATAAATATATAAAAATAATTTTATTAAAATGTAAAAAGAATAATTTGACAAAATTAAGTGAATAGAACCAAGTGAAATCCAGGTAAAGTTTACATTTATATCACCATATTAATCAGATGAAGAGGTACTCATTTACAATTTTAAACCAGATATGTATGCAATATTAAGATTATTTTAAGTTACGTCTTAAAAAGAGATCCTCACATACTAGAATTTATACATGAGAAGGTAACAAGGATAATAAATCTGGGGCTTATGTAATACAAACAGTTGTAAGCACAGAGGATAATTATTCTGGAAGCTGATGTATTCTAAAAAAAATCTGTCTTAGGCAGATAACTACTTAAAGGTTAAAATGTTATTTAGAAAAGAACATGTTTTAAAAGTTTATTTTATAAAAATGGTCAATTATTTTGTTAGAGAGAGGCAAGCTTTAGTTGAGTATTAAAAAAAAACACAAAAAACCTTATCAATTTGGACTTGCCAAACAATGGAATAAGCAGACTTGGGAAGATGTCAGAAGTGGTAAATATAATTGCTGCAGTAGGTTATATTATGATCTTCCCAAGTACTGCCTATGATTTATAAGTCTGTTTTTATGGTAACTTTTATGTACTTTTAAATAATATATTAACAATATTATTAAAAATACCTTACTAGTATATTTATATTTTGATTATCATCATTAATATTGTTATCCAGGTCTATAGAATGATACCCCCAGGAGCTTGCAAATTATTTAATAGTATTTGAAGTACACAGACTGATTTCTAATTGGTGATCCACCTCTCTTATCTCCTACTACTTCATTATAGCTCAATGTGTTAAGCTATCAGAAAAGCTTTCTCTAATCAGCTGTCAGGTGCAACAAACCAGACAACCAATCTTGTTAAATCAATAAACTTAACTATGCATACAGTTTCCAGTCAGTAGTTTCCTGCTTTAGAGAGATCAATTAAAATAAGTGAACTTCAGGACAAATACTTGATACTCAAAGAGTCCTTGCTCTATTTCCTTACATAGTGTCTGTGATTGTGATTCAAACCAGATACCATGGAAATGAAAAGCATATGATCATGTCAACTAATGCAGAACAAGTGTTTGATAAAATCCAGCACCCCTTTATAATAAAAACTCTCAGCAAAATGGGAATAGAGGAACCATACATCAATATAATAAAGGCCATATATAACAAACTGACAACAACATACTCAATGGGCGAAATCTAAAGCTGTTAACTTTAAAATCAGAGACAAAGACAGGGGTATCTGTTCTCACCACTCTTATTCAATACCAGAGGCCTTATTCAATACTAGAGGCCTGATGCACAAAATTTGTGCAAGGGCTCGTCTCCCGCTTCCACAGCAGCCGCCTCTGCCTTAACCCTCGCAGCCCCGGCTTTGTACTGAAGGATGTCTGGAAGGTTTAATTTCATATTACACTTTTATTATTATAGATAGTACTGGATGTCCTAAGCACAGTGATCAGACAAAAGGAAGAAATAAAAGGCACCTAAATAGACCTCACCAAAAAACTACTAGAACTCAAATGAATTCAGTAAAATAGCAGGATGCAAAATTAATATTTAAGAATAGGTGACGTTTTATACACCAATAATGAGCAATCAGGAAGAGAAATCAAGAAAACAATCCCATTTACTGTTGCAACAACAACAAAAATAAGATACCTGGGAATAAATTTAACCAAGACCTATATTCCAAAAATTAAATGATATTGAAGGGAGAAATTTAGGAAAATACAAAAAAGTAAAGTATATACTGGGCTCATGGATTGGAAGCATTAAGATCATTAAAATGTCTATTAGTATATTACATAAAGAAAAGCAATTCCTATTAAAATATCAATGGCATATCTCACAAATCTAGACAAAATATTCCAAAAACTTATATGGAACCAAAATTGACTCTGAATAGCTTCAGCAATCTTGAGAGAGAGCAACAAAATTTGAGGTATCACAATACCAGACATCTACCTAAACTACAAGGCCATTATAATCAAAATAGCCTGGTATTGGCCACCAAAACAGGCATGTATGTAGATCAATGGAAGAGAACAGAGATCCCACAAATGTACCCACACCTCAGGTCAATTAATATTTGAAAAAAGAGGTAACAGCATACTATGGCATTAAAGACAGTCTTTTCAGTAAATTGTGTAGGGAAAATTGGACAGGTACCTGCAAAAAAGATAAAACTGGACTACCAACTTCCACCATAGACAAGAATAAACTCAAAATAGGTAAATACTTGAAAGTAAGTCACGAAACCATAAAAATCCTAAAAGCAAACATAGCCAGTGAAATTTCAAACACCTGCCATAGTAATATTTTCAATCAAGTAAGGGAAGAAAATTAAATAAATGTTGATAGGACTACATCAAACAAAAAAGCTTTTGCACAGCAAACAGAACCATCAACAAAATGGAAAGGGAACCCACTCAATGGAAGAACATATTTGCCAATGATACATTTGTTAAAAGAGTTAATTTTCAAAATATATAAAGAACTAATACAATTCAACACCAGGAAAACAAGCAACCAAATTTAAAAATGGGCGAAGTACCTAAGTAGGCACTTCTCCAAAGAGGCCTACAGATGGCCAACAGACATAAGAAAAGGTGCTCAATATCAATAATCATCAGAAAGATGCAAATTACAATGACAATGAGTTATCGCCTCACATTTGTCAGAATGGCTACCATCAATAAATCAACAAACAAATGCTGGCGAGATGTGGAGAAAAAGGAACCCCCATACACTACTTGGGAATGCAGACTGGTACAGCACTAGGGAAAACAGTGTGGAGTTTGCTCAAAATATTAAAAATGGAATTCCGATGGAGCCAGTGATCTCACTTCTAGAAATATATCCATAGGAATCTGAAACTCTAATCAGAAAGAAAATATGCACCCCTATGTTCATAGCAGAGTTATTTACCCCTATGATCTGAAAACAGCCTAAATACCCATCAGTAGATGAATGGATAGAACAAAAATGAAACAAAAAAAACCCCTGTGGTACATTTACACAATGAAATGCTCTTCAGCCATAAAAAACAAAACAAAAAACAAGAAGGCTCTCTTACCCTTTGAGACAGAATGGAAGGACCAGAGGAGTATTATGCTAAGTGAAATAAGTCAGTCAAAAAAAGACAAGTATCACATGATCTCATGTATATGTGCAATCTAGTGAATAAAATAAACTAACAAACAAAATAGATCCAGAGACGTGGAAGCATGCAATAGATTGAGTTTCTTCAGAGAGAAGGGGGAAGAGATTAACCAAAGAACCTGGATTGGAGAGGGTACAGGCCAGGCTGAGGGACTCTCCTCCCCCATGTACCTGGCCTCTTATATGCATACCAGAGGCCAAGTGCACAAAATTCATGCACTGTAGGATCCCTAGGCCTGACTGGTGATCAGGACTTATCAGGGCCTTCCTTTCCCTGGCTTCCGGCTGCTGGCCAGGCCTTTCTTCCCCTCTCTGCTGGCCACTGGCCAGGGCCTTCCTTCATTTCACACTGCCCCCTGGTGGTCAGCACACATCATAGCTAGTGGTCGAATTCCATATTAGCCTTCTATTATATAGGATATGCAAAACCCATGCACACAGACAATAGTGGGGTGAAGCCCTTGTGAGGGGACAGAAGTGGGGATGAGGGGGTCAATTGAAAAAAAGGGGGGCATCTGTAATATTTGCAACAATAAAGATAAATTTATGCCCAAACCGGTTTGGCTCAGTGGATAGAGCGTCGGCCTGCAGACTCAAAGGTCCCAGGTTCGATTCCGGTCAAGGTCATGTACCTTGGTTGCAGGCACATCCCCAGTGGGGAGTGTGCAGGAGGCAGCTGATCGATGTTTCTCTCTCATCGATGTTTCTAACTCTCTATCCTTCTCCCTTTCTCTCTGTAAAAAAATCAATAAAATATATTTTAAAAAAGATAAATTTACTACTATATAATAAAGAGATAATATGCAAATGGTTGTCACACCCTCATGCCATCACACCATCACACTGTAATGGCTCAGACATTCAACACTGGGGAGAGAGAAATGGGGACCAGCCAGGCACAAATGAGCTGCGAGAGAAGAAGGGGGACCAGCCATGCTACGGCCTGGGAGAGGGACAAGCCACCTGCTGCATGGTCCTGGGAGCCAGAGGCTGCACCTGCATCTGCAGCCTGGACCAGGAGAGGGACAAGCAGGATGCCCCACAATCCCGGGTGCCAGCAACTGTGCCTGTGTCTGTGGCCTGTCCAGGAGAGGGACGAGCCGCCCACCCCATGGTCCCAGGCACCTGTGGCTGAGGCCCAGGCAAAGCCACCTGACCACGGTCCCCTAAGGCTGTGGCCAGCACAGGCAAAGATAGCCTGGGTCCTGGGTGCCTGTGGCCAGCCAGAGGGAGGGAAGCCCGGGTTTTGGGTGCCTGCGACAAGCCAGAGGAGGGAATCCTGGGTCCCAGGTGTGGGGTGAACCAGAGGTGGTTAGGGGTGATCAGGCCAGCAGGGAAGCAGTTAGGGGCTATCAAGCCAGTGGGGGAGCAGTTAGGGATGATCAGGCAGGCAGGCAGAGGTGGTTAGTGGCGATCAGGCAGGCAGTGGTGGTTAGGGGCAATCAGGCAGGCAGGCAGGCAGAGGGGTTAGGGGCGATTATGCAGGCAGACAGGCGAGCAGTTAGGAGCCAGTGGTCCTGGATTTCAAGAGGGAGTCGAACATCCCCCAGGGGTCCTGGATTGGAGAGGGTACAGGCCAGGCTGAGGGACTCTCCTCCCCCATGTACTGGGCCTCTAGTAAATAAATAAAAGGTATTATTAAAATCTGTGCTCCAAGACACCAGTTTCAGAAACACTACTTATTCAAGCTATGGGACCAATGATGTTGAAATGCTTTTCTCCTTCAACTGCTAAAATATCGTTAATGCTGCAGTCTGTCTGGAACTTTATTTTGCTGAAGAAGGTAATGAACTAAGTAAAGTACCAGAGTTTCTGAAAATATTTTATTTGCATTGCAGAAAGCCACCCATAGCAGAAAAGGACAATGAAGGCAAGGAACAAAGACAGACAGGTAGAACCCACAGGGCATGAAAAACTACAGGAAGATTTGGGGAGTCAAGAGAGAGAACATCCATTTTAAATATTGTGAGAGGGAGAGTGTTAAGAAATGTTGGAGTAGTTGATAAATTAAATACCTTATTTATTTACCTATTTATTTATTTTGAGAGGATTATGTTTTTCTTTTTTACCCTTTAGGGGGGTTGACAAATACCTTTTGAAAATTGAGATACTATTAAAAAGCTTTTGGGAGCCTAGTTGTACACAGGTTACATGTATTTTTTATTATATAACTATGACACACGTCTGACTATTGCCTCCAGTTACCAATGAGTATTTTTTTTAATCCTCACCGGAGGATATGTTTTTATTGATCTTAGAGAAAGCAAGAGCAGAAGGGAGAGAGAGAGAGACATGGATGTGAGAGAAACATAGATTGGTTGGTTGTATCCCAGATGCACCCAGTCAGGGGATCAAAACTCCAATCTAGTTATGTGCCCTGACTGGGAATCAAACCTACAAACTTTTGATGCTCCAACAGAGTCACCAAGCCAACATACCAATGAATACTTTTTAATTTTACTTAACTTTCAGTGTAACTTTTCTGGTTATCCCACCAAATCTCCCTCTACTCTGTCACTCGTGTCAATTTCTTCTCATGAGTTCACCTCACTGGTTCTATTGGTCTGTTTCTGTTAGAGTAGGCAGATAGAAAGATATGAACCAGAAGCGTCTGGGAGAGATAGCTGGGGCTTGGAGGAAATAAGTGTGAGACGTGACAAACTGAAAATAGACAATGGAGATGGCAAGCCCCTATATGAGCAAGAAAGATTCAGAGCCTTCCAAAATGGCATAACACGTAGATGAAGGAGCCTTATAGCTTAAAGATACATTTTTTTTGAGACATGAGGGAGGGGGTGACTTGCTCCTTGCCTTGGGGCATTCCAACCTAGTTTTTAAATCCTCTAAACTCCCAAATATTGGGGGACCTCACTTCAGTCTCAGCCAGTTCAGCTACCTGTTCAGGTGGTATCTGAGTATACTTTCCCACAAGTAAATTCTTGGTGCTTTTGCTACCATTTGTAGGCTCTTGTTTGAATTCATTCTACAAGTCAGACAAGAACTGTGAGCTCAGAGTACTGTCTCTGGCCAGAGGTTATCTCCAGCAAGAAACCCCCTTGACCACCACTGACAATTTCATATACCCTTCTAGCAGGTACTGAGTCTTCATGCACTGAGCAAATTCCTAGTACATATAAATATCTTATTGTTATGTCTTTACTGTTTTTTCAAGTTACCATTCCATCCTGATTTACTCTGTTTCATATCTGTCTGTGCCACTAGTGATACATAAATTTTCTCTTTTCCTTAAGCTAAAGCCATAAGCAAAACCATTTGTGATAAAAATTATTTCTTTTTTCTTAAGCCAAAAACATAATATTTCCTTCATAGACATACGAATACCCATAATTTCCCTGCAATGACATTTAAAATCTCTAGAGATCAGAGTTTCTGCCTCATTCATCCTTGTGACTTACACAGTAGCTAGTTCAGTATATGGAAAACAGATGCTCACTTTTTATATGTCTAATAAAAAAAAGTAAATTATTTTAAGCTGGCTTAAAGAATAATAAGAGCAATAGGCTTTTGGCATGTGCACTATTAATATCTCTGCTGTTAAGTCTCTTAATAGAAAAAATTGTTTTAATAGTGTGTGATTTCTACATACCTGGTTTTAAGTATCTATAGAATTTCTAACTTAATTTAGTTGCTGGGAATCTTCTACTAAAGGCTTTTAAAATTCACTTTTATTCTTTAATAAAACAATGAAAAAAATAGAAGAAAAACGTCATCTTAAACAAACAAACCAAAAGGATGCAATCAAAATTACAAAACATTTGTCAAACCTATGAAACTGATGAGAGAGACTGTTAAAGGGTTGCAAATACTTCTTCAGATCTCAAGAATATTGCCCTAATTCTTTGAGATGGCATCTGTGTTTTGTAGGGGTAGAAGGAAAGGAATACAGTGACTTCCAGGTCCTACCTGGAAGATCAATGACTGAGAAAAAACAGAGCTTGTTTGAAAAACCGAGGTGACAACCAGAAATATATGTAAGTATATATACACATATACATATAATATGTATATACACAAATGTGTATTAAGGGAGATGGAGAAATAACACACAAATGTGAAGTGCTAATGGCTCCAAATACTTGTCAAACTCTCCATCCTAGTTCTTCTACTAACAGTTAAACACTATTCAACAATGGTTATTAATCACAAAGAAATTCATGTGAACTATGCATATAGATCTTGGGGGAGCAGAGAAGAAAATAGACATAAGTGGAAGATAGCTTCAATGCATAGCAAAAGAAGAATAACTCAAGGAAATATGCCTTGATTTCAGATAAAGAATTCTCCATACTCCCAAGTACTTTGTAGCCAACACAATCTTGCCTTTAAGAAGCACACAAAGAGATATATGGATTTAAGGATTAGATAGAAATAAAGATAACTCAAAGTGAAGCTAATCTCAGGAAAGAAGGATAAATACAAATAAAAATATCAGCACATTAAAAAAGTGTGTCATTAAGTAGAATAAATCATCACATCTGAACATATAAAGGATGTCTCAAAAATGTATACACACTATAAATGCAGTGTTTATTAAAATACATTTCATTTTCAAAATGTAATAGAATCTACAGCTATCATCTGTTAAAATGTATATATATTTTCTTGGGACACCTTATATTAGAGAAGGGATTTACAGACTAGAATAAATATTCCCAAAACCACTTTAAAGACATGGTATAGGGGACAGAGAAAATAAGAAAATTGAAAATAATAAAGGCAAAAGTAAATGCATTAAATATAAAAATGTAGGGGGAAAATAGAGATACATTCTACTGTTGTTCTTAAAAAGGTTTAAAGATATAGCATGCCAATTTGCATCTTTCTCTTTTATTAGTGTATATATATATACAGATTTTTCATCTTTCTCTTTTGCATCTTTCTCTTGTATTTGCATCTTTCTCTTTTGCATCTTTCTCTTGTATTTGCATCTTTCTCTTTTATTAGTGTGTGTGTATATATATATATATATATATATATATATATATATATATAGCAGGTAAACTTTCCAATTACCATATATATACACACACACTAATAAAAGAGAAAGATGCAAATTGACCATAACTTCACGACACCCACCAGCCAATCAGGAGTGAGTATGCAAATTAACCCACCAAAGATGTTGGGTTAATTTGCATACACAGGCGCTGAGTGGTGTTCCACACCACCCCATCCACTCCAGGCCTCTGGGCAGTGTGGGAAAGTGGAAAGGCAGCTCTGGCCAGAGCAAAGGTGGTGCCAGCAGCCAGGGGAAGGAAGGCCCATTCTTGCACAAATCTTTGTGCATCAGGCCTCTAGTATATATATAAAATACTTCTTAAATTTGGAAGTGTAATTTATCAATTAACCTCACTTGGGAAATAACAAGTGATATTTATTTTTTCTTGTTAAATTAAACTAAAAGTATAATCTCAGTTGTTCTTTATGTTAACACATATATAGATCTTGTTGGAATCTTTGTTTTTAATAATGTTTACTTCTAGACAGTTGGAGTTGGACAATTTTAAGCATTCTTTTTTTCATTTTTCTTTAACACTTGAATAGTAAAGAAAATTTAATTTTCTTTAAACAAAAAAGTAATAATCTCTGTAAAAGACAATTGCTGTAATAGTAAATAATCATTTAAAAGATAGACACTGACTTTCTCTTAGGATCCCAGAAACATTTAAGTTTTTGTTTAAATTTCCTAGGTCAGTGGTGGGCAAACTGCGGCTCTGTTGACTAATGAGTTTGCCGACCACTGAGATAGGGGCTTAATCACAAAGAACAACAGCCAGTAATTATTGGAATCGAGAGTCTAGGTCAGTGGTCAGCAAACTCATTAGTCAACAGAGTGGCAAACTGCAGCTCGTGAGCTGGTGGCTCACGAGCCGCAGTTTGCTGACCACTGTCCTAGGTGATTATAAGATGCTCTGAGAAAACTTAAAACCTCTTATACTTAGTTCTTTGATATAGTCATATATATACTCTATATTGTAAGAACAAAAAAATCATTAAAATATTGTTAAATAATTTTAAATCTACTGATGTTTCCAATTATTATTAAGTTTTTTCTATATGGTAATATATGATTAAGTACAAGAAAATGTGACTACAAACCATGGGAAAATATATAAAATAAACAAAACTTACTGTATTTTTCATAATAAAAAGGTAAAGAACTTCCACACCCATAAGGTAAAATAGATATTAGTGCATAGATTATATTAGCAGGATTTTTACAAAAATTTTTATTAGAAAATTTGTTGTAATATATACAATAGTAAAGAGACCCTCCTTATTTGACCAAAAAAAAAAAAAAGTTTCTTTGTATGTTATGTTCTCTATTAAAAAAAATTGTTTTAGTCCTGGCTGGTGTGGCTCAGCTGGTTGGACATCATCCCAAGCACTAAAAGTTTGCCAGTTTGATTCCCAGTCAAGGCACATGCCCGGGTTGCTGACCTGATCCCTCAGTAGGTGATGTGCAAGAGGCACTGATTGATGTTTCTCTCTCATCAATGTTTCCCTAAATAAATAAATTGTTTTGGCTTTGCAATATTGGAACTCTGAAAATTGTATTGTGGTACACTTTTAACAAGTGTATAAAACTCTATGGCAGAACTTGTTTTATTTGTTCACACCACTTCTGAGTTCAAATACAATTAGAGTATTATTTTCCTTTTGCTTAATTTTAAAAGAAATTTTGAAATCCTCTTTTGACACAGTTAGGTATAATGGAATATATTCATAAGTAATACAGAATGTAAGGAAATCCAATTACCATAGTCTTCCATAACTCAGACTCCCAGAATTTTTCCCTCTTCCTAGCATGCCATGTTGTCTCTGTTTTCTCTTCTATTTACCTCAGGCCTGAAGATGACACTATTGACAACTTAAAATTCACTCTTGCCATTGAATGGTATTTTGTGAGAATAAATAAATAGGTTAATATGTTGCATGCTTACCTAACAGTCATTTAAACATTTTAAAATTGCAATTCACATACTCCAGCCACAGAATGATGTTTTTGTCAAAACATAATCCTACATTATGACAAACGTTAAACTTTCCTTGCATTATTTGAAAATAGCATACAGTGGGAATGGGCATACAGTTCTTAGGAACACAACGTTATACATGTTCCAGTCCTTTTTTTCTCAAATACCTCTTTCTTAAAAAATTGTTCCTCAATAAATAAAATGTCCTATTTCTTCTACATTCCCCATTTCTTCTACCATCTGTATTAGGTGAGATATATATACATATATATATTTGGAGAGAGAGATAAAAACATCATTGATGAGAGAGAATCATTGGCTGCCTCTATCAAGCCCCACACTGGGGATGGAGCCACAACCCAGGCAATTGGTCTGGAATTGAACCATGACCTCCTGGTTCATAGGTCGATGCTCAACCACTGAGCCATGCTGGCCAGCCTCCTACTCTTCCTTTTTTATTTCTACAATATAACAGCAATCTAGAGCTACAGTGGTATTAGGTGATAGAATGCTTCTCAAAGTCAGACTGAGTAGGTGAAGGAAGCAACCTCATTTGTTGGGGACATAAAAAGTTCAGGAGTTCTCAAATTAAATATTACTTCTTCACACTGAATTTCCCAATATTATTCTACTTAATAAAATACTAACATATTTTAATTTAAAATTCTTAGATGGAAACTAACAGTAAAACTTCTTTGTGAACAAAAAGTGGTATTAATTATAGGCTCTTAAAGGTATTAAGAGCATATGAACATTATGAAATTTCTTTTGTTCTCTTCCTAAATATATAGCTAAGTGAATGAAAAATAGAAACATTATTTCATCATGTTCCTAGTTCATTAAAGCTACTCTTGCACAGACATGTCACTGTGCAAATACAGTTTTCCTTCTTCCTATAGCTCTCCCAGGTGCAATATGCAGCATGTCCATGGAATATTATAGTAATATGGTTTTCTCTTCCCTTTCTGGAAAATATAATTCATTCATATCCATGAGGTTCACAAAGATACATCATCACCATTATGAAGGCCACAAAGTCTGCATAAAGTTTCCTTTTATTTTTTTCACCATGGGTAAGTCTACATATTAGGTAAAGAATAACTGAGGTCATTAATGTTAAATGGGACATTGGTTCTAGCTTTGGGGAAAGGGTCTTAGAAGAAATAAGCCAATGAGAACACGTATTCTCAAATTTTTTACAGTTTAGTGCTCATTTTCTCTACTAGTGGGAACTAGGGTTTCCACCAGATATCCAGGCAGACTAGGAAGGTCTGGTAATGAAAATATGATCAACTAAAGGACTTGTATGCATGCATATGAGCATAACAAATGGACACACACAATAGGGGGGTGAGGGCATGGGCTGGGGGGTGGGAGCAGCTGGGGAGAGATCAATGGGGAAAAAAGGAAACTTATGTAATACTTTAAACAATAAAGAATTTAAATTTAATTTTTTAAGTTAAAAAAAAAAAGAAAATATGTATGTGGTGTACAAATGCTGACCGATCTGAGTGGAATTGGCTAGCCAGCCTGACTTCTCAGAGAGTTGGTTAAAAAACAGGCCTCAATAAGAACCAGTCATGAGACCAGAAGCATACTAGGCAAAGAAGGCTTCAACTAAATACTCCTGAGCCACAGAATTAAATCCTTCCCCAAGACTCCTCAGCTACAAAATAATGATGCCCAGCTTCCTGGCCTCATTCACTACTGAAGATTTTTACTTTGCCAAAGTGTAACACAAACAGGTATTTGTAACAAGAGAAGTAGAAAGCACTCAAGTGGGTACTGTTAGTGCTTCAGAGTGAAACTACTCTGTGAACATGTGGGTGTGCGGGACAAGCTATATTCTAATGCATAAAATGCTTGTGCCCACAAATGAAAAGTCAAAAGCAAAACAAGACAATTCAATTGTAATTAAACCCAAAAAGAAAAAAAAAGGTAATTTTAATCATTTCTCCACATTCTAGAACTATGTTAAGCTCTTGTTCTCCTTTGTTTTATCAAAACATTAACTTCCATGTTTGAAGTGAAAAATAATCTCTTAACTATACATGGTATAGTCAGAAATAGTGGCACATACCTTGGAAAAGTCCACTTTTAAATGGCCACCATTCATCAATCTGGAGTTCTAAAAATTTTCCATTTACTATCCATATTTTTATGTTATTCTATCTACTAAGAATCTCCATATATAATTTTAGTGAAATTACCTCCCCTTGTGAGTGTTCCTATCAAATGGTATGTATGTGTATTCATACCAAGTTATATTTGGAAAATAATAAAAAATTTCCATAAAGACTGATAATTTGTTTTTTTTTTCTTAACGTTATCTTAAAGATCCATTCTTAATTATTCAGAGACTATCTGCAACAGTTATGGATATTAAAATTCAACTTGGGTTATTAAACAACTGAAGATTATTATTCTATCCACTACAAATCCACCATGTATATATGCCATTATATAATTTGAGGGGAAAAAAATTGTGGCTAGTAAAAATCATATTGACTGAAACCATAGCAAAAGTGGAGTACAGTTTCTCAGTAGCAAAAATATATTGAAAAGATAGGAACACATACTTTTGCCATTTTTAATAGTCACTTTCCTGACCCTTACTAAACTTTAATTATATTAGAATAGCTATTCCTTAAGGCTCACCAATGCCATTTGGATGAAAAATTCATTAAAGACAGCTATAAAATGTCACTTGCTTTCAAACTTTAATCCATATGCTGTGGAGTTAACAGAGATAAGCAATTGCAAAATACCTACTGCAGTACTTATTACAAATATAATTTGATTGCTAATTTTTGTTACATTCTCATTTTTTAACTCCTATAATTCATAGTTCTGCTTAGAATAATATATCATGGTTTTATCAATTGTATTTTAATTGTAATATTTTTATAAACTTAGTGGATATTCAGGCAAACTATTATTAGTATATGCCCCAAATATATTATTGATTAGATTTCAAATTGCCTACCGAAAAATTCATTACTGTTTTAACTTGTGAAGTGATAAAAGTGTGTATGGTAATGATGATTCAGAAGGAATATGTGTAAGACAAACTGATATTTAAACAGTGTAGAGAAAATATAATTTTTAAAATGAAACTTATTTGAGACATATTTTTATGTGTTTAACTTTTTATTTTAATTTTATATTTTCCATCACCATTTATCCCCTTTATCCCCTCTTCCACCTCCTCCCCCTACAATCACCACACTGTTGTCCATGTCCATTAGTTTTCTTTTTTTGCTTTTTTGCTCAATCCCTCCACATTCCCCAACACCCTGTCCACAAGATATTTTCACTTTATTATTTTTAAATTTGTTTTTATTGATTTTAGAAAGAAAGAAAGGGAAGGAGAGAGATAAATATCAATCAGCTTCCTCGGACAAGGCCCCTCACTGGGGACCCTTCCTACAACCCTAGCTTGTGCTCTGACCAGGAATCAAACCAGCAACTTTTTGGTACATAGAACAATGCTCAACCAAGTGAACCACACTGGCCAGGACAGATTTTTATTTATTAACTAGAAGCCCAATACATGAAATTCGTGCAAGACTAGGCCTTCCTTCTCCCTGCTGCCTGCACTGGCTTCCCTCTGGCATCCAGGACCTGGGCTTGCCTCTGGCTGCCGGCAGGCACCCAAGAACACGGCTTTATCTGGAAGGTCGTCTGGAAGGATGCCTGGTCTAATTAGCATATTACACTTTTATTATTATAAATTTTATTTTAAAATTTTTAAAATATATTTTTATTGATTTCAAAGAGGAAGGGAGAGAAAGAGAGAGATAGAAACATCAATGATGAGAGAGAACTATTGATTGGCTGCCTCTTGCACCCCCTACACTGGCGATTGAGCCAGCAACCAGGGCATGTACCCTGAGCAGATTGAATTGTGACCTCCTGGTTCATTAGTTGATGCTCAACCACTGAGCCATGCTGGCTGGGCAGATTTTTAAAACAAATTATATTAATTCCCAAATAATTAACTTCACATTACTAGTTTGGAAAGCACTAATGACATCTGGAATTACCCAGAAGAAACAATCTCTTTTAATTTTACAGATATATTATTAGATTAGACAATCATATCAACTACCAGGCTCCCGGAAACGGATCATTGTCTCACTAATTAGAAAGGTGTAGACAAGGAACCCAGAAGTCTGGTCAACCTTGAAGCTCTGAAAGGTCAGAGCCAACCACTCCCTATCTAATTGAGATAATGGTAGCTGAAGCAACTTTCCCACCAAATAATCATTTAAATCCTTACTGAATAAGATAATCTGCCTGTTACTGGAATTACCTGCCTAAGGGCAATGAGTGTATCCCATAACCTTAATAAAAGGGATAGCAAAGCCAGAGCGGGTAGTAAGTAGTCCTCCCACTAGAGGTGGGCTCCCGCCTTGCCCCCAATATTCCCAAATTAATACTTTTCTAGTCTCTTTTCATTTGTGTGCGGCCTTCTCCAGAACCCAAACCCTGAACTGGAACCCTGAACCACGTGGGATGTGAAAGGGGTTCCCACACCAGGCTATCCTATATAATAAAACCCTAATATGCAAATTGACCAAACAGCAGAACGACTGGTCACTATGATGCACACTGACCACCAGGGGGCAGACACTCAATGCAAGAGCTGCCCCCTAGTGGTCAGTGCGCTCCCATAGGGGGAGTGCCGTTCAGCCAGAAGCTGGACTCATGGCTGGCAAATGCAGCAGCAGAGGCAGGAGCCTCTCCACCTCCACGGCAGCGATAAGGACCCTACCCCCACCCCCAGTTCATGATGTCATGCACCAGGCCTCTAGCTATGTTATAATATTACACTATTCTCTTTTTCTTACATTTTATAGAAATTTAAAACTGTGGTGCCTATATGAAGTTTCTTTTACCATCTACTTCCTAGCATAATCTTTCTCTTATGTAATACCTTTCATTTGCAACCTGTATCATATGTAGTATCATTTCCAACTACTCCATTAACCTTGATCCTTTCTAATCTGTCGCCAGGCACACTTCCAAGGAGTTCTTTCACTGGCACACTGCTTAAATGTCTAATGTGACTCTTAATCACATTTTATAGGGGCTAAATAAAACTTCGACTTTGTATTTATGCAATTATTTTAATCAGGATATTCAATAAAATTGGATAATTCAAGTTTATAAATAGGTACTTGAATACAGGTTAACCTGATTACTTATTTAGACATGTTGGCTACAGCATTACCCAATTATAATATTCTGTGATGTTTTACTTAGTACCAAATTTTCAAATGGCTATACTAAAAAGAAAAACAAACATTCTTGAAGTATAAATCTAATTAGTTGTGCGTTGCATTTTAAGAATCACTCCTCAAACCTGCTTATTCCAGAGAAACAATCATTTATGTCAGAATGTTCTTTGTTTTGATTTCAATGCTGGTCAATGTAAGCACAGTACTTTTTAAGTGATTGACATTAATTTTACCTCAAATTTAGAAACAGGTATTTTGTTCATTTACTTATGAGAATATTAGCTCTGATAGCAGCTTTTAATTTTTATAGGAAGATTTAACCACTTTATGAAGTTTCTCTGTGCCCCTTTATTTTTAAAAAAATATTTTATTTATTGATGAGGAGAGGGGGGGGGGGATGATTTCATGTTCCACTTATTTATGCATTCACTGATTGATTGTTTTTCGTATGTACCCTGACAGAATTGAACTGCAACCTTGGTGTATCAGGACAAGGCTCTAATCAACTTAGTGACCTGGCCAGGGCTCTTTGTGCCCATTTCTTAATTCTATGTGTGCAATCTAGTCCTTCATGGATTTTCTTTCAGTTTTGCAGCAATGTTCATATATTATTTCAAATAAATTAAAATCACAAAGAAAAACCCTAGCTTAAAGAAAAATTTAGTAGTATTCTTACTATGTTTTTCAGAAACCAATATCCATTGTGTATGAGATATTTTGCTGTTGAATGCTAACAGAAATAACTGAAACCAAAATAAAAGATTACAAATAAAACTATGCCCAATTATCCCAAAGAGTCAAGTTTGGCATTCAGATGAATCTGGGGCTAGGTCTGCCTAAAGGCAGAGAAAATGAAAGTTCTTGCATTGTTTCTGTGTTCTGTACTTTTCGTGCATGATGTGATTTAGATTCTTTCCAAATCATTTACACAGACTTATTTCTGCTTCTATGTTCTTTTAATAACTCTGAAATGAGATGCTTTTTTTCCTTCTGAAAAACAAACAAACTATATATTTGATGCAATTGCAGACAGTGTCCCTAACAAAAAATTTAAGTCTGTGGCACACTTTTGTGAAAAAGTTAACACTATTAAGATGGCTATAAAAACAAAATTATTTTTAAGGTAAATTCAAACATGCATTTTTTTATGAAAAAAAAGATGAAACAATTCAAGAAAATTTATCTTTAGGCACAGTTAAATCATATACTAGTATATGAAAATTTTGCTATTGAATAAATGTAATTGGAACAGATCTTGTTCCTTTTCCTTTAATACTGTGTTATATGGAAAATTTGAATTGGGATAATGTTCTGTTAAATTTTGGGGGGAGAATAACAGTACCTTAGTTATAAACCTCACCAATATGAGAAAGACTCTGATATTCTAGCTTGTCCATTACCCATAAAATAAGACAGGAGGGTGCTGCAGACATGGGTATAGTTTAATTTATTGAAGGAGATTCAATGACCAAAAACAGAATATAAAGCTTTTTCAAAGTCCCTACATAACACTAACCTGTACTTTGGTCCTGGAAGAATATAATTTCATGTTATTTTATTTTCATTTAGTGTAGCTGATTTCTACAGGAAAATTTAACTTGCTCATAACATTTTGAACATGTCTTTCAATGCAAACCAAATTTTGCTTGGTGTAAATTATATCATAATGTCAATAAAATCACATGAGTTTGAAGTACATTATGATATTGGAATTTGTAAAAAGTTTTCTTGCCCTCACTGGCTTGGCTCAGCAAATAGAGCACTGGCCTACAGACTGAAGGGTGCTCAGTTTGATTCCAGTTAAGGGCACATGCCCAGGTTGTGGGCTCAATCCCCAGTAGGATGCATACAGGAGGCAGCTGATCAATGATTCTCTCTTATCATTGATGTTTTATCTCTCTCTTCCTCTCTGAAATAAATTTTAAAAAATGTATTTTTAAAAAAAGTTTCCTTTTCCAAGTACTATTTCATTCACCCTACACAGAAAATAATTTCATTTTATTTTTGTCTGTGAAATGCTTAGATGGTTTATTTAAAACAATGAATTATAATATTTCTTTAAAATAACAAAGACTAACTATATATTATGTATGAGCAGCCCAATTTTCCTCCTGTAGTCTCAGAAAGAATTATACATTGTCATTAGACTTAGTAATTATGTTGGGAAAATACAATTACATATTAAAATGCATTTTCAATGCTAAAAGTAATTAACTAAAAATAATTACTCTATGAAAAATTCATTTTTCTTTCAAAAATCTATATTTTTAGAAAAGAAGTTGATATCAAATAATCGTTAGAGACTTTCAAAACAGCAAAGAACCAAATAGGAACTCTATTAAAACTGTAATATTTTAGTAATTTTGCAAAAGAAATTCAGAATATTATATAAATAAGTCATAGAACTTAAGAATGTCTATGCTTAACTGCTATGGAAATCTTATTTCCACACCAATAGGTTGAATCTGAAAATGTTCTTGGCAGAGAAGAGGATGTATAGAAAAATGCACATAAATTACATTAGCTTTGAGACCTATGTAGAGTCAGCTTTCACTGCTACAGAAAAGATGCTTTCATCTTCCATATCCTCTAACTTTCAGAGATACTCCTATTGAAGCTAAATGATTTAACTATAAAGAATATCTAGAAGCTTCACCACTAAACTTAATTTATATATATTTAGTTTTGTGACTCAACTATACTTATTATAACTTGGAAGAAGTGATTTGGGATCATTCAGTAATTGGAAAACCTCCCAAACATCTTACACTTTCCAGAATATGACTAGAAATTTTAGGAATTTGAAGCTCCCTTTAATTATAATATCAGATATGTATTGCCTGCATCATATAACCTAGAGATATATGTATGATATCACTTTTACTCTTGCAAAACCCCTAAGAGGTAGTTACCATTAGAAAGCCCACTTTTCAAATGAGGCAACCTAGGGTTAGAGAGATTTAATTACTTGCTCAAATGATGAAGTAGAGTTTGAACACAGGTAGTCCAATATAAAAGGATGATGTTTTGACTACTGTATTATAATATATTCTCAGAGTCTACCATAAATTCCTGCAATTGTTTGTGAAATATCCAAATGAGTTAATTATAGCTATCATAGAAAACCAGACTGTACCTATACTGTTTTACTGTCATTATATATCTTGCATATATCTTAGCATATATATCTTGTGCAACTAGAGATAGATGAGATATATATATATATATGTGTGTGTGTGTGTGTGTGTGTCTATAAATCTGTCTATATATATATATATATATATATATATACACACACACACACATATATGTGCATATATATATAGACAGATTTTGTAACAAGCATTGATATCCACCAAAAATATCTAAATGTAAATCCTATATAATAAAGAGCTAATATGCAAATGGTCATTGTACCCTCATGCTCAGACACTCAACACTGGGGAGAGAGGAATGGGGACCAGCCAGGCTGCAGCCTGGGAGAGGGACAAGCCACATGCCCCATGGTCCTGGGCACCAGCAGCTGCATCTACGCCTGTGGCCCGGAAGAGGGACAAGCCACCAGCCCCGTGGTCCTGGGTGCCAGCGGCTGTGCCTGAGCCTGAGGCCCAGCCCAGGAGAGGGACAAGCCGCATGCCCTGCAGTCCCAGGAACCTGTGGCTGTGGCCCAGGCGAAGCCACCAGCCCACAGTCCCCTGCCTCTACAGCCAGCCCAAGCAAAGCCAGCCCGGGTCCCGGGTGCCTATGACTGGCTGGAGGAAGAAATCTTAGGTCCTGGGTGTGGGGCGAGGCAGAGGCAGTTAGGGATAATCAGGCCAGCAGGGGAGCAGTTAGGGGCAATCAGGCAGGCAGGCAGAGGTGGTTAGGGGCGATCAGGCAGGCAGAAATGGTTAGGGATGATCGGGCAGGCAGAGGGGTTAGGGGCCATCAGGCAGGCAGACAGGCTAATGGTTAGGAGCCAGCGGTCCTGGATTGCAAGAGGCAGTTGGACATCCCCTGAGGTGTCCTGGATTGGAGAGGGTGCAGGCCGGGCTGAGGGTCCCCCCACCCCTGCCCTGTGCATGAATTTTGTGCACCAGGCCTCTAGTAGTTTTATGAAAAGAGATCTTACATTTAGAAGTACTTAGTATCCATGAACTTTTCATAATGTACACCCATCCATAGCTCTCTTTCCATTCTATTGACTTCATATATCAAACCTGATCACTTTGAGGCTTTAATTCAGTAGCCTTCCAATTATATCATTAGGGACCAACAATCTCTAATTCTGTTATAATAGAGTAGAAAGGGCATAAGCTTGAAATTAGGCAAATGAAAATTCAATTCTGTATTCTGCTACCGCTAACTCTGTAAAGTTAAGAAGTTGCTTAGCCTGGTCAGTGTGGCACAGTGGGTGAGCATCGACCTATGAACCTGAATGTCATGGATCAATTCCAGGTCAGGGCATATGCCTGACTTGTGGACCCAACCCCCAGAGTGGGGTGTGCAGGAGGCAGCTGATTAATGATTCTCTCATAATTGATATTTCTATCTCTCCCTCTCCCTTTCTCTCTGAGATCAATAAAAATACATTAAAAAAAAAAAAGAAGAGAGAAGGTGGTGTGCCCTCCTTGGGGAATGTCCACTCAAATCTCCTAAAAACATAAATAAATTTTAAAAGTTGTTCCCTAGCTAGTTTGGCTCAGTGGATAGAGCGTCAGCCCGTGGATAGAAAGGTCCCAGGTTTGATTTCGGTCAAGGGCACATGTCCAGGTTGCAGGCTCCATCCCCAGTAGAGGGCATGCAGGAGGCAGCCAATCAATGATTCCCTCTCATCATTGATGTTTCTTTCTCTCCCTGTTTCTTCCTCTCTGAAATCAATAAAAATATAAATAAAAAGAAAAAGAAGTTGCTTAAAGTTCTCTGGTATATAAATGTAAGTCAATATCCCTTAATTTTAATTTATTCATTTCTAAAATGTTGACTATACTGTCATATTGAACCATATATGTAAAATCTATATAGAAATATATTAAGCAACCCAATAGATATCAGCTAATAAATAAAATAAGCAAATTATCAGTTGATGCAAAAAAAGCACTATATACATTTCCAAATATGTATTTAAACAGGCACATAAAATATGATATGCAATTTTCCAAGGAACAAAAACATCTAGTAAGAACACATATAAAACTGTTCAGTGTAATGTTCTTGGTATGACTATCAGATAATATTGTTAAATATGCAAAGATAACCAGGGTAGTACATATAAATGTCTCCCTCTCCTTTCCATTAGAGAAAAAAACATAAATAACACATTTGGACATAGATTCCTAGAAAATATGAAATATAGTTAATTACTCCTGTGAAACTCTATTTCTAAAACAAATTTTAAAAAATGGTCTTGAAATATAAGAGAAGAGATCTATGTCAGTGGAGAAAATTAAAAATCACCAAACAAAAAGAATGAGAAAAAGGGGGGCAGGGGTTACTTTAAAAGAATGTGTTCTCACAAAATAGATTTTAATTTATGCTACTGAAGAAAAGTAAGTTTTCAATTCCCCTGAATTGGCTACCATTCCAGATATTTATACTTAGCCATCAATCTCTCTTAAGCCTTAGTGGAAGATCTTCTTGGTGTGATTAAATTACATTTAGTCTCTGTTTGTATTCATCTAGTTATAAACCCAGATTGATACTTGTGTACTGTCAACATCCCTGCATCTAATGGTCAGTGGCAACAAAGCTTTCCATATAATTGCGCAATTAATTTTTTTTTTAGTCAGTGCATATGAAAAAGCCTTGACTTTAAAATATAAATTAGCTACATCTATTTTGGAGTAAACCCTATTGTATTCCATGAAGTTCTACAAGTCCACCACCAAATTTTAACAAGACTACCTGGAAAATAATGAACTCAGGTCACTCAAAATGTTCCTTTAATATACCATTTTTGATGGCTAGTTAGTCATGAGGATCAAGGCTTGAACTTTTGAAGCAAAATCACATACTATTTAAAAAATTTCCCATTTCTAGGGTCTTCTTGCCTTAGTGAATTCAACAGCCTGGATCTATACAAAGGGAACCCCTAAAATTTAGTAAGAATAGGCTATATAATTTATGGAGCCCACTGGAAAAATGAAAAATGTGGGGTCCTTTTGAAAAAATTATTAAGAATTTTAAGATGGCAACTGTAGGACATTAAACCTCCAATTCTCTATGTGATCACCTATAATAATAAAAGCATAATATGCTAATTAGACTGGATGTCCTTCCAGATGACCTTCCAGATGAAACTGGGGCTGTGAGGGAAGCCTGGGTCCTGGATGCCAGAGGGAAGCCAGTGCTAGCAGCCAGGGGAAAGAAGGCCTACTCTTGCATGAATTTCATGCATCAGGCCTCTAGTAAGCATGTAAGTCACAAGCTCATAAAGCTGGCCTTAGATTTAGTTTGCATGACTATGGTTTTCTTAATAAGTGTGCTAGAGATGTGAATTACAATTATTCCATAGGATTTAATAAATTACACTTTAAACAACTGATTGCTCCTGGATTAGGTTCTTAGATAGCAATCCAACCTTGACTGTATCAATATGCAGAGGCAGAAGGGAGAAAGAGAGAGAGAGAGAGAGAGAGAGAGGAGAGAGGTGCAGATTTAGTTAATTTGAGCCTCAAAGTCACTTGATATATATGAGAAAAAATAGTGTTAATTAAATTACTTAAATACTATCTAATAAAAGAGTAATATGCAAATTAACCACCACTCTGCCACACCTACAAGCCATGCCCACCAGCCAATCAGGAGAGAGTATGCAACTTAACCCAACCAAGATGGCTGAAGCCATGGAGCGAGCAAGAGGCTTGGGTTTCCCCAGCAATGGAGGAAGCCAAGCTTTCCACACACCCTGGTGGGCCCAGGCCTCCACTCAAGGCTACAAAGTTTCAATTATAGAAGATAAATAAATCCCAACAAAAATGGCAGCAACCATGGAGCTGGAGGGAGCAGGAGGTTTGAGTTGCCCCCAGTAATGGAAGAAGCCAAGCTTTCTGCAGTCCTGGCCTGCCTTGGCCTCAGCTTAAGGCTACAAAGTTTCAATTATAGAAGATAAGTAAATCCCAAATTCCAGGGCCTCTGCTTGGGTTGCCAGGGTGTGGGGCCAGCCTGCAAACCACCACAGGCCCCTCACACAGGCCACCCCATACCCCAAGGGAACCTCCACCCTGATCCAGGACACCTTTCAGGGCAAACCAGCTGGCCCCCACCTGTCCACCAGGCCTCTATCCTATCTAATAAAAGAATAATATGTAAATTGACCATCAATCCAACACACAAGATGGCTGCCCCTATCTGGTTAAAGATCCTGCCCCCATGTGGACACATGATGGGCACCACAAGATGGCCAGCAGGGGAGGGCAGTTGGGAGGGACCAGGCCTGCAAGGGAGTGCAGTTGGGGGTGATGAAGCTTGCAGGGGAGGGCAGTTGTGGGGGGGACCAGGCCTACAGGGGAGGGCAATTAGGGTTGACCAGGCCTGCAGGGGAGGGAAGTTAGAGGCAATCAGGCTGGCAAGGGAGTGGTTAGGGGGTGATCATGCTGACAGGCAGAAGTGGTTAGGGGCAATCAGGAAGTTAGGCAGCTGAACAGTTGGGAACCAGCAGTCCTGGATTGCGAGAAGGATGTCTGACTGCCTGTTTAGGCCTGATCCTGGTAGGATCATTCCTAAACGGGCAGTCGGACATCCCTCGAAGGGTCCCATATTGGAGAGGGTGCAGGCTGGACTGAGGAACACACACCCCCATGCACAAATTTTGTGCACTGGGCCTCTAGTTTTATATATTTAGTGTCCAGATTGTCATGCATTATCTGTTACATAAGCCAACTTAAGATTTATTTTATATTATACTTTAACTTGAGGCCTGGTGCACAAATTTGTGCATGGGTGGGGTCTGGTGGGTCTGCCCCAATGGGGGCCGATCTGGCTGGGCCAGCAGGTGGATAGGGCTGTGGGAAGTTAGCCAGCCCCGTCCCCAGGGTTGGGGGCCAATCAGGGGTAGGGTAGGCTGGGGGGAGGGGCTGCAAGGCAATTGGCCAGCTGGCCCTACTCTTGATCAGGCCAATTGGCTGGCTGCAGTGAGTGTCATAGTGACCATTTGTTCTGGTGTTCCAGTCACTGGCTTTTTATATATATAGATTTTTTAACTGTTTTGTTTTATTTCTTGCTATTATTTGAATGTTCTCTTAGTTAACTGTGTAACAATAACATCTTAATTTTTAGAGTGCTTATAACATAGTTGTCACTTTGTAACATGCTATGTACATATATACAAATAGATGGAAAGATAGGTAATTAAATGGTGTGAAAAGTTGGCATAAGTACAGCCATTTAAAAAAGGAGTCAGGGCCCCCTTACCCGAGGAACTGCATTGTACATCTTACTCCTTGGACCTTTGGAATGTTTGAATTGGGCAACATAATCTTCGGACTGGGTTAGAGCAGTATTGTCTACAAACAACATTTTTTTTTAATCCTCATCAAAGACAGTATTCAGACATAGTAGAAGAAAGAGGGGAGGGAAGGAGAGAGAGAGATGTGAGAGAGATACATCGATTGGTTGCCTCCTGCATGCCCTGACCTGAACTGGGAATCAAGCCTGCAACTGAGGTATGTGCCCTTGAGCAGGAATCAAACCCAAGGCCCTGTGGTACTGACCGAACCCAATTTGGGCCCAAACAACTATTTGTAAAGCTAATAGAAAAAGCAGACCTCCTCACTTATGAGGACTGACAAAGACATTCTTTATCATCAGTAAACAGCCATGTATAGCTAAAAAAAAAAAAAAAAAAGTTGATTAACACAAACAGAAGTTCCTTTCTCTCATTCAAGTAATTATTTCCTTTCCTTTTCTTATAAAAATCCCTTGCTTTTATTCCATAATAAGAGTAGTATTTGAAAACAGCCTGAGTGCCCATCAATAGATGAGTGGACTAAAAATCTGTTGTACATTTACACAACGGTATACTATGTGGCTGTAAAAAAGAAGGATCTCTTATCCTTTGAGACAGCATGGATGGACCTGTTTCACTATTATGCTAAGTGAAACAAGCCAGTCAGAGAAAGATAAGTATCACATGATCTCACTCATATGTGGAATCTAATGAATAAAATAGGCTGATTAACAAAATAGGTCCACAGGCTCCAAAGTTCTGGAAGAGAACCTAATCAGTTTAAGCAGGCTTCCAAGCCCCACCACCAATTTAAGGGATCCTTTTCCAGGCCCCACCCTTCCTTCAGCCTTTGCTGCTGTAGCTTGCTATTAAGAGGTCGGGCAGAAGTGCTGGGGGCTTTTAAATTCCTGATTATAGGCATCAGTAAGTCCAGTGGGTGTGGCCCTTAGAGGTAGAGTTTTATCAGCAACCTGCTCCTCCCACTGCAGGAACCCACTCTGCCCAAACTCTCCTCCCCTTCTCCCACAGAGCAGTTTGCTTCTTGTTCCACAGCAGTACCCTGGGGAAAAAAGCTTTCCCAGCCCTTCCCATGGGTAGAGGTCATTTGCACCTGCCTCCTACAGAAGCAGTGAATTTTTGCCTGTACCTGCCTTCAGATGGAAAGATTTCCTGCCCCTACCCCACCAGGTTAAGATGATTGATTCTTTTTTTTTTTTTTAAGATATATTTTATTGATTTTTTACAGAGAGGAAGTGAGAGGGATAGAGTTAGAAACATCAATCAACTGCCTCCTGCACCTCCCCCCCACCCCCACTGGGGATGTGCCTGCAACCAAGGTACATGCCCTTGACCGAAATCGAACCTGGGACCCTTCAGTCCACAGACCAATGTTCTATCCACTGAGCCAAACTGATTATGGCAAGATGCTTGATTCTTAAAAGGGGATGGTCTGGGAAAATAGGCCTTATGTCCTCTCCCAGCAGTGCTGACAATCCCTTGAAGGCCCTTACTGTATCTCTCTCTCCTCTCTCTCTCTCTTGCCCAGCTCCTACTCTTTTTGTGAGCACCCAGCACTGACATAAAAGCTTGCAAGTTAGTGCACAGACAACCACCCTCCATCTCCCCATTTGAGGTTCCCTATCTATCTAAACTGCCATGTTAATCCACAGTCAGTCTTGGAAAATTGTTAAAATTGTAGTAGGGACTTCTTCCTTGGTGGGATGAAGGAAAATGGGACCTTGGACACTCAGGGGTTTAATTCAACAGAAATAAAACTTTCTATAATATCCCATCTTCCTGTGAGTCTCAAAATATTCCTTTTCTTGTGACATCACCAGGAACCCACTCCCACTAGCAGCCAGTGGGGACAAGGAGAGCTCCCCAACCAATAATAAGACCTCCGGAGCAAAGGACTGTGTCTGCGTAATCATGAAACACATTGTCCAGTACAATGTCTATTAAATAATAACAGGTATAATAATGAGAAATGTAAATTGCATTTTAAAGAAAATTATGAACCTGGTTAAGAGTGTTTCTGAGCTCTCGGTCTCACCTACTATGTTTCCATAGTTCCATTTTACCTTGCTCTTTTAACTATTTGATCTGTGTGAACAATGACTCTCCTCAGTTTTAAATATCCATGCAAGGATTTGTACTGAGTAATACTTCAAAACAAAATAAATAGGCAAGTAAAAGTGCAAAAGAGGTTATAGTGAAATAGGAATGTTGGGGGTTGAAAAAGGCAGTTTAGGAAATTTTATAAATTAAGGGGACCACAGAAGAAACACAGGGCTGCAGAGCAGCAAAAGGTATATTTCCATAGAATGGGGAGCTGAAAACCACAAAAGGTCTATATTTACAAAATAAAAGGAAGGAGCTGGGAAGAACCTCACAGGACTTACGTGAGATTTGACCTTTGAGCCCAGGAGTTACTATAGTAACCAGTCTAAGGGAATAGTGACAAATCGGGGATATCAAGGCACAAAGATCTGCAGCCTCTATAAGCCATAGGGAAAAGAAACTCAGTGGGACCCTTTCCCCTTCCTCACTTGGGAGTCTGTACTCATTCTTTAATAAATTCCCACCTTTGCTATACCACATTCCGTCCCTGGATTCATTCTTTGACTCCATTGGACAAACAGCCCGGAACAAGTGTTCCCAGGGGAACACTGTGTGTTCCAGTCCAAAAATTCCATTTCAATAAGATGGATAACGCTCAGAGTTGGGAGCTTTCTGTTGTCTTTCTTAAAGCTTCACCATGCATCCATTTGTAAGGAATCGTGTTTCATCAGTTAAGATAAAATATCATTAGAACAAACATTTACCTTGTGGACTTCCAGGACTTTTTTCACTTGTTAAATAAGCAGAGAGCATCTTATTTTTAACTACTATAGGCCCGGTGCATGAAATTAGTGCTTGCGGGGTGGGGGGTGGGGGGGTGGGGGGGGCGCGGTTCCCTCAGCCTGGCCTGTGCACTCTTGCATGCGGAACCTTTCAAGGGATGTCTGACTACAGGTTTTGGCCTAACACTGCAAGGATCCCTACAGATTGGGCCTCAACTGGCAGTTGGACATCCCTCTCACAATCCAGGACTGCTGGATTCTACCTGCTCACCTGCCTGCCTGACCACCCCTAACCACTCCTAGGGGCAGGGGGCAGCCTGGGCAAGGAGCTATGGTGTTCTGGTCTCTAGTCATTCTGGTCATTCCACCATTTCAGTTGCTGGGCTTTTATCATATAAGGTAAGCCCTTGAAGACTTTCTGAATAAAACTCGTGTCTTCTTTTTTATTTTTAATATTTATATTTCTTCTTTATTTTTTTATTTTAAAATTCAAGCTTCTTGAGAACATGAGGTGTTTAACATTATTCCATATTCCTTACATAGAGAGCTAAGCATGGTAAACACAGCAAATATTTAATACTTATGGGCTTCTGTACAAACACTTTCCAACCAGGAATGTTTTAATAGGCAGTCTCCAAAAACTTGAACTGGAAAACCTAAAAGTAGAGTGCTCAGAGTTCAGACATCAGGTGCTATTAGCAGGATTTCTATCCAAATTAAACTCTAATTCTGAGCTCTCAACAGTCTGGACAAACTGCCCTTCACTATCTTCAAAGTTTTTTAGTCATCACTATCCCATTTTCCTCCACTTCAAACCAAGGCAACAAATGAAACCTTTAATTTTGATCTTCCTTGCTGCTAGGGAACAGCAAACCTCAATCGAAATAATTTCCCGCCAGAAGTCATCCAAATACCGAGAGACTGAGGACTATAAGGCTGACTATGTATATGAACAATAACAGGCTCCCATTCTAGCTGTAGGCACCCAGGTGTCCTCCACAATCCCACAATCCTCTGGTCGCATACTTCCGGGTTTTCTAGCTCCTCCTTAAGTGGTGTTTCCTTCAGTCGTGTTGCAACATCTAGGGCCTCTAGTTGGGGAGGATTTCTCTCTTCTTTGATGTTGATAGCTGTTTCCTATTTGGAATCATGAAGTTTCGGGAGTACTGCCACTGCCATGAACATGTCATGAAACAACCACCCATTCAGTCCATGGCTGGCACCGTCCTGGTTCACAATGGGAAAGGCACAGTCCTAAGCCGTTTTCCAATAGAATCTTCCTCTTCCTTCCCCAGCACACTCCAAACCTACTCCAGGCCGACCACCCTAACCCTACAGACCCTTAAGACCTTCCCCTCTATTTCTTTGATTTTCCCCCATCAAACTCACACCCTATCGCACTGCCTAGGGGCGCCCCTAACTGCTCCCTGGGGGGCTGTGGTGTTCTGATCATTCCACTGTTTCGGTCACTGAGCTTTTATTATATAGGATGTGCTTCTGCAAATTCTGAGGATGGGATATGTTTGATCTAGACATTAACTCAGTATTATAAATTTCATAACAAGGCAAATTTTATAACAAAGCAAGGCTCTGCACATTTGTTTGTTTTTCTAAAACTAATTTGCTTATTATTTCTTTCCTTTACCTTCTAGCTCCTGCTGGAATAAATAGTATATTTTGATCACTATTCTAGTTCTTTTCATTTCTTATTGTCACACATTCCTTGTTTAGGTAACTTTTTGTATTATTATAGAGACTGCATCACTTAATTTACGAATTATTTTTGAAAAAAATGTTTAAGATAACTTTTTTGAAAGTTAAACCTAAGCAACTAACATTGTATTTAGATGGAAAGCTTTGTGCCATTCACAGTAGTTCACAGGTAAGAACTGCTTCTTCACTTGCATAAGTATCCTACTGCACAGCCCTTTGTTCACTCCATGCTTCTTTCTGGCTGTTATGACTCCAAAAAACTGATTCTACCTTAATGTCATTTTAAATGCTTTGCTACTTTGAATAATGTTTATTTGGAAGACCTTTTATTTCAAATAAAAGCAAAGCAAACAAATACCACTTACTGTATGCAACACTGATTCTAGAAAGACTGCAAGAATTATTGTATATTCCCACATATATATATAAACCAATATGAATATATACACACATACATCTAAGTTGTGTGTGTGTGTGTGTGTGCACGCAATAGTGCTTTGGTCTTCATGGAATCAGATGTATGTATATGTCTGTATGTATGCAGGCATTCAGTGGGAAGAGTTTGGTTCAACACTGCAGGTGTAATGTATTTCTCATTATCCTTGTCATCACAGAATTTTACAGATTTATCTTAGAGATTCATCTAAACTTGGAGGAAATTATGTCTAGAAATTTGTAGATGCCTAGTGTCAGTAGTGGAGATATATAGTGATAAATATAATCTATTAATAAAGTTTCATATCAGGGAAACCACAATTGCACCATAAATTATTCAGAGTATGCGCATGATCTGGTGAGCTTTCTGAGTCACCTTCTGATTCCTTTCTAGACCATAGAATTTAATGGGATGCCCTGATCAGGAAAGGTCTGAGCTTTAAAAAGCTATCCCACCATCACCATAGTAAATCTACCAAAGAGTTAAAGAAAAAGTATTCTAATAGTCAAATGTTAAAATGATAAAGAAAACTTTATTCAGGACTAATATGATAAGTAGAGTGTCACAACAGGAGAGATAAATTGAGCTCAATCCTATATGCAACAATTAAAAATGAGTATTTATATTCAACAGGTTGATGGGTAGAAAATTACTAAGAGACATCAAAGGTAGGGGAGTTCCTGCTAAAGTGACCTAACAGGATTTTTGCTGAAGGCAAGCCAGGGTGATCAAATAAAAACAGGGGTATGAGGGGATGAGGAATTGGATCAGAGATTTATTGAATGTGGGAGGATTGTCTCTAACCTGACTTAGTAGGATTCTTGTTGACACTGAACTCTGCAAGCATAGCACAAACACCCAATGGTGAAGCTTAATTGAGAGGAAGTTCAGAGGAGCCAGGCTGAAGAAAAGAGTCTGTCATAACCTCCTGAGAGACTAGAAAAAATAATTCATCATCTGTAGGGATTACAGGTCTTTTTTTTAATCTTTATTGTTGAAAGTATTACAGATGTCCTCTCTCCCCCGCCCATTGACCCCCTCCATCCCACTCCTGCCCTCTCCCCAGGATGGTGGCAGAGTTAGCTTCAGCTGCCATCCTACCCGGGGTTTGCATGATGGTACTTAGACATAACTACAGTGACAGCTCATGTGAGTTTGGAGAAGAGCTCTCGGCAGGGTGGCAGTGCAACCCAGGCAGAGCAAGCATCAAGAGAGAGCCTAGAGTGACCAACAAGAGTTAATAGCATAAGGAACAACTGGGATTGATGAATGAAAGTGGGTAAAGCATATTCTGGGATACACACAGACATTTCAGGCAGGAAAGGAATCTTAAATGTGAATCTGAGAGACTGTATTACCATCAGTGAGGGTTTATGAGAAAGTAATATTAAGTTGACCTCATTTGCACCCATGGGCTCATGAAGCCTGGGGACTTTCAGTTCCTGAAATAATAATTCAAAACAAACACAAGCTATGGATGCATGCATAATAAAAATGTGAGTAAAATGGAAATAAGCTCATCTTTCATGTACCATATCAACTTGTACTATCAGAATCTGAACTGTGAAGATGAAGGTGATGAAGATGTCAAAGACAATGGCAAATGCAAAGAAAAAAATAAATAATGCACAGAATACTAAGACAAATTAGTAATTGGAATGCAAGGTGTTTCCTCTTGAAATAGTTCTGTAGCATTTCCACCTGAAAATCATGATCCACTGATCATTAGAGGATATTATAATAGATACAACTTTACATTCATTCACACTTCTCTTGAGAATGCTTGTTACCAAAGAAACACACAGCTCATCTAGCTATTGGAAATCACTGAGTCAATATGTGGGTGCTTTGCAGCATGAATAGCTGAGAACAGATTTCAAATATTGGCAAAGGAAATCCAACTCTTTACACATAATTTGTTACTAAGCAAGAGCATAAGAGAATGGAACACATGACACAATATGACCTCAATGAAGCCTCTCTGACACGGAAATCAGACTCAGGTTGGTGGCTGGAGTTCTTGGGAGAGCCCTGGCTGCTACTACTGCTGCAGTTGAAGACTCAGAGAGCTGTTGCTCAGACTTTTTGCTTGGCTCATTCTGACATGCATCCAGCAATCAACACACAAGCTTTCACTCAGTGCTTTTTCTGTGGCTAGATTAACTCAATCACAGAGGAACATGGAGGAGGTGAAAGACAGCTTCCTGACATCTGGAAATTTTTGGTCAAATTAGGGGAAAATATTAATATACAAGATTAATAAGCAAACAACAAAAGATGTTACTAATGCACTGAATATAAAATGTAGGAGTTCATGTTATAAAATCACTTGCAGGTCTTGCTCTGCCATTACTTTGTCCTTTGGTGCAATTCTTATTGTATCTGATTCTCAGTGACCTCAGCAGTTAAATGAGGAAATTATTGCATGTTCCCTTAGGTGCCTTCTTTTCATGGCTTATACTATTTATGAAATCTTTTCCAGTGCACCAAAGAAGTAAGTGGCTTTATTTAAAATAATATTGCACTTTTCATTTCACTCAGGTTATGAACTACATATGAAGATATATACTTGATTAAAATGAGTTGGAGATCTTAAATTCTATGTCCCTCTTTTAATTTCACAACCCAAATAGCATATTACAAATAAAGGGACTTTCAGCAGTACTAAATTTTTTTAACTTTGAATAAGGGTTTTCAAGTCATGTAATCACATGTAAACATGATTGTCTCATGTCATATGCATGGCATATATACATATTTAAATGTATGTAAATATATATCATCTTAATATATAAAAACCCAGGATCCATAACATCCAAAATAACCAAAGGCTTGACTTACTGGAAGTCAGTCCTGCAGTCAGCACTGGGTTGCCCTGGTGACCCAGCACTGACTGCCACACTACCAGCTCAGTGACCCAGCACTGACAGCCATGGGGGCTGCGAATCAGGCCCAGAGGGAGGGCTGAAGAGAGAAGCAGGTTCTGATCCATAGCCTCCATGACAGCTGTTGATCATCACTTGCCTCTCTATTTCTCTCCAGGCCTAGACAGCAGCTACACCGCTCTTTCTCTTGGGCCTCCACTGGGGCTGCTGACCAGCCCTGCCTTTCCAATCAGGCCTCAGTGATAGGCCCAGAGATGCTGACTGGCATAGAAACTGACCAATCAGAAGCAAATCTGGATGAAGTGCAAGGAGCCAATGGCTGCCGAGGAGGTGGAGCTTTTGACACTGATTGGCATAGAAACCTACCAATCAGAACCAAATCTGGGTGAACTGTGAAGGCAGAACCTAAGGTGGGGACTGAGGAAGGATTTTAAGGGCAATAGTTGTTTGATGCAAGGTGTAAGAAAGCAGTTCAATTTTTTAATGACTGGTTTCACAATATAATGCATATGGCTGGCTATCAGTCCAGATATAGGGATTATGTATTTTTGTCTGCCAAAAGCATCTCCTCCTGATGAAAAAGGCTCCCCGCCCCCCATTTAAGCAATCTTATCCTATACAACGAATAGCCAGATTATTATGATCTCTGAACACATAATAATCTGGCCACTCAGTGTATATCCTATTTAATAAAAGGCTAATATGCAAATTATCCCCTAGACCGGGAGTTTGACCAGTAGGCAGGCCAACCAACCACCCATGTCCCCTCCCCCTGGTCAGGCTGGCCGGACCCCACCCAGGCACGAATTCATGCACTGGGTCTCTAACACACATACACATATATATCTATATATCCTAATATCTATCTATCTATCTATCTATCTATCTATCTATCTATCTATCTATCTATATGTGTGTGTGTGTGTGTGTGTGTGTGGTGTGTGTATCAGGATGGCAGGGGAGGGCAGGGAAGTTGTGGACAACCAGGCCGGCAGGGGAGGGCAGTTGGGGGCAAGATCAGGCCAGCAGGGGAGGGCAGGTAGCGGCAATAAGGCAGGCAGGCAGAGGCAGGTAGGGGTGATCAGGCAGGCAGGCAGGTGAGCAGTTGGAAGCCAGCAGTCCCAGATTGTGAGAGGGATGTCCAACTGCCCCTTTAGGCCTGATCCCATATATTTATACTAGTGGCCCGGTGCACAAAATTTGTGCACGGAGAGGGGGTTCCCTCAGTCCAGCCTGCACCCTCTCCAATTGGGGACCCCTTTGGGGATGTCTGACTGCTGGTTTAAGCTCGATGTGGGATCGGCCTAAACCAGCAGTCAGACATCCCTCTCACAATCTGGAACCGCTGGCTCCTAACTGCTCACCTGCCTGCCTAATCACCCCTAACCACTCCCAGGCCTGCAGGGGAAGGCCTTTGGAGTGACCAGGCCTGTAGGGGAGGGCAGTTGGGGGGAACAGGCCAGCAGGGGAGAGCAATTAGGTGTGACCAGGCCTGCAGGGGAGGGAAGTTGGAGGGAACGAGTCCTGCAGGGGAGGGTAGTTGGGTGGAACCAGGATGCAAGGGAGGGCAGTTGGAGTGGACCAGGCCAGTAGGAGAGGGCAGTTAGGGGCAATCAGGCCGGCAGAAGAGCAGTTAGGTGTCAATCATGCTGGCAGGGGAGTGGTTAGGGGGTGATCAGGCTGGCAGGCAAAAGCTGTTAGGGGCAATCAGGCAGGCAGGCAGGTTAGTGGTTGGGAGCCAGCAGTCCTGGATTGTGAGAGGGATGTCCCAGATTGGAGACAGTGCAGGCTGGGCTGAGGGACACCCCACCCCACCCCCTCATGCATGAATTTCATGCACCGGGCCTCTAGTATTTAAATAATGCTATTAGTAGTTTTGCAAACTACTCTATCTCTAAACACAGTTAGAGATTCTTGTGAGTTTTTACCTCAGCTTCATTGACTTTGTTCTTAAATTATTAATTCTTTTTTCTAAAATATATTTTTATTGATTTTAGGGAAAAAGGAAAAGAGAGAGAGAGAGATAGAAACATCAAGGATGAGAGAGAATCATTGATTGGCTGCCTCCTACATGCCCCACACTGGGGATAAAGTTCACAAACCAGATATGTGCCCCAATGGAGAATTAAACCATTACCTACTGGTTCATAGGTCAACATACAACCACTGAACCACACCAGCTGGGCAAAGTTATTAATTACTATTTTCATTTGTTTTTGTTATCGTTAGGGCAGTAGATAAAAGCACATTGTTGAATATTAACATGACATAACTGTGAAAGAGCTGCCAATATAGCATTTTTAAAGAAGTTAAACAATATTCTTGAACAAATATTAAGCAAGTTTATCATCAGTTCACAGTTAAACAATTTATGGCATTTGGTATGGTCTGCATGCAGGTGGTGATGCCAGGTATGTGTCTTAAAGCATGATATCATTATGATCACAAAGTCTGGAAGGCTCGGGTTCACTAAGTGAGATATGTCATGTCACAGAAGACAAGAGCTTCCTTGAGGACATGAGTACTATGGAAGACATGCAGATACTAGTTAATGTAACTTCACAATGGGATTTTGCAGCTCTTATGATCCTCTTTGGAATGTAGCATCCTCTCTACTCATGATTTGAAATTGCTTTATATTTTTTATTCCTCAAAATTGCATCATATAAATATATTCAGAAGTTGCAAATCAAGAGTACATAATTCCCTATATTCAGAAGTTGCAAATCAAGAGTACATAATTCCCTATTCTACACTTTCACTAACCTTAACTTTATAGTCTGAGCCAATGTATCTTTACAGTCTGAACCAATATTTTAACCACTTAATTGCAGTAGAAGGGGAAAATTTATTTCCTTTTGGTCTAATTTAGAAATGTCTTGATAAATTAGGTGATCATGAATATAGATAAATAAATGGTTTTCATTATTCAGGCTGTGAATTGAACTTAAGTCAAAAATTTGAGTTTCTTAAATAACTCTGAAGAACACTATAGAAAGTATTCACATACAGGGGTAGGCAAAAGGAGGTTCATAATAACCATCATCATAATAAATAATACAATAGTAAATAAATAAATAAATAAATAAATAAATAAATCAAGAATAAACACTTTTGGGTACTCACAACTGTAAACCTACTTTTGTCCACCCTGTGTAAGATTGGCTTCATTACTCACATAATATGCTCAATTATTCTCTTCTTTCTCTCTAACAAATTAGACTAATACAGCCAACCAGAATTTTATAGTTTTAACTTTAATTGTTAGTTGCTGTAAGAACTTGAATGTTGTAGTTAAATTGGGCTTGAATTCTAATTGTTCCTTATTTCATCTATAACCTTGCATAATTTACTTGGTTTCTTTTTTGCTTCAGTCATTGTACCTTAGGTATGAGATTACTAATAGCACCAAGCTGGTAAGCCTTTTTCTAAAGATGGAATTATTGAGTATACTTAAAATTCTAAGTTTTTTGACATATGCTTGAAGTAATAATAATTATTACTATTATTAGCAATATCTATGGTTATTATTGTCTACAATTCAGTATCTGATGAGGCAATCAAAGATGCTGAAAGTAGACAAGTAACTCACATATTAATATTCAGAGCTTCTAATAACAAGACAACAATGTGAGAAATACCCTCCTTAATCTAACACTTATTTCAATTAGACATCTAAAGACCTACATCTGCTTTCAAGAACTATTATAATATACATTAACCAAGACACTGTAGTATTGGTATAAATACAGTATTAACTGTAATACTGAGATGAATCAAGTTGAGAAAAAATAATCAAGGCAAATCCTTGAACAGATATTTCACAAAAGAGGATATATGAATGACTAATATACACAAAAAGACATTCAACATCATTAGTTATCAGGGAGTGCTAACAAAAATAACAATGAGCTATAATATCATGCCCACTAGAATGGCTAAAAAAATAAAAGACTTACAATATCAATTATTAGTGAGACTGTAGAGCAAATGATGTTATTGTAAAATGAAATGACCACTTTTAAAGCATGTCAGCTATTTCTTTTCTTTTTTTAAATCGATTCAAGAGAGAGAAACATCAATGTGAGAGAGAAACAGAGATTGGCTGCATCCTGCATGCACCTTGACCTGGAATAGAACCCGCAACCTAGGTATGGGCCCTGACACAGAAATCAAACCACCACCTTTTGGTATACAGGATGACACTCCAATTGAGCCACACTGGCCAGGTCTAGATATCTATAATAATAAAAGTGTAATATGCAAATCGACTAAATGGCCAAACAGCAGAACAACTATCCAGATTACCATGCTATAACACGCACTGCTGCCAGGCCAGCCAAGGTAGGTGTGATATGATTGGTCAGGGGACCTTGCCATAGCCCCACGATTGCCCCACAGAGGGAGGCCCAGGCCACCCTCTGCAAGATGATTGATTAGGGAAACTCTGTGATCGATCAGCCCACATAGGGAGGCCCAGACCACCAGGAGGTGGGGTTATCAATGGGGGGCATTCCACAGTCGCCCAAAGAGGGAGACCCAGGCCATCCTCTGTGGAGCTATTGATTGGGGGCTCTGCAATTGATGACTCTGAAGAGGGAGGCCCAGGCCACCGACTGGCAGACTGCAGCAGGTGAGCGGGACCTCTCTCTGCAGGTTTATCGATCATGGAGCCCCATGGTCGATCGCCCCAAAGAGGGAGTCTCAGGCTACCTGGCCGGCAGCACTGTGGCAAGAGGGCACAGCCTCACTCTGCAGGGCAATGGATTGTGGAGCCCTGCAATCAATCATCCCAAAGAGGGAGGCCCAAGCTATCCGGCTGGCAGTGCTTCAGTGAGTGGACAGGGCCTCCATCGGCAGTGCGACCAATTGCAGGGTTTCTAGGCTGCAAGAGGGCATAGGTCGGGGTGAGAGACCCCCCCTGAGTGCAAGGAATTTGTGCACCAGGCCTGTAGTTTCTTATAAATTTCTTATAAACTTAAGCATATGCTTACAGTATAGCCTAGCAATGGTACCACTAGGTATATACACAACTGAAAAATCCATGACTATACTAGGATTGCTCACAGCAGCTTTATTAGTTAAAAACTGGAAACAAATAATGTCCATGAACAATTTTACTGACAAACACATTTTATTATATTAATTCAATGCAATATTATTCACCAAAATAAAGAACAAAACTACTGATAAATACATAATCATGAGTGAATCCCCAAAACATTATCTTGAGTAAAAGAACACAGACGAAATGGTATTTACTGAAGGATTTGAAGTTCTATAGCAGGCAAAACAAACATATCTACACTAATAAAAGAGAAACGTGCAAATTAACTATCACTCCGCTACACCCACCAGCCAATCAGGAGCGAGTATGCAAATTAACCCAACTAAGATGGCAGCTGCCATGGCACTGGAGTGAGCAGGGGGCTTAGGTTGTCCCTGGTGATGGAGGAATCTAAGCTTCCCACCCTCCCTGGCCGGTCCTGGCCTCTTCTCAAGGCTACAAAGTTTCAATTATAGAAGATAAATAAATCCCAGATACCTGCTTCCAGTTGGCCCTGGCTTCCGCTCAAGGAGGAGCTGAAAAAAATAAACAGAAAAAAAACCCCTTACCCAGGTTGGCCACACCCCCATGGAGGTGTGAGGGTCCCCACTGGGGGGCTTGGCCAGCCTGCAAACAGCCATCAGCCCTTACCCAGGCTGGCCAGGCAGCCCAGTGGGGACCCCCACCCTGAAGGGGGCTAGGCCAGCCTGCAAACAGCCATCAGCCATCACCCAGGCTGGCCACACCCCCTTGGCCCGATCCCTATAAATGGGCAGTCAAACATCCCTCAAGGGGTCTCAGATTGGAGTGAGTGCAGGTTGGACTGAGGGACCCCCCGCCCCGTGCATGAATTTCGTGCACTGGGCCTCTAGTAATGATATAAATTACATCAGTGGTTGCTTATGACATGAGAAAGAGGGGCTGTGCAGATTTCCTGCAAAAGACCATGAGGGAATTCTTTTATAGAAATACTAGGGCCTGGTGCACAAAAATTTGTGCACTCAGGGCAGTGTCCCTCAGCCTGGCCTGAACCCTCTCATGGTCTGGGACCTCTCAGAGGATGTCTGCCTGCAGGCTTAGGCCTGGAGGGAGAAAGCCAAAGCATGAAATCAGACATCCCTCTTGCAGTCTGAAAGCCCTAGCTCCTTACGGCCTGCCTGCTCACTGCTCCTTACCACTCAGCTCGCTGCTCCTTAGTGCTGCCTGGGAGGCGGTAGAGGTTCCTGCCACCACCGCTGTGCTCGCCCAGCTTCTAGCTGATTGATGCGCCGCCGTGGGAGTGCACTGACTACTAGGGGGCAGCTCCTGCATTGAGCATCTGCCCCCTGGTGGTCAGTGTGCATCATAGCGACCGGTCATTCTGCTGTTCGGGCAATTTGCATATTACCCTTTTATTAAACAGGATTCAATATCAATATACATTTGTTTGAAAAATCATCAAATTTTACATGTAAATGTTTGTATTTTATTAGATTAAAATTTGATCATAATAAAATTGATTCTTAAAAAAATCATGCTTCTCTTACATTCCAGAGATGATTTTGGATAAAAGAACCAGCAATTCACATTAGCTTGCCAACCCAGTAAAGATAAGAATCAATGAGGCTTCTTTGGTAGTTCTTCAAACACAGTTGCCAAAACCCCATCCTGGATCTGAGGCAGGGCCTACATTTGGTAGTTTAATGGATAGCCTTACAGAAAGTGGAGACTGAAGCAGCCATGACAGGCATGCTAAATAAATTAATATACCTTGTTAAATATGTTTTTCACTATAAATAAAATATTAATATAATAATAAAGAGATATCAAGTTTTAAAGAAAAAAGTTATAATAGTCTTGAATTGTAATAATACTTACTTAGTTAAAATTGGATTTCAGATGTAATATTTATCCGTACTTTAGATGGGAAATTATCAAAACAAACTTCCAAAAGTATTTAAAAATTCCAAAAGTATTTAAAAATTGCATAAATAAAGTCAGTGTTCTATCTAGTTTTAAACAAAGAAGCAACCCTTCTCTTATTTTAATGAGCAAAATTTAAGCAGTCAATAATAAAGATAAACAGAGTATGCTCAAGTATCATGGCTGTATACCTGACAAAAAGGAGCAGGATGCCTTAGAGACTTAAAATGATGTATTAGACCACTACTCACAAAAACATGCCTACACAAGCACATAAATACACACTATCCATGATTTACCCAGAGAGCATCTGAGAAACCTTTGTATCCACACAGTGAATAACTGAGAAACTGGCTTTAAGGTTGTGGCTCATTGCATTAGTAACTACAGCATTTTGATGACTGCTCTAGGTGACTTTATGCAAAATTCCTCATTTACCAGCGTGCAGGGATTACTTGATAAGAGTCTATGTCCTGATCTTGGAGTGAAAAACTATACTTAAAAATACTAAATCTATAGTAATCAAGAGAATGTGATATCATAAAAGATAGACAAATAGATCAATGGCACAGGATAGAGAGCAAAAAAATAGGCCTGCATAAAAAGAGTGAACTGATTGTTGAAAAGATAATTTTCAACAAAAGGTGCCAGAACAACCTGCCACCAAAATGAAAAAAATAAAAATAAATGTTTTTTTTAAAAATCAAGATATAAACCTAATGCGCTTCATAATAATTAACTTAAACAAGATAAAATACCTAACAGTAAATTTAAAACTTTAAAATTCTTAGAATATAACATAGGAGGAAACCTAGCTGACCTTGAGTATGGAGAAGACTTTTTAGATACATCACCAAAGGTGGGATCCATGAAAGAAAAAGACAAAAAGATAAGGTGCATTTCATTAATATTAGAAACTTGTGTTCTGCAAAACACAATGTCAGGAGAATGAGAAGACAAGTCATCGACTTGAGGAAAATATTAACAAGACACATCAATAAAAGACTTATCCAAAATAGATCAAGAACTCTTAAAATTGAACAATGAGAAAACAACAATATTAAAAAATAAGCCCAAGTCCTTAACAGACACCTCAGTAAAGAAGATATATGTGTGGCAAATAAGCATATAAAACGATGCTTCAAGTCTACAAGGGAAATTCAAATAAAAACAATAATGAGATACCCCTAAACACCTATTAGAACGGCCAAGTTTTAGAACACTGACAACACAAATTGCAGGAGAGGATGTGGAACAACAGGAACTCTCTTTCATTGCTGATGGGAATACAAAATGGTACAACCACTTCGGAAGAGAGTTTTTTTAAAGAGTAAATATATTCTTACCATATAACCCAGCAAACATGTTCATTGGCATTTATCCCAAAGAGTTAAAAAATTATGTCCATGCAAAATCCTACAAATGGATGTTTATAACAATTTTGTTCATAATTTCAAAACCTCGTAGCAACAAAGATGTCCTTCAGTAGGTGAATGGATAAATAAACTCTGGTACATCCAAAGAATGAAATTGTTATTCAGCACTAAAAAGAAATGAGCTATCAAACCATGAAAAGACATAGACATGAAACTAAGTACGTATTGCTAAATGAAAAAAGCCAATCTGAAAAGTTTACATATTGTATGATTCCTACTATATACATTCTGGAAAATGCAAAACTATGGAGATAGTAAAAGTTCAGTGGTTGCCAGTGGTTGAGGCAGGATGAAGACATAAACAGGAGGAGCACAGAGGATTTTCAGGGCAGTGAAAACACTCTGTCTGATGCTGTAATGGTGGATTACATGTCATTACGCATTTGCCCAAACCCACAGAATATACAACACCAAGAGTGAACTCTAATGCAAACCTAGGACTTTGGGTGATAATGATGTATTGATGTAGGTTCATCAATTGTAATAAATGGGATATTAATAATGGGAGAGGTTATGCATGTGTGAGAGAAACATTTCTATGAGGCATCTCTGCATCTTTTTAAGTTTGCTGTGAACCTAAAACTGCTCTAAAGATAGTCTTTAAAATTAATAAGTAATAAATATTAATTATGAGTGTTTAGAAAATACGAAGTATTATAATGACATTATAACATTTCATCAGTGACATTTAAGTTACTGCATATTTTATTAATAAACTACAAATATTGTGAAAAGGGGGTATTTATTATTTCTCAATATATTTTCTACAAGATTTTTCAGAAGCTAGTAATCTAAACAGTCTTTACACTGCATGCTGGTTCAGCTGAAAATGTTAATCATATTTCTATTCCTCAGGAATGGAGAACACAAAAGCCACAAAATTTCTGCTATAAAGATGATTTATTAATGTTGAATATTCTCCTTTTTATTACTGTGCATTTATTTGGGAAAGCAATCCTTGTAGGGGAAGAGGAGCCATATGACAACTAGTAATTTGCAAAGAGGGGGAAAAAAAAGGGCCTGCTTCACTGATCCATGGCATTAGCAGAGTCCTGGAAGCTCATAACAAGCACATCAGTCAAACAATACAGACCTCCATTTCCAGGGCATCAGACACAGGCTCACACACTCTCTCTCACACACACAACTGTCACACAAACAACACCATGCATGACAGAAACAATACACATGAAACATATATGCACAGCACACACAAGTATATACACACTCACAATGGATGATCATAGTCTAATGAATTATTGGCTTAAAAAGCGAACTGATTAAAAAGTTAAACGAAGAGGCAAAAAATCTATAGAGTTATAGATATTACAGTCTTTGCCTTGTCCTCCACAAAGTTATTATTCTTTTAGATTGAAATATATTGCCAGACTGAATAACTGGCAACTTTATTTTCTAAAGAAATAATGTTCATATATACAACATGCATTTAATCGTGTTCTTTATTGCATCCCCAGGCTCACCATAGTAGGTGGGGAACAATAAATTCAAGAAGTACTTGTTACATGAACAAATCAATCAATAGGTATACTGATTGGATAAGACATTGAAAAATTATAGATCATTTTGTGGACCTGAGCAAAGTGTCATGTAAATGCTACTTCTAGGTGATAGAGTATTCATGCCCATACAGTTTAATTATAATACCAAATCTTCCCCCCTAAGAGTTGGTTTTCATCTAATTAATTAAAAATGGCTGCTAATTATTTTGTGCTTTCATAATATCTCTCAAATTTTAGTTATTCTCACACCTTTATCCTAGCTAAAAGTCCTAGTGTTTCATACCTTGGAAAGGTTGCTCAGTGGAACTTTCCCCAGCCCCAGATTCTCTCAATTCTAAACCATCCTTCTGCATAAAAATGCCAGTCTAGTCTTCTTAAAGGCAAAGATTTGGGCAATTTACTACCCTGCTTGAACATTTCCCAACCCCCATATCAACAGAATAATTTCCAGACTCCTTATCTTTGTATTCAGATTCCCTCCAAATGTGGTTGCACACTTTCTTTCCAACTCATCTACTTCTGCATATCTTATGATTTCTCTAATCAGTATACTCAGTATTCCTATAACATACATTGCACTTTTCCACTTTGATATTCCTGCTCACACTGGTCCACTTTATAAAATGCCAGCCTGTATGCTCCCTTTCTGCCCTTCATCTCTTCACGCCCCAGCAGATCTCATGTTTAAGGGATGAAGACTTCTGAATAATCTTAGCACTAATTATTTCTACCACAATACCTACAGTATATTTCAGAATGCAACACTATTTGTATTAGATGCGAAAAGTTAACAACAAATGTCTGATAGCTGTTGGAAGCCCTGGTGGAATATACTGAAAACATTTTTCATCAACAATGTTTCAAGTGGTATTGGAATGGGGCTGTGATAATGGAATGCATGTTGCACAAAGCACCCTAAGAAGTTGGCATTCCACCAAACACAATGGGAAACGACACTTGCCTATGACAATTTCATAACATATTTATGGCCTGAATTATTCTTTTGCTTTTCTTATTTAAGTATTTTAATATTGTAGCTGAACATATTCCTTTTTTTTTATATCATTACTGTGTTAAAGTAGTCCTGGCAGCATATTACTGTTTTACTTCTATTTCTCTCTATGTCATACTTGCTAGATATTTCTAAATTTTCAAATGTAGGTATATTTCTTAAATTTCCTTAGGCTGCTGTATTAATTTCCAATTGCTGCTGTAACTAATTGGCACAAACCTGGTGAAACAACCCTGGCTTATTATCTTGAGGTTTGGGGGGGGTCAGAAGTCTAAAATAGGTTTCACTAGGCTAAAATCAAGGTGTCAACAGTGCAACATTCCCATCAGCATGTTCTGGAAGAATCCGTTTCCTCGCTATTTTCAGCTTTGAAAAGTTGCCTGTGCCCTCATACCCCAGCGGGTGGCCCCCTCCCATCTTCAGAGACAGCACTGGCAACAATAGTCCTTTGGCTCCTCCACACTCTGACTCTGCCTCTCCTCCTTTCATTCAATGTGTAAGGAAGGGCTCTTGTGACTGTAGTAGCTCTGTGGCTCTTGAGGCTCTTGTGCCCCACTGGATAGCCCAGTATAACCTCCCCATCTCAAGTCAGTTGATTGGTAACCTTAGTTCCACCTGCAGCCGAATTCCTCTTTGCCCTGGAAACAGCATATTCACAGATTCCCAGGATGAGGATGTGGACCTCTCAGGGGTGGGGGGGCATGATTCTACATACAACAGATACCTTAACTGTTTGGACTAGGGTGTGATAACTATATAAAACAAGTACAAATAATTGTATTGTTATTTGGGGCAAGTAATTTATCATCTATCTACTAATAAAAGGGTAATATGCAAATTGATCAGGATACCCTCACAGTAATGACAGAACATCAGGCTGCATGGGGTGACCAGGCCAGCATCAGGGGGGTCAGTGAGGGGCGACCAGGACAGCAGGGGGGACAGTGAGGGCAGGGGGGTTAGTGAGGGAGAACCAAATAACTGAACAGCAGGCTGCTTGAGGTGACCAGGCTGGCGGGGGGTGGGGGGGAGGCAGTTAGGGGCAACCAGGCTGGTGGGGGGCCAGTTGGGGGTGACCAGGCTGGTAGGGGGGTGCAGTTGGAGGTAACCAGGCCAGCGGGGGGAAAGTTCGAGGTGATCAGGCCATGAGACAGAGGCAGTTAGGGTTGATTAGGGCTGGTGGGGTGGGTGTAGTTAGGGGCAATTAGGCAGGCAGGCAGGTGAGAAGTTAGGAACCAGCAGTCCCAGATTGTGAGGGATGTCTGACTGCCAGACAGCCCCTGAGGGGTTCTGGATTGGAGAGTGTGTAGGCTAGGCTGAGGGGATCCCCCCTCCCATGCATGAATTTCATGCACTTGGTCCCTAGTATATATATAATATTTTCAGAGAGGAAGGGAGAGGAGAGAGAAATGGAAACATCAATGATGAGAGAGAATCATTGATCACTGCCTCCTGCACACCCCCACAGGGGACCAAGCCCCAAACCTAGGCACATGTCCTGACCAGGAATCGTACCATGACCTCCTGGTTCAGAGGTGCATGCTCAATCACTGAGTCACACAAGCCAGGTAGAAATTTATCTTCTTACATAGATTATGCTGGGTAAGCAATCTGTTTTAACTTTTTCTGTATCCCCTAAATGCCAGAAATAGATTTTACTACAGTTAATGCCCAAAACAAGTTTTATCTACAGTTAATTTCTGGTAAAAATTTGTTAAATTAATGCATTATTCTATCTTCACAATTCCATAGACAAATATATACACATATTTACAAATTATATTACATATTATAAACTCAAGATTTAAAATGCCTTGATGATATGCTATATAATATTTTTTTCTATGTAATACTACATTTTTTCTGAATAAAATATATAGTTGGCATTTGGATATATGCTATATGAAAATACTTTTAATAGTACTGGGTACTGAAGACTCCTGAAAAGTGGTGGCTGGCAGGAGAGAGGTGAGGGAGAGGAAGTGAGTGAGTGAGGGTATGAAAGGAGAGTGTGTGGATGTGTGTGGTGTGTGTGTGAGTAAGTAAGGGAGAGTTAAATCTCGCAGGAACAGCAGGGGCTGGCAGACCAGGCTCTCTTGGACAAGGAGAGACTACTACCGGTGTGGGCACTCCCTGGACTGCAGGACTCGGGCACAGAGTCCACGCCATCTTGAATGGGAGAATGGCCTTTTTTAGGAACTCATCAGCACCACCACCCCGACAGGACTTTGACACTGCCCTCGACCCAGCAGCCACTCCAGCCAAAATCCTGCTACCCCAGCTGCAGACCCACAGACTCTGGGACCTCCACATCCAAAGGCACACTGCTCCTGCAACAGTAAGTGCATCTTCCTCCCCCCAGTGGCAGAACTCCGGACACCATTTTCTTTAGCGTGTTTCCAGCCGAGCAGGCATCCAGGGCACACCACTTCGTAGGCAGTGCCTCGGAGCCATGGGGAGCCCCCGCTGGTGTGATTCTGTACAGACAAGGGTGCGCGGTCCCACAGTAGAAATTCTGTATTTCCTCTGCCTGAATAACTGCCGCAGGCACCCCAGCTGTGTAACTTCAGTGCCAGGGCCCCTCAAAGTGCATCAGAGCTCTACGCAGGCAAATGCACCACCAGGCTGCGTGCACACTTCCAACGGGCAGGCACTCTGAGTCCATCTATCCACAGGGCACTTGTGGGAGCTGCTGTGAGTCCTTGCTGGGTGTGATCTTGGACAAAGAGGGATACACTCCCCCTGGCAGTAGAAATTCTGAATGCATTCATCCTGGATACCTGCACACAGACTCAATTACACAGCTTCAGTGCCAAGGTCCGTCAGAGTACTTCAGTGCCCCTCGCTGTCAAACGCACCATGGGTGCCATGTGATCCTCCACTGGGAGCGTGCGCATATCCACCACAAGTACAGCAGCAAAAGCTGAGTCTGCCCACCCCACAAAAACAGAACTCTGGACACCACAGTCACGCCTTTCCAGAACGCAGGCCTCCTGAGACCCATTACCCCAACAGACGGTCCCTGGGTGCCACTGCGAGTCCCTGCTGGATACGTGCAATTTCAATCAAGGGCGCAAGACAGCAAAAATTGGGACACCCCCCTCCATGGCTGCTGACTTCTAGACACCACAGTTGTACCTTTCCAGCTCACAGGCCTACATCAAGAGAACACAAATAGCTCAAGTAGGGAGCTACACTAGATTACCAAGCCCAGGAGACCTGAGAGATCACATGATTAGCACCATCCCCAAAAGAACCTGAGTATCAAACCAATCGGACCTACAATTAAAATGTTACATGAGAAGACAAAAAAGCAATCCCCAAAGGAAAGAAAAAGAGGAATCACCAGAGTTAAATGAAATTGAGGTTAGCAACATATCAGAGAAAGACTTCAGAGTAATGGTTATAAGGATGTTTAAACTGCTGGATGACAAATACACACAACTCAATGAGAACTATAAGGAGCTGAATGAGAATGTCACCAACATGAAAAGGAACCAAGAGGAGATGAAGAACAACATAGCTGCAATAAAGAACACAATGGAAGGCTGAAACAGTAGACTAGAAGAGGTTGAGGACCGCATCAGTGAATTAGAAGACAAGGTAGGAAAAAACACCCAAACACATCAGCAACTGGAAAGAAGACTTAAAAAGCAAGAGAAGAGCCTAAGGGAGCTTTGGGACAACACAAAATGAAACAACATTTGCATAATAGGGTGCCAGAACGAGAGGAAGAAAAGCAAGAAATAGAAAACCTGTTTGAAGAAATAATGACAGAAAATTTCCCTGATATTGGCAGGAAAAAAACAAGAAGTACATAGAGTCCTTAAAAAGAGGAACCCCAAAAGACTGACACCAAGACACATCATAATAAAATTGGTGAAAACCAACGACAAAGTAAGAATTTTAAAGGCTGGCAGACAGAGACAGAAAGTTACCTATAAGGGATCTCCTATTAGAATATCAACTGGTTTCTCAACAGAAACACATCAGGCCAGAAGGGAATGGAATGAAATATACAAAGGGATGCAAAGCAAGGGACTGAATCCAAGAATACTATACCCAGCAAGGCTATCATTCAAAATGGAAGGTGGAATCAGTAGTTTCACAGACAAAAAGGGACTAAGGGAGTTTATTACCAGCAATGCAAGAAATGCTAAAGGGTCTGCTGTAAAAAGAAGAAATAGGAAGTGAAGAAGGAACACAAGGGTAAAGAATAAAAATGGTGACAAACAAGTACCTATCAATAATAACTTTAAATGTAAATGGATTAAATGCCCCAATCAAAAGACATAGGCCAACTGAGTGGATAAGAAAACATGACTCATATATCTGCTGTATACAGGAAACACACCTCAGAAAAAAACACGCACTCAGACTGATGGTGAAGGGATGGAAAAAGGTTTCTCAGGTGAATGGAAATGAAAAAAAAATTGGGGTAGCAATAGTTATATCTGACAAATTAGATCTCAAAGTGAAGGACATAAAAAGAGATAAGGAAGGCCACTTCATAATTCTAAAGGGAGCAATCCAACAAGAAGAAATAACTCTGGTAAACATATATGCACCCAATACAGGAGCACCCAAATATAAAAAAAAAGCTCCTGGAGGATATCAAGGGAGAGATTAACAACAATACAATCATAGTAGGGTACTTTAATACCCCACTATCACCATTGGACAAATCCTCTAAACAAAAAATCAGCAAAGAAACATCAATCCTAAATGACTCACCAGACCAGATGGAATTAACTGACATCTTCAGAACATATCACCCCAAAGCCACACAATATACATTCTTCTAAGTGCACATGGGTCATTTTCAAAGATTGACCATATATTGGGTCACAGGCAAAGTCTCTTCAAATTCAAGAAGATAGAAATCATATCAGTCATTTCTCAATCACAATAGCATAAAACTGGAAGTCAACTACAATAAAAACAATCCAAAAACTCAAACACATGGACACTAAATAGAATGCTACTAAACAATGATTGGGTCACCAGAGAGATCAAAGGAGAAATAAAAAAGCATCATGGCAACAAAGGACAATGAAAACATAACAATCCAAAATCTATGATACAGTCTTGAAAGGGAAGTTTATAGCTCTACAAGCCTACTGCAAAAAAACAAGAAACAATGGTAATACGTTACCTAACCCTACAACTCAAAGAGTTAGAGCAAAAAGAGAAGCCCAGTGTAAGCAGAAGGAAGGAAATAGTAAAGATCAGAGCGGAGATAAACGACATAGAGACCAAAAAAAAAAAAAAAAAAAGATACACAAAACCAAGAGCTGGTTCTTTGAAAGGATAAACAAGATTGATGAACCTCTAGCCAGGCTCACCAAGAAGCAAAGAGAGAGGACCCAAATAAACAAAATCAGAAATGAAAGAGGAGAAATAACAACAGACCCCACCAAAATACAAAGGATTGTTAAAAAATACTATGAACAATTCTATTCCAACAAACAGGACAACCTGCAGGAAATGGACATATAACTAGAAAAATATAACTTCCAAAACTCAATCAGGAAGAATCTAAACATCTCAATAGGCCAATAACTATGGAAGAAATTGAAGCAGTCATCAAAAAGCTTCCAGCAAAAAAAAGCCCAGGGTCAGACGGCTTCACAGGGGAGTTTTACCAAACATTCATGGAAGAACTAAAACTTATCCTCCTCAGACTATTCCAAGAAATTCAAGAGGAACACTTCCAAGCTCCTTCTATGATGCCAGCATCACCCTAATACCAAAACGAGATAAAGACAACACAATGAAAGAGAATTATAGGCCAATATCCCTCATGAACATAGATGCCAAAATCCTCAACAAAATTCTAGCAAATAGGATCCAGCAATACATCAGAAAGATCATACACCATGACTAAGTAGGATTTATCCCAGGGATGTAAGGATGGTATAATATCTGCAAGTCAATAAACTTGATACATCACATAAACAAACTGAGAGATAAAAACCACATAGTCATATCAATTAATGCAGAAAAAGCATTTGACAAAATCCCACACCCTTTCTTGATAAAAACTCTCAGCAAAATGAGAATTGAAGGATCATACCCCAACATAATAAAAGCCATATATGATAAACCCACAGCCAACATCATACTCAATGGGCAAAACCTAAAACCATTTCCCCTAAGAACAGGAATAAGACAGGGATGCCCACTCTCACCACTCCTGTTCGACATAGTACTGGAAGTTTTAGCCATTGCAATTAGACAAGACGAAGAAATAAAAGGTATCCAAATTGGAAAAGAAGAAGTAAAGCTGTCCTTATTTGCAGATGACATGATATTGTACATAAAAAACCTGAAAGACTCCATCAAAATACTAACAGACTTAATAAATGAATTCGGCAATGGAGCAGGATACAAAATTAATGTCAAGAAATCTATGGCATTTCTATACACCAATAGTGATCTTACAGAAAGAGAGACTAAAAAAGCAATCCCATTTACCATTGCACCAAAAAATTAAGATACATAGGAATAAACTTAAGTAAGGAGGTAAAAGACCTATACACGGAAAACTACAGGACACTGAAAAAAGAGATAGAGGAAGATGTAAACAGATGGAAGAACATACTGTGTTCATGGATTGGTAGAATCAACATCATCAAAATGTCCATACTACCCAAAGCAATCTATAAATTCAATGCAGTCTCCATTAAAATACCAATGGCATATTTCACAGACCTAGAAAGAACTCTCCAAAAATTCATCTGGAATTAAAAAAGACCCCGGATAGCCACAGCAATACTGAGAAAGAAGAGCAAAGTAGGTGGGATCTCAATACTATATTTCAAGCTGTATTACAAAGCCACTGTTCTCAAAGCAGCCTGGTATTGGCACAAGAACAGACATATAGACCAATGGAATAGAATAGAGAACCCAGATATCAACCCAAACCACTATGCTCAATTAATGTTTGACAAAGGAGGCATGAACATACAATGGAGTCAAAACAGTCTTTTCTACAAATGGTGTTGGGAAAATTGTACAGACACATGAAAAAAAAATAAAACTAGACCACCAACTTACACCATACACAAAAATAAACTCAAAATGGATAAAGGGCTTAAAAATAAGATGGAAAACCATAAAAATACTAGAGGAATCCACAGGCAGAGAAATCTAAGACATATGTCAAAGCAATTTCTTCATCGATACTGCTCCTAGGGCAATGGAAACTAAAGAGAAAATAAACAAATGGGACTACATCAAAATAAAAAGCTTTTGCACAGCAAAAGAAACCATCATCAAAACAACAGGAAAGCCCACTGTATGGGAGAACATATTTGCAAATGTTATCACTGATAAAGATTTAATCTCCAACATCTAAAGGCAGCTTATACAAATTAATAAAAGGAAGAGAAATGATCCAATAAAAAAATGGGCAAAGGACCTAAATAGAATCTTTTTGAAAGAAGACAGAAGGAAGGCCAAGAGGCATATGAAAACATGCTCAAAGTCACTAATTATCAGAGATATGCAAATCAAAACGACAATGAGGTATCATCTCACACCTGTCAGAATGGCAACCATCAACAAATCAACAAATGCCAAGTGCTGGCGAGGATGCAGAGAAAGAGGAACCCTCGTGCACTGCTGATGGGAATGCAGACTGGTGCAGCCACTGTGGGGAACAGTATGGAGTTTCCTCAAAAAACTAAAAATGGAGCTCCCATTTGACCCAGTAATCCCACTTCTAGAAATATATCCCAAGAAACTAGAAACACCAATCCGAAAGGATATATGCACCCCTATGTTCATAGCAGCACAATTCACCATAGCTAAGATTTGGAAATAACCTAAATGTCCATCAGCAGATGAGTGGATTAGAAAACTATGGTAGATCTACACAATGGAATACTATGCTGCTATAAAAAAAGAAGGAATTCTTACCATGTGCAGCAGCATGGATGGACCTGGAGAGCACTATGTTAAGTGAAATAAGCCAGGTAATGAAATAAAAATACCACATGATCTCACTCATTTATGGAAAATAAAGAACATTATAACATGATGAACAAAAAGATAGACACAGATGCAGTAAAGCACCGAACAGACTGTCAAATTTGAGCGGGAAGGCTGGGGAGTGTTGGGGGAGGAGGGAAGAGATCAACCAAAGGACTTGTATGCATGCACATAAGCACACCAATGGACACAAGACACTGGGGCGGGGGGGGGGGGCGGTGGTTGAGGGCATGCAACAGGGGGTAGGGGAGTCTGGGGGAAGGTCTATGGGGAGAATTTATATTTGTTACTTTTATTTGGAAAATGTATACTACAAATAATTTTTAAAGTTGAATAAAGCCCTGCATTCTCTGTTTTTATAACTGATTGTAAAACAGGTGGGGGTATGTGAAATGATCACTTTAGAGCAGTGGTTCTCAGAGATGGCTGCCATTAGGCTCTCTGAGAACTTCTAAAAAACTCAATGCCCAGGTCACACCTTTGACCAAATTAGTCAGATCCTAATGCAACTGTTAAGAACCACTTTTTTTAGGGATTTAACTACCTTACCTCAGGGATTGATGAACAGTATGTTTTCAGCAGCAATAATCTATGAAATCTTTCAACAAATTTTCATCTACTAATTATTCACTCAGCAAACTTGCTACAACCATTATCATGGGTAACAGATTCATTTCTTTAATACTCATCACTTATTTTTTTATTTCCTTGTCTTTACTGCACAATCATGCTTTAACATTCAATCTCACAATTCAACAGTAATTTATTTCACATGAACTTATGGTTTAGAACCTAATCAGAAGTTCTTAACTTATCTATGTGTGTATAACTGTATATATTGGGGTTTAAATAGCTAAATTGCAAAAGCCAAGGAAGAGGGTGAGTAGAAGTTTTTAATCACAGATGTTTACACTTATAATACTGCTTCTAGGTCTAAGAATTAAGATTGTGAACCAAGTCAAACTAGATCCAGAACTTGTGCTCTTAACCACTGAAATAGGAATTTTTAGTGGTGAAATAGGCAGGTTTAGGTAAGTTTTAAAATTAAGGGGTTCATGGAAAAAGCACAGGCTGCAAAGCTACAAAAGGTTATATTTCCATAAGATAGGGAAGTTGTGAGAGGCAGAAGTTACATTTCTATAAGACAAGGTAGTTGGGAGAAACAGCAGTTACATTTCCATAAGAGAAGGGAGTTGGGAGTAGCAAAAGGTCTATATTTATAAAACAAAGAAGGAAGAAGAAAGCCCAGAGGGAATAGGAGAACAGTGAGGGAGGAGGTCCTCCCATGTCCCATGTGAGATTTGAACTTTGAGCTCAGGAGTTACTATAGTAATCAATTAAAAAAGGAATATTGACCAATCAGAGGGGATATCAAGGCACAAAGATCTGCAGCCTTTATAAATCATAGGAAAAAGGAACTCAGTGGGACTCTTTCGCCCTCCCCACATGGAAGTCTGTACTTGTTCTTCAATAAATTTCCACCTTTGCTATACCATCTTACATCTGTGGTTTCATTCTTCAACTCAGACGGAAAAAGAACCTGGAAAAGCCATCCTGCCCAGGGAATACCGAGTGTTCCAGTCCAAAAATCCCATATCACCACTATACTATAAAACACCCAGAAATATGACAACATGATTGCCAGCGCTGACCAGCAGACCCTGAGCAATGGATGAACAGATTACTCTGACACACGTTTCTGTGAAAGAGAAGGCTAAGGGTCTAGTTGCTTTAGTAGCAAATAGCCCTAATTGCTTGCCTCATTAGTTTTTTATTGTAACAACAGCTTGAATTAAAATTAACGTCTAGATACAATCAGCAGGATAAGTATCCTTGAGAAAGTTCATGCTTCTACAAGGTCAGGTATTAAAGACTAAAAATAGAGATTCTAGCAAAACACCCCTAAGTATCAGACTTGTTTGGAAAAGTCAAGGTAGGGGCTGCTGCCTTCGGCAAGGTCCCCTCAGAGGCCCCCGACCTTTCAGAGAATCCTCCTTACAGACATTCCAACCAAGTCCCATGCTTTCCCACACTTAACCTTTTTTTTTTTATCATTAGTGGAGATGCTCTCAGGAAATGTTTTGCCTGGTAATTGTTCTTTTTCTGCTAAATACTAAAATGAGAGCTTTTTACCAGACCAGTAGAGAAATACAAAATCCCCCACAATTTAAGAGGCAGCTGCAAGAAGCATTTTGTAAACATATGGTATTTGTATAATTAATGTTTAAGTAGAGAACTAGCTTACAGTTACAGAATTACAGTTATAAAACTTGAAATTTCTAGATCTGAACTCATAATACCTCTTTTTCTCTCTAAAGACTTCTATTCCTGTTTTCTCTTGCCTGGTGTAAGACAACTAGAAAACTGCTTGTTTAATTCATCTTTTGGAAAATATCCCCCACAGTCCTTTGTTTTCATTCAGGTATCCCACATCCCATACTTTAGCTGCTTCCATTGCCACTACTCTCTTCAGAACCATGTGCATTACCACCCCCAACACTGTGGTAGCTGCCTAATTGCCCTCTCAGTCTATTTCATCTTCCACTATCCTGACAGATAGGTCTTCCTGAAAGAGAAATATAAGCAAGTCTTTGCCTAAAGTACTTCACTGAATTTCAGGTTAAAATATTACAATTATCTTCAAGATAAAGTCCAATATCCTTAACTATAGTTCTAAATATTTTTATAATCTAGTCCTGCCCACATGTTTAGTTTCATTTCTCATTTTAACTCAAATGCTTAAGTGAAATATCTGCACTTCTTTGCCTCTGAGCATTTATATATGTGACTCCCTTTAACAGGGAATCTTAAATACTCTGCTTCTCTTGGATATACTCTTTCTTCTTTAAAAAAATATCTAAGTGATAGATGGAATTATCTAGTTATTAATAACAGGAAAGGAGCAAAGGGGGAAGCCAGACATTATAGGCATGTCATTTGGGCAGTGTCACCAGGAAGCTGCAACTTTGTACTCCCCAGGGAACCATGGGTCCATGCCTTGCAGATCACTGGGGGAAGGGGTCCAATAAAGACAAGATGGGCATAAGCACAGTGAAATTGGGGTGATATAGGAAAGGTACTTGCCTGTCAGTCAAGCCTAGGGAACCATGGATTGCCTAGAATGGGATTGCCAGGAAAATTTGGGAATACATAATCCCCTAAACAAAGGAGTTAGCTCTTCTGTTGCTCTTATAGCTATTGGCTTGTGGCTCACTCTTGATTTCCTTGCATTGACCCATGTTCCCTTTATAGACATATGGCTCAGAGAACCCCTCACACAATGGACTGTTTAGACTGCAGTGGGAAACACCAACCAGCTAGCCTGAATCAGAATTGGACTCTGTCCTAATATGAAAAGGAAACTGGAACACTGGCTCTGATTTTAGCGCTATTGAAGCCAAGCTACATTTCTTCTATGGTGGGACAAAGGGAAATGAGACCTTGGAAATCCAGGGGTGTAATTCTGCAGAAGCTTTCTACAATAGCTCATCCTCCAGTATGAATACCAGAAAATTCCCCTTTTTTGGAATAGCACAAGAAATCCACTCCCATGAGCAACAGGTAAGGAGGAGGTGATCTCCCCACTGATAATAGAAGGATTCCTTACTTTAGGAATTCCTTACTCCATTCTCCAGCTGCAATATAACAAATGTTTTCTTTGTGTGTTTGTTTTTTGTTGTTGTTGTGTTGTTTTCTATGTGACAACAAATTCTAAAATTCAACTGTCATATATAGCAACATTCAGAGAATAAGCAGTTAGGGTTAGCTAACAAAGAACTAAATGATGCCAATACTTAATCATAAGTTTAAAGAAGCTCTAAAATCTCAGTTAGGAAATGTTCTGTGCCAAATATTCTCTGACAAACATATTTCCTCCATATTTGTCAATTTTTCTCCTTAAATTTCCATGAATAAAGATGATGTAAATAATTCTCCCTTCTCTTCGACAGTGCTTTATTCAATGTAACCATACCACTTTAATATACTTTTTAGAACATGGCAAAGTATGCTTTTCCATTTAATATTATTTGTAAACATTATATGAGCCTACATATTTATAATATCCTATATAATAAAAGCCTAATATGCTAAGTGCCTGGTCGTCCAGTCATCTGTTCAACCAATCAAAGCATAATATCCTAATGATATGCTAAGGCTGCTCAACTACTCGCTATGACCTGCACTGGCCACCAGGGGACAGATGCTCCAACTGATAGGTTAGCTTGCTGCTGGGGTCCACTGATCAGGACTGAATGAGACGGGCCAGACATGCCCTAGAGCCTTCCCTGTGGTGCCTCTTGGGATGGCCAACCTCCTGCATCCCTCCCCAGCCCCAATGGTGCATCAGTGGGGTCCCTTGGCCTGGCCTGTGCCCTCTTGCAATCTGGGATCCCTAGGGGGATGTCAGAGAGCCAGTTTTGGCCTGATCCCGCAAGCCAGGCTGAGGGGCACCACTAATGCACAAATTTGTGCACTGGGCCTCTAGTCTTTTATAATTTTACCAGTTAAATTTTACAAAGAACAAAAGCAAAGTAAGAAAAACACTTTTTAAATGATATAAAAATCAAATTATAGTTTGAATCTGATAAATAATTCAGAAATAATGCTATTTCTAATAAATTTATATGAAATAAGTGAACTGGTCTATATGAATATACAGCCATGATATATAGAGTAAACTAGAAGACTGAGCATGCACTTAGAGTGTCTGTTGTTGTTATACAATAAAATTTACAATAAAATTAATTTGTGTTATTTACTATATCATTTTAGTCCCTTATAATGAAAGATACTAGAAAGAAGACTACAAAAAATTGATTTATAACATCAAATCAACTTTTTTTTCCTTCTATTTTCATTTTGTTATAACTCCAACATGAAGAATATATATCACCATTGGAAAATAAATTTTAGTCATTTCTGAATAATGCAAGAAACAATAACCTTGAATTAGTAAGCAGTTGTGTTTCCCTTGACCAGGATATAGTATATCCTCTTGAGAGCTATTTTTTTTAACTCCATGCTCTGAACATGACTCTACTAGGCCCCTCATCAACCCTCCCTTGATATTAACTCCCACAAAAGCCAGAGATTTATTGTTCTCATTTATTTTTTTCTTTGATCGGAAATTTATTCAAAGGCAGATCAATTACTTTTATTGAAATAAACTTAAAATAAACTATCTGTTACTATTATAAAGTGAGAGGACCGATAGGATTTGATGACAGAACTCAGAAGCATTAATGGAAAAGTGGGGGCAGCTGGGCATGGGCTTCCATGATAGCTCCACAGGTTGCCCGCAGGAATAGCTCCACAGATTTGCCACTTTGTCCAAATTGTCATATAATGAGTGTATTGAACCCAGATTAGTGTTGAGATTCAAGGCCATGACAACTTGGCAGGGAGGATATTTCAGCAAGAGTTTAAGCATGATCTGACAATTATATGAGTAGCACTACTATGATTCTTGCTGATCCTTCTGTTTCAGAACATGACTAATGCCAGAAACTAAGATGCAATGAGAAAGGCTTAGTCCTTAGGCAAAATTCCCAACAAAGGACTGAAACCTATTCTAAAATTAAAATATATTTTTAAGTTACTTAGGTTGAGGCAACATGAAAGATTATAGAATAGCCTGCAATGTAGTTGGACTACATAATTATCAGAGAGTTGGACTATATTCCATGGCTACCTTTATCCATATATGCTCCTAAGGGTCTTAGAGCCTATAAATGAGCAGGTTTAGGTCAATAAGTTAATAGAGAAAACATATAGAAATTTAAAGTAGAAAGATAAAAATTAAAAATGAGATAGGAAAGATGCAGAAATGGCAGGGAAAAATAGAGAGAGTAATGTTAAAAGATATGCAACACATCAAAAGGGAAGAAGGATGAAAAATGTAAAATATGAGACTCCAAAGACAAATTTTATACTTTTATTTCTTAAAATTAAAGAGTAAGTTTTGTTTAATTTATGCTAAGAAAACAAAACAAAACAGAAAGCCTGTACAAAGCTAACTATTGTTCTCACCATGATTTCATGAGACTAATAAGTTGGAAAAGCTATGGGATAATGGGAGTAATGATATCACTTGGAGGAAGCAATAGGAATTGGCAGGACAGTGACAATGAAAAGCAATAAAGCAGTGCTGAAAGATTACCAAGAAACTGCATTCATCCATCCAATTGCACAAAATAATGGTTACTGCCCTCAAGGACTCATTGTCAGAGAAAGACATGAAAGAAATTACTTCAAAAGTGGCCAGTTTATGCATTTAATGAGTCTACAATGGAAAAGTACATACAATCAGGGCACAAAACTACTCAGGGTATCAGGGAAGTCCATGTTTCTTCAGGTTTGGAATGAAAGGCTGAATATATTCAACACTGCAATGTTCTAAGGACAAGGATGCTTGAAGAAAACAAATGCCTAAAAATAAAATATTTGACAATCAAGATTAAGGGAGAGAAGCAGTGCTGGAGGCAGAGTAGGGAATTTCTCTGACTCATGGAGATCATCAGAGAATAAGCATCTCAATTGCTCTTTCAAAACAGATGAACCATATTTTTACAGTCTTGAAATAACTGGAATTCATAAAAGTACATAAATTACTATTATGGCATGATCAAACGGGTTTAACTTAGAAATAAAGTGAATCACTGGGCAACTCCAATAAGCTGGCAATTTTGAGACCAGCGGTTTCTCATAATAGTGGAACTCTAATTTGGATACCAGAACAGAGGCAGAATGAAGACATGGTGCCTCTCTTTGAGTAATTGCTTTTGTAACTAATAGAAGAAAACTGCATGTCATTCTCCTGAAGTGTCATTACAATATGAGGAAGCTTCTAACTAAATCAAAGAGAAATAGTTAGAAGGTATACAACTATTTGATATACTGACGTCTGAAACACCATTGTATCCAAGGAAGCCAATAAATAATATTTTGAAAGTAAGGATACATATAATTAACTTAACTGGCAAGATAAAATAACCAGTTCTTATACTGCTACACCTAAGCTTTCAAGCTTGCATCTATAAATATGAAGCAGAGACTAGTTGTTTATGCAGGTGTCAGAGTATCCTAAAGGATAGGTTTTAGTTATTAATAAATCATAACATAAGAAAGGCATATAATGCAATATCTAGCTAAGAATTATGTGGCCATAGAAAGAACTCTCACCTGCTTTGGAACATAAATTGCTCTGGGGAGTTGCACACAGCCAAAGGAATTCACAACCTTCCTTATTCAGTACATAATTTCAGCATTTAACATTGTTTTGGCTGACCTATTCAGATTGTAGGTGTCTTTTATTTATATCTTACTGTGAACTTAACAAGAGTAAGAACTATATCTTCTTCACTTTGCCACTTACAGCTCGCAGTACTTAGTGTCCAGCCAGTGCTTAAGTAATATTATTGATATTTATAACCATATTGATGTGTATTTGACTTCATGTTTCAGGTAACATACTGCTTTTGTCTTGTTTTGTGTTTTCTTTTCTTCTCAGAAATTTCTTCCAATTACCTTCAAAAATTTCAGGTGGTTTTCTACATCAAACAATGCCTAAAGTTGACAGTGCATGCATATTTAGTTTATAAGCAAACATATATGTGCAAAGCCCTGGCCACGATTCTTTGGTTGGTGAAAAGTGAATAGACTATGACCACCAGGAGTTTAAAATTCAAAAGGACGCTACCCAGTTGCTTTGAAGACTCTCAAAATTTGCTAAATTTTGATATCTGTGTATATAAAGGACAAGAAAGATATTCCAGGTAATAGCATTTCAAAACAGATACGTGAATTAAAGAACAGAGTCTGTTTTATCAACAGTGCACTCACCTTAAATGTATACCCAGTAGATATTTCCCAGGGTCAGAGGAATCTGGGGCAATGCTATGGGGGCTTCACAGCAGTCAAACCTGTAGACAAGTTTGGAAAGACAGATGATTCTCACATTTTCTTAAAAGAACTGGGTTCAGACAAACTATCTATATTTTAATTCTCCAGCTTACTAACTAGACAATTATGGGTTACATACATTTCCTGTGAGTGTGTGAGAGGACTCTGAACAAGAATATCACAGTTTGTTGTAAAGATTAAATAGGATCATGGGTGTAGAGTATGCCTATTATAGTTCCTGTTGCACATGACTCAGTGAAAATGAGCTTCATTAACTACTAAGAAATATAGAAACAGTGAATGTTTTATAGCAAGGTTGATGTATCTTAAGAAACTTTCCTTACTTGGCATATATTCCAGAATGAAACCAGTTTGCTAACTATAAAAATACTGTAAATAGAAAAGATGAAGTAGAGTAACAGTAGTGGGTTTGGGAGTGAATAGATTTAAAAGACAGTATGGGTACAGAATTATTTAGAAATGGCAACTGATTCAGGTTTGTATACAGAAATATCTGTGGCCTAGAGTTTGGAAATGTAGATTCCCATTGTGACTCCTCACATGTGCCTGCATATATGGCTTTATACTTACTCATCTGTGATAAGGAATAAGATAATAAAGCCCTCATTTATTTTGTCATTTTAATATTATATATCTATGATTAGATAGATAATGGGGGTGGCAGATGAAAGATGGACTCAAAATTTCAAACTTTAGTGAGAGTCAGAAAAGTAACATTAAATATATGAAGCTTGATGAGCAAAAATAAAAATTGACTTGGAGTGAAGAATCTTGCTTTTTCTCATCTATATTTGTGGATTGCGGTTTTGATTTGCTGGCAAGAAAATGAAGTGAAGATGTTTAGGGAGCAATAGGGAATCTGGACTTGACACTTCGGAGAGAAGATGTATGACAGGAGTTGATTTGGAAGTCCTCTGCATAAAGGTGACAGTTGGTACTTTGATAGTGAATAATATCACAGAAGGTACTTTTTTTTTCTCAGAAAAGAAAAAAGCAGTCCAAAAATGTAGCCTTTATGAAGACTCAAATGTAATCAATGTTGAAGGAAGAAGATTCAGAAAAGGTGATAGATTTTTCAATAACTTAATAAATGTGTGTCAGGAAATAAAAGGAGGAGATTCAAAAAATGATATTTCTTCGTATTCATATGTATAAGCTTGTATTGAGTGATCATAATAACCACACAAGAGTAGTATTAATAAACCAGTTACAATTAGGAAGATGCATAGAGATATAATAGAGGATTAGACATTGCCCTTTTTATCCTAGCTTGGAAATGACAAATTCATGATTAAACTCAGAAATCCCCAATGATAGGAGCCATTTGTTCTTAGTTATTACTTTAGAAAGATCAAGAAAGAAGAGGAATTAGAAAAGCCTGTTGAGTTTGGTATTTGAAAGGTATTGTGTACCTTTCAGAGAAGAAAAGTTGAATTTCAAAGGGTCAAGTTTGAAGTGATGAGCTGGAGATGCAAGAGAAAGTCTACTTCATCCTTAGCAGTAATAAGGTAATAAACTAATACTTTAAAATAAATAAAGAAAACAAATTTAAATGCTAATAAGTTGAGAGGGTAACAAAAAAGAAAACATATCAAATAATAGGGTGATCTGAACAAATGTTTAGAAAGAGAAAAACAAAAAAAACAAATAGGATATAATTAAAGAAAATAGCAAGAGGGATGTTTGCATATACCAGGTTTTAGACCATAGGAGAGTTACTTATTTGTCCATGTCCCCTCATTGATAAAATGTGTATAATTTTAATACCTAAGGATTCAATATACAGAGAATATCCCATTATTTTTCCCTCTGCCTCTGCTGCTCTCCCTGTAGCTGTCTGCAGGGCTAGCTCCTTCACCTCCTTCAAGTTACTGTGACATTTCCTCTCAGTAAGGCCTTCCCTGGACACTTACCTATAATTTAAAATATCCCCACTCCCTTTATATATTATATTTCCAATGCTGCTTTAAATATTTTTAGTGCTTATTAGTAGGTAATCTATGATTTTTTATTTATTTATAACATTTATTTTCATTCTATCCCACTCAAATATATGCTTCATAATGGCATTAATTCATTTATGCTTTGTTCAGCACACTTCAAGATTTTGAATAAATATTTATTGAATGAGTGAGTGAAGACAGATATCTAAATAAACAGCTGGGTCTTATCCCAGTTTCTTTCCTCTGCTACATGAATTGATAGGCCTTTAAATAAGTCTCTGCCCTCTGAAAATTGTATCAAAAATCTCTCTTCAATATTTCAACACCAGCATTGTGCCATCAGCCAGCTCGTTTCCAGATGTTTCCATTGTAGACATTTCAATCTAGTTAGGGCTCATCGCCTGTTCTAATAAAACCAATGATTCAGTCAGCCTTAATTCTCAAGTACACCTTTCTCATTCTCTAGAGCTTGCCACCTTCAGCTGTATATTCACACGTGTCCTATTTCTTAGAACTCCAAATGAACTAGAGCCATAAAATCCCTTTGTGATAGCTTTCTGGGTAGCCTCCTAAGAAGCAGTGGATGACTGCGTATTTTAAAAATAACACTTATTTTTTATAAGCCTTGTGCACATTTCTACAATTTGTTTTTCTATTTCTGTGTACAGGAAAATTTCTGAATCCATTTGAACCATCTAAATGTAAGCAGTTCACAAATACTTTTCTTTAGAAAGAAAACAAAACAAAACAACAGCTTTCAATGGAAAGGACAAACACACACACACACACACACACACACACACAACCATAATAACCTATGCCCATAATTGCAGAGATGAGTGACTTATTGACACAGTGACAATTGTGTTAATCACAATTTCTAACTTTGGCATGTAACTTTTAATAAATTGCTCAATCATCCTTTATTAAAATACACTTGGGCCCTAACGGGTTTGGCTCAGTTGATAGAGCATTGGCCTGTGGACTGAAGGGTCCCAGGTTTGATTCTGGTCAAAGGCATGTACCTTGGTTGCAGACACATCCCCTGTAGGGGGTGTACAGGAGGCAGCTGATGGATGTTTCTCTCTCATCAGTGTTTCTAACTCTCTATCCCTCTCTCTTTCTCTCTGTAAAAAAATGAATAAAATATATTTAAAAAAAAACACACTTGGGTTTTTTGGTGAAGATAGTTAAAATTATAAGAGAAAATATAATTTTGAAGGGTGACACTAAAATAGATGTTTTATTTGTTTGTTTTAGTAAGAATCAGAATGGGTAAGCGACTCTATTAGAAATTAATTTTCTATTACAAGAGATGAAAAGCACAGTCGAGTTTAAGATAAATGAGTGCCAAGTCTATCAATATTGTCTTTTGGAAGAAAACTGAAGAAAGAGATCATATTTATTGCAGGTTTGTTTTCTGTCTTGAGGTCATTTGCTTAATTTGTCTAGTTGATGAGATAGACAAGACTTGGCCACAGTTAATTTGAATTATACACAGTGCTTTTTAAAGTCTATCATTATTTTCTCTTTTTTCTTCTTTCTTTTTTTTTTTTTCTGCTGTTCTATAAAAGCCAGCATCCTTTTAGGAGCATTGCTTATCCCCCCACCCCCAAAAAAGTTTATTCAAATGATAAATAATTAACTTATTTTTCAAATTTCACATATCATAGGTCATTCAGACAACTTCCATAATTGTTGTCTGATTTATTTAAAAATATTCTACTTTGATTCATTGAAAATGTCAAATATCCAAATTCCTTCAACAGTCATTCAATACCAATTTAATATATTTATTTTTTAATCTCATTTCATTCAGCAAATATTTATTATTTACTATGCCCTAGGAATTGAGTTACAAATTCTACCTATTCTCTAAAACCAACTAAAATTGTACCTGTTTAAATTAATAATTTACTAAGTACCCCAAACTGTGTTCTACTTACACAAAATGACTGTAGCAGTTCTGAAGGTGTTATTTCATGCTGTCTTATATTTTTTTCTATGGGTAGAATATTTATTTGTGATATTTATATTTAACTATTTGCATATGTTGTATGGCCAGATTTGTAGTCCTTTAAAATTCCTACCCTTGGTTAAAAGCACCCCATGCCTGCTTTTGGCACTTTTGATATATAAGATTACTGGCTCATTGTAGGACATGTTTTACTCTTCTTTAAAGCCTTCCTAGCTGAAAAATACCTGGTCTTAGATTGGGCAAAATATAGGGAAGAAGTCTCAAAAATGCAGAAAAAGAGGTTTAAAAATTCTGACATGTAATTTTAGATACCTGGACACAGCAAGTGTGAAAACATCTGTTCTGATCAGGAAGTAAATATTGATAGGAACAGGTCAGGGTTAGGAGAGAGAAGTTGAAAAACATAAAGCCTATCTCTCTACTCCTGAAGCCTTTAGTCATGCTAAAATGGTTTATACTCTTTTCACTGACAAAAGATTTTAGCTTTTATTTGTTTGACTATACAATACTTTATACCCCTGGACCAGAATTTAGGAACTGTTGCTTTCAGAAATATACAAGTTACATTTGTTTATATTGATAACTAGAGGCCTGGTGCATGAAAATTCATGCATTGGAGGGCGGGGTCCCTCAGCCCGGCCTGCCCCCTCTCACAGTCAGGGAGTCCTCAGGGGTGGGAGGCGACCCGGCAACCAGGGGAAAGCGATGCCCCATCACACCTCTGCCTTTGCCACTGCCAGCAGTGCAAGCCTCGGCTGGCTTTGGTTACCTGCGCCTTGGGCTGGCCCTGGGTGGCTGGGGGGCTGAGGGGATTCTGAAGGCAGGTGCCTGCAGCCCCAGTGGAGCTGAGTAGACTGGGCACCACCATCTTGTGGCTGTGGGAACTGCCATCTTTGAAGGCGGGGAAGTAAATTAGCTTAGTCTCTCCTTATTGGCTGTGGGTGCCACCATCTTTGTGATGATGTGAGGGTCAATTAGCATATCCCCTCTTTATTAGATAGGATTCTTATCAAGAAGCTGTCTCCTAAAACTCTGTGTGTAAAATTATCAAATTATTCTAGTAAATTAAAAAAATGAGAATATATTGACAGTGTCAGTGAATTAAAGACTTAAATATCAGATCAATTATTTTATTTTATAAATATTTATTGAGCACCAACTATATGTTAGACACTTTTCAAACTACTGAGGATGCAAAAGAGAAAACGACTGACTAGATACTTGTGCTTGACAGTCTTGCATGCTAGTGCAAGAAGACAGAAAATAAACAGATACCAAAAAAAAAAAAAATGGGTTAATGATCCACAGTGTATAGATAATGAAAATAAGGTGAAGTTATTTCAGGTAACAGGGTGGTTATTTTAGATTGGGCAACTAGAAAATGTTTTGCTAAAGAGGTGTCATTTATGCCAAGATCTGAATAACAAAACAATGTTGGTGAAGATGAGTTGGAGAGGATTCCAGGGTATGAAGCCAAGTAGAACAAAGGCTCCAAGGCATGAGCAAATATGGCATATGTGAGAAACAGAAAGTTAGCCTAGTGGAGAGTGGAAGAGTGGTGTGAGATGTTAACGAAAAAAAAAACAACAACAAAAAACATTGAAACCTATAAAGAATTTTTGTGAGTTTATTTGAGCCAAACTGTCGACATATGCCGGGAAGCAGAACCTCAATGAATTGAGGTAATGCTCCGGAGAAATGGAGAGTTACATCTGTATTTATACATTGCAATCAAAGGAAAGGGACATAGGTGAGTTACATGAAATTTATTGGTGATAGATTAGGGAGGTGGGATAAAGCAAAGCGGGGAAACCTCTGGGATAGGGTAAAAAGTGAAATGATGGACACGTGCTTCTTTTACAGAGATGGATACAGGGTACTTTAACATAATTAACAGTTGGCAATTAACTTGATAACAATAACAATGAGGGAATGTCCTGGTGCCATTCGTTGTGCCCTGAGGGGTCCAGGGTAAAAAGGAATTTATAAGTTACCCAGAGATCTCACAGATATGTTATCTTAGAGGCAAAAAGGCAAATGGCTCAGTAAAGATCTAAGTTGATCTTTGTCAGGAAAAATATCGATTTAGGACATGACTACCCACTATAACCTGTTTGTAGTTAAATATTTAATTTTCAAACCATCTTTTGTGGTTACTTTAGGTCTCTGAGTTTGCAAGACTGCCATGCAGGCCTCCCCTGAGCTTGTCAGGTTTGCATGTGGCTCCTTTCGTTCATAGAGATGAAACACCAGAGGGAGGTGGAAGCAATTGGTATATGATTTTGTAAGTCATGAGGAGAAATGGGATTTCATTCTGCAATTGGAAATGTAGAAATTGACATAATATAACTGAATGCCTCTTGTTTAGAAAATGTATAGTACAGTCATTTATTCAACAAATATTCATTGAGCATTTTCTATACACTAGATATGGTTCTAGATATGAGAAGAAAACGCACAATGAAATCTGCCTTCTTTGAATTTTCTTTATATTGGAGAGAATACACACAGTAAACAATAAGTAAATTAAAAATTAAACAGTATGTCAAGAAATTATAAATGCTTTGGAGGAAAAAAGGCATAACAAGGCGGGGAGAAGGAGGTATGCTATAGGAGAGGGAGCATAGATTAAAATTTTAAATAGGTAGTTAGGGAGGGCAAGCTTGAAAATATATTTGAACAGACTTGAGAATAAAGGAAGAAGTGTGAAATCATTTTATTTTACTCCATCATTTTTATAGTTGACAAAAATGTCAACTGATGTGTTAGAGTTTGTCCTATATTTTTACCTTTTATTACCATGTTTATCTCATTCTGTGGCTTGAAAATTGATCTTTAACCTCTATAATCTTGTTTCAACAAAATATTCAAACTTTATTTTGTTGTCCCTAAATGTAGTGAAACAGGAATTTTGGAGGGTGAAAAAGACAGGTTATAGGGAATTTTGGAAATTAAAGGGACCATGGAGGAAGCACAGGGCTGCAGAGCAACAGAAGGTATATTTCCATAGAATAGGGAAGCTGAAAAGCTATAGCAGGTACATTTCTATAGAATGAGGGAGCTGGTAACAGCAGAAAGTCTATATTTACAAAATAAAGGGAAGGAGGCCCTTCATCCAGAAGGAGAAGAAGAAAGCCCAAAGGGAAGAAGAAAACAATAAAAACTAATGGGGGGAGAACCTTTGAGCTCAGGAGTTACTATAGTAAGCAGTCTAAGGGAATAGTGACCAATCAGAGGGGTTAGCAAGGCACCAGGATCTACTGCCTTTATAAGCCATAGGAAAAAGGAACTCAGTGGGGCCCTTTCCCCCTCCCTATGTGAGAGTCTATACTTGTTCTTTAATAAATTTCCACCTTTTCAATACCATCTTCTGTCCGTGGATTCATTCTTCGACTCTGGAGGACAAAGAATCTGGGTTTCAGTCCAAATATTCTGTATCAATAGTTCTATACTGCAATGAATTTTAGGTAATGTTCTATACAAACATATTTTTTAAATGATTTTATATTTGTTTGTTTGGTTTTGCCATCACATTTTAATATTATTCTTCAATTTGCAGTAATTAAAATAGACACAATTATCAAAGTAGCTGGAACAAATTGTGATGGTTAATTTTGTGTGTCAACTTGGGTAGACAGTAGTGTCCAGGTACTTGGTCAAATACTATTCTACATTTTATCTGAAGGTATTTTTTAGATGAGATTATTATTTCAATCAGCAGACTTTGAGTAAAGCAGATTACCTTCCATAATGTGAATGGGCCTTATCTAATCACTTGAGGGTCTTAGGAAGGACGAGGGGTGGAAAGAAAACTGCTTTTCTCAGAGCTATAAAGAATTCTGCCTGCAGACTGGGATTTTCAAACTTGAGCTGCAACATTAATTCTTCTCTGATTTTCATCCTGCCAGCCCCTTCAGAAGATTTTGGACTTGCCAGCCTCCACAATCCTGTGAACCAAATATATTTATTGCTCTCTTTCTCCAGATTTGATCTAGATCTAGCTATAGATATTGATATATTTAGAGATGCACAGATATACGGAGATGGGTATCTCCTATTAATTGTTTCTTTGGAGAACCCTCACTAATACAGAAGGTATATTATGAAAAAAAAGTAGGATTTCTCCTAATAAAATATTAGAAGATAAAATAGTTCTATAAAGTATGAATTATTTGAATAACACCAGAACGTATAAGTAAGAAAATTATGTTAAGCAAGAAAAGAGTACCATTTGAAATGCAAATGCTGAAATAAGTTGTTATAAAGTTACCATTATAGGTAATTACAGTTTGTTTAAAATAAATTCCAAATTTTTAATATATATATATATATATATATATATTTTAAAATTTATTAACAGAAATATGATATAGTAGAAAATGAACTCAACTTGTTTTCAGACCAAGCAATGGACCCAATAGTGATAGGGAAAAAAAAAAAGAAAGAAAAGAGAATAGCAGATGCAAAGCAACTACAGCTTCTTAGCCTAGAACTGGTTGCCCATTCACTTCTGTGCTACTTCTGAGGAAGGTAAAAGGGCTAATTCCAATGTAACCCTGATTCTTTTTGGGGGTCTAGCAATATGAATCTGTGCTAGCAAGCCCAGTGTACAATCCTGATAATCTATAATTAAGTTACTACCTCTTTCCCAGAAACTGGTCTGGCAGAACCTATTATCTAAATACAGAGGCCATAAAACTGTGAACAGTGCACTGCCCTGGAGTGGAGATTATTAGTGCTGGCACCAGGCCAGACCATCCGATATGGTCTCAAGAGCCCAATGCCTGGGGCCTTTTAGCAAAACCCGCAAAAACACCAGAAACATAATCCACATTTAAGGGACAAAGACCCCAGAAAGATATAAAAGAGAATTTCCCTGCATGTTTCTTTACTCAGATTTGTGAAGTTATTCTTTGGGTCCACCAGCATAAATAAACAGTGTAACTCCTTTTCTCTAAAGTGTTGCTTGGTTTTTCTTTGGTCTTCTGCAACAACTGGTTCCCTGGACTAGGATGCCAACTGCACTTGGTGTTGTTGTTTTTTTGCCTCTGGTGAGTGGACCAGGTTTGGGGTATGGGGGCACAGGACAGGTCTCCAGGAGGAACACCCTGCTGATTTTAGCAGAATTGAACAGGGGCACTCCTGGACCTCAGCCTAGAACCTGGCCAGCATCTGGAGAAAGTTCATGGACACCTCTGGACCTGTTGACAGAAACGGTAAGGTAGAGCACCCACGTAGTTAAGCCCATTCCGAGATAGTGGGAGGGGAGCTTGATCCCTTCCCAGGAAGTCATACGACTTCGTCAGTTAAATTGGTCAGGAATTGGGTGGACTGTTTTTTTAAACTCTGAGTGAATGTCTGGTGAGGGTGTGAGTGTGGAAGGAGAGGGCCTGCCCCTTCCTCTCCTTTGTGTGGCTCCACAACCTTGATTATGGAGTCCGAATGAGCCCCAACCTGTGGTTCTACAATTTGTCATAAGGCATAACGGTGACTCACCCCCACGTGGAGGTGACCAGGCCCATTGTTTATATGGGTGCACCTTAGCTCCCAAGGGACACGGCCAGGCGGCCATCTGAGTGAGGATCTGTGAAAACAGGTCACTCCCTCCCTTGTCTGTCTCTCACCACTGATCATCATGGGGGCGGGACAAAGTAAACCCACTGTTCTCAATTGCATGTTGAAAAAATTTAAAAAGGGTTTCAGTGGGGACTATGGTATTAAAATGAACCTCAAACACTGAGGAAATTCTGTGAATTAGAATGGCCAGCCTTTGGGGTTGGCTGGCCCTCAGAAGGCTCTTTAGATGAAGGACTGGTCAGGGCGGTCTGGAATGTAGACACAAAGGACCTCCAGATCAGTTGCCTTACATAGACAGCTGGTTAGAAATTGCTCAAACCTTGCCACCTTCGGTCTGGTTCTGCATGTATAAGAAGGGACAGAGTAAGGTTTTAGTAGCAGGAGAAAAGAAGCAGGCAGGACAGGAGAAAGCATAAGAAAAGCAGTCAGGAGAAAAGAAACAGGTTCCTCAGAAGGGAACCCAGCCCCCTGTTCTGCCAGGACCCCCTGAGGAAGTCCCGCCAGTTTTACCACCTCCATATGGGCCACAGGCAGCACCAAGTGCTCTCCCCACTGGTCTGGAAGGTCCATAGAGTCTGGAAACACTGCCCCCCTCTGTCTCTCCTCAATCAAGCTCTCCAGAGCCAGTTGGGTGGCACTTGCGTACAGCCAACCAAGGGCCCAAACCACAACCAGCACGTCAGATGCCTCTCAGGGAGATTCGGGGTGCCCAAGTGCTTGGTGAAGATGGGACTTTGAAGGAGGGAGGACCAGTCTATTAGCCCTTTACCACAAGTGACATCCTGAATTGGAAACATCACACCCCAGCTTATTCTGGAAAACCTCAGGCCATGGTAGACCTCCTAGAAATTATCTTCCAGACCCAGGAGCCCACCTGGGTGGACTGCAAGCAGCTCCTTTTCACATTGTTTAACACTGAGGAGCGCATGAGAGTAGTATCAGAGGCTTGGAAGTGGCTCTAGACCAGGCCTCAGCAGGGACATTAGATACAGACAGATGGGTCAGGGAGGTCTTCCCAGATGAGGAACCTGATTGGAACCCGAACTCAGAAGATGGAAGGGCCAGGTTAGAAAGATATCAGCTGGCTTTCCTCCAGGGATTCAGCGTCGGAGCCAAGAAGCCCACCAATATGGCTAAAATCTCTGAGGTTCTTCAGAAGCCTGATGGAAGTCCAGCAGCTTTCCATGAGAGACTATGTGAGGTATACCAAATCTACAATCCCTTTAACCCTGAGGCCCTGGAAAATCATATCATGGTAAATGCCGCTTTTGTAGGCCAAGCCCAGCCTGATATCAGGAGAAAATTACAGAAGTTGGAAGGGTTTGCAGGAAAAAATGCTACTGAACTGCTAGAGATAGCAAACAAGGTTTTCATCAACCAAGACAGTGTGGCAAGGAAGGAGGAAGAAAAGAGAATACAAAGAAGGGCCAATATAATAGCAGCAGCTTTTAGAAGCTCAGGCTCCCCAATAGATCAGAAAGGGAAGCAAGAATACAGATCAGGGGGAAAAGGAAGAGCGAGCCTGAGATGAGGCCAGTGTGCCTATTGTAAGGAAACAGGACACTGGAAGAATGAATGTCCCAAATGGCAAAGTAAGAAAACTGTGTCCCCTTTTCCACCCAGTCACTATCATCAGAGCCACCTGAAGTAGATCTCATTGGGCTAGCAATGGTTGATTCTGACTAGGACAGACTGGGCTCTTTTTAGCTAGGCCCCACGAGCCCATGGTCAGAATGAAAATTGGGGGCCAGACTGTGGACTTTATGGTTGATACAGGAGCTGAGCACTCAGTAGTCACACAGAAAGCAGTGCCTCTCTTGGGAAAGGAGGTCGCCATTATTGGAGCTACTGGGAATCAGACTCGTAGACCATTCTGCCAGCCTCACCGATGCCAACTTGGCAGCCACCGAGTAATTCATGAATTCCTATACTTTCCAGACTGTCCAGTACCTCTGATGGGTAAGACCTTTTAGCCAAGAAGGGGGCATAAATCACTTTTGCTCCAGATGGCTCAGCACAGCTTCGCCTAAGTGAGGAGACCTCCCCAATGACCCTGTCCCTAGCAGTGCTAAAGGAGGAAGAATGGAGACTTTATACCCCCCAGTCAAAGGCCTCACCTTTGGAACCTGAATTAGAGAAAGAATTCCTGCTGGTCGGGGTGGAAGGGAATCCTCCAGGCCTGACTAAGGACCGCTCCCCGATGCTAATCAACTTAAAGCCTGGGGCATAACCTGTTAAAATCTGCCAATATCCAATTTCAAGGGAAGTACTCCTAGGAATCCAGGTCCACTTAGACCAGCTGCTCCAGTGGGGACTTCTAAAACGATGCAGGTCTCCATGGAACACACCTCTCTTGCCTGTCAAAAAGCCTGGGACTAATGACTACAGCCCTGTATAGGGTCTACAGGCTGTTAATGAAGCTGTTATAACCCTGCACTCAGTGCTGCCAAATCCCTACACTCTTCTGGGACTCATTCCATCAGAGGCAGAATGGTTTACATGCCTAAATCTGAAAGATGCCTTTTTCTGCCTTTGATTAGCTCCTACCAGCCAGCCTCTTTTCACCTTTGAATAGGAAAACCCAACTATGGGGGCCAAGGAGCAGTTCACCTGGACCAGACTGCCACAAAGATTCAAGAACTCCCCTACTCTTTTAGTGGAGCACTAGCATCTGATCTAAATTCCCAAGACAGGACTCGGGGTGTGTTCTACTCCAATATGTAGACAACCTCCTACTGGCTAGCTCCCCACAAGCTCAGTGCTGGGAGGGAACACAAGCCTTTCTGAGACTATTAACTGAAACAGGTTATTGGGTGTCTAAGAAAAAGGCACAGATTTTTCAGAAAGAAGTCAAGTATCTAGGCTTCTGAATCACCCAAAGGAAACAAAGTCTAGGGACTGAGAAAGAAGGCAGTATGTGCCATCCCAGTCCCTTGCACCTGGATGCAGATTCAGGAATTCCTGGGAGTGGCAGTGTTTTGTCGAATTTAGATCCCAGGGTATTCAGACCTGGCCAAGCCTCTCTATGAAGCTTTAAAAGGAGAAGAGAAGTCAGTCATCGACTGGGATTCCAAGCAGGAGAAAGCCTTCATCACCGTAAAGGCAAAGCTCACTGAGGCCTCAGCACTAGGGCTACCAGAGGTGATGTGAGACTTTAATCTTTTTGTTCATGAGAACAATGAGGTAACCCTAGGAGTTCTAACCCAGAAGGTTGGACCCTGGCACAGACCAGTAGCCTATCTCTCCAAGCAGATTGACCCAGTTGCCTCTGCATGGTCCCTTGTCTCAGGGCTCTTGCAGCCACAGCATTGTTAGTCAAGGAAGAGGATAAGCTTAGCTTAGAGCAAAATTTAAATAGAAAAGTACCTTGTGCTGTTGTCACCCTGATGGAAGGAAGGGGGCAGCACTGGCTGACTCATGCTCCAATGACTCAGTATCAAAGGCTGTTATGTGAGAATCCACGGGTATGATTAGAAGCAGTGAGAACTCTTAATCCTGCCACCTTTATACCCATCGCTGAGAGGGCCCCTGATCATGATTGCCTGGAAGTCCTAGAGGAGGTTTATTCAAACTGGCCAGATCTAATGGATAGGCTCCTGCCAAACCCAGACTTAGTATTGTCCACAGATGGCAGCAGCTTCTTAGATGAAAGAAAAAGATGAGCCAGATATGCAGTGGTATCAAACTCTGAGACAATTGAGGCACAGGCCCTGCCTGAAGGATGGTTAGCACAGAAGGCAGAACTTTGGGCCCTAGTCAGAGCCCTAGAACTCAGTAAGAATAAGTGTGCCAACACCCACACTGACATGTGCTATGCCTTTGCTACCCTGCATATCCATGGGGCCATATATAAGGAAAGGGGGCTCCTGATGGCTGGAGGAAAAGGAATAAAAAATCAGAATGAGATTTTAAAGTTACTAGAAGCAGTCTGGGAGCCCAAGGAAATAGCTGTCATCCATTATAAAGATCACCAGAAAGGGAAAGACTCAGTATCAGAAGGAAACCAACTTGCTGACACCGCAGCCAAGCTGGCTGCTAAAGAAAAAGTGGCACCATTACGGATCATGTTGGTCCCCAAATTACCTGAACCTCCAAAGTACACTCCGCAGGAAGAGGAAGGGGCCCAGCAAGAAAGGGGCAAGAAAACAAAGGAAGGCTGGTGGAAACTCCAAGATCATAGGGTCTATGTCCCAGTACAGTTAGCCCATAAGGTAGTCCTCCAGCAGCAGGAACTTACTCATTTAGGGAAGACTGCCCTAGAAGCTTTGTTAGGCAGACACTACATAATTGCCCGTCTTCCCTCCTTGTGTGCCTCAGTCTCTCAGCGTTGCCTTCTCTGTGCTCAGAACAACACCAAACAGGGTCCTGTGGGACCGATAGGAGTTCAGCGCTGTGGGCAAGCTCCTTCTGAGGACATAGAAGTAGATTTTACAGAAGTAGGGCCTACCAGAGGAAATAAATACCTACTAGTCTCTGCACCTTTTCAGTCTGGGTTGAGGCATATCCCACTTGCACAGAAAAGGCTAGAGAAGTCACTAAGGCATTGCTGAAGGATATAATTTCATGGTATGGAATACCTCTGACCATAGGATCTGATAATGGCCCAGCCTTGGTAGCTAAGGCCTTAGGAATTAAGTGGAATCTACATACAGCTTACAGGCCTCAGAGTTCAGGGAAAGTAGAGCACATGAACTAGATTCTCAAACAGGCTATAGCTAAGCTATGCCAAGAGACAACCATACCCTGAACAGATATCTTGCCTCTTGTACTCTGTGGCTATGCTGTGCCCCAAGGGCCAGGGTAGGTTTCTCTCCCTTTGAAATTCTATATGGTATACACCCTCCCTTAATTTGGCCAAAAGGAGATTTGGGGAAAATAGGGAACTTAGAAATCCAGAAACAACTACAAGGACTTGGAAAAACTGTCTTTGAGGTACACAGATGGGTTACTGACCAACTACCCATCTCTCTAGGAACAGGCGTACATCCTTATAAACCTGGAGACCAGGTTTGGATAAAGGATTGGGAAAAGGAGCCCCTCAAGCCTACCTGGAAGGGACCCTATCCAGTCATATTAACCACCCCCACAGCTCTCAAGGTTGCAGGACTGGACACCTGGATCCACCATTCCTGGGTAAAAGCAGCCCACTAGCCAAATGATGCCCAACTTGAGTGGAAGGTGACCTCTGACCAGAAACACTCCCTGAGGATCACCCTCAAGAGGAGGGAGGACCTGGCTGATCAATCTGCTCCAAGGAATTCAGAAACACCCTGTTGAATTCTTCCTTACACTAATCTTTCTTTCTTATCTCCTCCTAAAGGCAATATGCTCTGGTATTTCTGGATAATCATTGTTTTTATCTTTCTAATAATTCTCATTTTGTCTTCTTATGATTGCCACCAGAACCTGAGGCTAATACCGGGAGGAGAACTCCTCTGCCCTTGCTGGGACACAGAAGCACCATAAAATTATCGCTTCCTACACAGCAAAGGAACAAGATGAAGCTAAGGCTAATTCTTGTACTGTTACTGAACTCTCTTAATGTTGTCCTCACCCTGCCTCTTAAGGGTCTCTTAAGCCCTCACCCTATCAAGTCCTCACCCTGCCTCTTAAGGGTCTCTTAAGCCCTCACTACCTCTCTCAAACTCTCAATGTAATTCATCGCCTCCTTAACTGGACCAACCCTGGGCTGGTAAGGACTGATGGCTCTGTCTTCCCCTCTCATCTACAAGCTACATGGCAGCCCTCACCTACCTGCACACATAGTCTGATTCTAGTCTGTCCTTCCATTATAAAGTACATGGAGGACATCCATTTCAACTTATGCTCCTCAATGAACTCTATGACTTCCAACTCATGGAAATGACAAAGGAACACTTACAGGAGGGGCCATTCAGCTGCTCCAAGCTTATCTAAATGATGTAACACCACACCAGTCCAACAAGGTTCCTATCTTTGGCCTGGTAACCACTAACACTGCCTTAGCATTTCAGTCGCCCCTTTGCTTCAGAAGGGAGCTCCCTGAAGGAAATTCTTTGGGACATCTTGATCAATGCCTCTGCAACACTTCCACATGTATGTTTTCATTTCATGTCATTGCCTCCTAGATGCTCTGACTTAGTAAAGGACCTGATTTAAGTTGAGATAATTAACATTCTTTGTCAGTTCTAGGGACCTAAATTTTAAAGCTAAACATATGGAAATGATTTTATCAAACTAAGACTTTCTGGAGAAAATTTACATTCATTTGCATGTTATTTAGTGCTTAGTTTTTTTTGCAAACTGCTTAACTTACCTGTTGTTCTATTTTTAATGTGTGGTCTTAATGAATTAAATGGATTAGCAAGAATACTGATCATTTCAATTATGCAGTTAAGGTGTGATTGCTAAAATATTTATCTAAGAATCTAAAACTTGATAGATTTTTATCTTTACTTTTTGATAATTTTAGGAAACTCTTTCAATACCTCCAGAATAAGCCTATTTCACCCTCCAAAATCAAATATTATTCTTTTCTTTTTCCTTTTTCCCTTCTTTCATGTTTCTTGTTGCTACTATTCATTTTGTCTAGAATTGTTTTCTTATTATTGTATGTCACTTTCAATTGAGAATAACTCCGTGAAGACTCTACTTTTTATGCCTTGTGTCAGCCACAATGACCTAACATCGCTTTACATCCATATCTATAAAACCTAAGTAGAATTGGAATTGACCATCAGATTCTGTGTATTCAGTTCACTGCAGACTGTCACAAATGCCTTACAACAAATGTGGCTTGTATTTCAAGAGTTCTGCCAATCACATAAACCACAAGTAAATCTTCCAGACATAGCTATTTCTAAATTTATTTGTGAGGTGGCACAGCCTATATCTTGATAATTATACATGCTGTATGCTCTCATTTTGAGATGGAAACATGTGTAATGCTCTATGATTCATTATTACTCATGATAGTAAGAATAGCACTACCACCCAAATGAAAACAATAGCAATAATGTCTCTGGTTTATTCTTTGCAATTTAAAATGACTCATTCAATTCTCAAAATAGCTGATAAATACTTGTAACATATGTGTTTATTTAGCCTACTCACAAAATGTGTTATATAAATGTATGATAATCACAAAACAGGTTAATGAACTACTGTGAAAAACTTCAATCTTAAATTTTAAAATTAGGTTTAGAGTTCTTTAATTTCATGTAAGAAAGGGCAAAACTACAATTTAGTTTTTAAACTCAAGTGTAATGCATTAGAAATTGAGTTTCCACACTTTGGATTTAGGGATTTAACTACTACTGAAAATGGCATTAATATGATAATGATATGTTAAAAGGAAATCTTTCATTCCAGCCTAAGTGTATATCATTTTCTTCACTTTTCCCCTTCATCCTAAGGTGTGGCCTCACAACCTTTTAATTATTCAGTGATCCAGTGATCACTACATTATTTAAAATATATTGGCAACCAGAGTCAAGCCTCAATCTGATATGCATTCTTTGAGTCTTTCTTTGGCAGAATCAGAAATGAATAAGATATTGTCAAAAAGCTTACCATCTGAGGAAAGAGAAAGAGACATAAATGTAAAAATCACTAACACCATATGCTTGATTTTTTTCCTTTAAAGAGGACCGCATTTATAATTTCCTGCAACATTCTGTAACATCTTTTCCATTCTCCTCAAGCCCTTTACATCCCAAAGCTACTCTGGAGACCTCACTTTCCAGGTAGGGAGCCCTTGAACTCTGTCTTTTCTTTTTGTTCTTTTCACTTCTTTATTTCTTAAATTGATCATGCTGTTCTCTTAGGAATTGATAGTCCTACTTCAGGAAGTATTAAGTGCGGAGAAAAATTAATGGGCAAATACAGATTTGTATTTGGCAGATGAAGTAAAGAAAAAAAACAGGAAACTCTTACACAAATGATGTAGCTCTATCACTCTTGAATAACTGAAATAGAATGGGCAAGAGTGAGAGTTTTAGGGTCTGGAATGCATGTATCTATATAGCTGCTCTACCAATTACTTTTTTAATGACCTTGGACAAATGTCCTATATGGTGTATATTGTACATATAAACATATATGTCATATATCATTTATACTAATAACAGACAAATATATAAATTGACCATACCTCCCTGATGCCCACAGCCAATCAGGAGGGAGTATGCAAATTAACCCAACAAAGATAGCCGGCCTGTGGGCAGCACGCACATGCGCAGGCACCAAGCAGTCAGGGATGGGGTGAGACGCAGCAGGCAGGCATATCTCAGCCCCCACCCTTGGCCTTTCAGTGTCTACATGCACAAAGGCACCAAGCAGCCAGGGGCCAGATGGGATGCCCACACACCCTCCACATAGCTGCGTGACACAGCAGGCATCCCCAGGACCCCGCCCTCTTAGAGCCTGTCACCAGTGCACATGCATGCCGGTGCTGAGCGGCTGTGGTCCAGGGGATGCCACTGGAGTGTCCGGTCCTTTCAGCCCGGCTTGGGGGTGACTGGAGTTCACAGTCCTTTTGGTTTGTGCAGACCCTGGACCAGAAGCAGAAACCAAGAACATGGGAAGCACCAGGAATTCTGGGAATCATAGTTCTGGTGGCAGATGCATTGCGGGATCTCCTAGATGCTAAAGTGAGCATGGAGCAAGTTACTGTTGCTGTGGGGGATGGAGGGAAAGAAAAGGTGAGAGATATAAGTAAAGTCACAGTGTCGAGGAAAAGTTAAAGGGAAGATATCCTGCAACTTCTAGGAAATCTCACCAATGGAGCAAAGAAAAAAAAAAGACCTCTATTATTCTGTGAGCACCAAACCAAACTGGGTTGGGGTCTCAGACAATTCACTCATATGATTTCAAAGACAGACAGAAACTCCCAGATTGGAGGGCTCCCCTGAGGGCTCCCAAATTGGAGAGGGTGCAGGTTGGGCTGAGGGACCACCCCCCAGTGCACAAATCTTCGTGCACCAGGCCCCCTAGTAAATATATAAGTGAATATTTGAGTAAGAGAATGAATATAATATAAATGTAATAAATATAATAATGAATGTAATGATATATGAATATATATTATATAATAAAGAGGTAATTTACAAATTGACTATCACTCCAACACACAAGATAGCCACCCCCTTGTGGACACAAGATGGCTGCTATAAGATGGCCTGCCGGGAAGGGCAGTTGGGAGGGAACAGGTGGGCAGGGGAGGGCATTTAGGGGCAATCGGGCCGACAGGGGAACAGTTAGGTATCGATCAGGATGGCAGGGGAGTGGTTAAGGGATGATCAGGCTGGCATGCTGAAGCGGTTAGGGGCAATCAGGCAGGCAGACAGGCGAGTGGTTGGGAGCCAGCAGTCCTGGATTGTGAGAGGGATGTCTGACTCCCTGTTTAGGCCTGATCCCACCAAATGTAGAGCATTGTCTTCTTTCCAAAGTGATTTGGCTTTGCAGTCTATGTTGATGGTTGACCTGGATCAGCCCAAGATTTTGTGCATTTGGAAATCTCAAAATAAATCCACTTTTCATCGTCAGTCACAATTCGATGCAAAAAAGACTTTCTTTTGTGTTGTTGAAACAACATTTTACTGATGACTTCCAGTTTTCCATTTGTCTTTTGTTCAATTGATGTGGCACCCATTTTCCTTCCTTTAAAATCTTTCTCATTGCTCATAAATGATCATAAATTGTTTGGTGAGCAATGTTTAATCTTTCTGCAAGTTGTTTTTGAGTTTGACATGCAACTTCATCCAATAATGCTTGTAATTGTTCATCTTCAAACTTTTTCAGTTGACCTGGACATTCTTTGTCTTTAACATCAAAATTACCACTTTTAAAGTGTTTAAAGCAGTGTTCACAAGTATCTTGAGATGGAGTATGTTCACCATAAGCTTCCCGAAGTATTCAGCAGCACTTTTCTTCAAAATAAAGTAATGAATTATAACTTCCTGCAAATGCTCTTTTTTGGCATGAAATTTGATATTTTTAAGCATAAAAATATCTATGCTGTTAACAACTTCAGAAAATTTGACATATGAAGTTTTGAAGCTTGCTGTCAATACAACAAAATAGCATACATATCAAATCGCATATATATCAACATATATATGACATGTAACTCCATCTATTAATGCAGTTAATAATCCGCATTATTAACCGGTACACTTGGTATGTTTTTGCCCCCTTTGTCAAATATTAATTGAGCATAATGGCTTGGGTCAATTTCTGGATTCTCTGTTCTACTCCATTGATCTATATACCTGTTCCTGTGCCATTATCAGGCTGTTTTGATTACAATGTCTTTGTAGTATAATTTAATATCTGGTATTGTGATCCCTCCAACTTTGCTCTTCTTTCTCAATATTGCTGTGGCTATTTAAGGTCTTTTTTGTTCCATAATCATTTTTGGAGTGTTTGTTCTAGATCTGTAAAATATGCTGTTTTTATTTTAATGAGGATTGCACTGAATCTGTAGATTGCTTTAGGTAGTATAAACATTTTAATTATGTTAATTGTACCAATCCGGAACAAGGTATATTCTTCCTCTTGTTTATATCTTTCTCTATCTCTGTTTTCAATGTCCTGTCGTTTTCTGAGTATAAGTCTTTTATCTCCTTAGTTAAGTTTATTCCTAACTCTCTTAATTTTTTGTTGTGATGGTAAATGGGATTGTTTGTTTATATTCTCTTTCTGAGACTATATTATTGGTATATAAAGCTGCCATTGATTTCTGAGTGTTAATTTTGTATCCTGATACATTGCCATATTCATTTATTAAATCTAGTCGTTTTTTGATGGAATTTTTAGGTTTTTCTTTGTCCAATATCATGTCATCTGAGAATAATGACAATTTTACTTCCTCCTTTCCAATATGAATGTCTCTGCAAATAATTTTAAAACTACCACAGCAATGATCCTAAATTGGTGCAATTGGTCATTTTGTAGACAACTGAATTATTTTATTATTCTTTTAGATGTATTTGTACAAGGCTATCAAGACGTTTTTATTCACATTCTAACCTACTCTTTTTCTTTCACAACATCATGTTACTTGCATATTTGATAATAACATCTATAATAACAAAAGCGTAATATGCTAATTAGACTGGACAGCTGAATGACCTTAAAGTCGTCACTCCAGACGTCCTTCTGGATGATATATGAATATATCTTATATAATAAAGATATGTTTATGAGGTGGCACAGCCTATATATTGATAATTATACATGCTGTACGCTCTCATTTTGAGATGGAAACATGTGTAATGCTCTATGAATCATTATTACTCATGATAGTAAGAATAGCACTACCACCCAAATGAAAACAATAGCAATATTGTTTTCATTTGGGTGGTAGTGCTAAAGGAGGAAGAATGGATGCAGGGCAGAGGCAGAGGTGATTAGGGGTGGTCAGGCAGGCAGGTGAGCAGTTAAGGGCAATTAGACAGGCAGACAGAGTGATTAGGGGCAATAAGGCAGGCAGGCAGAGGTGGTTGGGGGTGATCAAGTAGGCAGGTGAGTGGTTAGGGGAGATTAGGCAGGCAGGTGAGTGTTTAGGGGCTATCAGTCATGCAGGCCAGCAATTAAGGAGCCAGCAGTCCCTGATTGCAAGAGGGATGTCCAACTGCAGGATTAGGCCCAATCCTGCAGTGATCCTGGATTGCGAGAGGGTCCCTGGCTGAGGGACCCGCACATGCACAAATTTCATGCACCAGGCTTCTAGTAAGGTATATATTTACTAAGCTATAAATGAAACTATTGAGACAGGTCCAAGCTAGTTTATTATCACTGTGACATGATAATAAACCAGCACCACAGAATGACACTAGTTCATAGTGGGGGACATACTATCATTACAAGTCTATCCCTTATTCACATTATCTTCATCTTTAAAAAGACATCATGTGGTACTCTGTTGAAGTATTGATCAAATCTACAAATAATATGTTCACTGGGTTTTCCCTCAGCTCCGGTTCAGAAATATCATAAAATGGGTGGTGGAGGGGGATAGGCTTATTCTTTCTCCCTAATAAATAAATCATTACTTTTTATCTTAAAAACATCTGTGGCAATTGACTTTGAAATACACTTTCACATCTGATCAGTTTCAACTTTCTTGCATTTCTTCTACTTTTCCATGACTTCTTTGATATCCTCAAACTTCTGTGTGGATTACTTTGGAATTCTCTTTATAAATTGAAGGGTAACACCTGAAGGAGAATCCATCTATTGAAAGCGAATGAGTCTTATTTTAAAAGTTTCATGTGTTATATTTGCATAATTTTTGCAGTTTCTGAAAGTTCTCTCTTAAATTTCTTCTCCCATTTAATAAATATTTCATAGTTTCTAATCATAATCAAGTGATAAACTATTAAGTGGATGTCAAACTAGGGCAGGATATAAATAAGTAAACATGATAGTATGATGTTTTCCATTGTAACTGTAGAACATTAGAATATCAAATCAAATAAGAAGTCTTATCATACTGATATGAAGAATATTTCCTTGAAAAAATGATAAAATTATGACTATTTGTTTCCAGAAGATAAAGCTTTCAAGGAATTTTAAGTGTAAGATAGTAAAACCAATTCTAGTCTTGTTTGAAAAATCTAGAAGATTCAACTTCTCTTAGGAAACAGGCTCTAATCCCCCAAAGTAAAGCCTAAAACCTAGTTTCCAAGAGAATGCTTTCTACAAAGATTTTATGAATATCTTCTTATTTCCATGAATTCACATCTTCTCACCATTTTTATATATAAATTATATTATTTTATATTATAAAGTTATATTGTTTTATATTATAAAATTACTAGAGGCCCGGTGCAGGAATTCATGCATGGGATGGCCTGCGGGTGGCCTGCAGTGATTGGGCTGAAACCTGCAGTCCAATGCCACTTGCTGCTCCTGCCTGCCGCTCCCACTCATCCCAACCCGCTGTGCTTGCTGCGGGCTCAGGCCCAGTCAGTCCCGATAGGGAGAGGCTTGTGCTGCAACAGCAGTGCTCACCATCTGTGAGCCCTGCATCTGGCACCATTCTCCAGGGGGATTGGGGGGAGCTGGGAAGCAATCAGTCCTCTGGACAGGTGGTGAGACACCCTCGTAGGCCCATGATCCAGATCAGTCCTGCTGACTTTCTAACCATTTGTTGGGAGCCACCTGGTGGCTGCTTTTATATTGTTTCTTCCTTGAGGAGCCTTTAGGGAGGGGAAGCAGCTGTGGTGGCTGGCAACACTGGTCTGTTGGTGCCTGGCCTGTTCTCTGGAGATTAGACCTGCAGGACTACTGAAGGAGTGAGTGGTTGCCACCGGGCTGGTCAGCCACTGGGATGGGTTGGTCAGCTGAGTGGTGCTCCCACTGGGGAGTGCACTGATCACCAGGGGGCAGCTCCTGCATTGAGTGTCTGCTCTCTTGTGGTCAGTGCACATCATAATGACAGGTCAACCAGTCGTTCGATCATTTGGTTGCTTAGGCTTTTATATATATACTAGGGGCCTGGTGCACAAAATTTGTGCATGGCCTGCACCCTCTCCAATCTGGGACCTCTCGAGGGATGTCCAACTGCCCATTTAATGGGCAGTCATACATTCCTCTTACAATCCAGGACTGCTGGCTCCCAACCGCTCACCTGCCTGCCTGCCTGATTGCCCCTAACCACTCCACTGCTAGCCTGATTGAAGCCTAATTGCTCCCCTGCTGGCTTGATTGCCCCTAACTGCCCTCCCCTGCTGGCCCAATTGCCCCTAACTGCCCTCCCCTGCAGGCCTGGTCACCCCTAACTGCCCTCTTCTGCTGGCCTGGTCACCCCCAACTGCTCTCCTCTGTAGGCCTGGTCGCCCCTAACTGCCCTCCCCTGCCAGCCTGATCACCCTCAACTGCCCTCCCTTTCAGGCCTGGTCCCTCCCAACTGCCCTCCCCTGCTGGCCAGATCACCCACAACTGCCCTCCCCTGATGGCCATCTTGTGGCAGCCATCTTTGACCACATGGGGGCAGCCATCTTGTGTATTGGAGTGAGGGTCAATTTGCATATTACTCCTTTATTATATAGGATAGACTAGATGTTTATCCTATATAATAGGCCACTCTGGGGGGAGTGGGCTTAAGCTGCAGTCTGGCCTCCCTCTGTGGGAGGTGACCACCCCCATCATGCTGCTGTTGCTGCCACTGCCAGCCGCTGCAGCCACCAACGTGTTTTCATCAACACTGACTCTAGTCCCCTCACCACAAAAAAATGCCAACTTTCTTTAGGCATTTTCAAGATGTCTCTTTCATAGGATATGACATTTCTTTCTTTCTTTTTTTTTTTATCCTCACCTGAGGATGTGTTTCCTTTGAGTTTTAGAGGACCTGGAAGAGAGGGAAGGAAAGAGAGAAACATCAATGTGAGGGGGACACTTTGATTGGTTGCCTCCTGTGTGAGCCCTGACCTGGGCCCTGGCCAGGGAGGAACTTGCAACTTAGGTACATGCCCTTGATCAGAATTGAACCCAGACCCTGTGGTCCACAGGCCGAGGCTCTATCCACTGAGCCAAACCGGTTAGGGCAGGATATTACATTTATTAGCCCTCCAGCAGCAGACATTCATATTTTCCTCCATGAGTATGGTGGAAAAACTCTAGATCACCTTTTTGGATTCTTATTACCCAAGTTACCAAGAACACTGCGAGTGGCGTACCAGGAGCTTAGCCAATGAGCTGTAAGAAAAGGTGTTTCCTCTGCAGCTCACACGTAGTGGTGGGACTGCTGGTGCACTGTCTCCCAGTGAGGATGGGTCCCCCTGTGTATCATGTCTCCACTCCGGGCCCATCTGCATGCGTAGCCTCCTCCTGAGCCGGTCGTGATTGTTAACTCGTCCTGGCTAATTTGAGTATTACCTCTTTACATATATATATAGATGTTGTTATATCTAAAACAACATAATTCTATAAGTTCCTGCAAGGTCCTTTTTATGTTTTATCCTGAAGGTTCTTCTTATGATAATATTTTCATTTTACAGATTTTTGGTACTAGACAATCAAAATTTCTTATACCTCTCTGGGATGAGGTGTTTTTACTATCTTGGAGCCATAGTATAGCTCTCAATCATCCTCAGCAATATTCAGCATCAATGAATAAAAGAAAAAACAAAAACAGATGAATTCAACAAAACCAAAATAATCATGAAAAAAGATAACACATTTAAATCGTAGTTATACTCTCATCCTAAAAAGTACTGAAACATATTCTAAGACAGAAACAAAGAAGTTTATGGTATCATTGAGGTACTCAGTGCAGATACTTAATTTTGTCTGAAAAATTTTAAGTTCTATAATTCTTAGCATCATTAACTAAAAATTAGGTCATACACAGTAGCAAAACTTGAAAGACACTAACCTAGAGAGGTTCTTATTACTGTTCATGTCTTCCCTAAATACCTTTTTCTCAATCTGATCATCTATAATTCTAAAAACTTTAACTGGAGTGAGTACAGTTCTTGGATCAGGCGCCATAGTTTAGAAAAGCCCCAGTGCTGGACCCTACTGAATAGGAAAATACTTCTTTAAATCACCCAGGAAATTGTTTTTATACAAGAACCATAATGGATGTCAAAAAAGGTTAGTGATAATGCAACAATGACTATCTCAATTAAGGTGTAATATTTCCTGAGAAGAAAGTATATTTATTTCCTTAAATATCTGTTAGGAATTTTATTCACAATAGTAGGCTCAACAATAAAAATAAAAGGATAAGAACAGGAAAAGCAGGATTTAACTTCTGAGTAAAACTTTCCTGAGAAGAAATGAGTTCTGAGCTGTCTTTTATAGTGTATATGAGGTCCAGAGTCTGAAAAATAAACGTTCCGTTTTGATATTTGAGAGTTCAAATTTGAACACAGAGTTATAGGGAAAGGAAGAGTTCATTTGTCCAAAAACCTCTCAGCACTGAATGAACTGTCATATAATATTTTGTTGTTGGTGTTTTATACCTATTAGTATTATTCTCTCTCCTCATAGCAGGTTCTTGAGCAAAGAGAAGGTAGTGTTCAGAACTTAAAGCCTATGACTGTGCTTGGCAAATAATAAGCATCAATGAACATATTTATTGAGTGAATGAGTGAAGAAATAATCTTAACTACACAAAAACAAGTAATGTATAAGAGTAGTTATTTAGTGCAGTAGAGTAACCTATTGGATTTTTTAAATTACCAAATACTAGTAAATATAATTTAAAATTTATTCACAATAATTGTCTTAGAGGTGATTTTCATGAAGATGCCTAAATGTGAAAAACAGGACATGCAAGTAAAACTAAAGTTGATATTTTGAGAAAATATAGACAAAAGAGAATAAATGAAAATTGAAAAGAAAAACGCACAGAAGGACATGTTTTCATAAAGAAGTTAATGAATCACTTGAATTTTATGTGGACAGTTAGTAAAATTATATTTTATTGTAGATAATGGTATTTATCCACTCTGGGGATACCACATATCCAGGTCATGTAGAAAACAAGAACTACCTCAAAAATAATCTAGGCAGAAAGGAAAGAACCAGGCAAATAACTATTTGGATAAGAGCTCAGAGGTGAATCTCAATCTCAACACAGAAGCGTTGTCCTTGTGACCTGGCAAATATTTTGGGCAGCTAGGTAGGCAAGTCTGAAGTCCACTATCACATTATCTTTCTAAAGAACATGGGCATGGCATCTCTTCCTTTACTGTAGAAAGGATCAAAAGAGAATTCCATTTTATGTTATAAGGCAGTGGTTCTCAACTGGGTGTGATTTTACTCCTCTAAAGGGTCATGTGGCAATATTTGGAGACATTCTTCATTATCAGAGCTTGGGTGATGTGGGCAGAGCCCCAAAGTGCTGCTAAATATTTTATAGTTTGTAGGACAGGTCTCCACTTCCAACAAAGCATCTGATTCAAAATGCCAATAACAGCAAGACTGATAAAACTTGTTCAAAGGTAAATGTCTGAATATAGCTAATTATGTCAATTACATAGTATATAAGAGACGTTATTAATAATATAAGCCTTTAAATGACAACAAATAATATTTCTTTATTGGCATATAGAATATAGCTGCTTACTTTATCTTAGTCATTTGAATCAAACTACTGAAGTCAATTGCTCTGAAATATGGCTTTAAAGATGGTGTTACTATACCTACAGCTGCATGCTTATTAAATTGTCATCCTACCAATGTCTTCTTTTGAAAATAAAACAAAAATCTGTTTTTGGTATTGGTTCCCTGCCAACAATATAATCTTGATTAAACTAGCAGCATTTTTTTCTCTTTCTCTTCAAAATAAGACTAAATGTATCTATGAAATGAGACTGAATCACCTTAGGGATTAGTCACCAAAAATACATATTATAAGCTCTTTAAAGTATAAGAGTTGTGTTAAATATGTAGGTGTTAAATATATAGCAGCTTGTCGTCCCACCCACCCTGTTGTTAGCAAATATAGAAAGATGTTTAAAAAGCATGAAGAGATAAACACCACCTGCTTTTAAAGTACAGGGATCCTGACATTTGCATTTCTGTTTGTATTTAAAGTCTGATATTCACATTGATTTATGTTGGTATTTGAAAACAGATTGACTTTCAATATAGTGTATCTATTCTAAAAATGTAAAGAAATAGAATATCACCTATGTATTTTCACACATAGTAAACACCTGCAAAATTTAATGCTAAAATATTGAAACTAATTATCTCAGAATGACAGAATTATAGATAATTTTAAAATATAAAATTTTCAGTAATTAATAAACATTTTAGGGTAATAAATTAGTAGGATACATCTTTTTAAATATTAATATACCCAGTAAACTCAGGTCATTATGATGATTTCTAAAATGAAATTGATTACAAGATATACTTTTATTTATTTATTTATTTTTAATATATTTAATAATTTTTATTGATTTCAAAGAGGAAGGGAGAAGGAGAGAGAAATGGAAACATCAGTGACGAGAGAGAATCATTGATGGGCTATCTCCTGCACACCTCACACTGGGGGTCGAGCCACAACCCAGGCATGTGCCCTGACTGGGAATTGAACTGTGATCTGCTGGTTCATAGATCAACACTCAACCACTGAGCCACTTCAGCTGGGCTACAATATATACTTTTAATTTGCTCTCTCTCTTTTTTTAAATCTTTGTTGTTGAGAGTATTTCAGATGTCCTCCTGCCCTCCCTCCCCCATTGCTCCCCTCCACCTGGTTCCTGCCTGCCTCACATCTTCAGCACCCTACTGTCTGTACCATAGGTAATACCTTTACTTAATCTTTTCAGGTCCCAGGCCCCTCTTCCCTCTGAGATTCTTGAGTCTGTTCTTTGTTTCCATGTCTCTGATTCTATTTAAAGAAATAGACCTACAAGTCCTGGGAGCAAAGAGAGTCCCAAACAAGAGAAACTCAAAGAGGCCTACACCAAGACACATCATAATTAAAATGCCAAGGGTTAAAGACAAAGAGAGAATCTTAAAAGCAGCAAGAGAAAAGTAGTTAGTTACCTATAACGGAGTGTTCATATGACTGTCAGCTAATTTCTCAACAAAAAACTTGCAGGTATATTATTAAGAATGTGCCTTTCCCTTGGGAGGAAGCATTTATCTTAATAGATAACCAATAAAAATAAAATTAAATTTATTTTAAAAGTCTAGAAGAAATAATAATAAATACATATATTTTTAGTAAAATAAAGTTGACATACATTATATTAGTTTCAGGTATACAATATAGTGAATGATTCAACTTATATATACTTTAGGAAGTGATCACCATGATAAGTATAGTAACTATTTGTCACTATGCAAAGTTGTTACATTATTGATTACGTTTCTGATGCTGTACATTACATTTATGTGATTTATTTTATTTTATAACTGTCAGTTTGCTCCTCTTAATTCCCTTTAACGGTTTCATCCATTCCCTCCACCACTGGCTCTCTGGCAACCGATAATTTGTTCTCTGTATCCATGAGTCTGGTTTTTGTTTGTTTGTTTGCTTATTTTTAGATTCCACATGTAAGGAAAATCATACATCATTTGTCTTTCTTTGTCTGAATAATTTATCTTAGCATAATACCCTCTAGGTCCATCCATATTATTGCAAATGACTAGATTTTATTCTTTTTATATAATAGGTGAGTCATATTCCACTGTATATGTATAAAGAAGATGTGGCATTTTTACAAATATGTATATTTGTTGATATATTTATTCATTTATTGATGTATCTATTCCTTTACTGATGGACATTTTGCTTCTATATCTTGGTATTGTAAATAATGCTGTGATAAATATGGAGGTGAATTTCTGTTTTTAATTTTTTTTTTTTGGTTTGTTTTCTTCAGATAAATATCTAGAAGTAGATTTGCTGTATTATGCATTAGTCCTCTTTTTAATTTTCTGAAGACTCTCCATGTTTTTCATAGTGACTACACCAGTTTACAATCCTACCAACAGTGTATGAGGTTGCCCTTTTGCCACATCCTTGCCAACACTTGTTATTTGTTGACTTTTAAAAAATGTTATTTTGTATTGGTTTGAGGTGTGCATCACAGACATTCTGACTGGTGTGAGGTGCTATCTCATTGTGGTTGTGAGTTGTATTTATCTGATAAGATTAGTGATGTTGAGCATCTTTTCATGTGTCTGTTGGCTGTTTGTACATCTTTGGAAAAAATGTCTATTCAGGTCCTATGCCCATTTTTAATTAGATTGTTTGTTTTTTTATGTTGAGTAGTATGAGTTATTTATATATTTTGGATATTAACCCTTATTCGATATATGATTTGGAAATATCTTCTCCCATTCAGTAGGTGCTTTTTTTATTTAAATTTTTTTCATTTGTTTGTTTTTATTTCTCTGTGCAGAGGGTTTTCATATTGATGTAGTCCCACTTATTTTTTCTATTGTTGCTTTTGAGGACAGATCCAGGAATTTCATCATCAAGACAGGGAGCTTACCACCAATGTTTTCTTTTAGAAATTTTATGGTTTTAAGTCTTACATTCAAGTCTTTAATCCATTTGAGGTGTGTGTGTGTGTGTGTGTGTGTGTGTGTGTGTGTGTGTTATAAAATAGTGGTCTAATTTCATTCTTTTGCATGTAGCTGTCCAGTTTTTCCAACACCACTTCTGAAATGGACTATTTTCCCACTGTACTTTTTGCTTCCTTCGTCATAAATTAATTTGCCATGTATACGTATGCTTATTAATGGCCTCTGATTCATTCTTTCTTATGTTTTCTAACTCTTTGTTAAAGTTCTCACTGTGTTCCTCTATTCCTCTCCCGAGTTTGATGAGCTTCTTTATGATCATTGGTTTGAATTCTTTACCAGAAAAATCACTTACCTTCATTTCATAAGAGTGCTTTATTTGGGGTGGGGGAGGGGGGTGGTGGAGACAGTAGTTAGGGAGTTATTTTATATGGAACATTTTTGTTTGTCTTCTCATTTTTTGTTTGACATCGTGTACTTATTTCTGAGTTAGACAGAAACTGCTTCCTCTCCTGGTGATGAAGGAGTGGCTTGTATGGGAGCAAACTCTCTGTAGATTGCATGTTTTAGGTGGCGTTTGCAGCCTGCTGGAGCTGAAGTGGGTGCTGCGCAGGACTGGGGCGTGCCACTGTGGGCTGGCTTACCAGAGCTGGGAGGGCATAAACTGAGGTGTCATGGGGCACACTGTGGCAGCCCTGCAAGCCAATTAGAGCACTTAGTCTGAGCTCCCACCCATACTATCTAGCTGCAGGGAAAATATAAACAACTAGACTCCCCAGTGCCTCCAACCCCAGCTTGTTAGAGTTAGTAAATGCATTTTTCTCATGTATAGCCTAGTTGTCCTTAAACAGCTGGTTTTGTTTGTTTGTTTAGTGTGTGTGTGTGTGTGTGTGTGTGTATTTCTGTTTTTGCTGTGCCCCAGGTTAGGCAAATCGGTGAATGTATGCATGAACCCTTCAGTGATATACCTCCATTCTTTTGGCAGCTGTATGGGGTGGGTTTTCCACGGTTACTGTGTTTCTGTCTCTTCTACCCTTCTGTATGTGGCCCCTCTTTCATTTGTCCTGCTGATGCTATGTAATCAGCCCTCAGTTCTTCTTCAGGAAAAATGGTACCATAAGCAGATATATATTAAGTGTGTCTGTGGAAAGGAATGAGTTCAGCATCTTCCTATGCAGCCATCTTGGATCCACTTCCCAAGTAAGTATACATTTCTAAAAGTAAATTCAAGTATAATCCTACATTTTAAAAAGACAGCATTTTTTTTACAAATGTAACTTTTCATTTCTTCCTCTGTAAGTATGAAGCAACACTGGATAAATAAGTAATGTTATGGAGACTCAAAATTTTTAGCAATCTGAATACATAATTTTTACATAATCCATTAATTATGTAGTATCTGAATCCTCGGTTGGGCTAATTTTTCTAATACACTATGACATTTTTATTGTTTGGCAGTTGTTTAAGCAATGTTTTAACATACAATTATTTTATAATATATGTTGCCATTCTTTTCTCATTTTATCCATCTCAGCAGTTTTCTGTAGTCTTAAAAAAGCTCTAAGAAAAATAAGCACTCAATCTTTTTAATAAGTGTGTAGAGCTATATCTGTACCAACTTACCTGACATACTCAATAATCATCATCATATTTACACTCTGCTTTACAATTAATAAAATGATTTCATATACTTTAATTCATTAGATCACCAAAGTAGCCGTGGGAGGCAAGTTTATTGCTTTGTTATGTGTTTCCTTACCTAATAGAGCAACTAAGACTAAAAGAGCTGGAATTAGTTATCCAAGTTCACATGGTCATTCTGCATCATAAAAAAAGTTCTGCTTAAATAAATCTCATTCCATCCAGTTTGCTTCTCTGTACATGTGAAAGTATTCAACATTATAACTTTCTGTTACTATTTTACTCATCCAATTAATATCTATGTAGATTAGATAAACTAACTTAATTAATATGATAAGTATTTTAAGAGAATTGGACCAATCACCTTTCTCCTCCATTATATTTCCTTCTGATATTATCTATAAAACTGGAATAATTAAGGATAGCATAAGCCAATCTAATTTACTCAGTAGTCTTATCATATTCATCTGACATGAAATTGATTTAATGAGTTGATGATCCCTCTATTCCCAGAGCCACTGTGAATAGAGAATCTGTTGTTTCATACTTGACATCAATATGATTAATGGCATCAATATAATTCACCTTTCATCAATATGATGTAAACAATGGGTCAATTCAGTGAACTGAACAAACAAAAAGTGTCACTCTACTTTTTTAAATCAACTAAATCAGCAATTTTCAACCTTTTTCGTCTCATTATACACATACACTAATTACTAAAATTCTGCAAACACCAAAAATATATATTTATATTTTTTGCCAATCTGACAAAAAATAGGTATAATTTTAATTCATTCACACCTGAATGCAATTGTGTTGGCTGTTGTCATTTATTTTATTTTATTTGGCGATCTAAGTGCCCCTGACTAAATAGTCAGGTAACACACCGATTGAAAATTGTTAAACTAAACCAAACAACTAGCTGGTGACAGGTGACTCTTCAAACTATTCTTTGAAATCATGTAGGACCCATCTTACTTTGAGCTTATTTTACTTGGGACTCATTTGTACACATTTATTACACAGGAATTTTTAATATATGCATTGTAGTACAAATATTTTATTTATATAAATCTATAAAACGTTATTTGAAATCATTGTGAATCTTGTATATTTCATATTTCTAGTGGCATTTCTTTTTTTTGGGGGGGGGAATCTTTGTATTTTTTTAAATTGATTTTTTGTATTGATTAAGGTATCACATATGTGTCCATATCCCCCATTGCCTCCCCACCCCACTCTCGTTACATGCCCTCACCCCCACTGTTGTCTGCGTCCATTGGTTATGCTTACATGCATGTGTATAAGTCTTTTGGTTGATCTCCCCCCTTACTCCCACCCTCTCCTACCTTCCCTCTGAAGTTTGAGCATCTAATCTATGCTGTTTCAAGTGGCATTTCTTTTTTTCAACATCTTAATTTCATTGTGCACAAAACTAATGAGTGTGTGTATGTGTGTATGTGTGTGTATGAGAAAGAAAGAGGAAGTGAGAGATGGAGAGAGAAAGGAGAAAGATAGAGATTATAGATATTATTTTATATATGAGGCAGCATATACATCAGATGACTAGTGCATGTACTTTAAAATATTATTATTTTAAAAGAAAGTAAAAAGTGTGGCAAATATAGGTTTACAATTGTTTGTATGGAAATAATATAATAAATAAATAGTAATACAAGAATAAACTGTGTTTCCATACTCATAACTGTAAGCCCACTTTTGCCTCATCCTGTATAGTTTACTAAACATGTAAATATTTTTCTGAACAATAACTTGGTATTTTTGTCAGGGTTTTAGTTGTTTCAGAAAATACAGGCAATCCTTGAGGGCAGGGAACTAGGAGAGAGAAAATAAACACAAAAACATCAATCATAGAAAAAGAACATATTAACACCACATTATAGCTTCTCACAAGTATTATATCTTCAAATATAAACCTAGGTTTTTAAAATTATTTTTCCTTTTACTCATTACTCACTTTAAGAATGCAAAAGGCTCCTCTGAATCAAACTGGAAAAAGAAAGATAAAATGGATACTATTGAAATCAAGGAATACTAATTAGGAAAAGGGTAAAGATGGTAAGAAGAAAGTTTAGATATAGTCTAACCACTATAGATAGAATATACCTGAAACTGACACAAATTAATATTGAATGTAAACTTTAATTGAAAATAATTTTTTAAATTAAAGAGATTTTGGATATACACAAGAATAGGACTAGTTTTATAATATAAGAAACATTCCAATTGCATATAAGATAGCATTCCTTTTACAGGTATTAACATCAATTTATTTGCAATATCAATAGCTCTGATTTATATTCATCCCCCTAATGCATTCATTGAACTTTATTGCTTCAAATTACCAGTAGCATCCCGGAAACCTGATGTTCTGTGTAATAACCTTTCTTTCTGCAGAGTCGTCAAATGATGGTTCACTTGAAGGCACTCACCAGTCTATCCAAGTCCACGCTTAGTGTCTCTATATTATACTTCCTTTTTTATTGTTTACAGGGAAAATTGCACTAACATGACCTGTATCATGCATTCTCTTCATTGCTTTTTCAGAGGCCTCTGTGATCCTGGAGTGACTGGTAAAAGAAAGTTGTCAAAAATGTAATCAAAGACAGGGAGAATGTGAGAGACAATGCAACTTTCCCACTAATGTAAACATGTTATCTCAAATGGTGCATCTTAATACTTGGCTAACCCTTTGATTCCATCTAAATTTTATTGAAAAATTAGATGGCCAGTGCACAAAATTCGTGCATGGGGTGGGGAGGTCCCCTCAGCCCAGCCTGCACCCTCTCCAATCCAGAAGATCCCTCTCATAATCTGGGACTGCTGGCTCCTAACTGCTCACCTGCCTGACTGCCTGATCACCCCCAACTTCCCCCTTCTTATGGCCTGGTCATCCCTAACTGACCCCCACCAGCCTGGTCAACTTCCCCCCTGATGACCTAGTCACTCCCAACTGCTCCCCTGCTGGCCTGGTTGCTCCCAACTTCCTCCCAACTGATCTGGTCACCTCTAATTGCCCCTGCCACAGGTCTGGTCACCCCTCACTGGCTGCCGTGCAGTCATTTGGTCATCCCTCACTAACCCCCCTGCTGGCCTTGTCACCCCATGCAACCTGCTATTCAGTTGTTATTGTGATGGAGTCCTGGACAATTTACATATTCCTCTATTATTAGTATAAATAGCAACTTAAAGCTTAAATTATCTAGTATTTTTAAAATATATCCACCTGTGTCCAGAAAGTTTCTATGTTTATTTTTTTCAACATATATTTTAGGTACTAAAAGGACTAGTTTTAACATTTAAACCAAGATTACTGAACATACCTATTTGTCATAAACTTAATGCTTCTCTCTGAGAGAATGTGTTATCAACAAATGCCCTCTACTATATAATTCACTTTGTTTTACAGTGATCACAAAAATATACTAAATAGTTTATAATTAATCTTAAAGATTTTTGTATTACTTTGTTTACTAGAAAACTTGTCTATAGAAAAGAATATGGGGAGAATCCAAGATGGCAGCGTAGCTAAACACCTAAACTACTGCCTCCCACAACAATTTAAACTGCAACTAAAAGACAAAACGTCTATCACCCAGAACCACGGGAAAGCTGGCTGAGTGGAAGTTCTACAACTAGAAGGAAAGAGAAAAGAGCATTGAGACGTGCATGAGCGCTGAAAAGCTGAGGTACGGAGGCGCGTGATCCGGGCTGGCTGCGGGCGACTGGGTGCATTGCTTTTTTCAACCAGAACGGAGACAAGACCCCGATTACTCTGAAATCCAGTCTCTGGGGAGACGCGGGGGACCCAAACTCCTACGGGGAGAAGCTGGACTGTCTGCCAGTGAGGGTGGCTTGCTTGCAGAGCTGCGCACAGGAATAACTGTTTACTGCACTGGGGCACAGGACTCACGGATGCTGTTGGGGACCCAGAGCCGGCTAACTAGCAGCCATTGCTGTTTGCCACGCCCTAACCTAGTGACACCCTGAGGCCCCGCCCTGCACAACCTACAAACCCACCCAAGCTCCAAGCAGCTTAGTTAGCATAAGAAAGGCCTGCCCTATTGCAGCTTAACCTAACAAACTTGCAGCCTGGGTCAGACAGCTCCAAAACCTCCAACCCCCAAGCAAAGAGGAGAAAACTGCAGCTCTCACTGTAACTCCTGCTGAATGGCCTCAGACAGTAGCTGACCTGCACCCCATTGGAGATCCAGAAGCCAGTGTACCTAGTGGTCAGTGTGAGACACCAGATTTCAACTCCTCACATCCATAAGTGACACATTCAAGAGGCAGACTCAGCGAGCACCAAAGCCCCACTGAAACAAGTCCTGCCCCATAAGCATGTCTTCAGCGCAGCAGTTCTTCCATTATAGACACAGGGAGTGCTCACAGCTAATTGGCCTGGAGGTCAATTCCTCCCAGCGTACCAACAGAAATTAAGGCTTAACTACACCAAGACTTTGCACTCAGCCCACAAAGGGGTGTACCAAGAGCATCCACATCAGGTGATTGGGGAGGCTGAGCTACTGCCCCCTATAGGTCACCTACCACACAAAGACACTCCATCAACACAGGGAAGCAGCCAAAATGCAGAAACAAAGAAACATGTTACGAATGAAAGAAACGGAGGAAAGCAAACTACTGGATGACATAGAGTTTAGAACCATGTGTATAAGGTTACTCAAGAATCTTCTAAAAACCTCTGAGAAACTTGTTGACACTTCTGAGGAGCTTAGTGAGACCTTCAAGGACCTTAATGAGAATGCCAAAAAAATGGAAAAGGACCAGTCAGAAATGAAGCATACACTGTCTGAAATAAAGAATATGCAGAAACTCAACTGTAGATCAACGTACCCCAAGAATCAAACCAAAGATCTGAAATATGTGGAAACAAAAAACATCCAACCAGAAAAACAAAAAGAAAAAAGAATCCAAAAATATGAAGATAGTGTAAGAAGCCTCTGGGACAACTTCAAGCGAACCAACATCCGAATTTTTGGGGTGCCAGAAGAAGGGAGAGAGCAAAATATTGAAAACCTATTAGAAGAAATAATGACAGAAAACTTTCCCTACCTGGTGAAAGAAATAGACTTACAAGTTCAGGAAGCACACAGAACCCCATACAAGAGGAATCCAAAGAGGACCACACCAAGACACATCATAATTAAAATGCCAAGGGCAAAAGACAAAGAGAGAATATTAAAAGCAGCAAGAGAAAAACAGTTAATTACCTACAAGGGAGTATCCATACGACTGTCAGCTGATTTCTCAACAGAAACTATGCAGGCCAGAAGGGAGTGGCAAGAAATATTCAAAGTGATGAACAGCAAGAACCTACAACCAAGATTACTCTACCCAGCAAAGCTATCATTCAGAGTTGAAGGTCAGATAAAGAGCTTCACAGACAAGAAAAAGCTAAAGGAGTTCATCACCACCAAACCAGGATTCCACGAAATGCTGAAGGGTATCCTTTAAGAAGAGGAAGAAGAAGAAAAAGGTAAAGATAAAAATTATGAACAACAAAATGACATCAAATACATACCTACCAACAAGTGAATCTAAAAATCAAGTGAATGAAAAATCTGAAGAACAGAATGGACTGGTGAATATAATAGAATCAGGGACATAGAAAGGGAGTGGACTGATGATTCTCAGGGGAAGCAGGTGTGAGGGGTGCGGGAAGAGATTGGACAAAAATCTTATTCCTATGGATGAAGACAGTGCAGGAGGTAAGGGCATGGGGTGGGGTGGGAAATCAGGTGGAGGGGAGCTATGGGGAAAAATAAAAGAGGAACACCTGTAATAATCTGAACAATAAAGGTTTATTTAAAAAATAAATAAATAAAATTAAATTAAATTAAAAAAAAAGAATATGGTGTGATCTGTTGAAATTGTATTAATCAGTGGTAATTCTATTACACAGCTGACAACTACACTTGGTAACATTCATGATTGCAATCTTGTTAGTGTGTGTTAATATGTCTATAAATAGTTCAGAATCATCCAAATTATTTGTTTTTTCTTTCCAATTTAGAAAAAGCTAATCTTGTGAAGCAGCAAAATAGAAACCATTGAAATTTATCTGAGAAGTAATTATGTTGTGCTAGAAAAGCTTTTAAAGTTGAGCTGTAGGGTTTTTTTCCCCTTTTCATAAGTAAAATAAATTATAAAAAAGTACAAAGACAATAAAGAATGCAAGGAGTACTTGCCAAAGCAGAAGATCCAAGTAATGGTACCTATAGGATATTATGACTATAATGATCATTACATCTAAACTTGTAAAAAAAAAAAAAGTGACTGCACAAAGTTCAGGAAAAGATCAGGGCAGGTTCTCAGACAGTAGCTATATTCCCTGACCCCAATACAATGTCCTCTATTTGCTTCCTACTGTAACTTGTCTGCATGCACACCTAGCATCCTCCTGACAAAACCCTGAAAATCCACACATAACAAACAAGGCTAACCCTATGTGTAACGAGGGCTTTCTTTATAAAGAAGGGTATTACTTTACATCGGAAGTTCTGATTTGGCTTTTACTCTAATTCATATGACTAGACTTGTGGAACTAATGTGAAGGACAAACAGGAAGAGCACTAAAATGTAAAAAACATTTTAGTGGAAAGTATTTTTATAAAATTGTTATTTTTGTTTTGAGATTCAGGATAACTGATTTGTTTAAGATGTCTTAATAGAAAATTAACACTAAAAAGCACATGAAATGCTATATTAATGGGAATGTAATATTAATTAAAATAACTTTCCATAAGAAATACCTTACAAGTAACCAGATACAGATTTTATACTTATAAAGTATATAATGACTTCATCCAAATAGCATAATGTGGAGATAAAATAAATATTTAGAAAAAACTTTAAATGTAGTTTGTTGTTCCCAGAAATTAATTTGCTTGAAAACGACTGTTAATTTTTCTTGGTTAATTATTTTTAATTTATGCTGAAGACTAGAGAAATAAATATTCAATTTTAATGTGCTGCCATGATAAATCCTAAAGAAAATATTGATCATTTGAAAAGAGATGAGTGTAAGATTCAATCATTCAGTGATTTCTATGATTATGTGTACATTTATCTTTTTCCTGCCACAACTTTTTTTAAAGAATGTACTTGTATTTGAAAAAAATAATTTTCTTGTCTCACTTTGTTTAACTGGTCAATAAAGTATAGGTCTCAAGACAGGTGCTTTAATAGAACATCATGAGAAATCAGAAAAAAAGTGACATCTTGATATTTTAAAGATAATTCTATAAGAATTTGAGCAACATGATGGATAGTTTAGCTTTTCAGTACATAGAGTGCATAAATATTTCTCCAATAATTCAAAAAAATTAATTCCAAAGAGTACTCACTGATTTTACTTCTTTTTCTTTTCATATTTCCTCCAGCAGGGAAATACACTGTAATGTTAGTGATGAAATGCAGTTATACATTTGTCAAAACCTATAGAAGGTATAACACAACAGTAAATGCTCATTTAAACTATGGAATTCAGTAAATAATGAATCAATATTAATTCATCAATTGCAACAAATCAACCACACTAATGAAAGACATTAATAATGGAGGAATTGTATGTAGGGGGAAAGGAGGTACCTGAAAACTCTCTGTCCTTGCTGTTTATTTTTTATTTAAACCTATGCTGCTCTGAAATACAAAATTTAATATAAAAGTATTAAATATTAAATTTTGAGGAAATAATATATTATTTTCACTACAAATCACTGCATAATATTTTTTGTAAAAAATTTTTTTATTTTTACTTGTTTTTGTCTTTTAATAAGAGAGTGAAAAATTATATTGATTTAATTTGAGCCCCTAAATACTTTTAGTTTTAAATCTATATATATAAAAGCCTAAGTGACCGAATGACTGAATGAAGGAACGATAGAAAGACTGGTTGACCAGTCTCTATGACACACAATGACCTCCAGGGGGCAGTCGCTCAATGCAGGAGGTGCCCTCTGGTGGTCAGTGTACTCCCAAAGCAGGAGCACCACTCAGCTGACCAACAGGCGTCAGACGCAGTGCTCATGGCTGGCGAGCGCCGCTATGATGGTACAAGCCTCTCCTGATCTGGACTGACTGGGCGCAAGCCCGCGCCAGGTGCAGTGGGTCCAGGGTAAGTGGGAGCAGCAGGCAGGAGCAGCAAGTAGGAATGGCAGGTGGCGTTGGACTCCCAGTTTCAGCCCAGTCCCCACAGGCCAAGCCTTGGGATCTCACTGGTGCACAAATCCATGCCCTGGGCCTCGAGAACATTATACTTGTTAATATAAAAAAGCTATCCTCTGATTAATTTTTAAAAGAAGATATTCTCAGTAAAAGTTTTACATTTACTCTTTTAAAAGGCATTTCTTGCCCTAACTGGTTTGGCTCAGTGGATAGAACGTTGGCCTGCAAACTGAAAGGTCCCAGGTTCGATTCTGGTCAAGGGCATATGCCTGGGTTGTGGGGTCCATCCCCAGTGGGGGACTTGCAGGAGGCAGCCGATCCATGATTTTCTCTCATCATGGATGTTTCTATCTCTCTCTCCCTCTTCCTTCATCTCTGAAATCAATAAAAATATATATATTAAAAAAATAAATAAATAAAAGACATTTCTTCAGATACATACCCAGATGCTAAAATATAGTTCCTACATTGCTATGCATATACATATATAGTGTTAAATGAAATTGGTACTGATGCTTAGCAAATGTCTAAATCTATGTGATCAACCCAGGAAAGGAAGTGAGAAGTCGGTGCAATCATGAGATGTTTCTTCTATTACTTTGGGAGTGAAGTGTTTTGCTTCAGATCCTCTCATTTGTACTATGGCCTCTGGTCTCTTCCCTGGATGACTGGCTGAGTGGTCAGGCTGGCTCTCCCTGGTCTGATTACTTCCTCAGATCTGAAGTATTCTTAAACAGCACACATTTTACCTTGGTAGGATGGCAGTATCTGCATTTCTGCTGCTTTTATTATTACTTTTTCATTTCTCTCCATAATTATATTTGGTTTATCTGTGAAAAGCAGAGACTGTTGAATAACAGTGCAAGCCCTCTATTTAGCTATACTGAAACTAGTCCTCTAGACTAGGGAGATAGAATCTTAGTTGATTATCAAAATAATCTAAACAGTGTTGAAAATATATAGATTCTTATACCCTACTCAAGACCAAATGAATCATTTTTTCCAGAAGTAGCACTTTGAAACCTCTATTGTAATTGATACTTGTATATATGTAGTTATAGTTAGAAACCAGTGCCTGATAATGTATAATGCTCGGCATGAGATTTTTAGTTAGTGTGTATGTGTGTGTGTGATTAGTTTTGGAAACCAACTTATTAAGCAAGTGTTCACTCTTCTATGATTATTTCTTATCTCCTATTAAACATATTTTCAGAGAAAACAATTTCTTAATCAGCTTTATTCATTTTGCGAATGAATAGTACACTTCATTATTAGTTTCTGTTATTGCTACCTGCCCAAATACACATAATAGTGAAAGTATAAAGAAGTCATTTAGGGCATGTCTTCTAATTCTTACAGAGCCCACAAGACAAGCAGGGGGTCGACTTGAATGGTCTTAGAGAGGTTTTTCAACTCAAGTCAGCACATCCTGTCCAACTCCTTATTAGCTAATAAATTATTTTCCCAGGCAACTTATTCTTCCTCTCTCTTTCAACAAACTCTCTATATCCATAATTGTTTTCTCTGACTTGAATTAGTGACTAATATGAGAGTTAAACAAATCAAAAGCAATCTTTTTATAAGTTCAAGGACATAGGCATAAATAATGAGTTATGAATATTTAACTGTCTCTTTTGAAACCCAAAGCACCAATCTAACTTATTCCTACTGAGCCCAGACACCAAGTCAAAATCTTCCTTTGCGTTGCAATGCTACAAAAATAAGTTAATTTTTCCCACTGAATATGATGTTGGCAGTGGGATTGTCATATATGGCATTTATTATGGTGAGGTATGTTACTTCTATTCCCACTTTGCTGTCTTTATCATAAATGGGTGCTAGATTTTATCAAATGCTTTTTCTATATTTATTGATATGGTCATGTGTTTTTTATCTTTCATTTTGTTTATGTAGTGTTTCATGTTTATTGATTTGTGTATATTGTACCAACCTTGCATCCCTAGAATAAATCTCACTTGATTATGGTGTATGACCTTTTGAATGTATTGCTGGATCTGGTTTGCTAATACTTTGTTGAGTATTTTAGCATCTATGTTCATCAGGGATATTGGCCTATAATTTTCTTTCTAATGTCTTTTATTTAGGTTTGAAATTAGGATAATTCTGGCCTCTTAAAATGAGCTTGGGAGTTTACCCTCCTCTTGAATTATTGGAATAGTTTGAGAAAGACAGGTGTTAGTTCTTTCTGATATATTTTGTAAAATTTGCCCTTTTTTTGAGGTCTTTGGTTATTAGTGCTTCAATTTTACTCTTTATACTCTGTATATTCAAATTATTGGATCCTTCCTGAATCAGTTTTGGAAGATTGTCATTTCCCTTAATATCAGGAAAAAGACAGGGGTGTACACTTTCATCACTCCGATTCAACATAGTACTGGAAGTTCTAGCCACAGAAATCAGGCAAGAATAAGAAATAAAAGGCATTCAAATTGGAAAGGAAGAGTAAAACTGTCATTATTTGCAGATGCCATGATATTGTATAGAGAGAAACTTACAGATTCCACCAAAAATTTCAGAACTGATAAATGAATTTAGTAAAGTAGCAGTAGACAAAACAAATACACAGATTTCAATTGCATTTTTGTATACCAATAATAAACTATCAGAAAGGAAAACTATGAAAAAAATAACATCTACAATTGCTTAAAAAATATACCTAGGAAGAAATTTAACCAAGGATGTAAAAGAACTGTAATTAAAAAAGTATAAGACACTAAAGAAAGAAATTGAAGAAGATACAAATAAATAAAAACATATGTTGTGTTTGTAGATGGTAAGAATTAACATCATTAAAATGCTGATACCACCCAAAGCAATATGTAGATTCAGCACAGTTTCTATCAAGATGCCAATAACATATTTCACAGAACTGGAACATATATTTAAAAATTTTAAATGGAACAACAAAATAGTCATAACAGTCTTGCAAAAGAAAAACAAAGTTGGAGGGATCACAGTTTCTGATATCTGTCTATACTTCAAAGCCATAGTAATCAACATAGCATGGTACTGGCATAAAAACAGACACAGATCAATGAGAAGAATAGAGAGCCCAGAAGTAAAGCCATGCCTTTATGGTCAATTAATATTTTACAAAGGAGGTAAAAAATACAATGGGGTAAAGATAATTTATTAAATAAATGGAGTTGGGAAAATTGAACAGATACATGCATAAAAATGAAACTACCCTACTTTCTTACACCATGCACAGTAATAATCTCAAACTGTATTAAAGACTTAAATGTTAGACTTGAAACTATGAAAATCCTAGGAGAAAATATAAGCAGTATAATCTCAAACATATCTCATAGCAATGTCTTTTTCTGATATATAACTTCAGGCAAGGGAAACAAAAGAAAAAAAAATAAACAAATGAGACTACATCAAACTAAAAAGCCTTCACAGATCTTTGTAATTTAGACTTCTGGTGTTGTGATACCTCAAATTTTGTTGCTCTTTCTCAAGATTTCTGAAGCTATTCAGAGTCATTTTTGGTTCCATATAAGTTTTTGGAATATTTTGTCTAAATTTGTGAAATATGCCATTGATATTTTAATAGGAATTGCATTGCTTTATGCAATATAGACATTTTAATGATCTTAATTCTTCCAATCCATGAGCACAGTATATACTTCACTTCTTTGTATTTTCCTCAATTTCTTACTTCACTCATATTCACCAATGATATATCTGATAAAGGCTTAATATACAAAATTTATAAGAAACATCTAAAACTCAACATCATAAAAACAAAAAAAAAATCCAATTAAGAAATAGTAAAGGACTTGAATAGACACTTCTCCAGAGAGGACATACAGATAGTCAATAGACACATAATACTGTGCTCAACTTCACTAACCATCGGAGAAATACAAATTAAAACCACAGTGAAGTACTTATCAGAATGGCAATCATCAGTAAATCAATAAATTAAAAGTGTTGGCAAGGATGTGGAGAAGCGGAAAGGACTTGTATGCATGCATATAAGCCTAAACAGTGGTCACGGACAACAGGGGGGTGGGGGCATGCTTGGGGAGAGGTCTGGGATGGCAATGGGGGGGATGAGGACAAATATGTGATACCTTAATCAATAAAGAAATTAATAAAAAAATGGGAAAAATGAAAAAAAAAAAAAGGATGTGGAGAAGCAGAAACCCTGGTGAACTATTGGTGGGAATGCAGATTGGTTCAGCTGCTGTGGAAAGCAGTAAGAGTTGACTCAAAAAATTAAAAATGGAACTGCCTCTTGAGCCAGTGATCCCACTTCTGAACATATATACAACTTAAAACACAAATTCGAAAGAATATATGCACCCCCATGTTCATTGCCGTATTATTTACAATAGACAATGTTAGGTCACCGAAGGAGGAACGCATGAGACCAGAATGGTGAGGGGTTATGAATTTATTAGATCATCCACACACCAGGTGGCTGAGCCTGGATGGCTGCAGCACCCAGTGACAGGAGCCAGCTGCTTTAAGGGACTTTTGGTGGGCTTTTTCTGGATGGAGACTTCTTTGTGCATACCTGGAGAGGAGATAATGGAATGTGGCCTCAGCAAGTTAAATGTGGTCTCAGCAAAGGGAATGTCCATAGAGAAATGGCCTGAAAAGCCAGTTCCTGGGGCAGGTGTATAGATTCAATTCTTTGATCAGACCTAAGAGCCAAGATTTGGAAACAGCCCAAGTGCCCATCAGTAGATGAGTGGATAAAAAAGCTACAATGCATTTACACAATTGAATAAAAAAGAGGGAAACCTTACCTTTTGCAACAGAGTGGATGGACCTGTAGAGTATTGTACTAAGTGAAATAAGCCAGTCAGAAAGACAAGTACCACATGATTTCACTTATATGTGGAATATAATGAACCAGATAAACTAGCAAATGAGGTGGAGGCAGAGAAAAGGCTGACAGCTGTCAGAGTGGAGGGACTTGGGGGCTGAGTGAGAAGGGTGAAGAGATTAAGCTAAGAAAAAAAGAAAGACTCTTGGACACAGACAACAGTATGGTGATTGTCAGAGGAAAGCAGGGGTGGGCAGAGATAGACGCAGTTAAAGGAGGGATATATAGTGATGGAAGTGTATTGTCAATCAGCGAGCTAGACAAGACACCTTAATGAGTCAATTAGTTAGGAATCATCTTTATTGTGCCCGAGTTCAGAGCAGAATAACCCTGTTAAATTCTGGACAAACACAGGAAGGAGTATTCCATTTCTATATCCTTCTAGGTCTTTGTATAAGTTATTATTTTTAAATATTTTTATTGTTTAAAGTATTACATATATTAGTACATATATCTCCTTTTTATTATCCCCATTGACCTTCCCCCCAGCCTCCACTACCCCTTGTCGCATGCCCTCATCCCACCCCCACCTCCTCAGAGTCTTACGTCCATTGGTGTGCTTATATGCATGCATACAAGTCCTTTGATTGATCTATTTCGCTCACTCCCCAACACTCCCCATCCTTCCCGCTGTAATTTGACATTCTGTTCTGTGCTTTACTGCCTCTGTATCTTTTAATTCATCAGGTTATAATGTTCTTTATTTTCCATAAATGAGTAAGATCCTGTGGTATTTTTCTTTCATTGTCTGGCTTATTTCACTTAACATAATGCTCTCCAAGTCCATCCGTGCTGCTGCAAATGGTAAGAATTCCTTCTTTTTTATAGCAGCGTAGTACTCCATTGTGTAGATGTGCCATAGTTTTCTAATCCACTCATCTGCTGATGGGCATTTAGGCTGTTTCCAAATCTTAGCTATGGTGAATTGTGCTGCTATGAACATAGGGGTGCATATATCCTTTCTGATTGGTGTTTCTAGTTTCTTGGGATATATTCCTAGAAGTGGGATTACTGGGTCAAATGAAAGCTCCATTTTTAGTTTTTGAGGAAACTCCATACTATTCTCCACAGTGGCTGCACCAGTCTTCATTCCCACCAGCAGTGCACGAGGGTTATTTTTTCTCTGCATCCTCACCAGCACTTGTCATTTATTGATTGGTAATGGACGCCATTCTGACAGGTGTGAGATGGTACCACATTGTCGTTTTGATTTGCATCTCTCTGATAATTAGTGACTTTGAGCATGTTTTCATATTTCTCTTGGCCTTCCTTCTGTCTTCTTTCAAAAAGATTCTATATAATTGAATCAAAAAGATTCAATGTCCATTGCCCATTTTGTTTTGGATCATTTATCTTCCTTTTATTAAGTTGTATAAGTTCCCTGTAGATGTTGGAGATTAAACCTTTATCAGTGATAACATTTGCAAATATGTTCTCCCATGCAGTGGGCTTTCTTGTTGTTTTGTTGATGGTTTCTTTTGGTGTGAAAAAAAAACTTTTTATTTTGATGTAGTTTATTTTCTCTTTAGCTTCCATTGCCCTAGGAGTGGTATTGGTGAAGAAATTGCTTCAGCATATGTCTGATATTTCTCTGCTTGTGGATTCCTCTAGTATTTTTAAAGTTTCCTGTCTTATGTTTATGTATTCATTTTGAGTTTATTTTTTGTGTATGGTGTAAGTTGGTGGTTTAGTTTCATCTTTTTGCATGTATCTGTCCAATTTTCCCAACACAATTTATTGAAGAGACCGTCTTGACACCATTGTATGTTCATGCCTCCTTTGTCAAATATTAATTGAGCATAATGGTTTGAGTCAATATCTGGATTCTCTATTCTATTCCATTGATCTATATGTCTGTTCTTGTGCCAGTACCAGGCTGTTTCAAGAACAGTGGCTTTTTAATACAGCTTGAAATCTGGTATTGAGTTGCCACCTACTTTGCTCTTCTTTGTCAGTATTGCTGTGGCTATCCGGGGTCTTTTTTTATTCCAGATGAATTTTTGAAGAGTTCGTTCTAGGTCTGTGAAATATGCCATTGGTATTTTGGGGAGTGCATTGAATCTATAGATTGCTTTGGGTAGTATGGACATTTTAATGATGTTGATTCTACCAATCCATGAACATGGTATGTTCTTCCATCTGTTTATGTCTTCCTCTATCTCTTTTTTCAGTGCCCTGTAGTTTTCCACATATAGGTCTTTTACCTCCTTGGTTAAGTTTATTCCTAGGTATCTTAATTTTTTTGGTGCAATGGTAAATGGGATTGCTTGTTTAGTCTCTCTTTCTCTAAGTTCACTATTGTTGTATAGAAATACCACAGATTTCTTGACATTAATTTTGTATCCTGGTACATTGCCAAATTCATTTATTAAGGCTGTTAGTTTTTTGATGGAGTCTTTTGGGTTTTTTATGTGCAATATCATGTCATCTGCAAATAAGGACAGCTTTACTTCTTCTTTTCCAATCTGGATGCCTTTTATTTCTTCGTCTTGTCTAATTGAAATGGCTAACACTTTCAGTACTATGTTGAACAGGAGTGGTGAGAGTGGGCATCCCTGTCTTGTTCCTGTTCTTAGGGAAAATGGTTTTATTTTTGCTCATTGAGTGTGATGTTAGCTGTGGGTTTATCATATATGGCTTTTATTATGTTGAGCTATGATCCTTCAATTCTTATCTTGTTGAGAGTGTTTATCAAGAAAGGGTGTGGGATTTTGTCAAATGCTTTTTCTGCATCAATTGATATGACTATGTGGTTTTTATCTCTCAATTTGTTTATGTGATATATCTCATTTATTGATTTGCATATATTGTACTATCCTTGCATTCCTGGGATAAATCCTACTTGGTCATGGAGTATGACCTTTCTGATGTACTGCTGGATCTGATTTGCTAGAATTTTGTTGAGGATTTTGGCATCTATGTTCATGAGGGATATTGGCCTATAATTCTCTTTCATTGTGTTGTTTTTATCTGGTTTTGGTATTAGGGTGATGCTGGCTTCATCAAATGAGCTTGGAAATGTTCCTTCCTCTTGAATTTTTTGGAATAGTCTGAGGAGGATAAGTTTTAGTTCTTCCTTGAATGTTTGGTAAAACTCTCCTGTGAAGCCTTCTGGCCCAAGCTGTTGTTTGCTGGAAGCTTTTTGATGACTACTTCTGCTTTGATTTCTTCCATAGTTATTGGCATATCGAGATGTTTAGATTCTTTTTTATTGAGTTTTGGAAGGTTATATTTTTCTAGGAATATATCCATTTCCTCCAGGTTGTCCAATTTGTTGGAATAGTGTTTTTTGTAGTATTTTTTAACAATCCTTTGTATTTTGGTGGGGTCTGTTGTCATTTCACCTCTTTCATTTCTGATTTTGTTTATTTGGGTCCTCTCTCTTTGCTTCTTGGTGAGCCTGGCTAGAGGTTCATTAATCTTGCTTATCCTTTCGAAGAACCAGCTCTTGGTTTTGTTGATCTTTTGTATTGTTTCTTTGGTCTCAATGTTATTTATCTTGGCTCTGATCTTTATTATTTCCTTCCTTCTGCTTACACTGGGCTTTTCTTGTTGCTCTTTTTCTAACTCTTTGAGTTGTAGGGTTAGGTAGTTTATTACCATCATTTCTTGTTTTTTGCAGTATGCTTGTAGAGCTATGAACTTCCCTCTCAAGACTGCTTTCGCTGTGTCCTATAGATTTTGGATTGATGTGTTTTCATTGTCATTTGTTGCTATGATGTTTTTTATTTCTGCCTTTAACTCTCTGGTAATCCAGTCATTGTTTAATAGCATGCTGTTTAGTTTCCATGTGTTTGACTTCTTTGGATTGTTTTTATTGTATTGATTTCCAGTTTTATGCCACTGTGGTCTTAGAAGATGCTTGATATCATTTCTATTTTCTTGAATTTGAGGAAACTTTGCCTATGTCCTAACATATGGTCTATCTTCGAAAATGAGCCATGTGCCCTTGAGAAGAATGTATATTCTGTGGCTTTGGGGTGAAATGTCCTGGAGATGTCAATTAATTCCATCTTGTCTAGTGAGTCATTTAGGATTGATGTTTCTTTGCTCATTTTTTGTTTAGAGGATTTGTCCAATGGTGATAGTGAGGTATTAAAGTTTCCTAGTATGATTGTATTGCTGTTAATCTCTCCCTTGATATCCTCCAGGAGCTTTTTTATGTATTTGGGTGCTCCTCTATTGAGTGCATATATGTTTACCAGAGTTATTTCTTTTTGTTGGATTGGTCCCTTTTGTATTATGAAGTGGCCTTCCTTATCTCTCGTTATGTCCTTCACTTTGAGATCTAATTTGTCAGATATAAGTATTGCTACCCAGCTTTTTTTTTCATTTCCATTTGCCTGGAAAAACTTTTGCCATCCCTTCACCCTCTGTTTGCGTCTTTTTTCTGAGGTGGGTTTCTTGTAGACAGCAGATATATGGGTCACGTTTTGTTATCCAGTCAGTTACTCTATATCTTTTGATTGGGGCATTTAATCCATTTACATTTAAAGTTATTATTGATAGGTACTTATTTTTATTCTTTACCCCTGTATTCCTTCTTTGCTTCATATTTCTTTTTTATACAGCAAACCCTTTAGCATTTCTTGCATTGCTGGTTTGGTGGTAATAAATTCCCTTAGTCCTTTTTTGTCTGTGAAGCTCCTGATTTCACCTTCAATTTTGATTGATAGCCTTGCTGGCTACAGTATTCTTGGATTCAGACCCTTCTTTTGCATGACTTTGTATATTTCATTCCATTCCCTTCTGGCCTGATGAGTTTCTGTTGAGAAATCATTTGGTAGTCTGATGGGGGTTCCTTTTTCGGTAACTTTCTATCTCTCTCTGGCTGAAGCCCTAACCAGTTTTGCTCAGTGGATAGAGCATCGGCCTGCAGACTGAAGGCTCCCAAGTTTGATTCTGGTCAAGTGCATGTACCTTGGTTGCGGGCACATCCCCAGTTGGCGTGTGCAGGAGGCAACTGATCGATGTTTCTAACTCTCTATCCCTCTCCCTTCCTCTCTATAAAAAATCAATAAAATATATTTTAAAAAAAGATTCTTACTTTGTAGTTGGTGTTTGCCAATTTAATTATAATGTGCCTTGGTGTCGGTCTTTTGGGGTTCATTTTGCTTGGGACTTTGTGAGCTTCTTGGATTAGTGTCGTTTTTTTCTTCCATATATCAGGGAAGATTTCTGTCATTATTTCTTAAAACAGGTTTTCTATTCCTTGCTCTATTTCCTCTCCTTCTGGAACCCCCATTATGCTGATGTTGTTTTGTTTTGTGTTGTCTCAAAGTTCCCTTAGGCTCTCCTCCTGCTTTTTATTTATTTTTTTTCTAGAAGATGTTCTACTTGGGTATCTTCCTACCTTGTCTCCTAGCTCACTGATGCAGTCCTCTGTTTCTTTTAGTCTACTCTTGATGCTTTCTTTTGAGTTCTTTATAGCAGCAATGTCATTTTTCATTTTTTCTTAGTTCTTCTTCATTTCCTCTTGGTTCTTACACATATTGCCGAATTTGTCTTCCATTCTTTTCAGCCACCTCATGTCCATTTCTCTGAATTCTTTCTCTGGCAGGTTGCTTGCCTCCATTTCATTTACTTCCTTTTCTGGTGATGCCTGCTTTTCTTTCCTATGCAGGCTGTTTCTTTGTCTCCCCATGGTCTCTCTTCTCCGGGTGTCTGGTTATGCAGTTCTCTCTCTTCTGCATTGTTTTAAAGGCACAAAATACAACACAACCAGATACAATGCACAAGGCACTGAACAGAAATGTATTCACAATATTAATAACCCCAAATAAAGGTGACCACCAGAGAAAGGCACATTAGAGGATAGGAGAGAAAGAGGAAGAGAACAACAACAACAACAAAGAGTGCAAAAATGAAATTGGGAAAAGGGAAAAAATGTAAGAGAGAAAAGAGAGAATAAGAAGGAAGAGGGGAACAAACTATATATATATATATATATATATATATATATATATATATATGGAGAAAGCTACAATAGAACAGCCACTAATCTCAACAAATGCCAGCAACAAGTACCTGGAGATGAATACAAAGTACAGAAAACAACTAATATCAAGCGAGGTGAGGCAAAACAGAAGCAAAAAACAAACAAAAAAGAATAAGCAAAACAATTCACATATAAGCATAAAAATCGATATAACCAATAATCACGCAAACAACAACAAAAAGACAGAGAGAAAAACAATTTTTTGGATAGTGAAGATAGAGAAGAGAGAGGTCTATATGGACTTGGAGCAGGGGATTGGAAATTAGATCTATAAGTAGAGTGAAATTTTAACTGAGCGTAAAAAGAAATATTCGGGAAAATCTAAAGCAGGAAAGGGTAAGAGAAACAGGAAAACAAAAGGGGAAAAGTTAGGAAGAGAGTGATGGCATAAAGGTAAAGTTGAGATAGAGTAAAATGATACTAAAGGAAAGATGAAAATAGAGTGTAGAACACTAATCCCAAAGTAAAATAAAGAGAAAATAAATGACACTTTAAAAAAAAAAAAAGTAAAATAGTAGTAGTAATAATACTGATTGAAAATAAAAATATAATAATTAAAAAGGTAAAATCAAGTGAGGAAAAAAGAAAAAAAATAGTTTCTTAAGTAAAAGATGAAAAAAATAAAAATAATTAAAAATAAAAATGTGCAGTAGTGAAGGTCATTCACTTCCTCTACTGTTCTGTTTGGCACACCTGTTTCCTAGTCAGGACAGTATTGCAGTTCCCTGCATCCCACTGTTCCTCAGTGTTGTAAGCCAGTCCTGATTGTTAAGCAGGCAATGTGTCTTAATTTCTTGTATTCCTTTCCCTGGGTGGCAGTATTTCTGGATTGACCTCCAGGTCTATAGGTCCTCTCCAGCCAGTGCTTAGATCCTGCTTTCCCTGTGGCACTCAATACCGGTTTGTGGGAGTGGGTAGCCCCAGGGCTGGTTCTCTGATGGTTATTACCCACTCTGATCCCCAGGTTCCAGAAAAACAACTTTGCCCTGCAGTCTCAGCAATCAGAAGCAAGGATTTAAAGAGGAAAACGAAAAGAGAAAAAAAAATAGAGCCAGCATAAGTGTGCAAACTCCAGGGCTGCGCACAAGTCTGTGCAGTCTTTCCCCCCGCTTGGGTTAAGCAACTGGGACACTTTTAAAATTTTTAGGCTGTCCTTTTGTGTCAGATCAAAATGGGTTGTTTTTTTAGAGTTCCCTTCTGTTAATAGCTCTGAGGACCCCCTTCCACATTCCTGGGTCACACCAGCCACAACAGCCATGGATTTTTCTAAGCACAGACTTCCCCCAGTCCTCCAGCTCCCACAGTGCATGCGTTTCTCTCTCCTGCCAGGACCAGAGACCTCACCTTATCCCAGGAGAAATCTGATCTTTCTGTGGTGTGCAGAGCTCCTCTGAATCTGTGTGTTTGCGCCAATTGGGGACTGGTGTTCTGGGGTTCACAGCTGTTCGGTTGGTACCATAGTTGTATATTTTCAGGCTTCCTATAACATCCACTTTCCCCTTCAAGATGATGTGGTCTCCGCATCCGAGCCGGTTGTTTCTGGAGGGAACCCAGCAGTAGTGGGGGCTCCCCAGTTAGGGGAGCCCCAGCCAGCAGTCCCGTACCATCTCCTGGAGTATAGCTGTCCCTCAACTCACCAACAAACACTCTCTGTGCAACCCTCAGCTGTTCTTTCTATCTGCACCGGGACAAGCCTCGGGACACGTCTGTCTATTCCGCAGCCATTTTTTTGATCTGTATGTTATTTTTGTAGACAGCTTGTAACCTTGCGTATATATCATATCTAATAAACACGTGTCATATCTATATAGATAACTTGTAACCTTGAGTACATATCATATCTATACCGACACTTGTAACCTTGGATACATAATGAACAAATACTTGGCATGAGAATATGAGAATTATTATCAGATTCAGCGTATCAGCCCCTTTAGATGGCTGGTTTGCAAGGTCAGACAGTTAAGTTTATCTTTTCTATTATTCAAGCTATAAAACAAAGTTATTTTTACAGAATAAGAGACCATCTAAAAATAACAGAGTTGACTTATGAAACAAGGGACTAGCAAGAAATAGCAGAGAACTTCAACACTGCAGTTTCAAAAAGCAGTTTACCCAAAAGAGGGATTATTACTATATTTCAGAAGGAGATTTCATTTGAAGTGCTGAACCCACAATACAATACACAGATGATGTATTGTAGAATTGTATACCTGAAACCTCTATAATTTTATTAACCAACCAGAGGCCCAGTGCATGAAATTCGTGCATAGGAGGGTGGCTTCCCTCAGCCCAGCCTATACCATCTCTAATCAGGGACCCTTTGGGGAATGGCCAACTGCTGGTTTAAGCACAATCCCACAGTGATTGGGCCTAAACCGGCAGTTGGACATCCTTTTCACAATCTGGGATTGCTGGCTCCTAACGGCTCACCTGCCTGCCTGCATGATCACCCCTAACTGCCTCTGCCTGCCTGCCTGCTTGCCCCTAACCCCTCTGCCTGCCTCTGCGTCTGGGCTTCTCTCTGGGCCTGATCCGCAGTCTCCATGGCAGCTACTGATCAGGCCCTGCCTCTCTCTCTCTCTGGGCTGCATCAGCAGCCATGGTGGCTTCTGATTAGGTTCTGCCTCTCTCTTCAGGCCTCTACTGGGTCTGATCCTCAGCTGCCGAGGCAGCGGCAAGGTCGTTAGGCCTGTGCCCAGCCTGGGCTGGAGGCTAACAACTTTGCCACTCCCTTCTCGCCCCGCTGGGATGAAAGGGAAAAAGTCTTCATGAGAAAAAGTATGGGTTGAGGATGGAATCTGCCAGGCAAGACCAGGGAGTCTTGGGGATATGCCACTAAAGAAGAGGAGAAGTTTGGGTGCGGTCCTTTCATCCTCGACACTGGATCTGGGTTAACAGGGCTTTTTCCTCTTGTACCTTCTTTTGGTTAATGGGGTTGGTTGTTACATTACTGTGCTAGGAGTTTGTGGTTTCCTGGTCATCTTCACCATGTCAAAATTTCCCAGGGCCCTACCCCAGGCCTCCTGAACATATGCTTTTCTCTAGGAAAATGAGGGGCCACACCCCTTAGGCTTCAATTAATCAGGAAGTTTCTCCTCCAGCCAATGGTAGCTCTGGGAGAGAAACTTAGACATCATAAAGCACCATCCTGACACTTCCATGGGGAGGGGTGGGAAGGCCAAGATGCTTTGGTAAGAGAAAGGGGGCATTTCTTTAACACTCCTAAGCCTTCTCAATCTTATTGACCCCATGTTCAATTCTGATGGGTCACATGGTAGGGAGTTGATGCTTCCTCGAAACGTTATCCTAGGCCACCCATTTCAGTGGTTCATTGTTCTTTCCCATCCTTCACCTTTAGCTAGTTTTCATAAGATTACCTAAAATCTTTTCAAGGTAATGTGACTGTCTCTGTGGAAATGTGAATCATCCTGCTTCCCTAGTACAGGTTGCTCTTATGCACCTTGAAAACCATTCACTTCCTGCCTACTACCAGAGCAATTTTCCATCTCACCCCCCTTTTTCCACTGTCCATGTGGCTCTCCCCAGCTTTCTGTTTTCAAGGTTGAAATCATTGCCTTTAGGCTGTCTTTAATGAATAGAGTTACTCAACTGGTCATCTTAGCTTTGTTTAAAATCTTGGGGGTGATCATAGTAGGTGTAGTATCTAGATTTGGGGTTTAATAGTATAAGATGAATGAGGCAGGAATTTAAATTCCCAAGTTGGGCTTCCTGTTTGTATGTTGAAAACTGCACCTCCCCCTGCCCTACCTCCTCAGGAACTCGAGTAGTCAGACTCTTGGTCTGAGTATTGTAGACTCAGGTTCATAGAGGACAGGAGGCCCAGGCCCTATCAAAGTATGGCTCAGAGGAAGGGCCAAAGGACCCTATGGAATCTATCTCGGCCCCTGCCATCAGGCTTTGGAATTGCTGGGCTTGGCACCGGATGTGACGTACACTGACTTCTTGCAGAGAACTCAGGGCAGTGAGGCCTTGTTCTGAGGATTGCGGCCTTGGGTCAATAGAGGGAGGATCCCAGGACCTGCCAGGTTTCAAGGTAAGGAACATGAGGGAGGAGGGAGGGACCCTGGACCCTAGGACAGAATCATCCCACCCAGGGCGGGATGACGACAATAGGCAATTTCTGCATCTGGGTCTCAGAGACTCAGGGGCTTTGGTATAGGGAGCAGGACCTCAGATATGTAGAGGACCTGCCCAAGTCCTGACAGAGTCAACATTAGGATGTAGCAACCCTGGGTCGCGTAACAGAGGGGACCCCACAGAAGCCCACCCTTGCTGTCAGCCCTGGGAGTCCCCAGGGCAGATGACCACACACAGTGTTTCCTGACTTCCACAAATGGATCTGAGAGATCCTGGGAATATGGTATCAGGAAAAGGGCCTCTGGTCCACAGGGGGAGGGCCCAGGTCCCTCTGGAGTCAACCACGGAGGCAGTGGTAAAGTCGTTAGGCCTCCACCTGGCCTGGGCCAGAAGCTAACAGCCTCACTGCGCCTGTGAGCGCCCCCCGCCCCGCCCCGTGATGGTCATCCCTCCAGTGGTGACGTCCCTAGGCTATTACTAGTATAGATGTCATCCCAATAAATTCAATAAAAAAGTTAAAATCACCCTGCCATTATCTTTCTTACAGAAAAATCAAGGCAAATCCAATTGGAAAGAAATTTAGAATTTTTTAAAAAAACTTTTTTTATTGTTGATTGAAAAGATGTGCAAAATACTGTGCTATTTGTTCACAAGAATTAATAACTCTGTCACATACAATATATGTGAGTGCCAGGCAAATCCTCTAGCACAGAAAATGCTGGAAGCTGGTTTTACCTGGACATTTAATGCACATCATGCTACATTAAATACATTGACTGATTTTTAAATTTGAAATAGATTTGTATATTGATGAATAAAAGTTTTATTATTTTTGTTTAATTGACTGGCAAATGTAATGGAAATACAAAGTTTAAAATATTTTTTTGCAGGGACTAACTTGTCAACATTTTATTAAGTTCTAATGGACCAAATAGTCATTGAGTTGAAATAACCAAAACCATTTTATTACTTAGTTTTTTAAAGGAAGAATCATTTATTTCCATTACCATTTATAAAATTAATTCCAGAAATCTATCAACCCACCTGGTGAATATATATTTTTTTCTTAAAACTCTTCTGTATTTCTCATTAACAATTATATACAAATGGTGGTTTTCACATTTAAGAGGATTATTCAATAATATACAGAAACTAAGCACTAAGGAGGGAAAAAGAAAGAAAAAGAAAAACAAGTGTAGCAATCCAATATGTAATGGGCCACAGTACATAATGGTGCAATACATAATGGACATGGTGTCAGCAGCTCCAAACTGTCTATTCTGAGGAATAGAAAAAAAACAATTCCATACTGTTTTCCAAAGAGATCCCAAGCAGAGTACAAGTCCCAACAGGCTTATTCAAACATGCAAATTAACAGCATTGAAAAGCAATGTACAGTAATCAGGTCCCATTTAGTATTGTAACATCAGCTGGGACACAATAGCTGTCTGTGTATCCTGTATTGGTAACAGCCACCACATGAGTAATTAAGCACTTTAAACAAGTCAACCATTTAAGCTGTCCTACATGTTAGGAGTGAAAAGCAAAACAGTAACAAAGAACAAAAACAAGGTGCGATTAGCCTTGATTATACTGGTCCACTCAAAAGCATATGGTCCCCCAAATGAGAGCACATTGTAGGTCTCACCTGCACTTTAGAATTTTGTTTTACCAGCCTACGCATTGAAATAATATAGATCCCAAATACATTTTTGTGCAACTAAAAATAGTAATTATGTTAATATTTTTCTAATTCATTTTGTATTTTGAAAATATGTTAAATATATCTGTAATATCCAGTTAAAAATAATCATTTAGTTACTGCTTGCAGACTTGGTCCATTTTTCTAACTACATAATTAACTTTAAGATTTGTAAATTGATGTACACTGGCACTTTGTACCCACATGTGATAAGGCCAGTGTTTTGGAGTGTGTGCTGCCCAGTGTAACCATAGACGTAGTTCTGGAAAATCAGGCTTAAACTGCTTCGACTTCTGGAGTATGTTACTGGGATAGACCAAAGGAGATTATCTTTGTTTTCAATCTATTAGATACTACAAATATCACATCTAAGGTGTCTACAGAGGTCAAGCACTTCTTTCCAAGGGAAGAGATAATTTATCCCTGATGTTAAAACCATGTATTCTTGATTGCAATGGGACAAAACAAAGGACAGGTGTTTTACTATCCTGAAGTGTGTTCTTCTATTTGTCCTCAGCTTTCACTCCTCACAGCTACATAATTTAAGTCCCTTTAATCTTTCTACATAAGTCTGTTTTTAATGTGCTTTGTTATTTTTGTGTCTGTCCTCTGAACCCTTTCTAATGTATTCATATCTTGCAGTTGCACTGATATTTTAGTATGGCCTTTGCCCCACAGCAATCCTGCCAGGTCACGATGGTCAGTGTTCCCTCTAATTTTTTTCTAGCCATGTATCGGCTGGGTGACAAGGGATCTGCTTGAGAAGGTTGGGTCAGGTCAGGGTGTCAGCAGGGTTACTTACTCACCTGCATCTCAGCTGGGACAAGAATGGGGACCAATTGAACCTCCTGAGGCTTCAAATCTGGTGTAAATGATGTAAGAGACTTTCTCACAGTCACTTCTGAGTTACCCTCAAGGGAATGAAACTTTACCAACTGTTTTATGCCTGTTCAATTTAAAGAATATAGAGACCCACAGGACTTCACAGATGTCAGCCATCACAAAAATTATTTAACTTATCTTTAACCTCACTATTAAATATTCAGCTTCCTGCTATGCAGCCAGAAATTTATCTTTGAGGATTTTACTTGTAATACATAACAGTTGGGGACTTACCAGGTATCTTTGTAAAGAAACAAGAGAATGCTCATTAATTTTAATTCCTCTGATGCCCTCTTTAGCTGTTTGATGAGTCAGGCTCAAAGTAATAGGAGTAATTTTCACATTATTTCACTCAATTGCCTTGAACTTCAAAATCTATCTTCTCTCTGTCAATATGTATTCCAAAACAGCTGAACAAATGATATCAAAGCAGAGTCTGGTTTTTATCTGACTAACGATAGCCTAATGTTATCCCATATTAAGTAAGGCAGGAAAGGGAATGGGATAGAGGTTAGCTTTTCCAAATAAAAAGAAATATTTGAGGGAAAGATTAACAGTGAGTAGAGAAGACACATAGCAAAATTCCAATGAGAAAGTAGACAAGATAGCAGGCAAGAGGCATTCTGTGCCTAATTAAGCCTTGTGAGTTGAGTGAAAGTACACATGCAGAATATGACTTTTGGAAAAAAGGGTAGAGTGCAGCAATAGGATAGCTATAAGGACCAGAGTGTATAAATGAATGGAAAATCAGACTGAACACCATTTCATGAAACAAGAAATATTGTGCCACTAAAAACATTAAGAAGCAAGATGTTACCACTCATTATGGGTATTTTGCTACTGTGTCTCTAACATTTTAGTGGAGTCAACTACAAATTTTCTAAAGATTTCCCCTTTTGAGGTGGTAAACATTTTCTTTTAATTCATTTGCTACCTGGGACACAGCCAACCAGTTTCTGGGTAACCAATTTAGGATGCTTTCTAATAATTGAATAAAACTGCTAGGTGTTTATGACTGGTAAGGATTAAAAACTGGGGAAAAGTGCCGAGATTTTCTGTTACAATATCAGCTAAAATATTGTATATTTATTTTTTCATCCAGACCCATATATCTATACTAATAAAAGTGTAATATGCTAATTAGATTGGACATCTTCCAGACGTCCTTCTGGACAAAGCCAGAGGCTGAGGCTGAGGTGGTTAGGGAAGAGCAGTTAGGGGGCGATCAGCCCGGCAGGGGAGGGGAGTGAGGGGTGATTGGGCTGGAAAGGGAGGGCCAGACCAGCAGGGGAAGGCAGTTAGGGGCAATCAGGCCAGCAAGTGAGGGCAGTTTGGGGTGATCAGGCTGGCAGGCAGAGGTGGTTACAGGTGATCAGGCAGGTGAGCGGTTGGGAGCCAGCAGTCCCAGATTGCAAGAGGGATGTCCCCCAAGGGGTCCTGAATTGGAGAGGGTGCAGGCTGGGCTGAGAGACCCCCACTCCTGTGCACAAATTTTGTGCACTGGGCCTCTAGTATTCAATCCTATCTAATAAAAGAGTAATATGCAAATTAACCATCACTTCGCTACACCCACAAGCCACATCCACCAGGCATGCCTACCAGCCAATCACGAGTGAGTATGCAAATTAACCCAACCAAGATGGCTGCAGCCATGGAGAAAGCAGGAGGAGGCTTGGGTTTCCCTGGCGATGGAGGTAGCCAAGCTTTCCGCACACCCTGGTGGGCCCAGGTCTCCACTCAAGGCTACAAAGTTTCAATTATAGAAGACAAATAAATCCCAACAAAAATGGCTGCTGCCACTGAGAGAGCAGGAGGCTTGGCTCTGCTCAAGACTACAAAGTTTCAATTGTAGAAGATAAATAAATCCCAGATACCAGGGCCTCCACTTGGGTAGCCAGGGGGTGTGGCCAGCCTGCAAACTACCACAGGCCCCTTGCCCAGGCCACCCCATGCCCCAAGGGAAGCCCCACCCTGTTCCGGGACACCCTTCAGGGCAAACCAGCTGGCCCCCACCCATGCACCAGAACTCTATCCTATCTAATAAAAGAGTAATATGCAGATTGACCATCACTCCAACACACAAGATGGCTGCCCACTTGTGGTCAAAGATCCTGCCCCCATGTGGACACAATATGGCCACCACAAGATGGCCAGCATGGGAGGGCAGTTGGGAGGGACCAGGCCTGCAAGGGAGGGCAGTTAGAGGTGACCAGGCCAGCAGGGAAGAGCAGTTGGGGGGTACCAGGCCTGCAGGGGAGGGCAGTTAGGGGTGACCAGGCCTGCAGGGGAGGGCAGTTAGGGGCAATCAGGCTGGCAGGGGAGCAGTTAGGGGATGATCAGGCTGGAAGGCAGAAGCTGTTAGGGGCAATCAGGAACGCAGGCAGGTGAGCAGTTGGGAGCCAGTAGTCCTGGATTGTGAGAGGGAACCCAGATTGGAGAGGGTGCAGGCTGGGCTGAGGGACAACCCACCCCCTCCATGCACAAATTTTGTACACTGGGCCTCAAGTAATATAATAATTAGCTGAGAATATAATGAATGTAATAGAAAAAGAATGAAGTAGAATTGTACACAAAGAGTTAAAATGATCCAGTAACAAGGGACTATATCAAGATCAGAGATACTTTCCATCACTGGGAAATAAAAGTCAAAAACAATTGTGGAATAGCAACTCTAAAGGCCTTGCTTAGCATTATATTAAAACTTGTTTTCCCACTTGACTCATTTTATAAGATGATTAAATTATGTTCTAAACAATTGATCTACACATTTTTTTCATAAAACCTACATGTTCTCTTTTGTTTCTAATTATTTATGATGCATAATTTTATTCTTGAACATTATACCTAATTTAATTATAAGCATAAAGACCTAATCATACCTGTATCTTTCTACTGATGAGAGGAGAAAGAAACTTTAGAATGAAAGATTTTGTTTTTACAAGGCAATTTTTATTTTCTTATTCAACACAGGATCTCCTAATTAGAGTAGATGGAAACATTATTTTATACTGAAAATTATGCTAAAAGCTATGATCCATATTTATCAATAAATATTACTGGGCAGTATGTTAGTTTCTAAAATAAGATTATTTGAAAAAATTAAACAAAATCTTAATGAAATACATATTAATGTTCATTCTATAATAAATATATTAGATTTCTAATGACTAGTACATTGAGATATTCATGTTGGCACTTATGTATGCTTTTCATGAAATTTTTTTTTATTATTATTTTGCTTCTATCATTGAGTCCTTTAAACAAACTGCTATGGAACTTCACTATTATGAGAGAAGGAGTAATTAATTTGACTATGAACATTTGATTAATATATGAAGAACTACATTTTTTTTTCCAAAATGAGTGTTTTGAGGATGTTAGCAATGTTGAAAAATTGAGAGTTTCCTTTTAAAAGAATAGATAGGGGTTAGTCTGAAATTCTGGTCCAAATGAAGTACTATTTAGTTCACCCAAGATTTAAGCAAACTGTTGAATAGGAGCAAAATAGCATTTACAACTTTATATGATTTATCTGGTAAAAAAAAATTAGTTAATATGGCCACCTGAATCAGTTTCATCTGATACAATTAAAATATTTTGTGCATTCATTAAATGATAGTTTTAAAAAAATATATGTTTTTATTGATTTCAGAGAGGAAGAGAGAGGGAGATAGAAACATCAGTGATGACAGAGAATCATCTATTGGCTGCCCCTGCATGCCCACTCTTGGGGATTGAGCCCACAACCCTTGACCGGAATCAAACCTGGGACCTTTCAGTCTGTAGGCAGATGCTTTATCCACTAAAGCAAACCAGCCTGGCTTCATTAGATGATAGTTTGAACCTATGTCCATTGGAGGCTTAAAGAAGGGTTTAAACTAGGGAGTGTTCTGAAGTTCTGAATCCCTTACTTGCACATGCAAGTCTTCAGGGTCTCATTTCTGCCTGTTTCTATGCTTATTATTCCATTTTCAATATCAATCCAGCTCTGGCCATGCAAATGAACTGTATGTATTGGAATCTCTAACATCATTTTTTCATTGACGCTTGGCCAATGCTGCTCCATCTAATTGAAACATATTTTTTCTTCTTGATTCACTTATCAAATATTTATGCATATTTGCTAGAAATGTCATCTCCTTTTATAACCATTCCTGGGGGCCTAGGTTTCGTATTGGTTTATCTTAGTATTTTCTATAGACTATTATCATGGTTACTACTATTATTATTATTATCATTTTTTTATTCAAGTGTCATTCTTGAAGGTCAAAGGTCATGTCATATTTGTCCTTGAGTAACATATTGATTTGTTGAAAAAAATAAATGAATAATTAAAATTATATGCTTTAATGTTCACAAAGTTATGTGCTTTAATGTTCACAAAGACTCAAATGCATAAGTTGAAAGCATGTTGTTGCAAAATACAGTAAAATATTTTCATTATAATTAATGTATATGTTTATTTATTTATACTCAGGGCAATTGTCTAAAATCTTCTTGCTAGTTCACTACTTAAAAATGGTTTTGAGAATCTGCTGTCCAAACAAACTATTGCCTGCTTTGTACTACAAGCCCACAATATGTATGAGATTATCTCACTCAAATAATGAAGGCTATATAACATTTCAAATTTTAAATGGAGTTAACAATCTTAGAAATCTGAAATGCAAAATGGAGGTATTGAGTTAAGATGTGTTCCTTGGTAAGAAGGCAATAAAACCATATTCATTTTTAATTCTAAATAACACAGTAGGATGTCTAGAAATAGAAAATTAAAAGAAAATAGAGGTTATACAAAATTAGTATGTTACTTATAAAATTTAATATACAGAGTTATATTATTTAAATGAATCATCACAATTATTTTTTATCCATCTATAATAATAAGAGAATAATATGCTAATTAGACTGAACGTCCTTCCTGACAACCTTCCAGAAGAAGCCAGGGCTGTGAGGGAAGCCCAGGTCCCGGTGCCAGAGGGAGGCCAGTGCCAGCAGCCTGGGGAAGGAAGGCCTACTCTTGCACGGATTTCAAACATCGGGTCTCTAATATCTGAATAACAAGCAACCATAGAAGTAAAACTACGACAAATGCTACCTTTTCTAGTAAAATAATTCAGTGCTCCCTCACACTGGAATCCAAAGTAGTGATGAGAATAAACAAAATGTAAATGGATACAGAAATGTGACATTTGGAATTGAGCAAGCATAAGAGACAGTCTCACAATTCCCCCAGTGAAATCCTTATGGCAACTCCACCTTGCCCACATCCAGACACTTAGTCATAAATGTAGATCTATGTCTTTTGGAAGGAGGAGTTTCTGTGTGCAAACATTATTTTATCTCTCTCTTTTCTTATTAATTAATTATTTTCTTGTATTTCTCCTTCAACACCACCTACTTTCCTCTGAGTTACCTATCATTTTCCAGGATTACCTAATTAAAAATCTATAGTGAAATTTTATACCTTTTTTTCCTAAATGCTTATGTAAACTTTCAAACACAACTAAGCAGATATCCTATACATAAATGAAATAATAATTTTTGATTATATGTTCATGAACAATAAATCCATAAAAATCCCAACTAAGCATGGTTAGGTGTATATATTTGTATTTTTGTTGTTGTTGTTGTTGTTGGTAAACATCTGATTGCCAATATTTGATAACAATGAAATAGCTTCTCTATTTTTTTTCTCTTCACAAGATCCCACCCACATTCATGTTACTTTTCACTCCTCTGCCTTAAACTTAATCCTTCCTTCCACAAATGGAAAGACTTTCCAGAAAAAAAAAAAAAGTGGACAATTTCTACCCACTACTAGTTTATCTAATTTTTTAAAATATATTTTATTGATTTTTTACAGAGAGGAAGAGAGAGGGATAGAGAGTTAGAAACATCGATGAGAGAGAAACATCAATCAGCTGCTTCCTGCACACCTCCTACTGGGGATGTACCCACAACCAAGGTACATGCCCCTGACTGGAATTGAACCTGGGAACTTTCAGTCCACAGGCCAACACTCTATCCTCTGAGCCAAAATGGTCAGGGCTAATTTATCTAATTTTTAAAAACATTTTTTTTATCCTCATCCGAGGATATTTTTGCATTGATCTTTTAGAGCAAGTGAAAGAGAGAGGGAGAGAGAAACATTGATGTGAGATAAATACATCTATTAGTTGCCCCTTGCACACACCCTGATCAGGGCCCAGGCAGGGAAGGAGCTTGCAACTAAGGTACATGCCCTTGACAGGAATCAAACCCAGGATCCTTTGGTCTGCAGGCTGATACTCTATCCACTGAGCCAAACCAGCTAGGGCTAGTTTATCTAATTTAATTGTCAAAGTGTAGTTCAAGTATAAATGTCTCTAAAGATGCACATTTTGGCTGAATGCTGAATGGACAAGTGTTAAAATTAATATTCATATGAAACCCAGGAAGAAGACAAATATCATCCTATCAAATAAAAGAGTAATATAGTAATTGACTGTCACTCCATGACACCCACAGCCAATCAGGAGGGAATATGCAAATTAGCGGGACAAAGATGATGGCAGCCACAGAGCCAGCCTGAGAGGGCAGGAGGCTTGGGTTGCTTCCTCTGTCGCTGGGGGCGACCCAAGCTTCCCACCCACCCTGGCCAGCTGCTGAAGGAGGGGCGACACCAGGGGTGACCCAAGCTTCCTGCCCACCCTGGCGGTGACCACAGAGCCGGCCTGAGCGCGTGGGAGGCTTGAGTTGCCCAGGCCAGCTGCCGAGGGAGAGGCCTGCAAATTGCCCTCAGCCCCTCACCCAGGCTGGCCAGACACCCTAGCGGGGACCCCCCACCCTCAAGTGGGTGTGGACAGCCTGAAAACGGTCCTCAGGCCCTAAGCCATGCCCCCCACAGCAGGGACCCCTACCCAATGGGGCCATGGCTGGACTGCAAACTGCCCCAGCCCCTCGCCCAGGCCAGCACCATCTGGCCTGAAAACCACCACAGGACCCTCACCCAGGCCACCCCACCCCCCAAGGGACCCCCCACCCTGATCCTGGACACCCTTCAGGGCAAACCAGCCGGCCCCCACCCATGCCGGCCAGAGCACGTGGGAGGCTTGGGTTGCACCAGGCCTCTATCTATACTAATAAGATGTTCTTCAGGATAAAGCCATGTGGCGGGGCCATCTCTACTTTGGGAGGGCAGTTGTGGGTGATCAGGCCAGAATGGGCTAGCAGTTGTAGGTGATCAGGCCAGTGAGGGGAGCCATTGAGGGTGATCAGGCCGGTGGGAGGGGGCAGTTGGGGGTGGGCAGGCTGGCAATGGGGGTCAGTTGGGGGCGATCAGACTGGCAGGGGGGCAGTTGGGGGTGATCAAGCTGGAGGGGGGAGCAGTTGGGGGCAAGCAGGCTGGCATGCAGAGTGGTTAGGAGCAATCAGATAGACAGGCAGATGCCAGCAGTCCTGGATTGTGAGAGGGATGTCCAACTGCTGGTTTAGGCCCGATCCCGCAAGGGGTCTCAGATTGGAGAGGGTGCAGGCTGGGCTGAGGGACATTCTTCCCCCACTGTCTCCCCTCCTGCACAAACTTTGTGCACCAGACCACTAGTCATAGGCATTAAACTCAAAGGCTGAAGAATAAATCTGGTGTTATACAAAACATAACTGAAAGGTGAACATGGTAGATGGTGCATGTAGGCAGGCTAAATTGCCTTCTCAGATGGTGGATAAAGAAAAACTGAATTTATCTTAAGGAAAGGGGAAGGAGGATGGGATAGCCAAGGGAAGGGCTGCAAAGCATTGAGCCAAGAAGACATTGGGTGGATGATGGCAGCATGCAGGAGCTGGAGTTTCATCCTTATATGCAGTCACTGGTGGGAAACTATTGTTATTAGGTCTAGGGATGAGTTCTTATGGCTTGGAATGCTGGTGTGCACTAAGGTATATTTAGGACAATTTAAAATCCATACATGGTCTGACTCCTGAGGTCCAGGCTCTTTGTCTCCTGTGATGGGAAGTTTACAAATGGCCATTAAGGATTGTATTGCCCTATATCCTAACATTTTCCTCCTCCTTCTATTTTTTAGTAATTACTCTTACTGGAATTGTGCCAAAGTTCCCTATCTTCTGTCAGTATCCTAAGGAATAAGGCTTCTGGTATTGTTGGCAGAGATGTAAGAATAAACAGTTACCCTGCATATCAGAAACCAACCAGCCAGCAGCTTAATATGACCTTTACTATAAGGGAGGGTGAAATTATCAGAACAACTCATATTGTAGTTATTAGATACTGAAAGACAATAACTAGAACATCTGGTAAAACTTAGACATTTGCCATAGGAAGCTACTGCAGCAACCTTTAGAGAAAACATTCTTGCATCCTTTTTCTGGACAGTGAGTCCCAAATCATGAAGGCCCAAAATGGATGTAATAAGTATAATTCTGTATATTAATAATAGATGTCCCAACTTCTACTAGGCAATATATAAATAGGTTCCTCCTTGAGGTGTTCCTTGGGTTTAGTCACCTATTCTTCCCCTTCTGGAGCCCTCTTTACTCTGGAGTGATGGATCGAGGGCTTTACCCCTGCCAGCTTCAGAGCAGTTGGAGTGGTGAGAATCCCACATGTCCCAGGGTCCTGTCCATGTTGATCGTCTGGTGACCTGTTTTTTTGTGTTTTGAGTAGAAATTTGTCTCCTGCTAAGAAGGCATGTAGAAAAAAATACCCCTAACACACGCAAAATCATTAATTACCCAAGGCTAAAGAAAGCTGTTGAGTGACTTGGGAGGTAAAAGGTGGTACCAAATGGGGTAATGGGCTCGGACCTCGGTTCTTTTCGTTGACACAAAAATGATTTTAAAAAGAAGAAGCAATAGGAAAGCCAAAGCTGGGCTGCTTTAGCTCACTGGGAAGTCAGAGAAAAGGGCCTTGGAGACCAGGACTAGCTGCAACTACCCATTGTTCCCCTGGCTGCAAGTCTCGTGGGGTCCCTTAAAGATTGGGGGATACATGCCTGTGAGGGAACACATGCTCCTTGGAGGGAGAGCATGACCTGGGTCCTTTGCTGTGAGGGTATTTATCTCTTTCTTGCAGGAGGAAATCTTGAGAGGTCTTAGGGGAGGGTCTTAGTAGAATATTCATCAGCTTCCCAGGTGTGCTCTTTTAGGATCCTGGTGTCCAGTGATTGGTCCTTGATAGGACAGGGAGTCATTAGTCAATGTAGCTGGTGCTAAGGCAGCCACAGCATCACTTGTCCGGTTTTGCTGCTTTTCTGGGACTGGAGCTGAAATACAACTGAGACCTAGATGTTATCTTTAGGGAGGAAAAAGTCAAAGGGTCTATACTGCCTGACCAGCAATTCAAAAGATCTGGGCTCCAAACCGAATGACCAGTGATATGCTAGGGGAGGATAGGTTACCCTGAGGATGAGGTTCTTGTTTGCCCATTTTTGCCTCTTCCTAGGCATCTGAGTTTTTCAGCCCTGGTAAGTTTCTTACCTGACCCAATGTCCTTGCTCTGCTCATGTCTAGCAACAATAATTAGTAGTAGTGTTATTAACATTGTAATAGTCAACTACTTTAAAAAAATGTTGCAATGGAGAGAGAAACATTTCTTAGATTGTTTAGCTGCTAGAGAGCCTGTGTCTTTGAATGCTTGCAATGTTAAATACATGCTTCCTTTCACTGGAGGTCAGTTGTGAAACAATGTACATTATGTTTTGGGTTTGCTCAGCCCAGACAAAATACTGCATGGTAATATAATCACTAAATCAGTAAGATGTCCTTTCTCTTTCATAGCATCTGATTTAAGAAAATGTTATTTTATTTAATGGTAGTAATACTCATACAATTCCCAGATGGAAAAAATTTTCATACTCAATTAATATTCTAGCTTCAAAAATAATTGCATGTCCTTCCCAAAGTTATTGAGCTAATGTTCCTAATATTTGAATAAATTATCAGCCTATTTTTATATTTTCAATTCATTTTAAGTTTATTACTAACATTTCTGGTACATAGAATTACCAGTGATTGAAGTCATAATTAATTATTATAACATTTTACTGCTTTCATATTAAATATACACTTAGACTTCAATTGACTGATAGAATTTCAATATATAATGTACTCTTGAAGTGTTTTACTGTATCACAATTCTATATTTGAATTGGATTTTCAGATATTATAATAAGTTTGAAAGCTTGGAAGCCTTTGTTTTAGTCACCAGCATTGTTATGCTAATTAGTTAAAGAGGAGTACTTATCCTAACATATCATTCTCTCATTGATCACACACAGGGTCAGTAAAGTTGTCACTCAAAAGCTGATAACAAAGTTAAATAATAATAATTTGTTTCTCAATACCTTTACTGTGTGTATCTCACCAGTGACTTTGTCCCTGATTAAAAAAAATCCAATTTCTCCCCTTGAAGATTTGAAGAAAACAGTCATGTAGTAGAATAGCAACAATCCCTACTGTATGGTTTTCTATTCATCCTTCTTTATCTGTACTCTTCCTCTCTTCTTTTACTTTTATCTAGTTGAAAGGAATCTCTACCATTTTAGTTACTAAAGTGTTCCAAACGCTACTTACTCCCCTGTGTACATAAATATTGTCCCTTCTATTTTTATGCAATTACCCTTATCCATTCTGCCAAATAATTTTATTTCTTTCTACATAAAAAATAAGCTCAAGTCACCCCTGTAGCATAAATGATATTTTTGAACCTAAAACATGCTCTAGTGACCACTCCTTAACTCTAGCCTTTGTCAAACATTTTGCTAAAAATAGTTTTTGTCTATTACCTTTATTTCACCTTCATTGATTTACCTCTTATTACCTTGAAATTAGCTTTTCTATGAAAGCTGGTTGACTCAAAAAATTGTCCACACAAATGCATATTTATAATTTTACATAAATGCATGTAAGTACTTATTATCTTTTTTAAAATTTTAAGTAATTCTATTGGGGTGACTTTGGTTAATAAGATCATGTAGGTTTCAGGTATACATCCCTATACTATATTGCATGCTCACCATCCAAAGTCAAATCATCTTCCATCACCATATATTTGGTCCCCTTTACCTTTTATTACCTGCTCTCTTTCCTCTGGTAACCACCATAGTGTTGTCTGTGTCTATGAGTTTCAGTTTTATATTCCACATTTGAGTGAAATCATATGGTTCTTAACTTTTTCTGACTGACTTATTTCGCTTAGTGTAATATTCTCAAGGTCTATCCACCTTGTTGCAAATGGCAGTACTTCATAATTTTTTATGGCTGAATGGTATTCCATACTATATAGTGGATGAGCCTGCAACTGAGCTATGTGCCCTTGACCAGAATCAAACCCAGGACCCTTCAGTCCACAGGCCAATGCTCTATCCACTGAGCCAAACTGGCTAGGTCTCTAATATCCTTTTTTAAAGAAATAGAACAAAAAAATCATCAGATCTGTATGGAACCATAAAAGTTCCTGAGTAGCCAAAGCAATCCTGAGAAAAAAGAACGAAGCTGTAAGCATCACACTCCCTGACTTCAAAGTATACTACAGAGCTATGATAATCAAAACAGGATGGCATTGGCAGAAAAATATACATACAGACGAATGGAATGTAATTGAGAACCCAGAAATAAAACTGCATGTATATGGGGAAATAATTTTTGACAAAGGAGCCAAAACACACAATAAAGAAAAGAAAGCCTCTTCAATAAATGGTGCTGGGAAAAATTGGAAAACCACATGCAAAAGAATGAAACTAGATTACAGTTTGTTCCCATGTACAGAAATTAATTCAGAAGACCTAATATAAGATCTGAGCCCAGCCAGTGTGGCTCAGCGGTTGAGCGTTGACCCAGGAATCCAGAGGTCATGATTTGATTCCCAGTCAGGGCGCATGCGTGGGTTGTGGGCTCCATCCCCAATGGAAGGCATGCAGGAGGCAGCTCATCAATGATGTTCCCCTCTCATTGATGTTTCTATCTCCCTATCCCTCTCCCTTCCTCTCTCTCTAAAAAATCAATAAAAATACATTTTATAAAGAAAAAGATCCGAAAGAGTAAATTGCATAGAAGAAAAAACAAAGCTACTAAACTTATGGATCTTTGTTGTAGAGAATATTTTATGAAGTTCACCCCAAAAGCAAGAGAAGTAAAGGCAAACAATACATGAATAGAACTGTATCAGACTAAAAAGCTCCTGCACAGTGAAAGAAACTGACAACAAAACAAAAACCAACTGAATATGAGCTGATATGTGCAAAAGACAGCTCTGACAAGGGATTAATATAAAATATATATAAAGAACTCATACACCTCAACACCAAACAGACAGATATTTTTTTTTCCCCTTCAGCTTGCTATCTTTATATCCCATGTTGCTATTCATTCCATATATACATGTGAATTGCTTGTCCATGGTCATATAATATTCTCTCTCCTTTTGTCTTTGGTCTGTCTGTCTCTCTCACTCACACACACGTAGATATTCACATGAATACACATATAACTAAACATATCTACACATATATTTAATGTTTTTTAATGAGTGTTTTCTTTAAAAACTATTATCATAATATCCATCTGTTTCAGGATCTTGCTTTTCTCAGACAAAAATTTAAAAATTCATAGGTAAATTGTCCTGCATCCAAATCTATAATGCACTCCTTCTAGTGTCAATATCGTTTGCTACATTTTATATATACCCCAATTCATATAAACATTCTCCTACAAATGGAGGTTCATGTAATTTCTGGGGTCTTTTCCAATTATCAATAATGTTATAATAAACATCTTTGTACATATAGCTTTAGGCTTTGGTGATTTTATTCTCAGTGATATCAAAATACTTAGCAACTCAAATGGTGTGAGCAATGGATACTAGGGACCTCAGTGTTGTGAAATAAACTCATTGCTATGGAATAGATTTGTATCAGTAGGATTGCTGTATCTGTTTGTAATTCTAATGAGTGTTTCCAAATTGCTTTCCATAAATGCTGCAGTCATTCATATTTCTTTTAAGAATCAAAGATAGTACTTTTTTAGTCAACATATCCACTCTCAGTTCTGCTGCACAGGGCTGGGAGAAGGTAGGCAATTGAGAGGTATAGAAGGGGAGTAAAGAGTGGAGGGGAATTGGCTGCTTCACACCCCCAAGACTCCTGGGCAACCCCACCCTAAAGGTTAGGAAGCTGCTACTGCCCAGTCTGTTTTTGTTTCTTTTTGAATTTAAATTCTTTATTGTTTAATGTATTACATACATCTCCTTTTTCCCCCATTGACCTCCCCCTGGCCGCCCCCACCCCCCCAGCACATGCCCTCACACCCCACCCCTCTGTCTGCGTCCATTGGTTATGCTCATATGCATGCATACAAGTCCTTTGGTTGATCTCTTACCCCCCCTACCCCCTACATTCCCTCATAGGTTAGACAGTCTATTCAATGCTGGTTTGTTGAATCTGAGCTGATGTCTCCCATTTGAAACCAAGAAGGCAATTCTGATTATCTCTGAAGTGCCTTTTCAAGTCATGCTTCCTCTGTCATGAAGAATAGTGCACCTTCACTGCCAAGTGGCAATATGGTCCAGTCTAACAGATCTAACAGCCTTCCTTCCTTTGTCTGGTCTTCATTCCCTTCAATTAAAACTGGCAGTGTTTCTGCTGATGTGACTGATTAGGTCTGTGGTTCACACACTTATGAATTTTCTTATCAAATGCTGGTTCAGCCACTTCCTTAATTTTCTCTTCCAAAAATACTATATTTTGCAATATAGATAAGCTGAGAATTTCTCAAATCTTTTAAGTTCCACTTACTTTTTACTTAACAATTATTTTTTCAATTCACTTCTTTGTTCTCATAATTTATTATAAGCAGTCCAGAAAAACCAAGACACTCCTTCAACATTTACTTAGAATTCTCCTCTGTTAAATATCCAATTTCATCACTTGCAATTTCTACCTTCTACACAACACAAGAACAGGAACAAAATTCAGACAAGTACTTAGACACTTTATAGCAAAGATCACCTTTTTTCCATTGTCTAATATCAAGTTCCTGCTTTATATCTGAAACCTCACAAAAATAAACCTTACCATCCATACTTCTGCAATCAAAATTTTAAAAATGTGTCTTTATTCAGGTCTACTTCAAAATACTCTATTGTTGCCCGACCAGCATGGCTCAGTGGTTGAGCATGGACCTGTGAACCAGGAGGTCATGGGTTCAATTCCAAGTCAAGGCATATGCCTGGGTTGTGGGCTTGATCCCCAGTGTGGGGCATGCAGGAGGCAGCAGATTAATGATTATCTCTCATCATTGATGTTTCTATCTCTCACTCCCTATCCCTTCTTCTCTGAAATCAACAAAAATGTATTTAAAAAAACTCTATTGTCTATTGCAACCATTTTTACTGGTGCCTAATGTGTTTTCTAGGTGACATCCTATATAATAAAACCCTAATATGCAAATTGACTGAACGAACGGTGGAATGACAGGTCACTATGCGTGCACTGACCACCAGGGGGCAGACACTCAGTGCAGGAGCTGCCCCACAGCCCACAGGCCCTGACCAGGGGCTGTGGTGGGGGGTGGGGCTGGTGAGCAGGTGGCACCAGGCCAGCCAAGGCAGGTGCCAGCAGGAGCCCCCAATCATCCCAACAATGACCTCACAGATCAGCCCTGACTGCTGGCCAGGGCTAGGACCCTACCCACGCGTGGGTTTTGTGCGCCAGGCCTCTAGTATAATCATAACATCCACTGTTTAAAAAGCTAACACTGAAACATTTCATCTCTTCTTTCCACATGTTTATATTAAATATTTTATCTCATCTTATTAAATTTAATTATTATTGAATTCAAACTGGAACCTGAGATAGCAAATGAAATTCTGATATTTTCATTGATTCCATTAAAACTTTACTGAAGTGTAATGACAAGATGCCTATATCTGTCCATCTCTTTACATTTAATTAATATGATTAATATAACATTTTTCCCATTTATAATGTTACTGTATTTTTATGTAAACAGGCTTGATAATATCTGGTGAGTTTCTTGCTTATCTTCCCTTGCATCTAGAAACCATATGGGTAACTTGAAGTATATCAATCAGAAGCATCTTCGTATGTATGGAAGAGTTAATATGGTATGAGTAATGGCTTTTTATTGGGAGAAACTGATGTTAAAAAGAGCAATGTTACTCTGTTTTTTTAATCTTTACCTGAAGATAAAGTTTAGAGGGTGGGGGAATGAGAGAAGGGGAGAGAGAGACATTGATGAGTTGCCTCCTGTAGGCACCCCCAACAGGGATCAAAACCGAAACCTAGGTTTGTGTGCCCTGACCAGAAACCATTCCAGCAACATTTCAGTGCAAAGGACAACGGATGCTCCAAACAACTGAGCCACACTGGCCAGTCAAGTGCTCAATTTTTTTTCAATGGTGGCAGAAGTAATTCTGCAGCACAGTCCTGTACTTTTATGAATGCTTACAGGCAGTGACAGTGTGGTTTTCAATTAGAAATATCTGTCAGTAGTTGACATGTTTCCTGGTTTTGTGTTTTGGCACTCGAGCTTTTTATCTTTTTGAGAGATGTACTAACTTCTCATTACACTTTAATAAATTTGTTTCTTGTTTAAACTGGCCAGAGAATAATTTGTTGCTCACACCTCAATTTTGTGCTATAAAATAATTGGTAACAAGAAATGATGTAGACAAAGAACTGTGAAGGATTTGGGGATTTAGGATTAATTTTCTTAACTGGTTTCCATTGGAAGTAGTGGGGATGCTATTAATACTTGCTGTTGTCTGAGTGACATCCCCTCTCCCCAACTCCAATTTACAGGTTGAAATCTTAATGACCAATGTGGTAGTATTAGGAAGTGAAGCATTTGGGAAGTTGTTAGGTCATGAGTGCAGAGACCTTCCGAATGGGATTACTGCCCTTATAAGAGAGGTCCTAGATTATCCAAATAGATGGGCCTAGTGTCATTACAGAGGTTCTTATAAGCAAGAGACAGGGAGTTCAGAGGTAGGGAGAGATTTGAAGATGCTAGTGTCAAACCTGCTGGCTTTGAAGATGGTAAAAGGACCACAAGCCAAAGAATGTGGGTAGTCTCTAGAAGCTGGAAAACACAAGAAAACAAATTTGCTGAAAATCACATCTGTAGTAGAAACCTCTGTGTTGGTGATTTGGAGTGGTTAAATTTATGAGGTCTCTGTGAAAATAAAGGAGTTTATTATGGGAATGTGGAGCATAAAATTGGGATGTGGCTAAGTGAGAGAATGTAGATGACTCAGATTTCCCAAATCTCTTGGGCCTCCCCTATCTCTCAAGGCTCTTTTGACTTCTTCAAATCCCTGCAAATGACTTTCTCTAAGGCAATTATCTTACAAGGAAAAGTTAATTCGCATAGACCTTTTTTTTTTTTTTTTGGTACTCATTCCTTTTAGATCCTGGGAGCCAATTACTCTATGAAATTCAGAACAAGACTTATAAGCATTGCCTTATTTATATCTGTCTTGCCCTTGGAAATATGCATAGGAGTGAATACAATGAGATAATACATCTATATCCCTGAAGTTAAATGATGTGGCTGTATTGATTTAGGGATGCCTGGCATTGCTACAACCAAGGATCTGAGCTTAACATGTTCTTTAAACACCCCAGTACTGTTTACATTAGATCAACACAGTAGCGTTCCAATTTCTAGTATTCTTCACAAGGATCTGTGCTAGCAGCCATTTAGTCAGACAAAAACTTGGTTTCAATAAACAAAGTGAAAATTTTCTGAACGGACACTGCAAACAAGGTCTACTAGGTTCCTATACTCCGGTATCATCTCAGTCAGTTTGGACTGCTATAACAAAATACCTTAGACTAGGTGTCTTATAAGTAACAAAAAATTATTTCTCACGGTTCTAGTAGCTTTCCAAGATCAGAGGCCAGCATGGTCAGGTCAGCGCGCTCTTCTGCATTGCAGACTTTTTGTTGTATCATAATCTGGCAGCATCTCTCTAGGATCAGGGAGAGAAAAATACAATTGTTGATTAGCCTAAATTTTTCATTATGTGTACACTTATGAGAGTCTCTGGATTTGTGAATGATCTTGAGTAGCCAGGAATGGTTCTAATTTCTGTTGACCTTGCTAGCTGGCACACATTATCAACAGCATTCTAAATGAAATGAAGTTGAGATGCCCAGAATTTTGTTTTATAATGTAAAGAAAGACTCTAAACACATAGAATCTTTGTAGTGGAATACTTTTGTATAATCTGTTTACTCACTCCCTTTCCATGAGCTTGAGAATGCCTATGGGAGATCTTCTTTAATGTGATAGAATTTTTAGAAGTATCAACAATCTCTGAATATAATATGAAAATAAATGTTTATCAGTTTGGGGAATGTATGTGAGGATCTTTATATAAAAAAGATTTTACTGATGAAATTTGGAAAGGGCTTAAAAATATATATATACACACAAACATTTAAGTTTGCAGTTTTGTGGTGGTGTATACATATTATAATTTATGTGTATAAATGTTTAGTATCTGTACGAAAACTGCAAAGTAGCTTCTTTATAATATTAAAATGTTTATCTTATCATTTTTTCCTATATTCTTTCCTTTTTATTTAGAAAATATAATACAATTTGCTGGAATTATTGAAAATTATTTTGAAAAATAATTAGGGGACAAGTGAACATAATACAAATGTATATTTAGAGTTAGAAATTTTGAAAGTTACATCAAAGAAAGCATGGTGTTAATTTTCCATGATTGCAATGGAATAAGTTCTAATTATTTTAAGCTTTAAGTAGATAATGTTCTACTTTGGTGAAATGTATTTAGTTGTATTATTTGGTACATTTTCTTCTATTTGAGATTTTTCTTTAATTTCTTGAGTACTTCTGTAAATAAATTACCTATGATTAAATATCTATAGTTTAGAATCTGGAATTAAATGTATAATGAACACTAAAACTCTCATAGTATATCGATTTAACTGATCTACTCTTTTATACTGTTTAGTTACTGATGTAGTCAATAGTTAGTCAGTGGTTCTCAAACATGATTACTAATTAAAATTATCTAGTGTTTTTGTTTGTTTGTTTTTGTTTTTGTTTTTAATACAGATACAAAGAACCCATCTTCATGTAAGTGGTCTGGGATGGGACCAGGGGAATGAGCATCTTAAAAACCTTTTCAAATATTTCTATCTTGTGACCATTAAATTAGAGTAAAGCTGCAAGCTTTGTAGTAATATTAGTGATAGTTCTTATTCTCTAGAACCCACTCTTCTGCATTAAATAATACTCCCACCCCTACACCTTAGCCTCTGGGAATATTTATTTATTTATTTATTTATTTATTTATTTATGTATTTCATATCTATATAATGGCTTCCCAAACTCATGGAAAAATGGATTAATGAATATTAGAAAAAAAAAAGTGTGTATGTGAAATGTTCTCATTTAGTTAATAAAGGCTGGAGAAAAGATTTTGAAAGAGTGTTGGAAGATACCATAAAACTGACCTAAGAAAAAAAGATTAAAGATGATTTACCTAAAAATGAAATTATCACTAGTGAAGAAAGATATGAATGAGACATGAAAATTCCTGTTAGGAAAGAGGAACCTATTTATAATCACATATTTGAACCCTTATAATACACAAATCCTATTATATAAAATATCTATTTGCTTTGGGTTAAAAGTATATGGACCCTTAAGTTTCTTTGTGCACATTCTCTGTACAATAATCTACTTCCAAGATTCAGTCAGAATGAATGTACATATAAATACTATTCCTGTAGTCTTTGTGCTGTATGTTTTACTTTTATAATTTCATCTAACTATGACCCATTTTAGTCCTCTTTGAAGCCCAAAATGGACATGATGTTTGATTCTTACTAACCTGAAAGGACTCATCTGGATATTACAAAACAAGCAAACAAAAAACAAAAAAAACAAAAAAGATATTAAGAGTCATAAGAATGACAGAGCAAAGAAGACTGGAACATCCTATCTAATAAAAAGTAATATGCAAATTGACCATACTTCCGCTATACCCACAAGCCACGCCCACCGAATCAGGGGCGAGTATATAAATTAACCCAACCAAGATGGCTGAGGTCACAGAGAGAGAAGGAGGCTTGGATTTCCCTGGTGATGGAGGACACCAAGCTTCCTGCACACCCTGGCCAGCCCAGGCCTATGCTGAAGGCTACAACGTTTCAATTATAGAAGATAAATAAATCCCAACAAAAATGGCAGCAGCCACAGAGCTGGAGAGAACAGGAGGCTTGAGGTGCCCCGGGCAATAGAGGAAGCCAAGTTTCCACAGCCCTTACCTGCCTTGGCCTCCACTTAAGGCTACAAAGTTTCAATTATGGAAGATAAATAAACCCAGATACAAGGGCCTCCGCTTGGGTCGCCAGGGTGTGAGGCTGGCCTGCAATCCACCACGGGCCACTCACCCAAGCTGCCCTATGCTCCAAGGGAACCCCCACCCTGATCCTGGACACCCTTCAAGGCAAAGCAGCTGGCCCCCACTCATGCATCAGGCCTCTATCCTATCTAATAAAAGAATAATATGCAAATTGACCATCACTCCAACACACAAGATTGAAGCCCCCATGTGGTCAAAGATGACTGCCCCTATGTGTACACAAGATGGCTGCCACAAGATGGCCAGCAGGGGAAGGCAGTTGGGAGGGGCCAGGTCTGCAAGGGAGGGCAGTTGTGGGTGATCAGGCTAGCAGGGGAGGGCAGTTAGGGGTGACCAGACCTGCAGGGGAGGGCAGTTAGGGTCAAACAGGCTGGCAGGGGAGCAGTTAGGCATCAATCAAGCTTGCAAGGGAGTGGTTAGGGGTGATCAGGCTGGCAGGCAGTAGTGGTTAGGGGCAATCAAGAAGGCAGGCAGGCAAGCAGTTGGGAGCCAGCACTCCTGGATTGTGAGAGGGATGTCTGACTACCCATTTAGGCCCGTTCCTACCAGGCATTCTACCAACACCTACCAGGATCGGGCCTAAGGACAGTCGGACATCCCTCAAGGGGTCCCAGATTGGAGAGGGTGCTGGCTGGGCTGAGGGACGCACACCCCCGTGCACAAATTTCATGCACCAGACCTCTAGTCTATATATATATATGTGTATATATATGTGTGTGTGTGTGTGTGTGTATATATATATATATATATATATATATATATATATATATATACACATACACATACCTGAGCTACTGGAAGACCCAAAGACAAGTCATCATGATGTGCACTGACTACCAGGGGGCAGGCACTCAATGCAGGAGCTGCCCCTGGTGGTCATTGCTCTCCCACAGCAGGAGCACCACTCAGCTGACCGACAGGCACCAGATTCTGGGCTCACAGCTGGTGAGCTCAGCGGTGGCAGCGCCAGCCTCTCCTGCCACCGCAGCAGCACTACCAGGCAGCGGCGATAGGCGCAGGGGCACCTGGCCCGGGCTCAGTCTCCTCCCCGTCCACCAGCTGCTTCATGCACTACTACATCCCTGGGGCTCCCAGAGTGCGAGAGGGCGCAGGCTGGGTCTCTAGTTACATATAAAATGTGCTCAGTTGTAATTCCCTGTAAGCAAAAAATGTCAAGAACATGGGCAAACTGGCTGCAGTGTGTTTAGTCTATGCAGTTTGTTGTGCCTAATAGCCTTGTTTAAAATATAAATTGAGTAGGCAGTAGAAAAACAGAAAATTGACTGGGTAAGGTGATAGTGAAAGCCAGCAAGAGACTAAGTAGGTGAAAGTTAAACAAATTACTTAATTTAATGAAAGATACCTGGTAAATACCTTCCCTGAACAGGACAGAAGAAATAGTTTCAACTATCATATAAAAGATAAGCTGGGGATACTAACATAGAATGTACAGCTTCTCAAATCAATAAACTCATATGGCTTTAAAGTATTTCTAAGTATTTTCAGTAATACCTAGTGTTCAGAGCTTATCACTTCTTAACAAGGAAGTTTGGTAAATTTGTTCTCATTATGAAAAAAAAGCTTCTATCTGATAAAAATCTCATGAGAAAAGTCCACAAAAAATAATAAACTTTGAAAAAATGAGCTTAACATATACTGACAGAGGTTTTTTTATATACATAAAACACTCACAAAAATCAATAACTAACAGACAGCAATAGGAGAGTCATAGAAGACGATGTGCAAATAACACAGGAACATAAAGAGTTCAGAATCACCAGTAAACAAAATGAAAAATCTTAAAAAGTTAACAAAAAAAAATTAATGTATCTTTTTAAAGAAGATGGAAAGCATTCCTAATTCCTAGTGTTGTGTGAGAAAGAAAAAAGTGCTTAGGTGTAATAAATGAAAACATTTGTATGTGTTTTTCAATGCCAGTTTCTATCTTTCAATTTAATTTATGGTGTTTTACATGGCTAAAATTTTTACTTTTATGTACTCTTAAATATCATTTTAATTATATCTGTCTTAAAATAATTCATATGCAAGACTTGATCATCTCACTATTACTCATTTGTCTTTTTGGTTTTTTTTTACAGAACATTTGTGCATATATGTTTCACATCAGGATTAAGACATTTTAACTCTTCTGTCCCCATCAAATAATCAAATTCCTTAAAATCTGAATTTAAGAGTAAACAGTACTCTAAATAGAAAAGAACTTTGTCAGAATACCTGGAATAAACAAATGAGCTCCTTACCAAGAATAAAAGGAGTCAGTTGATGGGTGTCAATGGATATTGACAACAGCAGTTAGCTAAAATGAACAGTTCACCCCTGAACTTCTGCTCTCAGTATACTTACACCATGTGCAAGTAGGTCTTGACATTCCACAGCTAATGATGTGAGTGGCAGATGTGAGAACATAATTGGTCCTCGTTGAAAATCATGATACACACTTTAAAAGGCTCAGTTAATTTGCTAATGACTAGCTCCATTTGATTGTTTGAACATAGTGAACAAGAGAATTTTCGGTGTGCACACCAGAGAGAAAATCTAAGATAAAGTGTTTCTTTTTAATTACACACCTGAAAAGCTGTTAAATTTGTGAAAAAGTTTATATCCTGATGAGTCCAACTTTAATGAATGTGAAAGTTACCCAGTTCTAACAGCTTCACTAGAATCGGTCTTGGTCAATAGTAAAAGGTTGGTACATTTTTTTTTTCCTTTAGCTATCTTCTCTGCACTCAGTTGCCTTTTCATTATTATTATTTATTTCTCACAAGCCCTGCACACCCTTACTCTACAGAATAACGATTTGATAAATTAAATCATAAAATCTAATATATAAAGATCGCCCTATGGTACTCTTATTTTTCATATGGGATCATATTTGAAAAAAAGGGATACTAATTTTAATATATATGAATGATTTCCCAAACTGGAATATATTCTAAAATGAACTCATATCTCTCTTGATGCTGGCCTACTCCCAACCTTGGTAAGCCTCCTAGTTTCCAAATCAGCAAATGACCATCATTACTCTTCCTGTTGTGTAAGTTAGGCATCTTAAAGTTGCCCTTGACATCTCTCTTTGCTATGTCAAGTCCAACACCAATTTGTATTGATTTTTATCTCCCAAATTCTTCTCACATAATTTTCCTTCCACCCTTCCCTACTTACTCCACTCTTATCAAGACTGCATATTTTCCCATTGATTGACTGAATAAACAAGTTCCAATGATTTCCAAGAGTAAATGAACATCTTTAGCACAATTGGAAATAATATTTTAAAAGGAAAAAGAAATATGCAGAAAGCGGTAAGAGCTTGCTTGTATTTTAAAACTTTGGTAGTGTAAATATTCTGCCATGCCCTAGAGGTATTAACCATCCTCACAAACCTTTCTATTAGGATGTCAGAGAGGATAAATATGTTTGGCAATTATTTAATAAATCTAATAAAACTGAGCTTTTTATTTTGTGTCCACCTAATTAAAACATCAACTAATCTTAGTAGAGGAGGTTTATTTTTAAAAAATCTAATTAAGTTTGCCTGAAGCTTTCTAAGAGAATTTATGAGTCACAAAATATAGTCTAGTAGTACATGATTTGGCATCATTTCTAATTGATTTTTCAAAGATATTTTTACCCAAGTGATTCAGAAATGTTTTTGGCACACTGTCTTCATCCCTGTGGCCACGTCTTATAATCTATGAAAATTTCATGGATTAATCATGTCTACACATCGATCAAAATTCCTTTTAACAATTAGAATTTGAATTGCCTCAAAGTAATATTACTGAGCACAATGTTATATGAATATATTTTCAGAAGTGTGTGTGTGTGTGTTTGGTGTTATTTTCTCTTTTGATTCCCACAGCAGCTCTTTAGTGTAAGTAGGTAGGTTTTTAGGAATTATTATAGCTCCCAATTTATATATGAAGAAATTAAATCTTTGGAAATGTCTTGATTTTTATTAGCGCTTAGAGCCTGTAAGGGACATACCACTTAGAGGAAAATAAAGGACTGAGTAAGCACAAACTTGCTAACAAAACTCAATACTGGCAATTCTTGGAGCTTAATTATTCTGTAAAGGGTTTAAATAAAGCCTCTTAAATCTAAACCAAAATAAACTTAAGCACTAAGAGAAAAAAGACAGAGAAATTTCTACTTTGCTTCCCAGAGTACATTGTGTAATGTTTTTTATACATACATTTAATTTTGCTTGTGTGTATGTGTATGCAAGGATGTGTGTGTGATGTTATGAGTGCAGAAGTCACAAATCCAGTTAAACAAACTTTAACTACTAATCTAGAAATCTTGACTACCTCTAATAATTTCTTATAATGTGGTTATAATTCTATACTTGGTACATTTTTGGGTCAACTAATATTCTAATTAGTTTCTTATATAAGTCAAAGAACAGAGCACTAGACAGGACAAAAGTAAAGTAGCTTTATCTTGAGGGTGATGTATGGGAAGGTCCAAATACAACTAAGATCAATTTAATTTTATTTGGTAAAATACATAAAGTTTGTGCCAGGTGACACGAGGATGAACAATAAATAAAATGTAATTGCTTTCTGAAGTAAATTATCACACATAAGAAAGACAGACATAAATAGGGTGCCATGAGTTAAGTTTTTAAAATAAGGTTTAAAAAACTAATAAAACTAATAAAAGTTCTATGAAATAAAAAGACAAATCAATGCTGACTGAGGAAGTAGAGGTGCAGTGGCCTTTAAACTTCACTGATGGTTGTGTATAGAGGTTTTTCTAAGAAAAAGTAAATAAGTGGATTCTCAATTAGGAGACTGTGAGTCTGCAATTGTTTGATGGCCTCTATACATGTTGTTATGGCTGATTTTTAGTATCTGTGAGGGAGTTTGGTAGACTGGAAATGAGTTTGGAACAAATGACAAAAGTCTTAAAGAAATTTAGATTTTATTCGAATGTTAGGAATTAAGAAAAGGTTGTGATTTGCATGCCAACTCTGAGTGATAGTGACTGCCCAGACCCTGTTATTGAGAAGCATTTGGGACACTAGTGTGAGGTTAGTGGTGCATTCAATCAGCAATGGCTCCCGTGGATGAAGGAGGGTTTGGAAAGGAATCCATGCCATGTCTAATTAGGTTGTTTATTCAACAGTCTGAATTAGGTGGGAGACAAGCACAGAGTGATTTTATTTCCTTCCCATTGCTGCCTATAGCCATGCTTTATCAGATCTCCCTTCCCTACTCTTAGTAATAATCTGGATAAATCTTAGAGCTTTTCAATAACTTTTCATTATAAGAACTGTGAGATTTTGTTCTCACTGAGATTTTAAAAAATCAAATTCTGTCTAAATTACTTTCATTTTCTATCCAACATACTTATTCATCTCTTTTTCTTAGCAAATGATCAATGAGTTTGGGTGGGTCTCGCCAAGATTTTTCAAACCAGCTAACTTTCCTCTCCCACAGTTTTTGGTCCACAGGAAACTGACATATTTGCAACAATGAATGCTGGGGTGGTACATTGGTCCCATTGTTGCCCCTCACGCATAATTCTGCTTTCCCTCAGTAGTTTGTTTACCCCTTTGCTTAAATAAAATGAGGATAAATCAGCCAGTTTGCTGTCTCTTTTGCAGGTTGAAATAATTAACAGGCATCTAACAGGGATGTGACAGCATAAATAGACTATTAAGGAGGTAGAGGTATGGCATGGGATGTGACACACAGAAGGGAAGCCAGCTGGGCAATGAGATTTATTCCCACTGGGTCAACTTTAGAAGTAGTGTACACCCATATTTCAGATTTATTTGACCCAAGGGGTATAGAAGCTAATTTCTAGACCAACTCCTATCATTCATTGCTGAGTGCTGTGCATGATGACAGTGTGTTAATTCCCAGGTATTTTGGCCTTCTGCACAAGTGGCAAAGCAAGGTCTGGGGAGGGGAATGGAGGGGAGACGCAAAAAAAGATCACAGGCAAAGCAATTAGGTTCTGGCAATTGGAAATCCACTGTGTATTCCGTGAACTGGAAATGGAAAGGGGATATGGGCAAGGCACCAACAAGATCTGCTATACTGCCTAAAAAAAGACACCTCAAAATCTATAAGGGTTCCCCTGGAGGCCCTCTTCCTTGACTTGGGGAATGTTGCTCAGGAAGAAAGAGGAAACAGGCCAGAGAAATATCCCCTATGTTTTATGACTCCTAAAATGTCCCCAGCTTCAATCACCTTTTCCAATGAATTTCTAATCTCCTGCTCACATCAGCTGGAGAAGTGTTGGGCATAGGCACTTTTAGCCACATCTTAAAAGGCCCTGAGACTTAACTGAAGGCTTGACTTATAGCACTGGAATACTTAATATCTATGAAATTATGTATTCATGTCACAACCTTTTGTAATCATCAGCCATATTTACACAGTTTTGCTCTGCTTCATCCCAATATGCTTTCATTCACATAGTTAACTACTATGGCTTTGAAAAAAGTCATTTATTTTTTTAATAACTTCTCTACAGAGTTTAAAATGACAGACAAAAAATCTTAAGGAGGAGAAATACAGATCTAAAATTTTTAAAGGTAATTTTTAAAACAAAATCTGATACTGCTCAATATTTCACCAAAAGTGACACCAGAAAAAAAATATGAATACTACAATAAATTCTCACTTGTGCTTTTTTTTCTGATTTGTAATAGTTATATGGTAATGAATATTAAGTATAGAAATTAAAAATCACTTACCCAGAATTATTCTCAATTTAAAAATGGAATGCTAGCCCGGCCGGTGTGGTTCAGTGGTTGAGCATTAACTCATAAACCTGAAGGTCACAGTTTGATTCCCTGTCAGGGCACATGCCTGGATGTGGGCTCCATCCCCAGTAGGGGGTGTGCAAGAAGCAACCAATCAATGATTTACTCTCATCATTGATGTTTCTCTCTCTCTCTCTCTCTTCTCTCTGAAGTCAATAAAAAACATTTAAAAAAATAGAATGCTATCCAGAAAAGTTTTAACAACTTACAGTATTACAGCTTACCTAGAGGAATTTTAGTTGAATGTTTTATTTAAGCCCCATCAGCTGGGTGTTTTTATATATAACTCACACTTTTGTCCAACTCCTCTTCATTTACTCCCTCATGTTATGTCTTACATGCTTATCTCCCAGACCAAATTGTAATTTTCTTTAAGGACAGAGGTTGTCTTTTTTAATCTTAGATTATCAACCTCCCCACCAACATACCCAAATCCCAGTACTAGCAAATGCTTTGCCTAAAAGCTCTCTATATATTACTTTTAGCACACAAATAAAATCTGAAAGTTTGAAATACCATTTGCAGAGGGTTTTGTTTTAACCGAATTCATTTTTGCCCTTGAAATATGTGTGGAACATACAGTATAAAAGCAGTTAATCATTATTAAATTGATGGATATTTCATTATAATCATTTTATTATAGGCATTATATGCTTCCATATATGTATGTCCTTGTAAATTAACTTAATTTTGTGCTCTTAAAATGCTTGACAGATGATTACTTTGGTAGATTCCAGTGTACCGGTTAATAATGCTGATTTTTTTCAATAGATGAAGTTACATAATGTAGATATATATGCAATTTGAAATGTATGCTATTTTGTTGTATTGACAACAAGCTTCAAAACTTCATATGCCAAATTTTATGAAGGTGTTAATATCATAGATATTTTTACACTTAAAAATGTGAAATGTTGTGCCAAATAAAAAAAAAAAGAGCATTTGCGGGGAGTTTTAATTCATTACTTTATTTTGAAGAAAGTGCTGCTAAATACTTTGGGAAGCTTATGGTGAACATTCTCCATCTCAAGATACTTGTGAATACTGGTTTAAACTGTTTAAAAGTGATTATTTTGATGTGAAAGACAAAGATGTCCAGGTTAACTGAAAAAGTTTGAAGACCAACAATTACAAGCATTATTGGATGAAGATGCGTGTCAAACTCAAAAACAACTTGCAGAAAGATTAAATGTTGCTCAGCAAATAATTTCTGATCATTTACAAGCAATGAGAAAGATTTTAAAGGAAGGGACATGGGTGCCACATCAACTGAATGAAAAACAAATGGAAAACCGAAAAGTCATCAGTAAAACGGTGCCTCAATGGCATGAAAGGAAGTCTTTTTTGCATTGAATTGTGGCTGGTGATGAAAAGTGGATTTATTTTGAGAATTCCAAATGCATAAAATCATGGGTTGATAACCATCAACATCTACTGAAAGGCCAAATTGCTTCTGAAAGAAGACAATGTTCTGTGTTTGGTGAGATCAGGAAGGTGTGGTGTATTATGAGCTTTTAAAACCAGGTGAAACAGTTAATACTGATACTATCAATAACAAATAATCAATTTGAACCAAACTTTGATCGTAAAATGACCAGAATGGGCCAGAAGACAAGCCAAATAATTTTGCTTCATGATGAGGCATCATCACACACTTCAAAACCAGTTAAAGACACATTAAAAGATCTTGCCTGGGAAGTATTAACCTACCTACTATATTCACCAGACCTTGCTCCTTCAGATTACCACTTGTTCCAATCTATGACACACACACTTTCTGAGAAGCACTTCAAAACATACAAAGAAGTGGAAAATTTGGTCTCTGAATAGTTTGCCTCAAAACAAGAAAAGTTCTATTGGGGCGGTATCCACAAATTACCTGAAAGATAGGGAAATGTGTAGCTAGCAATGGCCATTACTTTGAATAAAGCACTTTTGATGTTTCTCTTGAAATTATCATGTTTTCTTTGATTACAAAATCCACTATTATTAACCAGTACACTTAGTACAAGTCTCAGCTCCTTTACCATCTATATATATATATGTATATATAGAAGACTAATATGCAAAGAGTGTCCTCTCGGGAGTTAGACAGGGAGACTGGGAGTTTGATCGCTCGCTATGATGAGTGCTGACCACCAGTGGGTGGCGTGGAACAAAGGGAGGTCCCGGCCAGCAGCTGGAAGGCCCCAATTGGCCCTGATCGCTGGCCAGGCTTAGGGACCCTACCTGTGCACAAATTTTGTGCACTGAGTCTCTAGACAATAATATTCTTGAATTTTGAAGATCCAAAAGGGAGATGATGGTGACCAAAACAGATACACTTTCTGGCACCCGTAACCTGAACTAGCCCAGTTGGGTATATAATTTTGAGGTAATTCCTCAAAAGGAAGCTGACCTTTCCTTTAACTTAAAATATTTAGTTGTGTAAAATTTGCTTGCTAAATATGGATGGTTGTGCTGAGGTTTTTAAATGCTATAGATTCTTTGAAATGATCCCTCACAACAGGATATTAGTTAATTGCTATCTAATCATTTGCTTGTAAAAGAATAATTTATGACTACACAAAATTTTGTAGTTTGGCAAATAATCACCATTCAAAATCTAAAAAAAAGTTTTTTAAAAAGTAAACCAAAATGATTGACTAAAAGCAGACACTAGGCAATGTAATTTTTCTAAGGTTAGTAATAATAATGAGAGCTTATATAATTCAACTAGAGGCCCAGTGCACAAATTCATGCACCAGTGGGGTCGCTCGGCCTGGCCCGTGGGATCTGGCTCTCTGATATACACTGAGGGATCCCAGATTGTGAGAGGGTGCAGACCAGATTGAGGGACTCCCACAAGTGCACAGTCGAGGCCAGGGAGGGATGTGTGAGATTGGCCAGCCTGGGAGGGACCCCATGGGAGGGCTCCAGGGCATGTCTGGCCCATCTCACTCATTCCCAATCAGCCAGACCCTAGCAGCAAGCTAACCTATGCCCCCTGGTGCTTAGTGCACATCATAGTGACTGGTCGATTGGTCAACTGTCTGCCCCCTGGTGGTCAGTGTACATCATAGCGAGTGGTTGAGCATCCTTTGCATATCTTTAGCATATTACATTTTGATTGGTGGAACAGATGACCAGATGACCGGACACTTAGCATATTAAGCTTTTATTATAGAGAATGCTTATTTCTGCTGGACATTTTTGAAGTATATGGCATGTAGTCTCATGAAATCCTCCAAACAAATGTCTGATGGAGATCTGTAATTCTCTCCATTGCAGGTGAAATAAGTCTCGGTAGTTCAGTAACTTGATAAATGCCATTCAGCTGATGAACAATAGAGTTGAGATGTCAGCCTACAGTGGTTTAATGGTATGTGCTCAAGAAGAGACCTCTAATATGTTTGTTTGTTTTAATATATCTTTATTGATTTTTTTACAGAGGGGAAGGAAGGGATAGAGAGTTAGAAACATCAATGAGAGAGAAACATCAATCAGCTGCCTTCTGCATGCCCCCTCCTGGGGATCAAGCCTGTAACCAAGGTACATGTCCTCAACTGGAATCAAACCCAGGACCTTTCAGTCCATGGCCCAATGCTTTATCCACTGAGCCAAACCAAAGGTACATGCCCTCAACTGGAATCAAACCCAGGACCTTTCAGTCTGTGGCCCAATGTTCTATCCACTGAGCCAAACCAGTCAGGGTGACCCTTAATATGTTTTAAAGAAAAACACACATGTTACTGGAAAACTCCATTATTGGGTTTCCACTAGAGTTGAAATAAATTAATCTGACATTTGTTTATTTTTAACAAATGTTGTTTGTTGTGTTAATAGTATATTATAATTATAAGATTAAAAAGAACATTATCTATAACACTTGTCTTACTAATTATTAACCTAGGATGATTCTCTTTGTTAAATCAGAGGTAGTGGCCCTCTATAGGCCACATTTGCCTCTTGGATTAATTCCATCAACAGAGGTACTTCAAGCTCTGTGGCGGGGGTTGTACCCAGTCATAAGGATAACTTTCTCACTGGTAGATTTCAGTGGCTACCTGCTAAAGAGTCAACGAGAGAACATCTCGTCATTGCAAAGTTATGAACCTTAGTGTGATACCTCCAAATCTCATAGGACAATAAAAGCACAGGCTTGTGTGTTAATCATCTTTATGTGTCTTCCTCTAGCATAAGCATTTTGTATTCTACTAAGTGAGTCTGTTTTCTCTCCCACTCCTCCATGATTACTCTCTTCTTTTTTATTAATCATCACCCAAGAATGTCTTTATTGATCTTAGAGAGAGGAAGAAAAGTGATAGAGAGTTGGAGAAATATTGATGTGAGAGAAAAATATTGATCAGTTGTCTACCATACTAGCTCCACCTGGGATTGAACTGCAACCTAAAATTTGCTCTGACCAGGAACTGAACTCATGAACTGTTTCTTGTGCGGGAGGACTCTCCAACCAACTGAGCCACTTGTGCAGGGCCTTTCTTTTATTTAATTTAATTTTTTTTAATTTACTGGGGTGATATTGATTAATAATATTATGTAGGTTTTAATACATCTCTGTATATTATATTATGCTTTTTCTGTTTCACTTCTCTTCTCCCTAGCAGCAGATATATTTTTTATTTCTTTTTAAATATTCTCTAGTATAGCTTGATAGTATTTATTAGTTTAAGAAGAGGAAGAATGGAGCACAGTTTGATCCATCTCAAGAAAAAGAGTTAAGCATACATTTTAATGAATGAATGCATTTCTTCCCCTTGATTGTTAAATTTTCATGAAAATTAATATTTGAAGTAGAAAAAAATGTATGATTGTCCTCTGCGATGTCAAATATTTATATTATTGCCAAAATACTTGATTTAAAATATTTTATATTTATTTGTATTATATAGTCAAATTAAAAAAATGTTTTAAAAGAATGCATGCAATAAAATTTAGTCCAGTATTATATATATCTGTTTCAGTTATCTAAAGCTGTGTAACACATAGCAATGGATTTTTAAAATTAATAAATTGTCACTATTTGTTTTTGTAAGCCAACAATTCAGGTAGGATGAGCAGGGACCTCTTATCTCTCCTTCATGATACTTAGTCTGCTGCTGTGCAGTTTGGGGGATGTAATAATCTGAGGGCTCATTTAGTTTCACTTCACACCTGGTGACTTATACTGACTTTAGATCTCAGTTCTCCATGCAGGCCTCTCCAGGAGGCTTCTCCCTATGGTCTCTCTGAGCTTCCACATGAAGGTGAATATAAGAGAGAACATCCTGATAGGGAGCCAAGAGGAATCATGTCATCATTTATGACCTAAGAGGCACATAGCATTCATTCCACTGTTTAAAATATTTTTTTTTTTTAATCCTGACCCAAAGGTATATTTTTTCCACTGATTTATAGAAAGAGTGGAAGGGAGGGAAAGAGGAAGGCAAAGAGAGAGACACATCAATTGGTTGCCTCCCAAAAGTGCCCGACCAGGGCCAGGATTGATCCTGCAACACAGGTACATGCCCTTGACTGGGAATCGAACCCAAGACCTTTTCATGCACCGACTAATAATCTCACTACTTAGCAACACTGGCCAGGGCCATTCCACTATTTTTTGTTGATTGAGGGAGTCACAGTCCAACCAACTTCAAGGAGGGGAGAAATAGGTTCCATCCCTTGATGGGAAGTGGCAAGGTTCTGAAGAAGCATGTGGGACTAGAAATATTGCTGTTCCGTTTTTGGAACCTACAATCTGTCAGAGGACTGTGTTGTGTCCCCCATTTATGTATGAACTATACACAGTGATATATTAAAGTGGTTGTATGTGGGATTTTTGCTTGACTTTCCCTTTGTTCGTTTTTTCTTGTAGCTTTCAAATATCCATTCCAAGATAATACACATGCATTAGATTTGTAAAAGAGGAAAAAAAAAAACTAGATGCTTCTTTGTTTTTTTAAACTCTTCTTCTTTAACAGAAAAACAAAAACAAGGAAAATATGCTCAGGATCAGCAAAGCCATCCTTGCAACAATTGCATTTCACTCTCTCATTGCTCTCCATCTTCATTTCATCTGCTACTGCTGCTAGAGTCACCCTAGGTTCCTGGCCCAGATGTTTCCACAGCATCTTACCTACCTCTGCCTCCATCCTCATGGAGGAGAAAGTGATAGGCTTCAGAGTTCACAGTAAGGAATTAAACCAAGAGAACAAACCAGCCTTTAATACCTTCTATCAAGGCATCTCAGAAAAGAGAAAAGTACACAGTACTGAGAATAAACATGAGATATCTCTTCTTTTATTCACAGTGTTAAAGTGAATGAAAGAAGCGTATTTCCATTTCTCATGTTATGTGGGTCACCAATATTAAAAGTTCTTACTTTTCCAGCCTGTGTCTTACTGACTCACACTACTTGGAGTTTTGGACACAGGTAACTGTTACCTTCTCATACTCTTGCACTTCTGTGCAAGGCAGAGCAGGTTGGCTCAGGTGATTGTTGCTGGTGGAAACTGAAGGGCTGTGCTCCAACTGCTTTCTGCGGGGACGGTGCCCTTGGATCACTAATTAACCATAATCGTTATTAGAATAGCTATTGCTTTAAAACGATTTCTAAGCTTGGCCATTATTTTCAGCTTGTGTTCCCCTTCCCCTGCCCACTTGATTGGTTTTAAATTGCAACTGTCGACGGCAGCTTTCTATAGCACTCACTCATGGCTGCTCCAGCTTTCCACTTTCTCTTTCCATTCACATAGCTAAATTGGAAGTTTATCGTGCTTGATTTATATTTGGATGCATTTTTAAATGAAGAGTTAAAAGTTAAAAGTGTGCACAGCTGCAGGAAACATTATTGAAAGTCCTTTAAAACCATTATGTTGACTCACTCAAATGACTGCTACAAATGCACATTATAAAGTCGGCCTTTTAGCTGTTAGTATTTCATTGGAGTTTGTACTATGTTCCTTTGCTATTGGCGTATTTAATGGCTATCATTTAGCATCATAAAGCTAGACCTGTTTCTCTACATAAGAAAAATAATGAAACGTATAGAAAAATAAGTGAACATGGAGGGAGATTTTTAAATATGGTGGAGAGTTGAGGTTGAGGTGTGCATCAGAATGAGTTTGAAGCTACACTGGAACACACTGGCTTAAACTGTAAGTGCATTTATCATTTTGAGAAAGAAGAAGCACTTGTGGAGTGTGGGATTCAGGGTTAGTCACCTCAGTATCTCTGGGGTGACACCGCAGACCCACATTCTGTCAGTCTCTCAACTCTGTTACCCTCAACATCCTCCCCAGGCAGGGCTGGCTCTGTTTGTGGGGGTGAAAAAGGTTGCTGGTATCTGAGAGACTGCTGGGCTGATTGCTTCCTTTTTCATATTCCGCAGGAGAGGGGGGATTCGTGTGTGGGGCTAGGGGAGAGTGAGAGAGGGAGAAGAAGAGTGTTGGAGAAAGAGAGGAAGGAGAGAGCAGAAGGAGGGAGGAAGGGAGGGAAGAAAAGAAGGAGGAGGTAATGACAAGGTGGGGAGCAAGAGAAGAGAGATTTACTTAAAAATCTCTCTGATGGACCTTCAGGGAGGGCTCTGGTGATCATGAAGTGACCAGCTCAATCAGATAGTCTAACCATGACTAGAATAGAACATCAGATTGGTGCCTTTTCCCAGAGCTATGCATTGTCAGCCTCTTCTGGGTCTCTTGGGGAGCATAGGAGCAGGGTGCATCTCTGAACAATTTTAAGATTCTTTTAAAAAGAAGGATGAAATCGATATTGCCTAGGAAGTAACTAGTATCTGCTATGTGTAGGCAAATTATTGTAGTAAAAATCATGTGTAACACTTAGCCACATACCTTTATTAAAATATTCAGTTTAATAAAAATTACAAAAGCCTCCATTAATCAAAAAAAGGGGGGGATAGTATGGTAATGTAAGGAAAAATATCCTATAAGTAAATTACATCTAGAAAATTTTTACTTTACAAAATTAATTTTCATTTGTAATGCTCACAGCAAGACACCCATGAAAAACACACATGGTGTCTAAACAAGACAAAGGAAAATCATTTGGGCAAAAATAAAAAGGATCCCAAATCAATTATATAGAAAAGATTCCTTTCTTAACTTTTGGTTGAGAATATGTTTGTATATTTTCAGAAAACAACTCCAAGACCATGTGAATTCCTACAACAGAGAGGAATTGACAGGTCTGCTCCAACCACTAAGACAAGAGGAAAAACAGTCCAGAGATGGAAGACGCTGACGACGCCTTGCCACACGAGCAGTCAGCAGCTGGGCACCACTGCAGGTTGCCTAGGACCAAACCAGAGAGGGTCGGACCTGCATTGCCACCATGTGCCCACCATCCAGATATCATTGCTGACATGTACACATAAGGAACTGTTGGACATTGAAATTGGGACTCAAACATTTTTTGTTATTATATGTTTATTTCTAGTCTGCAGAGGCAAGATTTTTTAAAGGAAAGAAATGGGGGAAAAATAGATACAGAGGCAAAGAAGCATTGAACAGACTGTCAAACTATAGCGGGAAGGGAGGAGAGGTTGCTGGTGGTGGTGGGGGATCTGTAAGAGATCAACTGAAGGAGTTGTATGCATGCAAATAAGCATAACCAATGGATACAGGACACTGAGGTGGGGGAGGGCAGGTAAAGGCATGTACTGGGGGGATAGGGGAGGCTGGGGGGAGGTCAATGGGGAAAAAAAAGGAGACATATGTACTACTATTTATAATACTTCAAACAATAAAAAAATTATTTATATATAGGAATAGCTCATTGGAAATAACTCAAATATATTATAGAATTATAAAATAAGGTATATTAAAGTGAGTATATGTTAAACCAGTGGTCGGCAAACTCATTAGTCAACAGAGCCAAATATCAACAGTACAACGATTGAAATTCCTTTTGAGAGTCAAAAACCCACTTCTGTGCATGGGCCACGAAGTTTCAGTCACACTGTACATGCGAGCCTGCACGTGGTATTTTGTGGAAGAGCCACACTCAAGGGGCCAAAGAGCCGCATGTGGCTCGCAAGCTGCAGTTTGCCGACCACTGTGTTAAACCATTATCACAAACATTCTTATTTTTTCTTTTTGAGAATGCTGGAGGTACAATTTACTACTTCTATTTTATTTTTTAAATATGAAAGCATTTTTTTCCTACTTCATAATTATTTCTTCTTTCCATTATAAAAATATAATTTTAATATTGTTAAAATATAAACATATTAATTCATTTAATCCACAAATAAGTATAAATACCTACTTTGTTCAGGGTGTAATAGGCTAGGTGCCTTGGAAGCTATAAAAATTGAGGCAGAAAGTTTTGGGCCTCTAGCTGTTTATGGTATAATCAAAGAGATAAGACATGTGCATAAAAACCTCCAGTGCAAGGTAGAAAATATGTGCCATTAAGAAAATTATAGATAGAGGGGAGTAGTAAATGAGTCTCTTTCCCTATAAGATAATCTATGTGATTTTCCAAAACAAATCACTATTTTCAGTTCTCATAGAAATTATTACCAAGCGCCTCTTTCTTTATCATTACTTTTGTCATTATCAGCAGCTCTGCTCACTCTTATCATAGGCTAGTTTTACCTGCTTATGAGTCACAATAGAAGAACTTTTACCACAAAGCATTTAATTACTTCTTTGCCTCTAAGGAAGTTATAAGCTAAGATATTAAGCTAAGATGGTGACTATGTGCTCAGCCTCAAAAGCAGTCCTTAGCCCAGCTATCCCTGTAATGCCTGTGACAAACAGTACAATCTGTTATGTGGCAATTGATCCCATCACTATTCTACATCTCTGCCGATGATATTTGTTTGTTTGTTTTAATCCAGAACTGCCCTAAATACCCCAAAATTTAAATGGAAATTATTCATGAATTATATCACTGTATGCTGATTTAGACAAATGTAAGCAATTACAATGCACACCCACAGAATGGAATTGTCAGAGAGTAGTTAGTGAAGGTAGGCATTTTTTACAGCTACTTCAAATTAAGATCTTCATTTTGAACACTAGTTTGAACATTTTATTTGAAGCACTGCAAAATTACAGCACAGGAAAAGAGGAGATTTTATCATCAGTCCCAATTCTACCACTGACTAACTGGATTACATTTGTAATTGTGTTTGTTATGTCTGAATGTTTTCATCTGTGAAGAAAGGTAACCCACTCAGTTCCTAATGTCTAAATTCTATAGTGAAATATTAGAAACATAAAATATCAAAATAGATGGCAAAACTATTTATGAAAATGATGTCCACTTTATTACCAGCACATATATTTTCATGCATTAAAACAGGTAATTGAGAGTTAGCTACCATCAATATGGGAATAAGAAATTATTTATGTAGGAAAATATGAATTGTTTTTCAGCCTCTGGGAATGTTGCTTGTACTATCTCATTTCATTATCAAGTAAACCTTCATTGTAGACATTAAACTGTCACACAAGCTGATGAAAAACAGTAAAGCACAGAGTTAAAATTATTTGTCCAAGGCCATGCAATTGGTAAGTAGCAGAAGTAGAATATGAAGCCAGATCTCTCCATGCTTGTTTATTATAATCAAGTTATTCACCATAGTTTATTGGAAGTCTCTCTTGGGTATGTAACATTTTTCCATGGAGCAGCAATTTTCAACCAGTGTGCTGCAAGAATTTTTAAAATATGCAATACTTGCCCAATCTGTGTGGTTCCGTGGTTGAGAGACAACCTATGAACCAGAAGGTCACAGTTCGATTTCTGGTCAGGGCACATGTCCAGGTTGTGGGCTCAATCCCCAGTAGGGGGGTGCAGGAGTCAACAGATCAACAATTCACTCTCATAATTGATGTTTATCTCTCTCTCCCTCTGCCTTCCTCTGAAATCAATAAAAACTAGAGGCCCAGTGCACAAATTTTGTGTACCAGGGGTTGTCACTTAGCCCAGCCTGCACCATCTCCAATATGGGACCCTCTGAGGGATGCCTGACTGCCCTCTCACAATCCAGGACTACTGGCTCCCAACCGCTCGCCTGCCTGCCTGCCTGATTGCCCCTAACTGTTTCTGCCTGCCAGCCTGATCACCCCCTAACTACTCCCCTGCCAGCCTGATCGACACCTAACTGCTCCCCTGCTGGCCTGGTTCCCCCCAACTGCCCTCTCTTGCTGGCCTGGTTCCCTCCAACTGCCATCCCCTGCAGGCATGGTCACCTCTAACTGCCATCCCCTGCTGGCCTGGTCACCCCTAACTACCCCCTTCTGCCAGTCCAGTCACTCCTAACTGCCCTCCCTTGCAGTCCTGATTGCCCCCATTGCCCTCCTTTGTATGCCTGGTCCCTCACAACTGCCCTCCCCTTCTGGCCTGATCATCCACAACTGCCCTCCCCTGCTGGCCATCTTGTGGTGGCCATCTTGTGTCCACATGGGGGCAGCCATCTTTGACCACATGGGGGCAGCCATCTTGTGTGTTGGAGTGATGGTCAATTTGCATATTATCCTTTTATTAGATAGGATATATTTTAAAAAATAAGTAAATAAAATATGAAATATCTGACTAGTTAGAGACCCTGACCTCTTTCCGCTTAGATTGTCATATAGAAAAATGGCAGCTTCCCTGGCTAGTGTTCCTCAGTTGGTTAGAGCATAGTTAGAGCACTGTAGGGTTGCGAGTTCCATTCCAGGTCTCAGGTATTTTTTGTTTGTTTGTTTTTAATTTAAATTATTTATTGTTTAAAGTATCACATATATTTCCTTTTTTCCCCATTGACCTCTCCCCAGCTATCCCCTCACTGCCAGCACATGCCCTCCCTGCCCTCCACCCCAATCCCTGCTGTCTGTGTCCATTGGTTTTGCTCATATGCATGCATACAAGTCCTTTGGTTGATCTCTTACCCCCCACCACTTGCCTGACCTCACAGCTTGGACAGCCTGTTTGATGCTTCTTTGTCCCTGTGTCTATTTTTGTTCACCAGTTTATGATGTTCTTTATATTCCACAAATGAGTGAGGTCATGTGATATTTATCTTTCTCTGACTGGCTTATTTCACTTAGCTAAGGCTTTCCAGTTCCATCCATGCTGTTGCAAATGGTAAGAATTTTTTCTTTTTTTATAGTTGCATTGAATTCCATTGTGTAGATGTACCACTGTTTTTTAATCCACTCATCTGCTGATGGGCACTTAGGCTGTTTCCAAATCTTAGCTATTGTAAATTTTGTTGCTATGAACATAGGGGTGCTGGTGGGAATGCAGACTGATGTAGCCACTCTGGAAAACAGTTTGGAATTTCCTCAAAAAATTAAAAATGGAACTTCCATTGGACTCAGTAATTCCAAGTATTGGGTTTGGCCCCTCATCATGGTACTTATGGGAGGCAGCCAAATAATGTTTCTCTCTCACATTGATGTTTCTCATTCTCTAAAATCAATATATATCAATTAAAAAAAAAGAAACAGGTCTTTAGGTGAGGATTAAAAGAAAAAATGACAGCACAACAATTACTGTGCAGTGTGAATGCCCTGTCTTGAACCACAAATATATATATCATATAACAGATTTGCATTTTATTAGTCACATTACATAATAAGGTTCCCTCTGATTGGTTAATTCTAGAAATCCATATTCAAGTAGAGGCACCTGGTTTTTTTAAAAATTACTTTGGAGTAAAAAGTTCAATAATTATTTTGGGGGGGGGAGGGGAGTGTAAATCTATCAAAATTGTACCTATTTTTTGTCAGATTCACAAAAATGCGGTTTTATTTTTTTTTTGGTGTGCCACAGAATTTTAAAGTAATTAAGTTCATGTGTGCCATGAGTTGAAAATGGTTGAAAATCGCTTCAATGGAGGAGAAATTTTTTTTTCTTTTGTTAGAATTATTTATTAATAAACCACAGAAAATAGGCACTCCACTAAAGGTTAAGGAAAGGTTGAACAATTTTAAATTGCCGATACACTTTCAGGGAGGCAGGTTTGGACAGTGCAGAGCAATCGCTCTTCTCCTTTCTTTGTAGAAGTGATAGAAGGGACTGCTCCTGCCTGTCTCCTGAGAATGCTTTGAAGTGCTCTACAGGGTATGTTGTAGGAGAATTTGGCCATAGTTTCCATTTATGTAAAGAGAGGTTTTATTTTAAAAGCACTTTCACATGCATTATGTAAATATTCAGTAATGAATACTTAATCCAAAGACATCTGAGTCTCATCTATATTTTTATGGGGCATAATTTAAGCAACTTTTAGTCTCCTGCTATCTCTGCCCTCTAAAGAACCCCGCTTATGGCAGCCTGTTATAAACTAGATTTAATAAATGTCCAATATCAATTCACCTTACACATAAATAAAACACTTCATTCCAAAATACAACTTGTTACAGATAGTTTTGTTTAGATAGTTAGTGGGCTGCACTGGATGGAGTACAATGGAAACAATATAGTGCAGGACACTTAGAGCACTTACTCTGCTGAAAATGCTCAAGATTAAAATTAAAACAATAAACTTCAACCTAGATGTGTCTTCATTACTAAAATAGCATGGGGCCATTTACTTTAACAATGTCAACTCACTTTCACTCTCACATTTTGTTTAATTAGTAAAGGAAGTAATATGCAAGAGCACACCTTGTGGTGTCCCATTACCTTGGAGAAATGTTTTATCTGTTCCTAAAAATAACAAGTCCAATTCTTACACCCTCTGTAGAATGAAAAGTTATCTCAGTGAGAAGATGTACAAACACTAAAATAAAATGGACTTTCAATTTCTAAAGAGAATTGTACTTGAAAGCATGATAAAAACAGGTATTGTGTATATTTTATACCCAGTACTGTGTAAAAAACAAAACAAAAACAAAAACAACAAAAAAAAGAGAGCACAGTCTCAAAAAATTTTTATGAAAGTAATTTTGTCATGAAATTTGCCCAGATAGTGAAAGGAATCTAAAACTGACAGAAATAGTAAATATCTATTCTTGTAAAAACCATTTTAGTTACTACTAGTGCATGTAACAATTTAGTAAATATTTTATTTCCAACTATTTTGAAATTGTAGTGAAAAGGAAATTAGCTGTGTTTATCCAACTCCTAGCATGACCCTACAGATTAGCAGTCATCAAAACATAATTTAAAAAATAAATAACCCAAAATGATTTATTTTGGTTAACACAATAGAGGGTTGAAACTACATTGAATAAGTGAGACTCATTAGGTTTAATCATAAAGCAAGTTTATTTTATCTCCCATATGTTTATTCAGGAGTTAAGTTTCGCCTTGTCTCTGGATGATAACGAAGACAGGCTCATAACTTTTCTATTCATACATCAGTAATAAAGAGTTCTATGATCATATTAAGTCAACAAACAAGTTGCCCTCCATGGTAATCTCACTGTTCTTTCCAGTTTAATTTTCCATCTCCCTTGCTAGGGTCTGTTCTATGCAGGAAGTCTGAGGCTAAGGATGGGACTTGGTTGAAGTTTTTCCCCATTGAGTCTCCCTTAGGTTGCTAACCCAGTTTCTTGGTGCCTTTGATTTTGGCATGGACAGCGAACAAGAGACGTAAACGAAGCAGGAAAGCACTGGTCTTCTAGTATTAAAAAAATGTTTTTATACTCTCTGGGCCTCACAAGTGTTTGGAGTTGATTCTCAAGGTAAAGAGCTCTCCCCATCACTGGTACTGTTTGTTTTCTGTCTCTTGATCCATTTGATACACACTCCTACACCACAACCTACATCCTTACTGCAGCTCCTGGGAGATCAGAGATTCATGGAGCCCATCTCTGCTGAACCATAATATAATGATTTTTTGGTGTTTTTTTAAAAAAGATTTTAAAATTAAACCTTAGAGAGAGAGGAAAAGAGAGAAACCAATGTGAGAAACATGGGTAACCTGTCTCCTGCACACCCTCCACCTGGGATTGATCCTGCAACCTAAGCATGTGCCCTGACCAGAATCAAACTGGCATCCTTTGGGTGCATAGGACGATGCCCAACCAACCGAGCAGCACTGACCAGGGCTTTGGTACTTTTTTAAAAAATATATTTTATTGATTTTTCACAGAGAGGAAGGGAGAGGGATAGAGAATCAGAAACATCGATGAGAGAGAAACATCAATCAGCTGCCTCCTGCACACCCCCTACTGGGTATGAGCCCGCAACCAAGGTACATGGCCTTGACTGGAATCGAACCTGGGACCCTTGAGTCCGCAGGCCGACGCTCTATCCACTGAGCAAAACCGGTTAGGGCGGCTTTGGTACTTTTGACACCAAAATGAAAAGTGGAAACATGCACTCATTCTTTGTAAACTCCAATAGTGCCCGCTGCTTGCAAAGCTGACACCTTTCCTCAGCATTCCTCAGCTATGTCCTTAGCATTTCTCGGGTCTGCTATACTTCTGATTTCTCAGTGTTTATTTAGACCACTGTCCATTGCATCACTCACTACCCAGCTCTCCAAGTATTTCCTTGAATCAGTTACCCTCAAGTTTAAAGGACAGGGGAAGTAACATTCATCCCTCCCATTTTGGGGGGGAGGTTTGGGGGATAGTTGGGAGACTAAACATTACACTACAGTTCTCTCTAAGGAAATCCCCGTCACCAAATATGCTCCAATATCTATGCTCTGTATAATTTTGTATACCTTTAGTCTGAGTGAAAGTTTTGAGTCACCTAATTAGTTTTCAGACTCCTACTTTTAATTTTTTGCAGGATACACTCCTCTGGCATTAACTTCCATTGTGTTCATATTTGAGCCAAGAGTGGGATAGGAAGAGAATCATCATAACATCTCATTCCCAGGTTTCCAGTAGTTTTCTCCTTGAAGCTGCCTATACAACACCAACTGTAGGAATTGCTTGAGAAAATGATGCTAAGGACTCTGGCGTGGCCTTAGAATATTAGTGAGAAGATACTTAGAAATGAATTAGACATTGGTCTTTAAAAGTTATTTTAATATTTGGCCTATGTAGATGAAACATAAGCAATGACAACAAATTCATTCATTGCTTTAACTCTATATTAATAACACCACGTTAGATCCTTCCCACCAGCAGTCCAAAGTCCCAACTAAATGATTTCATTTTAAATTGTGCTAAAATCTGTAAGAAAGACTTAACTTGTTCCTTCATGCTTTTAGACTTAATATCAAATTAGAGATTATAAATCAGAAATTAGAAATTTTTCTTTGCAGAAAACTCTGTATTTATAATTAATTTTAAATTTGTGTTCAGATGTTTGATATGGAATAAGTTTCTTTCCCCATGCCCCCCCCAAGGCTAGCAACAATTCAAAAATGCCAAATTCAAAAATATACTTCAGTATTTATGTTATGAGAGAAGAATTATGTGTAAGCATTCCTACATTAGTTTGTAAAACTTTGGTCAATATTTTGTATTGATCATTAACTACCTTTTTAAAAATCTGCTCAGATGTTGGAAAATGTTGTTGACATGCTATATAGGCAGTTGTTTGTTGCAAAAGTACTTCCCAAAATTGCCAAAACTACAGTCACAAGGAAGAAGTGAAGGTGAAAAAAATGTGATCAGCCTAGTACAGAGGAGTCACTAAAGTATCTTCTTGTTTTAAGCTCAGAACTGAAAGAAATACAAAGAACAAATCTGCAACATATCTGTGTTTGCTTTTTAAAAAGTAAAGTAAAATGCTATCAATGATCACAGGATTTATAAATGTAGCACAAAATTTTTATGCTATTATATTCAAGATATTTGTGGCTTGGAATATTCTAATCAGATCCCAAAATTTCCAGAAAGAGATAAATGATTCAGGGTTCTGAGTTCCAAATTAAGTTACTTTTTATTTTCCAGGCCATGTGATGTATGACTCAGTACCCAAACTTCCACTTCCTGGGCACATCTGTTTGATTCTGTTCCTTGGGGAAACTCACAAGCCTGAGGTTATTAACTTGGTCCTGAAAGAATATTGAAGTACTGCCTCCTACTATCTTAATCCATAGTAAAATTACCACAGATCTCTCTCATAATTGCAAGGTCAGATGCACATTTCTCACCCCTGAATTGTAGTCTCCACTCAGGTCACATTGGAAGTAGCAGATGCTACTATTAACTGAGTGTTTATTGTATGCTAGATATGGCAAATATCCATGGTAGAGAAACATTGATTGGCTACCTCCTGCATGCCCCCTACTGGGGATCAAGCCCACAACCCAGGCATGTGCCCTGACTGGGAATCAAACCAGTGACCTCTTGATGAATGGGACAACGCTCAACCAACTGAACCACACCAGCTGGGCTAGGCTTTATAATTTCACTAATAGGTAGAGAATTCAAAATCAGAGAGGTTAAAGTCTTCCTCAAATTATTCCAGCTCATAAGCAAAAGAAGCAAGAGGCACACCAGGGTCATATTGACTCAGATGTGCTCATTCAATGTTTGATGTTACCTCCATAAATGACAAGGATGAATGAGCTACATATGGAAAGTGTTAAGCATGGGACCAACCACAGAGCCCCAAACCAGAATCCTTGCTTCTGATTCTTGAATCTCTTCCCCTCTTGGTGATAGTATCAGGCAGGTAAGAAGCAGGCTCCATGACTTGCTGTGTTATGTTTCCAAAATAGTTTATGTGTCATTACTCCACAACTATATATGTAAAGAGCCAAGGTCCATAATGACCAAGGCTTGACTGAACACCGGATGCTGACTGGCATGGAAACTGACCAATCATAACCTAATCCGGGTGAACTGTGAAGGCAGAACCTAAGGTGGGAGCTGAGGAGAGATTTTAAGGGCAATAGCTATTTGGTATAAGGTGTAAGAAAGCAGTTCAATTTTTAAATGACCTGTTTGGTAGTATAGTGTATATGGCTGGCAATCAGTTCAGACATAGGGATTATGTGTTTTTGTCTGCCGAGAGCATCTCCTCCTGCTGAAAAAGGCTCCCTCCCCCCATTTAAGCAATCCTATCCTATATAATCTATCTATACTACCAAAAGGGTAATATGCTAATTAGTCGACCAGCCATCTTTGGGATGTCAGACTTCCTTCCAGACAAAGCCATGGTGGTGGGGGCCGAGGCAGAGGCAGTTGGGGGAAAGATCAGGCTGGCAGGGGAGGGCAGTTAGGGGCAATCAGGCAGGCAGGCAGGTGAGTGGTAAAAGCCAGCAGTCCCAGATTACAAGAGAGATGTCTGACTGCCAGTTTAGACAGGTGGTGAGACATCCCCCAAGGGGTCCCCGATTGGAGAGGGTGCAGTCTGGGCTGAGGGATCCCGCCCCCTGTGTATGAATTTCCTACACTGGGCCCCTAGTATGTAAATAAATACATGTATCTACACACCTACACCCCCCCACACACACACACACAGGGACACAAATATAACTGACCTTATACTCTTAACAAGCACTAAAATAGGCATCCTATCTAATAAAAGAGTAATATGCAAATTGATCATTACTCCAACACAAAAGTTGTCTGCCCCCATGTGGACACAAGATGGCTGCCACAAAATGGTCGGCAGGGAGGGCAGTTGTGGGCGATCAGGTCAGCAGGGGAGGACAGTTGGGAGGGACCAGGCCTGCAGAGGAGGGCAGTTAGTGGTGATTGGGCTGGCAGGAGAGTCGGACAGTTAGGGGTGAGCAGGCCTGCAGGGGAGACCAGTTGGGGGTGACCAAGCCTGCAGGGGAGGGCAGTTAGGGGCAATCAGGCCAGCAAGGGAGCAGGTAGGTATCAATCAGGCTGGCAGGGGAGTGGTTAGGGGGTGATCAGGCTGGCTGGCTGGCAGAAGTGGTTAGGGGCAATCAGGCAGCAGGCAGGCGAGCAGTTGGGAGTCAGTAGTCCTGCATTGTGAGAGGGGTCCCAGATTGGAGAGGGTGCAGGCTGGGTTGAGGGACACACACACACACACACACACACACACACACACGTGCACGGATTTTGTGCACCGGGCCTCTAGTTGAGAATATAAATATGAATGGGATAAGATCCCTGTCTCTAAAAGTCTTATAATCTCACCTTAAAGACATGATAGGTTATAACACTATCAGGTAAGTGCGTTAGTAGATAAAAATATTTGTGGAGCAGAGGGTCAGGATGATTTCCTCCTGTGTTAGTACACATTGGGAAATGAAGGGGCATTTTTTGCATTGCAGGCCTTTTCTCCATTTTACAGCTTACATCACATTCAATAACATCCATTGCCCCATTTTTATTACTCATCAAAGTAATTCATTTATTGAAATGGTGCACTGTCTTCTTGAAGGCTTCAAGATTATGTCTCAAAAAGCAAATGGGTAGTACTCTGGCCAGGACTTGAGTTCAGGAGGCCTGGAATGACTTGGTTACTAACCTTAAGAAGCTTACCTTTAAATAAGAGTAAACTATATGTAAACAAAGAAAAACAATGAAATGTAGAAAGTAATAAATGCTCTTCTGTGATAAGTGATATTAACAAACGAACGTAGGTGCTTTATTTTAAGTCATGATGAAATTCATTGAATGGGCATAACTGTATTAAAATAAGCAACCCCCTCTTTTTCTGTCTTGATTCTTCTCCACTGCATAATCAATGATATAGCAAGCTTATTGTTATTCAAATAGGTACCAAAAATTAATGTTTGGAATTAGAGTCATTTCTCAAATGAGACCAAAAGAGGTTTGTAACGGCCATTGCCTCATCAGCATTTAGCCTCTCTTCTGAAGGACAGGAGAGTATGAAAGAGAGGAATCAGAATTAGGAAGAGTGGAGATCAAAGAAAGGCCAAAGGACAGGAATTTTTTTCATTATACTGTGGACTTTAATGGATCTCCGTTGTCAGTCTAATTTGTAAAGATCAATGGCTTCTGTGAAACTGCAGTCTGGCTTCCCTATCTCCTTTTAATTCATCTACTCAGCACCTGATTCCCTTTTGAAAGATAAGAGCATGAGAGAGTTTTAAGATATTTTTACTAGTTCTTTTTTTTCTTCTTCTTTCCTGAGCTATCAAGTAACCTAAAATATATATGGTAATGAAAACTTCTTATCAGGGAATAGGATGTGAAAGCCATCAGTTGAAATATTGTCAAAATACAAGCAAACTACAGTTTATCAGAATGCTTTTAAAGTTGTGTTTACAAGTTGCCAAATATGTGAGGGAAAAATAAGAAATGGAATCAAATTTTTAGAAATTTCTTAATATCTAACTGGAAAAAAATGCAGTATAGCTGGCACAGTTTTCACCATCTCTCCAGATATCCTTACATCAAAAACAAATCTTGAAATTATTAGTGCAAGCATATTTTAGATATTTCATAGGGTTTATTAGTCATAATACATGTCATAGATGGTATGTCCACTTGTTTTATTTTAGCAGAGCATATCTATTTACCTAATATTTATGAGTTTTGTCTCATACAGTGTTGGTGTTAATATATTCACCTTTTTGTTATTTCAATGTTTTGCTTTGTTACTTTAAACTACAAGAGAACAAAAATGAAATATATTACATTAAAATATTGATAAGTAGTCCTTTAAATACAACTATAAACATATTATAGTAAATATATATATAATCTTATAATGTCATATGTAATATTAATATACATTATATAAATATATTTTATGTATTATATAAATATTTTATAGATTTTATAAGTACATGATATATGTTTTATTAATAATATATTATACTGGAAGCCCAGCGCACAAAATGGCACAGCCCCGCCCACCTGCCAGCTGCCCTGCTGAGCTCGCAGCCCTGCCCACCCACGCTAGTCTTTGGTCGTAAGGCATTAGGGCCACAGGCCCTTTATAATATAGATAATAAATATATTTGCCACCACAAAAAACTTTATATTTTGTATGGTTCTATATATACAGACATGCTGCTCCTCTATTTCCATAGAAAACAGCTCATTACCAAAAAAGTGTGATATTACAAATTAATGATATTTTATTGAAAATTTTTAAAATATAGAATATGTTCTAATGTTTGGGCATAGTCACCCACATCTACTATATACAGTGTTGATAGTCCCGCCTTATAATAGTAACACTGAGATCCTAAACAACCTTCAATCATCCAAGGAAGAATCAATTGTTTTTTGCATAATGTTCTGTGAAGGTCAAGGAAGTGGACTAATACATTTTAAAAGAGTTTTAAATGATACATTTTGAAATCAAAGGGTTCCCTGTTTGTTTCAGTTAAACTGAAATACAATTTACTACAATATCACATTCCCAAAAAATCTTAGTAATTTGAGGTTTGCTATGTGATTCACTTTTAAAGAACCTGGGAGTCTATGATGAAAAGAAAGTGAAGGAGAATAAAGTTTTGTAGCATGAGTCAAAAAAACTTAGTCTTGAATCTCATCTCTGTGATCCAGCAGATTGCCACAGCACAGAAAGAAAATAAATTCTAGGAAAATATGTGCTCAAAACTTTTTATTTTCCTATATCTTGCCTTGCAGTTAAAGGAACTCAAGAGTCCAACACCTAGGGTTTAGGCTTAAAGGAGTATCATTGAGAGCCACACTTATACCTTCATCACAAAACCTAATTGGACCCGAGTCCATGTGCAAAGAACAAAGGAAATAGCATTGGTGAGAAGGTCTCTAAGACAACAAATCAAATCAATGCCACAGTTCCATTCATTCTTTGTATCACTCCCCACTTTATTCTGCATCAATTCACTGTCTCATTTTAAAATAAATCATGAAAAAGGCATATGTACTGAAAAATTAGAAAAGGATATATTTTTGAAATTTGCAATCTTTATTGTTTAAAGTATTACATAAGTTTCCTTTTTCCCCCATTGGCCACTCCCTGGCTGTCACCACACCCCAGCACATGCTCTCTTTCCCCCTCCCCCTGTCTGTGTCCATTTATTATGCTAATGTGCATGCATACACGTTCTTTGGTTAATCTCTTACCCCCTCACTCCCTGCCTTCTCTCATAGATTGGACAGTCTGTTCCATGCTTCTATGACTCCGGTTCTATTTTTGTTCATCAGTTTATGTTGTTCATTATATTCCACAAATGAGTGAGATCATGTGATATTTGTCTTTCTCTGACTGGCTGATTTTACTTAGCATAATGCTTTCCAGTTCCATCCCATACTGTTGCAAATGGTAAGAATTTCTTATTTTTTACAGCAGCATAGTATCCCATTGTGTAGATGTAACACTGTTTTTTAATCCACTCATCTGCTGATGGGCACTTAGGCTGTTTCCAAATATTAGCTATTGTAAATTTTGCTGCTATAAACATAGGGGTACATATATCCTTTTGATTAGTGTTTCTGACTTTTTTGGGATATATTCCTAGAAGTGGGATTAGTGGGTCAAATGGAAGTTCCATTTTTAATTTTTTGAGGAAATGCCATACTGTTCTCCACAGTGGCTGCACCAGTCTGCATTCCCACCAGCAGTGCAAGAGGGTTCCCTTTTCTCCGCATCCTCTCCAGCACTTGTCATTTGTTGATTTGTTGAGGATAGCCATTCTGACAGGTGTGAGATGGTACCTCATTGTTGTTTTGATTTGCATCTCTCAGATGATTAGTGACTTTGAACATGTTTTCATATGTCTCTTGGCCTTCTGTATGTCCTCTTTCGAAAAGTGTCTATTTAGATCCTTTGCCCATTTTTTGATTATATTGTTTATCTTTCCTTTGTTAAATTTTATGAGTTCACTATAAATTTTAGAGATTAAACTATTATCAGAGATAGCATTGGCAAATATGTTCTCCCATGCAGTGGGCTTTCTTGTTGTTTTGTTGATGATTTGCTGTGCAGAAGCTTTTCATTTTGATCTAGTATCATTTGTTTATTTTCTCTTTAATTTGCTTTGCCCTAGGAGCCGTATCAGTAAAAATATTGCTAGGGCATATGTCTGCTATTTTGCTGCCTATGGCTTCTTCTAAGATTTTTATGGTTTCCCATCTTATGTTTAAGTCCTTTATCCATTTAGCTTAGCTTTTATTTTTGTGTGTGGTGTAATTGGCAGTCTAGTTTCATTTTTCGTATGTATCTGTCTAATTTTACCAACACTATTTATTGAAGAGACTGTCTTCACTCCATTGTATGTTCTTGCCTCTTTGTCAAATATTAATTGAGCATAATGGCTTGGGTCGATCTCTGGATTATCTGTTCTGTTCCATTGGTCTATATGTCTGTTCTTGTGCCAGTGTTTGTTTTTTTTTAATTTCTTTATTGATTAAGGTATCACATATTTGTGCTCATCCCCCCATTCCCCTCCCAAACCCTTCCCCACACATATCCCCACCCTCCTGTTGTCCGTGGCCACTGGTTAGGCTTATATGCATGCATACAAGTCCTTTGGTTGCTTTCTCCCCATACCCCTACCCTCCCCTAGCTTCCCTGAGGTTTGACAGTCTGATCGATGCTTCCCTGTCTCTGGGTCTGTTTTGGCTTTGTAGTATAGCTTGATATCTGGTTTTGTGATCCCTCCAACTTTGTTATTCTTTCTCAAGATTGCTGCAGCTATTTGGGGTCTTTTTTTATTCCATATGAATTTCTGGAGAGTTTGTTCTAGGTCTCTGAAGTATGGCATTGGCATTTTAATTGGGATTGCTTTGAATCCATAGATCGCTTTGGGTAATATGGACATTTTAATGATGTTGATTGTACCAATCCAGGAACATGGCATATTCTTCCATTTGTTCATGTTTTCCTCTATCTCTGTCTTCAATGTCCTGTAATTTTCTGAGTGCAGGTCCTTTACCTCCTTGGTTAAATTTATTCCCAGGTATCTTAATTTTTTTGTGGCAATGGCAAATAGGATTTTTTTTTTTTTTTTTAGTTTCTCTTTCTATGAGTTCATTATTGGTGTATAAAAAAGCCATATATTTCTTGGCCTTAATTTTGTATCGTGCTATATTGCCAAATTCATCTATTTGTTCTAATAGTTTTTTTTAATTATTATTATTATTATTGTTTTAAGTATTACAAATAGTAGTACATATGTCTCCTTTTTTTCCCCCCATTGACCTCCCCCCCAGCCACCCCTACCCCCCAGTATCTGCCCCCTTGCCACCAGTGTCTTGTATACATTGGTTGTGCTTATATGCATGTGTACAAGTCCTTCGTTTGGTCTCTTACAGCCCCCCAACCTCTCCTGCCTTCCCAATGTAGTTTGACAGTCTGTTCAATACTTCTTTGCCTCTGTATCTTTTTCCCACCATTTCTTTCCTTTAAAAAGTTTTGCCTTTGCAGACTAGAAATAAACATATGATAAAAAAATAACAACAAAAAAATGTCTGAGTCCCAATTTCAATGTCCAACAGTTCCGAGTCCCCGTTTCAATGTCTAACAGTTCCTTATGTGTACATGTCAGCAATGATATCTGGATGGTGGGCACATGGTGGCAATGCAGGTCCGACCCTGTCCGGTTTGGTCCTAGGTAACCTGCAGTGGTGCACAGCTGCTGACTGCTCACGTGGCAAGGCATTGTCAGCGTCTTCCATCTCTGGACTGTTTTTCCTCTTGTCTTCGTGGTTGGAGCAGACCTGTCAATTCCTCTCTGTTGCAGGAATCCACATGGTCTTGGAGTTTTTTTCTGAAAATATACAAAACAACCCAATCAAAAACTGGGCAACTGATCTAAATAGACACTTTTCAAAAGAAGGCAGAAGGCAGGCCAAGAGACATATGAAAACCTACTCACAGTCACTAATCATTAGAGAGATGCAAATCAAAACAACAATGAGGTACCATCTCACACCTGTCAGAATGGCTATTATCAACAAATCAACAAACGACAAGTGTTGGAGAGGATGCGGAGAAAAAGGAACTCTTTTGCACTGCTGGTGGGAATGCAGACTGGTGCAGCCACTGTGAAGAACAGTATGGAGCTTCCTCAAAAACTAAAAATGGAACTCCCATTTGACCCAGTGATCCCACTTCTAGGAATATATCTCAAGACTAGAAACACGAAATCAGAAAGGAAATATGCACGCCTATGTTCATAGCAGCACAATTCACCATAGCCAAGATTTGGAAACAGCCTAAATGCCCATCAGCAGATGAGTAGATTAAAAAACTGTGGTATATCTACACAATGTGATACTATGCTGCAGTAAAAAAGAAGGAGTTCCTACCATTTGCAATAATATGGATTGAGATGGAGAATATTATGTTAAGTGAAATAAGCCAGGCAGAGAAAGATAAATATCACATGATCTCACTCATTTGTGGAATATAATGAACAGCATAGACTGATGAACAAGAACAGCTCCAGAGGCTGAGAAATGTCGATCAGAACATCATACCTCAGGTAAGGTAGGGGAGGGTGGGGAAAGGAGGAGAGATCAACCAAGGGACTTGTATGCATGCATATGTACCTAATCAATGGACACAGACAACAAGGGGGCGGGGCATAAGTAGGGAGGGGGGTTATGGGGGAATAAGGACACATGTTAAAAATAAAAATTAAAAAAAATAATTAAAAAATTATAAAATAAAAATAAATTACTAAATCTAAGCCATACTAGTGGTCACCATAACGTTAAGAGAAATTGTTTCATATGACAAAGATTTTTTAAATGAAACTCTCTGTAGCCTGAAAATTATTTTGGAAGGAAACAAAGAGAAGTTTCCTTCAAAAGTCATAGGATTGTAATTGAAAGTCAAAATATTTGGCCTCTTGAACTAAAGTAAGTAATCTGTGTTTTGCCTCCCTGACAAAGTTTATATAAAGCTACAAAAAGAAATTGACAGCCAGTTTGAAATGGAATTGCCAGGGCCTAGAGCAAAGAATATCCTTACATGATATTATTCTACAATGTCATTATAATTTTAGATATTTTACAACAGCATATTGTACAATTATCCCAAACAAACTTACAAACTAATTCTTTGAATGGTTGGCAGTAATTTACAAAAAAAAAAAAAAAAAAGAAAGGATTTAATCCCTTTCAGAAGGAATTAAGGCACTGGGAAGGCACTTGAGCATCCTATATTGGCCCCTCTTGCCTTTTGTGCCAAGAGGGACCCTCTTCTCACAATCCAATTGCCCTCAGCTGTTGCCTGAGCTTTCTGTTCATGCTGAGCTTGAAGCCTCGTGGGGGCTGGTACCATGGAGCTGTCTCACACACTCAATTGTGTGAGCTGGACCCTCACTGGAGAAGAAACCCGAGTTCCCCGAGATATGTGATCAGCACCGGGACCCCGCCAGCAGGCCAGGGGTTCCCAAGGCAGGTGCTGGGTGTGGAGGCCACGGGGGCATAGGCTACCAAGGAGACAGAACTGAACCTCACATCACCCTGCTTGGCCCCGGAGGATAGCTGGTTAGCCAGAGAAGGGTAAGATTCCTCAAGGAAGGAACAACCTAAGACAGGCACAGTCGCAGAGGGGCCATCAGGAGTGAACTTGGCGGGGCAACAGAAGTGGGGCACAGAACCTCACCCCCCCAACATTGTAGGGGCTTGAACCCTCGACCCTTCTGAAGGAGGTCTCCTGCCCCCATGGCTATTTTGTGCTTCCCACACCCAGCTCAGATCGGGACCCAGGCAACAGAAAGAGACTTGGCCCAGCTCACATCAAGATACAGGTTTCAGACAGAGACTTAGCCCAGCTCAGATCGGGAACCAGGTAACAGACAAGAGACTTGGCCGACAGCAGCTGCCCTATATCTAAATTCAGCCTAGCATCAGGAATGCTCAGGGCCCACTCAAGAATGCAAATAATCCTTCCCACTAATATTTACAGGGTAAACTAAGATTGTTGGTAGAGTATTAAATTTGACAGTAAAATAGTTATCAAGTTTTCAAATTAATTTAAATAGGCTAATTGAAATAAGTGAATTTCAAGTAAATTTAATTGTACTGGACAAAAAGCTGTTCTTAAAGTAATAACTAAAATTTCTATTGGTAGTTCATCTCATGGTAAAATTCCTGAACATGCAATGAACCTAAAGCAGTCATATTTTTGGGGGAAAAAAATTAAATTTAAAGTTATCAAGACTGCATTATAAAATTTACAAAAACCTCCATTGATAAAAAAAAAGGGGGGGGGATAGTAGGGTAATATCAAATAAGGAAAAATATCCTATAAGTAAATTACATCTAGAAAATTTTTACTTTACATAATTAAGTTTCATTTGTAATGCTAACAGCAAGACGGCCATGAAAAACACACATGGTGTCTAAATAAGACAAAGGAAAATCATTTGGGCAAAAATAAAAAGGATCCCAAATCAATTATATAGAAAAGATTCCTTTATTAACTTGAGTTCTAATAGGGTTTTGATGGAGTCTATAGGATTCTCTATATACAATACCATGTCATCTACGAATAGTGACAATTTTACTTCTTCTTTTCCAATTTGCATGTCTTTTATTTCTTCTTTTATGATAGCTATGGGTAGCACTTCCAGTACTATGTCGAACAGGAGTGGTGAAAGTGGGCATTCCTGTGTTGTTCCTCTTCTTAAGAGAATTGTTTTAGTTTTGCCCATTGAGTATGATGTTGGAGTCTATGGTCATACCACCCTGAACGCACCTGATCTCTCCTGATCTCGGAAGCTAGGCAGGGTTGGGCCTGGTTAGTACTTGGATGGGAGAAAAGTATCTTAACCAATAGGTTCTTAAAGAACAGTTAATAAATTAGTGAAAAGTATAAGAATAGTTGTAATGTAAACATTCAAATAAATATTATACCTTAGTCTAAAAAAAAATTATCAAAAGTATGACCTTTCAAAACAAGCTCACAGTTCAGATAAAAGAAATGGAAGTTCAAGGAAATGATTATATGACAAGAAATTAATATTAATCTGGAAGTGTGAAAACAAAGAAACTAGAACTGAATATATCACAGGGATAAAAGCAACATTCACTACTACAAAAAATGGAGCAAATATGACTGACAAAGGCAAGAGAGAGAATGGATTGAGGTGAGGAGATTACAGAGATGAGGGGACTCCATAGTTTGCAAGATTAAGGGAAGACAGAAAAGCAGAGATCAAGAAAATGCATCATCAATAATTCTGACTGAACAAACTTAAAGTAAATTCTATGTATAAAGCATACAGCTTATCTGAAATTTTATTTTAAAGTTTATTTTTTTTTAATTAAGAGGAAACCTACTTTCCGGAAAAATTATAATAAAATATTTGAGACTCTTCTGGTCAAGCTACAGATTTTCAAAGGTTTTAACAAAGCAAAGTACACAGTGCAAAAATTCAAAATGACATTAGATTTATAAAAGTAATCAGTACCAGAAACTACCAAAGATATATCTCCAAGTTTGAAGGTGAAAAAATATTGGTTACTTATGCTTTGAAATAAAGGAAAAAGAAAGAAAATGTTCTTAGTATTCATAAATGCAAAGAATTAAAAAGAGAAGGGTAGGGAAAGGGGCTGTATAGGAAAGTAAGGTTTTGAGTGAAGTAAAATGGGAAATAACCAAGTAGCCACCAAAAACATTATCTAAATAAAATAACTCTGGAATGGAGAAGCTGTGTTTAAATGACTCATAAGTGATCTACTGAAGCTCCTTAACTATAAAATACTAGTGTCCCGGTGGACGGATTTGTGCACATTGAAAGGAAATTAATTAGAAGGTGGCTGGCAGGGTAGGACTGGGTGACACTGATCGGACACGCCCTGGAGCCAAACTCCCATAGTCTCCCTCCCTGGTGTCTGTGGAGTGAGAGGGATCCCTCAGGCAGGTGGAGTCCCTTGGCCTAGCCTGTGAGGATCGAGCTGAAACCGGCTCTCTGACATCCCCCAAGGGGTCCAGGAATTTGAGAGGGCATTCTGCAAAGTTGCTGTCATACAGGGTGTAGAACACAAGTGCAAGTGTGTAGTAAACCAGATGGGGCCAACAGTGCCCCAGCAATAACATAACCCATGGCCGAAGGTGGAATCACATGGCCCCGCATTGAATCAGGCTCCCTCCTCTCTAGTTTCAGGGTGCATCACCCAAGAATTACCACTGTCAAGTCACTGCATCTCAGCAGATACTGCACTGAGTGTCTTTCCCCTCAGGGTCAGGGCACACCAGAGCAACTGGTCGGATGGTCAGACACTAAGCATATTAGCCCTTTATATATATAGATGCTAGAAATTATTGGAATTATGTTTAATAGAATGCAAATTAACAGAGCATATTATATGGCTAAGATTACTATGTTTTTAAAGCAAGGAGTCAATAATTGCAGTCTAATTTGAAATATACAATTAAAAGACACATCATGGTAGTAACATATTTTCACTACTTTCTTAACTTTAGAGGAATATATTTAAGTTCCATATTTTTGATATGTGTGTATTTATAAACATTTACCTTAAATTCAGCAATTCCTTTCCTTATTCTTCACTAGTGGTTGTTGTTAAATTTTAATGAAAGAAGTACTTTTTCTAAAATAACATGTATAGTATAGTTCATTTCTCATAAAGTCTCAGCAATCTCTCCTTCTTCATGCATGTGTTTACAAAAAAATATCATGCCAGGAGCCAGTTCCAGCATGTCATAATTACAAGAGTTTCATCAAAATGTTGATGAAGCTTGGGGGCTCTACAAGGGCTGAGCCACATATGTAATTACCTATTGGAATGGCTAAAAAGCATCTCCCCCAAACCTGAAGAGAATAAGCGTTTGCTGCCAGACAGCTCAGGGCATTTTAATCTACATGTTATTGCCTCTTGTTGGCCAAACACCTGATCAGCTGTAGGCTATTCCCCAATCTGACAATCCTTCTGTAAACCCTACCCTTTGAAGTCTATTATCTCCACCTTGCCTTAGGACAGATTTTGTTAATAAAAAGCATGGGTCCTGAGTCAAGGGATAGTCTTTAGCTCCTTTAGCTGAAGCTCCTCTGACCCTCAATGCCTCTCAAAACTATTTTCGTCTTGGGACTCCTTATTGATCTGCACACAGCCTTTCTCCAGATTGCTGAATCCTTAGTAATGCTGAGACAAGAACACCGGCAATATCAGAAATTATGTTTGCCAGATGTTGATTCAGCAAATTTCTGAGGTCAGATATTCTATAATATTTTTATTGTTATTTGTAATTTATTATCCTGAAATTTCTTTTGTGTTTATAACGACCAGATACCATTTAAAGAAAATATTTTTACTTCAGTCTTAAAAAATATCAGCATGTTTCTTCTATCTCTAACTTCTATTGTACTGTATTATCTTAGAATGATGTTTAACCACTTTCTAATGTGTTCTAATTACCAACTGCACAAAAGTGATTCATGTTCATAATACAAATTACTTATATCTGCAAACTCATAAGTTTTCAGAGCTGTACTTCTCAGAAGTCTCTTCTGAAAAAACAAACAGACAAATAAAAACACAGCAAACTCAATGTTTTCTACAGATATTTTATCCAAAACTAAATTAAAAATAGGACACTATTTTATGTGAGTGCCTAATATATCTTCCTAGGCAGCTTCCTCCACCCATCACCACCTCTACCCTCCCATCCACCTACCACTACCAAATAAAAGGTAAACACCATTTTTTCCCTCACACCCCTTAAGATTCCACTGTGTTCAAATAACCAAGGTTGCACCATGATAGTATATAACCAAAGTCAATGTGGGCTCCATATAATCCATCTAATCAAGCATCAGTTAGGACTTTTGTGGGAGTCACTCTAATCACTGAAGGTCTTTTCGGTACCATATACCAGAAAGGTTAATGCTTTGCGTTCCCATTCCTAAGATTATGCATAGACAAACTCTGGTTTCATAGTTGAGGTAGAGTCAGCACTCTTCCTCTTTGCCTCTGTTTCCTTCTAAGTAGAGATGCATCAATTAGCATAAAATTCTTAGTTGCTCTTCATCCCTTCACTAGCTCTTCCCTGAGAAAGTAGAGTGATCTATGTGATTAGCAAGTTTGGAAGAAGAAACTGGTCATGTATAGCTTGGCCTTTGATTTTCTCTTTACTCTTGAGAGAGGCTGCCTAAAGTAAACCCTCTCTTCTTATCTAGCAGCAGCTTCTTTCCTGTCATCCATCTCTGCTGGTTGAATAAGTTTATCAAACGGGGTATAAATCTGAGAAAACCATTCAACTCTTATATAAACCACTTTCTACAATAATTAGTTTCTTAATGAAGATGATACTTTGCTTTTAATTTACCTTATGCTATATAGTATTTCTCCATTGATTTATAACCTGGAATATAACCTATAAATATAAAATTTCAATTCTTATATACCCTAGTGAAATGTGTTGCAAAAAGTAGGAAAACATCATAAAATAGTAACATATCCAACCCTTGGGCTGTAAGATTCTATAAAATGTCTTAAAATATTAAATTCACCTCCTAAGCCTCTTCATATGTACTGCTTTACATGCTATAAAAGCTATTTTTTTAGCTATTTGGTTGGTAAATTTTATATTAAGATCACATAGAAAATTGTTATTTTTATTACTAGTATTGTATTATAATGGACTGTAGGGAGAGCGGTTTTATTTTCATAGTTATCACTTAGGGATATACTTTTATTCCTTCAGTTCAAAGGTATATATATATATATATTAGAGGCCCGGTGCATGAAATTTGTGCACGGGGGGGGGGGGGAGGGTTGTCCCTCAGCCCAGCTTGCACCCTCTCCAATCTAGGACCCCTCGAGGGCTGTCCGACTGCCCGTTTAGGCCCGATCAGGCCCGATCCTGGTAAGGATCTCTACACAGGCAGTCGGACATCCCTCTCATAATCCAGGACTGCTGGCTCCCAACTGCTCGCCTTTCTGCCTTCCTGATTGCCTGTAACCACTTCTGCCTGCCAGGCTGATCACCCCTAACTGCCCTCCCTTGTAGGCCTGGTCCCCCGCAACTGCTCTCCCCTGCAGGCCTGGTCACCCCTAACTGCCCTTCCCTGAAGGCTTGATCGCCCCCAACTACCTTCCCTTGCAGGCCTGTCCCTCCAAACTACCCCCCCCATCTTTGACCACATGGGGGCAGCCATCTTGTGTGTTGGAGTGATGGTCAATTTGCATATTACTCTTTTATTAGATAGGATATATATATGGTTAACATCTCTGACACAAAGATGGCAAACCATAATTTAATTGTCAACATTATTCTTTGTTTCTTATTAGTATTAAAATAACCTTCATACTATGTTAGATATGACGAAATAAGGTATATTGGTTTTCTTCAGCTCTTTTGAAGCTGCATTTTGAAAAGAGTGACAACTTTTTTATTTTTTTAAATATCTATACCTCTGTAGAAACAAGTGATTTAAAATGTGATTTATTTACATAAAATCAAAAAAAAATTCCAAGAATATTTTACTTCTCTGTTTTTGAGATTTTATTTTGAAGGGATGGCCAAACATCTAGGAGTCAATGAGTTCTCTAAAATTGGGATTGGTTGTACTCAGAGCCTGGGGACCCTGGAAATATCAGGTGACAGATTATTCTTTATGCTTGGCAATTCTTGGCTTGCTACCTGATAAAATGATAAAAAAACATAGGGGTGTGAGTAGCCTCATGGAAATGCTCTGTCCCCTGGTACAGTGGATTCATGCTTCACTCCTGCTTGCACTACACAAAATGCCACCAGCTAATTAAAAACTGTATTCTTCATAAGAGGGTTGAGAATAGCTATAGAGGAATGACTCTCTATCCTTCTGAGAAGATTAAAAATGGGAAGCATGATCTTTTATAGATGATCCTCACCCTAGAAGTTTAGTTTCATCAGAAATGTGACACCTATGTTGGGATTGAAATAACAAAATGAGAATTCTGCTAGGGCCCCTGTTACGTATAATTGCCTTTATATACTTTAATCTTATGTCCATTAAAGATACCTATTTCCTTTGCATTTGTCTACTAGGCTCTTTCTATTGATCACAAAAATAGTCTGTAATAAGAAATTAAACTGTGTCCTTCACTTTAGTAAAAATAGGCAGTTATTTCCTTATAAAATTTTAAAGACACATTTAAGAAAGAATGTAGATCCCTGGGAAATATTTTACTGTGGTTTTACCTTCCTCCTTGGTTTTAAATTAAAGGTAGAGAATAACTGGAGAGTAATTAGCTTTAGTAAACTTGTGGTGACTTTGCACCATATGCATAGAGATGTAATTCCCTTCAGAAGCATTGAGAGATGAGATAAAGCAATAAATTATATATAGTAAAGCTCAGTGTTACTGTTGTTTTACAGGAAGTCAAAGTCACCCCTTCATATACCACGGCAATTGTATTAACTACAGCAGTACACATTCTGATACATCCCGGTTACTGAGATCTGAATCTGTCTCCTGTTTCAAATCAATGTATCTAAAAAGGATTTTAGAAAAGCACAGTTTTAATATTTGTTTTCAGATTGGGTGGACATTTGTATGCTTTTCAAGTTAAAATACCTAAAGTGATTTAATTGAAGGAAAAAATACATAACTTGATTGTAATCTGTTATAAGTAGAATGGCCACTTACTTGTTTTTAAACATTTAGTATTCAAATGTCAACCTAGGTATAATATAATTTAAAAATTTGAACATGGGAGGGGGGAATAATGAGAATTATCATTGTTAAAGACAACAAAATTTTCATATGAAAAAATCTGCATTCATGCTGGGTTACTTATTTCTTCCAATATGAAACTATGGAAATAAAAAAGGCCAATCAATGTCTTTTATGGGTGAAGCCTGGCCCTGCTGCTTGGTGATATTCACTTTTAGAAGAGTAGATAACAGGTCTCATTTTCAGTGAGCATCACACAAAGTATTACTTACTTCTCCTGAAAGCCTGCACCATATAAGATGATTAGGTTTTGTGTAAAAAAATTTTTATGTGACCATAAAAACTTTAGTTATGGGGAGAGGGAGGAATTGGTAGGATAAAAAAGTATTTTTTCTGGTAAAGTACAACTTTAAACTTGCTATGTTTTTCTCTCTTCTTTCCTTCACTCTTCGGCTAAAATTTTATTTAATACTTTATAATAATAAAGATAAGTATACAGAACACATTGAGATACCTATTTATCTACATATTTGCTGTTCTTTTTATCACCAATGTAATTTATTTTAAAAAGAAAACACCATGAATGACATTCAGTGATGTTATATTTCAAAACTTCCTGGCAAAGATGTATAGCTTCCTAACATTTAATGTTTTTGAAAATGTTTCATCTTCTCTACTCTAATCCCATCATTTTGAAGCAGGTGAAGTATATACACACCGCTATGTAAAAATATAACTCCTATGAGAATACCTGTATGGAATTTTGTCCTTTTTCTTTCCTGATTTTGAAGTCAATGGAAGTATTCAAATATATTTTCCTTCATAGTTAAATGGTTATAATAAACTATTATTTATTTTCAAACTTTCCAAATATGCTCATCAGCCTTAAACCTTAAAATGGTGGCATGTACTAACTTCCATCCTGGAACTTCTGATATTTTTGTTTTATATTTTTATTTTAGATAATCTCATATAAGAAAAGTTATCTTTAAGAAATGGAGCATGGAGGAGTCTGGTCAAGATGATGGAGTAGGTGAAAGCAGTATCCATATCTTCCCACAATCACATCAAAATTACAATTAAACTACAAAATAACCATCTTTGTGAACAGCCTAAAAATTGCCTTAAATCTAGATATACAGAAGTCCAATAATTAAGGATATAAAGAAGAAGCCACTTGGAGACTGGTAGGAGGGCAGAGACTCAGAACATACCTGTCCCACACCCAATGTGGGGGTTAAATATCCGGAGGGATATCTCATCCGCAGAGGAATTCCACCCTGAGGAATAAGGTGTCCCAGCCCCACACCAGCCCTCACCAGCCTAGGATTCCAGTGCCAGGAAGAGAAGCCCCTGTAACTTCTGGCTGTGAAAACTATCAGGGATTGTTGCTGAGTGAAATGGAGTGCTGATAGACTCTCAGTGATTCCTCTTAAAGGACCCGCTCTGAGCACCAGTGCTGGGCAGCAGATTTGAAAGGCACCATGGGCATTCAGAGAGGAGCTGAATTGTCTGGCTTTGGGGCAATAGCTGGAGGGACAGCTTTGTCCCAAAGAAAGTGCTAACAGAGACCATTGTTCTTCCCTGAGATTTCCCCAACAGAGTCTGCAGGCAGGCATCATATCTGAGTCTCCAGCAACATAGCCAACACTATTTGCCCCACCCTAGTGATACCCTGAGTTCCTGCCACACACAAATTGTGTGGCTTTTACATAAAAGCAATCTGTGTTAGTTCAAAGGTTCACAAACCCCAGATAAGCACCAATGGTCTTGGTGTACCCTGTACCTCTCACTAAAGGACCCCAGGCTCAGCACAAGCAGTTGCATCCTTAGTTCACAGGTTGGTCTCTCTCAGGCAACTCCAAGTCCAGCACAAATAGTAGGCATCTACAGATTGTTTTGTAGTTCATACTAGGTGGCTGTGGGCAGGGTACAGTTGGTGGCTGACCTTGCCCTGAAGCTCTCAGTAGGCTCCAAAGCCAGTGCATTAGGTGAACAATTAGAGACCATGTGGAAGCATCACTCAACAACTTCCACATGCAAACACATTCAAGGGGTGGACTCATTGGGCACCAGAGCCTTGATGAAGGTAGTCCTGATCTGAGGGGTGGGCCCTGCACAGCATTTCCTCCTCTGTGGTCTGGGCCAGTCTTAGCAACCTGTGGGCCGGGGGGTAACTGCCTCCTATTGATGTTCCAAGAGCAATCAAGGCTTAACTACAACAGGAGGGTGCACACAGATCACTCTGGTGGGCACCCCTGATGCACCCAGCTCAGGTGAACAGGGAGGCTACAGGACCATTACTGCATAGGGCCATTCTACCAAGACCGGGAGCCATAGCAGCTCTACCTAATAATGCATAGAAACAATCACAGGAAGGCAGTCAAAATGGGAAGACAAAGAAAAATATTGCAAATGAAAGTATTGAACAAAACTCCAGAACAGAGAAAGCATATGACCAATACCAAGTTTAAATTTGTATACAATAAGAGGTAGTATTCTAATATTTTTAATATAAATATTATTGTTCTACTACCAGATATTTTACCTGGCATCTCTGTTGAAAAATTATATATATATATATATATACACACACACACACACACACACACACACACACACACACACACACATACACACACACACACGCACACACACACACAGTGAGGCAAAAATAGATTTGCAGTTATAAGTACTTGAAACACAGAGTTTATTCTTGTATTACTAATAATTTATTATATTATTTTCTTTATAAAAATAATTATATATGTATATATGTAATATTTTTGGACAGCTTGTGTTACATTAATTTGTAATTTTGTCCTTATTCTAATTGCTCATTATCTTGATTACTATAACTGTATTGTAGAACTTAAAAATAGTGTAATTTCTTTTATGTGTTTTTTTAAAATAATTTAGTTTATTTCAGGTAATTATATTTTTCATGTAATTTTGACTAGCAGCTTGTCAAATTACAGTATATAAAGAAGCTTACTCAAATTTGATTAGAATTACTTTGAGTGTATGGAGATCAATTTAATATACTTACCATAATAACAATGTTAAGTTTTTTTAATCCATGGATATGGTTTTCTTCTTAATTTATTTTTTTGAAGTTCTGGCAATAGTATTGCATAGTTTTCCAGACAACATATTTTTGTACATATTTTATTTAATCTATCCTTAAATATTTTATATTTTTGATGCTTTAAAATTTTTTCAAAAATTTTTGCTAGTTTATAGTGAATACAAAGATTTCTATATAAGTTTGTATAATTTTTTAAAAAGTATTTTAGGAATTTAGTTTTTTCTCCTGATTTTTTATTTTTATTTTGAATTATACAACACAGTCATCCTAAAATAAAGAAAATGTTAATTTTTACTTTCAGATCTTGAAAGTAGTAGTTGTTCTTATCTCATTAAATTGAGCAGGAAAAATGTTGGAAAGAAGTGAGACCTGCTATGCTCTCCTTAATTATAAGGAGGAAATATTCAATATTTCACCATTAAGGATTATAGTACTGAAGATGTTTACATAGATGTGCTTTATCAAGCTGAAGAAAATCCTATCTAATCCTAGTTTGCTAAGATAATTTTTTGTAAATGGCTTTTGGTTTTTGTCAAATGCTTTTTATTGCATCTACTGGGATTATTTTTCTATTCCTTTATCTTGTTTATATGGTGCAGTACATTGATTGATCTTCAAATTCCTGAATACCTTGGATAAACTCCATGAGATACATTATCATTTTTACAGGCTGCTGAAACGAAATTTATTTGCTAATATTTTATTGAGAACTTTTATGTCTATGTTTATGATGACTATTATTCTGTATTTTTATTTCTTATTCAGTTCTATTTTTTGTAATTGTAGTTACTTATTTGTTAGGTTTAAGAATGAGATAAACCTTCCCCCCCCAAATGAATTAATATGAGTTTCTTATGCATAAAGAAATCTTTAAATATCTTGTTTGTGAAAATCATATAATAAGGTCTTTGCTCAGTTTTTGTTTTCCTGAAATTATGTTTGTTCCCTATATATTTTGGAGAAATTCAATAGGGTATTGAATTCTAGATATTGACTTTTTTTGATATATCAGTATTCTACATATTTCATTTAGGTTATTATTGTTTAATATTACTTTTGTGGGTAAATCAACTGCCAGTTTTGTTATTGCTCTTTGGAGGTATTATGTTTAGTTTTTATGTTTGTTTGTTTTCTTCTTTTCTTTCTGGCTGCTTTCAAGATTTTATCCTTCTTTAGATGTGAAGATTTTGAGGCTTGTCAAGCTTCTTCATGTTAATAGATATCTCCATTAATTTTGGAAAATTATTGGCTGATGTCTCCTGAAAACACCCCCCTGTTTTTCCTCTCTCTTTTAGCCACTCTAATTGCACAAATTTTAAGAATCTTTCATTATGTCCTCTTTTTACCAGAATGCATAGGCTTCATATTATCTACTACTCTATCTTCCCATTCAATACTCCTTCCCTCTAATATCTATATACTAATATAATTTAATTCATTTTTAGTTTTTAATCTTAGTAATATATTTTCAACTTTAAAATTTTTACTCATTTTTTCCATAAATTTTAAATCTTTAATAAAATTCTTTGATAAATTCTCCTTTTTTAAAACCTATTTTTCTGAACCTATTATACAAAGTTATTGTCTAACCTGTAACAAATAAGTTCAGCATAATAATTATTGGTTTCAATTTTCATCGTATCATTTTCTCTAAGTTTTTAATTATTTGTTTGTCTCCTCTAGTTATCAGTGGGGAGCTCTCTGTGTGCCCACCAATTGCTGGTGGAAGTGGGCTTCCTGTGATATCATGAAAAAAGGAATTTCTGAGACTCGCATGATATGAGTGGTATTTATTCATGTGGAATTAAGTCCCTGAGTTTCCAAGGTCCCCTCTCCCTCAGTCCTGCCATGGAAGAAGTCCAGCTGTGTTTTCAATAGGGCTGTGATTAAAGCTGTTGCTCAGAGATTTCGCTCCATATTTGCATAGACCAAACCAGCATTAGGCTAGCTTAGTCTGTGTTCCAAACTGTAATCCATTATGAGGGCATGGGCCATGTGTGTTATAGGGCCACATGGTGGGCTAGCATGGGTCACAGAACAAGCGAGAAGAAGGCGTGCAAACAGCGGGAGGGACAAGAGATAGAAAATTCCTTTGTCTGAAGATTTTGTATTCTAACATTTTCACGGGCTTCCATTGGCTCCACCTCCTCTAGCCAATTATCCTTGTTTCAGGCTAGAGGGACAACAAGCACCTTTCCTGAGTCACCTGGACTCACTGTGCATGTACCATCTTTCCTTTGTCCAGTCCCTTCCCCCAGTGATCTGCAGGGAATGGACCAGCAGTTCTCTGGGGAGAGTAAATTGCAGCTTCCTGGTGAAACTGCCCAGATGGCCATGCTTATAATGTCTGACCTTCCCTTTCCCCTTTCCTGTTATTAATAACTAGGTAATTACAATAGTAACACTGTCATACCTGTTCATATTTGATTGAAATTCAGATGTTTAATTTCTTTTAATTAAGGCACTTGATGCTATTTTGCTTTATACAGGATTTAATTTCTGAGAATTAGTTAGAAAAGTGTTATATCACCTTAAAGAAATCAGAAGAAGAGATTACTTAAGGCTAGGTTTGAGTTTTTGTGAATTCTGTCCTATTTCCTTACTCTATTTCTAGGTCTGCTTCTAGGTCATAGCATTTCATGGATCCACTTAGAGTGTTTCCTAGTAGCCTTTCCCTGGTGAGTTCTGAATTCCAACGCTTAACACCCACCTTGTGGGACAGAGAAGAGCACTGCTTACCTCTTTAGTCTCTATGATATTGTTTTCTGCTTACTTTCTCATACTATTTAGCATAGAAATCAACACATACCTTGAGGAGAAGAGCAATGAATAATGTGACTCTAACCTCAATATTCTCCCCTTCACTCTGAGATCTTTAATTCCTTGGCTCCTCAATTCCTGGCAATTTTGGCTGTTTCCTAATGCTTTTGGAAGAATAACTTTATGGAAGATCCAGCATTTACAGTTTTTTTGATTAGGATGATTTTTCTGATGGAACACTTTCTCATATCTGGAAGAGGAAATAAAGTGATTACCTTTTAACTGTATTAATTGGTTACATATTCTTCAAATGCAAATCCATTTTCATTGTACTTAATGTATGCCTCATTTAAAGAATGAATTATTAAAATGTTGGTCTCCAAATTGATGAATCTAAAATTGAATCTATACTGAGTTGGAGACAGGAGAAGAATGACATACAAGCTAGGATATTGAGGGTTGAAGAATGTTACAAGAGAACTCCAAAATTGTGTTCATGAAATTACCTTCTTTCCTTAGATGATTAGTGCTTCTAAACCTGTGTAAGTCCTGTTTTAAAGCTGCATTTTCAGCAATAAATTTATAATTAATCCACTTCAATCTTTAGAGTTGTACTGTATTATAATATATATACTTTATTTGGAAGGGAGTACAATGTAAATACAAATCATACTTACTTATGAAGAAAAATGAAAAACATTTAGAATGTATACTCAATTTCTTTTAACTAGTAGAGGTTTAAGTTGAAAAGCATTAAAAATGTTATAATAGAAAACACAATTAAACATTTTTATGAACTCAATACTTTGTCTTCAAGAAGTAATTTCTAATAGCTTTTATCTTCCTGGAAGAACCCCAGAGTCTCTAGTCTTACTGAGGGAAATGATTTGCTTAAACTAATATTTAGATCCATGTAAGTGGGAATCCATATTCTTTCAGAAACCTTAAAGTTCATACAAGAATATTTTAATTAGGTAGTTTTATTGATCAGTTGGAGAAATATTTTAGGCACTGTGTAAGATGCTAAATTTATTTTCTCGACTTGTGAATACTCTCAATTTTTATTTACTTGAATTGTCAGGACTATTGAGAAAATTAAGGTTTGTTAAAGGAATCCTATTAATTCAGTCTGATTACCATTGAATCTTATAATCAGCTTCATATTTTAGGATGAATAACATGCAATTTTGCAGCCTGGGAAACATTTGATTTTTTACATCTTTATCAACATCAATCCAATGCTTCAAGTTACTTATAAAATAGCACAATTTGGTTCAAATTCAACTCATCAAATATTAGTTTTTCATCTCTCTGTTTAAGATAATGTGGCTTTCTGGGGCGGGGGGGCTGGTAAAAACTCTAATGTTGATGTTGTATGATTCATTAATGAAAAAACAACAACAAAAAAGCAGTTAGATTTTGCTATAGGTGTTGCAACCATGGTTTGCCAAAAAATTCTGTAATGTCTACTTTGAAATACTAAAGTCCATCTTTCCTCATATTAGGAAGGCAATGTTTATTATTTCCTCTATGGCAGATAACAAGCTTAATATTTCTATACATCTTTTAGATGTTAGAAAGCCTGGTTTTAGAAACATGGCAATCATCGTCTTTAACTGGCTGCATCTGTGACAGAATAAACTCCATTTACCTGTCCTGTTAGTTTGCTCTGTGCAGTCAGCAAGATCAATGCTGCATAAAATGATGAAATGACTAACAGACTTCCTCAGAGCCCTGCAGAGTGCTTTCTGCCACCCAGAATGTGTAATTACTACTCACACAAACAGGTAGCAGCTGGTATTTATTCCTCAGACAATTCATGAAAATTCAAGATTTTTAATAGAGGAATGAAAATAAAATATTTTCTGTCTGCCCATACAGAGTCATATATTATCCTTTTAGTGTGTAGCTTTTATATTAAAACAAAACTGTTGAATAAAACCTGATCATTTTTCCATTGGCTAATATGATGACCAAATAATTTGGCACAAACTAAAGAGCTTCAGATAGAAAAGATTTTCTGACCAGATGCCTCCCCATTAGTTATTTCTTCACAGCAGAACACAGGGTGAGCCAAAAGCAGAGGAAATGGGAGCTAATGAAGCCAGTCAACCTGAGGATACTTTACCGAATATATGTTAACAGGAGACAGATATCGCACCATTAAAAATAATTCAAGCTGCGTAGTTTGAAACAGGTATCATGTTCTGCGGATGGCACAGCTGCTAGTACTTATCTGAAAAGAGCTATTCTGTTCTAGAATAACTTGTGCAACAAGGAACATTAGCCACTTTAGAAATATAAATGAGGTTTTTCTTCCCTTCTGCCTCCATTTTCCACTTCCTGCCTTCCCCCTCCACAACCTCCCCTGCTTTCCTTTCCCATTTGAGCCGAAAGCTAGCTTCAGAGTTGACTAGCTGCATGGGCCTGCCAATACAAGCCCTGAGTACATTACAGTTTAGTCTAACAAAATATAGGGAGCATGAAGCTAAGCAATCACAAAGGAAATGATTGAAAGGAAGAGTCAGAACAGATGTAGAATGAAGAGAAGCATGAAAAAAAAAATCAACATTAGAATCAAATCCAAGCCACTTTTTTTTTTGCTAGCAAGAATGAGTTTATGATTTGCAGATTGAATATAACTAAAAAGAAAGGTATTTTCATAACAATGATTTATATATTCAGCCTTTTGTTGGAAAAGAATCCCTTTTATATCACAGCAGTATCTCTTCTTGCTCTTTTATTTAAAGGTCTTTTTGCATTTCCATTATAAGCCCCTAGATTGAGTGTTTTGTAACTTGGCCACAAAAATTCACTGCAGATAGAAATTTTAAATTCAAGATATTATTCTTGTGGTAAATTTTCTAGGCTATTAACAATTTTCATTTGTCCATTTGTGAGTTAATAGGACTACAGAACTTGTCTAAATGTTCTAGTTATAGAGAATTGTTAATGCTTCCCTACTTAAGAGTCTTTTTTTGTATGAAATAAAACTTCAATGATGTAATACTCGCTTCTGAATTGGTAATTTCATGTTTATAATATCCTTTTTATCAGGCAGTAAAAAGAATGATTTGAACTTATTAGACAGGCTGCATACATCATGCAATCAGAACTAAGTGACAGAATTTATTCTTGGCTCAACAAAATCAGTGAAAATTAGAGTGGTAAAGAACTTAAAAGAAATTTAATTTGGTCAAGATATGATAACTACTCCAAGAAATAAGTAAAATACATGCTCCTACTTTGGAACATGGTCATAGAGATTTCCTTATGTTTTGTTCAGGATAAAATTAAGATTTTTGTCCATGCACAATGGATGAAGGCCCTTATTTCTTTAAGGTAAATTCGAATGTCGTAGTGTGTCTAATTTAATTTCCACTTAACTTCAGAGGAATGCCAGAAGAGAGAGCATATTTTATTTGTATATTACTATTCAATATAAAGCTCTATGACATCCTTCATATTTTATGTTTTTCCTAGATTGCTCTTAGAAATTTGTTTGGGGAAATGATATAAACTATGGCCTAACATGAGGTATATTTTATTATTTACATATATCTAGATTCATTTGTATAATTAGAACATTAAGCAAGGTGTCAAAGGTTGTCCATTTTTATAATTTAAGTAAAAAAAAATAGTCATTGTGCAATAATATAGGAATTTGGCCCAGGAATGGAAAAATACTGGGTGACCAGGAAGCCAAATTAGGATCAGGTGGCCAGAAGATGTGGGAACTGCTATTATGCATGCTCAGTTGATCAAGGTTTGGCCTCTATATAACCTTCCTAGGATGGAAGCAATGAACATGAATATCTGGCGCCCACAGCACAGGTGCAGAGATAGATGCCAAGCAACAAGACAGAAGGCAGAAGTAACCCCACACTGACATGGAAAATTCCACTTCCCCCACATGTTTCCCAAGCCCTCCTTTTCAAAAAGCCTATCTTTTAGAGCAAGCTCCTTTATCCCCTGAGAATAAAAACAACTGAGCAAAGCCAGTTCAGAGGGCCTTCCTTTCTTCTGTGTTGCCTTCTTTGTGCTTCAGTGTAGTTCAATAAAATCTGCCTGGAAATTTCTCTGGGGTTTCCTCTTAATTTCTATCTTGGGGAACCCAAGAACCCCAATGCCTCTAACAACCAGTCATATATATAAGGCAATATTCTAGATAATGAGAAAATGGACAATCAATAAAGCATTATCCTATCCTTTAGGTAATTCATACTCTAACAGGAATAATATAAATATTGATCAACTAGATAGTGGTATGTTTTATGACAGGTTTATGTACTTGCAGTTATAAAAACACAAAATAAGGGTGTCTTATCTAGTCTGAGATCAGAAAATTCTTTTCACAAAATATATATTTTTTTTCTCCAAGTAGTCAAAATAAGAAAAGTATTAACATAACCCAAAAATAAAATAACCACAATAATAACACTACCAACTACAACAAAAGAAACAGTGAGCCAAAGGACATTTTCAACATATAAATAAAGAGCAATTACATATACACAGAAGACCAAAGATAGAGATTATTGGAAACTATCCTATATAATAAAAGGGTAATATGCAAATCAACTGAATGATGGAACGACCGGTCACTATGATGCACACTGACCACTGCTCAACACAGGAGCGGGCCTAAGCCATCAGTTGGACATCCCCTGAGGGCTCTCAGACTGCTAAAGGTCACAGGCTGGGCTGAAGGACCCTCCCTACAGTGCATTAATGTCATGCACCAGGCCTCTAGAAATAAATAAAAGACTGAAGAAGAATGAAGAAAGAGGCAAAGAGTTATGAGAGATAATGTTATAAATACAGAGTTTTGGGAATCAGGCAATTGCAAGACTTTTCATCATGCTAAAAGTTTAGTATTTAAAAGATAAGTGATGTGCATCTATTGAAAACTTCAATATTATTCTGATATGATCAAATATGAGTTTTAATTAGGATACTCTGTTGACAAAGCTGTTTACTGTGGACATTGCAATTAACACTTTAATTTACATGAAATTGCTCTCAGTTCAAAAATTTATTGAGTGTGTATTTGTATCAGTCCATGGGTTATTTACTGTGGATGTATAGGTAATTAAGAAAATGTCTGTGTAATTGAGGAGCTCACAAGCTACTTGAACTTACAGCTTATCAAATGTCAGGAATAGAAAAGGTTTTCCATATATTGGAATTAATAAACATCAGGCATATCAGTATTTTTATTCATAGTTTGCAATGATTGTTACTTAGAAGATGCTAATGGCAGTGGAATCAAAACTTATTGCTTGCTTAGAGAGATAAGAAAATACCTTATATAATAAACAGCTAAATGTTAATTAGACCAAACAGCAGAATGACCATCCGGACGACCTTCCAGACGAAGCCAGGGCTGCGAGGCCCAAGCCCCTTGCATGAATTTCATTCATCGGACCTCTAGTCCTATATAATAAAAGCATAGTATGTAAATTGCCCCCTTGACCAGGAGTTCCACCAGGGGCCAGGACTGGCCAGGGGAAGGGAAGAAGGCCCCAGCCAGCGGCAGGTGGCTGGGGGAATGGAGAGAGTATGCGGCTGGCAGCCGGCAGCCACTAGGGACCCTACCAGTGCACGATTTCATGCACTGGGCCTCTAGTTTGTAAATAAAATAAAAGAGCAATATGACATGACACATAAGTGAGAAAGATAATATGTATTGCATGAGTTTAGAAATGGAAATCAGACCATGTTATCTTATTTTCCTTTAAGACTGAAAGAATTCTCCCTCAATGATCACCACTTTATTGTTGTTTTGATGAAAAATAAGTGGAGTGAAAGACATTCTACAGCACATTTGTACAATGTCTTCACTCATTTTAGAGGGCATTTATATAATGTCCTTTGATATTCTAGAGAGAATTGGGGACATAGAAAACAAAGCATCATTTAAATTTTCTCATTCCCTGCTGTATCTGCCTAAGGGAATAAAGACAATTATGATGTTGAGAGATGGGTCATTATTATTATTATTTAACTTTATTTTTATTGTTTACACTATTACAAATGTTCCCATCTCCCCCTTTGTGCACTTAATTTATTGAGTGCTAATGGTACACTCATCACAGTAGTAAATAGCAAAAAGGAAATGCTTGATCTGGCCTCAGGATGGAGACAGAACAAAGTAACAAACAGTGATATAAAAAGGGAGGACAGACTGACAATGCTTTGCCACGCGAGCAGTCAGCAGCTGTGCACCGCTGCAGGTTACCTAGGACCAAACCAGAGAGGGTCGGACCTGCATTGCCACCATGTGCCCACCATCCAGATATCATTGCTGACATGTACACATAAGGAACTGTTAGACATTGAAACGGGGACTCAGAACTGTTGGACACTGAAATTGGAACTCAAACATTTTTGTTTTGTTTTGTTTTGTTATTATATGTTTATTTCTAGTCTGCAGAGGCAAAATTTTTTAAAGGAAAGAAATGGGGGGGAAATAGATACAGAGGAAAGAAGCATTGAACAGACTGTCAAACTACATTGGGAAGGCAGGGAAGGTTGGGCGAGGGGGGCTGTAAGAGACCAACCGAAGGACTTGTACGCATGCATATAAGCATAACCAGTGGATATAAGACACTGGGGTGGGGGGAAAGGGCGGGCAGGTGAAGGCATGTACTGGGGGGTAGGGGAGGACAGGGGGAGGTCAATGGGGGAAAAAAAGGAGACATATGTACTACTATTTGTAATACTTCAAACAATAAAAAAAATAATGTTCTTTGAAGAAGAAAAAAAAGGGAGGACAGGTCCAACACTTAGTGACACTTAAAAAACACATAACAAAACTAAACATTGAATAGATCACTTAAGCTCACCTAACAAACAGGTGAAAGATAAACAAGAGAAAAAATTAAGGAGATAGTAGCCTATAAGAAGTGGAAGAATAAATAACACTTCATAAATGATAAAACATGGGACCAAATCAAACAGATATTCTAGGAAGTCATCATTTCAAATATGCCATCCCCTCCTCACATCAAATCTTACATCATACATACAAGGCTTTGAAATGTCTGGTTGTAACTTTAAAATGAACCTCCTTAGATATTGAATAACCCAGAAGCACTCAGTGAGATTGTCAGAAAACTTTGACAATAAACTAATAATTGTGGGTAAATGAGAGATACAAAAAACAGGGGGACTTGACCAACTCCAACAGAGATGTGTGGTGATAAGATTCCAGCTGGCATATTGGGATACAGAGAAAATTAGTCCAGAGGAAAGGAAGGAAGGAAGGAAGGAAGGAAGGAAGGAAGGAAGGAAGGAAGGAAGGGAGGGAGGGAGGGAGGGAGGGAGGGAGGGAGGGAGGGAGGGAGGGAGGGAGAGAGGGAGGGATACAACTTTTTTTTTTCAAAGATGAGAGAGAAGGTAGCAAAAACTTCCTGAGATATAAAAGCTTTTTAGTTTTTTCCTAAAGTCCATATGCAATTCTACCTTAAACTCCATCAGAAAGCCCAGTTTGCTTATAATAAATTATTGTTGAAAAGGGTGTTGTTAAACTTTGCTATGAGCCAGTATCCAATGACACAAGAAAACAATTACTGTCTAACATAGTCTTAATATCCAAGAAGGGCAAATGGTAGTACAAGTGAAAGTAAGAATATAGAACTATTAACTAAGACATTTTAGATAAATCAGCATTGATGTACAATGTGATGTTTTAAAATGTGATGTTTTTAAATGTGTAAGAATATGAACATAGTGAATATGGTCTTATTTATCCAATTCTACCATATGAGCATTTGTGTCAGTTCCTTGAATTTAACAAAATGTTACTTTTAAAAATCAGTACTATTAGAGCAATCTATACTAATAAGAGGGTAATACGCTAATTAGACTGGGAGACCTTCCAGACATCCTTCTGGACAAAGCCATGGTGGCGGGGCCAAGGCAGAAGTGGTTAGGGGTGATCAGGCCAGCATGGGAGGGCAGTTGGGGGTGAGCAGGCCAGCAGGGGGAGGAAGTTGGGTGCTAGCAGGCAGGTATGAGGGCAGTTGGAGGTGAGAAGGCCAGCTGGAGGGGTAGTTGGGGGCAATCAGGCTGGTGGGTGGCGGGGGGCAGTTGTGGGCAAGCAGGCCACCAGGGAAGGGCAGTTGGGGGTGAGCAGGCAGGTGGTGGGGGGGAAGTTAGGGGTGATCAGGCTGGAAGGGGGGGCAATTGGGGGTGATCAGGCAGGCAGGCAGAGTGGTTAGGGGTGATCAGGCATGCAGGCAGGTGAGGGGTTAGGAGCCAGCAGTCCCGGATTGTGAGAGGGATGTCTGACTGCTGGTTTAGGCCCAATCCCACAGTGAGAAGGTGCAGGCTGGGCTGAGGGACCACCCCCAGGCTCGTGTATGAATTTTGTGCACTGGGACACTAGTAGAAAATAAATGACAAAAAGTAATTCCATTAAATATGAAAACCTGGAAAATTTTTCATTATTTTCTGTCACAATTTAATTTTTCTGCCTAATCTCTGGGTCTACAAGTGATTTATTGCAATATGTAACTAAAAATTTGATACCTTAATTTTAAAAATTATTTTACCTGGAAGTATTTCTTTTTCTATGATGTCATATAAACTTATGCATAGATTTGTTTTCTTTTATTCCTGCTTTTGAAAAAAAAAAATATATATTTCAAGTTTATGAAGATTTTCACCATGTTTTCTGCCAGGGGTTTTTATAGTTTGCATTTCACATTTAGATCTATAAGACATTTTGAGTATTTTTTTATTTTTCAGGGCAGTGACCATGTTATTGTGTGCTCTCACATGTCAAATACATTGCAAGGAACTTTGGCAAAATCAGAACTTTTTAAAGGATGTCAAAGCAACAATTTTATCAGATAAATGTAATTAACCAGGCAAGAAGTACTTTATTCAATACATTATAATAAAAAAGGCCAGGATTCTGAGTTCCACTCAGCTGAAACAAAAAGCCAGAATGTTTTTCAGAGCTGAGGTGAGGGGCACTTTAGGCAATCTGTGTTTGCTAATTGGCTACACCTGAAAGAAAAGTAAACTTTCTCATACCTTCATAACAGGAGGTAGTTTTACCACTTGGCATGAGATCTCCCTTTAAGTTAGGCTCCTCCTACCCCCTCATAGAATCTGAGATAGAAAAGCCATCTTCCCTGATGATTACATTTCCAGGGATGGTTCCTAGGTACCTAAGGAAAATATTTTTGACTTGTAAAACTGGCAAAAAGTATTTTAATAGATTTACATCTCAAAGGCATAGCAAACAAATGTGCAATTACATGTTTTTAAAAGTAAATCATCTAAGAAAAGGGAGGTGAGGAACTGAGGGTCAGGAAGAAGCCCATTTAAATTTTAGTCAAGCTGTGGGGAATGGCAAGGTCGTCTTCATCAAGGACTGCTTCAATCATTGCTCTTTCAAGGGGTCGAGTCTATTAAGGTTTATAGTTTACTAGAGGCTCAGTGCATGAAATTCATCCACGGGGGGTGGGTGTCCCTCAGCCCAGCCTGCACCCTCTCCAATCTGGGAACCCTTGGGAGATGTCCAACTGCCAGTTTAAGCCCGATCCCTGTGTGATCGGGCATAAACCTGCAGTCGGACATCCCTCCCACAATCCGGGACTGCTGGCTCCCAACTGCTCGTCTGCCTGCCTGCCTGATTGCCCCTAACCACCCTGCCTGCCAGCCTGGTCACCCCCAATTGCCCTCCCCTGCCAACCTGGTTGCCCCCAACTGCCTTCCCCTACTGGTCTGGTCACCCCTAACTGCCCTCCCCTGCCGGCCATCTTGTGGCAGCCATCTTGTGGCAGCCATCTTGTGACCACATGGGGGTGGCCATCTTGTGCGAGGGCATGATGGTCAATTTGCATATTATATCTTTATTATATAGGCTGTTCTATCAAAGACAATTATGTAAACTGAATAGGTTAATATTACAGTATATTATTTTTATAATCACTTCTGAAAAGAAACAGGACTCCTAATGTACTCATATACCATTTCAATTGATAAAACTTCCTAAGTTTAAGTTATATAATCCTCTTACATTTTTCTTGAAAAGCCACTTATATTTGATAATAGTCCTCAAGTCTAACATAAAGAACTCACTGGCTCCATATTACAAGAGATGTAGAACTTAGAATAAAGAGTATGACACAGTTCATTAGACCTATCTATAGTATAATTTCCAAATTTGCACATTTTTAGACTTTTTTTCTAGGCCTTCACAATGAATAAAGAATTACACACTGAGTTTTGTATATAATGCCATTAATTAATAATGCATTATCTCAAATATTTTTAATTTCACATATTATAACTCTTTCTACAACTTTACTGATAAAATTTCAGATCATTCAGTTCTACTGTTGTACATAGTAAACATCCTATTCATGGGAGAAGTAAAATATATTGCACTTGAATGAGTTTTCTTCCTTATTCTAGCCTTTGGAAATTGTCCTATATAATTAACTCTTGTGTTAGTTTTAATAAGCCTAATTCATTGATAAAAATAGATAATGACCAGGAATTGAACCCACAAACTTTTGGTGTACAGGACGCTGCTCCAACCAACTGAGCCACTCTGGCAGGGCAAAAAAAAGAGTATTCTGTGTCTTTCATTGCATGTTATACTTCACTGCTTATGAACCTTTCCTTAATAAACAGAGGTATCCACATTGAAACTAGGAGAATTAAGATTGCTATAATTTTAGGGAAAGCCAGACCATGCTGAGCTTTTGGACCTTCACAATGTATTTTGTTTGTTGTTTTTCAATTAAAGGTAAATCACTGAAGGGAGCTGGAATTGAGGATGATGTTATAAGAAGAGCAAGGAAGATAATTCTGGAAAGGCAGGCTAGTCCACCTCAGGCTGGAATAAGAAGAGGGGAAGGAGATTGCCCTCAGAGGAGCTTAAGGCCTGAGTGGTGGGCACCAGTATTTATGTCATATTCTGTAAGAATTAGAACATTACAGAAATAACCAACCTCCATATAATGGAAAGTAAAATAAATGATTTCAGACAATTAAAAAAGATACCAATCTATTAGAACGAGTCTGATGTTCAGAAAAATTTCAGCCCAGCATTACTGATGTTATTAAAAATAGTAAGATCATAACAAGTACTCATTAGAATTTGCATGTGTGAGAATGTTCTTAATTACAAATTACATTCTTTAAATTATTTAGAAGCTGTAAATCAGAACAACAACAACAACAAAAAAGTTTAAGAAATAAAGTATTCTAGGAATTTTCAAAAACAAATGTTGGCAACAACAGAAAAAAACCTTTGCTTCTTTTTCAAATCAAATATTTTATGTGAATAAAATATTGTGACAGAAACTATAGAGTTTTGAAAATTCGGGGATACCCACCTCTATCTGGGATGCTGTTTTCTGAAATACTCACATGTTCCTGAGGCAGACATGAGTCAAACTGAGTCCAGGACACCCAAAATAGTAAACACAAATTCTTCTGTTAGGTCATTCTTTTAATGACTATTTATCCAATATGTATTACCTAGAAGTCACTATGTAAAATATAAGGAAAATATCAATAGTCCATTTTGAGACAACTTCCCCATTGTCCAAGAGGATTGAATAGATACACTCTTCTGTATTCCTCCAACTAAGTAAAACTAAAAATTTCAGACATTATATAGAAAACAAACAAGATTACCCAGAAACTAGAGAAAATGAGTCAAACCATCCAAGGAGCTTGGGACACAAGGCACAATGATGGAAGTTCCCTGGGCCTCCCTTTCATTTCATATATCCCAGACTGGATCTTGGAGAAGCTGGCACCCTGGAAGTGCCAATAGATGCCACCAATTATCCCAGGAAAAGCCTGTTCTCTGTGGCTAAAAGACTAGGAAAGGGGCAGCCTAGAAAAAGAGTAAACTATTTATATGATAACCACTTTATTCCAATTAAATACCAGAGACCAAATTGCAGCCAAACTCCAGCAAACTCAAGTCATAAGCTGAGATTTTCACCCTTGCCAGGTAGCAGCAAGGTGACCCAACTCACCCACCAGGGTTGTATCAGAAGAATGAATGGGAACTTTTATCACAGCTTGTAGTAAAAGTTTCCCACCCCCTCCCTCAATGGAGTCCAGAGAGGAGCAGTGGGGGGATGTTCCTCTCCCTCCCACTCTCAGCCAGGGCAATATGAGCATAATGGGGTCTGATTTTCATTCAACCAGCAGTCACACAGAGGTTCTCACCGCAGGGTATCAAAGGATGATAAGTGGAATACTCAGGCTTTGCCCTACCTGACAGTAATAAGATAGCACCCACTCCTTTCACCCAAAACAGCTATACCAATGAAAATCAGCTAAAATACAACACTTAAATGATATCCAGAATCTTATAATACTAAAAATGCCCAGGTTTCAGATGAATATAACTCATTGTACCATGACCCAGGATGCTCTCAAAGTGAATAAAAACAAGATAACTAACAGATACTAACACCAAGCTGATGCAGATATTAGAATTATATGACAAGAATTTTAAAACACTTATTTTAAAAAGTGCTTCAATGAACATTGCATATATACTTGAGAGATGGAAAAAACAAAAACTTCAGCAAATAAATAGAATATGTAAAGATGAACTGAATGGCCATTTTAGAACTAAAATGTATAATATCTTAAATTTAAAGAATTCAATGGATGTGCTCAATTGCAAGATGGAGAGGACAGAGAAAAGAATAATTGAACTTAAAGAGCACAATAGGAATTACCCAATTTAAACTAATAAGGAAAAATGGACTAAAATAAATGAACATAGCCTATGATATTGAAATGAATAATAAAATATTTAACATATGAGTTATCAGAATCTCAGAAGAAGAGAATAAGTGTATGTGTATTGAGGGCAAGGAAGAAGAAAAAATAATGACTAAAATTTTTCCAACTTTGAGCAATACACATAAGCCTAATGACTTAGCTGGTCCCTGAAAGATTTCATAATCTAATTAAAGAATAAGAATATGGGTGTATGGAGGAGAGAATAGATGCCAATAAATGCAGCACTAAATATTATAGTACATAATTGAACAAAATGCTGATAGAGAAATTAACTTTGGTTAGAAGAAAGACATTTCACAGGGGTGAAGAAATGTGAATTTGACCTTAAAGGAAGTAATAGAGTTTAACAAAATGAAATGTAAGAGAAAGATGTAATGAGCAGTGAAAATCTTTGCCTTCTATTTGTTACTCTGACTCATAATGTTTTTTATTTACTTTATATATACTGTTAATGTGAGATGAGATAGACTATAGGCCTAAAGTAGATTGGGAGGAGCACATTTAAAAATTGGAGAGAAGTGAATGGATTTTAACAATTTAAGGCAGCTCCAGTGATAATTAGACAGTGATAGTTGCAAGTATAACATACAGAAAGGAGCAGGTGGTAGATTGATTAGCAGAATGATAAATAAGGACCTTCGTAAACTCACTTTGCCTCTAAGACAATACAAAATACTGTCAGGACAACTAAGATAAACTGTTTCAGAACTCTAGTAGTTAACCAAACCCACAGAACAAACAAAAAAGTCTTTCTAAGAGAAAGTACTAAACCTCAGTAAGACAGCAGGGCCTGTAAAGTTTATCTTCAGGCAACACATCAAGTACAGGCAAGACATTAAGAGAAATCTCTGACCAATCATTGATAACTTACCAAATTGTACTTGATGCCAAAACCAGATAAAAATCTCTCAACAAAGGGAAATTGTAGACCAAATATCTTTCGTGAGTATAAATACAAAAATCTTCAACACAATACTAGCAAACTAAATCCAGTGATACTTGAAAGGTTTATAAAATGCGATGATGTGAGAATATGTCCAAAATGCAGATTTTTTTTTACAATTCAACATATAAAAATCAATGTAGTACAGCATACTATTAGAAGAAGGTGCAAAAGCCACATATCATTTCAATATAGGCAAAAGAAACATTTGACAAAATTTAACCTCTTTCCATTATTAAAACACATCAACCTGGAAGGAGAAAGAAATTCCTCAACCTGATAAGAATATCTACAAAAGGTCCACTGCTAATATAAAAATTAATGAAGAAAGAATGGAGGTTTTCATCTTAAGATCATGAACAAGAATTCCCATTGTAACCACTTCTATTCAACAATATGCTAGAGGTTCTAGTCACAACAATTAGACAATTATCCAGAACTTGAGCTTTCTCTCCTTTAATATCTCTTCCTGTACTTTGTACAAATAAAATATTTACATTTTTAATTTATTTTTCTTTCTATTAATTTAAAGTAATGTAAGCAGAGTATTTGCCTAACTATAATTTTTATACTTACAATTCCTAGAGGGGATTCGGAGATTATTTATATACTTTTATTCTTTAATTGGTCAAATTAGGTGCTGTGCTTGTTCTTGAGATATAACTGGAAAAAATTGCTGGGCAAGTATTTCTTTTATTCTAGGCCCAAATGTATCACTCAGACTTAGTCTGCTGTGATTAATAATAGTGTTCCCAAATGTAAGATGTAAGAATGCCCCTTTATTTCTCCATACTTATTTTTCATCACTCATTTTATGACACAGTTTATTCTTCTTTCTTGGCTTTAGTTATTCCCATCTGCAATGATAATATAATAATATTTTATTTGTGATTCAAAATATCTCTTTTGCATTTCAGTGTTTATTTAATTTTACCTTCTTCACCAAGCTTCACAAGTTGATCAATGTGGTTCCAAACAAAAACCTTCAGTGAAAAAGATTGTGATTCAATATCTATCTTAAACATCTTAAAATAATTAGCTATTGCAAATCAAAAGCAGAAGGGCTTTTTTACGATACTTGTCCTTATTTCAGTTTGGAATTTTTTATTTTTAGAGTCGAACACCTGACTAGATATATCTATTGCTATTATGCTGTGACATGCATTGACAAGTGTGTTATATGAGAAAAGTACATAAAAAGAAGGGAGAAAAGTTCTCTCCAGAGAACCAGTGTGGTATGATATTGAAGGTTATCTGTACACTTGAGTGATTTTAGAATCTTTATTGAAAGGAAATGTCATAACCTATAGTCCATTCTTATCTGCTCTAATAAAAAAGGCAATGGATGTCACAATTCTTTGATATTTCTCATACATTTTAAAATAGGCAAAATTGCATGCTCTTATACATTTCTCATAAGGTAAGGAAATCAGAAATGTCAGTCTGGGCAACCATATGGAAAGTCTGGGGCTTTAAATTTCATTTTATGTGATATTTTTCAAAATATAATTTCCTTTTCTTATGCACATCTCTTTTGGACTTAGGCATCTTCTATCTTTGTCTTTGAAATAATATCATAATTAGTTAGCTTGTTTGGCATGGTACTATACAAATAATAAATGGGGTTATTGTTGCGATTATTATTAATTTAGTTTGATAGTTATACTTTTGTTAAGCTCAGAAAACAGACACCTATCCTTATATATTCATATCACATTTCTAACATGTGGTGTCTAAATACTTGGGCAAGAGGCTATTTAATAAAAAATAGAAAGAAGGAAAAAGAATGACTTTTTAAATCTCAGCATGATAGATTAAATGTTATATATATATTTGAGAATAAGTAGAGGTTCCCTTGAATAAGAAGATTATAATCCATAGGTCAGACAGAAGAAAGTTCAGGGCTACCAAAAAGATAAATCCTATGTAAATTAGTAAAAGAATACTCTGGGTTTGTAGAAATTTGGTGCTGAGTTTCAATATAAAATGTGTTGTATTGCATTTTAAATTAAAATATTCAAATGAATGTGATTTATTTTAAACTGCTGCTGTAATTTGTACAGAATTACAATGCAAATAATAATCAATCAATTGTGCCCTGGCCAGTTTGGCTCAGTGGATAGAGTGTAGGCCTGCAGACTAAAGGGTCCTAGGATTCCGGTCAAGGGCACATGCCCGGGTTGCTGGCTTGATCCCCAGTGGGGGTTGTGTAGGAGACAGCAGATCAATGATTTTTTCTCATCGTTGATATTTCTCTATCTCTCTCTCCCTCTCCCTTTCCCTCTGAAATCAATAAAAATGTATTTTAAAAAGGAAAAAAAAACACACATTATGTATATTTGAGGACAGCATGTTACTATTAACTTCTTTTCATGATATTCATTGATTAGAAATTGCCAGGGTTTCATAGTTTTAAAACTTCCTGTGTTATATTGGCGGGTACCCTGAACTCAAATTATTACAAGTTTAGAAAGCAAAATGGATGCTTCCTGCCTGCATTAACAAATCTCCACTAAACCTGGTTCTAGGGATTTCATTTTTATTTAATGTTTGAAATGAATATGTCAGATTTTTGTAGCAACTTTCTGGGTGGTAACTCAAGAATAAATGTTTAGATTAGGTTTAGGGTTTTTAATGGTAGAATGGTGGTTGAGATTAGCTTAAGAATATTATCACTATACTAGAGGCCTGTTGCAGGAAGATTCCTGCAATAGGGCTTCCTGCAGTGGTCTCCGCTGCCCCGCCTGCTTCCCTCCCTTCTCCCCTGCTCCGCCTGCTTCCCTCCCTTCTCCACAGCCTGCTTGCTTGTTTCTCCACAGCTTCCATCCCTTCTGCAGCACTTGGCTTCCTTCTATGCTATCTTCAGTCTTCGCTTTGTGCCTGGCTATGCTAATTAACTACCATCTTCGTTGGGTTAATTCACTCCTGATTGGCTCATGGGCGTAGCGGAGGTATGGTCAATTTGCATGTTTCTCTTTTATTAGATAGGATAACAATCCTATCTTATTCAACAAGTTTACATTATCAACACATATCATAGATATCTTTTCTCCAAATTCCTGCAATTTGTACTATTCATTCAACCTCCTCTTTTTTTATTTGTATATATCAGTTCTTGTCTTGCAGGTAAAATAACTCTATTTCCCATATTCACTTTAATATTTAACATGGTGCTGAGCAGCCCTTGATATTATGTGAAAACTCACCCGTCCATGATATCAGTGTCTTAATGGAAACTGTATTAAGTTTGAAAGGATTGAACATTTTCTAGGGCTTTGCAGATTTTTGGAATTATGATAGAAGGTGTGACATATTGGTGGAGAAAGACATTGAAGAAAATGCAAACTTAATTATATTTTTATGCCTCCTGTAGAAGAGCCCCAGTGCCTTGTACTCAGTAATAAATGTTAAATTAAACTACTCTGATAAGAAGAAAATGATGTATCTCACCTGTCTTTATTTAAAAATTTGCCATATAAGCTAAGGGTGTAGGAACTCACCATACTTAGAATTCTGCCCAATTCACATGGTAGAGGAAATAGGTTGGTGGAAAGAAATCATGTTAAGCTCCTTTTAGTCCCCAGACATCAAAGGCTTTTGCATTCTCTCCAAGGTCATTTTACTTCAGTGAGCTGTCAGGGTGTTGTGAGAATTAATGAGATACTCAATCCAATTCACATATTTCTCCACACCTCTGTGGATCTCCTCCATACCCCAAGGAGTACTTTATAGGCATCCTTTACTGGAAAATCAGTATGCTCAATTAAGAAAAATTTAATTAAAAATGTATTTTAAAAATAACATCAAACTCCCCAATGCTTTTAAATTTACTAGTATTCCTCTCTGCAAAACACATATTAATTAAGGTTCCCAGCTACATTTAGTATTCTTTAGATGTTTTCAACTATTTAACCAAGTACTTTCCCCTTTAATTTAAAAAAAAATGCAACTGGGGGAAATATTCTACAAAATTAATATGCATCTTGCACCCTATTCATTTCTTCTGTACATGGAACTCTCATTGCAATTAGTTGGAACTCTGCACACTGATGAAATGAAGCAGTTGCAGAAGGGAATGCCAATCTGGCCCCTTCACCTCTACTTTCTGATTAATTTAAACTTATATCATCAAGAGGTAATTCTTAAGGATCAGTTGATTTTTCAAGATAACTTTTTGGTGGTTTATAGATATTTGAAGTTTCACCCCCTCCTGATAGTTCCCTGTATCAGAAAAGAAGAAGAAAGAAAGAAGAAAGAAAGAAAGAAAGAAAGAAAGAAAGAAAGAAAGAAAGAAGAAGGAAGGAAGGAAGGAAGGAAGGAAGGAAGGAAGGAAGGAAGGAAGGAAGGAAGGAAGGAAGGAAATAAAGAGAGAAATAAATAAATTTAGAGAGGGAAATAGATGTGACAGTGACAAGACAAGAAAGTAAAGAAGTCAAGTGTTAAGTGGAACCCTAAAGGATTGAATTAATTTGCCAACTTTTGGATGAAATGGCATGTATTGTTGTAGATCTTGTATTGGCTCCTTAGTAAAAGTAAAACAAAACTAAACTGTTCTACTGTCAACAATTGGCTCTACAATTCAACAAGAAGATATAACTCTGGTAAACATATATGCACCCAACACAGGAGCACCCAAATACATAAAAAAAAACTCCTGGAAGAGATCAAGGGAGAGATCGACAACAATACAATCATAGTAGGAGACTTTAATACACCACTGACATCACTGGATAAATCCTCCAGACAAAAAATCAGCAAAGAAATAGCAATTCTAAATGACACACTAGATCAGATGGACCTAATTGACATCTTCAGAGCATTGCACCCCAAAGCCTCGGAATATACGTTCTTCTCAAGTGCCCATGGGACATTTACAAAAATAGACCACATATTGGGTCACAAACAAAGCCTCCCTAAATTCAAAAAGATTGAAATCCTATCAAGCATATTCTCAGACCACAATGGCATATTAGAAATAAACTATAATAAAAACATTCCAAAAAATTCAAACACGTGGAAACTGAATAGCATGCTATTAAACAATGACTGGGTGATCAACGAGATCAAAGAAGAAATTAAAAACATCCTGGAGAATAATGACAATAAAAACACAACAATGCAAATGCTATGGGACACAATGAAAGCAGTCTTGAGAGGGAAGTTTATAGCTCTACAGGCCTACCTCAAAAAACAAGAAAAAATGGTAATAAATCTTCTAACTCAACAACTCAAAGAATTAGAAAGAGAGCAACAAGAAAAGCCCACAGTGAGCAGAAGGAAGGACATAATAAAGATCAGAGCAGAAATTAATGACATAGAGACCAAAAAAACAATACACAGGATCAACAAAACCAAGAGCTGGTTCTTTGAAAGGATAAACAAGATTGATGAACCCCTAGCCAGGCTCACCAAGAAGCAAAGAGAGAGGACCCAAATAAACAAAATCAGAAATGAAAGAGGTGAAATAACAACAGACCCCACCGAAATACAAAGGATTGTAAAAAAATACTATGAACAACTCTATTCTAACAAACTACACAATCTGGAGGAAATGGACACATTCCTAGAAAAATACAACCTTCCAAAACTCACACAGGAAGATTCTAAGAATCTCAATAGGCTGATAACTATGGAAGAAATTGAAGCAGTCATCAAAAAGCTTCCAGCAAACAAAAGCCCAGGGCCTGATGGCTTCACAGGGGAGTTTTACCAAACATTCAAGGAAGAACTAAAACCTATCCTCCTCAGACTATTCCAGAAAATTCAAGAAGAAGGAACACTTCCAAACTCCTTCTATGAGGCCAGCATCACCCTAATACCAAAACCAGACAAAGACAACACAATGAAAGAGAATTACAGGCCAATATCCCTCATGAACATAGATGCCAAAATCCTCAACAAAATTCTAGCAAATCGAATCCAGCAGTACATCAGAAAGATTATACACCATGACCAAGTAGGATTTATCCCAGGGATGCAAGGATGGTACAATATTCGCAAATCAATAAACGTGATACATCACATAAACAAATTGAGAGATAAAAATCACATAGTCATATCAATTGATGCAGAAAAAGCATTTGATAAAATCCAACAACCTTTCTTGATAAAAACTCTCAGCAAGGTGGGAATAGAAGGATCATACCTGAACATAATAAAAGCCATATACGACAAACCCACAGCCAACATCATACTCAATGGGCAAAAACTAAAACCATTTCCCCTAAGAACAGGAACAAGACAGGGATGCCCACTCTCACCACTCCTGTTTAATATAGTGCTGGAAGTACTAGCCATTGCGATCAGACAAGAAGAAGAAATAAAAGGCATTCAAATTGGAAAAGAAGAAGTAAAACTGTCCTTATTCGCAGATGACATGATACTGTACATAGAAAACCCTAAAGACTCCATAAAAAAATTATTAGACTAAATATCTGAATTCGGTAATGTAGCAGGATACAAAATTAATGCCAAGAAATCTATGGCATTTCTATACACCAATAATGAACTTACAGAAAGAGAGACTAAAAAAACAATCCCATTTACCATCGCACCAAAAAAATTAAGATACTTAGGAATAAACTTAACTAAAGAGGTAAAAGACCTATACGTAGAAAACTACACGACACTGAAAAAAGAGATAGAGGAAGACATAAACAGATGGAAGAACATACCATGTTCATGGATTGGTAGAATCAACATCATCAAAATGTCCATACTACCCAAAGCAATCTATAAATTCAATGCACTTCCCATCAAAATACCAACAACATATTTCACAGACCTAGAATGAAATTTCCAAAAATTTATCTGGAATAAAAAAAGAACCCGAATAGCTACAGCAATCCTGAGAAAGAAGAACAAAGTAGGTGGGATCTCAATACCAGATATCAAGTTGTATTACAAAGCTACTGTTCTCAAAACAGCCTGGTACTGGCACAAGAACAGACATATAGATCAATGGAGTAGAATAGAGAACCCAGAAATTGACCCAAATCAATATGATCAATTAATATTTGACAAAGGAGGCATGAACATTCAATGGAGTCAAGACAGTCTATTCAACAAATGGTGTTGGGAAAATTGGACAGATACATGCAAAAGAATGAAACTAGATCACCAACTTACACCATACACAAAAATAAATTCAAAATGGATAAAGGACTTAAACATAAGACGGGAATCCATGAAAATACTAGAGGAATCCACAGGCAGCAAAATCTCGGACATATGCCGAAAGAACTTCTTCACTGATACTACTCCTAGGGCAATGGAAGCTAAAGAGAAAATAAACAAATGGGACTACATCAAAATGAAAAGCTTTTGCACAGCAAAGAAAACCATCAATAAAACAACAAGAAAGCCCACTGCATGGGAGAACATATTTGCCAATGATATCAATGATAAGGGTTTAATCTCCAACATATACAGAGAACTCATACAACTTAACAAAAAGAAGATAAACAACCCAATCAAAAAATGGGCAACTGATCTAAATAGACACTTTTCGAAAGAAGACAGAAGGCAGGCCAAGAGACATATGAAAACCTGCTCACAATCACTAATCATCAGAGAGATGCAAATCAAAACAACAATGAGGTACCATCTCACACCTGTCAGAATGGCTTTTATCAACAAATCAACAAACAACAAGTGTTGGCGAGGATGTGGAGAAAAAGGAACTCTTTTGCACTGCTGGTGGGAATGCAGACTGGTGCAGCCACTGTGAAGAACAGTATGGAGTTTCCTCAAAAAAATAAAAATGGAACTCCCATTTGACCCAGTGATCCCACTTCTAGGAATATATCCCAAGAATCTAGAAACAGGCATCAGAAAGGAAATATGCACCCCTATGTTCATAGCAGCACAATTCACCATAGCCAAGATTTGGAAACAACCTAAATGCCCATCAGCAGATGAACGGATTAAAAAACTGTGGTATATCTATACAATGGAATACTACGCTGCAGTAAAAAAGAAGGAGTTCCTACCATTTGCAACAATATGGATGGAGATGGAGAATATTATGTTGAGTGAAATAAGCCAGGCAGAGAAAGATAAATATCACATGATCTCGCTCATTTGTGGAATATAATGAACGACATAGACTGATGAACAAGAACAGATCCAGAGGCTGAGAAACGTGGATCAGAAGATCATACCTCAGGTAAGGTAGGGGAGGGTGGGGGTAAGGTGGAGAGATCCAGCAAGGGACTTGTATGCATGCATATGAACCTAATCAATGGACACAGACAACAAGGGGGCGGGGCATTAAGAGAAATTGTCTCATGTGACAAAAATTTTTAAATGAAACTCTCTGTAGACTGAAAATTATTTTGGAAGGAAACAAAGAGAAGTTTCCTTCAAAAGTCATAAGGATTGTAATTGAAAGTCAATATATTTGGCCGCTTGAACTAAAGTAAGTAATTTGTGTTTTTGCCTCCCTGACAAAGTTTATATAAAGCTACAAAAAGAAATTGACAGAGCCAATTTGAAATGGAATTGCCAGGGCCTAGGGCAAAGAATATCCTTACATGATATTATTCTACAATCTCATTATAATCTTAGATATTTTACAACAGCATACTTTACAATTATCCCAAACAAACTTACAAACTAATTCTTTGAATGGTGGGCAGCAATTTAAAAAAAAAAAAGGGACATGAAAGGATTTAATCCCTTGCAGAAGGAATTAAGGCACTGGGAAGGCACTTGAGCATCCTATATTGGCCCCTCTTGCCCTTTGTGCCAAGAGGGACCCTCTTCTCACAATCCAATTGCCCTCAGCTGTTACCTGAGCTTTCTGTTCATGCTGAGCTTGAAACCTTGTGTGGGCTGGTATCAGGGATCTGTCTCACATCCAATTGTGTGAGCTGGGCCCTCACTGGAGAAGAAACCCGAGTTCCCCGAGATATGTGATCAGCACCGGGACCCTGCCAGCAGGCCAGGGGTTCCCAAGGCAGATGCTGGGTGTGGAGGCCACGGGGTCATAGGCTACCAAGGAGACAGAACTGAACCTCACAGCACCCTGCTTGGCCCCGGAGGATGGCTGGTTAGCCAGAGACGGGTAAGATTCCTCAAGGAAGGAACAACCTAAGACAGGCACAGTCGCAGAGGGGCCATCAGGAGAGAACTTGGGGGGGCAACAGAAGTGGGGCACAGACCCTCACCCCCCCAACATTGCAGGGGCTTGAACTCTCACCCCCTTCTAAAGGAGGTCTCCTACCCCCATGGCTGCTTCACGCTTCCCACACCCAGCTCAGATCGGGACCCAGGCAACAGAAAGAGACCCGGCCCAGCTCACATCGAGATACAGGTGACAGACAGAGACTTGGCCCAGCTCAGATCGGGACCCAGGTAACAGACAAGAGACTTGGCCGACAGCTGTTGCCCTATATCTAAATGCAGCTGAGCATTTGGAATGCTCAGGGCCCACTCAAGAATGCAAATAATCCTTCCCACTAATATTTACAGGGTAAACTAAGATTGTTGGTAGAGTATTAAATTTGACAGTAAAATAGTAATCGAGTTTTCAGATTAATTTAAATAGGCTAATTGAAATAAGTGAATATTCAAGTACTGGACAAAAAGCTATTCTTAAAGTAGTAACTAAAATTTCTATTGGTAGTTCATCTCATGGTAAAATTCCTGAATATGCAATGAACCTAAAGCAGTCATATGTGTGGGGGGAAAAAAATTTTTTTTTAAATTTCAAGTTATCAAGACTGCATTATAAAATTTACAAAAACCTCCATTAAAAAAAAAAAAGGGGGGGTTATAGTAGGGCAATATCATGTAAGGAAAAATATCCTATAAATAAATTACATCTAGAAAATTTTTACTTTACCAAATTAAGGTTCATTTGCAATGCTAATAGCAAGACGGCCATTAAAAACACACATGGTGTCTAAATAAGACAAAGGAAAATCGTTTGAACAAAAATAAAAAGGATCCCAAATCAATTATATAGAAAAGACTCCTTTATTAACTTGTGGTCGAGAATATATTTGTATATTTTCAGAAAACAACCCCAAGACCAGATGGATTCCTGCAACAGAGAGGAATTGACAGGAGTGCTCCAATCACGAAGACAAGAGGAAAAAACAGTCCAGAGATGGAAGACGCTGACAACGCCTTGCCATGGGAGCAGTCAGCAGCTCTGCACCTCTGCAGGTTACCTAGGACCAAACCAGAGAGGGTCGGACCTGCATTGCCACCATGTGCCCACCAGCCAGATATCACTGCTGACATGTACACATAAGGAACTGTTGGACATTGAAATTGGGACTCAAACATTGTTTTGTTTTGTCTTGTTTTGTTATTATATGTTTATTTCCAGTCTGCAAAGGCAAAACTTTTTAAGGGAAAGAAATGGTGGGAAAAAGATACAGAGGCAAAGAAGCATTGAACAGACTGTCAAACTACATTGGGAAGACAGGGGTGGTTGGGCGAGGAGGGCTGTAAGAGACCAACCGAAGGACTTGTACGCATGCATATAAGCACAACCAATGGATATAAGACACTGGGGTGGGGGGGGGGAGGGTGGGCAGGTGAAGGCATGTCCTGGGGGGTAGGGGAGGTCGGGGGGAGATCAAAGGGGGAAAAAAAAAGGAGACATATGTACTACTATTTGTAATACTTAAAACAATAAAAATAAAATTAAATTTAAAAAAAACAACAACAATTGGCTCTATTACAAATATTCTGTATGGCTTTAGGAAAATCACTTAACCTCTGCACTCTACCAGTTTCTCATTTACAAAGAGGAAACTAGATACTCTCCAGGGCCTCTTCTAGCCTTTCTATGTGTCTGTGTTATACTCCCATCGTGAACACCAGAAACTGACCCTGTGTCTCAGAAATGATACTTTGCTTATCCACATTTCCTTTTAAATAAATGCTCAGTGGGAGGGCATCTGACATATCCATTTATTATATCCACAGTCCTGCCACCAGGTAGGCCTTGATACAAGTATACTGAACGATCACACTGAAATGGCAAAAATAAATAAATGGCATTAAACTGAAAAAGTTACATAAAGAAACTTTTTTTTTCCAGAAAGTAAACATCTATCTGGCTTATAGCTTTAGCTCTCTTTGTTTAATTTTATATTCTGAGGAAGGTGAAAATAAATGATAGCGAGAAATAACAGGAAATATTATTGAAAGGTAAAGTCAAGACAAGTAGAATGACCTATATCTCAAAGCCTTTGAGGGAAAAAGGGCAAGCTGATAAAAGAAAAGTAGGCCATAATACCCTCAGCTGCTATCCTAAACTTCAGAATACATGTGTAGCCTGTGTTTAATGGCCCACAAGTGGCAAATTATAATTTTTCATCTGTGTTTATTTCTTCTTGGTAATTGAAAAGATAATATAATAGCATCAAATACAGCATTTATGACATCTAACAATAAGTACCCACAAGAAAGCAACTAGTTTGAAACTTAATGAAATACCAATGTGCCTTTCTAAGAAGTATGAGTTAATCACTAAGCAGAGTTGTATGATCAAATGTCCAGTTTAGTATTTTTGCATAGATATTATCTCCTGGCATGTTAGAATGAGATTTTCATCCAAAATCATTCATCAGCATTAATCTTAGCTGCCACATTAGTCTACTCTTCCAGATTCTTGCTATTAATTTTATAATTGGCAATTAATACAAAGTAATTTACCTAACACATGGGACTATTTCACATTCTTTTCTTATCTCTCCAACATCTGTATTATTTCCCCCCTTACCTTCCTTCTTATCTGGTTACTCAATTTCCTATATTCAAAATAGCTTCATCTTTTCCCTATAATCCTCTTACTTCTATTTACATTATTTTTCCCACTAAACCATTTTATTTTCTACCTTACTCTTCTTATCTAGCATCCAATGCTCATGGATTTGATCTTAACAAATAATAGAGTCAGCTTTCCAGGTCTAGTCAAAGAATCATTCACAATCTGCTTTTGGCTCCTACTGAATGTTATTTGGAAAGAAATTATATCTTAAAATGATCATTTAAAGGACAAACTAAATCCTATTATTGTATGAAGCCAAATAACCATAATCTATATACAAGATAATATATCAATTTAGCCTCTCATAGAATCACTTTCTTTTAATTCAGTTGCAATGTTCTGCCTTTTACTTTTATCTAAAAATGTTCCAAGAAAGGTCTATTAATACCTATAACAATCAAAGTCCTCTAAATACATATTCTTCTGGGAGAACAGAAAGGGAACATAATAGCTTTCTCTCACAAATTGACATTCTTTTTTTTTTCTTTGTTCTTTTTTCTCTTTGACAGCTAGGAAACTCAACATCAAATTTTATATTTACTTCTAGCAACTGGTAACAAAACAAAACAAAAAAAATAACCAGCTTAAACCTGATAATAGAATGCAGTTTCAAATATTTCTGTTTTCTACTACTTACCTTCCTCATGGCTTTAGATTTAGAAATGTGTGTCATGTGTATCTGAATTCTGTATCTGAATTCTGATGCAATTTTCAATAAAGTTGTTTTGCTGAGGTGTCATCTCCTGTCCTGTCAGAAGGAGATTCTTATACAAAATGATTAATCAGCATTAGCTGAATATAAAGCTTCCATGCGTTGATATATACTAAGTATAAAGTCATTGAACATTATAGAATTGACCTGTAATATTTGGAGATATGGAAACTGCCCTTTTATATGCTACTCATAAATGCATAATTCTATTTCATCTTTAAAAAAGTATGCAATTGTGTTTGTAGTTGTGAATAAATAGTTTTTATTTTAAATAAAATCACAGTAAAAGCACAATACATAGAATTTCCAAATTTGCTCTTATCTATATATATAAAAGCCAAGTGACCAAAATGCTAGATCAATCAGAATGACCAGAACAACTGGAATGATGGGTCAATATGATGCACACTGTGGCCGGCCAGCTGTCCTGATCAGGGGCAGGCCAGTCAACCACCCGTGGCCCTTCTCCCTGGCCGGCCCCTCCTTGATTGGGCCCCCACGCCCGGATCGGGTGTGGGGTCAGCCAGCCAACATCTCCGTTCCCTTTACCCTGCTGGCCTGGACCAGTTGGCCCCCATTGGGACAGGCCAGCCAGATCCCACCCATGCATGAATTTGTGTACTGGGCCTCTAGTTATTAACAATTTTAACCATATTAAATTTTATTAGAAATATATTCCAACAAGGAATCTTATAGGGAGGCTATAAAGGAGCTTGAGATGATCTTTGAAGAAATATCTTTATTAGAAATTCAGATAATGGTTATAATGAGATTAACATAGCCTTCAGTTTTCTACTTTTATACAGTCTATATGCTTGCATTTTAGGCAACTTTCTTCCAGATGGCCCATGTACTAGCTATGTGATGACTTTAAATTTGGCAAAAATAGTCTTCGGATGAGAAACTTGAAAATGTTTTATATTCATCTTTTTTTTTTAAGTCTCCATGAGTAATGGAAGAAGGAATGACTGACACAGAACCATTATTCTAGTGCTGTAAAGTTTTATTAACATTGTTACAACCAGGAGTTCCATAGATTACACACAACTTCTTTCTCTGTTTTAGATTGGATCGCCAGAAAATGAATGACCAGGGTACTCTCATTTTCTCTATTACAGTGATTCATACATCAATCTCATCTTGATTTCTTTAACCTTATTTCAGAAATGTTGATGAAATGAGAGGACCATCCTGTTTGTTTCACAGGGAAAGAGTAGAGTTGTGGGAAAAGTAAATGAGGGTGAGAGATGAATATGATAGTTTCAGCTATCAGTTTATCAATCTAAACTGAGGCCACTTGCTGTTAGAGCCAATATCAGAAGATTGTTTGGCATAGTTCTAATTCATATGAAAGCCAAATCACACAAGACTAAAAATGTTTACAAAGATTAATTGCAAATATTTGGGAATTACATAAAATAATATGTACAATAATTTTTTTTTAAAGTCACAGAAAAAAAGTTTTTCTGCACCCTCTATGTCAGGAACTGTAGTAGTAGCTATGAACAACTTTATAAAATACGGTAGAGACATTCATGAATTTGTTGCCATTTTATTTAAATTAAGTATTCTCACACTTCAGTTGATTATTCGTTATATACTCCCTGTGACACATCTCATTAACATTTGTGAGATAGTAGTGATTGCTGCAGCTCTAGATACGTTTAGAGAGGATGACTAGTATTTTCTTGAAGGCCTTTTTCAACATTCAAAAGTGCAAATAGTTTATTAAATTTCCTTACCAAAAATCTTTCCTAACTAAATATCTGTTATTACACAAAAACATGAGGCACAAGAAAGAAGTCCATTAAGCTATGGATATTTAGCTGGGAGTTTTCAGTTGAATATTCTTTCCTACTCAGGTTATAAGACAAGTATGAAAAGAAAAAGAATATTCTTTTTCTTTCCATATTGTAAATGAGGAATACAGATGCCTAGATAGAAAATAAAATACTTAGTTTATTATATCTGCATTCATTATTTCTAACTTTTTATTAATACTAACATTATCTTTTTCCAGAATTCAGCAAATACTTTCTGGTTACCTCTGAATCAAAATTTGGTCTTAGAATTACATAGCATGATTACTGATTTTTCGTCTTCTCTAGGGCAAGTGGAATATATTCAAATTTGAATTTAACCAAAGTATATTCGTTTTTATAGAATGCTAACCCTTCTAAATTTGGGTGGAAAAAATAAGAAGAATTTTGCTCCATGCTCCATCAAGTTAATGTGTTGAATTCACTATCATGGGTGGTCACTGAGCCTGATACTATGGCTCTATAATTTTATGACTCAATAGCATTTGTTGTATGCAAAGCAGAGATAATGGTAGAGGAAACCAATGTTTCAGTGAAAACACTAATTTTCTTTGTGGTTCATGACGACTAAGACAATACATTGAAAGCCACAACTAACTGCTGAAAGAATGAATTAAAAATAATATTTATGGATTTAATTTTAGTTTACCTTCTAAGCATAATCAATTTTGCTATATTCTAAATGCTTCTTCTTATTTTGAAAAATAAATGTTAAGAAATGCTAAGTAGTGTGTTGATCTGCAACATGAAAAATTTTACAAGAAAACCTTTTTTGATACCTTCAGTCTAATCTTCTTTGCTTGTTTTTTCTTCACTTAGCAAAGTCTTCTCCAAGGTTGAAAACATCTTTTTTATCATAGTAATGAAAATACAAAAATAAACTCATAGATATAAGAGATTTGATACTTTTTCATGTTTTTTTTTTTTATAGGAAAAACCTCATTTAATCAGGATTAAAAAGAAAGAATTTCAAGAGTTTTGAGACTTTGTTTATAGAAGACAGTTATTAAGGGAATTTGTCAAGAACTTTTAGTATGACATACAGACCAGTTTCTATTTATTCAGAATATACTTGCATTAGAATAATTATATATTGTTAAACACTTGAGGTAGAATAAGAGTTGATTAAAAATTACATTTTATAAATGATTAAAAAACTGTTTCTTCATCTCAGAATTAGTCAGTGACAAAGGTACTTTAGAAATCAGTTCCTATGATGGCTAAAAAGAATGTTGAAAACAAAATTTATCTTCAAAAGAATAAAATATTATTTTCCTTATGTATGACACAGGTAGGAAAAACAAAATTTGTCTTCCAAATTCTTTGAAATCTCAGACAAATACAGCTCAAAAATAAAAGCTAACATAGATTGGAAACCCATTGACTCAAGGCACATGTCCATCTCTTGACATGTAAGGTTAAAAATGAAGAGAAATTAAAAATTGGTCTATGGAGAATGCTCATTTATAACAGAAAGAAAGAAGATTAGAATGCTGTAGAAACTGATGAGGATTTTTTGTTTATTAAATGTAGCTTATTAATTACCTTCTTGAGATAATTAAAGCATTTGGTATTCAAAATAATTGGAATCATTTAAAATAAAATATTTAACCTTGACAGTAGTTTCAGTCTGCCTGCTAAAATTTATCTCAGTAAGGAAAAGTATTCTCTTAAAGTTTATAATATTTATGGTACTTTGTAGATTATAATGTGCTTTCTATTTAAATAAATCAGCTATATTATTCTATATGACACTTAGTTTGAGTTCATTATGAGCAACAGAGAGCAGAAATGGCCTTTCTTGTTTCAAAGGTAGGCAATGAGTCAATTATAGAAACTGAGGAAAAATAAATTGTTTTCAGACCATGTATTGGAATGTTTTGCTTTGGCAGTGGGGTTAGGGCTAAAGAGAGATTTTGTGTATAATTAATATGTATTTCTTCTTCAAAATGAAATAATTTTTGTTCTTTGTTTTAAAATTAAAACAAAATTTAATATATGAAAATGTGAAACTTAAGTAGTAACTTGTAGAATTGTGAGGGTACCAGAAGTTTAAACATTTATTAAATATATATTTATCTTTAATGTATTCAAAAATGAAAAACATAATTTTTTTTTTAGATAAAATACCTGATGCCTCAAATTCTCACTCAGTGGTAGATCTTGACACAACTGAGGTTTGTTGACATAGAAAAAAAAACACATTCTAACCTGTAGAGAATTTTTGTAAAAGTTTATTTGAGCCAAAACTAATGGCAATTGCCAAGAAGCAAGAACTCAAATGATTTGAAGGACAACAGCTTTGCAGTTTCTTATGTATTTAAAGTTGAAGAAGGAAGAAAAGGAAGATTAGATGAAGGTGGGAGAAAGTAAGGCAAGCATTGACCTACAATTAAAGTAATGTGCTCTCTTGAGGGTGGTTATACCTCCAAGGGATATTGTTTCTGCTTTGAAAAGATTTGTTAATTTAGATGCACAAGAATAATGGACAAGGTTGGCTTAAAAACCTTTCACAGAAATTTATAGACCTGGGGCATGACTCTCCACCATGTCCAGTTAGGAATTTATGCTATTTTACAGTACCACTTTTTCATCCACAGGCCCCTGTTGAAACAATCACTACATTTTCTAAAATAATCCTCAATTAATTTCATTGGAAGTCATGGTCAAATTTGTTTTCAGGCCATTTTTAATGAGTAGTGTAGATTAATTATTAGATTCTATTTATGAAATAAAGATAAACTGGTATTGGTTGTAAAAGTAATCCTATATAATAAAGAGGTAATATACAAATTGACCATCACTCCAACACATAAGATGACCGCCACCATGTGGATACAAGATGGCTGGCAGGGGAGGGCAGTTAGGGGTGACCAGGCCTGCAGGGGAGGGCAGTTAGGGGTGACCAGACTGGCAGGGGAGGACAGTTAGGGGCAACCAGGCTGTCAAGGGAGGGCAGTTAGGGGTGACCTGGCCTGCAGGGGAGGACTGTTAGGGGCAACCAGGCCTGCAGGGGAGGGAAGGTAGGGGCATTCGGGCCAGCAGGGGAGCAATTAGGCATCAATCAGGCTGGCAGGGGAGTGGTTAGGGGGTGATCAGGCTAGCAGGCTGAAGCAGTTAGGGCAATCAGGCAGGCAGGCAGGCGAGCGATTGGGAGCCAGCAGTCCTGGTTTGTGAGAGGGATGTCGGGCCTAAACAGGCAGTCAGACATCCCTTGAGGGGTCCCAGATTGGAGAGGGTTCAGGCTGGGCAGAGGGACACCCCACCTCCCCGCATACATGAATGTCATGCACCAGGCCTCTAGTGTTCTAATAATAAAATAAAGCAAAACAAAATTTATTGGGTTTTAAGTCCTGTTTCTTATTACTTGGTTTTAAGTTTTAACTTTATAAATTCCCAGTAATTTACCAAGTAAGTTACTACTCTTCATTTTTCTTGTATAGAAAATTGTATCTAATCACTCATATCACATATTGTTATAAAGATCAGTCTACATTAATGCCTATAAAATTTCTTTAAGAATTCATAGTATAAATTTTATTTGTTATTATTTGAATGAAAGATAAGGGTTAACTTGAATAAAGAAACAGAGGAACATGTATATAAATAATTCATATTCAGTAAAAACTACACAAAGAAAAAAATGAGAAAACTGTATAGCATAGACACTAAAATACTGAGTGCGTATTATAACTGCATTTATTTTTTATTGTTCTCAATTCATTTCTCTCTTTTCTTATTCAAGTTTTAAAGAGACAGTTGGTTTTAATCATTGTTCTATGGTTTTCCTAAGACAGTCTAAGAAAACTTTTTTGAATCTGCCCTCTGCTATTTTCAAAGACAGTCCTTGGTTAAAAATACATATATATAGAAAGTACTTTGATCTTCTCTGCTGGTTTTTTCATCTTGGATTTCTTGCTCTTACTTGTTTGTTCTCCCTTTGGATCTCTATCATGAATGATTTGAATCGAGATAGGTAAATGGTGCTTATATCCCCAAAGACACATGTTCTCAAAGTTCCTGGACAAACTCAATACTTAGAATATGTACTACAAAACTTTGCCATTCAAAAAGGAAATTACAGTCAAAGAAAGTTTTAACTTCATACTTTATTTACAGTGTAAGTTTTAATACCTGAGTTTTACTAAAAATAATGTAATGTTTTACATTTTATTTGAAATACATGAAAAACAAATTTAAATATTTTAATATATTATAAAGATTTACTATTTTAATTTCATGTTCTCTGGCAATGAAGTACCCAATGTGCTAGCAAGATTGATTTGCTAGACTGTCCTTTTTAGTGTTCTTGAGAAAATCAGCTAACCATTTCATAAATCTCAATTTCATAAAACTCCATCATATTTAGAGCCATAAAGCCCAAAAAGGTTGATACTAACTACATTTTTCAGTCTATGTATTTTTAATAGTTTTATTGAGGTATAATTTCCATACCATAAAATTTACTCATTTTAAGTGTACTATTCAATGACTTTTAGTAAATTTACACAGTTACACAGCTACTAACACAATGCAATTTTAGAACATTTCCATAACCTCAAAAAAAGGTTCATCATGCAGTTATAACTCTCACCTCCAACTCCAGGCAACCACTAATTTACTTTATGTTTTTATATATGTTTGTTGTGGACATTTCATATAAATGGCACTATATATGATTTCTGACATGTGGCTTTTTTCATTTGTCATGATGCTTTAAAATTCTTCTATGTTGTAGCATGTGCCAATACCTATACTTTTTTATTAATAGGATTCAATTGTATGAATATGCTCATTTTGTTTTCATCCATTGATGGAAATTTTTATTATCTTTTTTTTTACTATTGGGAATAATCTTTCTATGAACATCACATACATGTCTTTTGTGGCATATGTTTTCATTTCTCTCAACTTCATGAGAAGCTGCCAATTTTTCCCTCTAAAGTGACTGTATTATTTTGTATCTCTACCAGCAGTGTATGAGGTTCTAATTTGCACGCTGTGTCACCAACACTTGTCATTGTCTGACTTTTTGAATGTACCCATTCTAGTGGGCAGGAACAGTAAGTTATTTTGGTTTAAATTGTTTTTCCTAATGTCTAATGTTGTAAAGCATCATATCATGTGTATTTTTTTAATAATTCTTATAACTTTGTTGAAATATTTTCTTTGGTTAAACTAGTTACTTGTCTTTTCATTTTTGCATAATAAGATTTTTAAAAAACATTCTGGCTATAAGTTCTTTACCAGGTATATTATATATTATTTTCTTTCTTTTATTTTTTTTTATTAAGGTATTATATGTGTACATATCTTACCCTTGTCATCCCCCCCACCCCACTCCCATACATGCCCTCACTCCCCAATGTCTTGCATCTGTTGGTTATTCTTATATACATACATATAAGTCCTTCGGTTGATCTCTTATTTCCCCCACCTTTCCCTAACCTTCCCGTTGTAATTTGACAGTCTGTTTGCTGCTTTACTGCCTCTGTATCTATGTTTTTGTTCATCAGTTTATAATGTGTTTTTTATTATCCACAAATGAGTTTTTCTTAAAGGTACAAAGATACTTTTTCTGTCTACTATTTTACTATTTTTTGTATAATTTACATAAAATAAGTACATTTATAAAACCAAGATAAAAATATTTGTGTGGTTATTGCCAAATCTAAAGAAAATTAATAAGTAGGTCAAACACTGGCTACAACGTATGAAGTAAGTAAATGTTAGTTTATTCTAAATGAATAAATCAAACTGCAATAGTGAATCAAAAAATGAAAATTATATCCAATCTCATTAATATTCAAATAAATGCAAATATAAGTCATGACATTTTATTTTGCTTATTAAATCAATAAAATGATGAAAGAATTATAGTACCTCTTAAAGTAGTTAAGAAGGGGTCAGGTGATAGCATCTATTTTCTCACCTAAATTCTGTACAAATTGACAAGACTTAAAAGTCCACACAGAAGTAGCACAGACATATCTTCTTTATTACTGATAAAGAATTAGCTGGTGCATATACTGTGACATGAGAACCAAATGGGCTTGCTAATTCCATGTTAACTCCTTCTATCAGTTTAGTCCTTGAGACAGTGCATAGGAGGGTAAGCTTGAGTTTGTTGACTACCAACACTTACCCTGGTCCAGTGAGAGAGAAAAACAGAACCAGGCATGCTTTACACAGGAAAGAAACTTATCAGATGAGTTATCAGAAAAGGGATTTATAATAGGAATGAATTGCTCCTTATCATTAGGAAGAGCTGAGTAGATGAATATCTAAAAGGGAGAGTTGTATTATAAGTAAATCCATTTTATTTGAAAAACCAACTGTCTAACCAACAATGTGGAGCTATTGCGAATGTTGGCAAAATGTCTCTGGTAAGCAGTTTCTTCTGTGGCTCTGTAGTTCCCAATCTTGTGAAGGATGTGATGACTCCCATGGTCAGCAGGGACAGTAGTTTGGAAAAAGAGCTGGGCATGAAGTAAAGGAAAGTAAGAACAAGCTGGACCTTCTCAGCTCCTCTGTGATCCCTGTCATTCCCTCTAACTGCATGGACCTTAGCAAGTAAGTTTCTGATTTTAGTTTTCAAATCTCACGTAAATTCTTTGTTGGACAACCGTAACCTGAACTCATACAGGCAAGGGGGTTCTGAGAACTGCAATTCTGGTTTAACCCATTGACAGTACAAACCATCAAGGAACAGTGTATCCCCTTGACCCCACATTAACTTCTTCCAATCAAGAAAGATGTCCAGTTATAAAAAATAGTCACGGGAACGTAAAATACAACACAGGAAATACATCAATAATATTGTAAGTATTTTGTATCTACAATCTGGTAATAGATTTATTTTGTATATTGTAAAAAATATTAAAGAAAATAATAATAATAAATAAAATATTGTGTAACTATGTATGTTATTAGGCAGGCAATAGATTTATCAGGGTGATCACTTTGTAAGTTATATAAATGTCTAATCATGATGTTGTACACTTGAAACTAATATAATATTGTATGTCAGATATAACTGGAAAAAATTTAAACAGAAAAATGGACCAGTGACTGTTAGCATCAAACTTGCTTCTCTGTAGGATGGAGTAACAGTTGGTCAGATGTTTAGGTTGTTTATAGAAAATTATTGCTTTTTAAAATATATTTTTATTGATTTCAGAGAGCAAGGGAGGAGAGATAAAAATATCAATTATGAGAATCATCAATCAGCTGCCTCCTGCATACCCCTTACTAGGAATTGAGTCTGCAATCAGGGCATGTGCTCTGACTGGAATCAAACCATGACCTCCTGGCTCATGGATCAATACTCAGCCACTGAGTCTCACTGGACAGGCTAGAAAATTATTTTTAATGAATGTAAAGAGTGGGCAAGAGAGCTTTCCCTTGCTTATTTGAGCTTCCCCTTGCCTATTAGGATATTTAAAAAGGAATGATCTCATATATTATTGGAGAAATACGTTAATACATTTTTGGAAAGCAATTTGAAAATATACATGAAAAAGTTTAAAATGTGAATGTTCTCCAATATATTATTTCCATTTATAGGCATGTATCCAACAGAAGTAATTGGAAAAGTGTGAAAAGATATATTCTTGCCATTTTCAACAACATGGATGGAACTAGAGAGCATTATGCTAAGCAAAATAAACCAGTCAGAGAAAGATAAATATCACATGATGTCACTCATTTGTGGAATATAATGAACAACATAAACTGATGAACAAATACATATCCAGAGACAGAGAAGCATCGATCAGACCGTCAAACCTTAGAGGGAAGGTAGGGGTGGGTGAGGGTAAGGGAGAGATCAACCAAAGGACTTGTATGCATGCATATAAGCCTAACCAATGGACACAGATACCAAGGGGGTGAGGGTATGAGTGTTGGGGGGGAGGAGCAATAGGGGGATAAGGACACATATGTAATACCTTAATCAATAAAGAAAAAATTTAAAAAGATATATTTACAAATACATTATGTGTATCTTTGTTTATGATAGGAGAAACTTGTAAAATAACTTTAAGATACTTCAACATTAAATTGCTGTTAAAAATTCTGGGATAGACATATGTTACTGTTATTAATTGTAAAATATTTAACTATATATAAGAAGATTTGATAATGACAATGATAGATAATGTATAGTATGTAAATATATTAATAGAGTTACTAATAGGTGACAAGAATTCAGCTAATACTATTTTTTCATATTCAATGGACATCCATTTCACTTAAAAATATAGTGAAATAGCCTTAACCAGTTTGGCTCAGTGGATGGAGTGTCAGCCTGTGTACTGAAAGGTCCCAGGTTTGATTCCGGTCAAGGGCATGTACCTTGGTTGCGGGCACATCCCCAGTAGGAGGTGTGCAGGAGTTAGCTGATCAATGTTTCTAACTCTCTAACCCTCTCTGTAAAAATCAATAGAATATAGTTTTAAAAATATATAGTGAAACAACTATTTTCACTAGTAAACTAACCAGTGAAAACTAATTTTTCAAGTCAATACTCTGATCAAGTTCAAGTTATTTTGTTTGTTTGTTTTTTGATTTAAAGAATATTAAATGTATTTAAGATTACTGTAGTAAAACACACCATGTTAAAAACTCCTAACAATGCTGGGCTTATTTGAAAAATTTTAATATAAAATTGAAAAATGTGAATGCATTTATACCTTCTGGCGTTTTAATGAAATTGAGAATGGTATTATTCCTTTAAGCCTGGTGAAATGGTTTCAGTATAATGATTTTCCTAACGTTTACTGCATTTAATGGGAGCATCAAAAACACTTTTACTTCCTTTTCATAAAGGACATAGAGCTTATTGTGGCTATTCTATTCTTCATTTTTTTCTTTGGCTTTGATTCTAAGGACAGAGCACCCTTTTCTTCCTGCTACAGCTATGACTCTGCATAAATCTCTCAGGAAAGCTCTCTATGCAGGAAATGATATGGTAAAAAAGAAAGTCTTCTATATATATATATATATATATATATATATATATATATATACACACACACACACACACACACACACACACACACACACACACACACATTTCTCTGTGAGCCTGTGGTCTGACCCTGAGTTTTATTATAAATCCCAGCTGCCAAACAACTTTCTTTTGTGAATTATAACCTTTGGCTTCTTGCTTTGTTAGAGGCATAGGCATTTAAACTGTAAAGGCTTTCTTGTATAAGCACCCCTACCATACTCAGTTGTCTTTTTTCAGCTCTTTTCCCAGAAATAAAAGGGCTTTTAGAGTATATGCTAAAGGTCAGATTAGTGGACAAACATTTTTTTTAAATGGTTAAAGGTCAAACTATCTGATTTACATTGGTCAAGTGCCATCAAGACACAAGCACATTAGCTAGTAAGAGAGACAAATGCTTAAGTATGGAATTAAACTTTATATTAACCCCCACATTAAATGAATGAGCAGGAATGCACATTCTGGAGCAATCCACAAAGTGATGCACATTTAAATGACAGTAGTATGGTTTAAAATTGTGACCACAACTCTGACTTCCTTAGCAGTGACATTCAGCTCTGCTGTGTATCTTCAGACCAACTTCTAAATCTCTCTGTGACTTAGTTTCCATTTATGAAACAGGAATAGTGATAATGGGTACTACATAGGATAGCTATAATGATTCAAAGGGTAAATATATGTCAAATATTTAGAAGAGTGCATGCTGCTACTCTAACTATATGCTATATAATGATTATTCATTTGAATATTTTTGTAAAGGGAACAGGAGAATCAGAGTGAGTTAGTATCATTCCCCCAATGTTATAGGGCTTAATGATTTGATGATTTGTGTATATTGCACACTTTCACATAATAACACAGTGGTGGGCAAAAGTAGGTTACCAGTTGCATTCTGACATTCTTTTGAGTTAATAAAGCTATTATAGTAATCACTAGAGGCCTGGTGCACAAAATTCATGCATGGTGGAGGGGGTCTCCCTCAGCCCAGCCTGCACCCTCTCCAATCTGGGACAACCCACTCACAAACTGGGACTGTTGGCTCCTAACTGCTTACCTGCCTGCCTGATTGCCCCTAATTGCCCCCCTGCCAGCCTGATCACGCCTAACCACCTCTGCCTGCCAGCTTGATTGCCCCCAACTGCCCCCCTCTGCCAGCCTGGTCACCCCTTACTGCCCCCTCTTCTGGCCTGGTCACCCCCAACTGCTCCCCATCGCTGTCCTGGTCACCCCTTAATGCCCCCCCACCCCCCTGCTGGCCTCGTTGCCTCATGCAGCCTGCTGTTCAGTTGTTTGGTCATCCCTCACTAACCCCTGTGCCAGCCCGTTCTCCCCACGCAGCCTGCTGTTTGGTTGTCCATCTGGTTGTTTCGGTCATGATGGTCCCTCATTTTTTATATATTAGGATAACTTGCATGGCATTTTCTATACAAACAACTGTAGCATAACTCTTGTCCACTCTTGTATAATAGGTACAAGCAATTTTAAGGACTTAAACTGAGATAGATTTTGTACTCAAAAACATTTTATATGTATTATCTCATTTTCCCCAAAAAACTCTATGCAGCAAATTAAATATACATATGAGCAAACTGAGTCTGAGAAAGTTTGCTCATGGTCATTTACTGAGTGATAGAACCAATCTGCTTAATGTTAAAGTTGTTGCTCTTAGACAGTATTTGCTGTGCTTTCAGAATTAAAGTTGGAGGCCAAAGATGAGCATTCACACTTATTTAGTTTCACTAAACCTTTTTTTATAAATTATTTTAAAACATTTTAAAATCTAACAAAAAGTACCTCTGTTTTTCAAATAAATAATTTATATGTTATTTATAAGCCACTGTGTTTTTTAATACATTTTCTGAATTGACTCTAGGTAACCATAACTTTCATAACTCAAAATAAACCAGAAATTCTTAAGTTTTTATAGGGTGTATTTTGTATAAACTTTAATCATCTATAATAATAAAATCATAATATGCTAAATAGACCAGAATTCTTCCAGACAACCTTCCGGATGAAGCCAGGGCTGCAAGGGAGGCCAGAGTCCTGGGTGCCATAGGGAAGCTGGTGCCAGCAGCTGGGGGAAAGCAGTCCTACTCTTGCACAAATGTCATGCATTAGGCCTCTAGTAATGAAAAAGATCTAAAATAGCCAGAGCTAACATTCAAGAGATGAGCAGGGTTTAATTCACCAACATTATTAAAAAGTCATATCTGATCACTTTCCAAAGAAGATAGAATCCAAACATAATATGTTGTATTAGGGATTTGCAATTTTAAAAAAAGTATATCTCTCTTTATTTTGTAGCTCAGAGTTAATGATGTTGTGTTAAATCTTTTTTTTTTCAAGGCTAAGAAGATGGCGATGGGCAGGAAGGTAGGGAGGGAGAGAGTGTGAGAGAGTGAGGAACCCATAGAGGAGAGTATAGATGTGTGTGGTGTGTGTGTGTACGAGCTAGAGACAGTTAGATTCTGCAGGTCCTCCAAGGGGCTGCCAAACCGGGCAGTCTTAGACGGCGGAACCCCACTCACAAAGCAGACACTTCTGGGCGGCCAGTGCGGGCACAGAGACCACACCATCTTGAGAAACAGAGCTGCTTGAGACTAGGATCCTGGTCTCAGACACAAACCAAGACCCTGCAGCCACTGAGGACAGAGAACTGCGACCACAGCTTCAGACCAACAGACAACAAGAATCCAGACTTCCCAGCCGCAGATTTCTGTGAGTGAAAGAGCTTATCCCCTTCCCGAAGGCTCATGGATAGCACCATAGTAACTGATAGACCAGCCCCTCCCTCAAGCCATAGTGCCCCCACATGAAATTGAGCTAGAGTGCACTCTGGACGCAGCTCCCATAAGGGACGCAGCTCCCCTATGGGGAATTTGAGCTTGAGAGCAAGTGCGGACTGCAGCACTGCTACTAGAATTTGAGAGACTGGAATCTTCTTCCTGCAATGCAATTGGGCAAACAAGCCCGAAGCCCACACAGGGCAGCAGTGCCACCTGACTTTGATTCTGGGCAAGTGCACACAGAAGTCTGTTTTCCACAGCGCAGGCACGCCACAGAGCTATTGTGCAACCCAGTCCCCCATGGCGACCTGGACCCAAATTCTCCAGGCAAGAGGCAGCACTGAGCACCACTGACCTGATTCTGTTTCTTACTGTGTGCACCTGGGATCCCTGACTCACAGCGCATTCACACTAAGAGCCAGTGACTCCAATTCTTGGCATATGTGCACACAGGGACCCTGATTCTTAGCAAGAAGCCACACGAGGCAACAGAGACTCTGATACTTGATTCTTGGTGCAGACACAGAGAAACTCTGACTCCTGACATGCTCTAGGGGACTCATTTTTGATACATGCCAACAGTGCAGTACAGGCGGGGTCCCTGATTCTAGGTACAAACAAGAGACCACACTGAACGTTGGGAACACTGACTCTAGGCAAGCCTGGTTCCCACCAACCCACACGTCCTAGTGTTGGAGCACTTCAGTGAAATTCGGGTGGTGCAAAGTTCCCACAGCACATGGCCCAGGCCCATGCAAATCAAAGTTTGAACCTTCTGGTGATAGTCAGAATGGGGAGATGACACAATCCCCAGAGGAAAGAAAATGAGGAGTTGCCAAGAAAGGAAATTAGTGAAATTGAAGCATGCAACATGACTGAAAAAGAGTTCAGAGTAATGGTCGTGGAATTTATACATCGGATGGATGAGAAAATCAACAACCTATGCAAGAATCAGGAAGAAATGAAAAGTGATATAGACACAATCAAAAACACCATGGAAAGTTTCAACAGTAGACTAGAAGAAGCAGAGGACCGAATTAGTGAGTTAGAAGATCAGGTACAGAAACAAACTCAATCTGAACAGCAATTGGAGAAAAAAATTAAAAAGCAGGAGGAAAGCCTAAGGGAGTTTTGGGACAACATGAAATGAAGTAACATACTTATAATAGGGCTGCCAGAAGGTTAAGAAGAGCAGCAAGGATTAGAAAATCTATTTGAAGAAATAATTACAGAAAACTTCCCAGATATGGGGAAGGAAAAGTTACACAAGTACAGAGCCCCAAGCAGAATCAACCCCGAAAGACCCCCTCCAAGACACGTCATAATTTCAATGCTAAATATCAACAACAAAAAGAGAATCTTAAAGGAGGCAAGAGAGAGACAGTTACCTACAAAGGAACCCCCATCAGATTATCAAATGATTTCTCAACAGAAACACATCAAGCTAGAGGGGAATGGAAGGAGGTATACAAAGTGTTGCAAAGCAAAGGACTAAAACCAAGAATACTCTATCTAGCAAGACTATCAATCAAAATTGAAGGGGAAATCAGGAGCTTCACAGACAAAAAAAAGAGGCTAAGGGAGTTTATCACCACCAATTTCTTTACACCAATAGTGAACTTATAGAAAGAGAGACCAAAAAAACAACAACAATCCCATTTACCATCGCACCAAAAAAATTAAGATACCTAGGAATAAACTTAACTAAGGAGGTAGAAGACCTATATGCGAAAAACTATAGGACACTGAATAAAGAGATAGAGGAAGACATAAATAGATGGAAGAACATACCATGTTCATGGATTGGTAGAATCAACATCATCAAAATGTTCATACTACCCAAAGCAATCTACAGATTCAATGTACTCCCCATTAAAATACCAATGGCATATTTCACAGACAGACCTACAAGGAATTTGCCAAAAATTCATCTGGAATAAAAAAAGACCCCAAATAGCCACAGGAATCCTGGGAAAGAAGAACAAAGTAGGTGGGATCTCAATACCAAATATCAAGATGTATAACAAAACCACTGTTCTTAAAACAGCCTGGTACTGGCACAAGAACAGACATATAGACCCCTGGAATAGAATAGAGAACCCAGAAATCGACCCAAACCACTAATGCCCAGTTAATATTTGACAAAGGAAGCATGAACATAAAGTGGAGTCAAGATAGTCTCTTCAACAAACTGTGTCTAGACCACCAACTTACACCATATACAAAAATAAACTGAAAATGGATAAAGGACTTAAACATAAGACTGGAAACCATAAAAATACTAGAGGAATCTAAAGCCAGAAAAATCTCAGACATATGCCGAAGGAACTTCTTCACTGATACTGCTCCTAGGGCAATGGAAACTAAAGAGAAAGTAAACAAATGGGACTACATCAAAATAAAAAGCTTTTGCACAGCAAAAGAAACCATCATCAAAACAACAGGAAAGCCCACTGTATGGTAGAACATATTTGCAAATGTTATCACTGATAAAGGTTTAATCTCCAACATCTAAAGGCAGCTTATACAAATTAATAAAAGGAAGATAAATGATCCAATAAAAAAATGGGCAAAGGACCTAAATAGAATCTTTTCGAAAGAAGACAGAAGGAAGGCTAAGAGACATATGAAAACATGCTCAAAGTCACTAATTATCAGAGAGATGCAAATCAAAACAACAATGCGGTATCATCTCACACCTGTCAGAATGGCTATCATCAACAAATCAACAAACCACAAGCTCTGGCAAAGATGCAGAGAAAAAGGAACTCTTTTGTACTACTGGTGGGAATGCAGACTGGTGCCACCACTGTGGAGAACAATATGGAGTTTCCTCAAAAAAAAAACTAAAAATGAACTCCCATTTGACCCAGTGATCCCACTTCTAGGAATAGATCCCAAGAAACTAGAAACACCAATCAGAAAGGATATATGCACCCCTATGTTCATAGTAGCACAATTCACCATAGCTAATATTTGGAAACTGCCTAAGTGCCCATCAGCAGGTGAGTGGATTAAAAAACTGTGGTACATCTACACAATGGAATACTATGCTGCAGTAAAAAAGAAGGAGTTCCTACCATTTGCAACAGCATGGATGGAACTGGAGAGCATTATGCTAAGTTAAATAAGCCAGTCAGAGAAAGACAAATACCACATGATCTCACTCATTTGTGGAATATAAGGAACAACATAAACTGATGAACAGGGACAGATCCAGAGGCAGAGAAGCATCAATCAGACTGCCAAACCTCAGAGGGAAGGTAGGGGAGGGTGGGGGAAAGGAGGAGAGATCAACCAAAAGACTTGTAAGCATGAATATAAGCCTAACCAATGGACATGTATACCAGGGGGGTGAGGGCATGAGTAGGGGAGGGGGGTTGGGGGTTAATGGAGGGATGAGGACACATATGTAATACCTTAATCAATAAAGAAATTTAAAAAAAAATAAAGCAAAAAGACAAATGCATTAAAAAAAATCTTCTTCTTCCCTCTTGAAACTCTGTAAATTAGGGCTGTCTTAATTTCATTCTCTTTTTTCTTTCTCCCAGACTGCTGGATCTGTGGAGGATCAAAACAGGAAATCTTTAATTTGTCTAAACAAAGAATATAGGTGAACAATGGCTGATGGAAGAGACTAGATGTTGTAAACAAAAGACTTTCAATTTACTTTTTTACACTCCCCTTCATCTGTGTTTTCTCTACAGGTCCACCTGCTCTGAAATGGCTATCATCAATAATTAAAAAACATGAGTTGGTGAAGATGTGAAGAAAAGGGAACCCTCTGCTCTGCTGGTGGGAATGCAGATTGGTACAGCCACTGAGGAAAACAGTATGGCGGGTCATCAAAAAATTAAAAATGCAACTGCCTTATGACCAGCAATTCCACTACTTGGTATGTGTCTTAAGAAACCTAAAACACTAATTAGAAAGAACATATGCCTCTCTGTTTTTATTGCGACATTATTTACAAAACCCAAGATGTGGAAGCACCTCAAGTACCCATCAATAAGTAAGTGGATAAAAATGTGCTACCTATATACAATGGAATACTACTCAGCCACCTAAAGAAATAAAATCTTACTATTTACAACATGGATGAACTTGGAAGTTCTTTTGCTGAGTTAAATAAGTCAATCAGAAAAAGACAAATGCTATATGATTTTATGCATATGTGGAATCTAAAGAATAAATAAATGAACAAACCAAACAGAAACAGACTCATAGATACAGAGAACAGACTGATGGCTGTCAGGGGAGGGGCTTTTAGGGGGATCAGGTAGAAAAAGTAAAGGAATTAAGAAGTTAAAATTAGTAGTTACAAAATTGTCACAAGGATTTAAAGTACAGCATAAGGTATACAGTCAATAATATTATAATAACCATTAATGATGCCAGTTGAGTACTGAATATATGGGGGGGGATACTTTGTAAAATATATGATTAACCAATATGTTGTACACCCGAAATCAATACAGAATAATAGTAAATGTAAATAAACTGTAATTGATAACTAAAATTGGAATAAAACAAATCCCTGCTCTTGTGAGCTGTTATTCCTTTCTTTTCATGAAATAGAAAGTGATACATTTTTCTGAGAAACTTCAGTGTCTTTGTGCAAAAACAGCACCGTAATACATACCCAAATCTAAAATTATTCTGATGCAATGGAACTTACTACAGTTCTCCAGTGCCCAAACAAATATGCAATCCAATCCCTCTCTTATATCCCTCAATATCCAATTACTTATAAATAAAGATGGATAAGGATTTGGTACAAATAAAAATAACCAGTGGTGCGAATTAAAAAATAATATTTTAAAGAATGTAAAGATACATTTTAGTATTTTAATTTTCTAAATTGTCTTGAAACTGTATACTTTATCCTACTTTAATATCCCACATTAATTTAATTTATAGATCTCAGGATTATCAAGGGTTCTTTTTAAACTGAGTTTATTGGTGTGACATTGGTTATTAAATTATATAGATTTCAGAAGGGTTTTCACATTACTGTAATATTGATGTCTAAGTTATATTCTAAAAGCACATGCTTAATAAAATTAAATAGTGTTGAATTATTTGCAAACTTTTTATCATCTTTTAACTTATAGATGGATATTTAGAATGCAAAGGTATTAGTTTCCAAGAGCAGCCATAACGAAGCACTACAACAGAAATGTTGCACTGGCAGGTGTGGCTCGGTGGGTTGGGTGCCGTCCCCTGTAGAGAAGAGTTGCTGTTTTGATTCTTGGTCTGAGTTTCGTACTCTATTTCAGGTGGAAGGCATGCAGGAGGCAGCTGATCAATGCTTCTCTCCCTCTACCTCTCTCTCTTTCAGCAATAAAATAAAATAAAAAACAGTGTTTTTTTTTTGTCTCACAGATTTGGAGGCTAGTAGTCTAAATTCAAGGTTGTCTCTATGGTCATGCTCCCTCTGAAACCTGCAGGGGAGGATTCCTCCTTGCCTTCCTTCCTTAGCTTCTGTGTGTGCCTGGCAATCTGTGATGTTGCTTGGCTTGCAGCTGCAACCCTTCAGTCTGCCTCTGTTGTCACAGGGCATTCTTCCATCATGTATCTTTGTTTTAGAGTCTCTTCTCCTCTTCTTACGAGAAAAACAGTCATTTTGGATTAGAGCCCACAATACTCCAGCATGACTTCATCTCAACTGATTACATCTGCAAAGATGTTATTTCTAAATAAGACATATTCTGAGATACTGGGAGTTAGGAAATCAATGTATCTTTTGAGAAAACCCAATTCAATCCATAACAGAAGGGAAAAGACACTGTGATATAAAGGTCTATCTTAAAGCTGGCACTTTGTGGTGTAACATTGGACAAAGCATTTATTCTTTCTGAGCATCCACTTCCCTCTGAAATGAATTTTAGAGACAGGACAGACAGTATCAGAGACGGGGGGCATGGGGGCGTCTATTGGAGAGGAATGCATAGATGAGGACTTGGCACCACCAAAATGCTTATCTTACTTTTACAGAAGATAGAGAAAAGTCACAGGATACTGGGAAGCGGGAAATGTATTTTCACAGAGGATAGAGGAATGTTGCAAGATAAGGAAAAGAGAAAGAGGAGGGCACCACATGGGCTTTGGCCTTTAAAACTGATACTATGTGGCAGAGTGACCAATGAGGGAAGAGCAGGGGTCCTAGGTTAAGTAAGGGTCCAATTAGAAAGGGTCATGTTCGGACAAAGAACCGCAGCATATGTAAACTGGAGACAAAGGGACACAAGACATATTTTTTTTATTTTATTACTTTTTCCCATTAGAGAGAGAGAGCAGGTTTTTCCGATTTTGGGAGCCCTCCCCAGGGAGAGCTTCCACATTTTTATTAAAGAAACCTTTTTGTCCCTGGGGAGGGCTCCCCAAATAGGAAAAACTTTTTCTTCAACTTTGTAGGACAAGGACCTACAGAAGAATCTGCACCCCAAACCCTATGTATCACTTTTATGTAAAATGAGGGCTTCGATATAAAATGTATGCTTATTTTTGTCTTTGACCTGCTTGTTGTCTAGTACTCTCAAGTTCATGATCTGTCTCTCCATGTCCCCTGCCTCAATACAAAAGGCTTTCTAGAGACTAAGATATATTTTGACAGTTATATTCTACTTTCCTCACTTACCATTGTTTTCTGTATGGTTGTTTATATGTCAAACAAAATTATGTTAATTTAAGAGTATATAAATTGGAACAATTTTATAGATACTATAATTTCAGACTTGCACATACTTCAATAGATTAACTGATCATTGTGACCATCCTCTGCCTTTATGTAGTACATTATCTTTATTCTAATTTTATATAAGACTAGGGACCCAGTGCATGAATTTGTGCACTTTGAAAGGAATTGTGAGCTACGAGACTATGGTAGGCACAGGGGTGGGTCTTGGTCCATCCTCTGAACACCTACCCAGCCCCTCCTACTGCAACCCCTGGTCCACTGTCTGCTGGCAGCCCTGGTCCCGCTCCGGCCACTCCCACCCGCTGATGGCACATGTGATTGGGGCTGGCACCAGCAGCAGGTGCAAGTGGGGCTGGTGCCATCAGTAAGTGCAAGCAGCAGCTGCAAAGCAGCAGCTGCTGCCCTGATCCACGCTCAGGAGCAGGGGAAGGTAGAAAAGCCCTGAGGGGCAATCGGGGCCAGCAGCCACGGCTCATACCGATGACAGTGCCGAGCGATTGGGGCCAGTGCCAGCAGTGGGTTCGAGCAGGGTCGGCACTGGCAGCAGGTGCAAGCTCCGGGTGGGAACAAAGAATTTTCAGTGACCACCAGAGGCTTGCCCTGATGACAGCGACCAGTACCCCACCTTGGTTAGGAGTCACTGCTCACCTACTCCACCATCCTGCTGTGGCCGACACCTGCTATGTTCCACGCATGCCCCTGGAGGTCAATGCATTTCTTAGCAACCGGTTGTTCAGTTGTTTGCTTGTTCCGCCATTTGATCTATTTGCATATTAGGGAAATATATATATATATATATATATATATATATATATATATATATACACACACACACACACACACACACACACACACACACATATATATATATTATGCAATTAATTATCTTGGGAAGTTATATAGCTGTGAATGCATAAAAAATTCCATGATAATTTAGTAAAAGTAACTGTTAATTTTATATTGTCTTTAACATCTATACCTATAATTTTATGATTACTTTTTAAGGTTAATACCTAGTATAGGTATTTGGAATTTAAAAAAATCATTAGGGCAATCAATTGGTTCCAGATAAACACAGAAGGATGCACAGAGAAAACCCAGGCTTGCTTTGAGACCCTGGAAATAGTCACTTTGTATTAAACAGACTATGTGAGTAATACTTGGCAGTCTCTATTTTAGATCTCCTTTTGTATCTGAACTTTAAACTAACTTTCTGGGCTTTAGCTTCAGTTATATTCACTATTTCAGGAAGTTCCTTGCTGAATATTTCTTACTCATTTGATGAAACTTGATCCTTCTGTCTGACCCTGTTTTAGAAGTAGTTACTTAAAAGCCATGAGTTTTTCCATTTATCACTAGAAAGTCTTCCTCTGAGGAAACTAAGTTAAATTCTCTTCCTCTGGGACTGCATTCTTTGTGTTAAGTAAGGCAAGCCCCTAAGCAAAACTGTGTTCATTCTCCAGGGTAGTGTACTGGGGAGACATAAGGGCCTTCCTACAGTGCCAAGGAGGCCACTTCAGGCACAGGCCAGCTCCCTGGGCACTCCTTTCAGCCTTGCCTGAGGCCACAGGGCTGCAGGGGTCCTCTCCTCTGTAAAGCTGCCGCTGCCCACTGTGCCCATGGGCTTTAGCTCAACACCTGGTTGAAGCCTAGAATGCTGTCTCTCTTCATTGCCATCTTGTTCTGGCTTCCAATGCAAATACTTGGATACTTTTTAGTTGCAAGAGTTCTGTTGTTAATCTGGCACCCTGCAATGACTTAATATGTATATTGAAATGCTAAAAATTAAAAATGACTGTTCTGCTATTATGATTGTCTTTGATTAGAAGCACCTGACCACTTCCTGCTAAATTCTGCAATAGGGGTCAAGTTTTTCTTCTATCTGAACTATATTATAAAATGCTGGTGAAAAAGGGTTTGAGATTTCAATTGAGGTTAAGGGATGCTTAAACTTTTAATTGGCTCTCACACTGATTTAGTTAAAATAGGGGAAAAAACCCAACAATTCAGCACATTTAATATTTGGGGATAAGCAAGCAGAGAGTGAAATATTTTTCAGATTAAAGGGCCATCATTCTGTATCAAGAAAGCTAATAAATAGTGCTGGGGGGCGGAGAGGGCAAGGAGAGGTCAATGGTGGGAAATGAGACAAATGTAAAACTTTCAACAATAAAGAATTTTTTTAAAAAGCTAATAAACAAATTAAGTATTCTATTAACTGGTGTTATGAAACAGTATCCCCACATATAACCACCCCTGGCCCTTTCCATACTTTCCAGAATTCTAGACTCCATTTGTGTGTGTTTGTATATTTATGTGTGTAAAGAAACTGAAAATACAACTAAGACATATTTTCATATTCAAATGACAACTAAGTTATATGGCATTTATCTTCAAGTTGCTGTGACAAATACAGGATACAGAGTAAACCAATTGTTTTTTCCTTCCTTTTTATTTGTCTCCCTTTTGTGTTTTTTTAAATATACATGTCAAATATTATAATAGAAATGCCATACTAGCTATGCCTGTACATAAATTATTTGGCAAACCTTGGGAACATCATTTAAACCTTTTGTCTTAATTTCCTGATTTGTTAAAGTGAAAGATAAATTGAGTAGATAATAACATGTGAATCTTATAGTTTTTAAATAGTTTATCATATATTCTAAACTCATTTGAAATTAAGCTGAATGGTTACTACTCACAGAATATTTTCCCCATTATAAAATTGACCCATAGAGAAGCAAAGTTACAGTTTCTTGGTGAATTTGTAAAAACTTATGCATTTTTTTCTTGGACCACCTTATGCTTGTACCTCAATTCTTCACTCAGAACTTTGTCCTTTTCTAAATCCTACCCACAATGACAGAACCTACCTCTTAAGTTTGAAAGTCAATAACAACAAGTCTCATTCTATAGCATTCTAGCTTTGTTACTTTGGACAAGCTACTAAACCTTTTGAACCCCAGATTCCTTAGAAAGTTGAAACTTGTAGCTAATATATAGAAGACTACAGGATGGAAGAGAGACGAGATAGCAATAAAAATTTAAGAGTTTCTAAGTCAAAAAGTATACAGCCATGACCAACAGCTCAGTGGTTAGAGCATTGGTCTGTGCACCAAAGGTCTTGGGTTTTATTCCCAGTCAAGGGGAGGTACCTGGGTTTCAGGTTCAATTCCAGCTCCAGTTGGGATACATTCAAGAGGCAACCAATGGATGTGTCTCTCTCACCTCTCTCTCTCTCTCTCTCTCTCTCTCTCTCTCTCTCTCTCTCTCTCTCTCTCTCTTCCTCTCTCTCCTTCTCCCCTCCCTTTCTCTCTAAAAAGCAATGGAAAAATATCCTTGGGTGAGGATTTTAAAAGTATACAAAGAGATATCATTTGATATATTACTCCCCTTTATAGTGGCTAAAAATAAAAACTATATAATTATGATTTTGGTTACATAAATTACCTACTCAATGAAATAGTCTGAAGTCCTTCAGTAACAATGAAGTTGCATCCACCTTTCAACTTGTTATATTTTTGAAGTAAAGCAATCAAGTTAAAAATACAATGTATGGTACAATTCCACCAACATATCTATATACCTATATTGATGTCATCAGCTGGTATAGATACATATGTAAAGAATACTCTAGATGGATATTTTATAAAAACTTAATGGTAGCTATATGTAGTATTATATCTGTTTATTTTGATTTTTAAATGTTATTTTTTTCTAAATAAACTATACTAATTTTAAAACAAAAAGAAATTCACAATTAGAACACAAAACTATGCCTGAAAAATAAACATAATAAAATATGCATTCTGAAAATGGCAGTCAAATGATGGTTCTGAAGAATTAATACATTAAAAAAACAAAGCCAACCTAAAAACCAAAATATTTTAAGGAGAAAAACATTTTAAAAAATATATATTTGATAACTGCTCCCTTTCTTTTTCACTTTAGAGCTGAGAAAAGGAAAACAATGAATTTAGTTACAGGTGATTCATAATTCATATAAATTCATTTTTTAAGGAACTTAGCTTTAACAGTTATTAATTAGAAGATTTACAGTATATTTAAGGATGATGCATAGCTATGTCTGCTGAAAAAGAATGGATCTTATCCAAATAGCATGGAAATAAGTGTTGCATTTATACATAAGGAAAGGGGATTTAATTCCATCATTATTATTGCCACTTCTAACAGCAACACAACTCTGCAGCAGCCATCATAATTATTGTGATAGGCTGGGAAGTGGTGAGAGGGCAAGAACATTTTTATAGATTAATAATCTCTTGAGGTTGCGGAGTACTGAATGTGCTTCTTCTCTGTTGGGGAGAGGGATGGGGGAAGGAGCGGTGTCTGATTAAATCCGAGAAGCCTGGGTTTCTATATGAAGATCTTAACAAGGAAATGAGATTGAACTGCTTTAAAACTCATCCAGTTTAACTGCAGTAAATATTGCTCCGCAGCAGTAAAATCTTAATTAGTATTCCATCCTGTTTAATAATTCCAGTGGGTAAGAGACTTGGAAATAGTGATATTTGCCACTCCTTAAATATTCTTTTTAAACTCATTTTTAATCTCATATTTTCAAAGAAGGAAAATCTATAAACCACCCATATCTTGTTATGATTATTTGCCATTGCTTATATCTACCTGCGTATTTTTACTTCTCTATTTAAATTTTATTATGTTAAATACAGCCTAAGAAACTATTTCTCTTAGGTCAGGTCAAAATCTCAGTTTTATTAAAACAGAGATGTTTACACACACACACAGCTAAAGTGAATTATGTCAGTACAGTTTAAGAGACATAAATACTGTTTTCAGATGTGGCTTTATAAAGATATTTCTAGAATAATAGCATGACTCTTACATGTATTTTAAGTATGATGCAATGTGATATAAAACCATAAACTATGCTTCTGAAACTGATACTGATATTTTTCTCAGATATACCCTAAATTTCTAACAGAATTTGGACTCACTCTTTGTCCCTGTCATTCATTCAATATTTATTTAGAAAGTGTAAATATGTTGTGGAAAAATACTGAAGAGGCTTAGACATAGATTCTATACTCAGGGACTTCCACACTATTTCGGGAAGATTAATTACACAGAGAAACAAATTCATATCTGACTTTCAAAGAATTAATTGATTTTTATGATGGAAATGTAAGAGCACCAACAGCCCTGGCCAGGTGGCTCAGGCGGTTGGAGCATCATCCTGTGTACCAAAAGGTTTCAGTTTTGATTCCTGGTAGAGCACATACCCAGGTTACTGGTTCCATCCCAAGTTGGGGCTGGTATAGGAGGCAACCAATTAATGTTTCTCTCTGTCTCAAATTAATAAAAACATATCCTAGGGTGCAGATAAAAGAATAACAAAATAAATGAGTGCCAACAAAACAAAGTTTAAAAAATCCTTAAACTAAATTTTGGTGCATATTTTTTGTCAACTGGTTTAAATGTTTTGTTTCCCTTCTTTATATGAATCAATCAGGCATGTAAACTCCAAATCAATTTACTTTTGTGAGTGAAAAAGGATAGTAAGGGGATAAGATGTTGGAATATTGCTGTAAACAAAGACTGTCTCTAATAGAAATGGACACATACTTATCTTTTTTAGTTTATTATTTAGTAGACTCAAAAATATTAATGAATCCGCTCTTTTCTGCCTACTATTGTTTCTACACGCTGACAATGAAAGTACATAATCCCGAAAAGTAACCTTAGCACAGTCAAAAGAGTGAGCTATTCATCTCCAATTGCTCCCCAAGGGCTCTTGTGTTCTTGACTAAGCAATTGAGAACATGACTGTTATCTCTCTATAGCATTTCTTGGCTACTCTGACCAAATCCCTGCTTTCAGACCTTCTGGCAAAAGAAAGCAGGCATAGTCCCTATGCCCACATGTAGGCCAATCTCTACCTAGCTCACACCAATCTGTTCTAAGTATTGTCTGTTACAAGGTATTACAATTGCTGCAATGACACAGTGTAGTCAAAGCTCTTATAGGCTGGAATATCTGGCTCAGGATCTTGCAAGAAATCCTCATCTCTAAAAATTTATGTGAAAGAAGAAAACTTTCCCTTTTCTAGACTTCTATCACTTAACTCATTTGGAATGGGACTTTTGCTATCAGTTTTGCTATCTTTAGTAAATGCTACATGGATATTTGTACTTGGTTGGTATTTTATACCTATTGCCTTCAGCTTTAGACTTTAGCTAGAATTCTTTTTTAAAATGCATCTAACATTTTGATCTATTAGTCTTATCCTTTACAAAACATGGTAAAAGAATAAAAACTATTAGCTTAATCTTTGTACAAACACTGGGAAAAATAGAGTTGTAGTAAGAGGTGCTGAAAGGCCCTTTATACCTCAGTTCCCCACTGTTAGGCAAAATATTTAACAGCATGAAAACAACTTAATAGTCATAGAGTCACTGGTCCCATCATTTCAAACCCTGGGTGCATTCATCTGAAATATATTTATATAATCCTTCTTTCTATAGGCATCTCAGTCAGAAAGAGAAATCTAAATGCACGACTAACATAATGCTGTCAATATTTATGACAGCATGTAAAACTAATTCACATTGCTGAGGGAAAAATCAGCTTCTTTATAGTCCAATAGCTCTTAAATAATGAAGTTTACTTTGGATAATTAATCATAGGAATCCTGTTTACGTATCTCTACCCTTATCTGTTACATCATATAACCTTTTCTTTTCATTTACTAAGAATCTAGATGATTTGTATACCCTTCCTTGATTTATGGTTTTGAAGTAGAGCTCTCAAAGGGCTCAGTTAACATGTACGTCAATAACACTAACACTAAAAGGTGTCTGTGTAGGTGTGTTTCCTTCTTTTCCCACAATGCCATCTAGCACACTTTCCTGAAAGGTTCCTCCAAATATGTTATTTCAGCACTACTATGAAATTAGGGACCAAGAGTGGCTCTTTTTAAAATAAAAATTGACTTTAATTCTTATGATTGGTAAATTAAATTCATTTATTTATAAGCATTTCTTTCCTATAAATTATCCCAAAAGCTAGCTTTAAAAAAATTAGAATGAAAAATAGAAATTCTAGTAATCCATTTTAATATTATTCAATTTCTTAGCACCTTATGTGAGTTATTTTACTATGAATACCTTAGTGCTTTATTAAAAAAATATGTCTTACAAAAAACATATACTGTAGCAATATGCCATTCATATTTAAGTAAGTAAAGAAAAAAACAATGAGAGATTTAGCTAATTGAGGGTAGTTAATTAATGGAGGATTAAAATTATAAAATATCATTTTAGAAAGGATTTATGGTGATACAGTAGACTCAATCCTGTGTTTTTGGAAGAATGTTACCCATATCTGGAAGAATAAAATGTATATGATTCACAAATATTTTTCAATGAGACATGCTATCACTTTTCAAAGTAAATCACTTATAAATGTTTAAAAATATTCACTGTAACATCAGATGGAGATTCTTTGAGGTGTGGCAGGAAAGAATTCAGGAACACACACACACACACACACACACACACACACACACACACAGGAGTTCAAGAGGCAGTGGCAAAATTTATTAAACTGAAAGTACACTCTTGGAGGGAAAGAAAGCAGGCAGGCTGGAGAACAACTGCCCCAGATTTTTGTGTGAGCTTTCTTACAGGCTCTGGGCAGGGAAAAGAGAGGTGTTTTTACCTGTTTGTTAACTATCCAACTCCGAAAAGCGTGGGCTTATTTTTAAACTAAACAATGGTATTCTCTGATTTTCTTTAGACAGTGTTGTGCAATTTTAGCTCTTACCCATAATTCTCTAGGTCTGCTCACAAAACCGCAGTGATAATTTATTACAATCAGGCATAATTGAAGAGAGGTCACTTGAGGTGATATATGTAAGTCTGCACATGCGTTAATAAGTGGAAATTTTCGGATCTCAGGATGTCTGTGATTTTCCCCCAGGCCTGCTAAACTAGTTGAACTATGTCAGTTACTCCCTCGGGTGACCACAAAGATATTTACCTGCTTAGCCAGATGTCTTTCTCCCTCTTTCCTTGTTAATATCTAACTGCCTACTCTAACAACTGTAAGGAAAGTGTTTAAGATACTTAATAAGTTAGTTGTAATGTATATTATATCTATGTCTTCTTTTTCATTTTCCTTGATAGAAATAAACAATCACATGTTAATTACATGTTCTTATAGTCTGCATATCAATCATAATAAATACTTGATGGTTGTAATCTACATCTTCCTTGACACTTCTTAAAAACAAACAAACAAAAAGTTTCTTCTACTGTTTAAATGTTTTATATTTTAATGTAATTGACTCTTTTGAAGATTTTCACAGTTCTCTCTGTTTAATAAGCTTGCTAAACTGTGGGTCCAAGATCTAACCCTGGAATACCTCTGAAGAGTGATATGTTTGTCTATGAATTTCCTCCTGGGATATAAATCACTTCTGATCATTGATTTTTCCCTGGAGGATCTTTTTCAGGGTGAATAAACAGCCAATCTGTTCTTAATTCCACTATGCAAAGACTCTTATAGTCAAGAGTTTTTTTTTAATTGCCCAGACTTGCCTTCATGTGTGAAGATGTCGTTATGAAGGCAAATGACCTGCAGATCCTTATGCTTTGCAGATACATGCACCAGTCGCCAACTGGTGGTCCGTGGACCACTGGTGGTCCATGAAGTCTAAAAGGTTAGCAACTGTTGCATTAAGGGGTTTCTTTTTTATTTAATTTTTTGTATTTACTAAATTGATTGGGGTGACATTGGTCAACATGAACATATAGGTATCAGGTGTGGGTTTCCATGTCAGAAGATCTATACATTGCACAGTGTGCCCACCACCTAAAGTCAAATCCTCTCCTGTCACTTTATATTAGAACTAGAGGCCCAGAACATGAAATTTGTGGATAGGGGGAGGGGGATGTGTGTCCCTCAGCCTAGCCTACACCCTCTCCAATCTGGGACCCCTCGAGGGATGTCCAGTGGGATCGGACATCCCTCTCATAATCCAGGACTGCTGGCTCCCAACTGCTCACCTACCTGCCTGCCTGATTGCGCCTAAACACTTCTGCCTGCCAGCCTGATCACCCCCTAACCAATACCCTGCCAGCATAGTCATCCCTAACTGCTCCCCTGCCAGCCTGGTCACTCCTAAACTGTCCTCCCCTGCAGGCCCAGTCACCCCTAACTTCCCTTCCTTGCCAGCCTGGTCACCCCCAACTGCCCTCTCTTGCAGGCTTGGTCCCTCCCAACTGACCTCCCCTGCTGGCCATCTTGTGGTGACCTTCTTGTGTCCACATGGGGGCAGCCATCTTTGACCATATGGGGGCAGCCATCTTATGTGTTGGAGTGATGATCAATTTGCATATTACCTCTTTATTATATAGGACTAGAGACCCAGTGCACAAATTTGTGCTTGGGTGGGGTCCAGCTGGCCCACCCCTATGAGGGCTGATTGGGGCTGGGCTAGTGGGAGGAAGGGTTATGGGAGGTTGGCCACTGGCCCCACCCCCAATTAGGGCCCGATCAGGGACGGGCAAGCCAGAGAGAGGCTGTAGGAGGTTGGCCAGACGGCCCCGCCCCTGATCGGGTGGGGGGGCCAATAAGGGGCAGGGTCAGCCAGGGGACGGGGCCATGGGAGGTTGACCACCTGGCCCCAGCCCCGCTCAGTCCAGTTGGCCCACCACAGTGGGCATCACAGCGACTGGTTGTTCCGGTCCTTCAGGTCATTCCAGCAATCCTTCCACTGGCTTTATATATATAGATAGATAGATAGATAGATAGATAGATAGGGGACTTCTTGAAAGACACTACTCACTTAAAATCTGGTGATTCTTGAAATTCCATTTCCTTGCCTTAAATATTTACACACATTTTGCACTTTAGGTTAACTAATTTTAATACTGCTGAATAAAAATTTTATTTGCTTTTGAGTGATAGCTGTAAACTTTGAAATAGTGTAAAACAGTATTTTTGAATATCTGGAAGTTCCACCCACTTGAATTGGAAAAGTAGAAGAAAACAAACTATTGCATGATGTAGTCATTATTTTATGCTAGTGAAACTGAATGCAAGTTTGGCTGCTTGCCCCAACGAAAACCAATACTAGAGGGGTGGTGCTTGTGTAGGAAAACATGGTTTATTCAAGTGCCAGCAGCTTGAGAAGATGTGAAACTAGTCCCAAAGCCCATCTTTACATATCAGTGCAGGCAGAGGTTTTTATAAGGAGGGGGAGGGAAAAGAGAACAGATCAAGGGAAGGGGATTGAAAAGTTCTCTATTTGTACACCAGTAAAGTCTATTCTGATGAGGATCTTGAAACTGGTCAAGTGATTGTCTGGTGTGGGTCATCCTGGTTTTAATGGTTAAAAGTCAGCAAATCTCCCTTAGCTAGAATGCCTAAAGATCAGGGTTTGCTTCTTTTGAAGTTAGTTCTTAGAATTCTTATACAAATATACTGTTCATCTATGTAACAGATCCTATTCTAGGGTTACAACAGAAAAAAAAAAGATGCCTTCCCTCAAGGAGTTTCCACTAACACTTGGAAATAATAAACATTAGGTTATTTTATTGAATGAATGAATGAATTAGTATTTCCAGAAACAATTCCTATATTTATAAAATGGTTTGAAAATAGCTATGTAGTTTTTTAGCCTCTGAAGAAAAATTACTACTTGGAATTTTTATAATATAATTTTCTGGTTTTTTGAGTGTGTGTTTCCCTCTCTTATTAATTTTATTCTCTTTACACAACCATCAGGTGTAATTATTTATGATTAATTATTAATTTTATCCAGCAGACAGCTCCATTTGCCGGGGACTTGTCCCAGCCTTACAAAGCGTTCAGCAATCTGGAGAAAGGGACTGATGTGTAGATTAAGAAGGAATCCAAAGACGAAAGATAGGCATTGGGGGTCAGAGGATCTTCAGCTAAAGGAGCTGAAAAACTACCCCTTGTCTAAGGACCCCTTGCTATTTATTCACACAATTTGTCCTAAGGCAAGGTGGAGATAATATACTTCAAAGAGTACTGTTTCAAAGGGTAGGTTTACAGAAGCATTGTCAGTTTGGGGAATAGCCTGCAGCTGTTCAGGTGTTTGGCCAACAGGAAGCAATAAAATGCCCTGAGCTGTCAGGCAGCAGACAACCTTATTCAGGTTTGGGGAAGTGCCATTTAACCATTCCAACAGGTAATTACATATGTATGGCTCAGTCCTTGTTGAGTCCCCAAGTCCCATCAACCTTTTGATAAGACTCTTGCAATTATGACATGTTGGAATTGGTTCCCGGCATCCATTGAATGCCAATTATTTTCACCCCAAAATTTTAAAAAATGATGTATTAAAGAAGACTTCAGGCTTAGGTTACTATTATAGATGATATAATAATGGTATCAATAATAGCTTATTTAAGCATATCTTTAAAATATAGATTAGAGCCCTAGTGGGTTTGGTTCAGTGGATAGAGCATGGGCCTTTGGACCAAAGGGTCCCAGTTTCAGTTCTGGTCAAGGGCATGTATCTTGGTTTCAGGTTCCTCCCTGGCCCAGGCCCTGTTCAGGGCACATGCAGGAGGCAACCAATCAATGTGTTTCTCTCACACTCTATCCAGCAGACAGCTCCACTCTCTCTAAAATTCAGTGAAAAATTATCCTCTGGTGAGGAATAAATAAATAAATAAATAAATAAATAAATAAATAAATATTATAGGCTTATATAGAAAGTGACATAAATAAACTTAATTTTAGATCATTTAATATTTTCATCTGGTATGAAGAGACAAATAGAACTGCTAATTATTGCCTTCCCTCCAAAATAATGAGATCAAATTTTCCTGAATTTTACTTGTTTCAAAAGTTCCAATCATGTAGCAAAAAGTTCATATATTTCACTAAATTGACATTTATTTTGACTTAGTTTTATACACACTTTCATTCATTTATTCATTTCTTTTTTTCAACATATATTTATTTTTCAACACTAGTCTGTCGTTACAGTGCTAACCACATGGAGAAGACCTTATGGGCCACCATTGCTATTATATATCCATTAAAATCATCATTATTGCTAATTGGGTCACATATAATGTCTATTGTGATGAATGTGTTAAACTCAATGTAAATTATATAACTATATAAATTATATAATTTTTAGTATTTATTTTAGTGTTTTATATTATAAACTATTTAATATGTACTAGCATAAAATATTTATATTTGGTATGTAATATTAATAGCTAGGGTTATGAATGCAAGAATAATTTAGAGCTGGGAAGATTCATTGAGTCCAGCTCCTTTATTTTCAGATTCTATTAATAAAAAGGATGTGCAAAAGAAAGTTACAGTTGTATGAGAAACACAGTTTATACTTGTGTTGTTATTTATTAATTATTATAATATTTATTTGTATTATAACTATAAACCTACTTTTGCCAATCCCTGTATAACTGAGTATTATGTTGCTTACAAGTTTATACAAGACTTGGGAAGCTGTGGGTCTATTTTGGTGTGATTTCTATGCAGCTACTCATTAGTATGAAAATTCAAAATTTTAAATTATTAAGAATATCACTAATATTTATATACATTCTTCCTTACTTAACAATTTAAATTCCAGATTTCCCATGCCATAATATCTATAACCCTATGTTATAGTAAAAAAAAAAACTTACAGTATCTTTCAATGGATAGAATGGACTGGTCAGAATTATTTAAAACCTATGCTATGTATAGCAACACCCAAGTGATTTAAGATAGAATTACAGATCTTGACTAAAAATATACTTTTGGAAAAATAAAAAAGTTAGCATCACTTCATCCAGTATATACATTCTCATGAGTGCTCTCATATTCAACATATGAACTGTCAGAGTAATCATTTGCTGTGGATGCCTTTGATGGATGATTTACTCACTTCTGCCTAATGGACCACTCAGCATTTCAATTCAACAGTAACTAAGCAGGTTCTTTATAGTTCTAAATGATCAAACACCTAGTATATTGCTAAGTCCTTAGGGTACTCAGTAGTTCTTTGATGACGATTTTGCTTATAAGCCAAGTAGATTAGGGAAGCAGAAAATAGAGAAACAAGCAATAATAAAAGTGTACATACTTTGGTACTTTAATATTAAAGGAGACTGACACACTGTGTACTAAACCTGTCATTGTAATAAAATGTTCAAAATTAATATACTTATACATGTACATTATATACTAGAGGCCCGTTGTATAAAGATTCGTGCAAAAATAAGCCTTCCCCTGGCTTCACTCCTGGCTGCTTGGGAGCCGCCAAGTCCCACTCCCTGCTGGAGCACCGCTCCTATACCTCCCTCCGGGCCTCCACTCCCCCCCCTCCTGCCCAATATCAGGTGTCCCACCCCACCCAGCCACTCTGCACCTGCATATTCAAGTTAACCCACCATCTTTGTCAGGTTAATTTGCATACTCACTCCTGATTGTCTGTGGGCATAGCAGAGGTATGGTCAATTTACATGATTGTCTATTATTAGGTAAGATGATAGATATATAGCTATAGATTGTACAGATAGACAGATCTCTTTAATGAAAACTTTTCACAGATGTTCTTGGCCTTAATAACAACTATTATTAATTCATAACAGTGTATTGTATCTATAATGTTTATCATGCATTATATTTACAGTATTTTTAATTAAAGATGCACAGTAATTTTAAATTTTAAAAATAGTATGTACACATTAAGATTAACATTATGTATTTTATAAAATTGCCCAGTTTTAATGTAAATGGTCAGACCATGTTTTATTTAAAATTTGGAATAATTCTTTGTTATACCACCTCATTTTCTGTGAGATTGAGACTCTGCTAAATTTGGAGGTGCCATTCCTTAGTGAGCAAGATCAGTTTAAAATTTTTTAATCACATTATGTTGGAAGTTCCACATTTGGAGACAGAGTATGATCAAAAGGATTTGCATAGCCTTGCCTCCTTTTAAAAGGACAAACCTAAACAATAGCCACATATCACCACTAGCTCTACTTCCAGATCTTTGCCACAATGTTACAAACTCCAATGGCTGGAAGGATCCTGGGAACTGGAGCTGACATTCCTAAGAGATTGGTGATGTTTATAAAGCAAAATATCCTCAGCCAAACTTTAATAAGGAACCTCTGTTCACTATTCTAGCAAGAAGAAGGTTGTGTTCTGACCCTTTTGTTATATTCTAAGGGCAGGATTCTCACCTCTTTTATTTATTTTTCCCTAGGGCAAGATGGTGGATCCCTGGTGAAATTTAATTACAAATCTTACCTTATCTTCATGAAAACCAATCACACCCTTGCCCTCATTGAAGGCAAATAGGAAAATACAAATCAAAAAAAGCTAAATAAAATGCCTCAAGCAGGAAATGTCTGTTATTTATTCTCCTTTATGCTGATACACATATATGTTAGAGTAAGATGTCCTAGGTTAGCATGTTTACCCCAAATACTGTGCAACAGCTTTTAGCATATCACTTGCTGTAGTAGTAGGAGCTTTTCTTATTTATTCATTTTAATTCAGACTAATAGAGCTACAAATCTATCCTAAAATGAGACACATTATTGTAAGAGCTTATAGAAGAAGATTTTCATATGTGGAATTGGCAAATTTCAAAATGAAATGAGTACAGAGGCAACACAGTGAGATCTACATGGGCTTTAGAGCTGGGTGAACTGGGCTAAAATTCTGTTTTTTCTACTTATTACCTGAGAGATTTGGAGCAAGTCAACTGAATTAATATAACCATTTCTCACATACACAGAATCCATAGCAGTCCAGGCATTAGACCTTAAATTCCACCTTTTGACATTTAAATTTAACATTCTATAAGTGAGATCATTTCTGCTGTGAATTTATGTTCTTAATAAGAGGATATCCAAGAAAACCAGTTGTACTAAAACTCTAAGAATAAATGGAAATAAAACAAGAGATTTGTAATCCCAAAACCACTTGCCATTCTGAATCTTTCTCTGCTTATAGAAAACACTGAACAAGCTCTTTATCTTCTCCATGTGCCAAATGTTAAAGATAAAATTGGCATACACTGGCTACAAATTAATAAAACACATGTTCAAAGGAAACATTTTACTTTTGGAATATAATAGTTTGAATATTTTATATGCTTAAAGCTATTAAGTATCAGGAAACTGGAAAAAATAGTTTATTTCCAATAAAAATCAGGTAATATAATATAATATAGAAGATTATGAGCACTATATACTTCCCCCAGTAACTATTACCCAAATGAAAGCACCATTTTGACTTCTTTCCTCATGATTACTTTTGATTATTTCTGAAATTCAAATAAATAGACTCATACAAAAGGTACCATTTTGGTTCTGACTTCTTTTAATCAACATTATGTTTTCTAGATACAAACCAGCATCTATTGGTACATTGCTATATAGTTTTCTATTGTGTGCATGTTTCCATGAATATTTATTTTCATTTGGGAGTGATTATGAATAAATAATGTTCCAAAAGTAACTTTTGTTTGTCTTTTGCTGTATATTTATTGGTATTTGGGGGTACATAAAGGTACTACATTTTATCAGGGCTTGACATTAGGGCTATTTTGGGTATCACAAGTAGTGCTGAAATCATCATTTGCACACATGTATTTATTATGTTTTTGTTTGGAATATACCAAGCGTCATAAAGTACACCAATGTTCAACTTTATTAGGTACTACTGAACAGCTTTTCAAAGTGGTAACTCTAATTTACACATCCATCAGCAGTTTTTGAATGTTTTAATTATTCCACAACCTCACCAGTGCACTTGGTATCATCAGTCTTTTACATTTTAAAGTCTTGTGGATGTGTGGTGATCTCGCCTTGTAGTTTCAAGTTGCATTTCCCTGTGATTAATGAGGTTGTGAACATTTTCATTTGTGTATTGTCCATTTGGACATCCTCTATTATAAACAGCTTTTTTTTTTTAAAGTAGATTTAAGTAAGTTTTAATGTCTTTATTTATTCATAGTCTAAAGTAAATATGAGGTTTCTGGAGCAGGTATTTTATTACTTATAGCAGTAACTACCTTAGTTCTCCATGCCCTATATTTCCCCCTTCTTCAGCAATATAATGAAAGCCGGGTAGGTGGGCCTAATTGAGCACCAAAAGGGGATTTCCTTTCTTTTTCTCTTGTTTTTCTCTCAGAGTTACTTAGTTAGTGTTATTGTGATAAGAACACTTACATAGAATAATCCTCTACTAATTTTAAGTGTACAACACACTTGTTGATTATAGTATGATGTAGTACAGCAGGTCTCTAGAGCTTATTCATCATTTTCAACTGAAACTATATGCATCTTAATTAATAACTTCCATCACTCCCCCACCCCTAGTCCCTGGTGATCACCATCCCAGTGATTGATTTATGAATTTGGTTAATTCATATGCCTCATGCAGTCCTTGGCTTTTTGTGTCTGGCTTATTTCACCTAGCCTAATGCAAGCTGCATTGATATTATTGTGTGCTGTAGAATTTCTTTCTTCTTTAAAGCTGAATATATTTCATTATATGTATATACCACTAGTTCTTTATCCACACATCTGTTAATGGACATTTAAGTTGCTTCCACATCTTAGCTTCCACTACGAATAGTGCTATAATAAACATGAGGGTGCTATTAACTCTTCAATATAATTTTTAGATTTTTATTAAATTTATTGGTATGACAGCTAATAAAATTATATAGGCTTGAGGTATACAATTCTATACTACATCATCTGTATATTATACTAAAGGACCAGTCCATGAAATTCATGCACTGGTAGGGTTCCTAGTGGCTGCCAGATACCGGCTAGGGCCTCCCTCCCTTCCCCTGGCTGGCCCTGCCACCTGGTCGAATTCCTGGAAGAACTCCCAGTCGAGGGGACAATTTGCATACTACACTTTTATTATATAGGATCGTATATTACCACCCAAGTCAAGCCTCTTTGCATCACCAATTATCCCCCTTTAATCTCCTTTACTTCCCTTAACCCCCCTTTCCCTCTGGAAATCACCATAGTATTATCTATGTCTATGAGGTTTTTCTTTGTATTATTTAATTCCTTCACCTTTTGGGGATAATCCACCAAATCCCCTTCCCTCTAATAGCTGCTGGCATGTTCTCCAAATCTATGAGTCTATTTTTATTTTGTTTGTTAGCTTATTTTATTCATTATACTCCACATATAAGTGAAATCATATGATATTTGTCTTTTACTGGCTAGCTTATTTCGCTTAGCAAAATACTTACAGATCCATCCGCGCTGTTACAAAAGGTAAGATTTTCTTTTCTTTATGTTTTTTGTTTGTTTTATGGTCGATCATCATTCCTCTGTGTAAATGCACCATGGCTTTTTTAATCCACTCATCTACTGATGGGTAATTGGGCTGCTTCCAAATCTTGGCTATTGTAAATAACACTGCAATGAACATAGGGGTGACTATATTATTTTGAATTACCATATTTTCCTGTGTATAAGATGCTGTCTTTTTCTAAAATCGTTAGATTGAAAGTCGAGGAGCATCTTATACATGGAAGTCAGCCAAGAAGGGGGCCGGGAGGGTGCTTAGCTGCTCATACCTCGTCAAACAGGCTTCCTCCAATCATGAGCCATATTGTTACTGATGTCAGCTGATGCCATAATTAGAGGTAGAGGTGGAGAGTGTGCAGATGCAACAGGGACCAGAGCATTCTGAGCCCATAAAGATGTCAAAAAATAAAAAGATAAATGCCAGTAAGTGATTGTCTTACTCTGCAAAATTCAAACTGAATGTAACCAGCTATGCAAAAGAGCATGGAAATAGAGCTGCAGAGAGACAATTTGGACCTCTTCCCACTGAGTGTCTGATCAGACAGTGGAGAAAACAGGAAGAACAACTCCCTAAGATGCCAAAAAAGAAGAAGGCCTTAAGAGGGAAAAAGTAAAATGGCCAAACTTGGAGCAGAGGCTTAAGACTTGGATTACGAAGCAGCGCCAGAGTGGCTTATGTGTGTCAACCAAGCTTATTCAATGACAAGCAAGAATGTTTGCAATTGAAATGAACATTGTTGATTTTACAGGAAAGGCAAAATAGTGTTTCAATTTCATGAGGACATGAACAAAGTTAGCTCAGAAAATGCTACCAGTTTATGAGGATGATCTCACATATATAGACAGTGACTCAGAAGACAGCAGTGATACAATAGAAGTTGAAGAAATTGATATGTCTGGAACTAATAGTGATGAAGAAGAGAGCAGTGATGCAACAGAGGCTGAATAAAGTGATATGCTGCATAATATCACAGAACTGATATGTATACACTAGTGGCCTGGTACACAAAATTCATGCATGGTTGGGGGGGGCTGGTGTCCCTCAGCCCAGCCTGCACCCTCTCCAACCTGGGACCCCTTGAAGGATGTCCTACTGCTGGTTTACAGGGATTGGGCCTAAACCTGCAGTCGGACATCCCTTTCGCAATCTGGAACTGCTGGCTCCTAACCTTTCATCTGCCTGCCTGCCTGCCTGATTGCCCCTAACCATTCTGCCTGCCAGCCTGCTTGCCCCCAACTGCCCCCCGTCGCCAACCTGCTCACCCCCAAATGCTCCCCCGCCAGCCTAATCACCCCCAACTGGCCCCCGTGCCAGTGTACTTGCCTCCATCTGCCTCCCCTACCAGCCTGCTCACCCCCAACTGCCCTCCTGCTGGTCTGCTTACCCCCAATGGCCCTGCTCCCCACCAGCCTGATCACCCACAACTGCTGTCTCATCCTGGCCTCTAACCGCCTCTACCTGGATCCCGCCACCATGGCTTTATCCAGAAGAATGTATGGAAGGTCTCCTGAAAGGTCTCCCAGTCTAATTAGTACATTACCCTTTTATTAGTATAGATAGAGGCATGGTGTATGGGTGGGGGCCAACTGGTTTGCCCTTAAAGGTGACCCGGATCAGGGTGGGGGTTCCCTTAGGGTGTGGGGTGGCCTGGGAGAGGGGCCTGTGGTGGTTTGTAGCCCAGCCTCGCCCCCATGGGGTGAGGGTCTCCACTGGGGGGGCATGTCCAGCCTGGGTGAGGGGCTGAAGGCTATTTTCAAGCTGGCCACACTCCCTTCAGGGTGGGGGTCCCCACTGGGGTGACTGGCCAGCCTGGGTGAGGGGCTGATGGCTTTTTGCAGGCTGGCCACACCCCCTGGTGACCCAAGCTCCCAGCCCCTCCTTTTTTTCTTTTTTTTTTTTCCAGCACCTCCTTGAGTGGAGGCCAGGGCGGGCTGGAAGCAGGTATCTGGGATTTATTTATCTTCTATAATTGAAACTTTGTAGCCTTGAGTGGAGGCCAGGGGGAGTGGGAAGTTTGGCTTCCTCCATTGCCGGGGGCAACCCAAGCCTCCTGCTCACTCCAGCTCCATAGCCGCCACCATCTTTGTTGGGTTAATTTGCATACTCACTCTGATTGGCTGGTGTGCATAGTGCAGTTACAGTCAATTTGCATGCTTCTCTTTTATTAGTGTAGATTACCTGCAGTAATTACTAAATAAAATATGTTTTGTTTTATGTTTAAAATATTGATTTCTTAATTTGGGGTTGGAAAAGTTGGGGTTGTCTTACACATGGAAAAATACAGTAAGTTCTGGTTTTCTTCGGATATATTCCCAGAAATGGAAACTCTGGGTCATAAGGCCATTTCATTGGCAATATTTGAGGTAACTCCATAATGCTTTCCACAGCGGCTGCACCAATCTGAATTTCTACCAACAGTGTACAAGGGTTCCTTTTTCTTTCCATCCTCAGCAACACTTGTTGTTTATTGATTTTTTTATGACAAGAGGCCTGGTGAATGAAATTCATGAAGTAGTGTGGTCCCTAGGCCTGGCCAGCAATTGAAGTGTGAGCATCTGGTGAGGAAGGGCAGGTCCCAGCTGACCTCTGGGCCTTGGGCAGCACATAGGCACCTGGGCCCTCCACACATCTCCCCGCTGCCTGAGTCATGGTGCCTAAGTCCCCATGAGGAGTTGTGGTGAGCACAGCCAGACACTGCGGGACAGGATGCAATGTGGGCCTCTGGGCTGCCCAGCAGCATTGCATGGAAGCCAGGCGGGTAGCATGCTCTTTCCTGGCTCCTGTGCAAGCCCACGGGGAGCCTGAACAGCCTGTGGTCCTGGTGGCTGTAGCCTGGTGGCTGCAGCCTGGTGGCTGCGACCCAGCTCACCTGGAAAAAGCCACATGGATGTGGGGCGGGGTCCTTGCTGGTAACTGGCACCTGAGTGGGGGGGGGGGGTGTTCCCCAGTGTGCAAGCCCTGGCATCCCAGGGGAAGGTAGCAGGGGGAGTGAGAGCGAGCATGCAGACACCCTGCATCCTCACCGCACCTCCATTCCTGTCACCCCCATTTCCAGGTAGCTGGCAAGAGGTCGCAGGCCCCTGCCTGGGTGGCCACTGGTTGCTGTCTGAAGGGCCATAGGTGGGGACCGGACCTCCACCTGGCTCCCTCAATGCCTGGGAGCTGGGCTTTGGCCCCGCCTCCACCTCTGCTGGGCTATCAGCGGGGAGATCGGGTCCCCCCAGCTCACACCCGCCTTGGCCTGGCACCGCCTTCTCACCTGCTTCACCATCCCGCTGTGGTCCTGCTCTCCTCAGAGCTCATTAGGATGACAGTGCCTCCACTGCCTCCCGCTGCCAGTGTTGCGTTGCTGATGCCTGCCATGTTCCATGCTGCCCCCTGGTCAGTGCCCGTCATAGCAAGCAGTCAAACTCCCAGTCAAACTCCGAGTGGAGGGGACAAATTGCATATTAGGCTTTTATCATATAGGATAGCCATTCTGACAGGTCTGAGACAACCCATTCAGTGAGTTGTCTTTTCATTTTGTTGATGGTTTTCTTTGCTATACAAAAACTCTTTAGTTTGATGTAGTCCCATTTGTTTATTTTTTCTTTTGTTTCCCTTGCTCAAGAAAATATATCAGAAAAAATATTGCTAAAAGAAATGTCCACGATTTTACTTCCTGTTTTCTTCTAGGACTTTTATGGTTTCAAGTCTTCTATTTAAGCCTTTAATCCATTTTTTTTTGTTTTGTTTTGTTTATTCCTGTGAATGGTGTAAGAAGGTGGTCTAGTGTCATTTTTTTCAGGTATCCGTCCCATTTTTCCAACACCCCTTGTTAAGTATACTATCTTTACCCCATTGTGCATTCTTGCCTCCTTTGTCAAGTATTAATTAAACATAAAGACATGGGTTTATTTCACATTTCTCTATTTTGTTCTGTTTATCTATATGTATGTTATTATGCTGTCTTGATTACTATGGCCTTGCAATATAGTTGAATATCAGATAGCATGATTCTGCCAACTTTGTTCTTCTTTCTAAACATTGCTGTGACTATTTGAGGTCTTTTGAGGTTTTATATACATTTTTAGACTATTTACTCTAGTTCTGTGAAATATGCCTTTGAAATCTTTATTATTAAAGAGTTTGTTTTATTTTTGTTTGTTTGTTTGTTTGTTTTTACAAAATAGGAAAGAATCTCTGAAAATTAGGAACCTCATGTAAGTTACATGTATGCTGTCCAGGTACTATCCCTCCTCCTCTAAAAAATGAAAGGAATCTGATCTTTCTAATAAAAACACATCGTTTTGGGGAATCAAAATTGGAATTACCTAGATTTTTATCTTTTGGAATATAAATGTGTTTATTTATGTTGGGAGAAGAAGATAAAACAAGCCATGTTTCCAAGGCTACAGGTTTTATCCTACTCTGAAATGTAAATACATGTCTCCTGGCAGTTAAATCTTCCTGCAGTTCTATCTGTCCTGTCATCTTTTAACTTTCAAGACCTGTCCATTAATCCAAATTGTTGTTTTCTTTGCTCCTAAAACCTAACTTTCTAAAAAATAATTTTATTTCTTATTTATATGGATTTATAGCTCTTCATAAATTTCATAAATTTTGGACACTAGTTTTGTTCACTTTTTGTTATATATATACTCCTATCTAATAAAGAGGGAATATGCTAATTGACCATCACTCCATCACAAAGATGGCTGCACCCACAGCTGAGGCCAAGTTCCCATAAGGAGCCTTAACGAGCAACCAGAAGGGACCTGAGGCTACACCCTCCCCCACCCCAGTGGGGCTTGACAGGAGACCTCAGGCCACCCTCTTGCCTGGCAGGGCTTGATGGGGGACCTCAAGGTGCGCTTCTGGTCCTGGTGCTGGGCTGGGGGACCTCAGGCTGCACCCCCCGCCCCAGCACTAGGCCAGGGGACCTGAAGCTGTGCCTGCCTGGCTGGGCTTGACAGGGGACCTCAGGCTGTGCCCCTCCACCCAGCGGGGCTTGACAGGGAACCTCAAGGTGCACCCCCAGTGCTGGGCCTGGGGGTACTCAGGCCACGCCCTCCACCAGGTGGGGCTTGACAGGGGACCTTAAGGTGCACCCCCAGTGCTAGATCAGGGGAACTCTGGCCAAGCCCCCCACCCAGCAGGGCTTGACAGGAGACCTGAAGCTGCCCCCCTTATCAGTGGGGCTTGATGGGGGACCTGAGGCTGCACCCACCTCTCGGTGCTGGGCCGGGGGACCTGAGGTTATGCCCCCCCCACACCTGGCAGGGCTTAATGAAGGACCTCAGGCCATGACCCCCACCCAGTGGAACTTGACAGTGGACCTCAAGGCATGCCCCCACCCTGGTCTGGGCTGGGGGACCTCAGGCTACACCCCCTGTCCTGGTGCTGGGCCAGGGGATCTGAGGCTATGGCCCCTGCTTGGCGGGGCTTGACAAGAGTGGGCCTGGCCAGGTCTGGATCTAGCCCAAATGGGGGGGGGGGGGAAGGAGGTAGGGTCTGGGTCTCACGTGATTTTGAGGCACATGTGGGTGGGGTGGGCGGGGACTTGACTCTGGGTCCCGTGGTGTGCACCAGACTCTGACAAGAGGAAGATTTTCATATACATTTTACTAATTTTCTTTCATCTCTGACACTTCTATTATAGAGAAAGGGAAAATAGCAATATTAAATTATTTCCCCTAATTAATCCGCTTTTAATGTGCACGAATTTCATGCACTGGGCCACTAGTAAAGACATAATATGTAAATTGACCCTCACACCTTTGCACAAGATGGTCACTTCCATGTGGTCAAAGATAGCTGCCACAAGATGGCTGGCATGGGAGGGCAGTTGAGAGGGATCAGGCCTGCAGGGGAGGGCAGTTAGGGGTGACCAGGCTGGCAGGGGAGCAGCTAGGCATCGATTAGGCTGGCAGGGGATTGGTTAGGGGGTGATCAGGCTGGCAGGCATAAGTGGTTGGGGCAATCAGGCAGGCAGGCAGGTGAGTGGTTGGGAGCCAGCTGTCCTGGATTGTGAAAGGGATGTCTAACTACCAGTTTAGGCCTGATTCCTGCAGGATCAGGCTTAACTGGGCAGTCAGACATCCCCCAAAGGGTCCCAGATTGGAGAGGGTACAAGCTGGGCTGAGGAACAGCCCCCCAGTGCACAAATTTTGTGCACTGGGACTCTAACACACACACACACACACACACACACACACACACACACACACACACACACACGTATATATATATGGTTTATTTTATTTCTTTGGTGTAATATATATTTATATATTTTATGCTAACTTCTTCCATTGCATTAACCTTCCAACAGCTGTGTCTTATCTATTACTATACTCATTTAGTGCAATCCTAATGACAGTTTTATATTATTTAATTATATAATTTCCATTTTATATTTCTCTATTCCTAATCTGTGATGAATCTCTATTTTGTCATTCACTTTCTTGGACATATTTTTAATATATTTTATTGACTTTTTACACAGAGGAAGGGAGAAGGATAGAGAGTTAGAAACATCAATGAGAGAGAAACATATATCAGCTGCCTCCTGCACACCCCCTACTGGGGATGTGCCTGCAACCAAGGTACATGCCCTTGGCCGGAATCAAACCTGGGACCCTTCAGTCTGCAGGCTGGTACTCTATCCATTGAGCCAAACCAGCTAAGGGCACTTTCTTGAACATATTAATCACAGTTCATTTAAAGACAATGTCTGCTACCTTTGATAGATGGATTGTTAAGGGCTTATTTAAATTGTTTATTTCCTCTTTTGATAATTTCTAATTATGCTATAAATACTGTGTGAAATTGTAAATGTCCTATATGATGGTTTATGTTTCTTCTTTCTTCATAGAGAATTGAATTTTTTTTTGTTTTTTGTTTTTTTGTTTTTTGTTGTTGTTGTTAATCCTCACTTGAGGATATTTTTTCCATTGATTTTTTGGAGAGAGTGGAAAGGAGGGAGGGAAGTAGGGAGTGAGAGACGAAGGGAGGAAATAAGAGGAGAAGGAGGAGGAGAGAGACAGAGACAAAGAGACAGAATGTGAGAGAGATAGATCAATTGGTTGCCTCCTGCATACACCTGGACCAGGGCCAGGGATCAAACCTGCAACCCAGGTACCTTCCCTTGACCAAAAATCAAACCTTTAACCCTAAGCTTTATCTGCAAGGACTATTTTTAATATTTTGACTAAAATCTCCATACTGTCTTTCATCCTAGTTGCACTGTTCTACATTCCAAACAGTGTACAAGGGTTCTAATTTCTCCACACTCTTGCCAACACTTGTCTTCTATTTTTGTTGTTGTTGTTTTGATGATAGCCATCTAAACAGGTATGATGTGGTATATCATTGTGACTTGATATGCATATTTCCCTGATGATTAGTGATGTTGAACATCTTTTTATTGACTATCTGTATATATATTTTTGGAGAAATGTCTACTCAAGACTTTAGCCTATTTCTAAATCAGGTGATGAGTTTAGTTTTGTTTCTTCTTGATTTGTAGAAGTTCCTCATATATTTTGGAAATTTATCTCTTATCTGACATTTAATTGAAAATATTTTCTTCCATTCATTGGTTACTTTTTCACTGTATTGGTTATTTCCTTTGCTGCTCAGAAGCATTAAAAGAGAAAAAATAAGGGTACTAAATGTGTAGCTGATTTGCCCAAGGCCACAGAATTAGAAAAGGCAGAATCAAAATTTGAATTTAATCTGAATAATTTACACTTGTTTGTGCAAAATAAATACAAGTTTTGCTAAACCTTTTCTGGGAATACATATGAAATAGTGATTATTTTAGACAACTTTGAAAAATAGATGGGAAATAGTGTAAAATTCTGGCAATAAAGTCTAGAAGGAAATAGAAATATGTGGTAAACCTATAGGCAACATCTGTCTTTGTTTTATAAAGTGAATTTTTAATGTAAAATTACTTCGGAAGAGGCAACTGGCTTCTCTTACTTGTCAATTCCATGCATTATATAGTATAGTTTTGTTTAGATGGGTTATAAAATTAGCAGCACAATATATTGGTGAAGATAGGATACTCAGAGAATAGAATACCTAAGTGCAAACCTGTTTTGCTATTTACAGATGACCCTTATCTGATGAAAAGGACCATGTATAAGAACCTTAATATTTTTATTGAATCTATCTTCAAAATGGTATGGCTCAAATGTGGGCTGATCCAACAATTTCTATTGTCATAGTGACCTGCTGACTCATAGATATTTGATATAATCTCTTATTTTAGTGTATTGCATTAATAATATCTAAAGCTTGTTTTCATTCTTAACATATAAGATTAAGTCCATTTCTTGGTAATTGAATGGAAAAATAAATCAATTTTTATGATAGTTATGGTGACAGTATTTTGTAGTTCAACAGGATGATGGGGAAATGAGAGTGCTCCATTCTCTTATTTTATTCAAAGTTGTTAGACACAAGACAATAAGGAAAAGGGGTAAAGGTTATTAACAGAAATTTTCATCAGATACTTTAAAATTTTTACTCTATTTATGAAAATAAGCATATATAATACATTTGAACTGACAAATGATGTATCTTGTTGGTACAATTATGATGATATAGTCCATTCTGCATATAATTTCATACCAGGCAGTTCTTATTTGATCAGTTACAGTAGAAATTTGGAATGACAACACTCCATTTAGAAACAACCTGTTATCCTCCTCAAAGGTAACACAATTATGTAATTTTGTTGTGTAGAACTAGTTCCTTTCTGTCTTAGAAAACATGAATGTTCTAATTACTCATTCATCTTTGTTCAAAGACTATTATAATGCTTTAAATTGGATTCTTTTACAGAATACAGAGGTTTGGAAAATTGTTTTCTGACTGAAAAATGTGAAAAGTCAATTTACTGACTTTGTACTCTTTCTTTGATGTATAAATATTTATGGTAATTTTGAATGATTCTCCATAAAGCACTTAATATTAACAATGTTTAATGATTATGTGGAAAGTATTTGGACATTGTGCGAATTTTACACAGCATCACTCTTAGATAAGTCAGTATTCAGGCCACATCTTTGTGCACCCTAGACAAGCAAACTAAATGAGGGAAGTCTGTCATCATCATTTACATACTTTATCTTCAAAATGAATAGGAATTGCTGCTATATAAAGCATGTACAATCTGTCCAGATCTTTAAAACTGCTGCAGTTAGCAATAATGACTGATTTTGAAGTACTAGGTCATTTACAGCCCAGTATGTATATAGATATGTTTTCCAAGATAAAATTCTTGGGTTGGGGGACACCTAAAATATATCACCATGCTGTGGTATCCTGCACAAATTCATACTCAAGGTTAGCCTCCAGCTTAATGCATGAATAAATGTGAAGACCATTTTTACATGGAGAGGCCAAATAAAATCAGTTCCAGAAGCTCTAATGTAATCTGACAAGCCCATCCTGTCCATACAAATCTGATCTAGGAGGCGTCAGAACTTTTAGGCTTGACTGACATCATTGGCTCCATGTTCTGTAAGCCAATAAATATTTATGCTGAAATGGCACATTTACACTGGAAGAACAGAGTAGATTAAGGAAAAATATCTCTTCTAATTTAATATCAGTAAAATTTAATATGGTGCATCAGTAGCAAACACAAAGGAGCCAATGGGTCAGAAACTTACCAAAAAAGTTTTGCTTATGATTGCAATTAAGTGACCATAGTCCATAACCACCAGTTAAAGGTAGGGAAAAAAAAGAGAGAGAGAGAGAGAAGAGAAGAGAGAGAGAGAGAGAAAGAGAACTACATAAGAAATAGATAAATATATATTTAAAGAGATAAACTGAGTAAAACTATTATATTTTAGGTGCTTTTTGGTGACATCCTGGTCACAGGCTAACTATTATACTTTTCAGATATGTTGCATTGAGGCCTAGTATTCCTTCAAAAAGAAACAGAAAGGGGAAGGTAAGCCAGAGGCAAAGTTTTATACCTTCCTCCCCTATACTTATTTTTTAAAATAGGTTTATTCTATATTTATATGTAGCTTCATGATATTTTTACAAGATATTTAATGTGAAGAAGGAGTTCTGCTATTTTAAAATGTGTTATTATTACTTTTTATAGTCCTTATATGTAGGGGAAAAATAATAAGTTGTGAGTAAAAATTTAGGCAATTATCTTCATTTTACATTTGACACATCCTATGTTTTAATCTGTAATTCACCAACCATTAACTACAGAAAATAGATCTTTAGACATGTATATTTTATGATTCCTATATCTATCGGTGAAACCCTCTCCTTCTATGTCTCCTGTTTATCTTAGACTCTTCCTAAAGTGGAACCTAATTTGTCTCCTGACATGCTCAATACTTATCTCTTCAAAAACTTTGCTCACCTATTCTCTCCTTTACCTAAACCATCTTGGTAAGATTTTTAACCTGTCTTCAAACACATCTTTCAAAGCCTGCCACAAATGTAAATATATTTTAATTGTGATTCCCATGTAGATGGAAATTTTTTCTTCTCTATATTATACTAGAGGCCCAGTGCATGGATTCACGCACCGGTGGGGTCTCTCAGCCTGGCCTGTGTCCTCTCGCAATCCAGGACTCCTCAGGGGATGTCAGAGAGCCAGTTTCGGCCCAATTCCCTTAAGCCAGAGAGAGACCGTGGGAGGGCTCCAGCGAATGTATGGCCCACCTTGCCCAGTCTCTACTGGCCGAACCCCAGCAGCAAGCTAACCTATCAGTTGGAGTGTCTGCCCCCTGATGGTCAGTGTGCATCATAGTGACTGTTAAAACAGTCGAAGAAACAGTGAACACTTAGCATATTAGGCTTTTATTATATAAGATATTTCAAGAATATATTATCCTATATAATAAAAGCATAGTATGAAAATTGTCCCCTCGACTGGTAGTTCATCCAGGAGTTTGACCAAAGGGTGGGGCTGGCCGAGGGCAGGAAGGGAGGGCCCTGCCAGCAGTAGCTCCCAGAGGAAGCAGGGGAGGCCCCAGTCAGCAGCTGCACGCGACCAGGGGAAGGGAGGGAGGCCCCAGCAGCAGCAGGCAGCCAGGGGAAGGAAGGAAGTAACCAGCCAGCAGCCTCTAGGGACCATATCACTGCATGAATTTCATGCACTGGGCCTCTATTATATTATATATTTGCTTCTAGTTTTGTTCAGATTGATTATAAAAGTAGCAGCACAATACATTGTTCAAGATAAGCTGCTCAGAGAATCGAAACCTAAGTGCAAATCTCAGTTTTGCTACATACAGATGAACATGAGCTAGCACTTGTTGCTTTAGTTTTTTTTCTTTATTTATAATTTCTTTATTGATTAAGTTATTACATATGTGTCTTTATTGCCCCATTAACCCTCCATTACCCCCACTCATGCCCTCACCCCCTGTTGTCTGTGTCCATTGGTTAGGCCTATATGCATGCATACAAGTCCTTTGGTTGACCTCTCCTCTTTACCCCCTTCCCCTACCTTCCCTCTGAGGTTTGATGGTCTGATCATTATTTCTCTGTTTTTGGATCTGTTTTTGTTCATCAGTTTATGTTGTTCATTATATTCGATAAATGAGTGAGATCATGTAATATTTGTCTGTCTCTGACTGGCTTATTTTGCTTAGCATAATACTCTCCAGTTCTATCCATGCTGTTGCAAATGGTAAGAACTTCTTTTTTTACCGCAGCATAGTATTCCATTGTGTAGATGTACCATAGTTTTTTAATCTACTCATCTGATGATGGGTACTTAGGCTGTTTCCAAATCTTAGCTATGGTGAATTGTGCTTCTATAAACATAGAAGAGCATATATCCAACTGGTGTTTCTAGTTTCTTGAAGTGGGATCACTGGGTCAAATGGGAGTTCCATTTTTAGTTTTTTGAGGAAACTCCATACCGTTCTCTACAGTGGCTGCACCAGTCTGCATTCTCACCAGCAGTGCAAGAGGGTTCCTTTTTCTCTGCATCCTCGCCAGCACTTGTGGTTTGTTGATTTGTTGATGATAGCCATTTTGACAGGTGTGAGATGGTACCGCATTGTTGTTTTGATTTGCATCTCTCTGATAATTAGTGACTTTGAGCATGTTTTCATATGTCTCTTAGCCTTCCTTTGGTATTCTTTCAAAAAGTATCTATTTAGGTCCATTGCCCATTTTTTGATTGGGTTGTTTATCTTCCTTTTTTCAAGTTGTATGAATTCCCTATAAATGTTGGAGATTAAATGCTTATTGGAGATAACATTGGCAAGTATGTTCTTCCATGCAGTGGGCTTTCTTGTTGTTTTGTTGATAGTTTCTTTGAGCCATATATGACAAACCCACAGCCAACATCATACTCAATGAGCAAAAACTAAAACCAATTCCCCTAAGAACAGGAACAAGACAGGGATGCCCACTCTCACCACTCCTGTTCAACATAGTGCTGGAAGTACTAGCCATTGCGATCAGACAAGAAGAAGAAATAAAAGGCATCCAAATTGGAAAAGAAGAAGTAAAACTGTCCTTATTTGCAGATGACATGATACTGTACATAGAAAACCCTAACGACTCCATAAAAAAATTATTAGACTTAATAAATAAATTCGGCAATGTAGCAGGATACAAAATTAATGCCAAGAAATCTATGGCCTTTCTATACACCAATAATGAACTTACAGAAAGCGAGACTAAAAAAGCAATCCCATTTACCATCGCACCAAAAAAATTAAGATACCTAGGAATAAACTTAACTAAGGAGGTAAAAGACCTATACGCAGAAAACTACAGGACACTGATAAAAGAGATAGAGAAGGCATAAACAAATGGAAAAACATATGTATTCATGGATTGGTAGAATCAACATCATTAAAATGTTCATACTACCCAAAGCAATCTATAGATTCAATGCACTCCCCATTAAAATACCAACAGCATATTTCACAGACCTAGAACGAACTTTTCAAAAATTCATTTGGAATAAAAAAAGACTCTGAATAGCTGCAACAATCCTGAGAAAGAAGAACAAAGTAGGTGGGATCTCAATACCAGATATCAAGCTGTATTACAAAGCTACTGTTCTCAAAACAGCTTGGTACTGGCACAAGAACAGACATATAGTTCAATGGGATAGAAAAGATAACCTAGAAATTGACCCAAAACACTATGCTCAATTAATATTCAACAAAGGATGTATGAACATACAATGGAGTCAAGACAGCCTTTTTAATAAATGGTGTTTGGAAAATTGGACAGATACATGCAAAAAAATGAAACTAGACCACCAACTTACACAAAAATAAACTCAAAATGAATAGAGGACTTAAACATAAGACAGGAAACCATAAAAATATTAGAGGAATCCACAGGCAGTAAAATCTCAGACATCTGCAGAAGCAATTTCTTCACTAATACTGCTCCTAGGGCAATGGGAATTAAAGAGAAAATAAACAAATGGGACTACATCAAAATAAAAAGCTTTTGTACATCAAAAGAAACCATCAACAAAACAACAAGAAAGCTTTAGTTTTCTTATATGCAAAATGGGGAAAATAAAATTTACTATTTGGTAAACTTTAAATAAAAGAAAACAAGTAATCCTATATAATAAAGAGGTAATATGCAAATTGACCCTCACACCCTGACATCACAAGATGGCCGCCCCCACATTATCACAAGATGGCCACCAAAAGATGGCTGCCCCCACATCATCACAAGATGACTGTCACAAGATGGCCTCCCCCATGTTGTCACAAGATGGTCACCCCCACTTTGTCACAAGATGGCTAGCAGGGGATGGCATTTGGGGGCAACCGGTCCTGCAGGGGAGGGCAGTTGGAGAGACCAGGCCTGCAAGGGAGGGCAATTGGGGGCAACCAAGCCTGCTCTGGAGGGCAATTGGTGGTGATTGGGCCAGCAGGGAGCAGTTAGTTGTCAATCATGCCAGCAGGGAGCTGTTAGTTGTCAATCATGCAAGCAGGGGAGTGGTTAGGGGGATACCAGGCTGCTAGGCAGAGTGGTTAGGGGCAATCAGACAGGCAGGCAGGCAAGCAGTTAGGAGCCAGCAGTTTCGGATTGTGAGAGGGATGTCTGACTGCCGGTTTAGGCCCAATTCCTATGGGATCAGGCCTAAACCAGAAGTCAAACATCCCCTGAGGTGTCCCAGATTGGAGAGGGTTCAGGCTGGCCTGAGAGACACCCCCCTCCGGTGCACAAATTTCATGCACCGTGCCTCTGGTAATGGTATAAAATTGTATGTTATATTTAATAATTGCTCCATGAAGCTACATATTAATATCATTATTTGTTTTATGAATATGCATTATTTCCCCAAAAGATTACACTTTCTTTATTCTGTCATTTATACTTTATATAATACTAGAGGCCCAGTGCACAAAATTCGTGCACTCCAGAAGGGAGCATCCCTCAGCCCAGCCTGCACCCCCTCGCAGTCTGTGAGCCCTTGGGGGATGTCCAACTGCTGGCTTAGAACCACTCCCCTTGGCTCCCACCACTGCCACTGCACTCGCCAGCCATTAGCCTGGCTTCTGACTAAGTGGCACTCCCCCTGTGGGAGTGCATTGACTTCCAGGGGGCAGCTCCTGAGTTGAGCGTCTGCCCTTGGTGGTCAGTGCGTGTCATGGCGACAGGTCATTCCACTATTCAGCCAATTTGCATATTAGGATTTTATTATATAGGATATCAAGGTGCTTGATATACAATAGGTTTTGTTTTATAATTGGCTTGAAGTAAATTAAATCAATGTCTCCTTTAGAGTTTTTTTATAATAGAATCTTGTATTTTTTTTTCTGTGTTTCCTGATATAGTTCTAACTTTGGTGATTCCATTTGGTTTATAACATTTCTGGTGTGCTTTATTTGGAAATGTTTTCTTGTTTCCCAGAAAGGTGGAAGAAAAAAAAAAAGAACATGCAATGATTCCACCTATAAATGGCTGCATTCCAGGGTAATATAGAGAAGACTAATTCCCTTCACTCCTGTCTAGCTGAGCTCTGTGGAGGCAATATGCATATCTTGCAAATGAAAACTTTTTATGAGGTGCCTTCATTTTGCTCTATTGTTGCAATAAGCACTGTGACTAATAAACTTTGGGAGCTTAAGATGCACATGTATGTATGATAAATTTCTCAGGTGTATTTTATATTTATCCCTTCAGCAGTACTAAGAGGGTACTATGATTATTGCCTTTTTTTTTCAGTTAAGACAATGAGTTCCAAGAGTTTACATGATGTGCTCAAAGTTACACAGCTAATGAAATGGCAGGATATGTATCTAAAGGCAATTCTATGTGACTCCAGAGAAGGTAGATTTAGGCTAGACTGATTCTTTATATTCTAATACTAGGGACCTGGTGTGTGAAATTCGTGCATGGGGGGGCAGTCCCTCAGCCCAGCCTGCACACTCTCCAATCTGGGACCCCTTGCGGGATGTCCGACAGCCCATTTAAACAGGCTGTCGGACATCCCTCTCACAATCCAGGATTGCTGGCTCCCAACTGCCCTACCCTGCAGGACTGGCCCCCCCAAACTTCCTTCCCCTATAGGCCTTGCCCCCCCCCAATTGCCCTCCCCTGCAGGCCTGGTCCCCCCAACTGCCCTCCCCTGCAGGCCTGGTTCCACCCAACTGCCCTCCCTTGCAGGCCTGTCCCCCCCAACTGCCCTCCCCTGCAGACCTGGTCCCCACCAACTGCCCTCCCCTGCTGGCCTGGTCTCCCCCAACTGCCCTCCTCTGCTGGCCTGGTCACCCCTAACTTCCCACAACTACCCTCCCCTGTTGGCCATCTTATGGCAGCCATCTTGTGTCCACATGGGGGCAGCCATCTTTGACCACATGGGGGCAGCCATCTTGTGTCTTGGTGTGATGGTCAATTTGCATATTACTCTTTTATTAGATAGGATTGAGAGTTTTTCATTAAGCTTCAATATCCATCTTTATTATAAAAATATTTTCACTAATTTATAGTTCTTTACAGAGCAAATTTTAGTAAGAAGAATAGCACTAAAGCACTTAAACTCAATCATAAGTGGATGGAAAAGTACATAAAATATTATGGTTGGATAATAACACTCTCTTAATTAAGAACTTTGGTCTCCAAAATTTACTTTATATTCTTCCAAAGCTTTTTTTATTTTGTAGAAAACTGAAATTCTTAGTTTTTAAAATATAAGCTCTGAAGAACTTAGCACACAGTCTATGCTGTAAATTAAATATTTAGGGAAGAAAAAAAAAAAACATGAAATGCCAGATTACTACAAACAATGCTCTTGACTGAGCAAAGAATAAGAAATGGAGAATCAGAGAAAGGCCATAGAAAATATTTGGTGGCTTAATTTCCATGAAGAAGTCTTGTGCTTTGTCCATGCTAGCAAGTTCAGATTGATTTGGGAAAGACATAGCAGAAAGAATCTATATAATCTAGCCTCAGGGCTGAAAGACTTGAAATAACCTTAAAAGTCAACAAGTGCTTCAGAATATCATAAAGCATAGCAGAATATTTTGCCGCATTGCTAAGAGAAGCCATCTATGTTAGAGAGTACTGTGAGACAAGAGGAGGGCTCTCATTCATAGCAGGGTTACTTAGCATCCAACTCATGGAACAAAATCAAAAGTCCAATGAAGAGCAAGAAAGATTAACAGATAGAAGATGGAAAAGCAGAGTGGTTAACTGCCAACAATTTTCATAAAATGCCACTGTTTAATCTGAGGAATCTTGACATAACTTGGAATAAGGTGTAGGGCAGACCCTGAACTGAAAGTTTTCTAATTCTCTCATTCCAAGGAAAAGAGGCTCCTAACAGAAAATTAATTTTAGGTTCAGAAAATAGTTATATTTTTTGCACAACTTAAGTTTATGATCAGAAATTCATAGCTATTTATAATGACTTATTTTAATTTCACTAGTCCAATTTAAACCAATATTTTTAGAATATAATTTACTCAATTTGAATAAATTGATTGTTAAAAAACTATACAATATGTGGATAAACAGCATTAAGTACTTATACTATAGCTGTTTATAGCATTTCTAAAAATGAAATATCACTATATATAAGTTTGAGAGTAGCTTACAGCTCTTTCTTCATTGTCTACTCTTGGCTTGAAATCATTTTCAATAATACAATTAAAATATTTTAAGCTTTATTGCATTTTTTGAAGAAAATTGCTCCAAAAATTATTATTGATTGCTAATGTTAACAAACTTCTTTTAAAATCTTTCACTCTTTCAATTTTCTCTCACCAGTTTTGCAGATGTTTCCAAATCTCTTTCTCTTCCAAAACAAACTTCTAAACAATGACTCCCCATGTTGGCCGGGATAACTTTTGACTTCTCCACTATTTAATGCAACCTTCAAATATATCTTTGGGACTTTCAGCTACTAATGCTTATTTTTTACTTTATTTATTTACTACTATGCAGGAAACTAACCCATGATTTAATATCTTAAAGTAACAACAGACATTTATTTGTGCACAGTTCTATAATTTGAGCATCACTAGGCAGGGAGTTTCCTGTGCTGCATTTGACATCAGCAAAGGAAGGTCAAAAGGAGCTCAAATTCATTTTCAAATGGCTTCATTCAATCATCTGGTAAGTTTGTGCTGGTTGGTAGACAGGAACTACGCTGAGGCTACACAGGCAGGCATCTTTATTTTTCTCCATACAATCTCTACATGGGGCTAGATTGCGATTATAGTAATTGTCTCCGGATACTAGAATTTCTCACATAGTTAATGGTTTCAGCCATGGACAAAAAAGACAAAAATCAAAGGTGACATCATTCTTACATATTAGGCTCAGAACTTAAGATCATTACTTCTAATACAATTTATTGACTACACATCTAAGGGGAGTGGCTGCTCAAGATTATGACTAGCAGAAAATATGGGAAGGGCCGGGTACTAACTAAACAGATTGGCATGCCCTTTTATCATGTAGATTCCCAAACTCTCAAGTATAAAACTTTTTCCATTATTTTGATTCTTTCATAATGAAGAAAAAAAGAGACAATAAGATGTTAATCAAATAACCAAATGCAAATTGTTGAGAGAAGAGAGCAAGAAAACACAGATCGAAGGGAAAAAATAGCGTGTGCAGTTTCTTTGGTTATGAGGAAACATGCTATATATGAAGAAGGCCAATGGGGTTGGAATACAAAGAGTGAGGAGGGCCATGATATTAGAAAAAAACTAGAAAGAGGGAGATGAGTCTTGTTGGGCCTTTGGGGCTGCATTAAGGGAGTTTTTTTATTCCAAGAACAATGAAAACTTATTTAAAAGAGGGGGAAGAGGTAGATGGAGGTTGGCAAAAAAAGGGGGAAATGGGAGAAATCTGCAATAATGTCAACATTAAAAATTTAAAAAAAGAAGAGTCTAAGCTAGAAAATCACATGGTACAATTTCCAATTAAAAAATCACTTTGGCTGATGTGCAGAGTTTCTCTATTTATGCAATGGAGACAATAAAATTACTACATAATGCACAGTGTTTAGGATAGAGTTAAGCATATATTAAACACTCAACTGTTAGTTCTTATTATTACTGTTGTTTGTTGTTTCTGGCAGCTTAGAACTACATTTATACTAAAAAAATAGAGAAGTGAAATGATGGAGATTGTTTGCTGGAAATATAGGAAAGGAGAAGAGAGCTTATGAAAAATGCCAACCACATCTGATACTAAAAACTCAGCTGAAAGTTCAAATGCTTCCTATCAAATAATACATACATTCAAGCACTGCGAGTACGTGAAGAATGAGTAAGATGAAAAAATATGCCTAAGAGAGCCTGACATTTTGTTTAGTCCGATAAAAAATGAAAATTCTGACTAATGCATGCTCTCACAACCAAAATAGAATCAGTCAGCTACACAGCTCAGTCCTACATGAGCTTCCAGCATCTTCCATGAGTTCCAAGGAGATTATTCCTCCTATAATGTTGGCAGACCATATATGCCTTGCTTCTACAATGTATACTCATTTGAGAACTCATTGACCTTTTCTGGTCACTTGCCTAAGTCAGGAGTCCTTGCTCTAATATTTCTGGTCTTCCACAGTCAAACTAAGTGGCAGCACGAAGCAACAGCAATACTGAAGGAGTCAGATATTTATCAGGCACTATATGCCTAGCTTTTATTTATAAATTCATTAGAGATCCATTCATCAAAAATTTACCAAGACCCTAGTATGTACCAGATATTTTTTATTTTTCTATGTTCTGGAAATCCAGAAAACTGTCAGAAATCATTCCAATGATAAAGGACAGAAGCAATAAAGGAATAAATAAATAGGAGGAAAAATAACTTCATTTAATGAGACCTGTGATAGCAATAATAAAATTAGTTAATGTAATGGAAAATGACTAGTGTGTTTGGGTGGGAGATGTTTATATTATATTAAATGATATGAAGGAGCCACACAACATTCTGAAGCCTAGGGTTCTAGGAGGAATAAATACTAAATAAAATTCTAAAAGCCCGAACAATATTGGAGCATTGGAGAAACAGAAAGAAGGTTAGTGTTGTTGATTCATGGTCTACCAGCAGAGAGGATAGGGAATGAAGTAAGGTGAGGTAGGCAAAAGCCATATAATGAAGACTCTTGTGCCCAAACTAAGGAGTTTGAAATTTCTTGTATGTGCAGTGGAAAGTCACGGAAAGATTTAGCTGGTGAAATATATAATCTGATTTATGTTTTAGAGCTATCTCTCTGGGCACTTAGTATTGAACAAAGAAGAGGGACTTCAGGGAAATAACTTTGCATACTGTTTCAGGAGAAAAATAATAGCGATTTAGATGACAGTGGTAAAAGTGAAGAGGGAGATATTTGGACATTGGGAAGCAAGATTTACTTCTATTGGAACAAATAAGATCTTTGAGTGTGTGAGTAATTTGGGGAGTGGGAGATATCACTTGCCAAAAAAAATAAATTTGTGATAGTAAGAGATGTCAGTGCACAGGGGCTAATTGGGGGAAAAGAATTAAATAGTTTTTTAACTCTGAATTTACATAACATCTAATATAGTTTAAACATTTTAAATAAGTGATTGTTTATGGTAGAATATCCAGGAATAAAGGAGAGTGTTATGCATTTCTTCCATGTAGAACTTGGTAGTCTAATTCTAACCCTGACTCCTCTAAAAGAAAGAGTTTCTTTTTCTCATTGTCTCTATTTTGATTTGGAAGAGAGGTGGATGTGAAGGAGGCTTACATGTTATCTCTGCCAGAAGTGATAATAATCATGACCCCAAAATACACATATCCTTAAATATTTTGGGGAATATTTGATACAATAAAATGGCCAATCTTGATGATCTGAGGGACAAACCTACTTTTGTGCATCTTTTCACTAATAAAAATTACTTAATGAAAAGAAGACAGATTGAAAATCAGTAGACATATTTTGTTGGGGGCATATGGCATGCAGGAAATGTTTCATTAACCAGCCCTGTGACCAGTCACATAGTCACATGCACAGAGTATGTCTCACATGTGATTTACAGACTCATGTTTCTCTTTCCTCCTCCAGAATTTAAAGATAATCATGTGTATCATGAATAAGGAATTCTAGGGAAAGGAACATTTGAAATACAACCCCTAATAGTCCAATTTTTAAATGTGAAATCGAACCACTAAGTGATTTAGAGACTTGCCCTAAGTATCATGCATGCTGAGTAGCATTAACTGAGTTTACATATTGAATTCTAAGCTTAAAGCCCCTCAGTCATGCTAGAAATCAATCTACTTTTTCAAAATTCATGTTTTAATAACTAAAACCTAGCACTCTATCTTTAAATATCAATGAGTTAAGATGCAGACTTTTCAAGTCTAAAAGTGAATGTGATAATCCTTAAAGATTAGAACATATGGGAAATATAAAAATGTTAATATAAAATTAGACTAAAATATGTATATTTTTCATAAAGCTTCACCTTCTCAAATTCTTTAAGTATGTATAGAATTGACTAATTATTTATTACTAAATTTACAAACATTTTAATACCCAAATAAACTTAAAGGTAAAATACCACAGATCAGCAAAATCAAGAATACTTAAGAATTAAGTGCAATAACTCATGATTCTTATCCTTTTATTAGTGTATAAGTCATTAAAATGACATGTAACCATTGTCATCATATACTTTCACACAATTTCAAACTTCTAAGAATAGTATATGGTGCATTTTATGCAAAATATATTAATGACCAGTTTTAATGCACTGTATGCCCTGAGTGGGTTGTGATGCTCCTCCTTGGTGATGTGTTTGCTTACTGTGGTGGGTGTTTACCTGGATGCTGGTGATGATTTAAGCAACCAGGCTCAGAGGCTCTTTCAGTGGACAGCACTGTCATCTGTCATAGGATACTTCCACATGCTTCCATTAAGACAACTACTCAGCAGTTTTTCCAAGTGTTACCTCTCAGCTACAAATACCTGTTTATTTTCAGTTTTACTCTGTGTCAACATAAATTAATAGTGGTTTTCCAAGTTAATTTCTTTTACTATCAATGCTTTCTCTGACAGCATTAATTAATTCATATAACGGCAGTGGCACATCTCTCATATCTGTAACAGCACTTTTATTTACTATACTAGAGGCCGGGTGCACAAAATTCATGCATTTGGGGGTGGGGGGGGCGTCCCCCAGCCCAGCCTGCACCCTCTTGCAATCAGGGACCCTTCAGGGATGTCCCACTGCCAGTTTAGAACCGATTTCACAGCCTCAAGTGGCAGTCAGACATCCCTCTAGCAATTTGGCACTGCTGGCTCCTAACTGCTCACCTGCCTGCCTGCCTGCCTCATTGCCCCTAACCACATGCCTGCATGCCTGCCTGATTGCCCCTAACTCCCCTGCCTGCCTGATTGCTCCTAACCCCTCTGCCTACCTGCCTGATCATCCCTAACCACTTGCCTGACTGCCTGATCACCCCAGCCACTCACGTGCCTGCCTGATCGCCCCTAACCACCTATGCCTTGGCCCCTGCCACTGCGGCTTCGTCTGGAATGACAACCAGAAGATAGTTCAGCTGTCTGGTCTAATTAACATATTACACTTTTATTATTATAGATTTGATTTGTAAGTTAGCAAGACATAAAATGATCTTACAATAAAAACACAAGTAAAAGTTTATAGGATACCTGTCCTCATTCATCATAAACTGTAGAATATCAAGGCACAAGGGTATGTGAGCAAGTTGATGTAACAGGTAGAACATATTGCTGAAGAGAGTCCTTTGGAATATGAAGGTCCTGATAGAAATAATTTCTCACCCCTACTAGCAGACCTTGGGTACATTAGAAAACCTCTTTAAACGTGTCTTCACTTCAGTAACTACTCCTGAGAATATATTGCAGATGATATCCTTAATATGCCTGTCACATATTAAGCACCTGAGAAATTACAGATGCTACATTAATGCTATTATTTTATGATCATTAATATTAGAAATACTGCTTCTATTTGTGGCAGTGTTAACATGTCTGTTAATTATTTGAAACTCCTCCTATCAATCAAAAGGTGGAGTTTAATCTTCTTCCCATGAAATAAGGACTGGCCTTACTAACTTGCTTACAACAAATAGAATAAAATAGAATGTGGCAGAAGTTGCTGTGTGTGTGCCTTCTATGACTAAGTCGTATATTGTGATAGCATCCTTCTGGCTCCCTCTCTTTTGGGACTCATGAATTTGGAGCTCAGAGCAGCCATGTAAGACAGCCTAGAAACCATCATGCAATAGAAATCAGATAGAGCTAGAGAGGTTACTAAGGAGAGTCAGCTTACACCCCTCAATTGCGCTGGAAGTCAATCTACTTCTCCCCAATTATATGGTGTTTCTGGGCCATACCAGTACCAACTGTCAAGAATGTGATGGTTCTAACCCAGCCACGGTTAGACTAGGACTACATGAGAAATCCTGCACAGGATGCTATTGTTCTAGCCACTAATCAAGGTAATTTTTAGACGGCAGTAGGTTACCAAAACACTATTACTAATTTATCCCTTTCTTTCTGACGTTTTACTCTCTCCCTTTCAACATCTCGGTAATTGACTTTCCTTTTAATGAACAGACTAGAAACATTCCTTCTTAAATAGAAGTATTATAGTCCTTGTATATCTGTGTGTAAGAGGCAGGCAGATACGGAAGGTAAAGAATGATAGACAATTGTTCAAACTACAAGTACGGATAACAGTATACTGCCTTTTGTGCAAGAGACAATGGTACAGCTTCTGTGGGCACATACGGAGGCACTAGATAGCTGTACCATGTCATGTTTCCTAGGCTGTAGAACTGGAAAAAGGACATGGGTTTAGGAACATTGGACACACAGTTGCCATCTGCATAGCCATTGCATGCAGTTATGAAGCTCCGCTCACACAGCACCACTCCCCTGAAAGTGCCAGACAAAGGCATCTGCGGACATCCCAGAGGTCACAGGGCTTCACACACAGTAGGAAAGACACCTTCAAATGAGGATCCACTCTCAGAGAATGCGTTAAAAGCATCTAGGTCATAGAAACTTAGAATATTCTATCTGACATGGACATTCCAGGCTTCATTGCAAAATATCCCAAAGAATAAAACAGGACAAAATGGCTTTAACAAGCCAAGCTACTCCCAAAACATTATCACTTTTTTTTTCTGATTTGTATTACCAATGCTTAGCTAATTTATTAGTTAAAAGATGTAGCACATTGATGAGTTGTTGTATTTGTTTCACAGGATAATTATTAAATATAGCACTGACTCCGTTAAAGAACAATGCTCGCTCGGCAGTTTGGCTTCAGGAAATTTCACATGTGAGCTTTTCTCACTTCAATGTTTTAATCATACTCCCTCTGATCTTAAAATCAAGTTCAATTATGAAGTCATTATATTCCTGCAAAATTGTTATTTATGGAAGAAATTTAAGCTTGGCAAAAATTTGTTCTCTGGCTTCTGCACGATTCCTCAATATGACAGATTTCATGTGTACAGAAAAAGTGAGACCCTTTCAAACTCAGTCTCGCACAAAAATTTGTTGAAACTTGGTTAATCTGCATTAAAGAAATTCTAGTTCATTAGAGTAAAATTTGGCAGTATAGAAAAAAATTATATTGAACACAATTTTTTACCTCTTTCCTTAGCATATCCACAATTTTCATCAAAACTGGGAATTTCCAAGTGCTTTCCTCTGTCCCCATTTTGTCAATCCGTTTCCATGGTCTGGCTCCAATGTACGAGATTTTCAAGGTCCAACTATTTGGAGATAGGAAAAAAACAAAGCAGAATTTGTTTGCTCTTAATGTTCTCTGAAATATGTGACAAGCCCTGCAGGAAATAACATTTTGGATGCCAAACTCTCATTACCACATTAATTGCCTCTGTCATGACAGTTTGGGCCTGAGCAAATGTCTGGGAACCTGCTGAGCTTCTCAGGAGAGCAACACAGGCGAAGGGAAAGTGGGTTTGTAGTTCCCCAAGCAGCCTGCTAAAAGGTGCCATTACCAGAGCGTGCTGGGGGTGTATCTTCCTCATGTGAGTCACTGGGAAGTTGGTGGGGAAGTGGCTGTCAGAAATCTTTGTCTCTAAAAATGTATGAAAAAATATTCATGTAAACAAAGTAGATATAGGGTTAAATTATATTTATCAGTAGGGCATTTTCACAATAAGTGACTGTCCAATTGACTGTATGTCAAAGCAACCCAGGGTGAAGGTAGTAGGGAGGGGGCTGAAGATAAAAGCTCCAAACGGGCTCTTTGCATCTTCTCCTCTGAAACTGAATAAACACTGTCTAATCAGAGCAGCTCATGAGGGCAATTTGAACTGAGTGGACAGTAAATAACATTTGAAGTCAAAGCAAAATTAAAAAAAAAATCCCCTTAATACTTCCCCCTCCCCCAAATACCACTAATCTTAAAGTAGTGTTTTAAATCAATATAATTAGAGATTTTACTTATTAAAAGTCAGGCTAAGGATGAAAAGTACCATGTAATTAGGATGTTTATTTTTTCTTTAAGCCCCAAAGAAAAAACAAATGCAGTTTTCTTATATAGTTTTTTAAACTTCAGTGATATTTGCTATATTTAAAGAATTATAGTATTTAAGGGAAACATTGGAAAATGAGTGGGGTGAATACAATATGTGTAAAATTTGGTTGAACACACATAAAACATACCTTTGATCTCTCTGAGGTGCTTTCCTGATTTATAGATTACTGGAGTTACCATAAATTAATCAGCTATCTTTATAGGTTATATTATTAAGGTTGTATATATTCTGGGTTTTTTTCTCCCACTTTATTTTGAAATTTGAGAGATTTATGAAAGCTTCATATATTTATTTTAAATATTTTTATTGATTTCAGTGAAGAAGGGAGAAAGAGATGATGAGAATCACTGATCAGCTGCCTCCTGCACGCCCCACACTGGGGATCAAGCCCACAACCTGGGCATGTGCCCTGACTGGGAATGGAACCATGACCTTCTGGTTCATAGATCAACACTCAACCACTGAGCCATGCTGGTTGGGCCATATATTTATTTTTTATGTTTTTTTTTTTTCTGTCTCTTGTATTTCTTGTCAATCAAGTTGCTGCCACATCATTTGATATATATTATTAAAAACTTATTATCTTCATCATATGTTATAAAGTGTCTTTACTTTCACCTTTATTCTTTTTAGATGAAAGCATATATTTGGAACAACTTTGATTAACCTTTATTTTTCACCATTTGAATGATATTGTTTTGAGTGAATCACTTTTATACATCATAGCATTGAGTTTTGCGTTATAGTAAAATTTAAAAGGTTTTCTTGTTTCCATTCATAGATCAGTCATAGTCATTTACAATTGATTAAAAATACGTTTAATATTAGTTTTAGCATATTATATGCTTATCCATCTTTGTTGGTTCTCTTTTTTTATTATATTTTCTTGGTTGTCTGTTTTCTCTCTTTCTTTAATATATACAAAGTTTCAGAAATTTTTGTGAAGATTACCTTTATATCACATTTTTATAAAATAACCTTAATTCTGTACTTCTACACAGAGTATACATATGTACTGTAAATGAGATTTATCCTATGAAAAAATAATATAATTTATTGTCTGTTTTCTCTTTTTCCATTTATAAGATATATCCTAGGAGAGTATTTCATTTTCCCCTTGTATACAGTAAAACTTTTAATATGTAGACTTAATGCTTATGGATACTAATATATTTTGAAACATTTATTCTGTTCCATTGTGTGAAACATTCTCTTTTGAATGTTTCTTCTAAATCTATCATTTTCTATTTCTTCTTTAATGTGTTAATTACTTGTGGGATTTTTTTTTTTGAGGGCAGTTAATTTCTCATTTTTATTTTCCATATTCCTTGTGTTTCACATCATCACCTCTCTTTGTTTCATTCAATTTCATCTTAAATTCTAGGATTGTTTTATATCATTTCCTTTTCTGCATTTTTGCTAGTTCATGATTTGGCCATTTCTCTCATTTTTGGACCATAGGTTTTCTGAATCTTATATTTTAGTTCTTTGTTTTTTCACAAATGCAATTCAGGAGTCCTTCATTGAAATTTTCTTCTAATAAGCAATATCATATTTACTGATACATGTTTTTCTTCTCTTTGTAACTCTTATTGCTATTTCCATAAATATTATAGTGTTGTGCTGGGTCCTTTTTAGTTACTGATGGTTAAAAGAGTTGGCTTTTATGAACCATAAAAGTTGGTTCTATTTGCACTATTTGCTTTATTTTTATTTTTTGATGGGGAGGTGATGACACTCAGGTTTCCCTCCAGGTTTCCTAAGACTGTCAGTTGCCTGGATGACCAAATGTTTTATTAAGATACTAGAAGCCCAGTGTGTGAAATCACACAGCCACACCCACCTGCGTGGCCTCACCATGCTAGTAGCCCCACCCACCCGCCCTATGCCCCACCTTGCTCACAGCCCCACCCACCTGTGCACACCCCCCACCTGCTCACCGCCCCGCCCACCTGCTCTTGCCTCACTGCCTATCTGTGCCGGACTTTGGTCATTATGGCGTTAGGGCCACAGGCTTTTTATACATATAGATTAAGATTTTCACTGTGTCACTTTGAGGACAAATTCAGGAAGGATTCTGTCATACCTTGGCTTTCCATTGACTTCTGTAACCAACCTTTGCTGGAATGCAAGGTAAATAATGTACACTTAAGACATACTTATTTAGAATTTTTGAATTTTGCTACCACTGAACTTCCACATAAACTCCATTGGAATCCTAATAGATGCATGCCCTTGCTCATTACTTATCCTAGATATTGGCGTTGCCTGATGGATTTTGTTACACTTCAGCCCTCTAGCATTTGCAATTCAGAATTGATAATTTATTATCGAGAACACATTTTGGTAGCTCATTCTGGGATCTACTGCTGTTTAGCTCCTCAGAGCTTCATTGTGAAACACCCTGCCCTTTCTTGTACAATGTACTCTGGAATCATAGCTTCCTGTGTGACTTGGATTATTTGCAAACTTTTTACCTATGTTGGCATTTATGCAATCATTCTTTTTGTCTTACTGTGTCAATGAAAGTGTAGTCTGTCCCTTTTTTAAAATATATATTTTATTGATTTTTTACAGAGACGAAGGGAGAAGGATAGAGAGTTAAAAACATCAATGAGAGATAAACATCAATCAGCTGCTTCCTGTACACTCCCCAGTGGATATGTGTCCACAACCAAGGTACATGACCTTGACTGGAATAGAACATGGGACCCTGGAGTCCCCAGGCCAATGCTCTATCCACTGAGCCAAACCAGTTAGGGCTAGTTTGTCTCTTTTAAAAAAATCTTATGCAGGTTTTTCAAGTGGTGAACAAGAGAGATTCATATCTAAGATGTCACCACATATATGTGTGTATCATTTCAATTTCTATTTATGAAACACATCCATAGTGGGTAAGTTACATGCTGACATTCCCACAAGTAATTATAAAGAAGATACTAGAACTCGGGTTCTTAAATACCAGTGTAATCCTCATTTACCACACATATTACTTTTATGTACTCTATTAAAGTAGACACAATTAGGAATCATTAGTGTTTCACTTTTTATACTTAATAATGTTAATCAATGTTTTACTGATATATATCATTAATTTCTTACAATAATGCTTATTTACAAATTCCTTTAAATATAATTCTGTTTTGATGGTGTCCTAGGCTGGTAGTCAGTTATTCCACACCAGGGAAGTCATTTGCACATTGTTTACAGGTAACTATTGTGATTACTTTGCTATGTCAATTGTTAATTATTTAATATCATCTCTAGTTTTGTCTCACTAATGGACTATTTATGTATATGGGTTCAGTTGTGTCAGTTCTAGATTACATGTATATGTATAATGTACATTTATATATTTTTCTACTATAATGTATAAAAATGTATATATGTACAATCTCACATAATTGATATCATTTAAAAATGTTATCATTTAAGGAGGAAGAAATAAAGAGATCTGTGAGATAGAAACATTGAAACCACCAGAAAGGTGGCAAAGCCCTTGAATGATATAAATCCTTGCTTTCATTTCCCATCCAGAGCTATGGGAAACAATGAAAAATAAATAGCAAAATCTACAGACAAATTGCCCTTCAGAATATATTAGTACTACAAGGAACTTTTAGAGATGGAAAAAATACTATCTACCTATACTAATAAAAGGGTAATATACCAATTAGACTGGATAGACCGGACATCTTCCGGACATCCTTCCGGACGTCATTCTGGACATATTTCCTGACAGAGCTGTGGGTGCAGCTGGCCTGCAAACTGCCTACGACCACTTGCCCAGGCCGGCTCCACTCCCCAGTGGGGATCCCCATCCTGATCTGAGGCATGGCTGGCCTGCAAACGCTCAGTAACTCTAAGCCCAGGCTGGCACCACCCCCCCAGCAGGGACCCCCACCCTGATCAGGGGCCCCTTGCCCCAGCCGGCCCCTCCCCCCAGCAGAGACCCCCCCCCACCTCGATCTGTGGCCCCCTTCAGGGCAGGCCAGGCCTCTATTCTATATAATAAAAGGGTGATATGCAAATTGACCCTAACAGCAGAATGACCAGAACGACTGCTGGACCAATCACTATGAGGCACACTGATGACCTCTTGGTCTTTTTCCCCAGCCAGCAGGCTCCAATCGCCTGATGGTCACCTGTGGTCAGGGAGGGGCTGGTGAGTGGGAGGGAACAGCCAACCTCTCGGTCTCTTCTTCCCACAGCCATCAGACACCAATCACCCAATGGCAAATGGGGAATTGAGGGTGGGTGGCGGCAGGTGGCGGGACCAGCTGCAGACCATACCCACACAAGAATTTTGTGCACCAGGCCTCTAGTCTATACTACTAAAAGGGTAATGAGCTAATTAGACCGGATAGATTGGACTTCTTCCAGACATCCTTCTGGACAATGCTGCAGTGGCTGTGAGGACCGAAGAGGGCTGGCAGGTGCAGCGGCCATCAGTGGCAGCAGCAGTGGGGTGATGGGGGTGGTGCCTCCCGCAGAAGGAGGCCAGACTGCAGCTTAGGCCTGCTCCTTGGGGTAGCAGGCCTAAGCCGTCAGTAGGATATCCCCTGAAGACTCCTATCTGTGAGATGGGGCAGGCCAAGCTGAGGGACCCCCCAGTGCACGAATTTTCATGCACCAGGCCTCTAGTCTATCTATATAATAGAGGTATATGCAAATTAGCTGGGACGCTGTAATATCATGACCAAACAGCAGGTACCTGAGGCTGCATGGCGCCTGGCCAGGGCGAGGGACCTCAGAATGCACTCTGCGTTCCAAGGGGCTTGATAGGGGACCTCAGGCTATGCCTTCCCCCACCCAGTGCTGGGCCGGGGGACCTCAGGCCATACCCCCACCCAGTGGGGCTTGATAGGGGACCTGGGGCTGCACTCCCCGCCCAGAGGGGTTTGATGGAATTGGGGTTGGCTGGGTCTGGGTCTCACCCAATGATGTCAGGCTGGCCGGGTCTGGGTCTCCTGCATTTTCAAAGCACATGTGGGTGGTGGGCGGGGACTTGACTCTAGGTCCCACATCACACCCTAGACTCTGACAGGAGGGAGATTTTCATATGCATTTTACTAATTTTCTTTCATCTCTGACACTTCTATTCTAGAGAAAGGGAAAATAGCAATATTAAATATTTCCTCTAATTAATTCCCTTTTAATGTTCACACATTTTGTGCACTGGGCCACTAGTATATATATCAAAGGCTAAGCGACTGTCTGACCATCAGACCAGTAGCTATGAAGCACAGTGACCACTAGGGAGCAAACACTCCATGCAGCAGCTGCTGAGCTGCATGACTTGGCAGCAGCGGTTCTCCGGTGACAGACCTTGGAACCAGAGTGGAAGGAGCCCAATTCCCGGATGTGTCATCCAAGAACCACCCTCTTGTAATCTGGGACCCCTTAGGGGATGTTGCAGAGCCAGTTTTGGCTGGATCCCCACAGGCCAGGCTGAGGGATCCCGCCTGCCAGAGGGATCCCACTCACTCTGCAGATGCCCTTTAAGCCACGGTGCTTCCCCAGATGCAGCTGGCCAGGGAGGGACTACAGGAGGTTGGCTCTAGGGCATGTCCAGCCCATCTCGTCCAGTCCTGCCCCACCAGCCACCTTCTAATTAATTTCCTTTCCATGTAGATGAATCCATGCACCGGGGCACTAGTAAATTTTATAATCAGCATGTTACACACACATTTGCCTTAAATATTGCAGGAGACATTGCACGGCGATTTTAAATTTCAGAGGTCACAACATCTCTAGAGGCTTCAGCGATCTCAACAAATGCACATAGAAATTATTTCCAAGGCTCTCATACCATAAAGGGAAAAAGAAAGAACTTATCATGAGCATGTGGTTGAATCCATTAGCTTCTGCCTTATCTGTAATAGTTTAGCTCACTGCAGTTTTTCATTGTTTAAACTACTTCAGTCAGAGACCACAACAATTCTCATTCACCAACCAATATCTACCAGTGAGTAGCAATCTACGTGTTCAGCTTTTAAAACGCCGGTGCTCTAATGAATGTGTGGCAGAAGGTACATGACAAGATTACTGAGCAGTAACCCTTGTTCTCTTCTTCTCTTGGGTTTTTCTTCTCTGATAATAAGGTCTGAACAAGCTATACAGCCTAAGATGGTCAATTTTTCTAAGAGCTGTATTTTGCACACTTGTTACATTGGATACTATGTGATTCCTAAGTCAGCAAACAGAATTTAGAAATATTCAGATGACTTTATCCAAAGGAGCGTTAGCTCTTTCTTAGAACCAGCCCTGTTTATGCAAATGTAGTTTAGAATCAATAAGTAGAATTAAAAGGAATCTCATTCTTTCCATAATAAAGGAACCTTTTGGGTAGAAGCCAATTGATAGGACATGCTATTTTCAATACAAGCAGTTGCTCCTGCCAAGTAAATTCTTGAAGGAATAATGCCAACTCTGTCCTCCAGAATCTTGTTGAAGTGTTCACTAAAGGCACAATAGTGATGCTTGAGTCAAAACCATCCGTTTATTTATGTGAGCCACAAAAGGCAATGCCTTACATCCTCCAGCAGTTTGCCAAGCTACTAGTATAGCTGATGCATCTCCAGCATTAGAGACAATAAACCAAATCCTCATTTAGCAAATGGAAGAGTTAAAGAATAAAACTTACCCAAAAAGAAGAAGCAAGAGGCAGACTAACCCTCACAAAATAGAGTTAGAAGACTTGAGGTTGTTTTCATAATGAGACATTTTTCCCCCTCTCAAGAAAAGTTAGCCCTCTAGGGGGTCTAACTTTTCACTCATTAGCAATTCACTCATTAGCAATGACAACCACCACCATTACTACCACCACAAAAATGCCCGTTGGCTTAAAACACACAAGTAATGCTAATAAAGAACAAATACCAATAACTCCTTTTCCTCACTGGCAATTCTAATTGCCAAACATATCCAGATTGCAGATAGTTAATCACTCCAGGAAGGGACAGATGTGCTCTTTTCTCCCTAGGTAGAGCCTTGGCATATTGGGAGTGTTATGTATCCTAATTTTACAAACCCCAGAGGCAGCTGATTTATTATTATATAGAGTATAAAGGAGATGTCCCTTTTTCACATAAGTACTCAGTGTGAACCCATGAGACAAACTATCTCCCACAGCAAGGACTTGGTAAAATACTTGATTAATCTTCTTTTACTTTTTTATCCTCACTCGGGGATATGTCTTTATTGATTTTAGAGAGAGAGAGAAGTGGAGGGAGCAAGAAAGGGAGGGGGAGAGAGAGAGAGAGAGACATGGATATGAGATGGAAACATTGATTGGTTGTCTCCAGTGCATGCCCAGACCCACATGTCCAGACCAGAGATCAAACCCACAACCTATGTATGTGTCCTGATAGGGAATTAAACCTGCAACCTTTAGGTGCATGGAAGGGTGATTCAACCCAGGTAGCCACCCAGTCAGGGCTTGATTAATCTTAATGAGGCCCATACAAAGACAAGAAGCTGCATTCCTAAATTGATTAACCTAGAGGTTACCAGAAATCTCATTTTTCCTGACAAACTAGTGTATTGTAATGAACTCAAAAGGCATAAAGTGATTTCTGATTCTTTTTATTACTAAACTTTAAAGTTAGTAAAGTTAAATAGCTTTTAATTTTACTTTTTTATTTTCTAAATGAGGAGAATAATCATTACCCTTGCCCCAGTTGCCTTACAAAGTTCTCTTAAACCAAAAGATTATATGCGAGAAAACTTCGTAAATTATAAACTATCATACAAAGGTTTCTTGCTTTTTATTGATTATTGTTGCACTAGTCCCTTTTGACCACTTTGGTAGACTAGAAGGAGGGGAAGAAAGTAAGAATTTTGTTTCAGTTTAGTTGATAAATTTTGTCACTGGAGGAAAAAATGCCAGAGTTTTGGGGTTATCATTTGCTCTTTATACAATTCAAAACGGTAGATAATGAATTAAATCAGCAAAATATCTCTTCAACTTCAATGTAAAGACATATAGAACCCAATTCTATGAAAGATACTATTTATAAAATATAAATGTAGATTCACTTTTCTCTTGCTCCTCACTTAAGTCGACTTAATGTCTACTGTCATCTTTAGTGGGCATTGACTCTGTATTTTTCATCGACTTTTAGAAGGGTACATGAAATATCCTGCTATCTGTTACAAATGCCTGACACTAGAGCTTGATTCATGTTTAAAGACTCCTGAATTTATGTCCATACTTCTCATCATGCAAAAGCATGTATTATTTGATTTTATAAAATCTGGGCATACCTGCATTTCTCTGTTGAGAACAATATTAGAAATGGTGCCTCTTATTCTTAATTCTAAATGTGAGAAAAGGTAATTTTAGGCCAATTAAATTGACTGAAGATAAAGAAAGAATATAACATAAGTAAAAAATAAATAATACCTGAAAATAATGACAATGCTTCCCAAAGGCAAGCCCAGTTCAAATAAATTTATAGACTGTTTTGTCCTGTGTATCATCCAATAAGCAGAGACAGTTTATACTCTGCATACTGAATGTGTACAAAATGTTTGTTGCTTAGATGTTTGGATGGTGAGTTATTTTCAAAATGGAAAAAAAAAACCACGTGAAATGCTATGGCATGTCTATGGTGATAAATCAGTGCAATAATAAGGAACAAAAGAAGCTTTTCATTTAAAACGTTTAAAAGGTAAAAAAAATCAAGGAGCTTAAAATTAGAGTAAAAAGGTTATGACAGTCACAGACTATCATCTAATATCTGACAAGATAAATGTCTAAAATCTAAAATATTTAAAATATTATTAAGCAGGCATGTGCTATTATAGGAATAAAAAATATACACTTAAAAATTACTAGACCTCTGAAGTGAAATTGATTTTCATTGTGACTATCAAAAATGAAAAAAAAGTCCACAAATAAAATGGTATTTTAAATAAATGGTGCTATTATTACAGATAAATTGAATATCGAGACTTCCTACCATCTTTCTGACAATGATATATGCTAACATCTGAAAACAAAATCTATAATAAGAAAATATAGTGAAATACTACAGAAAAGGGAATTTCAGCATTAAAAATATAGGCACCCAATGGAAGGCAAGAGTAAGGTATATGAAGTGACTTTCATTTTCAAAGAAGAAAAGTTAGTGTTAATATTGGAATTTTCAACTTGAAATATACTTGTATACATTTTAGATTAAGAAAGTAGCTTATTTCTCTAAATGTGAGGGTTTATGACTTAGTTCTATTTCAACATGTTATTTTAATATAATTTTAAACCTACATGTAATTTACAAAAAACATAATGTATGCTGCTTAGGTTGATTTTCTTACAGCTATTGATCTTCAGCAAACCTTTCCATCCTAATATATAAAAACCCCTGGGTCTGTCACATCCACAACCACCAGGAGCCTCAACCAACTGGAAGTCAGTCCTGCTATGGCTGCAGGCATGATGACCCAGCACTGACTGCTGAGGGGGCTGTGAATCAGGCCCAGACAGAGGCCTGAAGAGAGAAGCAGGGTCTGATCTGTAGCCTCTGTGGCAGCTGTTGATCAGCAGCTCTCTCTTTCTTTCCAGGCCTGGTCAGCATCTGCACCTTCATTTCTCTCCAGGCCTCCACTGGGGCTGCTGATCAGCCCCACCTTTCTAATCAGGCTCCAATGTTAGGCCCAGAGACCCTGACTAACATAGAAACTGACCAATCAGAACCAAATTGGCCAGCAGAGGAGGGCAGTTGGGGGCAAGAATAAAGCTGGCAGGGGAGGGAAGTTGGGAGAGAGATCAGGCCTGCAGGGATGGGCAATTAGGGGTGATCAGGCAGGCAGAGGCAGTTAGGGGCAATCAGGTCAGCAGGGAAGGGCAGTTGGGGGCGAAATCAGGCTGGCAGGGGAGGGCAGTTGGAGGCCATTAGGCAAGCAGGGGAAGGTAGTTGGGGGTGAGATCAGGCCGGCAGGGGAGCAGTTCAGGGGTGATCAGGCTGGCAGGCAGAAGTGGTTAGGGGCAATCAGGCAGGCAGTCAGGTGAGTGGTTAGGAACCAGCAGTCATGGATTGTGAGAGGGATGTCCGACTGCCAGTTTAGGCCCGATCCCACAAGGATCAGCTGTTGGACATCCCCCAAGGGTTGGAGAGGGTGCAGGCTGGGCTGAGGGACACCCCCCTCCTGTTCATGATTTCATGCACTGGGCCTCTAGTTTCCAATATAAGCTTTAAATAATATTGTATGAATAAATACAATTGAATTTGCAGAATGCCATACTTAGCTCAAAATTTAGAACCAACCTGGCAGGTTTGGTTCAGTGGTGAGCATCAACTTATGAACCAGGGGGTTGTGGTTCAATTCCCAGTCAGGACACATGCCCAGGTTGTGGGTTCTATCCCCAGTGTGGGGTGTGCAGGAGGCAGCCAATCAATGATTCTCTCTCATCACTGATATTTCTATCTCTCTCTTCCTTTTCCTTCCTCTCTGAAATCAATAAATATATATACTTTAAAAAAATTTCAGAACCAAACTATGCAGAAAAGCTCTTGGATTTGGCACTATAAAATGCATTTTTGTATTCCAACTCAAAATGTGGAGAACATCCAGAATAAAAAGACATGTGCAGGTCACTGCAAAGGAAAAGATAACACTGAAACAACCTTTATATTCTTGTTGATGTGCTTGAATGTATTAGTGTGTTTCCAAATAACATGGCCTATGCAATGAAAAGGAAATTTAAAGGCAGTGATTCATGCAATGAGCAAGGTGCCTGTGTCACCAAAGTCTAGGCTGAACATGTGAGTTGGACTGAATGGTAAAGTCATTTGTTAATTGATGAAAATTTCTGACTAGGTTCACAGAAAAGGAAATCAATGAGAAGAGGATAACTGTTGCATTTCCATAAATGTAGAAGAAGAAGAAAAAAAGAGCAAAAAGATTCATTCAAAGGCTAATTTAAATAAAATAGCAGGAAATGTAAAATAACTTAAATAGTAAATTTGAGAACAAATTGGGGAATAATTTGTTAACATATAGCATAAGAACACTGTAGTTCACTACATGACACCCTGCTATATTTTAAAAGAATCAGGTTAACATCAATAGCTAACCAAGAATTAGATTGTATTTCTTCACCTTCCTATTTCCAAATGATGTTTGTTCTGTCTTCAACATCACATTTATGACCCTGCTCCTGGTGTTCAAAAACAAAACAAACATGAATATTAAGTAGATTGATACCTCCAAAGAACTTTAGAAATAGAAACATATTCCAAAGTGAATAATAAGGAGACACTGACCTACAGAGGCACAAAATGACTTTGTAGCAGCCCAGGGCTTTGAAATCATAACCCCACATAGAAAGCCCAATTTATTTCTAATATACCAGACTAATCCAGGGAAGCCCAACTAGCCAATCACCCAGGCAGAGCTACAGACAATACAAGTACAAAACACAGTGGTATCTTTCTGCCTGTGCACTTTTGCTAATATTTCTTCTGGAATGGCTATAGCTCTCCTTCTACACCTGATGTGATTTGAATTATTAAATGGCAGTTCAAGCTTAACTTCTTTTTACTGGTGACCTTATATGCAACTGGTCCCCTCCCAAATACTTCTATTACCAGTCTTGTGTCTTACCGTGCTTACTGCTGTCCCTCTCTTTTATACTTTTTCCAATACATGATTAGCTCCTTACACAAATAGAAACTCCCAGAAGAGAGGGACTCTATCATTGCTAATTATTATATACTAGAGGCCCGAGGCACAAGATTTGTGCAAGAGTAGGCCTTCCTTCGCCCAGTTGCTGGCACCCAGGACCTGGGCTTACCTCACAGAGGGAGGCTCCGCCCACCCGCTGCAGCCTGCCAGTCAGTGGCTGGGGCCTCCCTCTTGGGGGTGATCATGGAGCCACCTGATTGATTGCCCCACCAGCCGGTGTCCTGGGACTCCCTCTGTGGGGCGACCATGGGGCAATGGCCAGGCCCCCAACCAACTGCACGGTACCTGCCTTGGCTGGCCTGGTGCCAGTGGGTGTCATAGCATGGTCCCAGATTGTCATCCAGATGATTGTTCGGATGATCAGTTTGTTGTTTGGCTGTTTGGTCAATTTACATATTATGCTTTTAATATATTTGATATCAGCATAATGCTGTGAATTGTAGTTACTCAATGAATGCCTGTTAAGCAAACACACACACAATGAATAGATACTTGGAAATTGTAAGAGTAACAATTCAGAACAATTATTCCATAACTGGAGGCCCAGTGCATGAAATCACATGAGAACCAGACCTACCGCACAGGCAGGACCCCAGACCCACCCTGCATGAGCCACCAGGCCTCAGACCCGCCCTGTGTGAGATGCAGGACCCCAGACCTGCCCTGCATGAGCCACATGCCCTGCCTCCACCCCGTGAGCTATGGGCCCCACCTCCACCGAGCCCTGCCAACCCTGCACCAGCCCCGCCAGCTCCGTGCAATCCCCGTCAGTCCCCCATGAGCCCTGCCTTGCTGCATGAGCTGCAAGTCCCAGCTTGCACGAGGTGCTCCATGCACCTCCTGGTGACCAGTTGTTTGGTCATTCCACCATTACGGTGTCACAGCTATAGGCTTTTTATGATATAGATGTGATTTGAGAGCAATCTGTATCTGAATTAGCAACAAGAACTGACCTCCTGACTGTTAAGACTTTGAAAAGTTTTGAGGAATAGAGGCATGGACAGCGTTGGGAGACTATTACTTTGCCTGCTCTAAGATGTAAAGAAAAGTCTCTTGCTCAAACATCCATAAGCTTTTTAAGGTCCGTGCTGAAACATTTCTCTAAACTCCCATGTACTATGTTTATGTTTTTGAGAATATTCAGAACTCATCTTCAATCATGACCTTCATTCAGCTTCAATCATCTCTATGGGTCCTGCTAAAATATCTTCCAATGCTACCTGTAGGGAAAGCATCATTTCACACATCTATATTAAAATATAGAACCACATAGGGCTTTTTGATATTTTGATAGTTGCAGTGTACAGCAGTCCTCTTTGGATATGTAGCTGGCAACATATCACCTAAATTTTGTTTGTACAAATGCAACTATCAGTAACTGGGGTTTTGTTCCAAAAGATAGCATGGCTCCTTCACACCATTAATTCTGGAATGCCATGTATTTGCTACCTTTCCAACATCATGTCTTTCTTTATTTATTCAGAGGCCAATTTCTAAAATATTAACAGAGAAGCATCTGTAAGTAAGGGGTTAACTTAGCTATTTTAAGCAAAGTAAAATACGACAAGTTACTATTTAAAAGGATAAATGACTAAAGAAGAGGCTTTCAGGAAGAGAAAAATCCAACTTTTACTATGAAAAATTAGGAAGTTATAGTGACAAACATTGGACTATTTAGACTTGTGTTTTTCTTCTTTGTTTTGTTTTTCCTTATGACCATGGCAAGAAACAATTAGGACTACTGTAGCTGAAAAAGATTCAGAGAAGTTGAATTAATACTTTTCTATGTTGATTAAGCCCAGAAACAAGACTACATTGTTTGTGCTATTAACACCATGTTGGAGGGAAAAAAATTATATATATAAAATTATATATACACATATACACATTGCAAAGCAAGGGGATTTTCATGAGCCAAAGACTTTATATATAAAACCATAGAGAATTGTGCAGGATTTCATGAGGTATTAAGAAGTTTACAAAATTTTATTTATTTCACTTCACATTTCCCTTTTCAAAAAATTAAACCTGCATTTTAGGTAACAAACAAGATGCAGAGAAGATGAGACAGAACTGTGATTTGTACAATGAATACTGCACTTCAAAGTCCATAATCTCTTTGCTCTAAAACATTATTTTAATGGGAAGAAAAGATTTAAACTATTTTTATCAAAGCTATGGAGAAAAGTTTAATATGCAGAACCAGAAAGGACAGTGAGATCGGTTCATAAATCACAGTGTGCTTTCTATCCTTTAATTTCTGCTCAAAACTGTTTACTATTCTTTATTTATTAGATTCTACATTGAAATAGTAATAAAACAACTGGTGAATGGTTGAAGGCATGATAAAGCACAAAAGAATACAATATGAAATACTGCATAAGGTCAATATCCCTCTTACTACCCATTCTCAGAGACATCCACTAACATTAATGTGTCCCATTCTCACTAACATTGATTTGTTTGTTTTTTATTTTCTCTTAAATATACAATGCTTGTACAAACAATCTTTTTGTATACTCACAAAAGCATAGCATACACAGGGACATATACCTTTTTTTTCCAGATGAATGACCTGTTGTCAAATATAAGTCTTGAAGATTGTTTTTCATTGTATGTGTAAATTGATTGCCTCTATCCTTTCAATAATTTCATATTTTTTCAACATATGCTCCTAATTGTTAAACCAATCTATTATTGGATTTCTTTTCCAGAGTTTTATTAATACCAGACAGTGGAGTAGTTTACATATTCCTATGTGGATATTTACATACACATTATTAGAAATGTAATTTCCAGGTAGTTTGTGTGTTTGAATTTTCCAATTTCAGCATTACTTTTCAAGAGTTTTACCAATTTTTACTTTCATAGTCAGTGTATGAAGTGGCTTGTTTCCTCTTAAACTCACCGACACAATAGTATCACATATTTTTACTTGAGCCAATGTGGAAAGTGAAAAATGACACCACATTATTTGTTTAATTTGCATGTAATTATTCAGATGATTGAGTATGTTTTCATATTCTTAAAAGTAATTTATCTTTGTTTTCATTTATTGCAGTGTACAGCATCTTCATGCTGTGCCTGTTCTCTTTTGGTCACTTTTATCACTTTCTTACTGATTGTAAACTGAATGGCCAGATTATTATAATCTCTGAACACATAATAATCTGGCCACTCGGTGTATATCCTATATAATAAAAGGCTAGTATGCAAATTGTTCCTTCTATCAGGAGTTCGACCAGCAGGCAGGCCAGCCAACCACCCATGTCCCCACCCCCTGGCCAGGCTGGCCGGACCCCACCCATGAATGAATTCGTGCACCGGGCCTCTAATATATATACACTGAGTGGCCAGGTTATTATGCATCCAGAGATCATAATAATCTGGCCACTCAATGTAAATTCCCTTTTATAATAAGGAAATTACTGTTTTGTCCATCATTTGTGCTGCATATATCTTTCCATGTTTAGCTTTTGATGTGGCTTATGAATTATTTGCCCTGTAGAAAACTTTGAATTATGAGTCAAATTTATCAGCAATCATTTTCTCTATTGCTTTAGGCTGCTTATGTCTTATGTTAAGTTTGATTCTATGTGATGTTTATTTAAAAGACTATGCTGATGGTTATGTTTGACTATGGATTATATATTTTTTATTATTCTAACTTTTTTCCACAGGGAATTTATTTTAGTAACACAAATAGTAATCTGGTTTTATTTTTTAATGCTTACTTAGTTGATTGTCCCAACAAGAATTTGATTTGCAACGCTGTAATTATGATATGTTCAAATTTATAGATAAATTCTGGTGTTTGTGTTTTGTACTATTAACCTGTCACTTTTAATTTATGTAGCAATTACAAATTGAATTATCTCAATTTCACAGATTTAATGTATTTCAGTGGCTGGAAGGCTAGGGTAGTATCACTCAAACACATTTAAGTTCTCTCAGTATTTTTGTTTTTTTTTCTTTGTTAATCCTCACATGAGGATATTTTTCCCATTGATTTTTTAGACAGAGTAAAAGGGAAGAAGCGAATGGGGTGAGAGAGAGAGAGAGACATCATGTGAAAGAAACACATAGATTGGTTGCCTCATGGACATGTCCTAACTGGGGTCTGGGATGACCTATAACCCAGATACATGCCCTTGACCAGAAATTAAAACCACAATTCTTCAGTGTGAGTGTCAACTCTAACCACAACAGCCAGGGTTGGCTATTCTTTTAAATTTAAAATTTAAAATTTTATATAGAATTTGGAATTAGCTGGTTTATGTTTATAAAGTAATAGTTGACTATATTTTGGAGATTATATTATATTGAAAAAATTTTAATATTACAATATTGAGTTATTTTCTAAACAGCAATGTATGTATTTCCATGTATTCAATTATCTTTTTTCTCTTCAAGGCCATTAAGAGTTTTTCATTTATTTATACGAATACTGAACATTTTTACTAATATTATTACTATTTTGAGTTTTAAAATTTCCCTATTTTTATAATTAAAATAATTATAAGGTCATTTTGCAGATTAAATGTAAAAAGTAAATCTAACAATAGTGATTAGCTCAGAGTAAACACTCATATGTTTGGTATTATTTTTATTACTTATTGCTTAATCTATACCAGTGGTCGGCAAACTGCGGCTCGTGAGCCACATGTGGCTCTCTGGCCCCTTGAGTGTGGCTCTTCCACAAAATACCATGTGCGGCGTGCACGTACAGTGTGATCAAAACTTCATAGCCCATGTGCAGAAGTCAGTTTTTGGCTCTCAAAAGAAATTTCAATTGCTGTACTGTTGATATTTGGCTCTGTTGACTAATGAGTTTGCCAACCACTGATCTATACTAATAAAAGCCTAGGTGGCCCTCATGCCTTCCTGCCACACCCTCACATCATCACAAGATGGCTGCCCCCACATTGTCACAAGATGGCTGCTCCCACATTGTCACAAGATGGCTGCCACAAGATGGCCACCACCAGATGGCCTCCACAAGAAAGCCAGCAGGGGAGGGCAGTTGGGGTTGACCAGGCCAGCAGGAAAGGGCAGTTGGGGGGGAGCAGACCTGCAGGGGAGGGCAGTTAGGGGCAAGCAGGCAGGCAGGCAGGCAGGTGAGCGGTTAGGAGCCAGCAGTCCCAGATTGTGAGAGAGATGTCTGACTGCTGGTTTAGGCCCAAACCATGCAGGCCTAAACCGGCAGTCAGACATCTCCCAAGGGGTCCCAGATTGGAGAGGGTGCAGGCTGGGCTGGGGGACAACGCCCCCCCCCCATGCAGAAATTTCGTGCACCATATCTCTAGTTTATAATAATTTTATAACTTCCCACCTTATTGTATTTAAATATATTATTAGTTTTAATAATTTTAATCAAAATGTAATATTTATATTATTTGAGTTTTCTCATGTATAGATTCTGGTAACTATAAAATGATTATTTTTTATTTTTTACCTCATTTTTATATTTTTCACAATTGCATTTACTTGTACTTGTAGAGAAAATGTAAGCAATACCAGATACAGAGCACATCTTTTTCTGTTCCTGATCTAATAAAAGTAGCCATCTGTTATTTTTACCAGTTATGCATTGATTTTTTATACACCTTTTTAGGCATTGACATTTGCCTTTCATAAGATATTGACTGCATTTGTGACTTTTCTCCTTTCAATTATTCAGACTTTTTGACATTAAACTATCTTTGACATCTAGGATAATTCTTGTTTTAAAACTTTTAAAATTTATTGCTAGATTTTATTTACTAATGCTATTTAGAACATTTATGTACATATTGATGAATTAAAATGTTTAGTCTTTTTTATATGCCTCAGTGTATGTTTGAATGTTTTGAGGTATATACTATATGTAGTATTAAACTTGCTTTATGTAAAAAGTTTTGAAGGTGTTTCTTATTGTTATAGGCTATGGAATTTGAAATATAATTGGAGTGATCTGGGCACGAGCGAGTGGCCGCTTCTGTCATGGGCTTACCGATATCGCCCTAGGACAGGTGCGCAGAGACTGCAGTGGAGTGGCAGTGAGCCTACAGAATGGCAGCAGTAGCAGGCGCAACAGGGCCAGGATGAGCAGGAGCAGAGCTGTGCCTGGCCCAGGCTGTGGCTCCTTTCTGGCTTCCTGCCACTTCATACACTATTACATCCCTCGGGGGATATAGGACTCCCAGTTTCAGACGATCTCCACAGGCCAGGCCAAGGGGCCTCACCAGTGCACAAAACCAAGCACTGGGCCTCTAGTTATATAATAAAGGCAGTAACACCTTAGCCAAATGTGGAAGTAAAAACAAAAGCAAAACTATAATGTTTCCCATATTTTATCCTACTTATCAGCGGTGCTTGGATTTCTTCTAAATAAATTATAATTTGTCCCATTTAGGGCCCTTATGTTTACTCAGGGGTTTCAGAGTTCCTACATTCATTCCTCAGATTCTTCACTTTCCCTCTAACCATTTTTGGCATTTTCATAATTGAGTTGTTGGAGTTAACCAGCAGATTAAATAGTAGATGTAAATTGAGAAAAATGTCAAATAATGTTTTCTAATGGACATCTATGATAAAGATAATTTTTTTTTAAATCAGACAATAAAGTAAAGTTAAATAGCTAAACATAATTCACACTTTTTTGAAAACTTTCATTATGGTTGAGGGAATTGAGTTATTCAGTTTTTTAGGAATATCACGTTGTTATTGTTGATCCATGCACTTCACCACTGGTAGCATGGTTCACAAAATAGTGATTGTCTCTGTTTAATATGGAAAGGTAGATATATGAAAATCTGGTGAGTGAGAGTCTGTGATTGGAAAGATTAATTTGGGTGATTCTGACATGTCCCTCTGAGATTACAGGCCAATCTTCCTCAAGTTTATAATCATTTCTTTCAATTGGAGGTGGCCTATAACACTTAATTGTAGACCTAAATGTTATAGGCCACCTTCTATCTTTTGAAACCTGAATTTGACAGCACAAGGTATCTTTAGTAGATTATACATTGGAAATTACCATATATCCTTCTGCTCTATGTGTGTTTCTCTCTCTCTCTCTTCTCCTTCCTCTCCTTTCTAAATGTCTCTGAACAAATTAATTAATTCTCAAGGATAGTTAGGAAATCATGTAAATTTTATAGAGTTAGCTGTGTATATTCCATTTTTAACTCAGGAAGCATAATGTTTGAATGGGCCATTAGAATTCCTCGAGTCGTTGGCGATGGATAAGGCAGAATGACACTAATAGTTAGTTCCCAATTTTTGCAATTGTGCATATCACCACTCTATTCACTTTGTTCTACCTAATAGGCAATTATATTACTTTACTTCTTACCACCTTTTCTACTCATTCAATGATTTACACCAATGATGCTAAGCATCATTTAAAACAGATGAACCAGCAGCATATTTTTGTTTTGCTTTACCACAATCTGTCTAGCAGTGCAGTTTCTCTGATCCAATTTTTGAACAAGTGAAAAGACCTGCATATCACAGACTATTCGGTTTAAAGTCAACCAAAAACTAAAGAAAATGCAATAATAATGGATAACACATTTGATAGCACTCATTGAGACCAGAGTTTTTAAAATCAAGGTTGGATCAAAGGGGGACATCTGTAATATTTTTAACAATAAAGATAAATTTAAAAAGAATAAAGTCAACATTTTTTTCTTTTGAAAGAAAATGGTATAATTTCTTTGATCCATAATAATAATTATTGTTTTCTTATTTCCTTTATTTTATTTTCCATTCCCAATTCACTATTCTAATAAGTTTTATTAGCAAAAGAAGTCTTGGAAAGGTAATTTAATCATTTTTTCAAAATTTTAAGTAAAAAGATCTGGATAAAAAATACACATATGTAATTGGTCAAAATTGTGGGTTATTCAAGAAATACTAAAATGATTTAGAATAAATAATTTGAATTAACACTTCACCATTAAGGAAAGTGGAGACCAGACTTATTTCAAAAACAAAAACAAAACACCAAAAATACTAATATGAACAAAAAAAACTGACATTGTTCTATTGGGTTCTCTGCTCTAAGTTAGATATATGGAATCTTGTTTAAATAAACATCCTATGTGATATGTTAGAAGATATCACTGTCCAAATTGTATGGATGAACAAACTACTTCTATGGTGTTGAACAACTTCTCTAAGTTGATGCAGTTAGTATATGGCAAATCTGGGATTTAAACCCAGGTATCTTGACTTAAAAAGGGACACCTGTAATACTGCCAACAGTAAAGATTTTTTAAAAAGGAGTTTCCTCCATAATTCTAAACTTCCAATCCTCATCTTTTTAGTATTGCAGGCATTATTTATCTTATTTTAATTATAAATTACTAGAGGCTTGGTGTAGGAAATTAGTGCATGTGGGTCCCTCAGCCCAACCTGCACCCTCTCCAATCCAGGAGTCATCAGGGGATGTCCTACTGATGGCTTAGGCCCACTCCCCATGATTCTCTGTTCTCTGCAGGGCCTGGGGGCTTTACCACATCCATGGAGAAGAAGCTCCCATGCCCTGCTGTCCACTATCTGTCTGCAAGGCCTAGGGGCTTCCCTGCCACTGCCACCACCATGAAGGAAGCCCCCATGCCCTACTGTCTGCTCTCTGTCTCTGTCTGCCAGGCCTGGGGGCTTTCCCACTGCCACTGCACTATGGAAGCCCCCATGCCTTTCTGTCCTGACTCTGTATGCTGGGCCTGGGGGCTTCCCTGCTGCTGCCATGCGAACGAAGCCCCCATGCCCTGATGTCTGGGCTCTGTCTGCCAGGCCTGGGGGCTTCCCTGCCCTGCCGCACTAAGGAAGTCCCTATGCCCTCTGCCTGCCTGCCGCCCCCACCCCTCCCTGCGGGGCTGCAGGGACTGGGCACCACCATTTTGTGGCTGTGAGTGCTGCCATCTTTGTTGGATTAATTTACATACTCACTCCTGATTAGCTGGTGGGTGTTGCGGAGGTACCATCAATTTGCATATTTCTCCTTTATTAGTGTAGATGAGCACGCGGCTTTCAAATACTATTGTATACATTGTACCCAGAGTACCACTCAGGAAAATATAATTATGCGTTATAATGGTTATTGACTTTCTCTCTCTCTTCTTAGATTTCAAAGGTTGAGACAAAAAATGTCAACATCTACAGATATGCTTTTGAATGAGAAATATAGAAAAAATACACTTTCACTAGAAGTTTAACTAAATGCTGATTTGACTTATTATTTGGTCTCTTCTACCACCGCCATAAGAGAGCAGTTGACTCTCCAGTTTTTATAATACAAGACCATGAATAACTCCTTCCAGTACTGGCACCCTCATTGAATAAAACAATGCAAACAAATCTTCCCAACTGCAAATAGACCTTCCAATTTCATAGCAGAAATAAGAGAGTAATAACTTTGGCAAGAGAATTCTGGTTTATTTTTCATGAGTCCAGGTGAACTACCTACTCTTATGCTCTAACACAGGGGTCCTCAAACTTTTTAAACAAGGGGCCAGTTCACTGTCCCATTGGAGGGCTGGACTGTAGTTAAAAAACAAAACACTATGAACAAATTCCTATGCACACTGCGGGCCTGGAACAATTCGGCTGTTAAGCAGGACAGGCAGTGGCACCCGGCGGGCTGGATAAATGTCCTCGGTGGGCCGCATGTGGCCTGTGGGCCGTAGTTTGAGGACCCCTGCATCTAACAGATATACTGCCTGTTAGGTTGCCAATAATTAGTTTTTAATTTTTGCAACACAATTTGATATTATGTATGTGTGTATTTGAACTTCATTCTACATGCCATAAGGAAGGTTGGTTTACTTTGAAGGACTCAAATATAGAATCAACACGTTAGGTATGGTTAGTTGACTTTTGAAAAACATTAACCAGGCATCCATACTCTAGAAATGACCACAACAGTTTATTTAATTAATCCTAACTACATAGCCATGAGGAGTTTGTTATTTAGCATAAAACACATTAAAAATAAAATTTCAGTCAAGAATCATATAATTTAATTCATATGTGGGACATAAACTAAAAGCAACAAATGAACAAACAAGATAAACAAATAGACAAAATCTCATAGGCACAGACGGCAATACTGTGGTTACAAAAGGGGAAGAAGGTTGGGGGGAGAAAGGGGTAATGGGTCAAATATATGGTGACAGGAAAAGATCTGACTTTGGGTTGTAAACACAAATGCCATATACAGATGATGTATCATAGAACTGTACACTTGAAACCTATATAATTTTATTAACCACTGTCAACCCAATAAATTTAAACAAAAGAAATAGTTTTCCATTAATAAAGTGATCTGCATTCAAATCTGTAAATTAACAAAACATATTTTACAGGCACTATCACAATTAGATTTTTGTTGTATAAGAATCTGCTGAGCACAGTCAAGCAACACTCTTTGGAGTAGTACTCTATGCCCCACTCTTGGAATCTATTTCAGTCCCATGGTCTGCCAAATTACAGCACATTATGTTCCCTGACTCCTACTGAGCACATAGTTGATGCTACAGCTAGAATATTAGTATATATGCTTCCGATGAACCTTTGTGCATGGACATGTGTAGTTGCCTAAAAGACAGTTTCTTGGACTTCACCAAGCTTATAAGAAAGACTTGGAATGCCTGTTTTGTGCCTGAGTTCCAATAGGTGTTTTTGTAAGGGTGACCTAACTTGGCATGATACTTTCTCTTGGTAGTAAGTTTGTTTTCACATTTTTAGATCTCTCACCTACCTTTAATCATAGAGCTAATCATTAATGGCTATTAAAAAAAAAAAAAAACACTAACAAAGGTAAATTGTCATAGGTCAGCATAAAATCCTCATTTATCATATTATAATGTCATTTCTTTTATTTTTTTCTTTAGAATAAGGCCTGTTGTTTGACTTTGCCTAACACAGGTCCTTATTGTAAAATGATGTTCACAGAGACTTTAACATATGGCAGTTTTCCCTGCCATTGTTCCTTAGAAAGTATATCTTTTTTATTGCCACCCTCATTATATTGCACATCCACAGCAGGTTCTCAGATTCGTAGCATGTCACAATCCATACAGAGAAGTAAAAAAATATGGAAATAATTGTATTATCCATTCCACGCAGTTGGCAGCCTGCTTCAATTTTAAAGGTGGCAAGTATTCACTTAGAAGGTTAATGCTCAGACTTTTAGGGCCAAGTGTTGGCAACCCCTAAACCTCAGCAAACACTTCAGAATAGTAGTGTGGAGTCTAAAAGTATTTGCTGAAATAAAAGATTTCTAAATGAAAGACTTCTTAAAAATTCAAATTTTTTAGCACAGTCTTCTCAGAGAGCATGGCATAATAGATTATGCATCTTTCTTTCTTTTATAAGTTCTATCTGTGTTCTCTTCAGCTATGATTCATGAAAAGAAAATTGCTGCTTCTTCTCCAAGTAAAATTCTTTTTTTTTCTTAAATATTTTTATTGACTTTGATAGAGAGAGAATGGGAGGGGTAAGAGAGAGAGAGAAACATAGATTTGAGAATACAATATAAAATTGGCAGCCTCCTGCATGGCCCTCACTGGGGATGAGCCTGCAATCTGGGCATGTGCCCCTACGTGAACAGAATCAGCAATTCTTCAGTGCAGGGGAGGAAGCCCAACTAACTTTGGCATACTGGCCAGGGCCCCACCTACAATTCTTGATCAAAACTTTAACATCCTTGATATGACTTGGTCATGGATAGAAACATCTCTTACACGGGAAAGGTGAAGATCAATATTATGAACCAGGAACAGGTATGTTTTCACAGCTTGTATAAAACCTGTGGTCACTCAGCAAAAAGGGTCTGGTACAAATCCTATCTAATAAAAGAGTAATATGCAAATTGACCATCACTCCAACACACAAGATGGCTGCCCCCATGTGGATACAAGATGGTCGCCACGAGATGGCCAGTGGGGGAGGGTAGTTGGGAGAGACCAGGCCAGCAAGGGAGGGAAGTTGGGGGAAACCAGGCCTGCAGGGAGGGCAGTTTGGGGTGACTAGGCCTGCAGGGGAAGTCAATTAGGGGTTAGCAGGCCTGCAGGTGAGGGCAGTTAGAAGTGACCAGGCCTGCAGGAGAGGTCAATTAGGGGTTAGCAGGCCTACAGGGGAGGGCAGTTGGGGGGAACCAGGCCTGCAGGGGAAGGAAGTTAGGGACAATCAGGCTGGCAGGGGAGCAGTTAAGCATCAATCAGGCTGGCAGGGGAGTGGTTAGGGGGTGATCAGGCTGGCAGGCAGAAGTGGTTAGGGGCAATCAGGAAGGCAGGCAGGCAAGCAGTTGGGAGCCAGCAGTCCTGGATTGTGAGAGGGATGTCTGACTGCCCATTTAGGCCCGATCCCTACCCGGCAGTTGGACATCCCTTGAGGGGTCCCAGATTGGAGAGGGTGCAGGCTGGGCTGAGGGACACCCCCCCCATGCACAAATTTCGTGCACTGGGCCTCTAGTTGACATATAATAATATTCTATAAGAACATATATACATATAATTTATTTCTGTTTAATATTTAATTAATATATGATATAGCTGGTTAACATATTCTCCTAATAAGTTTATATCTTTTATGGAGAAAATCAATCTGTTTATTTCTCTAATCAATATATTTTAAGCATCACTTAAATTTTCTATTGTCTAACACTTCTAAGAGGTTAATTATATAGATGTAAAATATTTTCTGCATCCTGGGTTGTACAATAATTTACAGAACTAGAAGAAATATGGTGAACTACATTAAAGTTAACAAATTTTTATCATAAACAAGACCATGACAAGCAGTCAATAGGTCATAACAGAAAAAATAGTAGCTTTAATTAAAAAGTTTCATTTCCAGCTCTGGAAATAGCTAGCCAGGTATTCTTAGGCATCTGACTATTAAGGGTTATGGGAAGAATTAGATAATAAATGACATAACATAAAAAGACAGCTAAACTATTTTGTAGAATGTAGTGAATGTCTAAAAAGTAGACTTTCCTCTATTTTTGGTGTTTATTTTTTGAAAGACATAATGCTCTAAAAACATGTTTTATTATCAAAGTATTTTCTAAGTAAGTGCAAATTCTCAGAGAAAATCCTGGTTTGTTGATATTTGTGAATAGAAACACCAATTGTGTAATTGTATAGTAAAATAAGACTATTCAAAATATATTCTTCATAGTTTGAAAAATCTTAATGTGAATACAGTAAAAAGAAATACGTTTTTAAACAGAGCAAAACAATTTAGCTGGAGGGGAAAGTTACCCTAAAAATGAATAAAACCTGATAAGAAAAATGTAAAAAAATGCCAAAAGCACAAAAGCTAAAGTATGAACCATGTCTGATAAGATTATTTTAGATTACTGTAAATAAAATAATACAGAGATAATTTTTTTTCCAAATGTTGGGTTATTCCAAGCCTCAGTGTTACAACAGTTTGATGCATAAACTTTTTAAGATTATTCAAATTTTGAGTTTTGTGTAGAAAGGGGAACAATGATTAAAAAAAGAAGAAAGAAAACACACTCTTAGCTCCAAAAGATATTGCAAAAGGCTATAATATATTGTAGGATATGTTTATTAAACATGTTAAATATATACAAATAAAAGTCCAATAGCTTTTCTTTCCCCTTGACTTCTTAATATAAGAGTTGACCAAGAGATTTCATGTAGCTCGATTAAACTTTAAAACAGTTGTTTACTAATTCCAACTTTCCCACTTACCCCAAACTCCTTTTAATTAGAGTACTTACTTTATAACACTTGTCATTGTAAATTCTTTCTCTTGTCTCTTCGATATACACATCTTCAAAAAAGATCTCTTCTTTGGTTTTTCAAACCAGAATGCCTTTCACAAGGACTGGAGCCCTCTTCTAAAATGTAACATTAAAGTTGTTAGTTTCCCCATGTCTGTTTCTATGGGAGGGTGAGAGTCTAACTTTAGAAGGTGCCTTGCCCCAAGCTGTAGACCTCTGTCACGTCATAGAGATACCAGAAACCCACTTTTCCTTTGGGTAAGGCAACTTCGTCAACATGAGTGGTCAAGACTGTACCTCGCTATCATGCTCAATACTCCTCTGTCTTTTGTTGCAGGGGAGTTGAGTTCAGCCTGAGCTCTACCTTCTCTTCTGCAGCCTTGAAAAAAAGGTCTTGCTTGCCAGTGTTTAACATTGTCCAGTGCAATTTTTGCTTTGACAAACATTAATGCCAAAAACAAAAAGTAAACACCTTAAGGAGACAGAGAAAAGATACAGTGTTTTTTTTTTTTGGTTGTTGTTTTTAGCATACCAAAAAAGATCCTCTCTCACAATGTCTGAAGAGAAATCTGAAGAAAAGGAGAACTGTGGATGCATGGATTGTATAGAAACTGATGAAAACTTCAGACAAAAGAAATAGCAAGTGTGAAAAATCCTTGATGTGTCATTGAGCTTATAAAGTCTGAGAAACATCAAGGGTATATTTTTCTTCATGGAGAACATCATTATGAATGAGGTCTTTTAAAAGTCAATTTCCTTCTTGTTTAAATGACAAAACTGAGACTCAGAATATTTTGCTGACTTCTGTAGATAAATTAAGAATTTTACATTATGAAAACAATTCAATGTAATTTTTGGTGAATTGTATTTTCTTTAATAAAACATGCTACAGAATTATCAACTGGAAACAATCCAATCAATTCACATTAGAAAAATATAACAATGCACAAGAAATATCAAAATATATGAAAACATTTTAGTGGTAAATTAAAATTTTAAAAATCTTTAGTCATTAAAAACTAAAAACAAACTTGAAATGTCAATTTTATATATTTTGAAAATGGAGTTTTAACTATTGACCAAGAACCTTGGTGTAAAACTGGTTCATAAAGTATCCCCTTGAATGTCCCCCTATTAATATTGATTATAAAATAAACGCAAAATAGAAGAGGGATCCAAACAGTAATGACAGATTGTATACTTTATTTATTTTATTTTTTAATTAACTTCTTTATTGTTGAAAGTACTGCATATGTCTCCTTTTCCCCCATTGACCTCTCCCCACCCGTCCCCGCCCCTCAGCACATGCCCTCATCCCCCTAGTGTCTGTGTCCACTGTTATGCTTATATGCATGCGTACAGGTCCTTTGGATGATCTCTTCCCCCCTTCCCATCTTCCCCAGTCTTCCTTCAGAGGTTTGCTGGTCTGTTCAATGTTTCTATGTCTCTGTATCTATTTTTGTTCAGTTTATTGTTGTCCATTATATTCCACAAATGAGTGAGATCCTATGGTATTTATCTTTCTCTGACTGGCTTATTTTGCTTAGCATAATGCTCTCCAGGTCCATCCATGCTATTACAAATGGTAAGTGTTCTTTCTATTTTACAGCAGCATAGTATTCCATTGTGTAGATGTACCACGGCTTTTTAATCCACTCACCTCCTGATGGACACTTAGGCTGTTACACTTTAAATATAATAATTATAACAGGTAGTATGAATTCTGGCTCTGCCATTTGTCAGGTTAGCAATTTGGGAAAGTATTTACATTATTTAGAGTATAATATCATAATTTACAAAATGAGGATATTGATTTGTAGTTCATAGGGCTATTATAGGATTAAATTAAATAATGTATGCAAACTACGTGCATAGTATATAGCACATGCATAGTGTTAAAAATGTCATCAATAACAATCATTCGTATTTTAATATTGTTACAAAATTGCCTGCAAAGCTCCTACATCAATTTAAGTATTAGTACACTTTCAATACTGAAAATTAAAATAGAGAAAATATTATAATAAGTGATTTTGTGGTTCTATGCCCAAATCCCTAACTTTTTTCTCTCTCCAGCAATGATTTATTAGAAAATAAATTCCAGTTACCCTATTATTCAATCCATAAATATTTCAAAATACATCTCTAAAAGATTAAGACTTTTAAAAAATAACATATTCTAAATACCATTTTCACAGCTAGAACACTAACAATAATTCCTATATTGTCATACATCTAGTCAAATTTCCTGATTGTCTCAAAAAACATTTTTTTCAATTTGTTAATTTATTTTAGAATTAAAATGCAAATAATATTCATACATTAAAATTTGTTGACATGCTTTAATTTATTCTCTCTCTCTCTTTCTCTCTCTCTCTCCCCCTTAATCCTCTCCCTCCCTTTTTCTGTCTTCCTTAAGAATTCAGGCCATTTAAAATTTATATTGAAGACTAAATAATGCTAACATTCTATCCTGTTCTACCTATTGCAACTTCAGGCAAGATGGCTCATGGTAAAATAAGTGAGTAATTAATTTGTCACTAGACTTTTCATTGAGAGGGAAGAGGTGGCTCCAATGGCTTCTAGTTCAATAGATGGGAAGCAGTCAAGAGAGGGGGCGTGGTCCTGGCAAAGCAGTTTGAAGCCAGGGTGAGCAGTCAGTCAGACTTAGCAGTAAAATCAATAAAAGCAAATTGTTTGCAGCTGCTCACAGAGTTCTTCTTGATAAACAAGATTTTGCCATTAAAGATTACAGAATAACAGGGTGCTATAAAATAGTCTACGGTTTTCACCAGATAATCCCAAATGAGGTAATCATTTCACTAGCACACTCTGATTCTATCACGTTAAGTCTTTTAAAAGAATTTCCTGGTACATAGCAATGATTAAAGTCACTTTCCAAAACTTCTCAGAGATCTTGTACCATGTTTTCTCTTTTTTGAATTAATACAGCAATAGAAATACAATGACTATGGAAGGAACAGCGATGTTTATGTACATATGTTAATTGAAGGAACTATAAAAAGTAAATATTCCAATCTGTAGAAAAGTAAATGTAATAACACATTTTTTTTCTAGAAAATCATTTTGGATGGCAGGAAAAGCCAGCCTATTAAAGGGAATGTGATTAAATTTAGCCAGAATATGAATAGTTCAAGGAAAAGGAAGTATATAGACTGTGTAAATTAAATGAGAATTTCTAACAAGTTAATGTGTGCAGGCAAACTTGATTCCCAACATCCAGATGAGCATATGATCCTGACGTATAATGTTTTGAAGAAATAGAAGCATTTTGAAAATCAGAAGTTTCAGCAGTAGGAAGAGTAGGGTCAAAAGACAAACACTCACACAGGGTACAAAAGTGTGCCATGGACTAAATATATCATGGAAGGATCAGAGAACATCTGGCTACAGCAATGACTATTGTGTGCACTTAAGCAAATGATTTGGTTTCTCTGAGCTCAACCTTTTTGTCTTTGGTAAACTAAAGACTGAAAATATGAACCTGGAAAAAGCGGGCTAATGTTAAATGATTAAATGCATGTAAATGACCTGTCAATGCTTGCCATTTGTTGATGTTTACAAAAGTGAAAAGTGTTCCTCACATACAATGCTAGACTCCTCAGATTAGAAGGTGCTTAAACTCAGCTGCTCTAATCACAATGTTAAAATTAATATCATTATTATTTTTAAACCCCTGTGACTTCTCTGCCAAGGATTTATTCAGTTGATAATTATATGTTTCTAATGATGGAGAGTTCATTTCCTCTTGAGTTTCACCTAAGTGCTTTCAAATACACGTAGTCACTTGTGACATTGGAGTTTTGCTTTTGTTTCAATCTGAGTTAGGAGCTGTGTTTTTTATCTCCTGCTAAGCATGTAACATTAGAATACAATTCACTGCTGTTTGTGAGGCTGGATCATATATTTTTGTTGAAGGAGGTGAAGGCAAATGCATTTTAAAACCATAAGCAGCACAGTGTCCAATCTAAAATGTCTTCCTTAAGTGATGATAATGAATCTATTTCTGAACTTTGTGCCTTTAGCAATCTTTTTGAAGGCATTTCAAAGTTTTGTATAAACTTCCTCTTCTCTTGTGTCTTCAAAATAATCAACCGGCCTCCATTATCTCAGACACGCATCGGTGGCATGTGTCTTTTGTATTATTGCTAATTTATTTCTTTCTCTGCCTACTCATCTGTTTTCCTGCCTGTGACTTTTAGCCTCCTCATTTGTCTACGTAAGGATTGTCCTTGGCTCTTTGCCTCCCATCATTTCTATTGTTTCTTGCTTTCTGGTCACTTTGTTGGATGGCATCTGCGCAACACTTCACACTCATTAATATCCTCCACGAGTTGCTTAGCAATGGAGAAAACCCTGCTGTGTCCCTGCACAGTTAAGAAAGAAACCTGCCCAGCTTTTGATAAAAGCCTGTACACAGATTATTTGTAACTTGGGAGATTGTCAGAAGTTAATGACAGGGAAATAAAGGCAGAAGCAACTACTCAAGAATTCCTTTGAAATGTGGTGTGTGTGTTTGTGAAAGAAAGAGACACACAGAGAGGGACACACACACACATTTAACTTACTCACTGAAGAGAAAGCTTGTATATTGTAAAAATAGGATTATGAAAAAAAGATCACCTAAATATAACTGATGCCTAAAATTATTTTTTAACACATGCCCATGATGATAATTATTGGAGAAAACTCAATTATGCAAACAAAGCTTAATAAAATTAATTATGAAAACAAAGCTTAGTCTCTTTATTGTATACAGTATATGCACATAATACATTTCAAGTCAAATATTTCTCATATTATTGTATAAGACATGTAAGTACTTTGACCACCTCTGTGATAATACGAATGTTCTAAGACAGACATTTATACCTTTTCCAATCAATTTCTAATAGAAGAGACAAAAAATGCTAATTAAATGTGACACTATTTTAGGTGACCAACTTATCTAATCACTCTTTGACCTCAAAGTTCACTTTATCCTTTGATGCAGTCCAGATAGTCCCTCTTTGTGTATCTAAAGCTGCTGTTGGATGTTTTATTCTAGAATTTCCTGTGGGAAAGTCTACTTAAAATCAAGTGTTCACATACTATGGAGTTTCTGCATTCCTTATAACTTGTGGAGTAAAAAGCTCTAAAAGATCATTTACAGGCCAATCAAGGTTTCTGCTAATGCAGTGCAGTGGCTGTTAGGTGCCGGACATACAGGTCAGTTAATAACAAGAATGACACAATGTTGCATTTGCCTAAAACTTGAAGTCTGAGCTCAAAGGAAGATATAAAATCCTTTCACATGGATATAAAACTCCACAGTGGAAGTCCTGGTGGGAGCCAGGGATTTTCCTTCACCCACCACTTCCCTGGGGTGAACTGAAGTTTGACAGCTACTCTAGGTCACTCTGGTTTTTATCCTCCTAAAATGGTAGCTATTCTTTACATCCTGAAATATCTTTCTTGTATGGACTCTGTTTCTTAAATTTCCTATCCTGTAATTGTGTCCAGTTACTTTGAAAATCCTATGTAGACTTTTTAAAATTTTTTTTATTTTTTATTGTTTGAAGTATTACAAATAGTAGTACATATGTCTCCATTTTTTCCCCATTGCCCTCCCCCCAGCTTCCCCTACCCCCCAGTACATGCCTTCACCTGCCCACCCTCTCCCCCCCCCCCAGTGTCTTGTATCCATTGGTTATGCTTATATGCATGCGTACAAGTCCTTTGGTTGATCTCTTACAGCCCCCCTCGCCCAACCTCCCCTACCTTCCCAATGTAGTTTGACAGTCTGTTCAATACTTCTTTGCCTCTGTATCTATTTCCCCCCTCCATTTCTTTCCTTTAAAACATTTTGCCTCTGCAGACTAGAAATGAACATATAATAACAAAAATAATAATAATAGTAAAAAATGTTTGAGTCCCAATTTCAATGTCCAACAGTACTGAGTCCCCGTTTCAATGTCTAACAGTTCCTTATGTGTACATGTTAGCAATGATATCTGGATGGTGGGCACATGGTGGCAATGCAGGTCCGACACTCTCTGGTTTGGTCCTAGGCAACCTGCAGCGGTGCACAGCTGCTGACTGCTCCCATGGCAAGGCGTTGTCAGCGTCTTCCATCTCTGGACTGTTTTTCCTCTTGTCTTTGTGGCTGGAGCAAACCTGTCAATTCCTCTCTGTTGCAGGAATCCACATGGTCTTAGAGTTGTTTTCTGAAAATATACAAACATATTCTCGACCACAAGTCAATAAAGGAATATTTTCTATATAATTGATTTGGGATCCTTTTTATTTTTGCCCAAACAATTTTCCTTTGTCTTGTTTAGACACCATGTGTTTTTCATGGGTGTCTTGCTGTTAGCATTACAAATGAAAATTAATTTTGTAAAGTAAAAATTTTCTAGATGTAATTTACTTATAGGATATTTTTCCTTATATGATATTACCATACTATCCCCCCCCCTTTTTTTTTGATTAATGGAGGTTTTTGTAAATTTTATAATGCAGTCTTGATAACTTTAAATTTTACTTTTCTTTTTGCCCAAAAATATGACTGCTTTAGGTTCATTGCATGTTCAGGAATTTTACCATGAGATGAACTACCAATAGAAATTTTAGTTATTACTTTAAAAACAGCTTTTTGTCCAGTACAATTAAATTTACTTGAATATTCACTTATTTCAATTAGCCTATTTAAATTAATCTGAAAACTTGATTACTATTTTACTGTCAAATTTAATACTCTACCAACAATCTTAGTTTACCCTGTAAATATTAGTGGGAAGGATTATTTGCATTCTTGAGTAGGCCCTGAGCATTCCTGATGCTAGGCTGAATTTAGATATAGGGCAGCTGCTGTCAGCCAAGTCTCTTGTCTGTTACCTGATTCCCGATCTGTGCTGGGCCAAGTCTCTGTCTGAAACCTGTATCTTGATGTGAGCTGGGCCAAGTCTCTTTCTGTTGCCTGGGTCCCGATCTGAGCTGGGTGTAGGAAGCACAAAATAGCCATGGGGGCAGGAGACCTCCTTCAGAAGGGGCGAGGGTTCAAGCCCCTGCAATGTTGGGGGGGGTGAGGGTCTGTGCCCCACTTCTGTTGCCCCCCAAGATCTCTCCTGATGGCCCTCTGCAACTGTGCCTGTCTTAGGTTGTTCCTTCCTTGAGGAATATTACCCATCTCTGGCTAACCAGCCATCTTCCGGGGCCAACCAGGGTGATGTGAGGTTCAGTTCTGTCTCCTTGGTAGCCTATGCCCCTGTGGCCTCCACACCCAGGTCCTGCCTTGGGAACCCCTGGCCTGCTGGCAGGGTCCCGGTGCTGATCACATATCCCAGGGAACTCGGGTTTCTTCTCTAGTGAGGGCCCAGCTCACACGATTGAGCGTGAGATAGATACATGGTACCAGCCACCACGAGGCTTCAAACTCAGCATGAACAGAAAGCTCAGGCAATAGCTGAGGACAATTGGATTGTGAGAAGAGGGTCCCGCTTGGCACAAAAGGCAAGAGGGGCCAATATAGGATGCTCAAGTGCCTTCCCAGTGCCTTAATTCCTTCTGAAAGGGATTAAATCCTTTCATGTCCCCCTTTTTTTTTTTTTTTTTTAAATTACTGCCAACCATTCAAAGAATTCGTTTGTAAGTTTGTTTGGGATAATTGTACAATATGCTCTTGTAAAATATCTAAAATTATAATGACATTGTAGAATAATATTATGTAAGGATATTCTTTACTCTAGGTCCTGGCAATTCCATTTCAAATAGGCTGTCAATTTCTTTTTGTAACTTTATATAAACTTTGTCAGGGAGGCAAACATAAGATGGGAAACCATGAAAATACTAGAGGAATCCACAGGCAGCAAAATCTCAGACATATGATGAAAGAACATCCTCACCGATACTACTCCTAGGGCAATGGAAGCTAAAGAGAAAATAAACAAATGGGACTACATCAAAATAAAAAGCTTTTGCATAGCAAAGAAAACCATCAATAAAACAACAAGAAAGCCCACTGCATGGGAGAACATATTTGCCAATGATATCAATGATAAGGGTTTAATCTCCAACATATACAGAGAACTCATAGAACTTAACAAAGAGAAGATAAACAACCCAATCAAAAAATGGGCAACTGATCTAAATAGACACTTTTCGAAAGCAGACAGAAGCAGGCCAAGAGACATATGAAAATATGCTCACAGTCACTAATCATCAGAGAGATGCAAATCAAAACAACAATGAGGTACCATCTCACACCTGTCAGAATGGCTATTATCAACAAATCAACAAACGACAAGTGTTGGAGAGGATGCGGAGAAAAAGAAACTCTTTTGCACTGCTGGTGGGAAGCCAGACTGGTGCAGCCACTGTGGAGAACAGTATGGAGCTTCCTCAAAAAATAAAAATGGAACTCCCATTTGACCCAGTGATCCCACTTCTAGGAATATATCCCAAGAATCTAGAAACACGAATCAGAAAGGAAATATGCAAACCTGTGTTGGTAGCAGCACAATTCACCATAGCCAAGATTTGGAAACAGCCTAAATGCCCATCAGCAGATGAGTGGATTAAAAAACTGTGGTACATCTACACAATGGAATACTAGGCTGCGGTAAAAAAGAAGAAGTTCCTACCATTTGCAACAATATGGATGGAGATGGAGAATATTATGTTAAGTGAAATAAGCCAGGCAGAGAAAGATAAATATCACATGATCTCACTCATTTGTGGAATATAATGATGAACAAGACTGATGAACAAGAGCAGATCCAAAGGCTGAGAAACATTGGTCAGAACATCATACCTCAGGTAAGGTAGGGGAGGGTGGGGGTAAGATGGAGATCAACCAAGGGACTTGTATACATGCATATGAACCTAATCAAGGGACACAGACAACAAGGGGGCGGGGCTTAAATGGGGAGGGGGGTGTTATGTGGGGATAAGGACACATATGTAAAAAATAAAAATTAAAAAAATTAATTAAAAAACTATAAAATAAAAATAAAATACTAAATCTAAACCATACTAGTGGTCACCATAACCTTAAGAGAAATTGTTTCATGTGACAAAAATTTTTAAATGAAACTCTCTGTAGCCTGAAAATTATTTTGGAAGGAAACAAAGAGAAGTTTCCTTCAAAAGTCATAAGGATTGTAATTGAAAGGCAATATATTTGGCCTCTTCAACTAAAATAAGTAATTTGTGTTTTTGCCTCCCTGACAAAGTCTATGTAGTCTTTCTTCTTTTTATTTTTAACTTTTCACTTTTATATTTTACTTTGTTTTTTTTCCCCAATTATTTTAGGTAATAGTAAAACACAAACAGATTAGGTATCTCAAGTGCTAGAAATATTTACAAACTGTTATTGGAACTATTAAAGTGTCTCCAACATACCTTCATTAATCTTAAACAGACAAAAACACATACATATACACCACAAAATCCTTGGGTACCAATATCTGCACAAGTAAATTTTATCCCAAGGATATTACTTACAGTTCAATTGAGACTGGTTGCCTAGGAAAAAATTCATCCTAGACACTAGGAGTGTTTGTCTACAGACAATGATTGAGGTTTATTAGCTCCTTTCATTCTAACCTCTAATTTGTACCCACAGACAAAGGGGGAAACTGTCTTTCTAAACTTCGGCCTGCGAAGGGCAAAGGTCACATACAACATGTACTGGGCACTTATTCTATAGAAGTTGCTACAAATCAGCTAACCTGTTCAGAATAATGTTTACACAGAGGGTAATCAAATTATTAGCCAAGTGCTCATGTGCCAGATAGGGAAAAGACAAGGAACTCTGGAAAATGCCAGGCCTGTTGGCAATTTTTTGCAAACCTATCCCCTCATCTCTCTCTTTGTATGATAATATTTGTTCTAAAACAAGGTAGGTCTAGGAAACTGTATTTTCACTGCAAAGTGGTCTGTTCAGGTTTATTTAAATCCTGGGATCTGGATATAGAAAATACCCTTTAGTGAGCAACTAATGGAATCTCAGTTTCACAGACAAGAAAACAATAACACAAAAACTTAAATGGGGACTGGCCAGCTCATCAGTTATGAAGTCATACAAATTATACTTAGGCTCTGAGAGCTAGTCTTTTGTTTCAACCTGTGTGCATCACAGATAAATTCCCAGAGCTTCCTGGAATCACACATGTTTGAGGACATTGATTGCAATGGTGCTGCTTATGAGGGTCTCAGAAGGAGAAAAAGCTGCTCCTGTACCTCCTAAACTATTTGCAGAACTGTATGGAAGTGTGCATTTTTCAAAGGGATTTTTCTCCCTAACTATGCTTTGGCTATTCCCTAAAAATAAGTACAGTATTGCTTTTAAATGCCACAAGCCAATATTTATTCTGTCACATTTAGAAATTAATGCTTGTGATTGAAAGTTCTATGTGCGCTTTGGGACACGGAAAAATATAGTAGGTATTTTAGGTACATAATATATATTGTGTGAGATAGGCAGGTATAGTTTCCTTTTATTTTCACAGAGTAAATTTAGTAGCTTTTAAATGAATTTATAGTGGGTAAATTCTATTTGATATTCACATTTAACTAGCCATGATAACTTCGTCTTGATCATTTTTAAAGTGAAATAATAAACTACTACCGATGTAATAAATAAATAGGTATTTGTGTGAGGCAGGTACAAGGTATATTTACTCAGAGGATCAGTACTATTGACAGAAAAAAAGTATTGATATTTCATGAAATGTGAATTTAATAATGTAGTATAGTTACTCTGCTTTCCCCATCAGGGTGAAAAACTTTACTAGCGTGAACATTAATTTCTGAAGTGTGAGGCTGTTCACTGAACTTTCCTCTAGCTCATCAGTATGCATCATTTACATGCATTGCTTTGGACTTCCTGTTGCACAGTCTTGAAATAAAATTTAAGACAAATAGCCTGAGTCATAATGAATATTGGCATCCAATCATGAGGCAGGATTTTCTTCTCTGTCGTGAAATATTGAGGCCACAGAACATGCATTAATCATAAAATAATGGTATGTGTCTTTATTGTGTGTTTGTCCTAAAAGGTTATGAAAACAAAAATATTTACAGAAATAATGTCTTCATAATAAGCCACCTGAGAGAAGTATATTTATAAAGTGAAATTATTAAAATTTTATTTAAATAGAATCTAGTTTTAGAACTACCGAGTAAATTCTCTGTGTCAGTTCATAGGGACCAAGATATACAAAAAGAGGTGATAATATTCACAATAAATCTAGAAATCTAACCGAGACAGCAGCTTTCAGAAAAAAATAGTCAAATAGTTAAACCACTTATGAGTCAATGCCAGATAAATGCAATGATGGATATGTATTTGGAAATATCTAGAAAAGTAATACCTTTATATTTTAGTACATTTTGGAGTAACTTAATTATTGAATATGTATTGACCAAAGGAGCCATGGATCCTTGGTGAAGTGGCTGATTCTAAGGCTAGGGAAATGAGAATATAAAATGAGTCTGGAGCAACTTGTAGCACTGGAAAATACAGAAAATAAAGACATGTTCCAAAGTAAAAGAGCAGAATATCAAAGGGACACAAGAGCCAATCAGAAGCAATTCCCAAGGGCCAAAGCTGGGACAAATTGATTTACAAACTAATAATATACTATTGGTTTCTAATGAAAATATTAAATATATATCCATGAGTTCATACTAACATAAATAAATAAATAATGAACAACATAAAATCTCTCTTACAGAAGATTTCCAAATAATACACATAGGATTCCTTGCTCCAGAAAACAGAGCTCAGACACCTGACTCCTGCTTGAGTGTTGGCAGGACTTAGTGACTCACTTCCAAATAATAGAATAAGAAAGAAGAAAACAACACTTTTGCAAGGGCATAATCTGGCAGATACTACCTTAACTGAGTGTTATATCATCAGTGATGTCATGTGAATGCCATGGTACAATGTGATAAGAAGGGTACTTCACCTTGTGGTATGATTTCCAAACTCTGAAAACCTCAGTCCAATCATGAAATAAACATCAGGCAAACCACACGTGAGGGACATTCTGCAAAATGCTTGACCAGCATTCTTCAAAACTGTCAAAGTCATTTTAAAAAATCAAGAAAAGTGTGAGAGACTCATAGACCATCAGAGTCTACAGAGACATGATAACTAAATGCAATATGGTGTCTTGTGTTGGATCCTGGAATAGAAAAACATACAATGGAAAAACTGGTTAAGTTTGAATAAAGTAAGGAGGTTGGTTAATAGTAATGTGCCAATATTGGTTTCTTAGTTTTGACAAATGAAGTGCAGTAATGAAAGATGAAAACTGTAGCAAATTGAAATTGGGTAAGAGTTGTACAGAAAACCTCTATAAAATCCTTCAACTTCCCTTTAAATCTAATATTTTCCCCAAAAAGAAGTTTCTTAAAATAAATACTTATTGACCAACCTGTTGAAATTAACAACATTACAAATGTCAACTAATAAAATTTTTATTTTTAAGTATTCTTTATAATGATGAGAAATTCTGCATGATTTCTTGTTTGCCTCCATATTTTCTCTCTGCTGTACTCTTAGTTATCTCAGAATTATATTTTTAAAATATTATCCAGAAAATATGATTAGTATACATGATTAACCTACCTTTATTTGTTATTGCTTAAAATAAACCATTGTGCTTGATGTTTAAATTGTTTGATGGTAAATATAGCACATATTGGCCCAAGCTCTATTACAGTTTTAGTTAGTTAATGAGATACCAAGAGATTATTAATGGTTTAGGGTATGATTTATATATATTTTAATATTATAAATTGTAATGTAGATAAAATCAACATGTGGCTGAAAAAGAATTATTAATTATTAGCCACACCTTAAATTTATACATATAATGGGAAGGAAAGACTAGGGAGTAAGAAACAAATAAATAAAAACCCTTCAGTTTGTAAACTTGTTCCCCAAGCACACAGTGCTGTATATTATTTGTCCCTAAGTATCGAGAAAGTTATGCTGTGCATTTGGATCAGTAACACAGGGTATATATTATACCAAATGATCTCTTTTCTCCAGTTGCTATATGTGTGAAAATTACTCAGAAGAAATGCTTGAAATGATGAGATTCTGAGATAGCTTGTTTTGAGCCAAACCCTTTTGGTCTGGTTCCATTATATTCCAGAATTCATCCTGTTGTTATGAGCACACAATTACAACCCACATAAATAGATATAGTGAACACATAAGAACTGTAGAATTGGATTCAATACCCAATTGCCAGATTCTCCTCTAAAAAAAAAGAAAAGGACTTAAAAATAGACGTTTCCAAGTAAGAAAGAAGAATTTTCTGTTTATTTCCCCCCCAATAATAGTGGCAACTCTGTTTCTACAGTCTCACTGGTTTCTTTTAAAGAGAAAAAGAAAAATTTATTTTCATCAAGATTAGTATTTATTTTCATTTGCTGTAACATGTACTGAAAATTTTTCTTATTTGCCAGATGAGTTCTTGACTAAAGAATAAACAAAAAAGAACACAATACTCACTTGCTTTTTGAACCCAAGGTCAGGGTACAGTTAGAGATTCCCTTTGCATATGAATAAAATATATCTTTATCATATGTAAGATTTAATATATACAATATTGTATAATATATATTTTATTACATATTATGACTCAAAGAGGAACTAGGACATATTTAAGAGACAATTTACAATAAATTCTGTTGTTGTCTATCCAAAATATTTTTTGTGAACGCTCTTAATAGTCTTCCATGGATTGTAATAAAAAAATAATCTGTTAAAATGCATAGGGTCATGATATTATTCCCTTTCCCCACCCTCATTCCTTCTGCTATGGTAATTTCATTCACCTACTAGCCTTACAGTTAGTAAGGGAATGCCAAAGAAATCTTAGAGTGAGTACTGCAGTAGAACTCCTGAACAAGAGTTGTCATTCCATACTACCTTTTCCTTACCAGAAAAGTTCTTCTCATTCTTCCACCTTTGCCTCGTAGCATTGTTCTGCTTGAAGGCAGAAGTACCATCTCTCTGTGACAGTCACACTTGTCACAACCCATTATATACTTCTCTGTGTTTTCACTGTGTATATATACAACGCTATTCTAGTATGTTATATAGTTGTAAGCACATGCCTGCATGCTTCTCTCATTAGAAAGTGGTCTGATGGACTCCATGACTCCATGTTATTTCCCACTGGTGCTTACAAATGGATCCATATAATTATTAACAACTTTAAAATAAATTACACATAATAGAAAATGTCTATGTTCCTTCTTATCTGTCTCTACATGCACAGAAAAATTGGTCACTTTTGGCAATTTTATATGTCAAGGACTATTGCTCATTGTATGTGAAGGACTCAGAGGGATGTTTTGTCTTCCAGATAGTCTTCAGTTACAAAATTGCCACAGTTAAAAATCCAGTCATGTGTCAACACCCTGTCATTTGGCTGAGTGTGGCACCTGGAGAGAGAAAATGTTTGCAGGTTGCAGGAAGAAAGTGTGAAATGATGAATGCATTTTTTACTTGGGGCATTTTTCCCCCAACAATGACATATAAATATACTTTTGTCACTTCCAAATATAGAGACTTAATATATAGTTTCTATTCAGGGTAACTCCACTTTTCCACCTACAAAATTTAGAATTTAAATTTGAAGCTTGGATTTGAAAAGTAACTGCTTAAGACAGATGAAACAGGAGAAGTTACATCCATGCTTCCGAGTGCACCAGAATGTGCAAGGTTTATTGTTTCACCACATGTTGTGCAATTTATTATTTCTAGAGTGAAGTATACAAACATAATGAAATGTAATTGAATATTTAAATATGGACATGTAGCTTGAGGAAACTTCATAAATTTTCACACTGAGAACAAAAAGGAAGCATATAAGGGACAGACAGAAAAAAACATATATAACCTAGATTGGAAAGTGCTGAGAATATGAAATAACTAGAGGCCTAGTGCACGAAATTCATGCACAGGGTGTGTGTCCCTCAGCCCAGCCTACACCCTCTCCAATCTGGGACCCCTACTGGGATTGGGCCTAAACAGGCAGTTGGACATCCCTCTCACAATCCAGTACTGCTGGCTCCCAACTGCTCGCCTGCCTGCCTGCCTGATTGCCCCTAACCGCTTCTGCCTGCCAACCTGATCACCCCCTAACAACCCCCCTGCCAGCCTGATTGATGCCTAACTGCTCCCCTGCCAGCCTGTTTGCCCCTAACTGCCCTCCCCTGCAGGCCTGGATCCCCCACAACTGCCCTTCCCTGCAGGCCCGGTCACCCCCAACTTCCCTTCTTTGCCAACCTGGTCACCCCTAACTGCCTTCCCCTGCAGGCCTGATGGCCCCCAACTGCCCTCCCTTGAAGGCCTGACCCCTCCCAACTGCCCTCCCCTGCTGGCCATCTTGTGGTGGCCACCTTGTGTCCACATGGGGCAGTCATCTTTGAACACATAAGGGCAGCCATCTTGTGTGTTGGAGTGATGGTCATTTTGCATATTACTCTTTTATTATATAGGATAGGGGCCTGGTGCATGGGTGGGGGCCGGCTGTTTTGCCCTTAAGGGTGTCCCAGATCAGGGTGAGGGTTCCCTTGGGGAATGGGGCGGCCTGTGCTAGCGTCCTGTGCTAGCTGGCCACGCCCCCTGACAACCCAAGCAGAGGCCCTGGGATCTGGGATTTATTTATCTTCTATAATTGAAACTTTGTAGCCTTGAGCGGAGCCAAGCTTCCTGCTCTTTTTGTGGTGGCAGCCATTTTTGTTGGGATTTATTTATCTTCTATAATTGAAACTTTGTAGCCTTAAGTGGAGGTCAAGGCAGGCCAGGACAGGTGGAAAGTTTGGCTTCTTTCATTGCCAGGGAAACCCAAGCCTCCTGCTCTCTCTGTGGCTGCAGCCATCTTGTTTGGGTTAATGTGCATACTCACTCCTGATTGTCTGGTGGACATGGCTTGTGGGTATAGTGGAGGCATGGTCAATTTGCATATTACTCTTTTATTAGATAGGATAAGGTTAGAGAATTGACAGAATAATGAACTGGAAATTCTTTCTCTACTCTGTACTCAGAGCAAATATTTGATATGCATAATTCTTGGTCAAACACAGTAATTTGAATTTTATTATAATACCAAACTATTATATTGTTATCAATTTTATAAGTAACATACCTAGAAAATATATTTTATTAATTTAAAAAATATATTGACATTATTGCAAGTGTCTCTCCTCTCCACCCCCCCCCCCCGACACACACACACACACACACACACACACGCACACACACACACACTTTGCCCATCTCCATTCACTCCCAATCCCCTACCTTGGCCATCACTAACTGTTGTCCTTGTCCATGGGGTATGTATATATTTCTTTAGGAAATCCCTTCACCTTCTTTATCCAGTCACGTTCACACCTCTCCCCTCAGACATTGGCCAGTTTGCTCCATGTAGCGATGCTTCTGGTTTCATTTTGTTTCTCAGTTTATTTTGTTCATTAGGTTTCATATATTAATGAGATGATACAGTATTTGTTTTTCTCTAACTGGCTTATTTGGCTTAGCATAATACTCTCCAAATCCATCCATGCTGTTGCAAATACTACAGCAGTGTAGTATTCATTGTATAAATGTACTATGGCTTTTTTATCCACTCATATGCTTATGAGCTAGAAAATATAACTTAATCAATGTTGAAATAATTAGTATCGATCCTAAAAGTACAATTTTATCTTTTTTAAAGAGCTTCACTTTATTAACCATTTTATACTTTGCCTAAATGATGCAGATACTTTTGCATCTTCTACTTTTTTTTTTTGTACTGACATTGCTTAAATCCACATAGAAATTCTTTATTCTCTTTAAATTCAGGGGGACTTTTGAGGAAGTGTAAAGTAAACAATGTAGTTGAAATCATGTTTGTGCATAGATGTAAGGATCCCACTTCAGAATGGCATATGTGGTTGACCAGGAAAAGATGTTAGTCTGGTTACTAACAAATGGTCATTTAACCCAGCTTTGGACATACACTAGTTATCACTAGAGGCAGGGTTTATTTACCATGTCTGCTTATAAATCATTCTCAATCTAGATATTTACTAGGTATAACTGTATTACTTTTAATCTCTGTAATCATTTATCACGTTTGCGTTCCCACAAAAATTTTCAATCTCCTGTGGTTCCCACTGACTTTATATTAAAATCCAACAGATGGAAGCACAGCAATAGCATGTATAATGAGACAATAGGACAAAGTCATGATAGAGTTCTTTATTTCAGAGAAAATGTATGGTCTACTGATGTGATGGTCTCAAAAATGTGATGTGTGTGATTATTCTTCTACTGACATTTGAAATATTGGTTTTATGTTAATTGGGATCAAATTTCTAAGAAAGACCATCACTTTACCTGTTTATTGCTTATTTGATATATAAAGACAATATTCTCAGAGTATCAATGTAATAATCATCCACTATTCTACATCATCTATGTATATGAGTGGCCTGAATAATAATTCAGAAAGACAGAAATGGTGACTAATCAAGGATAAGTATGTGTTAATTTGGTGGGAATATTATCTATGAATTATGTGCCTAAAGATAAGAAGTGGATAATTAAGAATATAAAGAAGAAAACAATTTCAATGGTAGGGAAATGAACAATAGTGATATAATAGAATTGTCATACCAAATATTAGGCACATTCCATCTTCTTTCCAGAAAGATAAAAATCCACATTAATAAATTTAACTAAATATCATCAGAAAACAGTGAGCAATTTATATACACTCTTAAAAAATTAAACCCAGTGTGTAAAGCTGATGCTATGCATATTTGGAAAATAGAATCCTTTCCTCAACTTTCTATAATTCTATAGTAATTCCAATATTTTTAATTTTTTATGGTACCTATAATTAATACTAAAAGGTCTAAAGAACTAGTTCTCATTATATGATTAGTTATATAATGGGCTATTGTATCAAAATAATTCACCTGAAGAGGGTAATATTAATCCAAAAGTAATTAATCTTTATGATAGAATGACAGGTATTATAGCAAATGAATAAGAAAGCTATCTTAAAAATTGCCTTTTTGAGAAAATTTAAGCTCTAAATTTAAACATTCTTTGAATTCTCAGGTACTCTGTTAGGTAGCAAGCACAGAGACTTAAATGAAAATGAGTCTCCTTGGGCAAGGATTTTTTCTACTGATTCAAAATGAATAGATCAACATGAATAGATCAACACCATGAATAGATCAACAAATGATCCTCATTTCAAACATCTGTGGTTTAATCATGAACCAGCATGGATGTTACTTGTATCACATAACCTTACTAAGAAGCAAAAACATTGCCTATGTGTAATTCAAGATGTTGATTAGTAGCTTGATTTCTTTCTTGTTTTATTTTTTATATTTATTTCATTTTATTTTCAGTAACTTGATTTTCTATCTAATAACTTAGTTCCTTTTACTTATTTGTTAGATTTTTACAGTTTCTTGATTAATATATGGCCTCTCATTCTATGCCAAGATTCCTGTTTAACTGCAATTGATTCCGGACCATGTTTTCTTGTACACTGCTGGAAGAGAAGCATTTGGTTGTTCAGTTATTTTCAGAGTACAAGTTGTAAAACCCCAACATTGATTTATGCTTTCCTTTTTTGGAATCATGCAGTCCTAACTGTCCCATTGAGTTTTTACTGAGCCTTTTTGAGCCGCTTATCAAGTATTTCAAGAAAGTGATTATGTTAAGGCATTTTCCTATTTAGAGGTAAAGCCTTAGGGTAAGGATAGGTTTGTGCATTTTAATATTAATTTATAAAAACAGATTTAAGGAAATAGTATCATTACACATACAGCTTATCTTCTCTTTAAAATGTATATATATGTATGAGTAGGAGATAATGTGTACATTTTAATACATTGAAGAACATAAAAGAAGTGTATGTATATACAGATAATAGTATATGCATATAAAATTTCCCAACCTTGAGATACCCAGTAATATTATGTTGATGAATGATTATAAATACACACAAACACACACCTATATTCATTCACCAACACACACACGCGTGCGCGCGCACACACACACACACACACACATACACACACACACATATATACTATAGTATATATCAATGATTTCCAACCAGTGTGCCACAAGAATTTTTTAAACATTCAATACTTCACTATTTAGTTGGGGCACTGACCTCTTTTCCCTTTTATTATCAAAATGATGACTACAGTCAATACAAAAATAGTTGTCTGGTGTGAATGCCCTGCCTTGAACCATAAATATATAGGTTATATAATGGAGTTGCATCTTATTAGTCACATCACATAATAAGGTTGCATCTGATTGGTTAATTGTTGGTACCAAAAAGCTTTATATATAAGCATAGGCACCTGATTTTTTTAAAAGTCACTTTGGAGCTAAATGGGTAGGTAATTTCTACTGGTATTATTATTACTTAAAGCAATCAAAATTATACCTATTTTTTAGTTAGAATAGCAAAACATATATTTTTGTGTGTATAGTAATTAGTTTATGTGTGCCATGAGATGAAAAAGGTTGAAAATCATTGGTATATACATATACTATAGTTTGACATATATAAAATTTGGTCATAGAGATGCTATGATTCATATGGTTATGTAATGAGCTCCATACAGAGAAGAAAATACACTTAATATGTTATTAAGATAGTTGATGTTTTTTCTTGTGGATGATTTTCAGCTGGATATATTTCATTGACTTGAATTCTTATTTTGAAAAGGCCAGTCACCAGGGAAGGACTAAAACACTATTTCTTAAGGGAAAGTTTCTATCGTTATTGACCTGCACATGGAGAAAGAACTGCCAGAGGAAAAAAAACACAGTGTTGCACGGCATGCTTTTACTTTGCCTATAAGAACCTTTTTATAGTGATCAATGTTTGTAGCTTGTAGAATTATGACTTGCATGTTGCCTTTTCAATATGGGTCAGACAATCAATGTAACACTGCTATTCTTTCCACCACCCTTCAGTAGTCTAGTGTTGCCATGACCATGCACTCTAATTTTCAAATTGAGTTTGGATTTGTTCCAGAGACCCTTTAAATAAATTGATTTTTTACTGAGTGGCTTACATTGTGCATCATTTTTGGAACTGATGCTGTGACAACCACAGATAGTTGGAATAAAAGCCACATGTTATCATTGCCAGATGCTAACTTTGAGGCTAGAGATGTCTTTATTTCCTTTTTAATAAGTTTTATTATTTCTCTTTTTACATTGTAATTTTAATAAATTAAGAGCTGTTGATCATTAACTTTGATTACCATAGGTATGATATTGGTGTTTATAAAAGTAAAATGAATGAAAGTAAAAATTGAAAGTAACCTAAATGTCCAAAAAAGAGAGACTAAATTAAAGAAAACTTGATACAAACAAAAATGAGACAAACCAGGAGAAATATGGTTTTGAAGATAAAAATATGTAGATAAACAGATTAAATTATAAAAAACAAGACATACATATTTATGCATATGCTTATTATGCTCACAGCTATATGAAAAAATATGAGAAATATTTGAAAGCACCATAGAAAAATACCTGAATGATATGACTTATTTGGTTAGATTAGGTTACAATTATAGGCTTATTCATTAGTACAGTTTTTATTTTCTAATTTGGTAAGTATATTACAATAGAAATATCTCATTACCTTTATATAAAAGATATATAATATAACCTTTACCTATATACATATATAATAAAAGTCAACCAAGTTTTAAACCGAAATGAAATATACTAACTGTAGTATATAGCAAGGCTCCAATGTGTTGTCTGATCTTTTCAATTTACAGTATTTTATTTGTTTTTCTATTAATTGGTTGGCACCAACCATTGCAATTAAGCAAACCAATAATTTCTCATGTCTGAACACTTAACAATAGTTAATTCTACATGAATATGTGTGCTATAAGAAAGAGTAAAGGTATGATCAAGAGAAGGAAATAAAAAAGCTATTAAACACCGTAAGTCTTTCAGACCACTAAGCCCAAATGTGCCTACATAATTACCCAATTATTTGGAAGTGACTGGGCTATTGTGTGCAATAGACAACAATTTGTTCTAATCCTATTTTTTTACACTGAAACATTCTCCTTTTATCTTAAATGTTACAACTTACACTTTAAGTCCTTAAATTTTTTATCCTTTGATCTTTTTTCCTAATTGGTAAGGTACAAATTTTCTTCAATCTTTCTTTATAAACTCCTTCATGTTTCATTGGTTGCTTACCCTATCATTAAAAGGAACAAGTAAATCAACTAACATTTTAAGGGTTTTTTCCCCCACCTAAAATAGAAAAAGTAAAAATTGAAAGACTAAGTAGAAATGATTTGTTATAGTTTAGAATAGCAATTATAATAGTTTATATTGTAAAAAAGAATAATTCTTTAAATTTTTAATATTTTTCCTAATCCTCACCCGAAAGATATTTTTTTCCAATGATCTATAGAGAGATTGGAAGGGAGTGAGGAGGACAGAGGGAGAGAGAAACAGCAACAGACAATTGGTTGGTTGTCTCCCACAGGCGCCCCTACTGGGGCTGGGGGAACTGCAACTTGACCCCTGACTGGGAATGGAACCCATGACACTTTAGAGCGCAGGCAGTGCTCTAACCATTGAGAAAACTAGCCAGGGCTAATTCCTTAAACTTTAATAAAATAAATAGAAAAGATGTACTCTTAGTTATCTAAACACATTATCACTTTTAAAAATAATTTTATTCTTAAAAAGTTACTTTAGGTTCATTATTTTAGGTGGTCTAGCATTATTCTCAGTCTCTTTTCTATTACTAGATAAGTGTCTATATTTGTTAATAAAATAATGGTCTTTAAACCTCACTAATGAGTGGAATAGAAAAGGTATTAAGTATCTTAATAAGGTAAAGGCTGTGGGAATGCATAAATCACAAGGAAACAAGACTCAGGTTTTGATATACAAGTATCATTTATTTCTCATTAACAACACCATGAGGGCATAAGGTTCACTCCATTTTACACTAGAAGAAATGGAGAGGTTAAATGCTTTGTTTAGAAATACAGTCTCCTAAGCATTAATGTGTAACGTTAAATGCTGGGTTGTGTAACATCAGAACCGTGCTAACTATGTTCATACTTATTACTGATATGCAACCTGCTTCTTTCAGAACGTTACAGGCTGTGTTTGAGATTTAAGCAATGGAAAAACCACTGGAGAATAAAATTAAAGCAGATATTTTTTTCCTGGTGAGTGGAAACTAAGATTATTGAGAATGAAGAATGAAAAGGTTTAGGTGGCCGTCGCTTGTACCATGAAAGCATCCTCTGCTTATCTGAAATGACATCATTCTACTAAATTATCACATGTTTATTTCACCATGACCTCTTTCCTTCTTTCACTAGATGTGTCACTTCTCTTTGAAGGGACTCTGCTTTTTTTGCTATTGAATTCTCAGCACTTTATTTGCCCTCAAAGGTACTGTTAGTCAACCAGAAGTCCCCTTAGGAGTCCCCCCAAAAAAGTTTCAGGCAAGAGATGCAAGATAGCAAAAGAGATGGGAATTAGGGAATATACTGCTAAATATTTAGAACATAATGATTGTCTAGATATGGGTTGAAAAAAAGAAAAGAAGTTACTCAGATGAATGACTGGTGGAGTTGGGGATTGTGGGGGTGATGGAATCATATACAAAGAGAGAGATTTTAGGAGTAAGTTTGAGATGTTGAGTTTGATTTGCCTATTGTTTTCAAATAGAGATGATTGCCAGTTGGCAGCTGGATACAAAAGCTGAGGGATTCAGATTCAGTGTTATCACTTATTGATGCATATTTATATGTATACTAGAGGCCTGGTGCATGCAAATTCATGCACTGGTGGGGGGGTCCCTCAGCCCGGCCTGCCCCCTCTCACAGTTCAGGAACCCTCAAGGGCAGGAAGTGACTCTGCGATCAAGGGAAGGCAACGCCCCATCACATCTCTGCTGCTGCCACTGCCAGCAGTGCAAACCTCGGGTGACCCTGGTTACCTTAGCCTAGGGCATCCCTGGGCAGCTGGACAGCAGCTATCTGAGGCTTGCCTGCACCTCAGGCCGGCCCTGGGCGGCTAGGGGTCTGAGGGACTGGGGGACTCTGGAGGCAGGCACATGGAGCAGCCCGGCCCGCCCCCAGGCGGGCCTGGCCTTGCCGCATGCCTGCTGCCCCAGCGGGGCTAAGGGGACTGGGTACTGCCATCTTGTGGCTGTGGTTGTCACCATCTTTGAGGGCATGGCAGTCAATTAGCATATGCCCTCCTTATTAGCTGTGGGCGCCACCATCTTTGTGACAGCATGAGGGTCAATTAGCAAATCCTCTACTTATTAGATAGGATAAATCCCAGGGAGAAACTGGGAATTGGAGGTTCTCTCACAATTGTAGGGTGCAGTTTCAAGAGTGGGGTTTATAGTGAGAGTGTGCCTCCATCTTTCCTATCCATTTCAATGTAGATATTTTCTCAATCCTCTAATTTGTTGGAATCACTCAACTAAGTTTCTGGATTTCTCTCAGAGATAAATGTTCTGTGTATAGTATATGCACAGTGTGTATCAGAGAAACTAAATGGGCATTTTTTCCAAAGAAGACATAGAAATGGTCAGCAGGTACATGAAAATGTGCTCAACATCATTAATCATTAGGGGAATGCAAATCACAGCCACAATTAGGTATCACCTCAAGCCTGTCAGAAAAGCTGTTATCAAAAAGATAAGAGGTAACAAATACTGGCAAAGACATGGAGTACAGGGAACCCTTATGCACTGTTGATGAGACTGTAAATGAGTATAGCCACTATTAAAAGCAACATGGAGGTTCCTCCAAATTTTTAAAATAGAACTACCATATGATCCAGCAATCTCATTCCTGACTTCATTATATAATGCTACAATGAGCATGGGTGAATAGATATATATTTTGAGAGCCTGACTATATATATAATGAAGTTGGCTCTCAAAATATATATCTATTCACCCATGCTCATTGTAGCATTATTCACAATAGTCAAGGCATAGAAACAATCTAATTGTCCATCAAAGGAGGAATGGGTAAAGAACATGTGGAATATGTAAATATACAGTTGAATATCATTCAGCTTAAAAAAGAAAGAAATCCTGTTCTTTGTGACAACATGGATGAAACAAAATGGAAGGCATTATGCTAAATGAAATAAGTCAGCAGAGAAAGACAAACACAGCAAACTCATGGAAACAGAGCATGGACTGGTGGCTGCCAGGGTTGTAGGGTGGAGAAAGTAGGGAGGATTTTGTAACAGGGTACAGATTTACAGTTATGCAAAGAATAAGGTCTGAGTATCTAATGTATAACAACAGTACCTATAGTTGACAATACTGTATTATATAATTACAATTTACTAAAAGAGTAGAAATTAAGTGTTTTTAAATAAATAAGCAAACAAACAAATAAATAAATGAGGTAATGGTATATCAATTCACCTTGTTGTACACTTTAAATAATTAAAATTTTATTTGTCAATTATATCTCAATAAAGCTTCAAAAATACTTTTTATTGTGAGCTGATCCTAGAGACACTGGAGAGAGCCATTGGGGAGATGGGCAGGGAGCCCTGGAAAGGGTTAACCAGATTGAGGAGCCCATGCTTTGGAAATCATCAAGCTTCGAGGGGCCCTTGCTTGGGTATTCTTAAGTGATAACCATCTTTATGCTGTTGCCTGGGAAAATTTTCTTCTAGGGTGTAAAGCAGTCCTACAGGGATATTCACTGTATTGGCATGTCAGGGCTGTTTTTCCCCAGAAGTTTGTTCAGACTCTACAGATCTCAAAATGAACATGGGAAATCATGCATCCCAGGCCTGCAAGCCCCAGGACAGTGAGCCTTCCATTAATATTAAGATGGCTGAGAAGAGGATCCTGTGATACTTATAACATTAATATTTTGCACATACAACTAGAAAGTGCTAGTTACAAAATTAGGCAGAATAAATTATATATATATAATTATTAAAGGCTGTCTCAGAATTTAAAAATGCATGCCTTCTCCCCTAAGCTAAAGTGAAACTATGTAAAAGGATTTACAAAAAAGAGAAAGTATTTAAATAAATGGATCAACTTATGATGTCTTAGGTGTCAACCCAATTCTTTCTGCTATTAAAAATAGCTGTCTTTTTTCAAAAGGGGGACAGTCATTTGAATGTGTCAAGGAGAAATACAAATTTCAAATGCCTCTAAGGAAAATTTAGATTAATTTGTTCTTTTATAACCTACTGAGTTTTATGTTTTTCTATGACAAAAAACAAACAAACAAAAAGCCTTTGTTATAAAGCAGGCACAAGCCAATTTCTAATATTAATTTAGTTTTTGGTGTGTTTTTTCAGGACTCAGTAGCACGCAAGTATGGTCACCAAAGAGTCTCTTAGATTCTTAGAAAGAATGGAAGAATTAAATTTTTAAAACACCAGGCAAACGTTTGTGACAAATGCTAATTTTGATATCACTAATGTGAACATTTCAATCAAATATTTTTGTGCAGTATTTCCATGAGCGGGCAAAGTCAATAGTTCCATTTTTATGCTAACACTGTAGAATGAATGTGTTGCTTGATTTTTAAAACTTAGCTGATAACAATACAGCTTGATTCAACAGTCCATTCTCCTTTTACTGCAGCTCCTGACTTCAAGTTTGAAAGGGACTCAGGCTGTCGCTGAGTCAGCCAGGCCATTACCATTACCAGTCCCTTTCTTTAAACTAGTTTCTCTCTCCTTTTAGGATTTTGTTTTTACTAGTAGTTCTTCCGAGATTGTATTTTCAGGTGAAGAGGAGTCTTCCTCATTGTGTGTGTGTGTGTGTGTGTGTGTGTGTGTGTGTGTGTCCCCATGCCCCCTCAGGTAACTTGCAGAGGATGCCCATTTCACAGGGTGGTTGTGCACATGTGTGTCCCTTGCTGACAGAATCCAGCAAGAGCAGTCCCTGCTGACCATGTGCTCCTATTTCCATGGCAAGGGTGGCTGAGCCTTTCGGTTTCCCATTCTCATCCTTGGTTTTCTTCCCAGGAAGAAGAGTTAACCCAAAACTTCAGGGACATTTTCTTTTTATAATAATCATGTCAGTACCTTAGATGTCTTTCCAAGGCAGCAGTCTTCAGCTTTCTAGGCATTCTATTTACAATTTACAATTCTTATCCTTGACATCACATATCACTCGCTGCTGCATTTTAATTTAATAGACTTATTATTTTCTAACATGCAACTTTATCATCTATCTATATCTATCAATCTATCAGCTATCTATCTATCTATCTATCTATCTATCTATCTATCTATCTATCTATCTATCTATTCTCCTCACTAGAATGTTGTTTATTGTGTTGTTTTGTTTCTTGCTCCATCCCCATCATCAAGGATCCCTCTGGGAACATAGTGAGACTTAACTATATATATATGCACATACACACACACACACACACACACACACACACACACACACATATATATGTACACTGAGTGGCCAGGTTATCATTATTTATTATTATATAATAAAAGGCTAATATGCAAATTGTTCTATCTACCAGGAGTTCGACCAGCAGGCAGGCCGGCCAACTGCCCATATCCCCGCCCCTTGGCCTGGCTGGCTGGACCCCACCCATGCATGAATCCATGCACCAGGCCTCTAATACATACACACACACACACACACACACACACACACACACACACACACACTGAGTGGCCAGATTATTATACGTTCAGAGATCATAATAATCTGGCCACTTTGGCCACCCAGTGTGTGTGTGTGTGTGTGTGTGTGTGTGTGTGTGTGTGTGTATATTTGTTATTGTGGTTGCAGATACTCTGAACATTTGTCTGTTCCTTTTGAGGGAAATCTTATCAAAAGAGTAAAATGTCAAACACATTCTGCTTCTGCCTGGCCAGATGAAAGCAAGGGCCCATTTGGAACCCTCTTCACATTCACCGGAGGTCTTCCAGCTATGCTAATGCTGCAGGAATCAACTAGTCTTTGTTATATCATACTTACTTAGCTTGTGATCACTCTTGGTCAATTAATTACTAGACTGAAATGGCTTAATGAATCAAAATGGATTTTTCAGAGAACAGCTAATCTACTCAGACAAGTTAGAGAAATGACAACAACACTACTGTAGTTTATTCAGATGATAAAATATGCATGCTTCTCTATTCCTACCAGTTTATGCACTCTAGGTGACCTGCTTTCTCTGGTAATTTCAGGTTTTCTACAAGAAAAATGCAGGGCCACCACAGGAGACCGTTTACATCTCTGGAGCTGCATGACATTTCTGCCTTTTCTTAGAATAGAAATATTCCTAATGTTTGTAAACATGGCCTCTATTGGCCCAGGCTTTGTTCATTTCAGAATGCCTTTGTGTTTACCCTATTTTTTTTTCCTTTTTTAAAATTATAGATGGATGAGATTGCTCCCCACAGTTTTCCAACTTCTTATCGGATATTGGTAGTTAGCAATAATACTAGCAGCTTGATTCTTTAGAAAATTTCAAGAAAACCTTGACAGGGGTATAGCTATTGCTTGCTGGAGTGAGAGCAGCTACAGCAGCCTCTGATCTCATCATTAGCAATGAAACCAGAAACCCTCTCTGCACAGTGGCAGGTTGAATAGAGAGACTGAGGAGTAAGTGGCATCCTTTCCTCTAACTGTGTTCCAGAATTCAGAGCAGCTCCAGCTTCTTTATTCAGAAATGCTGTGGTGTAGCTGGAAGAAATCATAGTAGAGCCCTAGTTGGTTTGGTTCAGTGGATACAGCATTGGCTTGCAGACTGAAGGGTCACAGGTTCGATTCTGAGTGCTTAAAAATATGTCTCTCTCACATCGGTGTTTTTCTCTGTCTCTCCCCCTCACTTCCACTCTCCCTAAAATTATCCTCTGGTGAGGATTAATAACAACCAAACAAATCATAGCAGAAAGAACAAAAAGGACAGACAAATGGTGATGAAGAATCTCTCTGAAGTTACAACAGAGATGAGCCTCTACTACACCTGGGGCTTATTAGGTAGGGGATTGTTGGAGTGGCTCCCCCAAGATGCAAAATAAAAATCCCTTTAATTTGGGGGACCACCGTTTACTATCATCTTTCAAGTCTAACTCTTCTTTAAAATGTCAACCAATAAATTATTATCTAGTATTTGAAATGCCCTAAAATGCATCAATAAGTTTTTCTTTATAAAACACGTTTTCTCCCCTCAGTTTTTGGTTCAACTGTCATAGCATTGTGTGAGGGGTGGAGGGCGGGGGAAGTAAAAGCATAACACAGGTAGTTTTAAAAAAACACACAGGAAGCCAACTTTCCACTTGTCTCTAAAAATAATACCCACATAAGTGAATTTTTGCTATACTATTTACTCACTTAGGGAGCAACTAAAATTAAAACACACTTGTGTACTCCTCACAAACTTCAAAACACTTGAAAGAAGTTCTTGTCTGCCAAACCCACAGCTATCAGCACATGAATGGCCAGCAGGCTCTCAGTTCTTTACATCTCCCTGGGGTAAACTCTTTTTTTCCCTCAAATACAGCTGACATTCCATATTATTCCATTTTCATTTCAGATGTACAGCATAGTGGTTAGAGAATAATGTACTTTACCAAGTCATACCCCAACGTTTCAAATAACCCCTCTCCCCATACATCAAGCATGTCAAACTTGCGGCCCACAATGAATATTTTTGTGGGCCAGACTATATAGCAGTATGTAAGAAAGGTTTTAAAATTTTTGTAACTTAATTTTTACAATATTCTGTTATACATAATCCTATGTAATAGAAGGCCAGAGCCCATAAGCATCACAACTGAATGACCACTCAACCAGTCGCCAGAAGGTGCATTGACTGCCTCTCGGTCCCTTCCCTGCAGCCCACACATTCTGATCACAGCAAGGTGGGCTGTGGGCAGGCAGGCGGGTGGATGGGGTGGCAAGTGCAGCAAGCAGTAGTGGGCTACCAAGCGTGATTTTGTGTGCTGGGCTTCTAGTTATTAATAACAAACTACAATGTTCACTAATGACTGATTACTGTAATCATGTTGCATTCATTCCCCTTACGTGCCTTACGGCAGGCGCACCATTTCTCTCCACTAATACTAGCAATGAATATTTTAGCAGCTGATTGCCACGTCATTAGTCTTGTACTTGTCTGGTTTGTGCAATAGGAAATATTTCCCTTTCAGAGAATAAGAAATATAGGTTATTTGCATTACGCTTATTAATTTATGCAGTTATTCAGTGTCTGGTAAGTTAATGTTCAAGAAAAAAAACTGATTTTTATGAAAATGTTCTATAATTTTATGTTAATGATTACTCATTTATTTCATCCCTTTGTATTCAGCATGTCTCTATTGAAATAAACCTATGTTTCTATGAAAATTGAAGCTTTTGTTTTTTTGCAGCTCACATAAACTTAATCCTTGTTTATTTGGCCTGTATTAGCCTTTGAGTTTCACATGCTTGCCATACATAGTCTTAATTATATTATTGACTATATTCTCTATTCTATAATCTACGTCTCTGTGACTAATCTATAACTACCAATTTGTACCTCTTAATCCCTTCATCTTTTTCACCAAGTTCTCAAAACCCCTTCCTCTCTGATAACTGCTGGTCTGTTTTCTGTGTCTGACTCTTCACATCCAAACAAACAATCCCTAAGAGGTTTGTGTGTGTGCGTTTTGTTTTTGTTTTTTCAGAGCGGAAGGGAGAAAGACAGAGATAGAAACATTAATAATGAGAAAGAACCATTGATTGGATGCCTCCTACAGGCCCCCTACTAAGGATACAGCCACAAAACAAGGCATGTGCCCTGACTGGGAATCAAACCTTGACCTCCTAGTTCATAGGTCAACGCTCAACCACAAAGCCACATTGGCCGAGCCCTTTGAGGGTTTTGTTGTACGCAACCTATCTCCTGCCACCACAGAGATAAATTTCCAGCACTCAGAAAGGGCTTAGTTTATTTATTTCCCCCCTCAAGTTTATCTCTAGGAATGGAAGATAAGATTGTCTTTTGCATATATTAGCAACACATAGAACCTGAGTAATGCCATGTTTGCTTTATAGGCCTAAACAAAAGCCTTTTCAAAAGCAAGTCTAATTGTTCCTTTCAGCCTAACAGAAGGTAGAGTCTGGAGAGACATCTTGATGGGAATAACATTTGCCTATGCTTCTGCCATGTGCTGTGGGCCCTCTCTAATTCTCACACCTCATCATCCCCGCGCCCCACCCCCCCACCTCCGTCCCCTCCACCTCGCTGCTTTTTACACACTTACACACTCAGCTTTGCAACATCTTTCCTGCCAGCTCTTTGACCATGGCAAGTCCATTTTTGTCTCAAGATCATTGCATTTGCTTTCCCTTGCTTTTTTAAAAACTATATTTTTATTGATTTCAGAGAGGAAGAGAGAGGGAGAGATAGACATACCAATGATGAGAAAGAATCATTGATTGGCTGCCTCCTGCACCCCCCTCTATGGGGTATTGAGCCCACAAACCGGTCATGTGACCTTGACCGAAATTGAACTCAGGACCCTTCAGTCCACAGGCCAATGTTCTATCCACTGAGCCAGACCAGCTAGAGTGCTTTCCCTTGCTTTAAATCCTTCTTCCAGATGTTTGGATGGTTGTTCCCACCTTTCAGGGAAGAGCTCAGAATTTATCCTTCCTGAGCACAGCAGTAAAACTAGCCTCTTATTGCAGGCATACTCTTACATTATCTGTTGTGTCTGGATGGTGGTTCTGGTCAGGATTCTGCAATATGTACTTATCTGTTTTTGTATTCTTGATTATTTCTCTTCATTAAGGAGAGATGAAAAATGTGTTCTATTCATAAACCAGAATATACCTAATGACTGGAATAGTTAGGTGTATTAGTACATCATTTTGAATAATTCATTGATTTAAATATAGTACAGCTGAAAAGAAAAGTTGGATCTTACTACCAATAATTATCAAATGATAAAGCATAATCATTTTAATTAAATTATTTTAGTTATAAAATAATAAGTGGCTGAAAATCATCAATGCAAATGATACTTTTACAAAAAGCAATAGGAAGGTGATCTGTTCAGTAGGGTAGCTTATTAGATTATGGTGATTATTGTTTTTATTTGCTAGTTGAATCCTACTTAAAGTCTTCATTCTAACATATGTATAAAACCAACATGGATGCAGCAGAATCTCTTTAAATAGTACATGATAAATTAGACAATATTATATGTCTCCCCTTGATCTCTTTACTTCAGTTGTGGAAATTAATGAGAATACTCGTATATGTTGATCCTGTGTCTTTTTTTTTCCTTTTAGAGATGATTTGCATAATATTACTTGTGTTACAATACTATGGGATTTATAATTGAAGGTTTTTCGCAATATAAATAGCAAGTTGAGTATATTTTTAAAATATCATAAATTGTATATTTTATTCTACAAAAATCTTTACTAAAAAATTGAAAGACATGAGTCCAGCAATAAGCACTTCTAAATTCACAAAATGAATCAGTTTGGCTAATCCAAGAGTCCATTTGCCAAGTCTAGTGCTCATCCCAGCAGACAGCACTGCTATGTAATAATGTCATTGGAAAAAGCACAAGTGAGAGCAGAAATGATGGTGGCTTCTAATTCAGCTTTGGCTGATGAGCTAAACGAACCGGCAGCATTTATAGGACAGGGATAGGAGTAACGATAGCCAATTTTCTGTGCAGACTAATAGAACATTTTCTTTAGCGAGAAAATTAGTTGAAAGTTTTTCTCTCCATTCCATATGCCTTTTGCTCAGTGTCTTATCAGTGCAGTTTGCCATAGTATGTTCTATTTGCTGGAAAGTTGTAATAATTAGGAAGAGGCCAAGCAACGTTGCAGTGGTTTCCTCTGCACTAGTCAGGTTTGACGATCACTATCAGGTTTTTGATCCCTTACACCAATGATTAGACAATATCCAGTGGCTCCTGGAAGGTCAGACTATGTGCCTAGGCCTATCAATCCTAACTCTAATTCTGCAAGTTACCTGCAGTGCAGGGATGGGGAATTGGAAATGAGAGCAAGGTAGTGAAGACTGAGTATTGACCCCATTTAACCTCCTGGTTAATCCTCCATCAGTTCTAAGCAAAGGTAAGGGAAAGATTCTTTTGAATTCCCTCTCCACAGGCTAGAAGTATACATAGAGTGGGCAAGTATGTCTAATGGCCTATATTTTTATAGTTCCTCTTTATGGAAAACAGCATCACCATATTTCATTATTCTTTTTAAAAAGACTTACTACTCTGACAAATTTTTAACTAGTGATATAATTACTTCATTAGGTAGCATAATTGGAAATTACTTAAAATATAAAGAGCACGCCTGGTAAATAAATGTTTAATTTAATAAATTTTTTAAAATCCTCACTTGGGGATATTTTTTCCATTGCTTTCTGGAGAGAGGGGAGAGAGATGAAAGGGAGGGAAGAGAAGGAGAGAGAGAGAAACATCAAAGTGAGAGAACACATGGATTGGTTGCCTCCTGCATTCACTCCTACCAGCTTGGGAAACCTGCAACTGAAGTACCTGCCCTTAACTTGGAATCAAACCCTCTGATGCTTTGGTCCATGGGCCAAAGCTCTAACCACTAAGAAAAACTGGCCAGGGCTAATAAATAATTTGGATTAAAATGATTATTAAGGTAAAATCAGAAGTTGCTGAAAACATCCAGTAATGATTTTAACTAGGGCCACATGATAATGTAATCCTTCAATTAGCAATTAGTCACAAATAGCAGTGCCCTTTATTTTGACTTAAAATAAGTAAGCTAATTTCCACTCTTCAAGATAAATATTATTAATTAGATGGGAAGATAAAAAACACCATGTAGTATTGGTAGAACTTACAGTCATACAGAAAAGCCCCGTGTTCTTATGAATTAGGTTCAGAAACAAACTTTTTCTTTTTCTTTTATTCCAGAAATGTAGAAGAGGAAATATTCTGATTTAAGCTTGATTTTTTTATGTCCTTAATACAGTGAATTAAGTGAATTTTTGTTACGTAGAAGGTAAATAATGTTCACATGCTTTAATGTTTAATATTTGTGAATATAGGTGATCTATATTAATAAAAGCATAATATGCTAATTAGACCTTCCATGCGACCTTCCAGACTAAGCCAGGGCAGCGGGGGCCAAGACAGCCCTGGTGGTGGCAGGAACCTAGCCCCTGGCACGAATTTCATGCATCATGTCTCTAGTTATATAAAAATTGCAAACACACCTTATGTTTTTAGGTAATCATGCTTACCCTTGTATACTGAGGCATTCATAACTCCTCTTTCTCCTTCCTCTTGGCATTCATTACATATGAGAGAAAAGTTGAATACAATCTATACTGTGGCCCTAAAATGGCAACTCCTTTTACCAAAGAGGAGACATAGACACAAAGAAATTAATTAACTTGCCTTAAACACCACACTCTACTGCCCCTGATGGATTTAGGTGACTTCAACCAAAAAGTTAATCTTCTTGTAATTTGTACTATTTCTCGAAATTGACTGTACTGAGAATACTAGCTTTCTAATATGCCAGACCTCTTCATTCATTCTTCACCATCCCAGGTGTTTATCATCCTTATTTTTTTAAATACTCTTTTATTGATTTTCAGAGACAGCAAGGGAAAGAGAGAGAAAGTTAGACACATCAATGAGAGAGGAATATCATTGATCAGCTGGCTGGAAATGAAATCATGACCTGTTGGTTCCTAGGTAGGTGCTCAACCATTGAGCCACTCTGGCCGGGTCATCATCCTTATTTTGCATCCTTTTCTCCAGGAATGCATAGATAACTTGCTTTTTATGTGTTTCTATAAGTTAAGTCTCCTTGGAAACACAAAAGAACAAGGCAGTCACTCTAAAGGGCATATTTAAACAGGTTATTTAATCAATGTGATTTTCTAAAAGCAGGTGACCTCCACAGATAAAAACATACACACCGTAAGTATAGAAATTATTTATGATTTTAAATACATTTTCAGAAAGGAAGGAAATGTGTACTAGCAATAGAGAAGTTTAAGAACAGACTGTTTCAAGAAAATTCTTCACCTTTTTATATTCAGCATGCATGCTTTTTTTACTACATGCACACTCTGACTTATTCTGGAAGGAAAGGGAAATATATGTCTAATATTTATTAAATGTTACATAGTAGGCACTTTTACATATGGATTCTAATTTTAATAATGCTACCTAGTATTATTATCCTCACTTTACATATGAAAAAATTCAGACACTGAAAGGTTAAGTGACTTGCCCAAGTCACGTAGCTGGTTACCAGTGGAGAGAGGATTCCACCCCAGATTTTCTTACCCTGGTGTGCTGATTTAGCTTTAAAGAGAGGACAACACACATGTAACTGAGACCAACTTTTCTGGATACATACCTTCAGTGCTGACTACCTGAAGTTGGCACATTACTTTTCTATTATATTATTTTTATACTAGAGGCCTGGTGCATGGAATTCATGCATGGGTAGGGTCCCTAGGTCTGTCTGGCAATCAGGGCCAATTGGGGCCTTCCGGCTGCTGGCCGGGGCCTCCCTTCCCTGGCTGCTGGCCAGGGCCTCCCTTCCCTGACTGCTGGCTGCCAGCTGGGCTTTCCTTCATTCCGTACCACCCCCCTGGTGGTCAGCACATGTCATAGCAAGCACTCGAACTCCCGGTCTCCAGTTGAACTCCTAAGGAGACACTTTGCATATTAGCCTTTTATATATACACAGACTTGTTATTTTTTTTCATTTCCTCAGGCAGTATGTTCTGGCTAACGTTAGTGTTTTCTTACATATTTACCAGGTCATAATTTGTATTCTTCCCTTTTGTAACTGAGCTAAATCTGAGTTCTTTCACTTTTTGTTTTCTGCAATCTATGCTAAGCAAAGAAACAAATGGATCTAATAACATCATGGTGTCGTAAGCTCCAAGAGTAGCTAGCGGTCAGGGTCCTTGTTCAGCTTGCATGAATCCTTTTCTATGAGAATGCTGTGCAACACAAAGGATAGCCCTCTAGCCAACATATTGATACTCAGTGGCCTTTTTCTTGACCAGAAGTGACAGATCCAGAAGGTGAACATCTGGCTCAGCCTGGGTCAATGAGGAGTTTTAACATTTTAATGCATGAGACATAGAAACTGAGAGTTGTTAGAGCCCAGATCATGTTCATTTTAATACTCTTGTTTAATCCAAAAATTTCAGATGCAGAGTTCTCCAGGCAGCCCTATCTCCTGTTTTCCATTTGTTTGATTTTAAAGATCTTTTTGGTTTCCTTGAGATTTGCATTATATAATTTTTTTCCAATTCACTGTAACATTGAATCTATTGAACTCAAGTTTCATATTCCTTGTCATTAAAGGCATGTTTATTCAATAGATCCATAATTGTATAGGCTATCAAAAACCCACATGAAAGAGATAAACTCCCACCAGAACATCATGGCTCAGTAGTTGAGTGTCGACCTATGAATCAGGAGATCTCGGTTCAGTTCTGGTCAAGGGCACATGCCCAGGGTTGCAGGTTCAATCCCCAGTGGGAGGTGTGCAGGAGGCAACTAACCAATGATTCTCTCTCATTATTGATGTTTTAGCTCTCTCTCCTTCTCCCCTCCACTCTAAAATCAATAAAAATTTATTTTTTTAAAAAAGAGATAAACTCCCCCAAATTAGAAACATCCATAATGAGAATGATGGTCCTCTGGCAGATTCAGGACCTGAACATTTTTGGATTACACCTTCAATATGTTTTCTTGTTTATTTTAAATTATTTGTTAATTATAGTTTACACTCATTATTTTATATTAATTCCATGTGTACAGCAGAGTGGTTGGGCAATCATATGCTTTATAAAGTATTCTCACAAATATTTCCAGTTCCTACTTGATACCATACATAGTTATTTCAATATTATTGGACATTTCCTATGCTGTACTTTATATCCCCATGACTATTTTATAACTACCAATCTGTATATCTCAATCCCTTCACCTTTTCACCCAGTCCTCTGTCCCCCATCCCCTTCTGGCAATCATCTGTCTGTTCTTGGTATCTATGAGTCTGTTTCTATTTTATGTGTTTGTCTATATTTTTGTGTAAACTATAACTTATTTATTAGAATGATATGTATACTTTGATTAATTAACACAATCTAGTAATCAGCATTATATAAATATATGTTTAATATAGTGACATTCTCAAGATGGTAACATAGGTGTTTTCTGACTTCAGTCCCCGCCCCCTCTACAAGGCCAGTTAGTAGCTATCCATATGGAGAAGCTATTGTGAAAATCCCAGAAACCAGGGTGAGACTGAGCACCCTTGGGATCACCAAACTCAAGAAGAATCACATTAGAAGGGTAAGAGGAACAGTTTCACTTTGATTGGGTGGCTCTTCCCTAGATAGCACAGAGCCACAACAAAAAGAGTCCCCTGGGCCTGTAGTGTCTCCACTGGAAATTCAGTAGATGCCCAAGATGGACCAGCAGCTTCTCCAGGAGTATGGGAGGCACACTCAGGTCCAGGGGACTCTGTGGGGTTCAGCCACCAGGGGTTAGCTAGATATGAAGAAGAGGGTGAAGCTTACATCAACCAAAGCTCAGATTTTGGAGGTCCCTGTTTCTGCTTGCTGTTAGGCCCAGTGCCTCAGCAGAGAGCCCAGCCAACTGCTCTGGCAAAGCCAAGCCCATAGCCCAGTGTGATCAGAGAGCTTAGCCTGATTGGGTCTGCAGCCAATGGCCCAAACTAGGCATGGAGCTTATACAGCCTCACTCAGGCAAGAGAGCAAGTTTAAAGCCCTATCCAGCAACTAAGTATAACCTACAGTCCTGCTGCACTGGGAAGCATGGCCATAAATTCTCAGAAGCCCTGGAACATGTACTACAGTCAGCCCTTGCAGGAAAGAAAATTCTCACCACACCCAACTGCTGAGCACAGTTTCCAGTCCCACCTGATCAGGAGACGGGCCAGAGACCCAAGTGTCCAGGAGCACATCTTACAGCCTTGCTCTGGCAGGGAGCCAGGCCAGCAGTCATGCCCATCTGTTGGGCATAGCTACTGAGGTGGCATAACCAGGGACGTGAACAGTGATCCTTATATACTGTTCTTTAGATTCCACATATAAGTGAAATCGCATGGTATTTGTTTTTCTCTGACTTATATCACTTAGTATAATACCCACCAGGTCCCTCCATGCTGTCCTAAATAAGATTTCATTCATTTTTATGGAGGAGTGATATGCCATTGTATGTATGCGCCATAGCTTTTTACCACGTTTCCATCGATGGACACTTGAGTTGATGAATGTGTGTTATGTGCAATGGTTTCCTATTGCACTGCAGCAAATTCCCACAATCTAAGCAGCTTCAATAATGTTTATTATTTATTTTTTACAGTTCTGGGGTCAGAAAATCAAGAGATTAGCAAGGCTATGTTCGTTCTGAAGGTTTCTGGGAGAAATCCATTTTTTTTTTTTTCCTTTTCCAGATTTTAGAGATTGTCTGCATTCCTTGGGTCATAGTCACTTTCTCCATCTTCAAAGTACATCATTTCAAACACTGGTTTTATCTTTATGTCTATTTTTTTTTACTTTGATCCTTTTGCCCCCACCCCTATATATGAACTTTTGTGATTACATTGGATCCAAAGAGATAATTCAGGAAAATATCCTCACCTCAATATTCAAATTTAATCACATCGGCGATGTCCCTTTGACCATGTAGGGCAACATGTTCATGGTTCCAAGTATGAGGACATGGATATCATTTGGAGCCATGTTGATTATATTATTTGGGGCAGGTGCGGGCATTTTCCAGCCCACCACACTACAAAATCTAGGTTACTGTGGTGTTGGTAAAAGAATCTCTGAGAGCATTTTTCAAACCTGCTCTCCAGACATCAGCAAACCTCATTAGATCAGTAAGAATCTTCAGATCCTATCATTCCACAAACCAAAGAAAGTGACTTCCATTGCCATAAACTCTAAGAGGTAAACAAGTAAAAATAACATAAATAATTTTTCTATTACACTCTGTGACAAAACATCTTCGCTTTGTCACCTTTTATAACAACAACAACAAAATTTTGGAAGGATCAAAGAGGGTGAGAACTCTGGCAATAACTGAGATAATGAACTTTTCCAAGATGATATGTAAGTTAGTTCTTATTTTTAACTGACAACTACCATTTTGAAAGTAAAACTGAATTTGGGAAAAGTGAATGTGAAGAAATGTTATCAAGTTATAAATCTGTCCCCAAGACTTTACACACCAGTTGATTGTATAGGCTCTATGAATATACTATTTTAATCACATTTTAATAATTAGATAAAATAGTGTTGCCCTCCAAGGACCAGATTCATTCAAGAGCAATCTAACATTAATCACATTATAATCCACTTCTATAATGTTGAAGGAACACTATCAACCCTGTGAGATGTTACAATGGAGGGAATATAGTATGCCTTGGTTTTAATAAATATAGCGTGTATTTAAAAGTTGTTTTTATGCAGGAAACATGTTTTGGGTCTTTGAAATTGAATACCAAATGTCATTTGAAGTTTAGTGAACACAAGTAATTAAGGCCCAGATGCTCTGCTTGACCCTCTGCCTGTACACTGTCAAGCAGCCCAGAGTGTCAACACTTGTTTACAGCAACCCTGATCAGAGAGGTGCCTAACCCCAGGTTCTCAATACCTGCAATTGTCAATCACTAAGAACAGATACTCTCCACCAGTGACCCTTGAGAAGCAGAATTAGCTCTGACAGATTTGATAATAGTGAAATATCCCAGGGCATGCCACAGTCACTGTGATGAGCATTCACTTTTTAACTCCTCCAAATGCTGTTAAACAAAGAAACAGCACTTCTCTCTGATTTTTTCCTTCACTGGTAAATTGAAAAGGGACTTCAGGGAGCCATGCACTAATTCACTCTATCCATCTAAATACTATGTAATACATTGTCTTTGATGGGCACCTCTGAGAGACAACAAAAATTTGGGCTTTTTCCATGTGATTTTGATCTTGTGTTCTATACAGGTCACTTAACTTTTGAAGTTTCAGGTACCATATAATAGTTTTATGAATAATACTTAATTGTTAGTATTTTTGAGAAAACACTTCCTCAATATATAGTTATAAAAGCATTAGCAATAATTCTCAAAGCAATCTTATGAAATAGATACTATTATTAAGAACTGAGGCTCAGACAGGTTAAGTAAATTGCCCATGTATTTTTAACAGAAAGATAATGACACTCACTTCAAAAAAAAGTCAGTTCAACTGAGATTTAAGATAATGACTTTGATAATTTTTTAAAGTTAAAAATTTGATTTTAATATCTGGGGAAGCATACCACATTGCATAGCACACTTGCTGTGGATGCAAATGACCTGTTTTTCATTCCTTGCTTAGCCTATCACTATGACTATGGTATGAAGAGAAATTATTTAATCTCAGTAGTCATCAGTACATTCATTTACAAATTGAATATACATATTTAAGATTTTCTGTGAGAATTAAATGAATCAGTGTTTACGAACACTGAGAAAGATGCATAACACAGAACAGGAGCAAATAAATTATCATTGCCCCTCCTTTTTTTTTATTCTGGGGAGCATGGAAGAATGTAAATATCAAAGGCTGGGAAAACAAATAGACATTATTTAAAATGTTTGTCTTTAGCTCTTAATAACTCATTGGGGAAATACTTAATCCTGTTTTGCCATCACTGTGATGGGGATCATGATATGGAATGTGGAAGGCATTAAAGTAGGCAAAATTATTAGGCACTAACCCAGTTATCAGAATGGGTTATAAATTTAACAAATTCTGTCCTTTCTCTTTCAAAGTAATGTATATATCCTGCCATGCAAAGAACTGTTTAGTGGAGTGGATAACAAGGGATTTGAAGATGCAAAAAGGGATTTAAAATGTTTACTTCTTAATTTGACAAATATGTACTGAACACTTACTTTGTGCATTCATGGTGCTCTGAAATTACATTTCATGGTGAACAAGAGAGATTAAGTTCACTGATTTACCTCCATAGTAGAGAGGAAAAACAACACATATGTAGGTCATTAGCATGTTACATAGGAAGAAGAAGAAAAACAGAAAATTGGATGGTGTGACACTGAAGAGTGTGTGTAGAAGGAAGGGAGCTGGCCATGCAAAGCAGGAGTGTTCCCGGTGGGAGAGCGCCAGGAAGGCAATTTCCACGGCAAACATTACCTGGAGCATGCATCAGGCTTCTTCTGAAATCAATCTTGTCAAGAAAGGTTACATAAAATGCACCCATTTTACATATGTAATTTGATAATATTGAGAATATGTTTTTGAAATATACTTTTTATAATTGCTTCCAGTAAATTTACTTATTATTCTGAATAATTCTAGTTTTAATTGTTATAAAGAAAAATCTGGGACTGGATGGCTTTAAAGGCTATTTTACCAAACATTCAAAGAACTAACACTATCCTCCTCAAACGATTCCAAAAACTTCAAGAGGACGGAAGACTTTTAAATGCTTTTTATGAGGCCAGGATTATTTTAATTCCAAAATCAAATAAAGACACTACAAAGAAAGAAAAGTATAGGCCAATATGCTTAATGAATATAGGTGCTAAAATCCTCAACACATTAGTAGCAAATGAGATCCAGCAATTCATTAAAAATATTATACAATATGATCAAGTGGGATTTATCCCAGGAATGCAAGGTAGGTACAATATTCATAAATCAATATTAGTGATACATCACAGAAGCAAAATGAAAGATTAAAATAACTTAATCATATCAATATATGCAGAAAAAAACATTTTATAACATCCAGCACCCATTTATGATAAAAAACAACACCACCACCAAAAAACACAAAACCTTTCAGCAAAGTGAAAATAAAGGGCCTGGCCAGCATTGCTTAATGGTTAAGCATTGACCTATGAACAGGGAGGTCACTGTTCGGTTCCAGGTCAGGGCACAAGCCCCGGGTTGCAGGTTTGATCCCTGGTGTGAGGTGTGCAGGAGGCAGTCAATCAATGATTCTCTCTCATCATTGATGTATCTCTCTCTCTTCCTCTCTGGAATCAATAAAAATACATTTTGGGGGGAAAAAAGTGGGATAAAGGGATTACACCTTAATGTAATAAAGGCCACATACAAAAAACACACCCTACAGACCTGCTGGTGTGGCTCAATGATTGAGCATCAACCCAAGAACCAAGAGGTCACAGGTTCTATTAGGTTCCAGGCTCTATCCCCAATAGGGAGTGCGCAGGAGGCAGCCAATCCATGATGTTTCTCTCTTATCAATGTTTCTATCTCTCTCTCTCTCTCTCTCTTCCTCTCTCTCTAAAAATGAATTAAAATATTTTAAAAGCAAGCAAATAAACAAAAACCTACAGCCAGCATCATACTCAATGGGCAAAAACTAAAAGTGTTTTCCTTAAGATTAGTAACATGATAGGGATGTCCACTTTCACCACTCTTATTTAACATACAAAAGTCATAGCCACAGCAGCCAGACAAGAAGGAAGAAATGAAAGGCATCTAGATTGAAAAGGAGAAAAATAAAACTCATTGTTCTTAGATGGCATTATAGTGTACATAGAAAACCCTAAACACTCAACCAAAAAAACTACTAGATCTAATAAATGAATTCAGCAAAGTAGCAGGATACAAAATTAATATTCAGAAATTAATGACATTTTATATAGCAATAATGAACTATCACAAATAGAAAATAAGAAAACAATCCCATTTACTATTGAAACAACAACAAAAAAAGGTATGTAGGAATAAATTTAACCAAGGAAGTAAAAGATCTGTATTCAGAAAACTATAGGACATTGAAGAAATTGAGGAAGATACAAATGAGTGAAAGAAGTATTGATGGATTGGAAGAATTAACACCACTAAAATGTTATATTACACAAAGCAATCTACAGATTCAGTGCAATTCTTATAAAAATACCAATGGCATATTTCACAGATCTAGGATAAATATTCCAAAATTTTATATGGAACCAAAACACACCACAAATAGCCACAGTAAGCTCCAGAAAGAAGAAAAAAAGTGGAGGGATCACAATACCTGATGTAAAGCTATACTATAAGACCATTATATTCAAAATAGCTTGGTCTTGGCATAAATACAAGCATATAAATCAATAGAACAGAACAGGGAACCTAGAATTCAACCCACACCTCTATGGTCAATTAATATTTGACAAAGGAGGTAAGAGCATACAATGGAGTCAAGACAGTCTCTTCAATTAATGGTGTTGGGAAAATTAGACAGATACATGCAAAAAAAGGAAACCAAACCATCAACTTACACCATACACAAGAATAAACTCAAAAAGGATAATGGATTTAAATGTACGTTATGAAAACATAAAAAACCTAGAAGAAACCATAGGTGGAAAAATCTCAGACATTTTTTATAGCAATATGTTTGCTGATACATCTCCTAGGGCAAGGAAAATTGAAAATAAACAAATGGGACTACATCACATTAAACAGTTTCAGCACAACAAAAGAAACCATCAATAAAATGAAAAGGGAACCTACTGTATGGGAGGACATATTTGCCAATGATACATCTGATAAGAGGTTCATTTCCAAAATATGTACAGAATTTATAGAACTCAATAACAGGAAGACAAAAAATCCAATTAAAAAATGGCCAAAGTTGGGGAAGGGGGTAAGAAATCAAACAAAGGACTTGTATGCAGGCATATAAACATAACCAATAGACACAGACACTAGGGGGGTGAGGGCATGTGCTGTGGGGTAGAGGTAGATGGAAGGAAGTCAATGGGGAAAAAGGAGACATATATAATACTATATGTAATAATTTAAATAATAAAAATAAATAAACAAATATATAAATAAATAAAATGGACACAGGATCTGAATAGACGCTTTGCCAAAGAGGACATACAGATGGCTAAGGGACATACAAAAAAATGCTCAGTGTCACTGATTATCACAAAGATGCAAATTAGAACCACTCACACCTGCCAGAATGGCAAACATCAACAAATTAATAAACAAGTGCTTGCAAGGATGAGAAGAAAAGGGAATCCTAGTACACGGTTAGTGGAAATACAGACTGGTGCAGCCACTACAGAAAACAATATGGAGTTTCCTCAAAAAATGAAAATGTAATTGGCTTTTGACATATTGATCCCACTTATGGGAATACTAGTGGCCTGGTGCATGGATTCATGCACATTGAAAGGAAATTAATTAGAAGAAATATTTTAATATTGTTATTCTCCCTTTCTCTATAATGGAAGTGTCAGAGATTAAAGGAAATTAGTAAAATGTATATGAAAATAATATATGAATTGATTTATAAATAAACAAGAACAACATGATATAACAACAAAGACATGATATAAAAAACATGATATAAAAACAACAAAAACATGATATAAAAAACCATTGATAAAAACAAGTCTGATAAGTTGATTAAACTTATTCTAATATCTCCCTGTACACCACATTAAGAGTAAGAGCACTTTCAGAGTGCTTGACTGATTTCCCTTGTGATGAAGTATTTATAACTTTAACTTTAATGTCACACGCTCTTCAAACTTGAGAGAAAGCAACATATAACTGACCATGTCCAAAAACGGGTTCAGGTAGGAATATTCCTACTCTGTCTAGAGTTTGTCCTTGTGATTTATTAACAGTCATTGCAAAGGTTGGCATCACAGGAAACTCACTTCAAATTAATTTAAATGGGAGGCCAGTGTCAGGGGGGGACAAATATCATGCATGCATGAGTCAACATTTAGTTTTAAATTGCCAGTATGCATCATATGTACCTGCTGGTCGGGCGGTCGGACGGTTGGATGGATGGATGATTGGTCACTTAGCCTTTTATATATATAGATACTAGAGGCCCAGCGTGTGATTGAAATCACGCAAGGAGGTGCCCTGCCTCCCGCTGTGTGAGGAGGCACCCCATGGGCTGCCGTGGGAGTCAGGCTGGACTGCCGCCGTGGGCAGCTAGGACTCGCGCCTAGTCTGCGCAGTGCCAGCCCGCTGCAGGAGTCAGGCCGGACCGCCGCTGTGAGAGCCCAGGACCCGCGCCTGATTGACACTGCAGGCACCTGGGACCCGCACCTGACTGTCACCCCAGGCCCTTCCCGCCCCCCGTCTGTGTCCACTCTGGGGCTGCTGGAGCTGCGGCGCTGGCTCGGGCAGGCCCCCCTGTTTCTATCTCCGTTTCCTCTCCAGGCCTCACCTGCACGCACAACCTCCTCCTGTCCGGTCCTCCCGTTACTGTGTCCCTGCCTAATTTGCATATTACCTCTTTATATATTAAGATCCTATGAACCCCAAAACACCAATTTGAAGAATATATGCACCCCTATGTTTATAGCAGTGTTATTTACAATAGCAAGGACCTAGATATAGCCCAAGTGTCCATCAGTACATGAGTATATAAAAAAGCAGTACATTTACACAATGGAATACTACTTGGCCATAAATAAGAAGGAACTCTTACATTTTGTGACAGCATGGAGGGACCTGGAGATTATTATGCGAAATGAAATAAGCCTGTTGGAGAAAGGCAAATACCATATGATCTCACTTATAAGAGGAATCAATCAACTAAATAAACTGATGAACAAATTAGAAACAGCAGCATGAATACATGGAACAGACTGACAGCTGTCAGAGGGGACAAGGATGTGGGAGGACTGGATAAACAAAGGTGAAGAAATTAGCCAAAGAACATATATGCATAACCCATGACACAGACAACAGTGTGGTGATGGCCAGAGGGAAGGGGAGGGATGTACAAGGGGAGGTGGGAAAATGGGAGGGGAATGGGGCACTTCTGTAATAGTATCAACAATAAAAATAAAGGGGGGAAAAAGAAACACCTCTAGCCTTATCAATGTGAATTACTATTTTTAAATCAGTTTTTCCCCTTTTTGCTTATTTTTTATTTTTGCCTTTTTCCCCCCTCACCATAATTTGTCTTGATAATATATTTTCTTCCTGTTCCTACAATCTTATATAAATACTAGTGGCCCGGTGCATAAAATGTGTGCACGGGTCAGGGGTGTCCTTCAGCCTGGCCTGCACCATCTCCAAGCTGGGACCCTTTGGGGGATGTCTGATTGTGGGATCTGGCCTAAACCGGCAGTTGGACATCCCTCTCGCAATCCAAATGGCTGGCTCCTAACTGCTCACCTGCCTGTCTGCTTGATCACCCCTAACCATTCTGCCTGCTGGCCTTCTCACCCCCAACTGCCCCTCCTTGCCAGACTGTTCGCCCTCAACTGCCCCCTCCTCCTGTCCTGATTGCCCCTAACTGCCTCTGCCTCGGCCCCGCCACCATGGCTTTGTCCAGAAGGACGTCTGGAAGGTCTTCCGGAAGGTCTCCTGGTCTAATTAGCATATTACCCTGTTATTATTATAGATGCACATGTATTAATTTCTCAGCTTTTTGCCACTATAAAATATTCTGAAATCACACAAGTGTACATGTGCACACACACACACATACACACAGACACACATTTTAAAATTGTTTTAAAGTTCCTTGGGAAGTATTACTATTACCTGATTGTGTATTGTAATGATTTTTATTATTTTATTAATAGTTGTTTTCTGAAATGGCAGCAAATGTTCACAATTCCAGCAGCAATGAATGAAAGCACCCTCTATTGGCATCATTTGTAGTGACAGAAATAGGCCTTGTAGACTTTATTTTTGCCTATTTGATAAATAAATGTAATATACTAAGGTTACTTCGATTTTACATTCTTTTACCACTAAGTTTGAGCATCTATTTATATTTGTTAGCAATTTGGATCTGCTCTCTTGTGTGATGCCTATTATATTCTTCATTTTCTTTCATGTTGTTTATTTCTTGCTTCTTAATCTTTATATACTTTTACATATTTTCTATGCTTCCAATTGCCAATATTTTCCCTCAATCTGTTGTTTCTCTATTGAATTAATTTATGGAACCTTATGGAATATGGGTTTAAGGAATTCCCTACCTAATTTTACATTTAATCAACTAGGTTTTCTTACACGATCATAATTATTATTTTTACACTGATTATACTATGATTTTTTTCCTTTGTAGTGTTGTAATTATAATTTTACATTTAAATATTTAATCATTTGTTTACATTGTATATAACATAGGATAAGGTTTAAATCTTGTTTTCTTCTATACCAGTGGTCGGCAAACTCATTAGTCAACAGAGTGGCAAACCGCGGCTCGTGAGCCGAATGTGGCTCACAAGCTGCAGTTTGCTGACCACTGTTCTAGATGCTTCATTTGGATCAGCATCATTTATTGAATAGTGAGTATTATTGCCATTGACTGGAAATATCCTAACTAATAAAGAGGAAATATGCTAACTGACCCTCACGCCATTGCGAAGATGGCTGCACACAGCCAATAAGGAGGGGATATGCTAATTGAGTGCCACGCCCTCAAATATGGCGGTGCCCACAGACACAAGATAGTGGCACCCAGTTCCCTCAGCTCCACCTGGGAGGCAGACGTGCGGCAAGGCTCTGTGCACCTGCCTCCAGAGTCCCCCCAGTCCCCTCAGCACCCCAGCCGCTCAGGGCTGGTCCGAGGTGCAGGCAAGCCTTGGATGGCGGCTGCCCAGCTGATACCTGAGGCACATGCAAGCCTCAGATGTCGATTGCCCAGCCACCCAGGGCCTCCCAAGGCTCAGGTAACCAGGGCCGGCTGAGACTTGCGCTGCCGGCAGTGGCAGCAGCAGAGGTATGATGGGGCATCGCCTTCACCTGATCGCCGGGTTGCCTCCTGCCCTGAGGGCTCCTGGACTGTGAGAGGGGGCAGGCCGGGTTGAAAGTTATGCCCTGGGTCTCTAGTCAATATATATTAATTTCTCACATACATAAAAATCTATTTTTAGATTTTCTTTCAAGCATAGTTAAAGGAAACTGAGTGAGCCTATTTGTCAGCACCATAGTGAGAAAGAAGTGGCATTAAAATGAATTTGCATAAGAAGATAAAGCCTTATCACACAGAGTCTTGTAGACTCTTCTAAAATAAATTAGAAGTAAGGATGTTAATTTACTTAAAAAAATAATGTTTGTGGTGCAAAGTGGTTGATATGAAGGGAAAGCAGAAGAAAGGAAATCCATTTTAAAAGGCCACTTGAGGAATCCAAGCAAAAGTTAATGTGGTATAGGAGATAGAGGATGATAAACTCCAAATATTTGGGGCCTTGGGGTAGTTGTTTATTATTTAGGGTAATCTAGACAATCCAACTATTATTGGTGCTCTACCACAGTGACCTGAACCACAGGAGCAATGCAGTAAATTTCAGTTTTCTAGAGTGTATAAGGAAGGGAGTTTCTAATAAATCATAAATGCTAGTTACCTGATACTGAATAATTATAAAAAAAAACTTTTGTGAATAATATTTATAAAAAATTTTATGTTTCAGCTTTGCTTATAGATGATATTTCTAATTTGTATTCATCACCTTTCCTGAGATAGTTAAGTTCAGTTTATTGTAGGAAATTGAATCTTTCGAGAATCAGAATCCGGCAATGCCTCAGGGACATCATTCTAAATATCAATCCTCACTTTATGGGCATAGATCAGATGGAAACTCTATTGAATTTAAGTAAAACTCTGTAAATTGAATTTTTACCAAAGCCCTGATATCAACCTAGTTTATTATTTCTTTGTAGGGCATTTGGCCTTTTCCCCTAAACAGCTGAAAAGTGTAATAATTGTGGTTAACTAAAGGTTTGGGTGTATTATCACCAGAAGATACAGACCTTTCTTTTTTTGTTTTTCTTATGACATTTTTTACAGCTTTTCCAATTGGTTCAAATATAACAGAAGTTATAGTGCAAAGACTTTAGTGAGGGTATGGAGGAGGAAAAGGGGGATATAGAATTTGTTTTCGGCATTAGCACATAGATATTAAGGTGGATTTTGCCCAGATAAACAGAAAAAGCCTGAATCTTACTTCATAACTGTCAGTGACTCCTCTCTTGCAGTTCAAAAAGGAGGCATATTACTATTAGGCTGGGGCTCTGAACCCATGTGCAAGGAGTTTAATAAGCTACACTGGGAGAAATGGAAGGCTCTTTGTGCTTGAACACAAGGTGGCCTTAAGTTCTGATTGCAGCTGCAGCACAGCCGCCCTTTTTGCTTTCCCACCCATGCTCAGACACTCCTCTTTTTCTAGCAGCAAGGACCAGCAACCCCAGATCATATCAGCCCTCACAGCATGGAGAGAAGGCAGCACAGGGCTGTCTCTGCTGTTTAGGGCAAATGTGTATAACTCTGAAACTTAAAGAATTTTAGTACTGGGACAATGCACATGAAGTGACCTTCAGGGAAATCTACCCTGTCTGCTCACATAGATCAAAGAATTAGCTATGTCACATTTCTCCAGACTCATAGCAAATAAAAAGACGGAGACAGAGAAAATGGCATAGAGACATATGCGGAGAGTAAGATGAAAGAGTTTTTGAGAAATGAGAGGGATGATTCCAGTCCACTTTATCACTCTGCATTTATTAAAAAGTCCCACAGAGTAAAAGCCACCTATTCCCCAATATAGACTACCCCTCCAGCTAAGGATATACTTGAACAAAAAGTGGTTTAATTAGTGTCCTTTGATCGATCCAATTAGTGCTTTTCTTTGGTGGTGGCAGAATGTGGTAGTGATAGGTGTTGTGATAATTGGAGGAGTAAGAACTAGAAACGTTAAATTCTTTTCTCTTTAAAGTCAACAGTGCACATCTTAGTAAATGACGATACTCTTTTATCTCAGAAGGAAATGTCCTTGGAACAAATGTGCAGATTAGGACAATCTTTCAAGGAGCAATGAAAGTAAAAGAGATATCATTTAGGTAATCTGGTGAGCTATGGCAACCCTGGAGATCAGATGATCCAGAGAGCATAACAACTTGTTATATAGCCTTCATTCAAATGAACAAACATGCATTTTATTGGTTAGGGATCTGAGGCTGAATATTGAAAGTTATTTTGATATTCCGAATGTCATTTAGGAAAGAAGAGGAGAGAATGTGGATATGGAAAGGGAGAAAAAGGGAAACATGAAGAAGAGCAGAAGTAGGATAGAAAAGGCTACAATAGGAAGAATATTGGGATAATAGAGGTCACCCCCATGAAAAAGCAAAGAAACATGCAAGAAAGAGATGGAATAGACATGTCCTGAAGCATTACATTTCCCTGGAAAGGCAGGCGGCTAGGTCTTGGTTTTCCATTTCGCTGCATAGAGGCCACACACAATCATAATGGACCACCTGCTCCTGCCACTAGGGTCACCAGCCAGCACTCAATGTCAACAGGCCAACTGCTACTTCAACATTTTCTTCTAGCCCAGGCTAAGGAACAACTAGAAGATGAACAAAATGCTTAGCTTTATAACAATAGAAGAATTTACACTCTAAATTCAATCTCCTCATTCTTATATTTTTCCAAAATATTTTTTAAATTTTTTTTCATGCTTTTTTTGTTCTTTATTACATATATGTCCTTATACCCACATTGACCCACACCCCCCATTCATGCCCTCATCCCCCTGGTGTCTGTGTCCATTGACTATGCTTATATGCATGCATACAAGTCCTTTGGTTGATCTGTCCCCTTACCTCCACCTTTCCCTACCTTTCCTCTGAGGTTTGATGGTCTCATCGATGCTTCCCTGTCTCTGGATCTGTTTTTAATCATTAGTTTATGTTGTTCATTATTTCCCATAGATGAGTGAGATCATGTGATATTTATCTTTCTCTGCCTGGCTTATTTCACTTAGCATAATGCTCTCCATCTCCATCCATGCTGTTGCAAATGGTAAGAATTTCTTCTTTATTACTGCTGCATAGTGTTCAATTGTGTAGATGTACCACAGTTTTTTAATCCACTCATCTGCTGATGGGCACTCCGGCTGTTCCCAAATCTTAGCTATGCTAAATTGTGCTGCTAAGAACATAGGGGTACATATATCCTTTCTTATTGGTGTTTCTAGTTTCTTAGGATATATTACTAGAAGTGGGATCACTGGGTCAAATGGGAGTCCTATTTTTAGTTTTTTGAGCAAACTCCATACTGTTCTCCACAGTAGCTGCATCAGTCTTCATTCCCACCAGCAGTGCAAGTGGGTTCCTTTTCTCCACATCCTTTACAGCACTTGTCATTTGTTGATGATAGCCATTCTGACAAGTGTAAGATGGCACTACATTATCATTTTGATTTTCATCTCTTGGATGATTAGTGACTTTGAGCATGTTTTTATATATCTCTTGGCCTTCCTTATGTCCTCTTTTAAAAAGTTTCTATTTAGGTCCATTGCCCATTTTTTGATTGGGTTGTTTATCTTCCTTTTGTTAAGTTGTATGAATTCCCTGTAAATGTTGGAAATTAAACCCGTTTCAGTAATAACATTGGCAAATATGTTCTCCCATGCAGTGGGCTTTCTTATTGTTTTGTTGATGGTTTCTTTTGCTGTGCAGAAGCTTTCTATTTTGATGTAGTCCCATTTGTTTATTTTCTCTTTATTTTCCATTGGCCTAGGAGCTGTATTAGTGAAGATATTGCTTAGGCATATATCTGAGATTTTGCTGTCTGTGGATTTCTGTAAGATGTTTATGGTTTCCTGTCTTACATTTAAATCCTGTATCCATTTTGAGTTTATTTTTTGTGTATGGTGTAATTTGGTGGTCCAGTTTCATTTTTTGCATATACCTGTCCAAATTCCCAACACCATTTGTTGAAGAGACTGTCTTGACTCCATTGTATGTTCTTGTCTCCTTTGTCAAATATTAATTGAGCAGAGTGGTTTGGGTCAATTTCAGGGTTCTCTATTCTGTTCCATTGATCTATATGTCTGTTCTTGTGCCAGTACCAGGCTGTTTTAAGAACAGTGGCTTTGTAACACATCTTGAAATATGGTATTGAGATCCCTCCTACTTTGTTCTTCTTTCTCAGGATTGCTGCAGCTATTTGTGGTCTTTTTTATTCTAGATGAATTTTTGGAATGTTCATTCTATCTCTGTGTAACATGTCATTGGTATTTTAATGGGAAATGCATGGAATCTATAGATTGCTTTGGGTAGTGTGGACATTTTAATGATGTAGATTTTACCAAACTATGAACACGGTATGTTCTTCCATCTGTTTATGTTTTCCTCTATCTCTTTTTTCATTGTCCTGTAGTTTTCTGAGTATAGGTCTTTACCTCCTTAGTTAAGTTTATTGCTAGGTATTTTAATTTTCTTAATTTTTTGGTGCTATGGTAATTGGGATTGTTTTTTAATCTCTCTTTCTGTAAGTTAACTATTTGTGTGTAAAAATGCCATAGATTTCTTGGCATTAATTTTGTATCCTGCTACATTGCTGAATTCATTTATTAATTTTAATAATTTTTATGGAGTCTGTAGGATTTTCTGTATACAGTATCATGTCATCTGTGAATAATGACAGTTTTATGTCTTCTTTTCCAATTTAGATACCTTTTATTTCTTCTTGTTGTCTGACTGCTCTGGCTAGCACTTCCAGTACTATGTTGAATAGGAGTGGTGAAAGTGGGCATCCCTGTCTCCTTCCTGTTCTTAGGTGAAATATTTTATTATTTTATTTAGAATATAAAAGTAATATAACCACAGTGTAGGAAATTTGAGAGATCAACCAAAGGACTTGTATGCATGCATATATGTCTAACCAATGGACACAGACAACAGGAGGATGAGGGAATGAGTGGAGGGGATGGGGGGTAATGGGGGAGAAGGAGACATATCTAATACCTTAATCAATAAAGAAATTTAAAAATATATTAAATGGAAAATTCCAGCTACAAAAAAAGGAAATTTGAAATATATTTTAAATGTTTGAAGAACAAAAAGACACAAATTTCTCTCATCTTTCAAGATAATCTCTGTCTTCATTTTAAAGTTCTTGTTATTTACTACTAATTTGCCCCCCCACACACACACACAATTTTTACTGATTTTTACTCCGATTTCCTATATAAGGTAAAAAAGAATTAATATATCTAATGTATTTTATGTCTGCCCCTTCTCTTACTCTTCATTTGTATGTTCATTTAATTATGTCTTTATTAACTAATCGCCCAACTGTCTTTCATATTTTTCCAGGGTAAAAACTAGGAGTAATCCTTTCTTCCTTTTTTGCCAATTTTTTTTATTTGTAGAATTTATACTTATTGTTAAAAGTATTACAGATACCCCCCAATAACTCCTTTTAACCCACTCCAGCCTCCTCCCCAGGTTTTCACCAAATTGTTGTCTGTGTAATTGAGTCCCCACCACTTCCATCTGAGATTTGTCAGTCTGTTTCATGCTTTTATGTCTCTGGGTCTATTTTCTTCATCAGTTTATTCTGTTCATTAGCTTCTACATATGAATGCGATAAAGTGACACTTGTCTTTCTATAACTGGCTTATTTCACTTAAACAGAAGGTCCCTTCATAGTGTCTCAAAGGGTAAAAAATCCTTTTTTATAGCTGCATAGTTTTCTACTGTGTAAATGTACCACCGTTTTTTACCCACTCATCTACTGATGGGCACTCAGGCTATTTCCAGATCTTAGCTATTGTAAAGAGTGCTGCTTTGAACATAGGGCTGTATATATTATTTCTGATTAGTGTTTCAGGATTCTTAGGATATATTCCTATAGGTGGTATTACTGGGTCAAATGGAAGTTCCATATTTAATTTTTTGAGGAAACTCCATACTGTTTTCCATAATGGCTGCAACAGTCTGCATTCCCACCAGCAGTATACTAGGGTTCCCTTTTCTATACATCCTCCCCAGCTCTTGTTGTTTGTTGATTTTTAATTTTTTTTAATGATAATCATTCTGACAGTTGTGAAGTGATACCTCATTATCATCTTAATTTTAATATCTCAGATGAGTAGTAGTGACTGAGCATTTTTTCATATGTCTCTTGGCCATCTGTATGTCCTTTTTGGAGAAGTGTCTATTTAGGTCCTTTGCCCATTTTTAAATTGGGTTGTTTATCTTCCTTATGATAAGTTGTATGCCTTCTTTTTTTTTTTTTTTGGTTAATCCTTTTCACCTGAGGATATTTTTCCATTGACTTTTTTAGGGAGGGTAGAAGAGAGAGGGAAAGACAGAGAGGAACATCGATGTGAAAGAAACACATTGATTGGTTGCCTCCTGCAGGAGCACCAACCAGAGCCCAGGCCAGGAAGGAGCCTGCAACTGAAGGACATGTCTTGACCAGAATCGAACCCAGATCTCTTTGGTCTACGTGCTGATGCTCTATCCACTGAGCCAAACCAGTTAGGGCAAGCTGTATGAGTTCTTTACATATTTTGGAAATTAACCCTTTATCAGATGTGTCCTTGGAAAATATGTTCTCCCATATAGTGGGCTCCCTTTTCATTTTGTTGATGGTTTCTTTTGCTGTGCAGAAGGTTATTAGTTTGATGAAGTCCCATTTGTTTATTTTTGCCTTTGTTTTCTTTGCCTTAGGAGATTTATTGGCATATTGCTATTAGAGATGTTCAGAAATTTTGTTGCCTATGGTTTCTTCTAAAATTTTTATGGTTTCATTACTTACATTTAAGTCTTTTATCCATTTTCAGTCTATTCTTGTGTATGGTGTAAACTGGTCATCTCGTTTTTTTGGTGTTTTTTTTTTTTTTTTTTGCATACTTCTGTTTAATTTTCCCATTGTTATTTATTGAATAGATTGTCTTTACTCCATTATATTCTCTTGCCTCTTCTGTCAAATATGAATTGAGCATAATGGCTTGGGTTGATTTCTTGGTTCTTTGTTCTTTTCCATTGGTCTATATGTCTGTTCTTGTCCCAGTACTAGGCTATTTAAAAAAAAATATTTTTATTGATTTCAGAGAGGAAGGGAGAAAGAGAGAGATAGAAACATCAATGATGAGAGAGAATCATTGATCGGCTGCCTCCTGTATGCCCACACTGGGACCCAAGCCCACAACCTGGCATGTGCATAGGTCAACACTCAACCACTGAGTCAAGGCGGCTGGGCCAGTACCAGGCTATTTTGATTGCAATGCAATGGCTTTGTAGTATAATTTGATATCCGTATTGTGATCCCTCCTACTTTGTTCTTCTTTCTCGAGGTTGCTGAGGCTGTTTGTGGTCTTTCTTTAGTTCCATGTAAATTTTTAGAGCATTTGTTCTAAATATGTGAGCAATGCTTTCTTTATTTCAGTCACCAGAGTCTCTGCAGCATGTTGCCAATATAGCCTGTGGAACACTAATCTCTGCTCCCTTTTCCTGACAGCCACTCCCACTTTGTTCAACTGATTAGTTAGTGTACCTAATTTTCATTTGCACAAAGTTGACATGTTTGTGTATGTGTTTTGCATGTATTTTGTTTTCTCTATGTCCCAGAGAGGTATATATTAGATGTGAAGGAAAACATAGATGTTATTTTGTTAACATCTTTTAAAAATCAGAAAATATATATACACTGAGTGGCCAGATTATTATGATCTCTGAACACATAATAATCTGGTCACTCAATGTATATCCTATATAATAAAAGGCTAATATGCAAATTGTTCCCTTCACCAGGAGTTCAACCAGCAGGCAGGCTGGCCAACCACCCATGTTCCCTCGCCCTGGCCAGGCTGGCCGGACCCCACCCATGCACGAATTCATGCACCGGGCCTCTAATATATACTGCGTGTGTATATATACACATACATACCCACTGAATGGCCAGATTATTATGCGTTCAGAGATCATAATAATCTGGCCACTCAGTGTATATGCCACAACCTTGAGAATTATCTTGACAATTTTTGCTTTAATAGTACTAATATTGTAAACTCCATTTGACAAGATATTCTTACTTAAATTTGTGTCCAATTTTTAAAATAAAAAATAAAATCTTCCTTATTATAACCAAAATTATGTTTCTCTAGTTGGGCTAATTATGCTTTATAGAACATACTATTTTCTCCCTTCCATTAACAAAATAATAATAATTATGTCAAGAAATTTCTAATGCCTACCTTAAGTTTTATCTTTAAATACAAGTTAAGGAATCCAATTCCTTCAATTGCTTCTCATAAGACTCTCATTATACTCTGCACTATCCATGCTAACATTATTTAGATTCACTCTAATTGTAATGTCCCTTTTCAAAATACAACACCATAACTGAGCAATGATATTTAATTGTATTCTGATCATCACACGTATCTAAAAAGTTAATAAATTTCAATTTGGCACTAACTGTTCTTAGAATGGTTATAACATTTCCATGTGCTCATAGCTTTATTTTCTAGCCAGTCATAAAACATGTACTTAAAAATTATTTCTATGTTTTCCTCATGGATATATTTAACATTTGCATTCATATTAGTAATTTGCATTGGTCAATTTTATCAAAGAAGGGCTACACTTATTTCCCATGGCATTGCTCAATGTTTTGTTGAAAATAACATTTGAAAAAATAACCTGTGCTTTTTGTTATAATATCGCATATATGCAAGGGGAAGGTCAAACATAAAAGAGCCAAAGATACACTGTGCAGTAAATGAAACCAGAAAAACAACATCTATCAATCATTTTATCAATAAGTCATAATATTGTATTGGTTGTAGTACTTAACTTGTGAAAGTAAATTATTTAATTTGAAAAATTAACCTAATATCCCTTTTCTAAACAAAACCTATGGCTATGGTAATGTTCACACAATATAAGATAAAGGAGGCTTTGAACGTCATTAAGTGCTATATGGAATATACTGAATTCTTCTCCATCCTCCACAGAATGACCTTGACACTCTCACAAGGATCCTTGGGGCACACAGGAAATATGACCTAAGCAAACAGTTGACATTTACTTAGTCTCTTTTTTTGACATTCACAGGAAGAATTTTCCACATTGACAGATAATTGTTTTAAATGTTATTTTTCAGTGCCTAGTGTAAAACTGCAGCAGGTCAAAGTAATGTTTAAGTTTTACACGTGCTATTTAGATTAAAAAACTTGACCAGGTTACTTTTAATTTTTAATTATTTAAATAGTCATAGAGTCACACAAAGTTGCAAAAAAATAGAGAGGTCCCATGTATCCATTACCCAAATTATCTCTAAGAACTTGAGTAATTATAATACAGTATCAAAACCAGAAAATTAACATTGACACAATTCACAGTTTATAGTTCTTTACAATTTCATCATATATTCAAATTCATCTGCTGAAATCAACATATTGAACTGTCATAAACCACAAGGCACCACTCTGCTACCTTTTACAATAGTCACCCATATGCTCTCCTCATTCCATAACACCTGAATACCCTTAAACTGAATTCACAACTTTCCAAAAGCTTATATTAGTAAGTACATTTTGTACACATAAAAAATAGATGTAAAGTTCAATAGAACAAATAGCCCATTAATAGATACACACAACTATAGTAAATTAATCTTCGTCAGAGGAACAAAAGCAATTCAATGGAGAAGAAATGACCTTTTAAATAAATAAAATGCTGAGATAATTGGATGTCCATATTATAGAAAATAAAACAAAACAAACAAACAGAAAACACCTTAAACACAGAGCTTACTCCTTTTACAAAATCAATTCAAAATGAACAATATCCCTAAATGTAAAATTGCTCAAATATAAATCTTCTAGAGAAAAACATAACAGAAAATGTAGATGACTTTGAATTTGGTGATGAGTTTTGAAGTACAACACAAAAGACAATTAACAGAGGATGAAATTGATGTTAAACTTTAATAAAATTAAAAACTTCTCAAAGAAATTTGCTATTAAGAGGATGAAAAGACAGGCTACAGACTGGGAAAACTATTTGCAAAACATATATGTGATAAAGGAACTGTAAGCAAAAACAAAATTCTTAAAACTCAACAAATCCAAATAAAAATTGGTAAGATATCCAGAGGGAAATGTCATCAAAGAAGATGTATAGATGGAAATTAAGAACTTTCAAATCTTTCGCCAGTTTTGTAGTTTTTCACATATAAATTCTGTATATGTTATATTACTAGAGACCCAGTGCATAAAATTCATGCATGGGGGATGTGTCCCTCAGCCCAGCCTGCACCCTCTCTAACCTGGGATCCCTTGAGGGATGTCCGACTGCCCGTTTAGGCTTGATCCCGGTAGGATCAGGCCTAAATGGGCAGTCGGACATCCCTCTCACAATCCAGGACTGCTGGCTCCCAAACCCATGCCTGCCTGCCTTCCTGATTGCCCCTAACTGCTTCTTCCTACCAGCCTGATCACCCCCTGATGACTCCCCTGCCAGCCTAATTGATGCCTAACTGCTCCCCTGCCAGCCTGATTGCCCCTAACTGCCCTTCCCTACAGTCCTGGTCCCCCCAAACTGCTCTCCCCTGCAGGCATGGGCCCCTCCCAATTGCCCTTCCCTGCAGGCCCAGTCACCCTCAACTTCCCTCCTCTGCCAGCCTGGTCACCCCTAACTGCCCTCTCCTGCAGGCTTGATCACCCCCAACTGCCCTCCCTTGCAGGCCTGGTTCCTTCCAACTGCCCTCCCCTGCTGGCCATCTTGTGGCAGCCATCTTGTGCCCACATGGGGCAGCCATCTTTGACCACATGTGGACAGCCATCTTGTGTGTTGGAGTGACAGTCAATTTGCATATTACTCTTTATTAGATAGGATAGAGGCCTGGTATACAGGTGGGGGCCGTCTGGTTTGCCCTGAAGGGTATCCCGGATCTGGGTGGGGGTTCCCTTGGGGTGTGGGGCAGCCTGGGTGAGGGTCCTGTGGTGGTTTGCAGGCTGGCCACACCTCCAGGCGACACAAGTGGAGGCCCTGGTATCTGGGATTTATTTATCTTCTATAATTAAAACTTAGTGGCCTTAAGTGGAGGCCAGGGCCGGCCAGGAAGCTTGGCTTCCTCCATCACTGGGGGCAACCCAAGCCTCCTGCTTGCTTCAGCTCCATGGCCACTGCCATTTTTGTTGGGATTTCCTTATCTTCTATAATTGAAACTTTGTAGCCTTTAGCAGAGGCCAGGGTCAGCCAGGAAGCTTGGCTTCCTCTATTGCCAGGGAAACTCAAGCCTCCTGCTTGCTCCATGGCTGCAGCCATCTTGGTTGGGTTAATTTGGATATTTGCTCCTGATTGGCTTGTGGGTGTAGCAGAGGTATGGTCAATTTGCATGTTTCTCTTTTATTAGTGTAGATATTTATACTTAAGTATTTCAGTTTTATGGTTTATTGTAAATGGTATTTTTAAATGTTCAAATTCCAACTTTTTATTGATATTACATAGGAAAACAATTGCCTTAGGTGTTTAGCTTTTGTCCTGTAAGCTTAATATATTTACTTCCTAGTCCCCAGGAGGTTTTGGCAATTCCTTGAGATTTTTGTTAATAGACAACTATGTCATCTGGAAACAAAATCAGTTTTGTTTCCTTTTTCCCAATTAGTATACATTTTATTTATTTTTCTATTATCATTGCATTAAGTAGGACTTTCAATATATGTAAATCAAACAGATTTGATGAAAAAGTACATCTGGGACTTGTCCCCAATTTAGGAGAGAAAATATCCAGTTTCTCACCATGAAGTATGATGTTACTGTAGGCTTTTTTTTTTTTTTTTGTAGGCTTTTTGTTGTTAATCCTCACCAGAGGATGGATTTTTAGAGAGGGAGGGAGAGAGAGAGGGAAAGACACAGAGAGAGAAACATTGATGTGAAACAGACACAACGATTGGTTGCCTCCTGTATGTGCCCTGGCCAGAGCAGGGGATCAAGCCTGCAACCAAGGTAGATGCCCTTGACTGGAATAAAACCCAGGACCCTTCAGTCCACTGGCCAATGCTCTATCCACTGAGCCAAACCAGCTAAGGCTACTGTAGGTTTTTTTGTTGATGTTTTTTAATAAATTGAGGAAGATTCCCTTTATTCATCATTTGCTGAGACTTTATTATAATGGGTGCTAGATTTCGTCAAATGCCTTTTTCCCTCACTGATGTTACATAAGTTTTAATCTTTCACCTGTTATATGGTGACTTCATTGATTGATTTTCATATGGTGCATCAGACATAAATAATCTCACTTCATCATAGTGTATCAAACTTTCATGTATTTATTGAATTTGACTTGCTAATATATATTTTTAAAATATTTTTGCACCTATGTTCCTGAGCAATATTGGTCTGTAGTTTTCTTTTCTTGCAAAGTCTTAATTTGGTGTTGGATTTAGCACAATGCTGGCCCCATGGAATAAGTTAGGAAGTGTTTTTCTGCTTTTATTTTCTAGGAGAGATTGCAGAGAATTAGTATCATTTCTTCCATAAGTATTTGTAAACTTCACCAGTGAATTCTAGACCTTATGGTATTTTTTGAAATATAACTAAAAATTGATTCAATTTCTTTAGTAGATGTAGTTCTATTTAGATGATTTTTCTTTTGTTAGTATTGGTAGTTTATGCTTTTCTAAAAATTAGTCTATATTATCTATGTTGTAAAAGTAGGGACATATAATTGTTCATGATGTTCTTTTTTTACTTTAAATATTTTTTCCAATTACAGTTGACATAGAATATTACATTAGTTTAAGGTGTACAACCCAGTGATGATAAATCTAGTACTTGTCTGACACCAAATATAGTGGTTACAATATCAGTGACTATTATTTCCTAGTTGTACTTACATCCTTATGACTATTCTCTAACTATAAATTTTCTTAAGCCTTTTACCTTTTTGATGGATATCCCAATGCCCCTCTCCTCTGGCAAACATCAAAACATTCTCTGTATCTATGAGTCTGTTTCTGTTCTGCTTGTTGGTTTATTTTTGTTGTTGTTTTAGATCCACATATAAATGAAATCATATTGCATTTGGCTTCCTCTACCTGACTTATTTCACTCAACCTAAGACCCTTCAGGTTCATCCTTGTTGTTATAGATGACAAGCTTTTATTAATTTTTTATGGCTGAGTAATATTCCATTATATATAAATACACCACTTCTTTTTCCATTCACCTATTGATGGACACTCAGTTTGTTTCTATATCTTGGCTATTTTAAACAATGTAATAATGAACATATGGATGTGTATGACTTTTTGATATAGTATTTTGGGAATTTTCAGATAAATATCTATAAGTGAAATGTTTGGGTCCTTCTTTGTCTCTTGTTATATAGCCTTTGTTTTAAAGCCTATGTTATCTGATATAAGTATTGCTACCCAAGATTTTTATTTTATGTTCAGTTTCATGAAATATCATTTTCCATCCCTTTATTTTCTGTGTGTATCTCTTTCGAGCTGAAATGAGTCTCTTGTAGACAGTATATGTAAGGGTCTTGTTTTGTTATCCATTCAATCATGTATGAATTTCCATTGGAGCATTCAATACATTTACGTTTAAAGTAATTGTTGATGGATATGTATTTATTGCCATTTTATTATTGATATTTTAATTTTTTTCTCTTCTTAAAAAAGACCCCTTATCATTTCTTGCAATACCAGTTTGGTATTAATAAACTCTTAGCTTCTGTTTTGTCTGGGAAGATCTTTATCTATTCTGTGATTTTAAATTATATCTTTCCTAGGAAGGGTAATCTTGGCTGTAGGTCCTTGCTTCTCATCACTTTGAAAATCTCTTGCCAATCTTTTCTGGCCTGCAAAGTTTCTGTTGACAAATCAGCTGAAAGTCATGGAGACTCAGTTGTAAGTTAACTAACTGCTTTTCTCTTCATGCTTTTAATATTCTCTCTGTTTCTTTAACCTATGGCATTTTAATTATGATGTGTTTTTGGTGTGGTCCTCTTTGGGTTCATCTTGTTTGAAAATCTCTGTACTTTTTGGATTTGTATGTCTATTTCCTTCACCAGGTTATGGAAGTTTGCTGTCATTATTTTTTCACGGAGGTTTTCAATTCTTTGTTCACTCTCTTGTCCTTTTGACACCCCCGTGATGCAAATATTGGTCAGTTTGAAGTTATTCCAGGGTCTCCTTATACAACATCAATTCTTTTAATTATTATTTTCTTGTTATTATTATTGAGTGTTTTATGCTTCCTAACTTCAAATTTCTGATTTGATCCTCTACTTCATCTACTCTGTTGATTCTCTTTAATGTATTCTTTATTTCAGTTAATGTATTATTCATTTCTGACTGGTTCATTTTTATATTTTGTTTTTGTAAAATATCTGTCTATATGTTTTCTAGATCTTTGTTGAAGTTCTCAGTAAGTTTATACATTCTTCCTCTAAGTTAACTGAGCATCCTTATAACCAGTGTTTTGAACTCTGCATCTGATAAATTGCTTATCTCCATTTTTTAAATTATTTATTTATTTATTTATTTGTTTGTTTGTTTATTTTAGTTCTTTTTCTGCAGTTTTGTTCTATTCTTTCATTGGGAACATGTTTTTTTGTCTTCTCATGTTCACTTCCTCCCTGTGTTTGTTTCTATATATTAGGTAGAGCTGCTATGTCTCCTGGGCTTGGTAGAGTGTTCTATGGTTTCTAGTGGCACAGCCTTCCCAGTCATCTGAGCTGGGTTCTCCTGTGTGGGCTGTGTATACCCTCCTGTTGTAGTTGAGCCTTGATTGCTATTGGGACCTCAGTGGGAAGGATTTACCTTTGACCAATTGCTATGACAACTGGCTGTAACCACTGTGCAGGATGATTTGTGCAGGGGCCACCCCACAGAGCAGGACTTACTTCTCTGGTGCTGTGGTGCCTACTGAGTCCATCCCTATAGTGTGTCTCTTATAGAGGTGGTTAGGTGGTGTTTTGATGTGATCTGTAGCTGTCAACTCGGTTTGCTGGCTCAGGAGCTTCCTGGGAGATTCAGGCCATGGTCAGCCTCCATCTGTGCCCCTGACTGGAGCTGCCAGGCATAAGCTACAGAGCAATCTGCATAAGGCTACTACTTGTGCTGGGTTTAGAAGTGCCCAGGTAAATCCAAGTTATGAACAAAGTCAGCTGCAATAAGTGCAGGGCCTGGAGCTACTTAGCAAAGGCTAAAGGACATGCTGGGAGCAGATGCTGGTTGCTTGAAAGATTTTTAGGAAAGTCTGAAACATGAGGCAAGACAGGCTGTTTATATGGAAAATCCACTGGAAACTGCGTAGGTGGGCCCAAAAGTTGGGTAAGACTGGGTCTCAAGGAATCATCTGAGCAGTGATAATAGTGTTATATAGGTTAATGGAGACCCAAGTATGGTGCCCACCGGGCCACTCTGGAATGGGGTGGTGGTGGGGAGGGGCTCACCAAAGGAACAATAGCCTTTGCCAGCACTCCTGTCTGGGAGAAAGTGGCCTCTCCAGCTTTTGACAATTCTGTTTAACCTATAATATCCCTTGTGCCTTTCAAGCTTCTTCCTCAGTGCTAGAGCTCAGAAGGAGTGAGTTGGAGTAAATCCCTGCAGCAGGCCATTAGGAGTTAAGCCAGGGACTTCAGAGTTTCTCCATCCCACCCAGACACAATCCCTGCTGGTTATTCCAGTCAGAAGTTACGGGAACTTCTCTTCCTGGCACTAGAATTCTGGACTGGAGGCCCTCTTGTGTGTGTGTGCGTATGTGTGTGTGTGTGTGTATCCTATCTAATAAAATAGTAATATGCAAATTGACCATATCTCCACTATACCCACAAGTCACACCCACTAGCCAATCAGGAATAAGTGTGCAAATTGACCCAGCCAAGATGGCTGTGGCCACGGAGCGAGCAAGAGGCTTGGGTTTCCCTGGCAATGGAGAAGCCAAGCTTTCTGCCTGCCCTGGCAGCCCCAGGCCTCTGCTCAAGGCTACAAAGTTTCAATTATAGAAGATAAATAAATCCCAGATACCAGGGCCTCCAAATGGGTCGCCGGTGGGGCGTGGCTGGCCTGCAAACCACCTCAGGCCCCTCGCTCAGGCTTCCCCATGCCCCAAGGGAACCCCGACCCTTTAGGGCAAACCAGCCAGCCCCCACCTGTGCACCAGGCCTCTATCCTATCTAATTCTATCTAATAAAAGTATAATATCCAAATTGACCACCATTCCAAAACACAAGATGGCTGCCCCCATGTGGTCAATGATGACTACCTTTATGTGGACACAAGATGGCCACCACAAGATGGCCAGCAGGGAAGGGTCATTGGGAGGAAACAGGTCTGTAAGGGAGGGCAGTTGTGGGCCATCAGGCCAGAAGGGGAGGTAAGTTGGGAGGGACCAGGCCTTCAAGGGAGGGAAGTTGGGCACAATCAAGCCTGCAGGGGAGGGCAGTTAGGGGTGACCAGGCTGGCAGAGGAGGGAAGTTGGGGGTGACCGGGCCTGCAGGGAAGGGCAGTTAGGGGGAACACAGGCCTGCAGGGGAGAGCAGTAGGGAGGCAGGTCTGCAGGGGAGGGCAGTTAGGGGCAAACAGGCTGGCAGGGGAGTGGTTAGGGGTGATCAGCCTGGCAGGCAGAAGCAGTTAGGGGCAATCAGGAAGGCAGGCAGGTGAGCAGTTGGGAGCCAGCAGTCTTGGATTTTGAGAGGGATGTCTCAGATTGGAGAGAGTGAAGGCTGGGCTGAGACACACATACACCCATGCATGAATTTCATGTCCTGAGCCTCTAGTGTGTGTGTGTGTGTGTGTGTGTGTGTGTGTGTGTGTGTGTGTGTGTTTCCTTATATTTTCTCAGGTAACTTTGCTAAAGGTCTATTAACTTTACTTTTCAAAGAGTTTGTTTATTTTCTTTATTGTTTTACAGTATCCTTGATTTTTTTCTCTGGTGTTTATTGTTTATTTTTCTCTGCTCATTTCAAATTGCTCTTCAGGTGTCTAAGAAGTACATTTAGTAACTGGTTTTAGATCTTTATCAATTTCTAATATTTGCACTCACTGTGATAAATTTCCCACTAAGCACCACATTTTCTCATTCCACAAATTTTGACAGTTATATTTTAATTTTATTCAGTTCAAAATATTTTTAGTTCCTCTTGAAATGTCTTCTTTGACACCCATGCTTGTAGTACTGTGTTTGATGTAAAAATTCTTGATTATTTCCAACTATCTTTTTACTATTCTTGTTTAATTCCATTGAGATATAGGAACATATGTCATATGATTTTTTATTATCTTATATTGGATAAGGTGTCTTTTATGGCCTGGAATATGGTCTATCTTTTGAATAGTTCATGTGAACATGAGAAGAATATGTATTCTGATGTTACTGGAGTACTCTACAAATATCAAGTACTCTGTCAATTAGATCAAGGGGACTGATAGTGCAATTGAGATCATTTATCATTACTGTTTTTTCTACTGGCTTGATCTATCAATTACTAAAAGAGAAATGTTTCAGTATACTATACTGATAGTGCAGTATCTTTATCTTCTTTTATATCTATGTTTGCTTCACACATTTTGATGCTCTGTTGTTAGTTTATGAACTTTTAAGATTGTTATATCTTCCTTGAGAATTGACCCTTTTCATTATATTGACCCGTTTCATTATATGATGCATCATTTTCCTTGTTCTGAACACTGCTTTGTCCAGCTTACATTTGATTATTTGTAGCATGGTGTATCTTTTACTATCTTTTAATTTTTAGCCTACCTATGGTTTTATATTTAATGTAGAATTTTAGACAACATATAGTTGTGTCTTTTTTTAACCCACTGTGAGAGTCTTTGTCTTTTAATTAGTACATTTCACACCATTCACAATTAAAGTGATTATTCATATAGTTAGGTTAATATCAATCACTAGAGGCTTGTTGCACAAAGATTCATGCAATAGGCCTTCCTTCCCCTGGCTGCCAGCACCAGTTTTCCTCTGGCACCCAGGACCCAGTCCTTCACTCCAGCCACAGAGGAGAAGCCAAGCCTCTTCAGTCTTCAGTCTTCAGTCTCCGCTTGGGCCAGAGCCTTCAGTCTTTGTTCTGTGCCTGAGTATGCAAATTAACCAGCCATCTTTGTTGGGTTGATTTGCATACTCTCTCCTGATTGGCTGGTGGGTGTCATGGAAGCATGGTCAATTTGCATATTTCTCTTTTATTAGTAGTGTAGTATATTTGTAACTATTGAATCCATTGCACTTGTTCTTTTAATTTTTTTTCTTGTTTTTCTTCTCTGGTTTCAAATGAACATTTTATATGATTCTATTTTATCTCCACCCTCTAACATATCAATTTTACCTCTTATTTTAAAGATTTAGTGGTTGCCTTAGAATTTCTAATAAATATTTTAACTAGTCTATCTTCACAAAATCCTATACCACTTCATGTTACCTATAATAGTATTTCTAATTCTTCCTTCCATTTCTATGACACTGCTGTTATTCATTTTACTTAATAAAATATGATATACTCATCCAATGCATTACCATTTTAAAGTTATTTTTTAATCAATTAGAAATAATAAACATTAAATTTCTTATTGTTACTTATTCTTACTGAAAACTCTTCCTTTCCAAGTTTCTGACCTACATAACTTTTCTTCTTCTTGAAGTACTTCTTTAAACATTTCTTGCAAGAAAGATGTTATGGATTGAATGTTCATGTCCTCCCAAAATTCAAAATTCAAGTGTTAGCCCTCTCACTATGATTGCATTTGTAATGGACCCTTTGGGAGATACTTAAGTTTTGTTGAAGTCATAAAAGTGAGGCCCTTATAATAGGAATTAATGACCTTATAAGAAGAGGGAGTGACACTAGGGAGAGCCCTCTGCCATGTGAGGACTCTACCAGAATGTGGATATCCACAACCTGAGAGAACTCTCACCAGACACCAAACGTGCTGGTACCTTGATCTTGGTCTGTGAGATCCAATCTCTAGAACTTCACCAAACAAATTCCTGTTGTTTAAGCACTCGGTGTATAATATTTGTTAGAGCACTCAGAGCTGACCAAGACACAGGCTTGGTGATGATGAATTCTGTTTTTGTTTGTCAAATAATGTATTTCTCTTTAACTTTAGAAGTATAATTTCACTGGATACAGAATCCCATGTAAGAGTTTTTCCTTTAAATTTTTAATATTTCACTCTACTCTTTTCTTGTTTGCATAGTTTTTGATGAGAAATTCACTCTAATTCCTATTCTTATTACTCTATAGGTAATGTGGGTTTTCCTCCCCCTTTTTTTGGCTTCAGTTTTCTGCAGTTGAATATGAAATACCTAGACAATGTTGGTTTATTGTTTGTCTATTTGTAGTTTATTTTTTATTTTTCTGAATGTATCCTGGTTTATGTCATCTCAGCTTCTTATATCTGTGTATGTCATTAATTTTGAAAATTTCTCAACAATTATCAGTTCATTTTTTGTCTGTTCTGTTTTATCTTTATTCTTCTTCTGGTATTCCAAATACAAGTATGTTACATCTTTGTATTGTCTCAAACTTCTTGGATGTTCTTTTCTACCCCTCTCCCCTTCTTTGCCTTTCAGTTTAGGAAATTTCTATTGACCTGTCTTCAACCTCACTGATTCTTTCCTTAGCTACTTACAGTGTACAGATAGCTCATCAAAAGCATATTCAGGACTTGTTAGTGTTTCTTAATTCTACATACTGTTTTGATACTTCCTTAGAGTTTCTATCCCTCTGCTCACATTCCTAATCTGTTCTCACATGTTATTCATATTTTCTATTAAAACCCTGAACATATTAATCATAGTTATTTTTTAATCCAGTCAGATAATTCTAACATCAGTATCATTTATGGATCTGATTCTTTTGCCTGCTTTGTCTCTTAAGAAAAGTGTGTTCTTTTTTGCCTTTATGCCACAGTTTCTAATTCTTTGTGGAAAGCTGCACATTGTATAGAGGTAATAGAGACTGAGGTAAATATGGTGTAAGAATTTATGTTAATCTAGGAATTGTTAAGCTAGGATTTGGACTATGGCTAATGTTTGGTATAGCTGTCTATTTCAAAAGCTTCACATTCCTCCATGAGTCTTTTATATCCATCTCCTCTTCTGAATTTGGGCTTTCCTAAGTATTTTTATTCAGAGCGTCTAGTTCTTTCAGTTTTATTATTTGTAATCGTCTGCTGTTTACTGGAGTCCAGTTGGTGTGGTAGTATAGTTTGGGGAGAGTGTTCTTTAATCTTATGATTAAATCTCAGTCTTTTGTTGTCCTGTGTCTCTGGACAAGTGTTTCTTCATTGGTGCAGCTTCCTCCCCACTTTTAGGTAACTGGGAAGGACTGGCTTGGTAGGAATTCCTCCACATGGGATAAGACTCCTTGGCTATAATGTTTTCCTCTGAAGAATAGGCCTTTGTTATGAAAAACACTCTGGGCATATTTAACAATGCTGACTTTTAACCCCCTAGCAGATCAAGGAGGAGATCTTTGATTTTCACTGTGAGAATCTGGTAAGGTTCCTGAAGGTAAACCCCATATCACTTGGGGCTTCTCTGAAACTGCTACCTTCGGGATTTTGGTTCTCATACTAGTTCACACTCAGCCTCCAACAATTTGTCAAATTACCACTTTGGTATTCCCACCATTTTATGGTTTTTGCTCTAAGTAAATAGTTCTCATGTTCACCTTTATCCATGTTCACCTTTCTTTGAAAATTCTAGATGTGCCCTGCAAACTATTTTTCTGTGAGGCATAAGAATAGTAGTTGATTTTCACTTCATTCAGTTATGTCTTCTTTTCCTTATAGTGGTAACGTGACAATTCCCAAGCTCTTTGCATGTTGGAGCAGAATCCAAAACTCGCATCCTCCCTAGTTGTTAATACCATTTCTGACTCACACCATTTTTATGCATTAGTGAATTTAGTGAACAGCTATCATGAGTATTCAATGCCTATATGTGTAATTATTAGCAACCACAAATAACCTCAGGTAAGATTTATAAACAAACTTATTTTTTTAAATTTATTGGTTAATGAAATCATATGGGTTTCAAATGTCCATTTCTATGTTACATGGTCTGTATATTGCATTGTGTGTCTACCACCCAAAGTCACATCATCTTCCATCACCATCATATTTGGCCCCCTTTATCCTTAACTCTCCCGTCACCCCCTTCCCTCTGGTAACTATCATAGTGTCTGTGTCTATGAGTTTCAGTTTTTATACTACATGAATGCAATCATATGGATCTTAGCTTTTTCTGACCAATTTATTTCTTAAGGTCCATTCACGTTGTCGCAAATGGCAATATTTCATCTTTTCTTATGGCTGAGTAGTATCCCATACTATAAATAAATAAATATATATTTATATATATATATTTATTTATAATCACAAACTTCTTAAAATTCATATAATCATTATTCAGGAAACAAAAGCTGAATTTAAAATTTTTCATTTTAGAGTCTTATTTAAGATTTCTAATAAGTTTGCATGTTCCTATTTGAAATTTTTATTATGCCCTGAAACCACATTAACTTCGGTGCCTCAGGCTCCTTAAAGTGGTTGTTTGGGGCAAATGTTAATGAAACCAAGGCCACAGGTTTAATCCCCATAGGGATCAATTATCTTCAAAGTTCTACTGCAACATTTGCCATCCTTTCACAAACCCTAACCTGGAATTTTGCAAATGGATATTATTGCCCACTGAGGTGATGCAATTAAACAGCATGAATTGAATTACTTTTAGGGAACAAGAACTCACTGTACATGTAGTTTAGTAAGGAGATCAGCAGTTCCATAATCTTATAACAACAGGGCATTTAATATTTATGCCAGTTTTTAGACCTGTGATTAGTATTAGACTATCCCTTTAAGCAGTAAATGGCTAGAACATGACATGACATTATGCATCCAATGTGAAGGAAACATATACATAGAATTGGTAGTTAAATGTGTACATTGTGGAGTGATAAAGTGACATTCTACATGCAAAGGAATAGGTTTAAGAAATCTGCAAAAAAAGTTTCCTTCATGATTTTTCTATTATCAGTTGTGCAAATATAGTACAGATTTTTTACAACGAATTGTGCATTTTAACCAGAAGATTTTCTTTATATTATTTCATTTAAGAAAAAATAAATAAATAAAAGACTCACAATCTCAAACTTACTTCTCATCTGGACATTTTTTATAAGAAAGGAGTTAACAAAGACAAGCAAAATATCAACGTAATCTATTGGTCTGTTAAGTATTCTACAATCTCTAATGATTAGCATTTGCTTAACCTCTCCCTCTCAATTCATTCCTTGTCTTATTCTATAAACATTTTAATGTTGCTATTATTTTATATCATCATTATATACTGCCTCTCTTTTTACATTCTTCCCTGTTATATTATTTAGTTCCCACTAAAACACTCTACTAAAATGTGCTAGTTTTTGTGTCTATTATGTCCATTCATTGCTATCAATGACCATCTCCTGATTTCATCTACTCATATAAATAAAGAATGGCATTGACCTACAATTACAAATCCAAAAACAGTTTTGGTCCTCCTCTTACTTGAACGGTATGAGGCATTTGTTAATGTTGGTTTCTTTCAAAAACTTTTTCTTCTATTAGATTTGATGACATCACTCAAGATACCTTTAATTTTTACTAAGCATTTTTTCTTAGTTAACTTTGTTGGCTCTGATTTCTCTGCTTCCCTTTTATGTCTCTGGTTTTCTCTACAGGATTTTTAACTTTGGGCTTTTATCTTTCTAGTCACAAAGATCTCTGAGCAATCTCAATCATTTTCATGTCTCCTACTCTTGCCTTTATACTTGATGTTTGGATTCCAGATTTCCATCATGCCCAACCCTGTCTGCAAGCTCATAAACTGGACAGATAGAACATGATTAACTCCTCAGTCGTCTCTGCTATTCCTGCCATTTCACAAACAAATCAGTTGTCAGTTTTTCTCAACTGTATCTCTTCAACAATGTCTAGTATCTGGTATCTCCTTTCTAATTGTTGTTGCTATTACCCTAGAGCAGACTATATCCACAGCCTGATTTATAATAATAAACTCCTAAATAGTTTTGCCTCCAGTCCTTCACAATCCATCTGGCTTTTACTGCCAGATTGATTTTTCTAAAATGCAAATCTAATCCTGTTTGTTCCTGATTAAAACCCTTCAATGCTTCTCTATTTACCACGGGATAAATAAAAACTTTTTGGTATGATACATGAGGCTCTCCTTGACCTGGCCCCAACCCTGAAGCTCCTGGTTCCTCTTTCTTCCCCCATAACAAATCCCTTACAGTTTCCCTGCTGTGACAAGACTGAAAGTTATGCCTGAGCTTGTTTCTCATAGGTTAATCTTTGAATACCTCACACTCAACTCCAACACACATGCAAACACATCTGTACACTAGAAATAGCTCCAAAGTACCTAGTGGACAGTTACTCATAGTCTAAAACTTAAATCAAACATCACCTTTTGTCTACAAACATGACGTCTCCTAGTTTATAAATCTATTTTTGGGCACCACCAAACCCCATGTTTTCTATTAATATTTCTATGTTTAATTTTCTTACTGGACGCTGCATTCTTTAGCAATAGATCTCATATTTATCTCAGCATTCCTAGAACATAGCATGGTTTCTGGAGAATAAGTAGGCCTGTAAAATAGTTATCTGGCCTGTAAAATAGTTATCTGGCCCTGGATGACATTTCTCAGTGTTAAAGCACCAGCCTGCACACCGGATGGTAGTAGGTTCGATTCCCACTCAAGGCATGTATCTGGATTGCAGGTCCCACCACGGACATAGTGCATGTGGGAGACAACCAATTGAGGTGTCTCTTTCACATGGATCTCTCTCTCTCTCTCTCTCTCTCTCTCTCTCTCTCTCTCTCTCTCTCTCTCTCTCTCTCTCTTTCTCTCTCTCTCTCTTGTCCACCTCCCTTCCACTGTAAGAATCAATTGAAAAAAATATCCTCACTCCTCAAGGTGAAGATAAATAAAAAAGTTTTTGGAACTGAAGTTTTTATTACTTGGTAAAATAAGCACCTAGAATTCAAATAATTTTATATAATGTATGTTTAAAAGGATATAGCTACTCAAACAACTATATGAAAATTGAAAGGCAACTAGGGCCATTATTTAGAAAATTATTACATTCCTGGTTTGGCCTCATGGAATCCAAAGTAAAGTTGGACAGAATGAGGAAGAGGGTCTTAAATATCAGAAGATGTCTTACTTCTAAAAAAATGCAGTAGCTGTAGTCTCTTGGATCCAGATATTATATCCATAAAGCATAATATATAAAAGTAAGGTATAAAACTATTACATTTTAATTGTACTTGATAGCAAAGGACTTCCCTACCTTTCTTTTCATTCAACATTAGCTAACAATCTTAGAATTATGGCAATGAGGGAACACAAGGGGAAGAGTGGGTAGAATAAATTAATTTTAAATACTTTTTTTTGAGATAGGTATATGCTTGGAAGTTGTGTTTCAACCTAAGGAAAATTGAGAATAGGCCAAAAAAATCCTCATATATGTTCAAATATCTGTGTTACTCCTAAATTCTCATTGCTATCCTTTCTCCCTATATGTGAAGCTGTATAAGATTCGGGCTGGGTTTTAATTATCAATAAATGAAATCAATAAATGAAATAAAATGAATACAGTAAAATGAAAATAACTATTTTCTATAAAGTATGTAAATCATATATATGCTGATATGAACTATGTAATCAACCTTTAACTCCATGTGATTGACTTTATCCAGTTTCCTAACTTTGATCTGGATGCACATTTTCAGATCTAGACAGTTAGACTGACCCTACAATGGAAATGAACTACCATTTACTCTGATAAATTAAACACTTTGCCATGTATTTGTCAATATGTTGGAATGCCTTCAAAAAGAAGTCTGCTTTGTCAGCAAGTAGTGGTTTATTGCTCTTCCCTTCTAATTTCCCCTGGGTGAGTACACATTTAAGATTACAGCAAGAAGAAATCATCAGGTGTCAGATTGTCCATCTTCCTCTTCAGCTACTGCCTTAGTCCTCATTAACTTGATCACCTGTCTTGGGGGAAACTTTGCCTTACCTCTTAGAAGTGCAGGATGTGCATGATTTTTAAAGAAATACTACCCACATAAATGCCTAGAGAAAGTCCCCTTTATTACTTTATATTATGCTTGACCAACATTACCCAGTGGATGAAAATTTCAAGAAAGGCGTCTTCTTCATAGGAGGTCATATGACTAAAAAGGTGCATTTTGCTTTAACATATTTTTCACCTGAATGTCGATGAAAGTAAATACACACAGAAAAAGAATGCTGACTCGTGTGAGGTTAGAGGAAAAGACAAAAGGGATGGACTTCATATGATAAAAACATAGATGAGCAAGAAAGCATTTACAGAGGAGTGCAGAGTTCATAATTAGAGAATGCAATGCTTCAGGCACAACTCATCAGTTCACAGAACTGGCTCTGGTCTCCACCTGATATCCACTCAAAACCTATGATGCAGGATTTAGGCTTTGTTTTTTAAATCCAGGTAATGCAAGGGGTATGTTGTGAGATGAATTTCGTTTTCTTAGTCATGTTGCTATATATTGATCAGTCAATTAACTGAATATATGAAGACTAAATTCTATGGAACAGGTAATAGAAAAAATAACAATACTCCTCCCAGGGTATAATTTTCAAAGCATGATAAGGCACACCCAATATTTAACATGTAAAATAATCCAATGGCAAAGCATGGATAACTCAGACATTTGACTGGTATCTCAGACAATTTTACACTATATATTAAGCTTACCTAATAACTCTCCCAAAGGTCTATCTGATAGAAATGACACTAATATTTTTTAAAATAAAAAATAGCTTCAATGTTTAAAGTTATAAATGAAATTCAAATGCATTAATTTATTTATATAGAAACACTTATGTGTACATATAAATAGTATGATATATATGTGCACACATATATACACATACATAAAATTATATCATACTTTTTTTAAAATAGAGTATTTTAACTGGCCTAAAAATATAACTGTATTACTTAAGAGGATGGTTTTTGGGGTCAGGAGAATCTCTGCTTACCACACATTCTGGATTTTAATCCTAGCTGTGGTATTATGAGCTATCACTTTGAGAAAGTAATTTAATGTCATGCTTAAGTAGATGACTAATAGTTTCCCTGACTTGTTACCATGTAGAGTTCTTTCTATAAAGAATCAGCAGCAAGATTTTTTGGAAATATACAGTAAGCTATTCATCCCTGTTTACCATTTCACTACAATAAAATCTAAACTCTGTACCATGGCCTACAAGGTTCTACACAACTAGAACCTGTCCATTTTGTATGCTATTTGGCACCTTTGTTCCCATTCTTATTACTATTCCAAAATATTCAGGTCATGTAAATCTCAAAATTATTCTTACCTTAGGGCTCTTTCCACTGCTGTTACTGTCCTAGAAATTTTTTTCTATGAACCTCTTAGTGAATGGCTCTTTCTCTCTTACAGATATCCTCTCAAATTCAGGACCTGAGAGAAGCTTCCCTATCTAGATACCCAGTTTGAAGGAGCTCCTGATTTATACATCACCTTGTGAATTTCACAGCATTTATTATAATCTCAAATTATCTTTTGAACTTACATTTAATTATTACCTACTAGTAATAACAAATATCTAAATAACTAAATAACTTTCCTCGTGAGAATAAAAACTTCAAGATTGAAAAGAATCTGGTGTTTTTACCATTGTATTCCAAACAGTGTGGTAATGTGGGATATGCAGGAAGATTCTGAAATATGATTGTTGATTGAGTGAATGAATGCTTTTGTTCATTAGCATATGAGAAATAGAAAAATATGCAAGAGAATCCAAATTCTAACTATAACTATTTAGATGAAAAAAAATTGTTATTATATATACCAGAGGACTGGTGCACAAAATTCATGCACAGGGAGTGTGTGTCCCTCAGTCCAGCCAACACCCCCTCCAATCTGGGACCCCTCGAGGGATGTCTGACTGCCTGTTCAGATTGGGCCTAAATGAGCAGTCGGACATCCCTCTCACAATCGGGACTGCTGGCTCCCAACTGCTCACCTGCCTGCCTTCCTGATTGCCCCTAATAGCTTCTGCCTGCCAGCCTGATCCCCCCTAACCATTCCCCTGCCAGCCTTATTGATGCCTAACTGCTCCCCTGCCAGCCTGTTTGCCCCCAACTTCCCTCCTCTGCCAGTCTGGTCACCCCTAACTGCCCTCCCCTGCAGGCTTGATTGACCCAAACTGCCCTACCTTGCAGGCTTGGTCCCTCCCAACTACCTTCCCCTGCTGGCCATCTCATGGAATCCATCTTGTGTCCACATGGGGGCAGCCATCTTGTGTGTTGGAGTGATGGTCAATCTGCATATTACTCTTTTATTAGATAGGATAGAGGCCTGGTGCACAGGTGGGGGCCAGCTGGTTTGCCCTGAAGGGTGTCCCAGATCTGGGTTGGGGTTCCCTTGGGGCTTGGGGTGGCCTGGGCAAGGGGCCTGTGGTGGTTTTCAGGCCGACCACACCCCCCGGCAACCCAAGCAGAGGCCCTGGGATCTGGGATTTATTTATCTTCTATAATTGAAACTTTGTATCCTTGAGCAGAGCCAAGCCTCCTGCTTACTCTGTGGCTGCAGCCATTTTTGTTGGGATTTATTTATCTTCTATAATTGAAACTTTGTATTCTTGAGTGGAGGCCTGGGCCTGCCAGGGTGTGCAGAAAGCTTGGCTTCCTCCTTTGCTGGGGAAACCCAAACCTCTTGTTCGCTCTGTGGCTGCATCCATCTTTGTTGGGTTAATTTGCATACTCACTCCTGATTGGCTGGTGGGCATGGCTTGTGGGTGTAGCAGAGTGATGATTAATTTGCATATTGCTCTTTTATTAGATAGGATACATATATGTACAGATATATATGTATATATGTGTGATATATATATTTATTTATTTTTAGGAGAGAGTAGGCATCATCAACTTTCCTTCAAGGTATGGAACACTTAATGGAGAAAAGTCATATACAAGTTTTGCATTATGAATAAGGCTATTTGACAAGAAGCACAATAGATTAAAACAAGAAGGATCCATGAATAAGGGGAAGCCTAAGAAAATATTTCAAAAGATATAGGGTCATGATGGTTAATTTTGTGCATTATCTTGAGTGGGCCATGGATGCTCAAATTAAACATTATTTCTGGATGTTGTCTTTGACAGTATTTCCAGATGAGATTAGCATTTGAATTGGTGGGATTGATGGAGGAAATTGTCCTTCCCAATATGGTTGAGCATCATTTGATCCATTAAAGACCTGAATAGAACAAAATTCAAAGAAGAATAACCCTTCTTTTTCTCTCTCACTGATTGAGCTGACCATCCAATTTTATCTTCTCTTGACCTTGAATTAGGATTTAAACCATGGGCTTCTCTGGTTGTTAAGCATTCACACATAGGCTGAATTACACCACTGGATTTCCTGGGCTTTCAATATAGACAGCAGATTCTCAAACTTCATAAATGAATGAGCAAATTCTTTACAATAAATCTATTTGTACTGTTTCTCTGTAGAACCCTGACTAATATAAGGGTAAAAGTTATTAAATCCTCTGTGTTAATTATACTGAAAGGATGGGGAAAAATGCATACACCTGTTATAGTTTGTCAGAATTCAACTAGTTATTTTGACAATGAGAATCAAAGGAAAGAGAAAAAAATTTTTCCCAAACAATACTGGTAAAACCTGCTGACAAAAACAATATAGAAAGGAATAAATCAGGACTAATTTTATGGGTATGAATGTTCAAAGTCAGGATGATAAGTATTTATGATACTGAAAATAGTACTTGAGATAGAAAAATCAAATAATGCAAAATTTAAATATTATATGCCATGCAATTTAATATATTAGTTAATATAAAATAATTTTAAGGTACAGGTTCAGATAATAAATTATTTGTTTTTCTGGAGTGGGTTTAAAGAAAGAAAACTTTTTAGTTTTATACAGACTATCTCAGGAAAACAAAGTTTTTAACTCACTCAGTATACATGTAGGTGAGTGCTTGTCACCTTCATTGTATGCATGTAACAGCATCCCCTTATATCAGAATTCAACATTCAATAATGTATTGATTATTTATATATGTCCAAAGTACAGATTGAGACTCATGAACTTACAAGAAAAATCATAAAATTAACAATTTATGTTATTGATTTACTAAGCCAATTTTTGAAGCAGAGGATATACAAAGTACAGGACTCTAACTATTGTTTTAATATAGCTAATCCAAAACTTAAAATCTTCAGTGTTGTATATTGGCTATTCTGATAGAAGATAATTTAATTTGATTGCTTGATCTGTTGCTAAATATTTGACATCACATATGTCCAAACAAGGAATCGTCACCTGCTATTGACCTCATATGATATTAATACAAACCATACAAACAATACACAGCTTTCTCTCTCACACACACACAAACACACACACACATACACACAGTATAAACTATCTTTTCTTGAACTCTGTCTCTTTCAAAAACTCATTCAAATGTAATAATTTAATTAATTACTCATTCTATATAATAAAAGGCTAATATGCAAATTTTATGACTAGGAGTTTGACTGGGAGTACAACCTGGAGTTCAACCAGGGGGTGGGGCTGGCCTGCCAACCACCCACGGCCCCTCCCCCAGGCCAGGCCCATCCCCAATTGGCCCCTCCTCCTGGTTGTCCTCACCCCCACCCCTGATTAGCAACCCCACTCAGATCGACAAGGCGCAAGCCGGCCGGACCCCACCTGTGCAAATTTGTGCACTGGGCCTCTAGTTTTATAAATAAATAAATAAGTGTAATTGTTGATTGGATTTTATCCCTGATAATGGAATCAATATTAAATGCATCACAGTGTTTACATAAAAACAAATATACAACTATAAACTCTGGCACTATATAAATCACTGGAAATACAGATGCACAGACTCCAAAGAAAAGATTATGCATGGCATCCTTAGAGCAGTTTGTATTATTAGGTCTACACTTTCTTTAATCTCTGTTCATTCAATTAACAATGTGTTACATGAGGGTTTGCTCTAGAACTGAAGGCATATTTCAAACAAATCACTTTCTTCATGGTCTTTGCCTATCACTCCTCTAATTTGGGATAAACTATATGCCAGAGACAAACGTTTCTTAATCATCATTCTTTTCTTATCCTTTTGGGTCAATATTTGGGCTACGTTTATATCCTTTTAACTATCACCTAAACAGTTTCTCTCATGGTAATGAAAAATTCTGGATCCTACAATAAAATCAAATCATTTTTAGTATGGAAAAATAGACATATTTAAATACATATTAGGGTTTATACAAAATGTTACAGCAGCTAGTTAAAATATACAATTGAATTCTCCAGTTGTTTTAGCTATGTCCCAAATCCCACGGTTCTCATTTATATATCTATGGAACTTCTGAATGGATTGCCAAGTAAATACAGCCTTTTTCATTTGTTAAAATTCCAAACAATTGCTACATCATAGCATAGCACTAGGCACTAATAAATGCTTGAACAATGTTTCATATTAATATATAATCAGGTATTATACTAATGTATATCTTTATATATAAATGTTATATTGGTACATTTATAATAAATCTGAACATTTCTTATTCTATAACATAGAAACAAAAGAATGTCTAAGCTAAGCCATGTGATCCTGCAGTGTAGGTCATATTAAAATGAAATGAGTTTTTATCACTTCCCAACTGAACTCGTTATTCCATTAAGGTAGATCAAATTGCTTATCTTGCCAGAGATTGATTACCAACTAACTGTAGAATAAGCCAATAAAAAATGAAGGGTTGGGAAATGCCTTGAAGTTTACTGAAACATCTTTATTAAATATCAAGGTCTGTAGCATAAATACTCACATGAAAATTGTTTTCAAAAAATGTTTTAGATGCCACATGAGGTGGTAATGGAATTCTGACAAAATAAGAAATCTTAGTGATTCTGTAGTAAAACTTAAGGTGACCTTGTAAAGAACCTGCATAAACCATTCGATAAAATTCAGATTTTCTGACATTCTTTACTGTTGCCACAATTTGACATGGAGTTGCATTAAGTCAGATGAAACTATGTGAATAGCTATCCTTCAAACATTAAACTCCTTTTTCCCCTCTGCCTTCCAGAGCATGAAATAGCTGCCTATCCCTGCTGTTTGTAGGTTTCTTTGTCAGGTTGCAAGTGGGTATTAATGACCTGACTCTCACAGCATTTCAAAATTTATTATATCTGTGGTCGTCCTCAGATAACAAATATTTCTATATTCAGGCCTAATAAAGTTAGTAAAGACATTAGGATTAAATGTTTTCAAGACAATTTGTTTTACATTTTCCCACATGTGGCTTTGTATACAGCTTCTGAAATGGCAACTCCAGAGCTGATTCTCCAAATCCCAGGAGTAAGTTAGTGCAGCATCTGCGGTCTAAATTATGTTGGCTCCACCAAGCTCCATGCCCTTTACAGAATGATTGGCTGATACGTGGCTACTTGGTTTTATCAAACAGGTACTTCTGTTTTCTGGAACAGAAATTCCAATGAGCCTCCAGGATCTAAAACCACTTAGTAAACTAAAATTCCACATTTATCTCAGGTTTTACAAAGCTCATGACTTTAATTAAATTTATTGTGGTGACATTGGTTCATAAAATTATGTAAGTTTCAAGTGTATAATTCATGATACTCTATTTGTATAGCACATTGTGTGCAGACCACCCAAAGATATGTGATTTAATGTTTTTAAATCCTAAAATATTAGCACATAAGCACAAAATATCTACATCCCAGGTAACTTTGGAAAGCTGAATGTGTATGAAGTAAATGTTGGAAAGGATTCACCTAAGATAATCTGATGATAATGCTTCAAAGAGTCTTTTCTGTTTCTACTTGCCTGATGGATGCAAATCAAATTCCTTGACCTTAGGAGAGTGATCATAAAATGTAATCAAAGTTTCCAGATCGAAAGGCCCTCCAAATGGTTCACTAGGCAGCTGCATCAACGCTATAAAGCATCATAACTGTTAAGATAGGTCATGTTTCAGGAAAACAAGATGAAAACCTTTTGCTTAAAAACAAATTTGTCAAGTCCCAGGAAAAGAATGACAGCTATATTTATATGGCTTCCAACCCCAAGGAGTTCCAAGCAATTTGCAGATTTTTTAATGTAATTAACCTCCAGAGTATTTATGTTACATATGTTTAAAAGCTGGTTGCAAGTACTATCATAATACTTCTCAAAATGAGAAGTCTGAGGGTTAGTACATCTAATGAATTAAGTCAAAATTACAAACAAAATATTAGTGTAGGTTTTTAAGTATGATCCCATTTTCCTTCTAATAAATTCAAAATATTTTGACCATTCCCTTCTACCTCCCCAAAATATGAAAAAAATATACCAGAAAGAGGCTAAATTACAGGCCTCTATTATTTTTAAATAGTTTAAAAATGGAGGACAGTGTGTGATTTCCCAGGGGAAATGTAATCTATCAAGTTTAATGAATGAGATATTGATAGAACCCAATAATAGGGAAGAGTGGCAGTGGGGCCAACACTTTTTTCTCTCTAAAGAACGCAAAAGTAAAATAATTCCTGTTGCTAGCCTTTTACCTGTTATCAATTTAAATCAAGAAACCAACAATTTTTTTATTAAGCACCACAACAAAGAAAAGGCATTATGAGTTAGAAATATAAAGAGAATTAGACAAGATCAGTGTCCTCAAGGCAAAAAAGTAAAAAATGTAATCTATTACAGTGTAGTTTAAACTACTATAATGAGAAAAGAGATACAATAGATAACAGATGATGTCTTGGACTGAGTTGGGTTCTCTCAAATTAGTATAGTAAACCCTAAAGCTCAGTCTGACTTTATTTGGAGATTCATTCTTTAAGGAGGTAATGAAAGTAAATGAAGTTCTTACATATTGAGGGCCAAAATCTGATAGGACTGGTGTTTTTATAAAAAGAAGAAGAGATATCAGAGATCTCTCTGCACACACACACACATAGAGGAAATGACATATGAGAACAAAGCAAGAAGTGGCCATCTGCAAGCTAGAAAGAGAGGCCTTACCATAAACCAACCCTGATGGCATGTGGGAACCCCTTTCACATCCCGCGTGGTTCAGGGTTCCGGTTCAGGGTTCGGGTTCTGGAGAAGGCTGCACACAAATGAAAAGAGACTTGGAAAAGTATTAATTTGGGAATACTGGGGGCCTGGCGGGAGCCCACCTCTAGTGGGCGGACTACCACCTGCTCTGGCCTTGCTATCCCTTTTATTGAGACTATGGGATACACCTACAACCTTTAGGCAGGAAATTCCAATAACAGAAATTTACATGAGGCAAACAGAGGTGGAGGCTGCTTCAGCTAACAATGTTTCAACTAAATAGTGAGCGAACTACCTCTGACCTTTCAGAGCAATGAAGGTTGTTGACCAGCCTTCCAGGTTCGCTGTCCATATCTTTCTAATTAATGAGACAATGATCAGTTTCCGGCAATGGCTCCTTGATCTTGGACTTCTAGCTTCTGGAACTGAGTTGTTTAAGCCACTTTGTCTGTGTTACTCTGTTACGGCACTCCAAGCTAATATAAATAGTTGATGATGATGATAGATGATACATAGATAGATAGATAGATAGATAGATAGATAGATAGATAGATAGATAGATGATAGATAAATAGATAGGTGATAGAAAACAAGAGTTCAAATAAATTCTACCTACAGATACAGCACAAAGCTATAGAAAAGAGCAAACACTTGATGGGGTCTTAAAAGAAAATTAGGATTCCTTTAATATACTAAAAGATCTGCCCAATATAATACTTCTTCACATGATTTTGTGTATCTGTTATTCTGAAAATAAATACTAACATTTTTTAAATCTTTATTGTTGAGATTATTACAGATGTCCCTCTTTCCACCCGTCCCCCTATAGCTCCCCTCCACCTGGTTTCCACCTCACCTCAGGGCCTTGCCACTCTATTGTCTATGTGCATAGGTACTGCATGCATGCATATAAGATCTTTGTCTAATCTCTACCCACACCCTCCATACCCCTTTCCCTATGCCTGTCTGTTTCATTTTCAAGCTCCTGATTCTATTCCATTCACCAGTTTATTCTGTTCTTCAGATTTTTTATTCATATGATTTTTAGATTCACTTGTTGATAGATATGAATTTGTTGTCATTTTGTCATTCATAATTTTTTATCTTTAACTTTTTTTCTTCTTCCTCTTCTTAAAGAATACCCTTCAGCATTTCATGTAATCCTGGTTTGGTGGTGATGAACTCCTTTAGCTTTTTCTTGTCTGTGAAGCTCTTTATCTGACCTTCAATTCTAAATGATAGCTTTGCTGGGTAGAGTATTCTTGGTTGTAGGTTCTTGTTATTCATCAGTTTGAATATTTATTGCCACTCCCTTCTGGTCTGCATAGTTTCTGCTGAGGAACATATTGATAGTCATATGGGTACTCCCTTGTAGGGGACTGTTTTTATCTTGCCACTTTTAAGATTCTCTCGTTGTCTTTTGCCCTTGCCATTTTAATTATGATGTGTCTTGGTGTGGTCCTCTTTGGATTCCTCTTGTTTGGGGTTTTCTGCACTTCCTGGACTTGTAAGTCTATTTATTTCACCAGGTAGGGGAAGTTTTCTGTCATTATTTCTTCAAATAAATTTACAATATCTTGCTCTCTCTCCTTCTGGCATTCTCATAAATCGAATGTTGGTATGCTTGAAGTTGTCCCAGAGGCTACTTACACTACCTTCATATTTTTGGATTATTTTTTCTTTTTGCTCTTCTGGTTGGGTGTTTTTTTGCTTCCTCATATTTCAAATCATTGACTTGATTCTTGGGATCCTTTAGTCTACTATTAAATCCCTGTAAATTATTCTTTATTTCAGTCAGTGTATGTTTAATTCCTGTCTGGTCTTTTTCTATTTCTTTGGCAATATCACTAAGATTCTTGAAGGTCTACCTAAGTTCCTTGGAGGTTTCTAGAAGATTCTTGAGTAACCTTATAATTATGGTTTTGAACTCTATATCCAGTAGTTTTCTTTCTTCCATTTCTTTCATTTGTGACATGTTTCTTTCTCTCCACATTTTGGCTGCTTCCCTGTGTGTGTTTCCATGTATTGGGTAGCTGCTAAGTCTCCCTGAGTTGATAGAGTGGCCTTGTGCAGTAGGTGTCCTATAGGGCCCAATCACCTGAGGTGGACACTCTTAGTGCACCCCTTTGTGGGCTGTGTGCACAGTCTTGTTGTAGTTGAGCCTTGATTGCTGTTGGTATCACTGGGAGGAATTGACCTTCAGGCCAATTGGCTATAGGGACCAGCTGGGAGTACAGTGGGAGAGCTGCTGTGCAAAAGACTCACTTAGGGGCAGGACTTGCTTCCATGGGACTTTGGTTCTCACAGAGTCTGCCCCTTGAGTGTGTTACTTATGAATGTGAATAGTTGTAATCTGGTATGGTCACACACTTACCACTGGGTACACTGGCTATTGGATCTCCAAGGAGGTACAAAGTCAGCCACTGCCTGGGGCCACCCAGCAGGAGCTACAGAGAGATCTGCAGATTCCACCTCTTTGTTTGGGGTTTGGAAGTGCCCAGATGAGGCCCAGCTGTGAAGAAAGGCAGGCTGGTGTTGGCCTTGGGCCTTTTATTGATAGCTTTGGGGATCCCTGACCCCGCTGCAGCTTGTTTGACAGGTTTTAGGCTGTGAAAGAACAGGCTATTCATATGCAAAAGCCACTGCACACAGCTTGGGTGGGGTTGTAAATTGGGTGGGGTGGGATCTCAGGGAATCTCCAGTGCAGAGCAAACAGAAATGTCTGCCAGTCAGCCTTGCACCAGAGAGGTCCCAGTACTGGAACAATGACTGCTGCAAGCACCTCCATCTAGAGAAAGCTGCCCCTGCATTTCTGCCCCAATGCCAGACAGTCCAGTTTCTCCCCATATCTGTCTGGGTCTCCCAGAGCCTTGCCTGGCACTGGAGCTCAGAGTAAGCAGGAACTTATAAATTCATTTTGTGGTGCTGGCCTTTTAAGAGGAGTAGCTGGGTCTCTAGCAGCCTGTGTGTCACTCAGCCCCAATCCACACTTATTTTTATACTCCGTAGTTCTTACCACCCATAGGAACTTCTTTTCCCAGCTCTGGGACCCTGGGATGGGGTTCTGGTGTGGGGCTGAGACTCCTTGCTCCTCCAGGTGGCCTCCAAAGAAGCAATCTCCCTCCTGATTAAAAAAGCAGCATAGCTGAGTGCTGAACCAGCCAGTTCCGCGCCTCCCTACCTCCTACCAGTCTCAATATTCTTTCTTCTTTATTTCTCTAGTTGTAGTACTTCCACTGAGCCAGCTTTCCTGTGGTTCTGGATGATAGTTGTTCTGTATTTTAGATGTAATTTTGATGTGGTTGTGGGAGGCAGCAAGTGCAGGCATTTACCTATGCCACCATCTTGGTTCATCAATACTAACATTTTTAACAAATGATCATACATTGTTCTTTCATATCCGTTTTATTCTGATTTTACCTCAAGCCTTTCTCCGTATTATAGTGTCAATGTCCTTCAAATGGAAACTCTTCCTTTGACCCTAAACCTTCCCATTTTTTAAGGGTTGAATTTCCAAACACTGCTTTGCCTCTCACATGCACTTCCAGAGAAACCTTGCTATTTGGGTCTTCTCTCTATTTCTAAAATCAATCCTTTCAAACATCTTGGCAGAGATGGTACTTCTGTTATCATGGAAGTGGAGCATCCACTGGTGAAAGTGGGGGATATCTTTCCCCATTGGGTGTGGGGGTCATCATCTTATGATATTTATAAAAAAGAATTTTCTAAGACTCACATAGGAGAATGATTTTTATTTGCATGGAGTTATATCCCTCCATTTCAAAAGACCCATTTCCCTTAAGCCAGTTATGGAAAAGATGTACCTGGGGATTCAGTAGAGTTAGAAGCAAAGCAAGTGTCCAAAATTTCTGATCCATGGTGTTGAGAGAACCCAGAATGCAGATAAGCAATAGAGGAAAGAGAGAGAACCTCTTTGTTTAAGAGCTTAAATATGAAATGTTCCCACTTGCAATGGCCATGTTTACACTCTGACCAATGACCTGTACCCAGGTATGATTGATAGGCAAGGACCCTCTCTTCCTCATTTAGACTTTACTGGGAATGCCAATAACATTCAGCCTTCCCTCTATTCCTTTCCAGTTAATTAATAAATAATTAGGTTAACTACAATGGTATCACTACTACAATTACTACTCTACTACTACTACTACTACTAAATGTATATGTCTAAGTACATAGTATTTTTATGTGTATTATTGTATGTATTAATCTAAGAAAATCATGCAAATGTCTTTAATCAGATTTCAAATATGAAAAAATAAAGATTTAAAGAGGCTAAGTGATTTGCTAAAGTTACTCAGTGACTGTTTGGTGAATAGGACATAAGAAAACTTCTCAATTGAAAGTCTATTTCCTTCTACTGTTTGAGGCCTAATGGCTGGCATCCATTTACTCACCTATTTCTGTTAAGAGCCTACAATCTTTGTTTGGCAACACATATCTTCAATTCTCAGTTTCTACATTTGGGTGGAAGGCAGCCTAGGCTTAGGTCAGTCATTATATTCCTTTACTTTGGCCACACTGATTAGTTTAAAATGATCCATGAGGCCGATTTATTGCTAATCCCAGGGCTTTTGTTAAAGTATCTTGAAGAGGTGTATGTTCTCTCCCACTAAACTTGAAACAAGAGGGAATGAAATGGGAATGGCTACATCCATCTCATTGTGTGCAGCATGAGAATGAAACCAATAAAGGGAGGAAAGCCAAACTAAGTAGAGGGACAGACAAAATGAATCTTGAAGATACCATTTGGCCAATGAAGACATTTGTATCTCATATTTGAAACTATTGTATAGTTTGCCACAATATTACCTGGACTATTTTTATTCACATGAATCAACAAAATTCCCCTTTCTTGGTTAAGCCAGTTTAAGTTAGTGTTAGTATTGTATTTGTCACAACCTAGAATCTTAATTAAACAAATTTCCTCTAAAACAATTCTCTGGGAAGTAATTTCTATCAATGGCTATACTAATCTATGAATGTATATTTGAGTTATGAGCTTCCTTATTAAGATGATATAGCGACTCAAAAATACAAATATAGTGATGGTATCTCAAAGCTAGGATACAAAACAAACAAACAACAACAGTTACCTCAGGTGGCAGGCATTAAGTGAAATTTGGCCCTATAAATGAGAAATGTAGAACTAAAAGCAAAATAATATGCTTTAGAGTGAGAAAAAATTATAACAGGACTATTTTTAAGTACAGAGATAAAAAAGGAAATAAAATACTAGGAACCCAATATGAGTAAACTGAGAAAGAAGCTCAATAAAGAAGAAAATAAAAAGTCAAAGATTATAGAGTCTAAGTTCAAAAGAAACTGGCTTATTTTCTGTGGTAAGTGGTTACTAAAATAATAATTTCATTCTCTCCCATTACTAGTGAGTTTAGAGTCTCATTTTGGTGGGATGCAGGGAGCAAATTAGGGACAACTAAGGAAAGATCTATTGAGTGAATGCTATTGAGAAGAGTATTGTGAGCTTCAAGATAACTTAGCTGTTGAGGGTTTCCAGTGGTACAGCTTATGTCTAAAGAAAAAGCCCACTGAGAATAAAATGGCATACTCACCCTTGTATTCTCAGTACCTAGGCCAATAGTAGCACAATGACTCAGCAATATTTTATTGAGTAAACAAATAAATATGGAAGCTTCAATTTAATTAAAACTTATTAAGTGGCTTAAAGAAAAGAATCAAGCATATAATCTGGGTCATAAGAAGGGTTAATTAGCCTAATATTGAGTACTCATAGGGATTACAAAGTAGATAGAGAAGTGGAAAGAATGGTTATCTATAAAAATTCATGTGATGTTTTAAATGTACATTCAATTAAGTACTTAACCAAATACTATATATGCATGTGATTTTTATTATAAGCACTTATATTATAGAATGAATTTGTTCTTTATTCAAAAGGTTTGGGTATACAAATCTATTCTGAATTATATGAGGGAACTCTAGGCACCATTGAGGCAAGCAAGGTTGAGATTCCAAGGACATGTTCTAACCATTAGTTTAAGTCAAAGAAAATTAATTGTGCAGAAATAGAGAAAATAAACCTATTGAGGAAGCACAATGACTGAAAAACTGCCTGTTTTTATTTATTTATTCCTTTATATAATAAATTAAGGAGAATATCTAACCAACCTAAAAGAACAAACTGTTTTCAAGAACTTTATTTGGGCCATTTTCATATACACATAATACTATGCTAATTTTAAATGAGTCTCAGCTTTTCACTTAAACATGCCAGCAGGAAGTCTACTTGGCAATACTTCCATGGATGTTTTCCCATTTACTGTATGTACTTGAGAACAACAAAACTGCTTTCTATAAAAAGCATCATATAATTCAGACTTTTCAATGATCTAGAAGGGATTCTCTCTAAATTACTCTGAATGAGTAAAAATTTACTATAGTCTTTCCATATCAATTTTGAGTACCACTGCCTTCTCAGGGAAGAATTCTAAAAACATTAAGTAGGGACTGCTGAATCTCTTGCTAAGACCTTTTGGCTTGCCTCCCAGGATTATCATTGGCAAATTCAAATTGTTCCTCTACATGTGTTGTCCTGATCAATTCCTCCTTTACTGGACCCTTTGATGTTTCTGGAGTAGATGACTACTGCCAACTTCTAGCATCAATACCTTGTATTTTAAGCACTAACACTGTATTGCAGGCATCAGGATACTGTCTCATTTAAAAACTCTATGCTCTAGTGTTATTCTTAGCTTCATATTACAGAGGAAGAAACTGGTATGAAGAAGGGTTAAGTAACTTTCTCTGGGTCAAACAATAGTATACGGGAGAATTAGAATTCAAATCCAGATCTGATTTGAATTCTGGTGTGACTCTAAACCTGTACTCTACGGCGGCAAGGAGTAGAAAATCCATGATCTTAGTCCATTTGGGCTGCTACCGCAAAATACCATAGGCTTGCAAACAACAGAAATTTACTTGTTACAGTTGTGGGGACTGGGAAACTCAAGATCATGACACAGCATGGTCACGTTCTGGTGCAGGCCCTTTCCTAGTCTTGCCTACCTCTCACGGTGGCTAGAGAGCCCTGTTGTGTCTCTTTTATAAGAATACTAATCCGTACATCAAGGCTCCATCCCCATGAACTAAGTACCTCCAAAGACTCTACCTTCTAATACCATCACATTGGGCATTAGGATTTTAACATGGGAATTTTGAGAGAACAAGAACATTCAGATAATAGTATGTATCTCTCTACATGTTTTTATGAAATTTTACTAGAACTTAGTCATGCCCACTTGTTTACATATAATTTATAATTTATGATTGCTTTTGTGTCATAAACAGCCAAATTGAGTAGCTGCAACAGAAACCACGTGGCCCACAAAGTTGAAAATATTTACTACCTGGCCTTATACAGAAAAAAATTTTACCAACCCTCACTCTAGCGCCTGTCTCATTAAGCCATCTTCTCTCTAGTACTCAATAGTATTGTCCAAACTATTTTTCATTTTGAAAACAAATTTCATTAGAATTTCAGTAGTGATGAGTAACCAGTTCTGAAGAGTCAGTCACTCTTTAAATACAGAAATAGCACTTTGAGACAATTTCCATGTATTTCTGTAAAGTTCATTATTTTGATAAGTGCATCTTTGAAAAATTCCAACAATTTAGTGTACATTTCTTTAATATGTTTTTCAAAAGTTTGTTTACACTTTATATTGCCTGAGAAAATCATTTTAAGCACAATCTAACCCTAATTAACTGGTAAGTCATAACTGTAGCATAGAAGACATTGTCTGGGACATTGTCCATGAATGAATAATACACACCAAAATATTATTGGATTTTCATTTGAAAAATTTCAAATAGCAGTTTCACAATAGATAAAATATCCAATATTCCAAATGTTCTTTTCCAAATGTTAGATGAAATGAATGTGATTTGAGGGCAGTAGCAGCTGGAATGAACTCAAAGAAACAAAGGAGGATTGAGATGGATGATTTCGAAGGCTGTTAAATATATGTAGTATAAAGGGAAGCTTTGGACCTTCAATAGAAAAAGCCATTTTGCAAAGTTTAAATATGAACTTTAGTAAAGATATGTTCCCAAAGCACATTTTAGGTAAGAAATGAAACTTCCCATCCTAAAGAGTAAAAGATTTTATTTTTTACCAAAAGTCATTCCATTTGATCCTTTTGTGGTAACCTATGTTCCATTTTTTCAATAAACTCTTAATCTTTAAGAAAATTTTCATTTTGAATTTTACATACGTTCCACATTTACTTAATTAATTTATTTATTTGAAATCTATTAGAGGATTGTAAGCTTCACTATTGATCTGTCAAAGAAAGCCACTGATGCAATACAAGCAACTGCTTTCTCAAGCCAAAATTGATTGAGAGTGTCCCCTGTATAAAAATGAAATGCGTTTCTGTGGATGCACTGACGCTTCACCATCTGTCCAACATCTCAGATTTACTCTCCCAGATAACTTCATATTTCACCCTGCAGTCCCTAAAGAAACATCACTTTAAACAGGGCCACATGGAAAAATACACTTCAATAACATTTGAAGGTCTTGCATTTAGCTGCAAGGGCCTCTAACCTAAATGACTGATGTGTCTAGAGAGAAGCTCCATTTGAAGTTATGGAAATGGGGAGGAGCAAATGCAAGGGATGGAATGTATAAAACATGAAATGATGGCAGTAAAAGACATAGGGATTTACAGATAAAGCCAAAAGATGCTGGCAGCCATCTATCAGTCTGCCTTGATGAAATAGGTATTGGAAATTAACTTGGGAACCTTATGAATTACATTCAGTCCAAGCTCTGGGCTAAGCACTTGTCAATTTCAGCTGCTATTGCAACCTATTACTTACAGACTACATGGCTGGCAAGCTAATAGCACTGGATAGTATTAAAGAAAATAGGAGAATAAACTGAATGCAGCAAGGCTTGTCACTGATAGAGCATGCCTTTCTAAATTCCAGGGTGAACATGCAAAGTCTCCACTGTTCACTTGCTCCTAGGTGAGCATTTAAGCTTACATATCATCATTTTGTCTAAAAAAGAGTCTTTCTCAAGGATTAGTCACCAATCAGCTAGGCAGCTGAGAGCTTTTACTGGTGTTTCTAAGGTCTTTAAAATAAGCTTGGAATTTAAACATTTTAAAATTGTCTTCTTTTTTGCCCTGACTGGTTTGGCTCAGTGGATAGAGAGTTGGCCAGCGGACTGAAGGGTCCCAGGTTCAATTCCAGTCAAGGGCACATACCCAGGTTGCGGGCTCAATACCCCAGTGTGGGGCGTGCAGGAGGCAGCCGATCAATGATTCTCTCTCATCATTGATGTTTCTATCTCTTTCTCCCTCTCCTTTCCTCTCTGAAATCAATAAGAATATATATTTTTAAAAAGTAAATAAAAAAATTAAAATGTCTCTTTTTTTCATAGTTGCTCTCTGAAGTCAGAGGCCATCACTGACCATTCAGTTTTACATTCTAATAAGACCAGTCTTAGTGCTTTATGTTACTTTCCTTTTAATTATCAGTCAACTCCACATTTACCTAGGCAGCATGTAATTCTTACACTTAAGAACAAATGAAGGAAGAGGTTTTAGTTTATTCTGCCAAACTTATGTCTCTATGGCCCATCAACTCTCTATGCCTGAGTACCTTCAATCTTATCTCATTTAAAAAGTTTGGAAGATGCATCAGTAAAACAAAACCTTTCTTTAAGATCAGCTCCACCAGTGTTACAGGACTACATTGTATTTTTCAACTGATAAGCTTGTTTAACGTTGAAATATTTTAATAAGCAAGCACATTCAGGGTAAATGTCAGCCAGAGTGATCTTTGAATAACAGATGCTAGTGGGTATAGCAAGGGGGGAGAAACGTAAAAGCGCCGAAAAATCAAGCAAGGCCAAATTAGAACAAATGTTTGTCAAGTACAAAGGGCAACTCTTCATCTGATGGAAGGGATTTAATTAAAAAGTCACTGAGAGAAGCTTTCTCTCAAGTACTGGTCCCATTCTCTTCAGATAAGCTAATGAGCCTCATTGAACTTTGCAGAGCAATGCTGAACCAATAATACAAGGAAGAAAGAATTTACAAAATGTGCTGCTGTGCCTCTAACATTCAAGAGGGTCAATTGCCTATGCCTCTCCAGGTCATAATAGAGAAGTGCTGTGACAATTTAACTTCTGATTCTCCTTCTGAGTGGCCAAATAGGTAAATAGTGGAGAAAATATTGTTTAAATATGCCCCCTTTATTGTAACAATAAAAGAAATTTTATTGTTGTGCAGTAAATTATAAAATAAAAAGCACATATTTTACCTACCAAATCACCTGCAAAATATATAATCTACACGGATTATAATCTAATTCCATTCCTGGTAATTTTCCAATAAGAAAAATCTATTAAAAGTCATATTTTCTTCTTCCTCTTCTTCTTCTTCTTCTTCCTCCCCCCCTCCTCCTCCTCCTCCTCCTCCTTCTCCTTCTTCTCTTTTTCTTGTATTAGTCAAGGTCGCCTTGTAAATATGAAAGAATACTGTAAACATAATTTTGTAACAGTGATTGTGTAAGAAACACACAAATCCCAAGGAAGCTGGAAAGGAAAAATCTGAAGTCATTTACAAATTGAGCTAGAAGGAAAGGTACTCTAAACTCTTCTGATTGTTTAATGCTTTAGTGGCTTTGTTTGTGCATTTTATTTTCCTTACAGGTTAGCCTTTTGCAGAGAATTCATGTCTGGTATTGAACTCCTTGAAAGAGAAATAAAACACATATGGAATAGAGTAGCATGTGGAATCAAATTGCAGTATGCATATAGCGGAGCTTTTCTGATACTGGACATTTACCAAATACCTTTAGGAAAGTTTCTTTTGTTATCTGACATAAGCAAACACAGGTACTATACATTAAATCTGTTAATTAAAGCTTCCCTGATCCTCTTACCACCTTATGAGAGAAACCCAGAAGACAAGACCTAGTGGCAATAGGTTAAATGAAATACAAATTAAAATCTTGAAGTTAACAGGCATCACTGTCATTTTTAAAATTATGTAAAATACACACAGACATAAATACAAACACACACACACACACACACACACACACACACACACCAACCACATATACTCCAGAGAACCTTAGTGAAAGAAATTGGATTATTGTACTCTATTAACTTTCATGTTTTCCTGTAGGCCTAGAGAAAAACATCATTTTATACAAATTGTTGCAAATTTTCTGACTCAACACCAGAAAGTATACAACAGTTAATGCAGACATGCTTATTTTGCCTTTGGTTGGTATGGAGGATGTCAGAAAAATCTCATTGTTTTTACTTGAGTTGAATTTTTGGTTCTGAATCCATAGGTCTGATACCCTTAGGTGTTACATGGAATTATTTCTGCTACTCGGCCGCAGTGGGAAACTAGAGTTGGTGCCTATCTCTGAGATGAGACCCTGTTTAATACTGTATTACTGTAAACTAATATTGTAGAGTGAAGGAATTTCACAACTAATATTGTAGAGTGAAGGAATTTCTTCCACCACTCTAAATCAGTGGTTCTCAACTAGGAGTGATTTTGTCCCCTAGAAACATTTCACAAATACTTGAGACAGCTTTGGTTGTTATAATTGGAGGGAAGGGCACTATGGGCATCTAGTGGTAGAAGCCAGGGGTGCTGCTAAATATCCTACAGTGCACAGGACAGTCACCTACAAAAGTGAATTATCCAACCCCAAATGGCAGAGTGCCAAGTTTTAGTAGTCTAACTCAAGAATGTGAGATGTTTTCCTGACCTTGCATTTTTCAAGGTATTTCTGAAGCCATAGATATATTGTTTCTGTGGCAGCCAAATTGTTTTCATCCAAGCAATTTGCATGTACTGCCTCTTTCTATCTCCTGACAACACAGATTTGGCCTAGAGGTACACCAGAGACAACGAGTCAGCATAAGTGATTCTTCATAGCATGAAGCCATTTATTTAGCTACGCCAGTGTGCTGAGGCAGGGTGAGGGTGGGAGTGGATTGGAGGATTGAGATGGAACTTATTGGAAAGAAATGTTATCTACTATGTCCCCCTTCCTGAGGTCATTGCAGAATTATAGAATGGCTCAAGGAGTTTGAATCAGCTCTGTTGAGCTTGTCCTGCAATATTATCCCTTCTCTAGAAATAAGAGAAAATAGATAAAGTAATGACAAACAGGTTCAGTTACCTCCCATTTCTGACTTAATGCAAAAATTTTAGTAGATTTAATTTGTAATTTATGAAATGGTAGCTTAAGTGTTTTACTTACTTAAAAGCAACTGTTTAAAGTAAAGGTTAGTTTAAATATTATTGTACTAAAAACTAAAAATAATAAGGTCACCTGAGAAAGAGAGAACATACTAATTTTAGATCCTAAATTAAACCTGTGAACATGTACTCTTTGATAGTAGCTATCCTTGCATTTTGTATACCAGTATAGTATTTTTTTAAATTCATGGCTAAATATAATCATGAAACAATTCACTAGATCTTTGGAAGGGGGCTTAAAGACCAGTTAATCTAACCTTTTAAGTAGTGCATTTCTTCTCTCTCTCTTTTTCTTCTCTCTCTCTCTCTCTCTCTCTCTCTCTCTCTCTCTCTCTCTCTCTCTCTCTCGCTCTCATTTCTGATAGATGTAGAGTAAGTCTTATTGGAAAGCTCTAATGAAAGGAGCTCACTCAAGATTAAATTATATTGGTATTAGAAATAATTGAGCAAGTAATTTCTCTAACCACTCAAGTTTTTAAATTCTTTCTAAAATAGCTTTAGTACTGACTTTCAGTCCCTCCTTAATATAAGAAATATTATTTGAGTATAACTACACTATTTTTTTCTTAGACCCTTCATTCACTACTTCAAGAAATGGTACTTAAGGGTTAACCCACTTCAGATATTTGTGTTAGATTCTTGGAATACAATAGTAAAATAAAGTTGGAATGATCCTTTCCTTCATGGAAGATTATTCTTAAACAGCAGAGACCTGATTCATAAATATAAAACTACAACTGAATTCATATGCTATGCAAGAGAAGCACAAGTAACTGATATTTTAAAGAAGGCTTTCTTGAAGAAGTGATTTTTGAGGTCCAACAACAGAAACTTAGATCTTTTCATCACTTATAGCAATTAGAAAATATTACCTTATGTTAAAATGGTACCTCTCTTTCCATGGTGACTTTATAGTTCAATGGAGAGAAAGCTTAAAACTTCTTGTTAAAAGTTATTTCTACCCTTTGTCCATCCCTTAAATGCCAGTCACCAAATAACTTTAAATAAAGTTATCTAATTTTATCCTCTCAACAAATTTAGAGATGGTTATTATTTTCCCCTTTTAAAAATGAGGAAACTAAAACTCAGAGATGTTAAGTGTTTATTCAAGTTTTTGTTGATTATAAATCAGCAAGCCAGAAGCAAAACCCCATCCTCTAAGCCATGAACCACATTACATGGCTTGAAACAGCAATAATATCCACCTATAGTGTTCCTCTATCTACACTGAACTCTCTCAGTTTCCCTTTACCATTCTACATTCCACTGGTTTTTACAGCTTTCATTATCCTCAAACTTTTTCTCTCCTCTTATTTAAATGATACTGTATTCAGAGTTAATTGAAATCTCTAGGCATGCTTTGACAAGCATGGTATAAATTGAACTACTATTGCTCTTTCTAGATATTATATTCTTTTTAAGTCCTAATTCAGATCCCTTTTTTAGTAACTATACCACCTTTTGGATCACATGAAATTCCCTGTCTATTGAAATCTTTGTCTTATTTTAATACACTGTGATATTAAGCTGTCTCTCTCCCTTACTATTCATTTGTACCACTTCACAAGACAGCAGTTGTTTGATTGTAGGACATTTAAAACTTTTACAAATTTTTCTTGTATCAGGAAAAATATGTCTCCTTTTACATACCAATATCTAATCTACTGACCTGTGGTCCAATTTATCTATTCATGTGACACTTGACAGTGAGAATAAAAGCCAGCATTTTTAAATGCTTTATTGAATTACCTGATTTTGTCTTCCATTATATATCAAAAACTATGAGTTATCCCTATGAAGTATCAAGAGAGTCTGTCTCACAACAAGCAACCATTAGGAATCAAAATGCCTCCTCTAACTTCCTAGCAAATATGTAACTATAACTGCATGCCTATCTTTAGTTTTCCATTCTTTCATTTCTTCACTAAACATTCATTGAATACAAGGGAAAAATAAGCCAAATATGTACCCTCTATATCTTGTATTCAGGTAAGAAAAACACATACCAGAAATATTATGTGATTCCATGCCATGCTAAGCATATTATAATAAAATAATAGAGGGGGGGTATTCTAAACTAGACTAAAATCAAAATACCTAGTCTTGCTAAACTGATTTCTAAAAGATGAATAAAGGTTACCTCAGAAATGGAGGGGTGCAGAAATATCAAGCCATGTACATACAAACGCTAGAGTGGGCAGAAAGCCCTTTTTGTGAATGGATTTTTGTTCAATATCAGAAAGTTAGAGAATAAAAAGAATTGCAACTGGAAAAGTAAGCAGATGCCAGATCATAAAATGCCTTATATGCCATGCTAAAGAGTTTGGGCTTTATCATGAAAGCTTTGGGAGTCATTATAAGATTTCGAAGCAAGGAAAAGACATGATTAGATTTGCATTTTAGAAAGCTCACTCTGGCAGCAGTGTAAATAATGGATTAGAAGAAAGTTTAACTAGAAGGAAGAAATCCAGCCAAGAGGCTGTTATAGGAATCCAAACAAGACAGGATGAAGGTCTAAATTAAGGAGGCAACAGTGAGAATATTAAAACTAGACAGATTCATAACTCATCTGAGTTTGTACGTAAATTTGTTGGCTGAATAAAAGGAATAGGAGCAAGAAAAGCTCAAGATCACCCCTGGCTTCTAATTTGTGTACTGTTATCAACTGAAAATAGCCAGAAACACACACAAAAATCAGATTTAGAGTGAGAAGATGAGTTGTTTTTTTTAACATTCTGGGCCAAACTATGTGTGGAACATTTGAGAGAATCAGTTGGGGGCAAAATATATTTGTCTGTAGCTCAAGATGGATTTGAGGGTGGTCAATGTACAAGTAGTAGATGAAGACAGGATGCTGGATAAGAATGCTAAGACTAAATATATCAAGTCATAAGAGAAGGCCAACTACAAATGTAAGGGAAACAAGAATACATGTAAAGAACCATCATGAGACATTATGAAAACAAGCAATATTTAGTCAACAAAATCAAAGATAATAAGTGCCTTAAGATAAAAAACCCCCATCAATGGTGACAAAAACAGCAAAAGGTCAAGATAAAGGTTAAAGTCTCCTTAACTAGAATTTCATTGGAAGGCTAAGAAGGGTACTTTCATGGGCCAGGGAGTAAATGAGAAGTAAATGAAACAAATTTAGCAATTACATCAAGAATATCTGTTAAAGATTGTTAACTGGATGTGGAAAAATGGTATAGTGCAAGACTGTGTGACTGATGTTTATTTGCTTATCTTATTTTGTTTTGCTCTGAAGTCATAACAGGAGATAATAGATTTAGAAGGGATAGAAGCAAAAAAACATGTATGATGCTTACAATGACTTTCCAGATGAGGTTAAAGACCCAAGATTTGGTGGTGACTCCAGTTCACACTCTGTAGAATAAATTTCAGCAGTCCTAGTTAGAGAGGAGATACTGAAGTTGCAAAACAGTCTCCTGGAGGTTTAGTAGTATAGAAAATAAAGAACAAAAAGAGAAAAGAGGGAAAGTGGGTAAAAGAATGTGTTGATTAACCTGTATAATACATATCCTATATAATAAAAGCCTAGGTGGCATCATGCCCTGGCCTGACGTCCTTGTGTGATGTCATCACAAGATGGCCACCACAAGATGGACACACACACAGCAGAGGTGGGGCCTGGGAGCCACTCTGTGCAGGTGAGGCCTGGGGTCCCATGGCTCTGTGTGGCACGAGGAGGCCAGTCCCAGCATCTCTGCTGCCTCGCGTGGAGGAGGTGGGGCCCTGCTAAGGAGGTGGATCATAGCAAGGGAGGGCAATTGTGGGTGATCAGGCCGGCAGGGGAGAGCAGTTGGGGGCTATGGGGCTGGCAGGGGAGGGCAGTTGGGGAAGATTGGGCCAGCAGGGGAGCAGTTAGGGGTTATCAGGCAGGCAGGCAGGTGAGCGGTTAGGAGCCAGCAGTCCTGGATTGTGAAAGAGATGTCCCAGATTGGAGAGAGTGCAGGCTGGGCTGAGGGATAATCTCCCCAACCCCCATGCATGAATTTCATACACCAAGCCTCTAGTTTATTGATAATTAGAAGCATGCTAGCTATTGAGGATATAATTTTGAATAAGGTAGAAACAGTTTCTGCCCTAAAACTATGAGTTACTGAAGACTAGTGTAGACAAGAAAGTTCATATAATAATCTTCTGTTTCTTTAGGCAGCATGTGTTAACTAACCAGCGTTAATAATATACCATGTTATAGACTAATGTATCTTTATTATTTGACTCACGGCTTTGAACAATAGTTTATTTCTTATCCTTGAAAAATAAGGTTTTCATCTCATTTATAATATTTCTCATCATCTCAAACCCATCCTTCAAAGTTGATAATTTATAAGTCCTACATTACCCATGCTTATATTATCTTCAGAAGTCATAATACCTAGGAGTCTGGGAGGTTTTCTCAGATTTTTTTAAACACATTCAGAAGAGATTATTTTTGTTTCAGAATAATCCACCTTTTTTTGGTGGTGGTGGTTGGGGGGGTAATAAATCTGTGACTTGAAGACTCGGCATAAGAGCTGCAGCCACAAGAGAGAGAAAGAAAAATAAAGAGAAAAATTTTGCATTATAGGAGTATGCTTCTCAATTTTCTTTTTCTTTACACATATTCTAAGAAAGTATACAGGTGGGGGAGGGGGATGTTTCTTTAATTTTCTGTCTATAAAGTTTAGGATTCCAGAGACTGGATGGTATTTAAATCCTTTTCTAGAATAAGCTGAGATATAAATAAATAAAATAAAATAGTAGTGAGAAAGTAATATATGGAGATTCAATGGAATGCTTAAAAGTGTTGCATCAGAGGCAGATTTTGATTGTAATAGTGTTGCTAAATGACCTTGTCATTTTTAGGGATAATTTATTAACAATGTAGAGAGAATTTTTCACTTTACAAATGTCTTGTACAATCATGAGGAAAGAGAGAACTGTGTTATATCTGATTGGGGTAGCAACTTCTGCCTGAAAAAAAAAAAAATCAGAGATGCAGTCTGGCTCAAAGAAAGAAATCAACCATCTGGAAATATAAGGTATTTAGAATATTCTAATTTTATAACCTCTTTCACTCAATATTTTTAAATAAATTCTAGGTCTAGGACTAGACCTAGAGTTTACTCAGATATAAAGAGAAAATAAATCACTGAAAATTGTAATAACCAACTTCTTCATTTTATAATTTATTAAGACATTTACATGAAAAGCACAATGATATGTGTATGAAAAAATGCTTTAACGTAAGAGTAGGGAACCAGAAGTTCTGACTGGAGAAACAGGAACATCTTAGAATTCAGTCTCAAAGCTCAGTGAGGAAGGATGGTTATGGGCTCTCTGGTCCTGGGGGTCTAGAATGTATAGGGGAAGAATTTGAGTCTGCTGATGAGATTTGTGTTTTAGTTCCACAAACACTATCACATAACATAGCATCAGAATTGATTTGACTTGCTGGTATTTCTGTTCTCATGGGTAGTAGTTGACTTCTGTATAGTTTCATTCTTTCTTCTTTCCAGTTACTTAATAACATAGCTCTGGCCAATATAAATATGTAAACACATTTACTTCCTTGTTTTTATTTTTATGTTTATTTGGTGTAATTGTATATTTACATCATTTTTTTGCTAAACCTTTGCACATGTACAAGGACTTTTGGGGGCCAAGAAGAGGATACCACCTGAACATATGTGCACTATAGGTATTCTTCTATATACCCAAATTATATTAGCTAATTATTCTTAGAGTGTTCAAGCACATGCACATGTGCACGTGCACACACACACACATGCATGCAAGCTTTCATAGATTTTATAACTTACATCACCAATCCAAACACATCACTAAACATAAAAGTTGAGCAAGTTGCTTATATAGGTTCTAGAGGCCTGATGCATGAAGATTCATGCAAGAATGGGCCTTCCTTCCCCTGGCTGCCGTACTGCCTTTGCTCTGGCCAGAGCTGCCGTTCTGACTTCCCATGCTGCCTAGAGGCCCAGAGTGACCCGTTCGGTGCCTGAGTATGCAAATTAACCCACCAGCTTTGTTGGGTTACTTTGCATACTCACTCCTGATTGGCTGGTGGGCATTGCAAAGGTATGGTCAATTTGCATTTCACACTGTTATTAGTGTAGATATTTTTTTGTTGATACTGTTGTTAATACCACAGTATTAACATTCACTCTTCTTATTTACTCTCACTCTTAAAAATATTCTATATTTAAGACATTAATAACAACATGTTAAAAACACAGATGAGTTATGCTAACAAAGATGTCCAGCCAAGTCAGCTACAGCGGGAAAGAAAAATATTGCAAATTTCATCTGCTTAAGTACAGTCAGTTATCTTCTTGAAAATCACATTCCTAATAGTTCATTGGAAATCTTTCACCAAAGGAGCTGCAGAAGGACACCCATGTATTACTTAGGCTTAGTGAAGAATCAATTTGTAATTCAGCTATTGATAAATAGCCATTGTTGCATGGAACTAAAATGGTTACCAGGCAGAAATGGAGTGTCATTTCATAGCAAAGACATCAAAACAGAAGTAAGTCACAAAGGGTCACAAGTAGACCCAAGAATTTGAAAATTACAAGGAAATGACAAAGAAATATTTGACTCTGTATGCCAGAAATACATAGATATGCCACATCTTTAAGGGAAGGGTCATTATTAATAATATTATCTTTTAATTTTTAATATAATATTATTTTGAATATATCTGTTAGTAGATTACTTAGAACTGCATTTTGAAAAGAAGTGATTTAATCAACCAAATATAAAACAATAGTCAGGATAAATATGTCAACCATTAGCACAATAACAAATGTTGTTATTTTTATTTTAGAAAACTTAGATAACTGACATTTAAAATAATTTGAAACTTTCCATCAAAATTCTCAGAATTTTTAACCATGTACATTTAAAAAATAAGTCTTGAAATTGAGAATCAGGATCAGACCTGTTTTGAAGGTCTACATACTTGTAAATTAAAGCCACTAAGGGTTAAAAAAGGGAAAATTGTGGTCACTGCTAGCTGCCCCTGTGCAATATAACTTAGGTTCCTTGGGGTGTGCCAATTAAGTTATACTATTTTTTTGTATAATAATGCTAACAGTAGGTATTACTTCTGTCAATGTTTATTAAACACTAGAGGCCCAGTACACAAATTTGTGCACAGGTGGGGTCCAGTTGGCCTGCCCTAATGGGGGCAAATCAGGCTGGGCTGGCAAAGGAGCCAATTCAGGGTCACACCAGCCGGGGGGGGGGGCCATGAGAGGTTGGACAGCTGGCCCTCCCAATTGGGGGGGGTGATGGGTGGCAGGGCCAGATGGGGGAGGGTCCCTGGGTGGTTGGCCAGTTAGCCCTGCCCCTGATCAGGGTAGGAGGACTGATCAGGGGCTGGGATGGAGGGAGGGGCCACAGGCAGTTGGGATGGCCTGATCAGGGCCCCAATCGGGCTGGTTGGCCATTGCAGTGCACATCATAGTGATGGGTCATTTCAGTCATTCCATCATTCTGGTCGCTTGGCTTTTGTATATATAGATGAAGTATTTTGATATGTGCTTTACCTACCTTTATTTTATGTAATTTTATAACAGCCTCATGAAATGGACAATTATAGCACCTCTTTTAATAGATGGAGAGTCAGAGGGCTTGAGAAGCTGACTAACTTGCTTGTAATTACAGAACTACAATATGCCAGAGTAAAGCAATACACCTGCAATATTTTTTTCTAAATGTTATCTCAAACTTTTGAACACTGGATTCTTTGATCTGAGTAAAATTCTAAATAAATAAGAGATTTGGAGCCAGGCTCTGCTTTCAAATGTGAAAATATCTGAATATGATATGAACCTTAGGCAACTAACTTAAATTTTCAAAGTCTGTTTCATCATCTGAAAAATGAGCATAATTTTAAACAACTTAATGAGTTCCTGTGATTATTAAATAAAAGGGTTTGTATGTTAGCATAGTGACTGGCAGATAGTAATCATCATCATTATCTTCATCATTTCTTGGCCTTGGTATCAAGTTCTATTATGTTGTTTGTTGTTTTTCTCTTAATTATAAATTATCAGACCTGAACAAGATCTTTTCTGATTTTTATCATTATTATGTGTGGTATTGGCAAAGTCAAATAAACTAACTTTGCTCATCCATAAAATAGAAGACATAAGATATTATATATTTTATCACTCTATTATTTAACAGGGAAAACTTTGTTTGCATGTGTAAAAGTAAATTTGCCTGGCCAGCAGCTCAGTGACTGAGTGCCACCTTTGTTTCTCAGTTAGGTCACATGCCCAGCTGCAGGCTCTATCCCCAGTGCGGGGGCTGTGCAGGAGACAACAGATCAATGATTCTCATCATGGATGTTTCCATGTCTCTCTTACTCTTCCTTTCTCTCTCTGAAATCAATACAAATATTTGAAGTCAGGCTATGAAAACACAGGGAACCAGTTTTAAACAAAACAAAATAAAACAAAACCACCATGTCTACATTAGCTGTAATAGACATTATCAATCAATCACTGCACTCAACTAGGCAAAAGTATCCTAGAATCCTTCTTTAACAGTGTTCCAAAGTCATTAACAATTAATTCGAGCCCAAGTGCTCATTGGTAGATGAGTGGATAAAAAAGATGTGGTACATTTAAACCATGGAATACTATGCAGCCATATGAAAAGGATCTCTTACCATTTAAGACAGCATGGAGGGACCTGAAGAGTATTATGCAAAGCAAAATAAGCCAGTCAGAGAAAGGCAAGTATCACATGATCTCACTCATATGTGGAATCTAATGAAGAAAATAAAACTGATAAACAAAATAGATCCAAAAATATAAAAGCATTGAACAGACTGCAAAATTTCAGAGGGAAAGTGGAGAAGGGTGGGAAGAGATCAACCAAAGAACTTGTATGCATGTATGCATAACCCATGGACACAGACAATAGGGTGGTTAAGGCCTGGGGCGGGGCTGGGATTGGGCTAGAATGAGTCAATGGTGGGAGGAGGACATATGTAATACTTTCAATAATAAAGATTAAATTAAAAAATTAGTTCAAGTTTTCACAAAGGATGAAACTAACTTGTCACCTTCTTAATCTCAAATTTTAGTCAAATATCTATATATCCATAGGAAAATTTACATTTACCTTCCTAACCTCTAAATTATGTTAACTGAATAAACAAATGTTGATTGATCAGGGTTTTCTTTGTTCTTATAGTTAAAATAAAAAACCAAATTATCATGACACTAATGTTGAATAGCTTTCTAAATTGACATCTGAAATTTTTAAATATTTATTTTTAGTTTAAATTTTATACTACACTAGAGGACTGGTGCATGAAATTCGTGCACAGGGTGGGTGTGTGTCCCTCAGTCCAGCCTGCACACTCTCCCATCTGGGACCCACTGGGATCAGGCCTAAATGGGCAGTCAGACATCCCTCTCACAATTCAGGACTGCTGGCTCTCAAACCACTTGCCTGCCTGCTGGCCTAATTGCCCCTAATTGCCCTCCCCTGCCAGCCTGGTCACCCCTAACTGCCCTCCCCTCCTGGCCTGGTCATCCCCAACTACCCTCCCTTGCCAGCCTGGTCACCCCTAACTGCCCTCCCCTGCAGGCTTGGTCACCCTCAATTTGTCTCCTCTGCTGGCCATCTTGAGATGGCCATCTTGTGTCCACATTGGGGCAGCCATCTTTGACCACATGGGGGTGGCCATCTTGTGTGTTGGAGTGATGGTCAATTTGCATATTACCTCTTTGTTAGATAGGATAACTAAAGTTATCATTGATAAAAATGAAAATTGGGTTTTGCAGTTTCTTCTAAATTGTTGGTTGTTGACCTTATAACCTATGTAGGAATTGAGTCATGATCATGATTATGCATATAAAATATATTGAATACTCAAATTAATATATTTTTATGTCCTCTATTTTCTACCACCTCTGAGCCATCAACTCAGAACCAAGCCAAATTAGTCATTCCCACCTTCCAAATCACCACCCAGTGTTCCTAATTTGCTTCATTAGTTATATTTGTTTATTTGTTGTGAAGAACTAGTGAAACATCAGAATCAGAAGGAAACATCTTTAAACTTCTTTTTTTTAATTATCCTCCCCACCTTCATAGTTGAAAAAGCAACCATTGTGGATAGAGCATTAGAATTTCATTTTAAAAAAAATCACTGATGAGCCCTGGCTGGGTGACTAACTTGGTTGGAGCATCCATAAAGCTTGCAGGTTTGATTCCAGAATAGGGTACTTATGAGAGGCAGCTGATCTGTTTCTCTCTCACATTGACATTTCTCTCTCTTTCTCTCTCTCGCTCTCCTTCTTTCTCTCTCTCTCTTTCTATCGCCTTGTGTGAGGATTAATAAAAAATATCTGATGATTCTGCTGCATGCTCTTAGGTCACAGGTTATTATCTCTGCCCCCACACTTTCCAGACATATGACTTCACAAGTCATTGGATATACTTGAAATATAAATACATCCATTATTATTGTGAAGAAAGTAGCTTGCATATTGCTTCACACCTGGTAGGAGTTTAACAAATGTAATTTTCTCCTTATATTCTACCTGTCCATCTTCACAAATTCCAGACTCAATGACAGTGGTGAAGGAAATCTTCAGTGCAACCCCAGAATCATGGCTGAGGGAGTTGAAGTGACTTCCCATTCTCATACTTTTACTTATCACGTTTCTCATATTGTATCCTCCTGCAGCTCGACCATATGCCCCTGTCCACACTGTAGTATCCAACTCACCATATGAACAACTGGTTTTCCTTTTGATCTTTGGTAAAATCAGGGAGAAAAATAACATTTACTTAGAACCTGCTATGTATATGTGTTTCATGTCAATGATGGCATTAAATTTGCATACTGATCATATGAAGTAGATATTTTCATCCCAGTTTTTCAGGTAAGTATACTAAGGTCTAGAATGTAATAAATTCATTCATTTGTAGTATGAAAACAATTCCAATTTCTGTGTCATTACCAAATTTATGTACTCTTCACTAATGTACTCCAGATTGTTAATTTCTTCTCTCCAATGGGATTGTAGAGTCTTAGAATGACACATTTTCAGGTAACACCTGCTAGGAAGAAATCAACAACTTCTAATGCAGGCTGTAGGGGAAGGCCAAGCTCAGGAGGAGTTCTCTTAGCTTCTAGAAGAATTCTTGCCTAAGGCTATATTTTCTAAGAGCGCTAGTTTTAATTCTAAGCTGCTGATTTGCTTCTATCCACAACCATGATCTTACTTGATTGCAAACTACTTTTGCAAGCCTCCAGATAAATGCTATAAATTCTCATTGCCCACTGACAATTCCTCACTAGTCAATTTTACACTTTCCCTGTGGTACAGAACAATTGATGAAAAGCAAAAAATATGACTCTGGCTCTAAATACTATTCTAAGAGATGGTTACATAAATAATAGAAAATAAAACAGGAATCACTAAAATAAATGTTTTATCTCTAATAGTCAATAATTTGAAAGAGCTAAGCCAATTTATATTTGACAATATGGACAGGTTTGAGTATAAAACATCAAACTATATACATGCACACACATGCAACAAAAATATCTATCACATTATATTTTTTGTGAACTTTGTATGCACATTTTTGAGTGACAAAAAGGAGTTTGTTCTGTTGTTATTTATTTGATTCTCTTGTTCCCCAATATAAAAATAGCACTAATGATGTTTTATTACTTACTACTGTGAAGAAATACCAAGGATTAATTAGATGTGCAAAAGTAATCTGAACTCCTTTGAAAAATAGCAATAATAAAGACTATTTCAAGGGGAAAAATAATACACACATAACTTGCATATATTAAATATGTTTATACAGAAACTATTTATAAGTACATGCATATTAAATTTATATTTATACATATTTAATGTTTCCTCACACTTATACATACTTATACAAATTTGCCTTTTTGTTTATTTGCTTGTTTACAAAAGTAAAAATACTTCCAGAAAATCTTTTGTCAATTTTTCAGCTCTTCAAGGAAAACTCTATTTAAAAGGTCTGGAATGTGTGTTAAGGAAAAGAAATGACTTCACATTTTCTTGAGAAGAAAAAGCAATTTCACAGTGCACAGAATGGCTTAGAGTAATATGGATGTGTGTTTTTTTCCACTATATTCTTAATTAAGAAAGATTGACATCTGTGAAGGTTTCAAGCCAAATAAAAATCCCAGATTTTAATTAGCTTTTCTAATGGTTATGTTTTCCAGCTAGGAGACATTTGCTAATCTACCAGTTTCTGACAGAGTAACAGAACATAAATAATATTAATAATTATGTTTATTACTTCAATAAGTGTCACAGTATGCAGCCATGTAGAGATAGCACCAGCTTCAATAATTAAATATACCACAGTGGCTTTTGGCATTCTCTCTTCCACCTCTATAACCTGCCTTCCTAGCTGCCTCTACTGTACACCTGACTGCCACCCACCATCCCTAACCTTCTACCCCCTTAAACATGCCTCTGAGCACTCTAAGCATTTTAGTTCCATGTGCCATTCATGATGAAGTCAATTTTTCACAGAGAGTGACCCAATTGTGTGACTTTCTAGCCTCTTTCTTAAGAAACTACAAATACTATTTTCCATTGCTACTTGCCACAAGCTCAGAATATTGATAAAGCAACTTTTGCTAAATTGAAATATTATACAGAAATACAAGATGATTTTACTCACTTTATTAATAGCTGAAGACTGCATAATGTTTCTCTTCCTCAAGGGATGTTCTTTTTCAAGAAGGCAAAAGCATTAATTCAAATAATGAATCACTGATAGTGGGATTTTAAGTAGTGTTTCCAGCCAGGAACAGGTGATGTGATATTCAAATCTCATCTGATAGGTGACAATCCACTTTACGTTAGTGTAAAACACTTCTGAAAAATAGCTGAGGAAAAAAATATCAATCATGTATAATATATTAAATCATTGAGAGAATATATGACTAATCATAGGGAGGAATCTTGAGATAAATCAACACATATACATATCAATTTTCATGTAAGTCTTTGCATAATTGTGTCTATGCAGGCTATACACATGCATGCACACCCTACATCACTATATTTATTTTGGTCCCAACCTCTCTGTTCATTATTTTCAATCATTTATGTTCTACTGCCAGTCAATCTATTGCATCAGCTATGGGGTTACTTAATTAACTCATTGTGTTGGCTAAAAATAAGCCAGTTTTCCTCACATTGTCTAAACCTACCTATTATGTTTATAGAATTATTAAACTTCTATGGATATGTAAAAGGGGCATCTGTATTTAAATTTCACATATTGTCTGAGATTACTTGACAAATACATTATCATTTGGAAGCTTATTTTAAATGGGATTTCAGACATTTATTTGAAAGAATGGGGCATTAATTAAAATCAAAATTAATTAAAGAGATGATTAAATAACATGAGTTACAAACTCAAAACAGTTGACTCTTTTCAATGAATGAATTGTCATTTGAAACATTATACTAAACTAGAGGCCTGGTGCATGAAATTCGTGCACAGGGGGCGGTGTCCCTCAGCCAAGCTGAACCCTCTCCAATCTGGGACCCTTAAGGAGATGTCCGACTGCTGGTATAGGCAGTTGGACATCCCTCTCACAATCCGGGACTGTTGGCTCCCAACTGCTTGCCTGCCTGCCAGCTTGATCACCCCCTAACCACTCCCCTGCCAGCCTGATCGACACCTAACTGCTCCACTGCCAACCTGGTCACCCCTAAGTGCCCTCCCCTGCCAGCCTGATTGCCCATAACGGCCTCTGCCTCAGCCCCCACCATCGTGGCTTTGTACGGAAGGATGTCCAAATAGATGTCCAAAAGATGTCTGGTCTAATTAGCATATTACACTTTTATTAGTATAGATAACATATATGCCCCTAAGAAGTTATATTATTTTACAAGCTTTATATTATACAGTACATTCAACCTCTTTTACCCTGTTGTTTTATGTTTTGTTTTGTTTTTTCTTTTTCTAAATATCTTATTGATTTTTTACATGGAGAGGAAGGGAGAGGAATAGAGAGTTAGAAACATCCATGAGAGAGAAATATTGATCAGCTGCCTCCTGCACAACCCCAACTGGGGATGTGCCTGCCACCAAGGTACACACCCTTGACCGGAATCAAACCAGGGTCCCTTCAGTCCACAGGCAGATACTCTATCCACTGAGCCAAACTGATTAGGGCCCCCCACTTCTTTTTGTTTTCTTTTTAGATTATCCACATTTGTAAATATGGCATTAATTCATTTTCCATTGATTTTTAGAGAGAGTGGAAGAGAGAGGGATAGAGAGAGAGAAACATCAATGTAAGAAACATCCCTTCAATTGCCTTCCTTAGGAGCCCTGAGCAGAGATCCAACTTGAAACCCAGGTATGTGCCAGGTATGTTCCCTGACCTGGAATTGAACCTGCAACCTTTCGGTGCACAGGACCACGTTCACACTCAACCAACCTATCCACTTCAGCCTGGCTGTTGTACAATTTCTGGAATTTTATTTCAATTAATTTTTGCAAAGTCTGTAGTTTAGGTGATATTCACATTTTGCTGATGAGAAAAAAACAAAAACCAACGTCTTTGTTTTGAGACATTATTCTTCCTTCATTGCTGCATTTTCCTGCCAGCCCTAGAAAGGCTCTTGACAGTGGTTTCACTGGTATCTGGAGTCAGAAGCATTCTCCTCACCACTAACCTCTCCAAAGCCTCCTCTGCACTGGTACTGAGGCTATCCTGGAGGGTGCAGAGGCTAGGTAACAGAGACAACGACAGGATTTGGACCACTGGAGGCCCCATATCTACCTTTCCTCTCCATGCTGGAGAAGGTGAGGCCAACAACTTCCAGCAGCACCGAGCTTCTGGATAGGCCAAGGTTTGCAGGGTAGCTCTGAATACCATAAGTGCTTCAGTCTTTCCCTCTCAAGAGCTGCTGTTGCCCCCGAGGTTATAGGGCTGCCCCTGAAGTCCTCTGCGGGCCTCCCGTTCGTGGCAAACATGGCAGTGGACTCTACAATGGAACTGCTATTTTTAGATACTTTTAAACACCCCAGAGCTGAGGTAAGACTTTGCTTCTTGATTCTGACTCTGCTTCTCAACTGTGGGACATATACAAAAAAATCATTAGGCATGCTTTGACTTTCCCTCCTACCTGTGGATTTAAATTCTGCACTTACACACCCCCTTCCCCCAGCTGGGTGTGGGCACCATGTCTGTGGAAGAGCATCGGTGGCCAGGACATTTCTCTGCATTATCTTAGGCTCCTGCGTCTTTGGTTGAGTTAGCTGTTCTGCTTGCTTTGCTCCCCTGCCCCTTGCCCCCCATCAACTTTGGGCCTTGAAACTATCTTGGTTCTCAGGTTTAGCTCAGGTGGTGTTTCTCAGACTGCCTGTGTTTGACAGCAGTTCTGGAGACTGAGCAGGTCAGGATGGCTTCCTGATTCCTAAATCCCTCCGCCCAGGTCCTTTTTCTAAGGGGACTTAGGTATCCGATGTGACACATGCGGTTTAGGATTCACCCATTAAGACATGACATATTTGCATGAAACGACTTTTGCATGGAGGATATCTGTGAGGAGGGGAATCAGCAGTGAAGGGAACCAATGGCGGATTTGGAACCCCCAGACAGGGAACCTCGCTCACTCCCCGCATGTCTCCCCACTGCACTCACTGCATGTCTCCCTCAGCAGACGGCCTGGATGTGCAGGAGGCTTGGCTTTCTTCATTGCCCAGGAACAAAGGAAGTCAAGCATCCTGCCCACTCTGCTGGCTCCGTGGCTCCGGCCTATGCTGCCATATTTGTGGCTATGGGCGTGGCCATTTTTGTCACGGAGTGACAGTTAATTTGAATATTACCCTTTTATTAGATAGGATAATGTAAGAATTTAGTTTAAAATACAAATAGCCGGGATGGTATGGCTCAGCATTTGAGCAATGATCCAAGAACTAAGAGGTAACCAGTTCCAGGCTGGTCAGGGCACATGCCTGGGTTATGGGCTCAATCCCTAGTAGGGGGCCTACAGGAGGCAGCAAAATTGTTGATGTTTCTTTCTCCTCAATGTTTCTATTTCTCTATCTCTATCCCTTCTTCTCTCTCTAAAAATCAATAAAAACATATTTTAAAAAAACACAAATAATTTTTAATCAAGTGTTGAATATAACTTAAAATAGTTGAAATAATCTTTAGTTATTGCAAATTTAGGTGGCATAATTTTTATGTATTGGACTTTTTTTTTTAAATAGACTTGCTAGACTTTCAGAGGCATACTTCCAACATCTTTCAGCACCTGTATTATTAAAAATGACACATAAAAGCTATTAATTGGCAGAATAAATATGTTAGATATTTAAATTTATGACAATCTGTCTTATACCTTTGGGAGTCTAATATCAAATTTATAAAATTATATATTTTTTTCTAATATGGCAGCTCACATTTTCTGGAGAACGAAGACATAAGACATCTCATCTAACTTCCATGCCTGTAACTATAGTTAAATCTACAAATTAATGTAGAGTTTTGTGCAGCACTAACTTGGTACAACTTACCTCAAATTTGTCTCCTCACTACTTAAAAGTCCACTATTAGAGGTTTGCTTCTTTATATCTAATAAACAACAACAAAATAATGTAGTTATAGAGCAAGTGACATTCATTTCAACAATAAGAGGTCCAAAGACAAAAATTATTTCACTTTTATATATCTTATTTTATGTTATGGAAGGTAGAACAGATATTTAAAAGAAATAAAAGATTGTAATATAATATAATATTATATATATACACACACACACACACACACACACACTAGAGGCACGGTGCATGAAATTTGTGCACAAGGTGGGGGGGGGTGGTGTCCCTCAGCCAAGCCTGCACCCTCTCCAATCTTGGACCCCTCGAGGGATGTCCGACCATTTAGGCCCGACCCCACCTTGATCGGGCCTGAACGGGCAGTTGGACAACCCTCTCACAATCCAGGACTGCTGGTTCACAATTGCTCACCTGCCTGCCTTCCTGATTGCCCCTAAGCGCTTCTGCTTGCCAGTCTGATCACCCCCTAACCACTCCCCTGCAAGCCTGATCTACATGTAACTGCTCCCGGCTGGCCTGGTTACCCCTAACTGCCCTCCCCTGCCAGCCTGGTCACCCCTAACTATCCTTCCTTGAAGGCCTGGTGGCCCCCGATTGCCCTCCCCTGCTGGCCCAGTAACCCATAACTGTCCTACCTTGCCAGCCTGGTCATCCCTAACTGCCCTCCTCTATAGGCCTGGTTGCCCCTAACTGTTCTCTCCTGCAGGCCTGATCACCCCCTACTGCCCTCCCCTGCAGCCTTGTCAGCCCCAGCTACTGTCCCCTACAGTCCTGGTCCCCCCCAAGTGCCTTCCCCTGCAGGCCTGGTCACCCCTAACTGCCCTCCCCTGCTGGCCTGATTGTCCACAACTGTCCTCCCCTACTGGCCATCTTGTGGTGGCCATCTGTGTCCACATGGGGGCAACCACCTTTGACCACATGGGGGTGGCCATCTTTGACCACATGGGGGCAGCCATCTTGTGTTGAAGTGATGGTCAATTTGCATATTACTCTTTTATTAAATAGGACACACACACACACACACACACACACACACACACACACACACACATACACACTAGAGGCCCAGTGGACAAAATTTGTGCACAGGAAGGGGTTCCTCAGCCCAGCCTGCACTCTTTTGCAATCCAGTACCCCTTGAGGGATGTCCAACTGCCAGTTTAGGCCTGATCCCTGGAATTTGGACATCCCTCTCCCAGTCCTGGACCACTGGCTCCTAATTGCATGCCTGCCTGCCTACCTGATTTCCCCTAACCCCTCTGCCTGCCTGCCTGATTGTCCCTAACCACTCTGCCTTCCTGATGCCCCTAACTGCTCACCTGCTTGTCTGATTGCCCCTAACTGCCTCTGCCTCAGCCCCAGCACCCAGGACCCAGGCTTCCCTCCCTCTGGCTGGCTGCAGGCACCTGGGACTGCCACCACAGGCAGCTTCCCTGCCTCCAGGGCAGCAATCCCCAGGCTGGACCCCAGCTTTATCCAGAAGGACATCAGATGTCTGAAAGATGTCAGGTCCATCTGGTCTAATTAGCATATTACCCTTTTATTAGTACAGATTAGATATGGAGATTTGAAGAAGAAAAACAATAGCAGACTGAAATAAGAGTTATCAACTTATAACTGAAACCAGGGTTCAGCTGTTTACCACCATGAAACTCAAAGTCATGAGAAAGGAGCTTGTGAGAAGCAAAAGAAGTTTACTCAAGTGTTGGCCCCCTGAGAAGATGGGGAACTTTTGTCCAAAACCCATCTCAACATCTCAGTGCAGGCAGAAGTTTTTATAAGGAGGGAGAGAGCAAGCAGAACAAAGAGATCAAGGGGATGGGGTTGAAAAGTTATTTAAGTGGAAACCAGTAGAGTCCATTCTAATATGGATCTCAAAACTGGTCAAGTTATGGTCTGGTGTTTGTCACCCATGTCTTGGTCTACTGGTTTTATGTCATCTTGTTTCTTTGGTTGAAGGTTAGCAAATCTCCCAGAACTGCAACGACTGAAGTCAGAGTCTGCCTCTTCTGAAGTTAATTCCTAGTATTCTGATACAAACATGCTAGTTATCTACAAGCTACATATAGTCAGAGTCAGCATTTACAGAAACAATGTTAAAATAATGGTGTGGTGGGTTATAATTCCCAACTGTTGAAAAATGGGTGATGTCTTACCCTTAGCAGTTTTTGCTCAGTGGTTAGAGTGTTGGCCCTCAGACTGAAGGGTCATAGGTTTGGGGTTTGATTACAGTCAAGATCATGTACCTAGGTTGCAGGCCCCATCGATCCCCAGCCCAGTTGGGGGGTTCTTGGAGGCAAAAAAATCAATGTGTCTCTCTCACATAGATGTTTCTCTCTCTCTGCCTCACCCCTCCCTTCCACTCTCTCTAATATCCTCAGGTAAGGATTAACAACAACAACAAAAAAGTGATGTCTCACAATTTAAGATATATTTGCCAGGGAAGATCTCACTGAAAAAAGGTGATATTCAGCAAATAATTAAAGGACATGGTCAAATGAGATATTTGAATATCCAGAAGAATAAATTTCCAGATAAAAGAGCAGCAGCAGCAAAAAAAAAAATCCTTTTGACACCAGTAAAGTCTGACAAGAGAAGTTAGAATATAAACCAGGTGCTTCCTGATCAAGATGGCAGAGTATATACAGTATCAACTCATCCCACACTCATGTGTGGTAGATAAAAGTTGGGAGGAATATCTTAAGCTGCAGAGTTCCCCCTGAGGAGTGAGGTGTCCCAGCCTCACACCAAGCCCCCCCAACCCAGTGCTAGGAAGAAAAGTCCCCATAACATCTGGCTATGAAAACCAGCAGATATTAGCTTCATTACTTTTACAGGCTTTTTTCTGGAGATTACTACAAGCTTTCTTTTCTGGATAATCATTTTGTGTCATTTTATCAATAAATAAGTAATTTCAAGAACATTTTGAATCATTAGATTGAATAGTCTATTTAAAGAGATTTTTATTTGAATCACAAGAGAATGTTATTTGGAGAGAATGAGAAAATACAATGAAAATAAAATGAAGGTGAGTTTATATTCCCCCAAATAATGGAAATGTATCAGAGTAAAACTAGGAAAAAAATAGCCAAAGAAAAGTTCTTCTGAGAAACTTTGAGGAACAAAATTAGAATATTTTCAATATTCTAGAATTTATTAATTTCTCTTTTTTTTAATGTATTTTATTGATTTTTTTCTTTTTTTTTAAGCTGTTTAATTTTTTTTTTTTTTTTATTCTTTGATGTATTACAAATAGTAGTACATATGTCTCCTTTTTTTTCCCCCATTGACCTCCCCCTGGCCTTTCCTACCCCCCAGTACATGCCTTCACCTACCCGCCCTCTCCCCCCACCCCAGTGTCTTGTATCCATTGGTTATGCTTATATGCATGCATACAAGTCCTTCAGTTGATCTCTTACAGCCCCCCTCGCCCAACCTCCCCTATCTTCCCAATGGAGTTTGACAGTCTGTTCAATGCTTCTTTGCCTCTGTATCTATTTTTCCCCCCATTTCTTTCCTTTAAAAAATTTTGCCTCTGCAGACTTGAAATAAACATATAATAACAACAAAAAATGTTTGAGTCCCCATTTCAATGTCAAACAGTTCCTTATGTGTACATGTCAGCAATGATATCTGGATGGTGGGCACATGGTGGCAATGCAGGTCCGACCCTCTCTGGTTTGGTCCCAGGCAACCTGCAGCGGTGCACAGCTGCTGACTGCTCGCATGGCAAGGCGTTGTCAGCGTCTTCCATCTCTAGACTGTTTCTCCTCTTGACTTCGTGGTTGGAGCAGACATGTCAATTCCTGACTGTTGCAGGAATCCACATGGTCTTGGAGTTGTTTTCTGAAAATATACAAACATATTCTCCACCACAAGTTAATAAAGGAATCTTTTCTATATAATTGATTTGGGATCCTTTTTATTTTTGCCCAAATGATTTTCCTTTTGTCTTATTTAGACACCATGTGTGTTTTTCATGGGTGTCTTGCTGTTAGCATTACAAATGAAAATTAATTTTGTAACGTAAAAGTTTTCTAGATGTAATTTACTTATAGGATATTTTTCCTTACATGGTATTACCCTACTATCCCCCCTTTTTTTTTTGATTAATGGAGGTTTTTGTAAATTTCATAATACAGTCTTGATAACTTTAAATTTAACAATTTTTTTTTTTTGCCCCAAAATATGAATGCTTTAGGTTCATTGCATGTTCAGGAATTTTACCATGAGATGAACTACCATTAGAAATTTTAGTTATTACTTTAAGAACAGCTTTTTGTCCAGTACAATTAAATTTACTTGAAAATTCACTTATTTCAATTAGCCTATTTAAATTAATCTGAAAACTTGATTACTATTTTACTGTCAAATTTAATACTCTACCAACAATCTTAGTTTACCATGTAAATATTAGTGGGAAGGATTATTTGCATTCTTGAGTAGGCCCTGAGCATACCTGATGCTAGGCTGAATTTAGATATAGGGCAGCTGCTGTCAGCCAAGTCTCTTGTCTGTCACCTGGGTCCCGATCTGAGCTGGGCCAAGTCTCTGTCTGTCACCTGTATCCCGATCTGAGCTGGGCCAAGTCTCTTACTGTTGCCTGGGTCCCAATCTGAGCTGGGTGTGAGAAGCGCGATGCAGCCATGGGGGCAGGAGACCTCCTTCAAAGGGGCGAGGGTTCAATCCCCTGCAATGTTGGGGGGTGAGGTTCTGTGCCCCATTTCTGTTGCCCCCCAAGTTCTCTCCTGATGGCCCCTCTGCAACTATGCCTGTCTTAGGTTGTTCCTTCCCTGAGGAATCTTACCCGTCTCTGGCTAACCAGCCATCCTCTGGGTCCAAGTAGGGTGATGTGAGGTTCAGTTCTGTCTCCTTGGTAGCCTATGCCCCCGTGGCCTCCACACCCAGCACCTGCCTTGGGAACCCCTGGCCTGCTGGCAGGGTCCCAGTGCTGATCATATATCTTGGGTTTCTTCTCCAGTGAGGGCCCAGCTCACACAATTGGGTTGAGACAGATCCATGGTACCAGCCCCCACGAGGCTTCAAGCTCAGCATGAACAGAAATCTCAGGCAACAGCTAAGGGTAATTGGATTGTGAGTAGAGGGTCCCTCTTGGCACAAAAGGCAAAAGGGGCCAATATAGGATGCTCAAGTGCCTTCCCAGTGCCTTAATTCCTTCTGAAAGGGATTAAATCCTTTCATGTTCTTTTTTTTTTTTAATTGCTGCCAACCATTCAAAGAATTAATTTGTAAGTTTGTTTGGATTAATTGTACAATATGCTGTTGTAAAATATCTAAAATTATAAAGACATTGTAGAATAACATCATGTAAGGATATTCTTTGCTCTAGGCCCTGGCAATTCCATTTCAAACTGGCTGTCAATTTCTTTTTGTAACTTTATATAAACTTTGTCAGGGAGGCAAAAACACAAATTACTTCCTTTAGTTCAAGAGGCCAAATATATTGACTTTCAATTACAATCCTTATGACTTTTGAAGGAAACTTTTCTTTGTTTCCCTCCAAAATAATTTTCAGGCTACAGAGAGTTTCATTTAAAAATCTTTGTCACATGAAACAATTTCTCTTAAGGCTATGGTGACCACTAGTATGGATTAGATTTAGTATTTTATTTTTATTTTATAATTTTTAAATGAATTTTTATTTTTTTACATATGTATCCTTATTCTCCCATAACCCCCCACTCCCCACTTATGCCCCGCCCCCTGTTGTCTGTGTCCATTGATTAGGTTCATATGCATGCATACAAGTCCCTTGGTTGATCTCTCCTCCTTTCCCCCCCCTCCCCAACCTTACCTGAGGTATGATGTTCTGATTGACGTTTCTCAGCCTCTGGATCTGTTCTTGTTCATCAGTCTATGCCATTCATTATATTCCACAAATGAGTGAGATCATGTAATATTTATCTTTCTCTGCCTGGCTTATTTCACTTAACATGTTATTCTCCATCTCCATCCATATTGTTGCAAATGGTAGGAACTCCTTCTTTTTTACCGCAGCATAGCATTCCATTGTGTAGATATACCACAGTTTTTTAATCCACTCATCTGCTGATGGGCAGTTAGGCTGTTTCCAAATCTTAGCTATGGTGAATTGTGCTGCTATGAACATAGGGGTACATATTTCCTTTCTGATTCGTGTTTTTAGATTCTTGGGATATATTCCAAGAAGTGGGATCACTGGGTCAAATGGGTGTTCCATTTTTAGGTTTTTGAGGGAGCTCCATACTGTTCTCCACAGTGGCTGCACTAGTCTGCATTCCCACCAGCAGTACAAAAGAGCTCTTTTTCTCTGCGTCCTCACCAACACTTGTCGTTTGTTGGTTTGTTGATAAATGCCATTCTGACAGGTGTGAGATGGTACCTCATTGTTGTTTTGATTTGCATCTCTCTGATGATTAGTGACTCTGAGCAGGTTTTCATGTGTCTCTTGGCCGGCCTTCTGTCTGCTTTCGAAAAGTGTCTATTTAGATAAGTTTTGCCCATTTTTGGATTGGGTTGTTTTTCTTCTTTTTGTTAAGTTGTATGAGTTCTCTGTATATGTTGGAGATTAAACCCTTATCATTGATCTCATTTTCAAATATGTTCTCCCATGCAGTGGGCTTTCTTTTTGTTTTATTGATGGTTTTCTTTGCTGTGCAAAAGCTTTTTATTTTGATGTAGTCCCATTTGTTTATTTTCTTTTTAGCTTCCATTGTCCTAGGAGTAGTATCAGTGAGGAAGTTCTTTCGGCATATGTCCGAGATTTTGCTGCCTGTGGATTCCTCTGGTATTTTCATGGTTTCCAGTCTTATGTTTAAGTCCTTTATCCATTTTGAGTTTATTTTTGTGTATGGTGTATGTTGGTGATCTAGCTTCATTTTTTTGCATGTATCTGTCCAATTTTCCCAACACCATTTGTTGAAGAGACTATCTTGACTCCATTGTATGTTTGTGCCTCCTTTGTCAGATATTAATTGAGCATATTGATTTGGGTCAATTTCTGGGTTCTCTATTCTATTCCATTGATCTATATGTCTGTTCTTGAGCCAGTACCAGGCTGTTTTAGGAATAGTGGCTTTGTAATACAGCTTGATATCTGGTATTGAGATCCCAGCTACTTTGTTCTTCTTTCTCAGGATTGCTGTAGCTATTAGGGTTCTTTTTTTATTGCAGATAAATTTTTGGAAAGTTCGTTCTAGGTCTGTGAAATATGTTGTTGGTATTTTAATGGGAAGTGCATTGAATTTATAGATTGCTTTGGGTAGTGTGGACATTTTAATGATGTTGATTCTCCCAATCCATGAACATGGTATGTTCTTCCATCTGTTTATGTCTTCCTTTATCTCTTTTTTCAGTGTCATGTAGTTTTCCACATATAGGTCTTTTACCTCTTTAGTTTAGTTTATTCCTAGGTATCTTAATTTTTTTGGTGCGATGGTAAATGGGATTGCTTTTTTAGTCTTTCTTTATGTAAGTTCATTATTGGTGTATAGAAATGCCATAGATTTATTGGCATTAATTTTGTATCCTGCTACATTACCAAATTCATTTATTAAGTCTAGTAATTTTTTTATGGAATCTTTAGGGTTTTCTATGTATAGTATCATGTCATCTGCTTACAAAGAGGAAGGGCGAGAGATAGAGATTTAGAAACATCGATGAGAGAGAAACATTGATCATCTGCCTCCTGCACACCCCCCACTGGGGATATGCCCGCAACCAAGGTACATGCCCTTGACCTGAATCAAACCCGGGACCCTTCAGTCTGCAAGCCAACATTCTATCCACTGAGCCAAACTGGTTTGGGCTAATTAATTTCTCTTATATGGTTTTAAATGTTTGGCCAATATAGAAAATAACTTTTCTAGATTTTCATCCCACTATACAAAGGAGCATCAAAAGTTGATAATAAGCAGTGAATTAATTAGAAGAAAATAAATTGATAATAAATTAATTAGTAAGAATAACTCTATATAACTCATACTGATGTTATGCCATTTCTATAGTTAATGCATCAAAATTACACTTTTGCTGGTTTCTACTTATTTAAATCTAATTCCCTTTGTTCTCTTCCATTTTACATGTAAAAATCATGCCTGAAATGAGTTTGCAATAGTTTCTCAAGTCACCTTGAAATATATTTACAATTTCCTTTTGCTTTTATAAAAAGTGAAAATCAAACTAGAAGAACATACAGTGTGTGATTAATTTATATATTTTTCATTATTTGAGAAGGTGGACTATTTTCTCTCATATGTTTAGCTGTTTTGGCTTTGAACTTTGCACTTCAATCAAAGTGTAATTTTGAAAGAAGACTGTGTCTTAAGTTTTATTGAAGATTCAGCTATGTTTTCTTTTTCACTAATTGCTCCAGAATTAAATATCCTAGCGTAGAAATCTTGGTGTTTGCCAACTTCTGAAGTACCCACTGTCCATAGGCATAATTGCCAATCTATCCTATAGAGATCTGTAAATTTATTTAGAAATCTTGCAAATGAGACTCATCTAATAACAAATACCCTTATATAATAAGCAAAAGAAAACTCTGGAAATAATTATGCCTCTATTATCACCTCAGCATCCACTATAGTGATAGAGAACAAAGAAAAATGTTTTATGACAGATGGAAACATTTCTGACTGAATCGTAGCTGTGCCCTCAAGAGGGAATAGATGTTTGCAACATACACATAATTATTCAATTATTGTTATTAAACAATATTGAGTAGTTTATATCATAATACACTATACTTTAATGTTTTAAATGATGTTACCAAGCCTCTGTGTGGGCCACACTTACAAAGCCAGCAAAAACTCATGTCATAAATATTGCTGTGATTTCTAATAACCAGCTACGTGTTGGGTAAATACCTTTAGGTTTAGAAATATCAGATTATTAGGCCATTTGCTATATATCTAATGTGAAAGGCTTGAGGGAATCTATAAATACTCTAAACTCATACTTGCCATGGAAAAATTGTACTCATCTCTGAATTATTACTTGGCCTCTGAAAATCATTATCATCATTTGGCTCCCTTGGAGAGATAATTTACCTCATATGGGCATGCACTTTCCTCCCAAGAGGGAGTAGTTTTACTAGCCTGTGCCTCATAGGATCAGAAATACCTTTAATTGTTTCTTTAGTGCTGATAGTCCTTTTAACTGGTGAGAGGACTAATCATCTTATGCAAATACCAAGCCAATGAAATAATGTGATGTTTGTATTCAAAGAAATTAGGTTGCAAGTTCAGTTTCTACTTTTTACTCATAAATTGCAATAAGAAACCCTGAAACATCATCTCTGATAGTATTTATTGGACCTATAATTACTAGAATATACTTGGAATATTTTTGAACATTTTTATACCTATACTAATAAAAGCCCAGGTGGCCCTCCCACCCTAGTGCGACACCCTCACATCATCACAAGATGGCCGTCCCCATGTTGTCACAAGATCGCCGTCCCCACATCATCACAAGATGGCCACCACAAGATGTCCATCACAAAATGGATGCCACAAGATGGCCAGCAGGGGAGTGCAATTGTGGGCAATCAGGCCAGCAGGAGAGGGCAGTTGGGGGTGATGAGGCCGGCAGGGGAATGGTTAGGGAGTGATCAGGCTGGCAGGCAGAGGTGGTTAGGGGTGATCAGGCAGGCAGGCAGGTGAGCAATTAGGAGCCAGTGATCCTGGAATGTGAGAGGGATGTCCCAGATTGGAGAGGGTGCAGGCTGGACTGAGGGACACCCTCCCAGTACATGAATTCCATGCACTGGGCCTCTAGTATACATAGATTACACAATGATATATTACATATATATTAGAAAAGTAATAAAGCTTAATATCTTAATTTCTTAATATCTTAATTTCTGCAACTAGACTCCAAATACATATAATTTAAAATAATATTTTAAAGAATAATGTTATTTTCTTTAGGAACATAATAAATAACAAAAATGAAATGATCAGCCATATTTATCTCTTGACTACATATTCTACTTTCTTTTTCTTTTTATGGGCTTGTAGGTAGGTAGCTCTGCAAGGCTGCTAGATTATGGATTACACACACCTCATCAATCATTCCCAATACAGAGACATAGACACACACTCACATCTACATGCCATACACTTGCAGATTCTGAGGTTTCATTTTACTTTATTTTAATTATTTTATTTTATTTATTTTATTTTTATTTTTTTATTTTACTTTATTTTATTTTATCTTATTTTATATTTTATTTTATTTGTCAGTCTTCCCAAAGGTCTGGTTCTTATTTCTACATGAAATGTACTCTCTAAATCACTCTGGACCTCTACCTTGTGCAGTTTTATGCATCCTAAATGACGACAGCAGGGCCTGGCTATCCCCTAAGAACAATGTTCTTATTTCAGGATGCTGACGCCAAGCAACAGGAGTCCTGAAGCTGCATCTGACTCGAGCTTGTCAAGCTTCCCAAGCTGTTATTTTCCTTGCCTCCTCACTGTCCTGGGGACTGCCTATTGTCCTCTTGACGCTTTCACCATTGATTCCTGTTTCCTTACTGTGACGCTCTTCCTGGGAGGGAGAGGGGCTTGCACAGACGGTTCTAATGAGGGTAATGTGCAGAGCACTTACAAAGATGTGTGTGGAGCAGGGAGAAAGCATCAGGGATGCCTGAATGATTTGTTTAATCTGCCTTTTCTATTAGTCTACTTGCTGCATGCCCCATTCCCTTGAGAGGTGTGCAGTGACATGTTGGTGTTTGGGTTGTCAGATTGGTATTTTATAGAGCCTTGGTTTCAGGGTGGGGGGAAAGGACTCCACCTTTTCCCTGAGACATCAAGACAGAAGAAAAAGTAAAATATTTTAAAATGTTACAAATAGCCCAATAAGTTGATAATTCTAAACTTAAATGTATTTACCCATATGTTTACATATATATGTATGTTATGATGCTTCTTGGTTAGCAAAGTGACACTAGTACACAGGGGACTTATTTATACTGGATAGCCCAGTCTACATTCCATGGATTCCGTATTAACTAGAATCATCGTATTGTTTTGCCTCTGACTTTTGTGAAAAGAATACTACATTACAGGGAGAAAGAGAGAAAATGAGAGGGAGCTACTAAGAATGAAAAAGGGAGCAGCTGTTCCTTATATGAAAACAAAATTCCTTTAACACAAGTTACATACTATGGAAAATATACTGCTGCAATTGAGATGCAGATTAAAGTCCTGTTTTATTTATTTTAAAGCCTTTCAGACAAGCCATCGGTCAGCAATGACAGAAAACATGAAAATGTATAAGAATAAATCGGGCTTTAATTTTTCTTGACTAAGTATAGACATTTATCATAACTAATGCACTTATAATAGTATAGTACTCTTTTATTCTCTTTCTACTTGGTAATCTCATCTATTTTGTTATGTGTCTTAAACCTAATTAGAAAGCAAATGGTAATGGCAATATTTCTTTTGAGCAGTATTGGTGAAACCTATTGCAATTAAAGCTATGGCAAAAGTTTATGCAAAAATAGTGCCATGTTTTTGCTAAATAGTGTGTGAAGTCCTCCTACTTGTGACACCCAATTAATGATGTCACGCTTGCAACAGCAGCATCTGTGCACACTCAACACTCTAATGGGTAGCTCCTACAGGACTAATGCATTTTAATTGATGGTGTTTAGCGTGGCTTCTGGTTTCTCTCTCACATGAGAAGCTGTGCCCTTCTGCTCTCCTGTCCCCAAATGTTCTGGCTCTCTGCTGGGGAACTCACAGTACAGATGGTCAACAAAAGGTGAAGATTTCCAGGACTCAGTCTGCTTTTCAGCCAAGATAAAATCTGAATTACTTATCAGCTTTTTCTGCCCCTGCACTCACTCTTACTCTTAGCCCAAGCTGTTTACATTTGGATTTAATGTTAATCTCTCTCTGTCAAATGGCTTTATCAGTCTCTTTTGATTTAAAACACATCTTTTTAACTAGCAAAGCAGGGCTGAATCATTTTAGCTCCTCACCACCAGCAGATCATTTCAAATACAAAATGTTTTTCCCTTGGGGGAATCGCTCAAACCTGGTTAAATATTGCCTCTGCTATGATCTAACATGGGAAGAAAAATACTTGAACACAATAGAACTAAATGCCAGATCGTGTGCTTCACATGAATCTGAATAGTGCATCCTCTATAGAATTGTTATCAATGTCATTGTGTTTAGGTCTTCACAAATAGCACATTTGGACTTCAGAGTTTTCTGAACAATGTATCCTTAGTTCTACTTTGATAAGAAGTCAGCTATATTTTGTTTGTTCTTTTTGTTCATTAGATTCGACATATAAGTGAAATCATACGGTATTTGTCTTTCCTTGACTGGCTTTTTTCCTTAACATAATAGTCTCCAGGTCCAAACCATGCTATTGCAAAAGCTAAGATTTTTTTCTTTCTTTTATATGATAAGTAGTATTCCATTGTGTAAATGTACTACCGTTTTTTATCCACTCATCTACTGATGGACAGTTGGGACGCTTCCAATTCTTAGTTATTGTAAATAATGATGCAGTAAAAATAGTTGTGCATATATTCTTTTGAAACAGTGTTTCAGGTTCCTTCAAATATATTCCCAGAAGTAGAACTGCTGGGTCATAAGGCAGTTCCATTTTTTTATTTTTCTGATGAAACTCCATAATGTTTGCCACAGTGGCTGCAACAATCTGCATTCCCAACACAATAGTTCAGGAAGGTTTCCTTTTCTCCCCATCCTTGCCCACTCTCATTGTTTGTTGATTTATTAATGTTAGCCATTCTGACAGATGTGAGGTGCTAACACATTGTGATTTTAATTTGCATCTTCCTGATGATTAGTGACATTGAACATTTTTTCATATGTCTATTGGCCATCTGTATGTCCTCTTTGGAGAAGTGTCTATTTGGGTACTTTGCCCATTTTTTAAATTATATTATTTAGTTTGTTTTGTTTTTGTGTTGAGTTGTACAAGTTCTTTACAAATTTTGGATATTAACCCATTATCAAAGTGTAAAAAGGTGGGAGAGGTAGAAGAGGGTAAAGAGGAGATAAATGGTGACTGAAGGAGATTTGACTTTAGGTGATGAACACACAATACAATATATAGATGATGCATTAAAGAATTGTATACCAGAACCTACATAATTGAGTAACCAATGTCACTCTAATAAATTTAATAAAAATAAAAGAAAAAGCTGAGGTATATAGGAAAGAATACATGAAATGATATACCTTTTCACTGCATTTATCTTATAATGCTTATATCATTTTTTTTTTACATTAAAGAAACTTTTAAAATCATGGGCAATAGTTCAACACATAGGATGTGGTTGTAAAGAAAGACACTACCAGTGTATAACTCCCAGCTTTATAGTGTTCAAAACTTCTGAGACTGGTGTCCTGAGGGATAGAAAACGGTCAAAGTTGGTTTAGAAGGGAGCAGAAAATTGACTACCCTCTGCAGGCCAATTAAGAAGAGTCTGCATCTTTAGTTTTAAAGACAACCAAGAGTCATTCTGTGTGGCCACCCAGAGGGAAGTGTCACAAAGTTCTAATGAGATGCTGTTAATTTTGAGTGATATTCATATAGTGCAGTCTTCTTTTGGCATTAAGGGGAAAAAGAGACATGAAATTTCACTGTCTTAAATCATGATCCTAGTATTGGTTTCTAGGCAACCACAATAACAGAATGTAAAAAAAAAAAACCTGAGGCTTTGGAAATTTTTTTTTCTGAATAAAATACATATTTTTGCCTGTCAATCAGTTTTTTCCCCATTTCATATTTTATAATGGTATATTTCTAAATATGAGTCTTAAATTTAAAAAAAATCTCAAAGTAAATGCCATGTGTTGCTACTTATTTTATTCTCTAAGACACCCTCTCTTAAATCAACTTAATGAGATTAAGATGCTAAAACTCTGTAGATATTAAGAATTAGATATTCTTATAGATATATGTAAAACTGTCTTTTCTTGGTGATAGAGATTAAAAAACAATAAAACTAATGTTGCAAGACTAAACCAAGGAATAAAAGTAAAGCAATTAAATAGGTACTTTAACATAAACGCATTGTAATGTTGAAAGGTATCACAATGTTACACAAATAGTATGCCAGATAACAGCACCTGTCTGACTGCTATAAGAGAATACCATAAAGTGAATAGCTTAAACAACAGACATGTATTTCCCACAGTTCTGGGGCTTGGAAGTCCAAGGTCACCTTGCTAGCTGCTTCAGTTTCCAGTGAGATACTTGACTTGCTGTGTCTACACAATATGAAATCAAAGAACTAGCTGTCTCTTCTAATAAGGGCACTAAGGCCTATCATGAACTCTGCCAAGTAGAGTTGTCTTCATGCCCTCATCTAAACATAATTACTCCAAAGGCCCCACCTGCAAACACCCTTATAAGGAAAATTCTGAAGTGTTTACTTTGAGTATTCTAATTTCTGAATCAGAAAATATTAGATGTTAAATGCCAAAGACAAATTATGCTATTCTTCTAACTAGTGCCTGGCATTAATAGTTATAAAGTAAAGGTTTTTCAATAGATGAATGAATAAATTTTTCTACCTCATGAGAAAGAATAATTCACTGCCAGACATGATATGACACTTTAGGTCAATGTTAGGGACACAGATATAAAAATAAGCCCTACTTGGCAGAGTTCATGCAGGGGGGCAATAGGCACAAGGAAATATGTTATAATATACATACAATATATTTTTAATTTCTTTATTGATTATGGTATTACATATGTGACCTTATTCCCCCATTACCCCCCAAACCCCATACATGCCCTTACACCCTTGTAGTCTGTGTCTATTGATTAGGCTTATATGCATGCATATAAGTTCTTTGGTTGATCTCTCCCCCTTACCCCCATCCTCCCCTACCTTCCCTGAGGTTTGACGTTCTGATCAATGTTTCTCTGTCTCTGGATCTGTTTTTGTTCATCAGTTTATGTTGTTCATTATATTCCACAAATGAGTGAGATCATGTGATATTTATCATTCTCTGCCTGGCTTATTTCACTTAACATAATGCTCTCCAGCTCCATCCATGTTGTTGCAAATGGTAAGAACCCCTTCTTTTTTACCGCAGCGTAGTATTCCATTGCATAGATGTACAACAGTTTTTTAATCCACTCATCTACTGATGGGCATTTAGACCATTTCCAAAGCTTAGTTATGGTAAATTGTGCTGCCAGGAACATAGGGGTGCAGATATCCTTTCTGATTGGTGTTTCTAGTTTCTTGGGATAATGGTAGTATGTATGATATTATGAAAATGAAAGTCATCAACTGGGCTAACGTGGGGAAAACCAAGGTAATTGGGTCAAGCAAGGCTTTCAGTGAGATGTCTAAACTCAGCCTCAATTTCAGGATCTTATCCAGTAACAAAATTAATTCTGTTTAAAAGCAATGGTGAACCATGTGAAACATGTTGCACATCAAACTCTGATTGTAGTTCTATTCCAACAATGTGAAAATAAAGGATATTTTCTCAAATTGTTTGAAGAGTAAAGGAATATTCTGAGCCAAATATAGCAACATCTCTCTTTTCTAAGCATTTTTTAATAGAAATACATGTATCTACTTGTAGAAATGGAGTGAAAAGAACATAAATATTTCATAAAACAAATGATTTTCCCAGCTTTCTGAAACATACCCTTAATTTGAAGTCTTAAACTTCTGAATTGTAATTTGCTATTTCTGATACTTGAAATGTCTTTCACTTTCTTTGTGCAAGATATAATTTTGTAGTTTTTTTTTTAAACAAAATTTATTGGTTTTTTTTAGAGAGAGAGGAAGGGAGATGGAGAGAGAGAGAGAAACATCAATGTGTGAGTGGAACATTGATCAGCTGCCTCTTGCAAAGGGGATCAAGCCAGCAACCTTTAGTGCATGGAAAGATGCCCAACCAACTGAGCCATACTGGCCAGGGCAAATATACTCTTTTTTTTTTTCATTGTAATCTTAGTTATTATAGGATACTGCCTTGATCTTCCCCAGTTGGCTGTGATCTGACTACCAATTCCATAAAATCTATGTAAAGGTATAGAAAATTCAATGACTATATGTTCTGATTATTACTATTGCATTATTATTTTCTCAAATTGATTTTGATTAAATGAAAGTCCCTTTGCTAACAATTTTCTTGTTGTCAATACATGTTTTTCGCAAACATTTAAGAGTTAAACTTGGTTAATGTTTCATATGATAGTGCCTATAATTTTAGAAGAAAGCAAGTGAGAAACCAATCAAATATTTTAGCAATGAAAGAGCTCTTATTTCAGAGATGATATCCTATTGCGAAGACTAATTTGTAAACTCAAGGTTTGGCTCAGAATTACTGATACCAAAATTTTGCACACAACTTAATAAAAGCAAATGGTGGGTGGTGGGGAATGAGTTCTGATCCAAGCAACTAGCTATGATACTGAAAATATATTTAAAAAAGAAAGAGAGAAGAGGAGGTGACAGTTGAGGCATATATCTTGTCTTCTGAGAATGGAGGAAAATAACTTTGTAGTAGTATTTGAAAGGCTATGTGGTCACTATATATGTAAATTCTACCAAGGAATCTCCTAAAAAGTAGGGTTTGCTTTTTTCTACACATTAACTAAATAAATTGCAAATTTTCTTAACAATCATTTAAATCATTGTTAGTAGTTTGTAATTATAATAAAGGGCTATTATCAAGGTTACCTATCAAAAATAGAAACATCAGTATTAGTTACCCAATAATTAATTATTATCTTTCCCTCACCCCAGGAAGAATAATGTCAATACATAAATAGAATAAAGATTATTTTAAATGTGTGCACAAGAAAAATTATATTTACAGAAAGGTTGTAAAAACCAGTATAATAATCATCAGTAATCCCATCTTCTGGTACTGAATGGTTATCTCTGGAATTTAGACTTCATTCAATAAGTCTTGAAGAGGAAATATAAAGTGTTTTTTGTTTGTTTGTTTTTTCTTAAATGATGATGTCATCAGCCAAACAACACAGTGGGAGTTGGGAGAAATATGACAGAAAGTATCAAAAACAGAGGAGATAAGTTATGAAGCTAATGCTAATAAAATGCAGAAATCAATTGGATTATTAGCAATGAAGTTTGGCAAGCTCTGTAGGGTGTAAAGCCATCTACTTCTCTGAATAAGTAGTAGGAACAAGAAGGATAGGTTAACACTGTTTTGAGCTATAAACAAAGAAAGTTGACATATTTTATGTGTTAATTATTCCAGTTATCTAGTTTTTTTTCTTTCCATCAAGATCTATGTTTCCTTATCTCTCCTCTAAAAAGTGAACTAACAAACTGGCCATTGATCTTACATATTCCTCTCTCTCTCTTCTCTTCATAGTTAAATTTCATGATGTGCTCATAATATTTTTACCACTTCTTCACTCTCCCACAATATTTTGTAATAATTCCACTGAATTATTTCAGTCTTTCACTGATTGATGGACAACTGTGCAATATTGATACTGTTGATTTTTCAAATATCAGAGAAAGCAAGTTTTTCTTGGTTATTTGGGAAATGCCCACGCCTGAATTTCCTTCTAACAATCTGACAAAGAAACAACCCCCAAATGAAAGAACAAGAAAATTTTCCAGAAGAAGAGATAAATGAAATGGAGGTAAGAAATTTATCTGATATAGAATTCAGGATAATGATGGTAAAAATGCTCAAGAGCATGAGAAAAGATATAGTAACTATGAAAACAAAATAAAGAATGACATAGCACAAATGATGAACACATTGGAAGGAATACACAGCAGCTTAGGGGAAGCTGAGGATCAAATCAATGAATTAGAAGACAGGATTAAAAAATCACTCAATCTGAGAATAAAAAAAAACAACATTAAAAATCAGGAGGACAGCTTACGGGAGCTGTGGGACAATGTGAAACATAATAATATTCTGATAGCAGGTGCAGCAGAAGAGGCAGAAATGGAGAAAGGGATAGAGAATTTGTTTGAAGAAAAAATGGCAGAAAACTTCCCTAACCTGATAAAGGAAAAAGTCACACAAGTTCAGGAGGCAATGAGAACCCCAAGCAAGAACCCAAGCAGGCCCATGCCCAGACACATCTTAATTAAAATGCCAAAAATTAAAGACAAAGAGAGAATCTTAAAGGCAGCAAGAGAAAAGAAAACTGCTACTACAAAGGAGCTCCTGAAATAAGGCTGACACCTGATTTCTCTTTAGAAAATCTATAGGCTAGGAAGGAATGGCATGAAGTACTCAAGGTAATGGAAAGCAAGGATCTGAAACCAAGATTACTATATCCAGCAAGGATATCATTCAAAATAGATGGTGAAATAAAGAGCTTCCCAGACAAAAAAAAAAAAAAAAAAAGGCTAAAGGAGTACATGACCACCAAGTCAGCATTACAAGAAATGCTAAATGGACTGCTGTAATGAGAATAAGAAATAGAGAAACCTGGGGATACAGAATTCAAAAGGCAATAAGTAAGTACTTACCAATAATAACCTTAAATGTAAATGGATTAAATGCTACAATCAAAATACATAGGGATGCTGAATGGTTATAAAAATATGACTCAAATATATGCAGTTTACAAGAGACCCACTTCAGAACAAAAGACAAATACACAAAATGAGGATGATGGAAAAACTTTTCCATGCAAATGAAAAAATAAAAATAAAAAAGCTGGAGTAGCAATACTGATATCTGACAAAATAGATTTCAAAATGAAGGCCATCATAAGAGACAACAAAGGTCACTACACAATTCTAAAGTGATTGATACAGCAAAAGGATTATAACCATGAAAAACATTCATGTACCCAATAAAAGAGCAACTAAATATATAAAAAACTTCTAGAGGACTTTAAGGGAGAGATTGACAACAATATAGTCATAGCAGGGGACTTTTCATTGGATAGACCTTTCAGACAAAAACTTAACAAGGAAAAAGAGACTCTAAGGACACACTGGATCAGATGAATTTAATTGACATTCATAGAACAGTTTACCCCCAAGCTGCATAATATACATTATTCTAAGTGCACATGAATCATTCACAAATGTAGACCACATGATAGGACACAAAACAAGTCTCTACAAGTTCAAGAGGACTGAAATCATATCAAGCATCTTCTCAGATCACAGTGGAATGAAATTAGAAATTAAAACAGTAAAAACACTCCAAAACATTCAAACACATCAAGGCTAAAATCATGTTATGAAACAATGAATGGGTTATCAATAAGATCAAGAAAGAAATAGCAGTCCAGAGAGGGAAGTTCATAGCCCTATAGGACTACCTCAAAAAACATGAACCATCAATCATAAACAATTTAATCCTGCAACTTAAAGAACTAGAAACAGAACAACAAGAAGAGCCCATAGGAAGTAGAAGGAAGAAAATAATAAAGAATAGAACAGAAATAAATGATATAGAGACTAGGAAAACAATAGGAAAAATCAATGAAACAAAAAGCTGGTTCTTTGAAAGGATAAACAAGTTAGCCAGACTCATCAAGAAACAGAGAGAAGCCCTAAATAAATAAACTCAGAAATGAAAGTAGTAACTACTGACAACATAGAAATACAAAGGATTGTAAGAAAATACTATGGACAACTATATGCCAACAAGATGGACAATGTGGATGAAATGGAAATATTCCTAGAAAAATAAAATCTCCAAAACTTTATCTTGAAGAATAAGAAAAGCTGAATAGGCCAATAACAACTGATGAAAAAGAAGCGGTAATCAAAACACTCCCAGCAAACAAAAACCCAGTCTGGATGTTTTCACAGGGTGGCTTTTACCACACAGTCAAAGGAGAACTAACACCTATACTCCTCAAACTATTCCAAAACTTCCAAGAGGAAAAAAAAAAACTTACAAGATCTTTTTATGAGGGCAGCATTACCCTAATTCCAAAACTAAAGAAGCTACAAAGAAAGAGAATTAATGGCCTATATTCCTAATAACATAGATGCTAAAATCCTCAACAAAATATTAGCAAATCACATTCACCAATGCATTAAAAAGGTCATACATCATGACCAAGTGGGATTTAGTCCAGGGATGAAAGGCTGGTACAATATTTTCAATCAATAAATAAGATACAGCACATAAACAAATTGAAATAGAAAAGCCACATGACCTTATCAATAGACACAGAAAAAGCATTTGACAACAATTAACACCCATTTTTGATAAAAACTCTAATCAAAGTGGGAATAGAGGCAGCATATCTCAACATGATAAAGGCCATACATGACAAACCTACAGTGAACATCATACTCAATGGGCAAAAGCTAAAACTATTTCCCTTGAGATCAGGAACAAGACAGGTATGTCCGCTTTCACCACTTTTATTCACTACTAAAGGCCCAGTGCATGAAACTTCATGCACTGGATGGGGGCGTCCCTCAGCCTAGCCTGACCCCTCTCACAGTCTGGGAGCCTTCAGGGGCTGGAGGCAACCCAGCAATCAGTGGAAGGCGATGCCTCCATCACACCTTTGCTGCTGCCACTGCCAGCAGCACAAGCTTCGACTGGCCCTGGTTACCTGAGCCTTAGGCAGCCCTGGGTGGCTGGGCAGCTGCCATCCAAGGCTTGTTTGTACCTCGGACCAGCCCTGGGCAGCCAGGCAGCTGCCATCGGCAGCTTACCTGTGCCTTGGGCCGGCCCTGGGCAGCTGGGTGGCTGAGGGGCTGGGGGACTCCAGAGGCAGACACGGGGAGCAACCAGACCTGCCTGGAGGCCAGCCTGGCCGTGCCATGTGCCTGCCACCCTGGCAGGGCTGAGGGAACTGGGTGCCACCATCTTGTGGCTGTGGGCGCCACCATCTTTGAAGGTATGGCAGTCAGTTAGCATATTCCCCCTTTATTAGATAGAATAGTATTGGAAATCCTAACCACATCAATCAGACAAGAAGAAGAAAAAAAGACATGCAAAAGGAAAGGAGAAAGTAAAGCTATCATTATTCACAGATGACATGATACTATATACAGAAAACCCTAAAGACTCCACCAAAAACTATGAGATTTAGTAAATGTATTAGGTAATGTAGCAGGATACAAAATCAACACCCAAAAATTGATGGCTTTTTTATACATCAATAATGAATTCTCAAAAAGAGAAATTAAACAAACATTCCCACTTACTATTACAACAAAAAAAGTCAATATACTTAGTAATAAACTTAACCAAGGAGGCAAAAGACCTGTACTCAGAAAACTACATGACTTTGAAAAAAGAGATAGAGGAAGACATAAAAAAATGGAAGAATATACCTTTTTCATGGATTGGTAGAATCAACATCATTAAAATGTCCATACTACCAAGGCAATCTATAGATTCAATGCAATCCTTGTTAAAATACCAACAGCATATTTCACAGTTCTAGAACAAATATTCCAAAAAATTATATGAATTTAAGAAATATCCCAAATAGTTGCAGCAATCTTGAGAAAGAGAAACAAAGTTGAAGGAATCAGAATACCAGATTTCAAGTTATACTACCTAGCCAAAATAATAAAAACAGCCTGATACTGGCACAAGGACAGGCATATAGATCAGTGGAACAGAACATAGATCCAAGAAATTGAACCAAGCCATTATACTCAATTAATATTTGACAAAGGAAGGCAAGAGCATACAATGGAGATAAGACAGTCTTTTCAATAAATGATGCTGGGAAAATTGGACTGCAAAAAATTAAAACTAGACCACCAACTTACACTATATGCAAGAATAAACTAAAAAAATGGATAAAAGACTTAAATATAAGTTGTGAAACCATAAAAATCCTAGAGGAAACCATAGGCAGCAAAATCTCAGTCATTTCTCATAGCAATATGTTTATGGATACATCTCCTATAGCAAAGGAAACTAAGGAGAAAAACAAATGGGACTACATCAAAATAAAATCTTCTGCACAGCAAAATAAACCATCAACAAAACAAAAAGGGAGCCCAATGTATGGGAGAACATATTTAGCAATGATACATCTGGTAGAGGGTTAATATCCAAAATATATAAGGATATCATACAACTTAACAAAAAGAAGACAAACAAACCCATTAAATGTGCAAAGGACTAAATAAACATTTCCCCAAAGTGGACATACAGATGATCAAGAGACATATGAGGGAAGGAACAACCTAAGACAGGCACAGTCACAGAGACAGGCACTCTCATCAGGAGAGAACTTGGAGGTCAATAGAGGTGGGACACAGACCCTCATCCCCCCAATGTTGCAGGGGCCTGAACTCTCACCCCTTCTGAGGGAGGTCTTCTGCCCCCATGGCTGCTTTGGTTCCCATGCCCAGCTCAAATCGGGACTGAGGTAATAGAGACTTGGCCGACAGCAGCTGCCCTCTCACTGCAACAAGACTTGTTTTAGTTTTCTTGTACCCAAGGTGTCGGGAAGTTGGTTTTTGATATCTAAATCCAGCCTAGCACCAGGAATGCTCAGGTCCTACTCAAGAAGGCAAATAATCCTTTCCACTAATACTTACAGGGTAAAATAAGGTTGTTGTTAGAGTATTACATTTGACAGCAAAATAGTAGTCAAGTTCTCAGACTAATTTAAATTGGCTAATTGAAATAAGCGAATATTCTAGAAAAATTAATGGTACTGGACAAAAAGCTGTTCCTAAAGTGTTAACTAAAATTTTTATTGGTAGTTCATCTCATGGTAAAATTGTGTAACATATAATGGACCTAAAGCAGTCATATTTTAGTGCAAAAAATTAAAATTTAAAAGCTATCAAGACTACATTATAAAATTTCTAAAAGCCTCCTAATATTTAAATAAAAAAAGAGGGGATAGTAGAAGAATATCATGTAAGGAAAAATATCCTGTAAGTAAATTACATCTAGAAAATTTTTACTTTAGAAAATTAACTTTCATTTGTAATGCTAACAGCAAGACACCCATGAAAAAACACACATGGTGTCAAAACAAGCCAAAGGAAAATCATTTGGGCAAAAAATGAAAAAGGATCCCACATCAAATTTAGAGAAAAGATTGCTTTATTAACTTTTGGTCAAGAATATGTTTGTATATTTTCAGAAAACAACTCCAAGACCATGTGGATTCCTGCAACAGAGAGGAATTGACAGGACTGCTCCAGCCATGAAGACAGAAGAGAAACAGTCCAGAGATGGAAGACTCTGATGACGCCTTGCCACGCGAGCAGTCAGCAGCTGTGTGTTGCGGCACGTTGCCCAGGACCAAACCAGAGAAGGTCAGATCAGCATTATCACTATTTGTCCACCATCCAGAACTGAAATATCATTGCTGACATGTACAAATAAGAAACTGTTTGACATTGAAATTGGGACTCAAAAGAACTGTTGGCCCAGAAAGAAACTCACTATAGACTGATTTCATTTGTCTCTCAGCATAACCATTATTGCTTGTCTCATTTTCAGCTTTATAGGTGTATTTCTAGTATCACATGATCTCACTCATCTAGGGGAAATAATGATCAACATAAACTGATGAACAAAAACAGACCCAGAGACAGGGAAGCATCAATCAGACTGTCAAACCTCAGAGGGAAGGTAGGGGAGAGTGGGGGTAAGGGGGAGATATCAACCAAAGGACTTGTATGCATGCATATAAGCCTAACCAGTGGTCACAGACAACAAAGGAGTGGGGGCATGAGTGGGGAGGGATTTGGGATTGGAATGGGGGGATGAGGACAGATATGTGATACCTTAATCAATAAAGAAATTTTAAAAAAAGAAAAAATGCTCAAAATCACTGATCATCAGAGAGATGCAAATTGAAAACACAATGAAGTATCACCTCACACCTGTCAAAATGGCTACCATAAAAAAATCAACAAATGGCAAGTGCTGGAGAGGATTTGGAGAAAAGGGAACCCTGGTACACTGCAGGTGGGAATACAGACTGGTATAGCCATTATTGAAAGCAGTACAGAGTTTCCTAAAAAAATTAAATATGGCATTTGACCCAGTCATCCAACTCCTAGGAATATATCCTAAGAAACCCAAAACCATCAAAAAGAATGTACACATCCTATGTTCATAGCAGCACAATTTACAATAGATCTGAAAACAGCCCAAGTGCCCATCAGTAGATGAGTGGATAAAAAGCTGTGGTACGCCCTGACCAGTTTTGCTCTGTGGATTGAGCGTCGGTCTGCAGACTGAAGGGTCTCTGGTTCGGTTCCAGTCTAGGGCATGTACCTTGGTTGCAGGCACATCCCCAGTAGGAAGTGGGCAGGAGGCAGCTGATCGATGTTTCTCTCTCATTGATGTTTCATTTATTTATTTATTTATTTATTTATTTATTTATTTATTTATTGTCATTGTTTGAAGTATTACAAATAGTAGTACATATGTCTCCTTTTTTTCACCCCATTGACCTTCCCCCAGCCTCCCCTACCCCCAGTACATGCCTTTACCTGCCCTCCCACCAGTGTCCTGTATCCATTGGTTATGCTTATATGCATGCATACAAGTCCTTCAGTTGATCTCTTACAGCACCCCCCCACCAACCTCCCCTGCCTTCCTGCTGTAGTTTTACAGTCTGTACAATGCCTTATTGCCTCTGTATCTATTTTTCCCCCATTTCTTTCCTTTAAAAATTTTTGCCTCTGCAGACTAGAAATAAACATATAATAATAAAAAATGTTTGAGTCCCAATTTCAATGTCCAACAGTTCCTTATGTGCACATGTCAGCAATGATATATGGCTGTTGGGCACATGGTGGCAATGCAGGTCCGACCCTCTCTGGTTTGGTCCTAGGCCACCTGCAATGATGCACTGCTGCTGACTGCTTGCATGGCAAGGCGTCGTCAGCGTCTTCCATCTCTGGACTGTTTCTCCTCTTGTCTTTGTGGTTGGAGCAGACCTGTCAATTCCTCTCTGTTGTAGGAATCCACATAGTCTTGGAGTTGTTTTCTGAAAATATACAAACATATTCTCAACCAAAAGTTAATAAAGGAATCTTTTCTATTTAATTGATTTGGGATCCTTTTCATTTTTGCCCAAATAATTTTCCTTTGTCTTATTCAGTTTCAAACTCTCTATCCCTCTCCCTTCCTCTCTGCAAAAAAACAATAAAATATATATTTAAAAGAAGCTGTGGTATATTTCTACCATGGAATACTATGCAGCAGTAATAAAGAATATCTTACCCTTTGAGATAACATGGAGGAACCTGGGGAGTATCATGCTAAGTGAAGTAAGTCAGTCATAGAAAGACAACTATCACATGATAGCACTCATATGTGGAATCTAAGTAACAAAATAATCTGATGAGCAGTGTGGATCCAGAGACAGGGAAGCATGGAACAGAGTGTGGAATCTGGGAGGGAAGGAAGAGGTAAGAGGTAATCAACCAAAGACCTCATATTCATGTATGCATAACCTATGGACACAGACAATAGAATAGTGAAGGCCTGGGCCGGGTGTGGGTGTGAGCTGGCGGGAGTCAATGGGGAAAAAGGGGGCATATGTAATACTTTGAACAATAAAGGATTATTAAAAAAAAAAAAAGCAGTGGTGCTTGGAATACCATGCAGCTTTAAAAAAGAAAATGTTCTTACCCTTTGAGATAGCATGGAGAGACCTGGAGAGTATTATGCTAAGGGACATAAGCCATTCAAAGAAAGACAAGTATAACATGATCTCTCTTATATTTAGAATCTAATGAACAAAATAAACTCATGAACAAAATAGATCCAGAGACATTGAAGGATGCAACAGACTGATATATTTCAGAATGAAGTTGGTGGGGGGGAGCAGTGATCCCTAATGTAAACTTAATGTTGAATGATTATAATGTGTAAATATAGGTAAATCAATTTTAACAAATGTACCATTTTGGGGGAGATATTTATAACAAGGAGGTGATGCATGTGTGGGCATTCAGTATATGGGAAATCTCTGTATTGTCCACTTTATTTTTCTGTGCACCTAAAACTACTCTAAAAAGATTGTCTTAAAAATGTTATCTTTGTTCCTGGCCAATGTTTTTAAGTGGTTAGAGTGTCAGTCCACACACTGATGGGTCTTGGGTTTCATTCCCAGTCAAGAGGCCATATCTGAATTGTAGGTTCATTCCCCGGCTCTGTCTGGGTGTATGAGGGAGGCAACCAATCAATATGTCTCTCTCACATCGATGTTCCTCCCTCTCTCTCTTCCACTCTTTCCAAAGCAATGGAAAATATCCTTAGGTGAGGATTAAAAAAACATTATCTTTGATATTCTTCTAGTTATACTCACTCCCAACTTATATATAATGTTTAAAATTTTCATTTTAATAACTACACACTTTCCTCTTTTTCTTAAACTACACTCCAGTTAGCTTAAATATCAACTGAAGACTTTCTTTTAATTAATTCTATACTCTTGTGGATTTCACATATGATCTACCTTAGCTTCTGTCTATATTGTACCAACATATTTCTTCCTGCCCCAGAGTTTTGAGTACTCTGGGTTGTATTCTTGTCCAATATTAAAATTACAACTTTCTATTTCTGTATTTACAATTCAAGCCACATATGAAGAAAATATTACCATTTGATAGAGTTCCTTATCCATTCCATTTCCCCAAAATGCCTTTATGTCTTGCATTGATCTGCATATTATCTTATAATTATTTACTTTTATGTCTTATTATTTTATTTTTACATTATGCTCTACCCCAAATCGAATTACAGTTTTTCTTAAAGTTTCCAAATTTCTCCTTGTATCTGGTTGCTTCTCACATCATGAAGCCTTTTCAAATTTAAATTACACAGATTAGAAAAAAAAGTTCCCTCTCTTTTTTTAAATATTTTGCATTTCCTGAAGATAATAACTCAAGGCATAATCTGTTCACTTTTGTATATTTAAATGTCTTAATACAAGCTGCCATTTACAGGACTAGTATAATAATCTCTTAACTGATCTCCATATTTTATATCTTGACTAACTCACATCTGTCTTCTTAAGACATTACCCATCCTTTAGCTAGAGCAGAAGTTGGTTGATTTCCTAGTGGTTGGTTGGTTTATTTGTTGAGTCATTCATTCATATATGAAGCTCTTCTTAATTTTTATTCAGTGTCTTTTCATTACCCATGTGATCAAACCCCAATTGTTTTCCATGGTCTCTAGATCTGTACTAAATTTGATTTTCTTGTGCTAATCTCTTCCTTACTCACCATACATCAAAAACCCTCCCTTTTTTCTTGTTTCTGTTTCATGCTAACCTCTTTTATGCCTTTTCCTCCTTTTCTTCATATGGCTGACTCTTCTCAATCACCAGAGCTCAAATTAAATACCTTCTTTTAGGCATGAATATCTGTGGTCCCCTTGAGCTACCACCACACAATATTCTCTATCAGATCCTTTATTATCCTTCAGATCTTTTTGTTTCATTGTTTGTTTCTTCTTCCTTAGATCTTTGTAATGTGTATTTAATGAAAACTTCATGGAAGGCAGGAGACTTTGCGGGGTGGGGGGCTGTAAGAGATCAACTGAAGGACTTGTATGCATGCATATAAGCATAACCAATGGATACAAGACACTGTGGGGGGGAGTTGAAGGCTGAGGGGGAGGTCAATGGAGGAAAAAAGGAGACATATGTACTATTATTTGTAATACTTCAAACAATAAAAAATAAAATAAAATGTTTAATATTTACCATATTTTATTCTGAATTTTATCTGTATTGAAAATCATATGACAATGCACTTAACACAATTAAGACATATTAAGTATGTTAAGTGAATGACTAAAAAGACAAATGAATCAAATGGTGAATGCTTACAATATACCATCATCAAGCACTTCATATAAAACTTGCACTAGGACACTATTTTTTTTAAACATCACAACTCTAGACACATAGAAGGTGAATAAATTGACCTTGTTGCATTTGATTTTATATACACACAGTAAGTAAAGGATTTATTACATATTTACTTGTAATATATTATCCCCAAACACTACCACAATCCATCAGGACATCTCATCTTAACAAAGTTCTTATAAATATACATCCACACTTGAAATCTTTTGTGTCTACTAACTGTACTGTGAAATGAAAATAAATTCCACTTGCTACCAATATTCCATACATGTTATGAGTGCTTTGATATATATTCTAATTATTTTTGTAATACATATTTGCTTTAATTTCCTTTATGTTTTAAGCTGACCCCCCAAATATTTCAAACAGAGCAAAGAATAGTAAAAGTTTTATAGAAATGGTGTTTGTTTCAAAGACCAATTACTTGTTATGAAAGTTACATGCTTTAAAATATTAAAGTAACCCATATAAGAACATGATTTAAAAAGATACTTGAACTCATTACAAACACTGACTTTTTAAATTTTCTATATATTTGCATAATTTTATTCAATTTTTATAATCCTATTTATTTTTGTCACAGAGATAAGTTACAGAAGATTTAAAAATAATTTATGTAAAAAGTTTTTAAAATATGTATGTTATATAAATATTAGCTAAAAGTAGTACACCATAGTTTATATAAAAATAGATGGCATGGAATAGACAAACTATATCATTAAGCACTTGTCCTAAGATTTTATTCCATGTTTCTATCTAATTACAAGGATCCATAGGAATTACAAATGGTTCCACTATTTCTCTATGTTTCTAACAGACTGGAAACATCAAATTAGAATTCAGGATGTTTTTTCTGCCCATGACTTTTAGTACCAAGTTTCCATTTGAACAACCAAAGCATTTGTCTAAACCACTGGGGTGCCTAACTTTAAGAGAAGGTGGAAGCGAACACACACTAACTTTTATGTCATCTTGTCATGCTGTAGTATCTCAAGGTGCTTTGCAATAACATTAAACTTTAAAAAGTTATCTTTCCTGCTGAGTTAATTAGTTAAAATCAGATAAGTGGCAATGACAACAAAGACATGTTCAGGCTTAAAACTGAAGCCAATACCAACAGAAGTGAAGGAGTTCTCTGAAGCAGGTTCCTTGTAGCTGAAAAGGAGACTACCTGCAGAGACATATTTCAGCAGAGAAGGTGAGTAAGGAAACCTATTTTAGTTGACTTCCACTTGTGAACAGTGAAAAGAATCCCTAGCCTCGTGGTCGTCAAACTGTGGTTCACAAGCCACATGTGGCTCTTTGGCCCCTTGAATGTGGCTCTTCCACAAAATACCATGGCCTGGGCAAGTCTATTTTGAAGAAGTGGCATTAGAAGAAGTTTAAGTTTTAAAAATGTGGCTCTCAAAAGAAATTTCAATTGTTGTACTGTTGATATTTGGCTCTGTTGACTAATGAGTTTGCCGACCACTGCCCTAGCCCAAGAAGGTAAATCTTTATTCTTAACAAACATTGTGAGTTAAAGTTAGATTAAAGGTCTAATAAGAACATTAACAAGGTCACTGGAATAAGCCTTACATTCAATAATATAAGTTCTGAATTGGCAGTGACTGTGTTTTGAATCAGTCATAGTCCTCTGAGTAAATGAGTTAGGCTATCCATGAAAGAAATTCAGATTTTTTACACCTTGTGAAAAAATGACCAAGGCACCCACTGAAACCATTCCAAAAGATATGATGCTCTGTATTTCTTTCCAGTTAAGAACTTATGTAAGCAACAGATTGTGATCAATGGAACACAAATATAAATTGCTTAAGTCCAGTAATTTTACTAATTTTGAAAACTCTGAAAGTCATGGAGCCACCCTCTGTCAAGGAAAGACCTCAAAATGAGCATTTAACACTTGTACAATTCTACTTAGATTCTGCAAATTTAGAAATCAATCATCAAGATGGCAACATAGGTTGTTCTTGACTTCAGTTCCCTTCATAAGAAGATCAACTAACTATACATAGACAAGACACCATTGTGTTAAGTCCTAGCACATGAGCATGAGGGTAACCACACCCTAGTTAGGAGACCAAGAAGGACCACATTAGAAGGTTAAGAGGACACATTGATCACAATGCCCCTTCTCCAGACTGGCATAGCACAGTACAGAGAGGAACAATTGGGCTATGGTTTCTCCAGTGAATAAAAGAGAGCCCAATGTGGATATCTTGATCCTCTAGAATTGTGGGTCACTTCTGAGGCAGCCCCACATGGTTCTTGCCTCACAGAGATTGTGGGAAAATCTGGGGGAGAGGGGTCTCTCCAATGGGGATCAGATAGTGATGGACAATGTGAGTGGGCCGTACTGCTTCGATCTTGACAGACAGAGTTTCTAGCTGCAGGAGCACTCAAGTGGAAATCCCAACCAGTGGCTTTGTCTGTATGCCAAACCAAGACATTGGCTCCATCTAGGTAGGGGATTTAGGTCACTGTTCTGACTGATTCAGAACCATCCACGGAGAGCCTTAATGGCCTTGGAGCCTGTTCTGCCACCCAGCCTGTGCAGGAAAACTAATTCAAAGGCCTGCATATCGCTGAGTGCAGCCCCAGCCCTACCCAACCAGAGCACCCAGAAAGCTGTGTAACCCAGCAGCACCTGCACAGAAAACCTGTGCATTGACTGTACCTATGCACAGCCTAACTAGCAGGGGGTTTGGTGCACAGTTCTGCCTAATTTGGGACCCCAAGTAATGAACTTAACTAGCCAGGCAGGAAGGTTATTCTGCCACCCCACCCAAGTAATAATTCATAGCCCTTCCTACTACTGAGTGCAGCCTACAACCCACCTAACCAGGAAAACTGAGCAGAGCACCCAGGAAGGGAAATATTCCAGAAATACTCAAGCAGAGCTGGAATTGCAGCTCTGTTCATCTGCAGAGCTAAACTGACAGCCACATCTGATTTTTTTTTGTCTGATTTGTTCCCTAAACAATGAGCAGTGTTGGCCTTGAGGATCCCTTCTGTGGCCAGACCAGGATAGGGAAGCTATTCTGTAGCCCTGCCTACTGTTGAATAAAGCCTTCAGTCATGCCTGATTAGGAAACCTGACCAGAACACCTAGGAAGCTGGGTAGGCCATGCTATCTGAGCAGATACTAAGAAGCCCAGACAGAGACTCTGCCCATCTGCAGAGAAAAGCTGGTGACCACATCTGGCCAGGGAATTTGGTGAACCGTTCTGCTTGATATGGGTCTCTAAGTGACAAGCCATGATAGAGTTGGATTTATTCTTCAGTCTCTCATGGGCAGGTAAGCTAAATCATAGCCCTGCCTCCTGCTGAGTACAGTACCCAATCTTGCCTGACTAGAAAGCCTAACCAGGGAATCTAGACAACCACAGAGCGCATACTACAGCTTCATGTGGGCAGGAAACCATGTAAGCAGTGCTATCCAACTATTCCCAGCCAGCAGCGTCCCCCATGACCACAGAGTTTAGGAGGTGGCCTTACCCAGATATAGACCTCAAAAGCAAGCCCTACCTGCCGCATGTCACTATCAGCTGACCCACTGAGGACGCCAAGCTGATCTGACTGGTGAAGGACTATTTCTGCCTAAGCAAACATGCAAAATCTGGATGAGGAGACCATTTATGCAAAAGTGTAGATATCAATATACAAAATCAAGCATTACAAAAAAATCAGGAAGACATGATAAAACCAAAGAAAACTGAGAAAGCTCTAATAAGGGATCCTAAAGAAAATATATATTTACATGACAAAGCAGTCAGAATAGCCCTCCTGAAGTAGTTTAGCCAACTGCAGGAATACACAGACACACAAATAAACAAAATTAGAAAAACAATGCATGGACAAAACAAGTGCAACAACAACAACAAAATAGAAACAATCAAAAAAACAAAATCACAGTTTTTTAATCCACTCATCTGCTGATGGGCAGTTAGGCTGTTTCCAAAACTTAGCTATGGTGAATTGGGCTGCTATGAACATAGGGGTGCATATATCCTTTCTGATTCGTGTTTCTAGTTTCTTGGGATATATTCCTAGAAGTGGGATCACTGGGTCAAATGGGAGTTCCATTTTTAGTTTTTTGAGGAAGCTCCATACTGTTCTCCACAGTGGCTGCACCAGTCTGCATTCCCACCAGCAGTGCAAAAGAGTTCCTTTTTCTCTGCATCCTCACCAACACTTGTCGTTTATTGGTTTGTTGATAAATGCCATTCTGACAGGTGTGAGATGGCACCTCATTGTTGTTTTGATTTGCATCACTCTGATGATTAGTGACTCTGAGCAGGTTTTCATATGTCTCTTGGCCTGCCTTCGAAAAGTGTCTATTTAGATCAGTTGTCCATTTTTTGTTTGGGTTGTTTATCTTCTTTTTGTTAAGTTGTATGAGTTTTCTGTATATGTTGGAGATTAAACCCTTATCATTGATCTCATTTTCAAATATGTTCTCCCATGCAGTGGGCTTTCTTATTGTTTTATTGATGGTTTTCTTTGCTGTGCAAAAGCTTTTTATTTTGATGTAGTCCCATTTGTTTATTTTCTCTTTAGCTTCTATTGTCCTAGGAGTAGTATCAATGAGGAAGTTCTTTCGGCATATGTCCGAGATTTTGCTGCCTGTGGATTCCTCTAGTATTTTCATGGTTTCCCGTCCTATGTTTAAGTCCTTTATCCATTTTGAGTTTATTTTTGTGTATGGTGTATGTTGGTGATCTAGCTTCATTTTTTTGCATGTATCTGTCCAATTTTCCCAACACCATTTGTTGAAGAGACTGTCTTGACTCCATTGTATGTTCGTGCCTCCTTTGTCAAATATTAATTGAGCATATTGATTTGGGTAAATTTCTGGGTTCTCTAGTCTATTCCATTGATCTATATGTCTGTTCTTGAGCTAGTACCAGGCTATTTGAAGAACAGTGGCTTTGTCATACAGCTTGATATCTGGTATTGAGATCCCAGCTACTTTGTTTTTCTTTCTCAGGATTGCTGTAGCTATTCGGGTTCTTTTTTTATTGCAGATAAATGTTTGGAAAGTTCGTTCTAGGTCTGTGAAATATGTTGTTGGTATTTTAATGGGAAGTGCATTGAATTTATAGATTTGTATTTCTTCCTTGAAAGTTTGGTAAATCTCCCCTGTGAAGCCATCTGGCCCCGGGCTTTTGTTTGCTGGAAGCTTTTTGATGACTGCTTCAATTTCTTCCATAGTTATCAGCCTATAGAGATTTTTAGAATCTTCCTGAGTGAGTTTTGGGGCATTATATTTTTCTAGGAATGTGTCCATTTCCTCCAGGTTGTGTAGTTTGTTAGAATAGAGTTGTTCATAGTATTTTTTAACAATCCTTTGTAGTTCTGTGGGGTCTGTTGTTATTTCACCTCTTTCATTTCTGATTTTGTTTATTTGGGTCCTCTCTCTTTGCTTCTTGGTGAGCCTGGCTAGAGGTTCATCAATCTTGTTTATCCTTTCGAAGAACCAGCTCTTGGTTTTGTTGATCTTTTGTATTTTTTTGTTGTTGTTGTTCTCTATGTCATTCATTTCTGCTCTGATCTTTATTATGTCCTTCCTTCTGCTCACTGTGGGCTTTTCTTGTTGCTCTCTTTCTAATTCTTTGAGTTGTTGGGTTAGAAGATTTATTACCATTTTTTCATGTTTTTTGAGGTAGGCCTGTAGAGCTATAAACTTCCCTCTCAGGACTGCTTTCATTGTGTCCCATAGCATTCGCATAGTTGTGTTTTTATTGTCATTAATCTCCAGGATGTTTTTAATTTCTTCTTTGATCTCATTGATCACCCAATCATTGTTTAATAGCATGATATTCAGTTTCCAAGTGTTTGAATTTTTTGGAATGTTTTTATTATACTTTATTTCTAATATTATGCCATTGGGGTCTGAAAAATGCTTGATATGATTTCAATCTTTTTGAATTAGGGAGGCTTTGCTTGTGACCCAATATGTGGTCTATTTTTGAAAATGTCCCATGTGCACTTGAGAAGAACGTATATTCCGTGGCTTTGGGGTGAAATGCTTTGAAGATGTCAATTAGGTCCATTTGATCTAGTGAGTCATTTTGAATTGCTGTTTCTTTGCTGATTTTTTGTCTAGAGGATTTATCCAGTGATGTCAGTGGTGTATTAAATTCTCCTACTATCATTGTATTGTTGTCGATCTCTCCCTTGATAATTTCCAGAAGTTTTTTTTATGTACTTGAGGACTCGTGCATTGGGTGCATAAATGTTTACCAGAGTTATATCTTCTTGTTGAATTGCTCCCTTTAGTATTATGTAGTCACCTTCCTTATCTCTTGTTATGGCCTTTACTTTGAGGTCTATTTTATCAGATTTAAGTATCACTACCCCAGCTTTTTTCTCATTTCCATTTGCCTGAAAAATATTTTTCCATCCCTTTACGCTCAGTCTGTGTGAATCCTTTGCTCTGAGGTGGGTCTCTTGTAGACAGCAAATACATGGGTCATGTTTTCTTATCCACAGTCCAGAGATGGAAGACGCTGATGATGCCTTGCCATGCGAGCAGTCAGCAGCTGTGCACCGCTGCAGATTGCCTAGGACCAAACCAGAGAGGGTCGGACCTGCATTGCCACCATGTGCCCACCATTCAGATATCATTGCTGACATGTGCACATAAGGAACTGTTAGACATTGAAACAGGGACTCAGAACTGTTGGACATTGAAGTTGGGACTCAAACATTTTTTATTATTATTATATGTTTATTACTAGACTGCAGAGGCAAAATTTTTTAAAGGAAAGAAATGGGAGAAAATAGATAGAGAGGCAAAGAAGCATTGAACAGACTGTCAAACTACATTGGGAAGGCAGGGGAGGTTGGGCGGGGAGGGCTGTAAGAGATCAACTGAAGGACTTGTACGCATGCATATAAGAATAACAAATTGATACAAGACACTGCGGGGGGGGGGGGGAGGGCGGGCAGGTGAAGGCATGTACTAGGGGATAAGGGAGGCCAGGGGGAGGTCAATGGGGGGGAAAAAAGGAGACATATGTACTACTATTTGTAATACTTCAAACAATAAAAATAAATAAATAAATAAATAAATCAACCAACCAACCAACCATAGAACTAATGAATATAATGACTGAATAGAAGAGATTAGGATGCCGTGTTCAACATTCTGAAGAAAAATTAAAACTATATCTTGCAAAGCAGTTCTTTAGAGATAAAGAAGGGATAAAGTGTTTTGTTTTTTTTCTGGACAAAAAGTTGAGGGACTGCATCATTAATAGATTTGCTTTACAAGAAATGCTAAACAGGGTACACAAATGGAAGTAAAAGAATACTAGTTACATTATGAAAACAGATGTATGTAAGTATAAAACTCACTGGTAATGGTAAATATACTATATTCAAAGTCAGTTTCTCTAATATTTTAGTTTTAAAGTTAAAAGAACAAATCAATGAAAAATAATCATATTTAATAATTTATTATTGGATATACAATATAAAAATATGTAACATCAATAACCTAAAATGTGAGGAAGGAGAAGTAAAAATGTAAGTTTAAAAATGCTCTTTAAGCCTGTACAATGTGGCTAAGTGGTTGAGTTAACCCATGAACCAAGAGGTCTACAGTTTGATTACTGGTCAGGGTACACTCCCAGGTTGCAGCCTTAATCCCCAGTAGGGGGCGTGCAGGAGGCAACTGATCGATGTTTCTGTTTCTCTATCCATCTCTCTTTCTTTCTCTCTCAAAAAAATTGATAAAAACATATTTTAGATGCTATTTAAATTAATTTGTTATCAACTTAAAATAGTTGTTAAAAATGTCAGATATTTTATGTAAGCTTCATGGTAACCATAGATAAAAACCTGTAGTCGATACATAAAAGATTGTGACAAAGAAGTCAAAACATGTTACTATAAAAAGTCATCTAATCACAAGAGAAGATAGAAAGATAACAAGCAAGGAACAATGAATCTATAAAATAGAGAACAATGAATAAAAGGTATTAGTAAGGCCCTACTCATTAATAATTACTTTAAATGAATTAAATTTTCAAAAGTCATAGAGAGACAAAATAGATAAAAAAAACATCCAACATATACTTTACCTCAGTTTTTCTTATATGTTTTTATTGATTTTCAGAGAGAAAGGGAGAGGGAGAGAGATAGAAACATCTATAAGAGAAAACAACTGGTTGCCTCCTGCATGACCCCTACTAGGAATCAAGTCTGCAAACCATAACCCAAGCATGTACCCTGACTAGGACTGCAGCCCGTGACCTCTTGGTTAATGGGTCAGTGCTCAACCACTGAGCCACACCAACCAGGTTTTACTTTAATTTCAAGGACACACACAGATTAAAAGTGAAAAAATGTTTTCAAACAGATTGAAAAAATGTTTCAAACAAATGGTAAATAAAACAGGAGTAGTTATATTAGATAAAAGCGACAAGCTAAAAATGACCAAAATACACAAGAAGGTCTTTATATAATAAGAGGTCAATTAGTGAAAAAGATATAATGATTATGAATATTTATGCACCAACATTGGATCACCTAAATGTAGTATAAAAAACACTAATAGAATTAAAAGGAGAAATAAGCAGCAATATAATAATTTATAATAATTGTTGGGTACTTTAATACTCCAATCCCAACAATGAAGAAGTCAGTAAGGTAACAGTGGCTTCAAACAACATTAAAAACCTAATGGACCTAAGAGGCATAAACAAGGTATTTCATCCAACAGCAGAATATATAGTGCACATTGAACATTTTTTAGGTTAGGCCACAAATCAAATCTTTAGCAAACTGAAAACGATTAAAAATCAAACCAAGTATATTTTTCAAATACAGTGGTATAAAACTTGAAATCAATAATAGGAGAAACAGTAGAAAATTCACAAATACATGCAAATTTAACAACACACTTCTGAATAACCAATGAATCAAAAGAAAAAAATTAAAAAGAAAATAAAAAGTATCTTTAGACAAATGAAAATGGAAACATAATCTACCAAAACTTCTGGGATGCAGTAAAAAGTGTTCTAAGAGAAAGCTTTAATGCATACATGGAGAATGAAATGGAATATCAAATGAACAATCCAACTCCATACCTCAAGTAACTAAAAATAAAGAACAAACTAAGTTCAAAGTTAGTAGAACAAAGAAAATAATAAAAAGTAATTTAGAAAAAAAAAAAGAGACCAGAAAAACAATAGAAAAGGTAAACAAAACTAAGAGTTAGTCATATGAAAAGATAAAAAAAAAAAATTACAAACCTTTAGGTAGAAAACTATATCAAGAAAAAAAGAGGACCCAGATCAATAAAATTATAAATGAAAGAGGAGATGTTACAACTAAAAACACACAAATACAAAGGATCATAAGATTACTATGAAAAACTATATGCCAGCAAACTGGACAACCTAGAAGACATGGATAAATTCCTGGAAACATACAATTTACAAAGTCTAAATCAAGTGGAAATTAAAAACCTAAGCAAAGCATTAATGTGTAATGAGATTGAATAAATAATAAAAAATATCACAACAGAAAGGATAAGAACAAATGTCTTCATTGGTGAATTTTATCAAATGTTTAAAGGGTTAATGCCAATCATTGTCAAACTCTTCCAAAGAATTAAAGAGGAGAGAACACTCCCAAAATCATTTTATAAAGCCAGCATTACCCTCATATAAAGGACACTATAAGAAAAAAATGTATAGGCCTATATCTCTGATAAATATAGATGCACTAATCTCACCCCCCAACACACGGCCCCCCCAATGCTACAGCCCTACAATAAATTATATAACATCTGAGTAGCGTTTTTGTAACATGTTTTAATTAAGGTTATATTGTTAGATATCAAATAAAAGATAGTATAATACATTAATCAAATTCTGAAACATCCATATTTAACAACAGAGATAAGCTGACTATGAACGTCACTGAAATGCATTAAAGAAAAATATTAAGAAGCCAGAAGAAAGTTCAAGTAAAACTAAAAGTAGAAATAAATGGCCAGAGGGATGCTTCCTTTATTTAAACACCTCTCAGCACACGTTTTTAAATGTCTAAATATATTCAATCCATTTTGTCAAAGCAACTTTATTTAGCTGGCTCTTTACCTTTCTGTAAAAGCCTCATTACCCATAAAAACAAAGAATGAAGTTGATTAATGTGCTCTAAGTGTGATGTTCAAATTGTAATTTTCATATACGCAAATGGATGCTTCTGCAGTATTTTGTTTGATAATTTACAGAGTTAGCACTGTCCAAACCACTAATCAGTTCCTTTTTATGCTGACAGCTGCAGAAGATTCTTTTGGAATGCTAATTTTCATTAGTGCTTTCCCTTCCTGAGAACTAGAAGTCTGGCTCAGGCCTGATTTCATCATTGCAAACTAAAGTTTGAGAGCAAAGGCATTTGGACTACTCATTACTTTTCTAAGCATGCACAAAGGTTAAAAAAAAAAATGCAAATATAAAACCCAAGGGGTGGATTTCAGATGTGTAGAGTGAATGTAAATAATATATATATTGAAGGTACATGACTTTCATGCACAAAAAATTGTGTTTGGGTTGTTGCTGACTAAATTTATTGAAGTTTGTACGTGAAATAAAAAAATAACAAAATGACATTGTATATCAATTTTGGAGAAAATGATAGTCATTTAATTTACTTATTAATTAAATGCTAATATTTAATTCATTAATATTATAGGTACTTTCCTGCATATACAAGTTTTTTATATGTATTTTCATAGATTAATATTAATCATTTTTGCTTTTCAATTAAATTGTTAAAAAAGACAATAAAAATTGCTCACATTGATTGAATGTGTCTCATATGCTGGGGATATTATCTTTAGAAGGGCAGCACAATTATTATTTCATTTAAAGTTGAGAAAACTGAAGCATAGAATTTTGGAGGCGCTTGCCCAGAGTTACTCTATAGCTGCAGATTGGAAGCCAAACAGTCTGGATCCAGAGAGTAGAATCGTCATCAGGTATTAATCTTAAATTCGTAGAAATAAGACCTATAATTCACAGTAAAGATGGTACATGTGTGAACACCTGGTCTTTTCATATATGAAGAAAAAAACAACTCCCATTTTGAATGAATAGCAGTGTTGGTTTCTATTACTTTAAAATTTTCATGCTTGGATAACAGTATTAATGTTTATACCAGTGTAAATGTTAAGTCTCCAATCAAAAGGTCTAAATATATTAATGTTTTGCCTCTGTGCATAGGTATGAGGAGATAAGAAGAATTATGCTGTCTGAGAAATTATTTTTGTACAAATTAGATATATTTTATTATAAGGAAACTGTTGGTATGAAGACTTTTGATGTTTTCTATTCTCTTTTGAAAAAATAATCAACCTTAAATTTTCAATCTTGATTTTTCCAAAGATTACATATATATGCATATATATGTGTGTGTAAAATTTTGTGATATTAATTTTTAATCATTTCATATTTTTGCCCTTAATCACTCTAAATCTGTAATCTGCAATTTTTAACATCTCCAGAGAATGCTAACCTATAAAAAATGAGTAGTTTTCAGCAAAAAAAAAAATTACATAAATCAAAACTGCTTCTTGGCAAGTTATTATCTGCTTTTTAAAATTATCCTTTAACTTTTAGCTTTTCCTCTAACAACTAGTAAGATCTGAAATCATCTCCACTTCTTCATAATCCATTCTCTTTTTAACTGTCTGTAACATGATTGCTCCTTTTGTCATTCTACTGAAGCATGGCTCTGAGAAATACTATCAAGCTTTCACTCCCCTTGGGGTCTATGCCACTATATCATAATCTTTATGTAAGTATTCATAAATCCTCTTTTTACTGAAACACAAATTCTTTAAAAACTCATACTTTCAATGATAATGGAATACAAAGCAGATTATATTCTGTAGCTCATAATGGTGGGTATTAGAATATCTTTCATTATACATCCCAAGAAAGGAGCATATAATAAGATACCACATGTAGAAATTAGAAAGATATCTAGAAAAACAATGTTTCTAGGACTGCAGAAGCTATAATTAAAAACAAAAGGTAGAGAATTGAAATTTTAACTTGCTTCTTTTGTTACCAAAAAATGTATTGATTTTTCAAAAACACTTAAATAAACTACATGAGAGGTAGTAATATATTTTATTTTGTGTCTAATCATTTGTGCAGGTTATATCCTACTGCCTAAGTAAAAAATGGCAATTTAACTTATGAAAATGTGAGAAGAAAAAGAGATTAATGGAATTATCATAGCATTCTACAGATACTCATAGGAAAGTATAAATGTTTTCTTGTAGTCTTGTTATGATATTTAAACACTGATGGTTCTTTAACATAAGCATTCCCTTAAAAATTGGTTTTCAAAGAGTTTTTATTGTAATTTGAATAGATGTTTTTTTATTGTCAAAATGATTGGGGGACACTGTTAGCACTTAGAAAATAATTGTTTGAGTGAGACAGTCCTACATAATAAAGAATTTTCCTATATCCAGCTTTATACTCTAATGTCACACAGTATTTACTTAGGTTAAAACCCTGTTTATAATTACCTAACCATTTTAGCCATACACACAAAATACATGTTTTGCATTTTTGTGCGCTGCCTCTTACAGAAATATAAGAAGTGTGTAAATTCATAAAAGACTGTACATATTTGGATTGAAACTTTTCAAAGAGTTCTTCATAATTTCAGGAAATCACATCCCCAATGGCAATGTCACTTTTGGTATCTGAGTCATTAATAATTTGCTTGTGCTAGACTGTATTTGTAGCTGTCAGAAATATGGTGCATAGAACTGACTCCTTTATTATATAGTGTAGTGAGGTCATATTTATGTATTAGCATATTGAAATGTGTACTATTTTATTATGCATTTATTTCTTTTCATTTCTCCTTTTAACATGTAGGGCATTGTATTGATTTTATAAAATTGCATGTGTAAGTAAGTTTTATTTGTCATTATTTTTATTAATGAGATTTTTTTAGCTCATTTTACATTTGTTATTTAAAATATCATTTGATCTGATGAAGTTGACAATCAAAGACAGAAATGTTTTGAAATAATATATCAACACATTTCCTGTTCACAATTTTTAAAATGGAAAACTAACAAAGTAGGATAATATAAGATATGGTTGATATTGTTTTTGTTGTTATAAGAAGAACAATATGACAGTGTCTTATTATTTCTGCCTTCATTTTATATTCAGCTGTAATAGAATGCAGAGATTTTACAGAATTGGTACTTTAAAAACACTGAGGAGTGACATAAGATAGAAAGAATCAAAGGGTTGTAAGATAGAACCATAAACAGAATTGGAACAGTGACTATTCCTTCTTATAAAAGGGTTGAGGAAGGAAAACAAATATAAGGTTCAGATACAAAATTGGAGGATTTAAGGAAATAAAGAAACAAACCAAAAAAACAAAGAAAGTTCCCAAAGCAGTATAAAAGGATGGAGTGTATTGAGGTTATATTTATAAAAGTGGAAAAAAATAGTGAAGGGAGAACACAACTTATGATCTATTCCTCCGGATTCATACATTTACTTAAAGCACTATTTATTTTCTCTAGAAGATCATTGTGGTCTCCTTAAGTTAGTTGCAGTAACACATGAGAAAAGACAAGCACATCCTCTAACAATATTGAAACCAGAATGCAGCAACTCTGCAAGAAGTCTAGTCATCTCATTTATTATGATGATTTATTATTCACTGAGCACCAACTCAACACTTCTTGTAACAGAGAAGAATTTTTTTCTATTGCAGATATTTTGAAATATAAATAAAAATAAATGGAAGAAAGGAATTGTATTGTCTGCTGCTATACCACTTATCTCTTTTCTCTAGACATTTATAATAGAAAAAAGTAGACTTATACCTCTAAAGAATATATGATTAAAAACCAAGGAATAAGGAAGGTAACATGACAAAGTGAATAGGAAGAATTCAGAGGAAAAACACACATAAATTCTAAAATTCCAAATCCAATTTGAGCAGTTATTTTTTAGAGTATGTGATGAAAAAGAGCAAATAAGTTGAGTCTTTCTGTCCCTCCTTCTCCGTTTTTTCCATAAATTACGTTCTAGCTCTGTGTGAACACCCATTTGTATATTCTTATTAAATGCGTCAAGATCCAAACTAATAATAGTTCTTACTAAGAATCTTTTTTCTACATAATCTTTGCATATTCAGCCTTAAATTATCTATAAATTATATTACAGACTCATGCAAACATAAACATTTACATAATTAGATAAAAAGTCTATTGAATTTATGCTAAATGGTACCAGAGAATTGTTAGATTTCCATCCTTCTTGAAAATATGTATTATAACAAGATTTTTAAATCCATACATGGAAAATTTATAAGTATTTAAAAAGTATTACCTCTACTTTATGACAATGCCACAAATAATTTAATGAGAGCTTACTAAGTGATAGGTATAATGAAAAATGCTTTTCAGACATTTTTTTACTGAGTCCTTGCAACAATGCTGAGTGATCTAGTTTTCCCACTAAACAGATGAGTAAACAGAGGCACAACAAATTAAGAAGTTTCTAATTGTCCCAGGGGAAAAAAGTATTAACCAGGATTCAAAATCACAATTCAAACCATGTTCTCAATATTTGTCCTCTACTTTTTTTCAATAAATTATTTTTATGTTTACTTTTTAAGGAATTTTAAAAAAATACAAAAATAGCACAAAACATTATTGTAACAAAACTCATATTACCACAGTGGAAAACAGTATGGAGAGTCATAAAAAAACTAAAAGTAGATCTACCATACCACCTAGCAATTCCACTTCTGGGTATTTATCTGAAGAAAATGAAAACACTAATCAAAAAGACCTATGCATCCCTATGTTCACACCATTATTTACAATAGCCAAGATATGTAAGCAACTGAGGTGTCCACTGATAGATGAATGTATAAAGATGTGACACACACACATGCACACACGAAGGAATATTATGCAGCAATTAAAAAAATGAAATCTGGCTGTTTGCAATGACATGGGTGAACCTAGAGGGTACCACACTAAGTGAAATAAGCCAGACAAATACAGTGTGGTTTCTAAAACAACAAAACAAGCAAGGATGATTCTCTCATCATTGATGTTTCTCTCTTTCCCTCTCCATTCCCTTCTGAAATCAATTAAAAATATATTTTAAAAAAATTTAAAATAAACAGAGACTTATAGAAATAGAGACCAAAGGGATGGTTTCAAGAAGGGTGGGGAACAGAGGATGGGTGAAAAAGGTGAAGGGGGGTATAGTCAATAATATTGTGAGAAGTTTGCAAGGTGACAGATTATTACTCAAATTAGTAGAGCAATCCTCCTGTAGGTATAAAAATATTGAATCACTATATTTAATACCTGAAACTAACATTACATAATATTGTATACTAACGATATCTAAATAAGAATAAATAAATTAATTAAAAATTAACCACTATGAACTATTGGTATTTATTTCAATTTTATTCTAAGGCAATAATATATTAGCAAATAAGTTAATGGTCTCTTTAACCATCACATCACATTCCCTCCAGCTCTTCCAGAGCTAATCAATCACTATTATGTAATACTTCACATTAATTTGTTTTACATATATGTTATAAATACATCCACCCATTTTGTTTTTGTCTTCTGAATTCCTCACTCTGTGTGACTATTAATTCTTTTTATGATTACTCTTTATTTTCTTAGCATTTGAAGGGAATATCTATTTTAGACACTAAAGAGCTCTCTCTAGGAATGTGATCAAAAGCAAGAATATGTTACTTGCAGTATCATTCAGACTAGTGGTGATCTCAGTGGAGACAATGGGAAGAGACTAACCATTTGAACAAAGTAAATAACATTTTCTTCAGTGATACTCTTCATCCCCAAACTTTCAATATATTGCTCATCTCTTCTTAGAAATGTGTGCCTGCATAGAACTTCAAAGTCATACAAAATTCTATGATAAAATCCATCATATTAAGTAATGGCAAATGTACAAATCAAGCTCACATAATTTTGTTTGTCCTAACTATTTTCTCAAAAATGGCAAAGAGGAGACTTCATAATTAAAATCTGGTAAGGCCTAATATTTTATCTTACCTCTCCATTATCTAAAGGAGAGTTTGCTAGAACATTTACCTTCAGAAAGGAGAATAAAAAGACTGAAGGAACCAAAGTATCATCATTTGAAAGCAAATGGCATGGCAGTTCAAAATGAACTTATTTCTGTTCAATATTTTTCCCACTAAATCACAGCATTCTTTCACCATTTTTCAGTGCTTTGCTAAGTAGAAATACATAAACAATCTTTCCATAATCATGATGCTTGGTTGTCTGCCAGAGTTCTTTTCCCAGCCTTACAAAAGGTTCTACATTCTGGAGAAAGGCTATGCATAGATGACTAAAGAATCCAGAGAGGGAAGATAATTTTGAAAGGCATTGGGGGTCAGAGGATCTTCAGCTAAAGGAATTGAAGACTTGCCTGTGTCTAAGGATGTCCCCCCCCCCCCCCCCCCCGCCCCATTTATTCAACACAATTTCTCCTAAGGCAAGGTGGAGATAGGAGATATACATTTCAAAGGGTAAGGTTTCAAAGGGTTTACAGAAGCATTGTCAGTTTGGGGAATAGCCTACAGCTGTTGAGGTGTTTGGCCAACAGGAGGCAATAAAATGCCCTGAGCCGTCTGGCAGTTAACAATCCTATTCAGGTTTGGGGGAGATGCCTTTTAGCAATTTCCAACAGGTAAACTACATATGTGGCTCACCCTTGTTGAGTCCTCCAAGCTTCACCAACTTTCTGGTGAAACTCTTGCAACTATTACATGCTGTAATTGGTTCCCAGCAGTTGTCCTTGTTTCTGGATAGCTGAAGAAATGTCTTCTCACAACGCTCTGTAAATGATAGTACTACTACTTTCAGAACTACTTTGATGATTCCATTACCGCTTGCAATATTGATGTTTTGAAGGAGGGCTGTGTATTGCACAGGACTAAATTATTTGATCTTGTATAAGGATGGGGCTGTCTCCTGGGAGGTTTTAACATAGCCATTTCTGCACATGGGAAAGCCTCAGCACTCAGACAAATGTAAAATAAAAGTCTTAGAAGAGGTATTGGGACATGGTGCTTACTAATATATAGAAAGATGTAAAATACAAAGCAAAAGGATATAAATTCAATTTGAAGAGGCCCCAGATGTAATTATGCATGCAGAAAGCAATTAAAATGCATGTGCAATGATAAGTATAATACTGTAGACCATGCTATGCTGAAAACATATTTCTCAATCTATACTGAAATTTTGTAACAACTTTAGGTCTCATTTGTCTTGTAATATAAATGGGGTTAACATAACTTGTCATCTACCTCATAAGGAATATTATGAGGATTCATGAGATCATTAAATGAAGAATCTCTATGTGCTTAATTTACTCTTTGGAAGGAACCCTTCATTTTATTCACCCTTGCAGAATGTAGTGCATATTTGGTCCAGAAAGAGTGAATACACCTGCTTAATTTCTTCCATTCATCTAGAAAATTCTATAATTGTGCGTGGTATGTAAATAGGACTATTTGTTGCACATTATGAAATCCTTAGAGCAACAGGCAAAATTGCTTTGTAAGTAAATTAAAATAAAGCAGATATTTTTCTAGACATCTTTATAAACAGCTACTATAAAAATATCAGAATTTGCCTCATATTACTTTGACTAATCCTGTGTATGGGAAAGTGTATTTTTAAAGATTCACTAGTATAAAAGTTAATATACAAATATGTAGACCATCAGGGGTATATTGAAAAGGCCACATTATACCTGAACAATTTTTGTATTTTTTAATCAAAATTACTCAATTATTCTTTTAAATTAAACAAGGTCTTTAATGGATAATGATTATAAAGGTATTTTTGATGCATCATTTAATGTGCATCATTTAATATGTCAAATTCCAAGAATAAAAATGACACAGTCCTTTGTTATTATCTTTTGAGATAAATTCTCAGTCTTCGATACATTAAACTACTGCACAATATAAAAGTTCATAGAGATGCTCTGAGATGTTTATAAGTGATTATCATGAATGTTTAATGAAGCCTGCTTTGTTGCTCACATCTCTGTTACCATGCTAGGAACTTTCTCATAAAGACAAATGGCTCCGTGGCAATCAAGTGAAGTGGGCATGGCTCCAAGGGAAGAACCAGCCAGGACAAAACATCTATGACACTCACAGCTGATGGGAACACAGCCTATTGGGCCCCAACTGCCATGTTCTTATCACAAGCCATCTCACTTCTCCCAGAAATGCCTAAATAAACAAAATACTTATTTCTGTCTCAAAAGGAAGAAAGAGAAGTTGTTCACAAACTTGATACAGAGTGGCAACTGACTTTCTCAGGTAAAAGTAAAGTTCTTTGTATTTATTTTCAATAACTGAAGCCATTTTTCAAAAGAAAGAATAAATTAATTCTGACAAAGATTGAAAAAAAGATAAAATGAAGAATAGAAGGAAAATATACTATTTGGAGTTCTCACAGATAAAATTGTTTTATAGAAGTGTACCACAAATTTGGCATTAATGATGTGATTCAGAATGTGACTGTCACCCTGGGGCTCTGTAGTATATTTGGAGTAGACATTGATAGGTGAAAATGTAACTGAAATAGAATTATCTCTTTTATACCAAGCTTTACTATCTCTGAGATGGACTCAGTTTCTACATTCTAGGCTTAGATATAAAATCATATTTCATATAGAGGTATAAACCTAACCAAGTCATTTGAAGCAAATTTGGGAGTATTAATAGTTACTAAACTAATGATAAAGGTGAAACTTTTGAAACACACCAGTTTTCCTGATCACTACCCCCAAATATAAACAAACTTGCATTTTTCATGTTCAGCTAACTATGTTCAAAGAAACCAAATGGATTCCTAATTTTGTATAACTCTAACTGATAGCATGCATGATTAGAAAAAATATGAACCATTTTAGGACCTGGGTGCTAGTAGAGCTTTGCCATACCCGTGAGGCCTTGGATAGTTATGCTGCTTGGCTCTTGGAATCTGCTCTCCAAACACAGCGAAATGAACTAAATATTTTCCAGCTTAAAAAATGCAACTTGCTATGTTTATGCAAAGATATTAAATTATCATCAAGTTTACAAGCTTCTTTTTATTTTTTGAATGTTTTTAAAATCACTTAATTGGTGGAGCATATTCCATTTACCATCCTGAATATTTCCGTCTTCTTATTCAATATTTTCACATAGTTGATCAGCAAATATATTTTTTGCTATTTTTCAAACAAAACATACATTTATGGTGTTTTTGTTTCTACAAGAATAGAATGGTATTACAAACAAAAGTGTGCTAATAATACCCAGCTCTTACAGCCACAGTATATAGGGAAAAAAACAGGTTATTTTTTTTAACTTAGGGCTTTACATAACTGTTCCCTGTGATTCACAGTTGCCCATAATATGACATCATGGCATAAGCAAAGTTAAATAGGAAATGTTTTGATTAATGTCTTTTTTTCTTAATATATTTTATTGATTTTTTACAGAGAGGAAGGGAGAGGGAAAGAGAGTCAGAAACATCGATGAGAGAGAAACATCGATCAGCTGCCTCTTGCACACCCCTCACCAGGGATGTGCCCACAACCAATGTACATGCCCTTGACTGGAATTGAACCTGGGACTCTTGAGTCTGAAGGTTGATGCTCTATCCACTGAGTCAAACCAGTCAGGGCTAATGGCTTTTTCTTATTAGACGAGAGGCAAAGATCTGTTTTGTCTTTTGTTCTATCTCCAGTATCTACATGATCAGTGAAGGCACTGTAACACTGAATATTTTAAAAATATTTTTAAGTTAAATAAATATGCAGAGAAACCTAATATGTAATATCCTATTAATAGAGTCTATTCTATCTAAACAATCTGCAAGAGTGGAAATAAGATATAGGTATAAATTGCGCTATCTTTCTCTTTTTTGATACTAATTTATTTTAAAAATCATATTAATTGAACTGAACGGTTCATTCTTGTTTCTGACCATTATTTTGGAATTTTTCTCCAAACACCCTTCTGATGAAATCAAATTCATGCTCCCAAATTAGGAAGTATTCTGGTATGCCCAGGCATTTATGTAGTTTAAGAAATAAAATTAGAAAGAATGCTCAATATGCATTCCAATATAGATATTTATTGCCTGAAAGATATTAATAACATTGACCTTAGCTCTAGTAAGATGCAGCCTCTGGTTATATGGATTTACTTTTCTATATTGGGAACCAGCAATAATAAAATCAACATGGTGGCAAATAAACTAATATTTATGGAATTGTGTTTGTCAATTGCACATTAGTCCAGCTGTATTTTCTCTCCATCTCTTATCTCTAGTCCTTTTTTGCTATGAAATGATAGTGGCATCTCCAGGTTTATATAGGCCTTGATTGGAGGATCTAGAAATAAAGTACTTGCCTCAGATTGCTCCAGCTACTGTCTAATGATGACTCCTTGTAACTGCATCTCTGAACTGCTTTATTGTGGTCAAATGAGGTCATATTTCCTGGTCTATGGGAGGAAACAAAGGCCCATGGGACTGAAGAACAGCTGTTCCCAGAAGATAAAATAAAATTGCCCAAGAGATTAAAAAAATAAAGATATCTTCTACCAAGAGCTTCATTTTTCTTAAGAAATTACAGGATTAATTTCTTTCTGTACACTTTCACTGGATAAATTAAGCATTATAAGCTTATGCAAGGTTAGAATCTCTTTCTTACATAATTTTATTTTTTACAGTATTTAAAAATAATGATATTATAACTGGTTTTAAGATATTCTGGGACAGAGCTAAGAGCCAACTATATAAAAATGCCACACAACCCTGGGGTTCATCAATTTTCAAAGAAAAAGGACTATTTCCCTCATGTGATATGCTTGCCTTAACAACAAGTGACAGTTGCCCTGGCTGGGTGGCTCAGTTGGCATTGTCCGGTACACCAAAAGGCTGTGGGTTCAATTTCTGGTCAGGGCACATACCTAGGTTGCAAATTTGATCCCAGACTGGTACGATTGGGAGGCAACTGATAGATGTTTCTCTCTCACCTCTCTCTCCCTCGCCCCCTCTCTCTGCCTTCCTTTCTATAGAAATCAATAGAAACACATCCTTATGCGAGGATTAAAAAAAAAATACAATAAACATAACCAGGCAACTTATAACTGGGACACAGACAATAGTGTGGTGAAGGCTTGGGAGAGACAGGTGGAGGTGGAGGGGGTCAATGGGGGGGACAAGGGGGACATCTGTAATACTTTCAACAATAAAGATACATTAATTTTTAAGTGACAATTTTACACAATAATCTCCATTCAATCAATTTCAGCCTTTGTTGAGATGGTCATTGTTGAAGAAAAGCAGAAGTCAGAATATTAAATCATTTCTTCACACAGAGTATGTGTAGTTGATATTGGCCAGCAGTTTCTCTCACAGAATGAGATGCATATTGAAAGTTTAAGTGAATGGAATATATTCTGTAGGCTCTAAAATATGCTTTACAAGACAAATCCAATGAATAGGAATTCCCATGGGGCTCTTCTTAACAAGCAGATTTTCTCCTTAAAATTTAGGAGTCTCCTGACTCCCAAAGCAGTTAAGATTGCCTTTCAGTTAATTGGAACATACTCCTGTACACCAAAAGATTGCATGTTCAATTCCCAGTGAGGGCACATACCTAGGTTTCAAGGTTCCATCCCTAGTCTGAGTGTGTATAGAAGGCAACCAATCAAGGTTTCTCTCTCACATCAATGTTTCTCTCTTTCTCTAAAAAACATTAATATAAACATATCCTTGGGTGAGGATTAAAAAAAGATTTCCTTTCAAAATAGCAAATTAGATATATGTATGTATATACAAAGGTATGTATGTAATATGTATGCACGCGCGCGTGTGTGTGTGTATGTGTGTGTGTGTGTGTATATATATATATATAAACTTTATAGAAGAGTCCATTTAAAAGAAGTTAATAAACTTCTAGTGTTATTTTCTCTGTCAGGATAGACTGTGTTCTCTATGCCTTACAGGCAACAGATTATGTCTATTTACTATCTCCAGTGAAAATGATAAAAAATTAATTGAAAATTTATATCATAAAATATATATTTCATTGTATTTCTTTCACATTGCATCATGAAATACGCTAGTATTAAAAATGTTCCTCATAAGCCAGAGTACTTACATGAAAATTTGTCACATACAATATTTAACAGATGTCTGATTTCAGTGTTCTATTACTAGAGAGAGGCAGCAGTGGTCTGGTGTATAGTGCATTACACCAGAAGCCAGAAAACCTAGAATTGTAAGTCCTTGGCTCCATTGCTGACTATTAAAAAACACAAAATGATTTTTGGATCATCTTTGCCTCATTTTACTCACCTTGAAAATAGAAGAAAAAATACTCTCCTTTTGTCTTATAAGGGAATGGGAAAAATGGTTAAACAACCCAGGTTTAAAACTCAAGGTCTGAAGAATTAGAATAGTGGTCAGAAATGTGAATTCTCACTTAGGGAAAATGAAGAATTAAAAAGGCAAGGCATTTTTAAAAGACTGCCAGGATCACGTGTATAGGAATTGAAGAATAGGCATGTGAAACCATGGTTTGGCAATTCTCCCTGTGTGAGCAAATCACCACTTGTCTTCACAGAGGAGCTGGCAGTGGGGCAAGTAATCATGTGATGATGTAACAATGCACCCAGGTCCTTGGGCTCCTTGCATTAAACGTGGTCTCCTGGAAGCAGATTGCTAAAGCAGAGACTCTGCTTAGATCACTGGTCCAGCAACGGCTCATGTGCTCTTACAGTCTGAGCCTCATTTTCTCCTCTTAAATTTCAAATTATTTGTCACATGCTGCTACTATCTCTATATATAAAAGCCTAAGCAACCATTATGACCAGCTGACTGGCCGGTAGCTATGGCACACGCTGACCACCGGGGGGGCAGGTGTTCAACGCAGGAACTGCCCCCTGGTGGTCAGTGCACTCCCACAGTCAACCTCCTGTGGTCCCCCCTCATTGCTGGCCGGCTGAGGGACCCCACCCATGCATGAATTCATGCACTGGGCCTCTAGTAAGAGAAGAGTAATAGGAAGCCAAAAAGGTAAAGGATTCCCAATAGGTGTAATAGACTATAGAATAAAAATAATGTAACGATTCTAAGAGCAAATCACCTAACAGTATAATTGACTTTGGAATCAAGCAACATGGAAGACTTATGAGATCTTGTTTCCTACCTGGAGCCCTTTGAGAATGAACTATTTGCAGTGATTTTTCAAACTTTTCCTCACAATGAAAACCAACTGGAAAGCAGTTAAAAAATACTCATGCAGGGAGACAAAATGGCGGCGGAATAGAAGAACGTGTCCTGAGCCTTCTCCTGGAGCAAATAGAGGAGGCAGCTGAGATGAGCGGAATCCAGCCCGAATTGGCGAAGGAGGCACAGCTGGTGAGACAGTTTGCAGCTGGGAAGAGCAGGGATCCCCAGGATAAAGGTAAAATCAAAGATCTAGGCAGTAGAATCTCCCGGACCTCTGTGCCCAGAAGGTCAGGGAGAAACTACACAGTGCCAAGCCGCGTCCCTGAGGACAGGCAAGGTCTGAAGGATTTTAGACCATAGAGTCTGGATTTGGGATCTGAGCTCAAAGGCAGCCTTTAAGAGCTGCCGGACCGCGGAGTGCCGGCAAGAGAGGAACTGGCAGAGACGCGGTCCTTCCTCGTGCTGGGGCCTGCGCTTTTCTCCACTGAACCTAGCTCGTGGGACCTTTTGGAGACAGGTGCTTACCTGTGACAGAAGTGCGGGAGAAGGGGTAGAGTTGTGGAACCTGGGCAGAGTGGGCAACTGACGGTCCAGGAGAAGTGGTAGCAAGTCTGGTGCTGAGTCATATCTAAGCCCACAGAATCCATTTTCTCCTGAGAGATAGCCCCTCCCCCCAGTCTCCAGGCAACCAATATAGCCACACCCAGATTCCACCCTGATTAACACCAAGGAATCTGAATACTCCCTGAGGCCATAGGATCTACTCTAAAGAGAAATCTTTAGAAGCTAAGCACCTCAATTACACTAGATAACCAAGCCCAGGAGAACAGATTTCACCAGTAGCACCATCACCAAAAGATCCTGGGTAGCAAAGCAATTGGATCTACAATTAAAACATTTCAGGAAAACATGGGGAGACAAAAAAGCAATACCCAAAGGAAAGAAAAAGAGGAATCACCAGAAAGGGAGTTAAATGAAATTGAGGCTAGCAGCTTAACAGAGAGAAAATTCAGAGTAATGGTTCTAAGGATGTTTAAAAGGATGGATAACAAATACACACAACTCAATGACAAATACACACAACTCAATGAGAACTACAAGGAACTGAATGAAAATGTCACCAACATGAAAAGAAACCAAGAGGAGATGAAGAACGACATAGCTGCAATAAAGAACACATTGGAAGGCTTAAACAGTAGACTAGAAGAGGCTGAGGACCGCATCAGTGAATTAGAAGACAAGGTAGGAAAACACACACAAACACAGCAGCAAATGGAAAGAAGACTTAAAAAGCAAGAGGAGAGCCTAAGGGAGCTTTGGGACAACACAAAACGAAACAATATTAGAATAATAGGGATACCAGAAGGTGAGGAAGAGAAGCAAGGAATAGAAAACCTGTTTGAAGAAATAATGACGGAGAACTTCCCTGATATTGGCAAGTAAAAAACTATGCAAGTCCAAGAAGTACATAGAGTCCCAAACAAGTTGAACCCCAAAAGACCAACACCAAGACACATCATAATTAAATTGGCGAATACCAATGACAAAGTAAGAATCTTAAAGGCTGCCAGAGAGAGACAGAAAGTTACCTACAAGGGATCTCCTATTAGAATATCAACTGATTTCTCAACAGAAACACACCAGGCCAGAAGGGAATGGAATGAAATATTCAAAGTGATGCAAAGCAAGGGTCTGAATCCAAGAATACTATACCCAGCAAGGTTATCATTCAAAATTGAAGGGGGAATCAGGAGCTTCACAGACAAAAAAGGGCTAAGAGAGTTTATCACTACCAAGCCAGCAATGCAAGACATGCTGAAGGGACTGCTGTAAAAAGAAGAAAGAGAAAGGCAAAAAGAAACACAAACACTAAGGGGGAAAATATGACAACAAACATGTACTTGTCAATAATAACATTAAACGTAAATGGATTAAATGCACCAATCAAAAGACATAGGGTAGCTGAATGGATAAGAAAACATGACCCATATATTTGCTGTCTACAAGAGACTCACCTCAGAGCAAAGGATTCACACAGACTGAGAGTGAAGGGATGGAAAAATATTTTTCAAGCAAATGGAAATGAGAAAAAAGCTGGGGTAGCAATACTTATATCTGATAAAATAGACCTCAAAGTAAAGGGCATAACAAGAGATAAGGAAGGCCACTACATAATACTAAAGGGAGCAATTCAACAAGAAGATATAACTCTGGTAAACATATATGCACCCAACGCAGGAGCACCCAAATACATAAAAAAACTCCTGGAAGAGATCAAGGGAGAGATCGACAACAATACAATCATAGTAGGAGACTTTAATACACCACTGACATCACTGGATAAATCCTCCAGACAAAAAATCAGCAAAGAAATAGCAATTCTAAATGACACACTAGATCAGATGGACCTAATTGACATCTTCAGAGCATTTCACCCCAAAGCCTCGGAATATACGTTCTTCTCAAGTGCCCATGGGACATTTACAAAAATAGACCACATATTGGGTCACAAACAAAGCCTCCCTAAATTCAAAAAGATTGAAATACTATCAAGCATTTTCTCAGACCACAATGGCATAATATTAGAAATAAACGATAATAAAAACATTCCAAAAAATTCAAACACGTGGAAACTGAATAGCATGCTATTAAACAATGATTGGGTGATCAACGAGATCAAAGAAGAAATTAAAAAGATCCTGGAGAATAATGACAATAAAAACACAACAATGCAAATGCTATGGGACACAATGAAAGCAGTCTTGAGAGGGAAGTTTATAGCTCTACAGGCCTACCTCAAAAAACAAGAAAAAATGGTAATAAATCTTCTAACTCAACAACTCAAAGAATTAGAAAGAGAGCAACAAAAAAAGCCCACAGTGAGCAGAAGGAAGGACATAATAAAGATCAGAGCAGAAATGAATGACATAGAGACCAAAAAAACAATACACAGAATCAACAAAACCAAGAGCTGGTTCTTTGAAAGGATAAACAAGATTGATGAACCTCTAGCCAGGCTCACCAAGAAGCAAAGAGAGAGGACCCAAATAAACAAAATCAGAAATGAAAGAGGTGAAATAACAACAGACCCCACAGAAATACAAAGGATTGTTAAAAAATACTATGAACAACTCTATTCTAACAAACTACACAATCTGGAGGAAATGGACACATTCCTAGAAAAATACAACCTTCCAAAACTCACTCAGGAAGATTCTAAGAATCTCAATAGGCTGATAACTATGGAAGAAATTGAAGCAGTCATCAAAAAGCTTCCAGCAAACAAAAGCCCAGGGCCTGATGGCTTCACAGGGGAGTTTTACCAAACATTCAAGGAAGAACTAAAACCTATCCTCCTCAGACTATTCCAGAAAATTCAAGAAGAAGGAACACTTCCAAACTCCTTCTATGAGGCCAGCATCACCCTAATACCAAAACCAGACAAAGACAACACAATGAAAGAGAATTACAGGCCAATATCCCTCATGAACATAGATGCCAAAATCCTCAACAAAATTCTAGCAAATCGAATCCAGCAGTACATCAGAAAGATTATACACCATGACCAAGTAGGATTTATCCCAGGGATGCAAGGATGGTACAATATTCGCAAATCAATAAACGTGATACATCACATAAACAAATTGAGAGATAAAAATCACATAGTCATATCAATTGATGCAGAAAAAGCATTTGATAAAATCCAACACCCTTTCTTGATAAAAACTCTCAGCAAGGTGGGAATAGAAGGATCATACCTGAACATAATAAAAGCCATATACGACAAACGCACAGCCAACATCATACTCAATGGGCAAAAACTAAAACCATTTCCCCTAAGAACAGGAACAAGACAGGGATGCCCACTCTCACCACTCCTGTTTAATATAGTGCTGGAAGTACTAGCCATTGCGATCAGACAAGAAGAAGAAATAAAAGGCATTCAAATTGGAAAAGAAGAAGTAAAACTGTCCTTATTCGCAGATGACATGATACTGTACATAGAAAACCCTAAAGACTACATAAAAAAATTATTAGACTTAATAACTGAATTCGGTAATGTAGCAGGATACAAAATTAATGCCAAGAAATCTATGGCATTTCTATACACCAATAATGAACTTACAGAAAGAGAGACTAAAAAAACAATCCCATTTACCATCGCACCAAAAAAATTAAGATACTTAGGAATAAACTTAACTAAAGAGGTAAAAGACCTATACGTAGAAAACTACATGACACTGAAAAAAGAGATAGAGGAAGACATAAACAGATGGAAGAACATACCATGTTCATGGATTGGTAGAATCAACATCATCAAAATGTCCATACTACCCAAAGCAATCTATAAATTCAATGCACTTCCCATTAAAATACCAACAACATATTTCACAGACCTAGAACGAAATTTCCAAAAATTTATCTGGAATAAAAAAAGAACCCGAATAGCTACAGCAATCCTGAGAAAGAAGAACAAAGTAGGTGGGATCTCAATACCAGATATCAAGTTGTATTACAAAGCTACTGTTCTCAAAACAGCCTGGTACTGGCACAAGAACAGACATATAGATCAATGGAATAGAATAGAGAACCCAGAAATTGACCCAAATCAATATGCTCAATTAATATTTGACAAAGGAGGCATGAACATTCAATGGAGTCAAGACAGTCTCTTCAACAAATGGTGTTGGGAAAATTGGACAGATACATGCAAAAAAATGAAGCTAGATCACCAACTTACACCATACACAAAAATACATTCAAAATGGATAAAGGACTTAAACATAAGACGGGAATCCATGAAAATATTAGAGGAATCCACAGGCAGCAAAATCTCGGACATATGCCGAAAGAACTTCTTCACTGATACTACTCCTAGGGCAATGGAAGCTAAAGAGAAAATAAACAAATGGGACTACATCAAAATAAAAAGCTTTTGCACAGCAAAGAAAACCATCAATAAAACAACAAGAAAGCCCACTGCATGGGAGAACATATTTGCCAATGATATCAATGATAAGGGTTTAATCTCCAACATATACAGAGAACTCATACAACTTAACAAAAAGAAGATAAACAACCCAATCAAAAAATGGGCAACTGATCTAAGTAGACACTTTTCTAAAGAAGACAGAAGGCAGGCCAAGAGACATATGAAAACCTGCTCACAGTCACTACTCATCAGAGAGATGCAAATCAAAACAACAATGAGGTACCATCTCACACCTGTCAGAATGGCTTTTATCAACAAATCAACAAACAACAAGTGTTGGCGAGGATGCGGAGAAAAAGGAACTCTTTTGCACTGCTGGTGGGAATGCAGACTGGTGCAGCCACTGTGGAGAACAGTATGGAGTTTCCTCAAAAAAATAAAAATGGAACTCCCATTTGACCCAGTGATCCCACTTCTAGGAATATATCCCAAGAATCTAGAAACAGGCATCAGAAAGGAAATATGCACCCCTATGTTCATAGCAGCACAATTCACCATAGCCAAGATTTGGAAACAACCTAAATGCCCATCAGCAGATGAATGGATTAAAAAACTGTGGTATATATATATACAATGGAATACTACGCTGCGGTAAAAAAGAAGGAGTTCCTACCATTTGCAACAATATGGATGGAGATGGAGAATATTATGTTGAGTGAAATAAGCCAGGCAGAGAAAGATAAATATCACATGATCTCGCTCATTTGTGGAATATAATTTACGACATAGACTGATGAACAAGAACAGATCCAGAGGCTGAGAAACGTCAATCAGAAGATCATACCTCAGGTAAGGTAGGGGAGGGTGGGGGTAAGGTGGAGAGTCAACCAAGGGACTTGTATGCATGCATATGAACCTAATCAATGGACACAGACAACAAGGGGGCGGGGCATTAAGAGAAATTGTTTCATGTGACAAAAATTTTTAAATGAAACTCTGTAGACTGAAAATTATTTTGGAAGGAAACAAAGAGAAGTTTCCTTCAAAAGTCATAAGGATTGTAATTGAAAGTCAATATATTTGGCCGCTTGAACTAAAGTAAGTAATTTGTGTTTTTGCCTCCCTGACAAAGTTTATATAAAGCTACAAAAAGAAATTGACAACCAGTTTGAAATGGAATTGCCAGGGCCTAGGGCAAAGAATATCCTTACATGATATTATTCTACAATCTCATTATAATCTTAGATATTTTACAACAGCATACTTTACAATTATCCCAAACAAACTTACAAACTAATTCTTTGAATGGTGGGCAGCAATTTAAAAAGAGGGACATGAAAGGATTTAATCCCTTGCAGAAGGAATTAAGGCACTGGGAAGGCACTTGAGCATCCTATATTGGCCCCTCTTGCCCTTTGTGCCAAGAGGGACCCTCTTCTCACAATCCAATTGCCCTCAGCTGTTACCTGAGCTTTCTGTTCATGCTGAGCTTGAAGCCTTGTGGGGGCTGGCACCAGGGATCTGTCTCACATCCAATTGTGTGAGCTGGGCCCTCACTGGAGAAGAAACCCGAGTTCCCCGAGATATGTGATCAGCACCGGGACCCTGCCAGCAGGCCAGGGGTTCCCAAGGCAGGTGCTGGGTGTGGAGGCCACGGGGTCATAGGCTACCAAGGAGACAGAACTGAACCTCACAGCACCCTGCTTGGCCCCGGAGGATGGCTGGTTAGCCAGAGACGGGTAAGATTCCTCAAGGAAGGAACAACCTAAGACAGGCACAGTCGCAGAGGGGCCATCAGGAGAGAACTTGGGGGGGCAACAGAAGTGGGGCACAGACCCTCACCCCCCCAACATTGCAGGGGCTTGAACCCTCACCCCCTTCTAAAGGAGGTCTCCTGCCCCCATGGCTGCTTCGCGCTTCCCACACCCAGCTCAGATCGGGACCCAGGCAACAGAAAGAGACCCGGCCCAGCTCACATCGAGATACAGGTGACAGACAGAGACTTGGCCCAGCTCAGATCGGGACCCAGGTAACAGACAAGAGACTTGGCCGACAGCAGTTGCCCTATATCTAAATTCAGCTGAGCATTTGGAATGCTCAGGGCCCACTCAAGAATGCAAATAATCCTTCCCACTAATATTTACAGGGTAAACTAAGATTGTTGGTAGAGTATTAAATTTGACAGTAAAATAGTAATCGAGTTTTCAGATTAATTTAAATAGGCTAATTGAAATAAGTGGATATTCAAGTACTGGACAAAAAGCTATTCTTAAAGTAATAACTAAAATTTCTATTGGTAGTTCATCTCATGGTAAAATTCCTGAATATGCAATGAACCTAAAGCAGTCATATGTGTGGGGGAAAAAAAAAATTTTTTTTTAATTTAAAGTTATCAAGACTGCATCATAAAATTTACAAAAACCTCCATTAAAAAAAAAAAAGGTGGGGGGATAGTAGGGCAATATCATGTAAGGAAAAATATCCTATAAGTAAATTACATCTAGAAAATTTTTACTTTACCAAATTAAGGTTCATTTGCAATGCTAACAGCAAGACGGCCATTAAAAACACACATGGTGTCTAAATAAGACAAAGGAAAATCGTTTGAACAAAAATAAAAAGGATCCCAAATCAATTATATAGAAAAGATTCCTTTATTAACTTGTGGTCGAGAATATATTTGTATATTTTCAGAAAACAACCCCAAGACCAGATGGATTCCTGCAACAGAGAGGAATTGACAGAAGTGCTCCAACCACGAAGACAAGAGGAAAAAACAGTCCAGAGATGGAAGACGCTGACAACGCCTTGCCATGGGAGCAGTCAGCAGCTGTGCACCACTGCAGGTTACCTAGGACCAAACCAGAGAGGGTCGGACCTGCATTGCCACCATGTGCCCACCATCCAGATATCACTGCTGACATGTACACATAAGGAACTGTTGGACATTGAAATTGGGACTCAAACATTTTTTTGTTTTGTCTTGTTTTGTTATTATATGTTTATTTCCAGTATGCAAAGGCAAAACTTTTTAAAGGAAAGAAATGGTGGGAAAAAGATACAGAGGCAAAGAAGCATTGAACAGACTGTCAAACTACATTGGGAAGACAGGGGTGGTTGGGCGAGGAGCGCTGTAAGAGACCAACCAAAGGACTTGTACGCATGCATATAAGCACAACCAATGGATATAAGACACTGGGGTGGGGGGGGAGGGTGGGCAGGTGAAGGCATGTCCTGGGGGGTAGGGGAGGTCAGGGGGAGATCAAAGGGGGAAAAAAAAGGAGACATATGTACTACTATTTGTAATACTTAAAACAATAAAAATAAAATAAAATTAAAAAAAAAATACTCATGCACATGCCACATCCTAGATCAACTAAATAAGAATGCAGCGTAGAGCCACTAACAGGGGAAATGTCTTCCAGGTTTCTGCAAGAAAAAATTACAGAACATCTCTTCTTTCTCTTAAAACAGCTGAATATGAAAAATAGCTTCTCCTAAAACTTGTAAGGTTATCAGCTACACCAATGTTTATTGACCTTTAGTAGCATAGGATTCAAACCAAAGATTCAGCTTTCACACACCTGAATCTATAATATCCTTTGAAATGCCTGTGTGTGAACTCTGGTACTTCTACTCCTAGGGCTGTCTACATGTCTAAATATTACTTTCAAAGCCACTGCCATAAAGTCTTCAAAGGAAGCTTTCTTCTCTAATTATTGATTTTTTTTTCTGCCATGAAAAGAATTATTTGTTTTGATTAGGGACTTGAGTCGTAGCAGGAATACTCTGCCCTGCATTCATAGCCCATATTCATCATTTATTTAACACAATATAATAGCATCTTATAAATGTCACCATATTTTCTTATACCTGTAAAACACTGATTTTCAGTGCCCACATGCAAGCTTTCTTTCTAGGTAGATATATTATACTGATTTTCTAATTATCTGCTTTCAACATCACTTTGATTCTGTAAAGTGTTCTTAAAAAAGCTACTGAAGATTTCTGTCTGGATTCTTTTTTTCTAGCTAAAGCAGAACCTGAAAGGAGTTAATGTCATATAACTTGCAACAGAGTCTAATCGCTGATCAGGGAGTACAAGCTTGACTGAGAAGCTACTTGATGCCTACCCAAAACTATTTGAAACTCTGCTGAAGAATCTTTAAAATGAAGCCATTTATTTCTCCCTATCTAGGGGTTCTGAAAACAGGACTATTAATGGACTTCAGAGGATTAATGGACCCAATAAAATAAATGAATATAATGAACATTGTAAACTGATGAACAAAAACAGATCCAGAGACAGAGAAGCATTGATCAGACCATCAAGCCTTAGAGGGAGGGTGGGGGTAAAGAGGAGAGATCAACCAAAGGACTTGTATGCATGCATATAAGTCTAACAAATGGACACAGACAACAGGGAGGTGAGGGCATGAGTAGGAGGGTGGGGAGGCAATGGGGGGATAAGGACACATATGTAATACATTAATCAATAAAGAAAAAATGCAAATATGTGTATGAGTATGTGCATGTGTGTTTTTCTGGGAAGAGAGTCTATAGTTATCAATCAAATTATTTAAAAAAAAAAATAGAGACATAAACTGGTTAATAACCCTTGGTATGAATATTCTCAAATCTCCCTGGATTTATTTGCTACATTGTCTTTGCTCCCTATACAAAGGGTTCACCTGACTTGTGCTTTCAGTTAAATTCCACCATTCTTAATCATGGAATATAGTCATAAGAAAACACAAAAATGCAAAAGTACATTTTCTCTACAGATGTTATTAAGTATGCCATGAATCATATTTTCTTGTCTTTCCTCTTAAGCAACCAGGTTATATTTTTTTTTCTTTTCATCTCATTCTTCCTTCCTTTATTTATTTATTTAATTTAAGTTCTTTATTGTTTAACTAGAGGCCCGGTGCACAAAATTCGTGCACCCATGGGGTCCCACGCCCCCAGCACCCCAATATTCACATATTTTTGTATATGTGTGTATGTATGCATATTTTTTTTGTTTTGTTTATCCTCACCTGAGGACATTTTTCATTGATTTTTTAGAATAGAAGGGAAAGTGAGGGACAGAGAGAGAAACAAATGTGAGAAAGACACATCAATTGGTTGCCTCCTGCACATGCTCTGACTGGATCAGGCCGAAACAGGGCCCCGACAGAGCCCACTGCTGGCGGCCCGCTAGGGCTCAGGTGTTGAGTATATGGCAATTCTCTGTTTCTGCTTCATCTTCTGGTAGAGGTCCCACTTGTAGAAGCTGCTGATGTAGTGACCACTTTCTGTCTTGCTCTTCTTGTCCTCCTGTCCTGACTGTCCCAGAAACCGCTTCTTCTTCTGGTCCCACTTGAGCTGCTGCTGGCCCCTGGTCAGGTTCTGGACCTCATCCCCCCTCAGGTCCAGGACAGCACCAGCCACCTGCTGCTCAAAGGCACCCCATCCCCACCAATGCTCAGGCCGCATTCACTGTTGAAGTCCTTGAGCCCGGCGGGGACATAGAAATCCTGGTCCAGCAGCCGGGCCTCCTCCTTCCGCCTCTTGGCTCCTCGCCCAGGTCCTGGCTGCTGCCATTTCCACCCACGACCTCTGTGAAGATGCCCTCCATGCTCTCTCCTGCCTCCTCCTCTTCCTCCTCTTCCTCATTCTCCTTCCCAGGCTGCTCTGCCTGCCATGCTGGGCAGCTCGGGGCTGGGCCAGCCAGGCCCTCCTGCTGCTCCTGCTGGCCCTGCTGGAAGCTGGCAATGGCCTTGCAGTCCTTCTGCCGCTTGGCCTGCATCACCTGGCTGCTCAGGTCCCAGCTGGAGGCATTGATCTCAAAGATGGTCGGTCGCCCTTGAGCAGTACTGATTGATGCTGTCCACCAACCTCAGCTGCTGAGCAGTACTGATTGATGCTGTCCACCAACGTCCTCCTTGAAGCTCAAACTGAGGAGATGGTGCAGGCCCAGACCCACGAGGTCCACGTCCTTGGCCCCTTTGATGAACTCTGGCGAGCGCACTTACTGTTTCTGGGCGTTGTAAGCCAGGCAGCCCCGGCCCTGCAGCATCAGTGATGCCTCCAGGGTGTTCCCCAGGCCGCAGTCCTCCTGGCCCACCATGCTTGGTTGCACCTGGCCCATCATACTGTCCATGCTGACCACACCTGAGGGCTCCTCCTGGGGGCAGGCAAGGGTGAGGGCACGGCCCAGGAACAGGTGCAGGCACAGCAGGTAGGGAACCTCATCTGGGGTCACCAAGAAGCAGGCTGTGCCACTTCAGCCAGCCCAGGCCACACGATCCACGTGGTGCAGGAAGGGCTTGGCTGAGAAGCTGAAGTTGATGACGTTGTCCAGCAGCAGGATGTCCATATCCCAGGCCGCCAGGTCAGTCACGATGAGGGTGGAGCACTTGCCGTGGGTGAACTTGGCCAGGTGGATCTTGCAGACCATCTAGTCCAGGGCACTGAAGATGTGGGTGTAGTTCACCTGCTGGAGGCCACAGCCGGTTGAGGCCAAGCAGATGGGGGGGAGCGGGGGAGGCAGATGATCAATGTCTGGGCCCAGGCTGTAGAGGAGCAATCGCGGGCAGGGCCGGATTGGCGGTTGGCTACCACAGTGATGTCATAGCCACTGGTTATTCCTCTGTTGGGTCGATTTGCATATTAACCTTTTTTTCTATAGGATGTATTACATAAGTTTCCCTGGCTGCCCCCAACCCCCTACCCCCAGCATATGCCCTCACCCTGACACATACACACACACACACACAACACACACTATGTCCATTGGTTATGCTCATATGCATGCATACAAATTCTTTGGTTAACCTCTTATCCCCTGACCCCCCGCCTTCTCTCATAGGTTGGACAGTCTATTTGATGCTTCTATGAATCTGGTTCTTTTTTTGTTCATCAGTTTATGTTGTTCATTATATTCCACAAATGAGTGAGATCATGTGATATTTATCTTTCTCTGCCTGGCTTATTTCACTTAGCATAATGCTCTCCATTTCCATCCATGGTGTTGCAAATGATAAGAATTCATTCTTTTCTACAGCAGTATAGTATTCCATTGTGTAGATGTACCACTGTTTTTTAATCCACTCATCTGCTGATGGCCACCTAGGCTGTTTCCAAATCTTAGCTATGGTGAATTGGGCTGCTATGAACATAGAGGTACATATGTCTTTTCTGAATGGTGTTTCTGATTTCTTGGGATATATTCCTAGAGGTGGGATTACTGGGTCAAATGGAAGTTCCATTTTTAATTTTTTGAGGAAATGCCATACTGTTCTCCACAATGGCTGTAACAATCTGCATTCCCACCAGCAGTGCAAGAGGGTTCCTTTTTCTCCACATCCTTTCCAGCACTTGTTGTTTGTTGATTTGTTGATGATAGCCATTCTGACAGGTGTGAGATGATACCTTATTGTTGTTTTGATTTGCATCTCTCTGATGATTAGTGACTTTGAGCATGTTTTCATATGTCTCTTGGCCTTCTGCATGTCCTCTTTTGAAAGGTGTCTGTTTAGGCCCTTTGCCCATTGTTTGCTTAAATTGTTGATCTTCCTTTTATTAAGTTGTTGGTGTTCCCTATAAATTGTGGAGATTAAATGCTTATCAGAGATAACATTGGTAAATATGTTCTCCCATGCAATGGACTTTCTTGTTGTTTTGTTGATGGTTTCTTTTGCTATGCGGAAACTTTTTTTTTTTTATGTAGTCCCATTTGTTTATTTTCTCCTTAGTTTCCATTGCCTTAGAAGCTATATTGGTAAAGATATTGCTATGACAAATGTCTGCTATTTTGCTGCCAATGGCTGCTTCTAAAATTTTTGTGGTTTCCTGTCTTACGTTTAAGAGCTTTATCCGTTCTAAGTTTATATTTGTGTATGGTGTAATTTGGTGGCCTACTTTCATTTTTTTTTTAAAGTATCCACCCACTGTTCCCAACACCATTTATTGAAGAGATTATCTTGGCTCCATTGTATGCTCTTGCCTCCTTTGTCAAATATTAATTGAGCATAATGGATTGGGTTGATTTCTGGGTTCTCTGTTCTGTTTCATTGGTCAATATGTCTGTTCTTGTGCCAGTACCAGGCAATTTTGAGAACAGTGGTTTTGTAATATAGCTTGATATCTGGTATTGTGATCCCTTCAACATTATTCTTCTTTCTCAAGATTGCTACAGCTATTGTGGGCCTTTTTTTGCTCCAGGTGAATTTTTGGAGAGGTTGTTCTAGATCTTTGAAGTATGCCATTGGTATTTTAATGGGGAGTGCATTGAAACTATAGATTGCTTTGGGTAGGATGGACATTTCAATGATGTTGATTATACTTATTTAGGAACACAGAATATTTGTCCATTTGTTTAGGTCTTCCTCTATTTCTCTTTTCAGCATCATGTAATTTTCTGAATACTGTCCTTTACCTCCTTGGTTAAATTTATTCCTAGGTACCTTAATTTTTGTGTTGCAATGGTAAATAGGATTTTTTTTTTTTTTTTTTTTAGTTTCTCTTTCTGTGAGTTCATTATTGGTGTATAAAAAAGCCATAGATTTCTGGGTGTTAATTTTGTATCCTGCTACATTGCCAAATTCAGTTATTAAGTCTAATAGTTTTATGATAGAATCTTTAGGGTTTTCTAAGTACAATATCAGGTCACCTGCAAATAATGACAATTTTACTTATTTTTTTCCAATTTGGATGCCTTTTATTTCTTCTTCTTGTCTGATCGCTATGGCTAGCACTTCCACTACTATGTCAAATAAGAGTAGTGAAAGTGGGCATCCTTGTCTTGTTTCTGTTCTGAAGAGAAATGTTTTTAGTTTTTGCCCATTGAGTATGTTTGCTGTAGGTTTGTCATGTAAGGCTTTTATTACATTGAAGTATGATCCCTCTATTCCCACTTTGCTGAGAGTTTTTATCAGGAAAGGGTGTTGGATTTTGACAAATGCCTTTTCTGCATCAATTGATATAATTATGTGATTTTTGTCTTTAATTTTTTTATGTGATGTATCACATTTTTGATTTGCGGATATTGTATTATCCTTGCATCCCCAGAATAAATCTCACTTGGTCATGGTGGGTGATCTTTCTAATGTAATGCTGGATCCTATTTGCTGGGATTTTGTTGAGGATTTTAGAATCTATGTTTATCAGGGATATTGGCCTGTAATTATCTTTTTTTGTAGTGCTTTTATCTGGTTTTGTGATTAGGGTGATGCTGGCTTCATTGAAAGAGCTAGGAAGTGTGCCTTCATCTTGAATTTTTTGGAATAATCTGAGAAGGAAGGTTTTAGTTCTTCTTTGAATGTTTATAAAACTCCCCCTGTGAAGCAGTCTGGCCCTGGCCTTTTACTTTTATTTTTTTATTTCAGAGAGGAAGTAAGAGGGAGAGAGAGAGATAGAAACACCACTGATGAGAGAATCATTGATTGACTGCCACCTGCACTCCCCTTACTGGGGATTGAACCCACAACCAGCTCATGTGGCCTTGACTGGAATCGAACCCAGACCATTTGGCCCTCAGGCCAATGCTCTACCCACTGAGCCAAACTAGCTAGGGCTGGCCCTGGGCTTTTGTTTGCTGGAAGTTTTTTGGTGACTGCCTCAATTTCCTTCTTAGTTATCAGACTGTTGAGATTTTTTTATTCTTCTTGATTAAATTTTGGAAGGTTGTATTTTTCTAGGAATATGTCCATTTCCTCTAGGTTGTTAAGTTTGTTGGAATAGAGCTGTTCATAGTATTATTTTTTAAACAATGCTTTGCATTTATATAGGGTCTGTTGTTATTTTACCTCTTTCATTTCTGATTTTTTTAATTTGGTTCCTCTCTCTTTGCTTCTTGGTGAGCCTGGCTAGAGCTTCATCAATCTTGTTTATCGTTTAAAAGAACCAACTCTTGGTTTCATTTATCTTTTGTATTGTTTCTTTGGTCTCTATGTCGTTTATTTCTGCTCTGATCTTTATTATCTCCTTCCTTCTGCTCACTCTGGGCTTTTCTTGTTGTTCTCTTTCTAAGTCTTTAAGCTGTAGAGTTAGATAATTCATTACAATTTTTTCTTGTTTTTTGAGGTAGGCTTGTAATGCTATGAACTTCCCTCTCAGGACTGCTTTCACTGTATACTGTAACTTTTGGGTTGTTATGTTATCATTGTCATTCTTTTTCCAGGATGTTTTTAATTTCTTCTTTGATCTCTTTGGTAACCCAATCATTGTTTAACAGCATGCTATTCAGCCTCCAAGTGTTTGAATTTTTTATTGTTTTTATTGTAGTTGATTTCTAATATTATGCCATTGTGGTCTGAGAAGATGCTTGATATGATATCAGTCTTCTTGAATTTGGATAGATTTTGCCTGTGCCCCAATATGTTGGTCTATCTTTGAAAATGTCCCATGTGCACTTGAAAAGAATGTATATTCTGTTCCTTAGGGATGAAATGTTCTGAAGATGTCAATTAAGTCCATCTGATCTAGTGAGTCATTTAGGATTGCTGTTTCTTTGCTGATTTTTTATCTAGATGATTTATCCAGTTATGTCAGTGGGGGATTAAAGTTCCCTACTATGATCATATTGCTGTCAATCTCTCCCTTGATATCTTCCAGAAAGTTTTTTACACATTTGGGTGCTCTTGCATTGAGTGCATATATATTTACATAGTTATATCCTCTTGTGGTATTGATCCCTTTAGCATTATGAAGTGGCCTTCCTTATCTCTTGTTATGGCCTTCAGTTTGAGGTCTATTTTGTCATATATAAGTATTGCTACCTCAGCTTTTTATTTTTCATTTCCATTTGCCTGAAAGATATTTTTCCATCCCTTTACTTTCAGTCTGTGTGAGTCACTTGTTCTGAGGTATATCTCTTGTAGACAGCAAATATATTGGCCGTGTTTTCTTATTCATTTATCCACTTGATGTCTTTTGATTAGAACATTTAGTCCATTTACGTTTAAAGTTATTATTGATAGGTACTTATTTGTAGCCATTTTAATTTTTTTTTTTTTGCCTGTGTTCATTCTTCTCCCTTTTTTATTTATTTATTTTTTCTTTTTACAACAGTCCCTTTAACATTTCTTGCATTGCTGGCTTGGTAGTGATAAACTCACTTAGCTTTTCTTTATTTATGAAGCTCCTAATATCACCTTCAATTTTGAATGATAGCCTTGCTGGATAGAGTATTCTTGGATTCAGTCCCTTTGCATCACTTTGTATACTTCCTTCCATTCCTGTCTGGCCTAGTGTGTTTCTGTTGAGAAATCAGTTGATAGTCTAATGTGAGATCCCTTATAAGTAACTTGATATCTCTGGCAGCCTTTAAGATTCTCTCTTTGTCATTAACATTTGCCATTGTAATTTTGAAGTGTCTTGATGTGGATCTTTTTGGGTTTATCTTGTTTGGGGCACTCTGTACTTGTGTAACTTTTTTCTTCCTTCAATCAGGGACATTTTCTGACATTATTTCTTCAAATAGGTTTTCTAGTGGTGGCTCTTCTTCTTATCATTCTGGCACCACTGTTATATGTGTGTTGCTTTGTTTCATGCTGTCTCAGAGATCCCTCAGGCTCTCCTCCTGTCTTTTGATTTTTTTCTCCAATTGCAGTTCAGATTGGATGTGTTTTGTTTCCTCATCTTCTAATTTGCTAATTTGGTGCCCTGCTTCTCCTCGTCTACTGTTGAAAGCTTCCATAATGTTTTTTATTGTAGCTATATCACTCTTTATTTCTTCTTGGTCGTTAAATAGTTTGATGGTTTTCTTATCCATACAGTTTATGAACTGTATGACCCTTATTCTGAATTTTTTTTTGACATTGCATGCCTCAGTTTCATTTAGTTCCTTTTCTGGTAATTCCTCCTTTTCTTTCCTTTAAGGGTTATTCTTCTGTGCCCCCATTTTTGTTCTCACTGAAGGATCTATGAGACTTCCCATGGCCTGAAGCTGCAGCGGAGGGCCTCGTGATAGGTCAGATAGACAGTTTTGGCCTGATCCCCACAGGCCTGATGTAGACAGAAGGGAGCCCAATCCTTGCAGGCCCGATCCAGACAAGAGGGAGCCCAACCCCTGCAGGCCTGATCCAGACAAGATGGAGCCCATTCTTGTGCATTGTGCATCTGTCCCCTAGTGGTCAGTGTGCATCATAACAACCAGTCAACCGGTCATTCAGTTGACTGTACTCTTAGGCTTTTATGTATATAGATGATAGACATTTAGACAGCTGTGGGACAATATCTCAATGATTTGTGACATTGAGTATTCTTTCATATCTCTCTTGGCTTCTTATATGTCTTCTTTGGAGAAGTGTCTATGCACGTCCTTTCCCCATGTTTTAATTGGATTGTTTGTTTTCTTGATGTTGAGTTATATAAGTTTTTTATAAATTGTGGATATTACATTCTTTTCAAATGTATCATTGGTGAATATACCATAGTTTCCCATTTAGTGTGTTGGCTTTTAATTTTGTTGATGGTTTCCTTTGTTGTGCAAAAGTTTTTAGTTTGATGTCCCGTTTTTATTTTTTTTTTATTTGTTTCCCTTGCCAGAGAAGACATATCAGCAAAAATATTGCTACAAGAATTGACTGAGATTTTACTGCCTATGTTTTCTTCTGGAATCTTTATGGTTTTTGCAACCTACATTTAAGTCTTTACTCCATTTTGAATTTATTCTCATGTATGGTGTAATTTAGTGGTCTAGTTTTTTGGGTTTGTTTTGCATGTGTCTGACCAATTTTCCAGATACCATTTTTTGAAGACTGTCTTTATTCCATCATATGTTCTTGCTTCATTTTTTCAAATATTAATTGAGCTCAAAAGCATGAGTTTATGGGCTCTCTACTCCTTTCCATTGATCTGTGTGCCTGTTCTTATGCCATTACCACTCTGTTTTGTTTACCATGGTCTCATAGTAATAGTTTGATATCAGGTAGTGTGATACTTTCAAGTTTGTTCTTCTTTCTGAAGATCATTGAGGTTATTTGGGTTATTTTTTTTCTTCCATATGGATTTTTGAAATATTTTCCTATATAGGTGAGATATGACATTGGTATTTTAATAAGGATTGTATTAAATGTATAAATTGCTTTGGGTAGTATGGACATTTTAATTATGTTAAGTGTTCCTATCCATGAGCACAGTATGTACTTCCACTTATTGGTATCTTCCTCAGCTTCTTTCTTCAGTATGCTATAATTGTACGAGTACAGGTTTTTTACCTCCTTTGTTAAATTTATTCCTAGGTACCTTTCATTGTTGTTGTTGTTGCAATAGTAAATGGGATGGTTTTCTTAGTTTCCCCTTCTAATAGTTCATTATTGGTATATTAATTTTGCATCCTGCTACTTTAGTGAATTCATTTATCACTTCTAGTAGTTTTTCAACATGAATAAAATCTAACAAAGACCATCTTCAATCTGAATGATTTATGAATTAACCGTCACTATTTCCCTTACTTACAGATTTGTTAGGTGCGATATTACTAAGCATGATTGTATACTTCTTTTGTAAATGCCACATTAGGCTGGCTATCAATGGCCAACATTTGTACTTAGTTTGGGGAAATTTCTTCTGAAATAACTAGGCAATTGTATAAAAACATATCCATAAAACAAAATCAATCTTATTACTAACACCATGCTCAGAAATTACTAACTTTTATTTTAATGACCTCCAGATGCATTACACAATAGTAGCTCCTCGTTTCCGGAAAATAGAAGTAGAATAACTATGCACTGGGGAGTTAGCTAGGGAAGTATTCAGTTCTTCAAAAACACCATTTCATTTCAAGCATAAGCAGTCAGGGATGAGTTGTGAGTTTAGCATGAAACATATAAAACTCACCTAATTTTTTTGATGTTGTTGTTTGAATGGAGGAAAAGCTGAAATCATGGTAATAAAACGTATTCTTTTCTTTGCCAAAATTAGGGCTTTTAGCACACATTCTTAAATTGGTATTTAAAACACAAATGCAATGGCATTTAAACTGTGAATCAGATATAAAAAATAACAGATGGAGAAAATAAAATTGAATTTCTAGTATATTACAAACAAGCTTAAATACTATGTTCAGCTCCCATGTGGTGTGTTGTTTGATCTAAAGGACTGAATGTGATAAATATTGCTGGTGACTCATATCCTTCATCTACATGTAGCCACAAAGTCCAATGTTTTGTGATAAGTTCTTTTTTTGTTATATATTTAATTTCTACCTATGAGATTTTAACAAATTTTAAGGTAATTTCAAATCATAATAAGAAAGTTGGCCAGTGTGTCTTTAGCACCTGGATTCTGGTATTTTGTGATGTTCAAAAAGAATCCATTATATTAATTGCAAAATAAGGTGAAGGGTGCCTCTTATAAGGCCTGAGGAATCCACAGTCTATGAAATTCTAAAACTCTTCTTACACCAAAAAACAAAAAAGACAAAGAGAATTTTCTAGTTCTATATCTTTCACCATCTCAATGGCAGTTAGATCTTGAATTGAGGTTTTCATCAAGATTCTTTTTTTAATTTCTTTATTGATTAAGTTTCATATGTGTCCTTAACCCCCCATTACCCCCCCACCCTTCGCCACTCATGCCCTCACCCCCCTGGTAGCTGTATCCATTAGTTAGGCTTATATGCATGCATACAAGTCCTTTGGTTGATCTCTCCCCCTTACCCCAACCCTCCCCTACCTTCCCTCTGAGGTTTTATGGTCTGATCGATGCTTCTCTGTCTTTGGATCTGTTTTTGTTCATCAGTTTATGTTGTTCATTGTATTCCATAAATGAGTGAGATCATGTGATATTTATCTTTCTCTGACTGGCTTATTTCACTTTTTCACAACCATGTCATAGTACTTTCATGATTTCCCACCCAAGCTTTGAACTCAGCTACACCTTGATGCAGAATTTTTTACCAAAGCATAACATGCATACAGAAAAGCACACAAATCAAAGTTTACTGCTCAATGTATTTGAAAATTAGAACACCATTTTTAATCAGCATCAAATAAAGAAGCAGGATATTCTAGCATACTAGAAACCCCTGGTGCTTTCTTTTAGTCACAAGCTCCCAAGAGGTGTCATATTATGAATTTTAACTACAGAGGTAACTTTTGCATATTTATGTAATTCATATAAATTGGATCATATAGTTTGCACTGCTATTGTTTGTTTGGACTTTTTTCTTGTTTGCTTAATTGTATGCTTGTGAAATTCATTCACATTGTTTAATGATCTTCATTTTTTTCTAGACAGTTAACCATTATGTTATGAATCAGCATCTTTATTTTCTTTTAAAATTCCTTTACTATATTATCCTATTTTAGTTCAATGTATTGTCTTCTATTTAAATTAACTTTTTGATATCTACTTTGTGTAATTCACTGCTCTTGGTATTATAAGAATAAAAAAGTCTGTTAAAATCTGACTTTGTCTTAAGGAGTTGAACATTTAATTGAAGAAACCAAGCAAAATTAACTCAAATGTCCTATGCTATATAATAAAAACCTAATATGCTAATTGTCCAGTCAACCGGTTGGCTGCTTAACCAATCAAAGCATAATATTATAATGACATGCTAAGGCTATTCAAATGCTCAGTATGATGTGCACTGACCACCAGGGTGCAGACAGTTGGCCAATTAACCAGTCACTATAATGTGCACCAACCACCAGGGGGCATACACTTGACTGGTAATTTAGCTTGCTGCTGGGGTCTGGCCAATTGGGACTGATTGAGATGGGCCGGATATACCCTAGAGCCCTCCTGTAGTCTCTCCCTGGCTGGCCAACCTCCCACAACTATCCCCGGCCCCAATTGTGCACCAGTGGGGTCCCTTGACTTGGCCTGTGCCCTCTCACATTCCAGGACACCTTGGGGGATGTCAGAGAGTCAGATTCAGCCCAGTCCCGCAGGTCAGGCCAAGGGACCCCACTGGTGCACAAATTCGTGCACCAGGCCTCTAGTGGAATTATAGAAGCCCTAAACAGAAGTACAAGAGACAATGCAAGAATGCAAAAGTAAGAAGTATTTATTTTGCCTGAGGCTGCCAGAGAAAATTTTACCTAAGAAATTGCCTAATGGTTGAGAAAAATTTAGACAGCTAATGAAAGAGTACAGGGCACTGCTGGCTGAGGTCATGGTATGAACAAATGTCCAATAACACAAAACTGAAATGAATCATCAGAAATGACTGTGATGAGATGCACTGACAGATTCTGTTGGAAGGGTACCTTAAGGGCCTTGTTCTCCATACTAGGAATTATTCAGTTCCTCTTCCCACTGTCTTTATTCCTTTTGGAAAAATTAATCTGCCCTTTTAGTTATCTTGTTCCCCATTGCTAACTTTATTTCTCAGTTCTTTGAAATTTTCCCTATTCTTCTGCTTTCAGCGTTGGCATTATTCAAACAATATTTGGTCACATAATTACAGAAAAACAAAACAAATAGCTCTAATTGTAAAATAGACATAAAATATTTTCTAGACCATTTAGACTTCCCACTCTCACATTCTCTTTGCTCAATATTGAAAATGCATAATTATAAATTTACATATATGTACACATATATAGTGCATATAAACTATTAACAATTATTTATATAAATTATATTATCTACATTTAACAGATTTGTGTAGGTACTAGAGGCCCAGTGCATGAAATTCGTGCACTCAGAGGGGTCCCTCAGCATGGTGGGGAGCAGGCCTAAGCAGGCAGTTGGACATCCTTAGTGCTGCTGCAGAGGTGGGAGAGGCTTCCGCCACCACCGCTATGCTCAAAAGCTGTGAGCCTGCTCACGGCTTCTGGCTGAGTGGCGCTTCCCCTGTGGTAATGCACTGATCACCAGGGGGCAGCTCCTGTGTTGAGTGTCTGCCCCCTGGTGGTCAGTGTGTGTCATAGCAACCAGTCGTTCCTCTGTTTGGTTGATTTGTATATTAGCCTTTTATTATATAGGATAATTGAAATACAGAAAATTGTGCATATTAAGTGTGTATAATTTGATGATCTTTCTCATGTGCAAACACCTCTGACACCATCACCAGGGGGAAAGGGAGAATTGTTATTCATTGGGTATAAACTTTCAATTATACTAGATGCTAGATAAATAATTTTTGGAGATCTACTTATATCATATTGCCTATTGTCAATAACATGATGTTGTGCACTTAAAAAAAATTAAACCCAGTGATTCCACTACTTGGAATATAACCTTAAGAAACCAGAAACAACAGTCAGAAAAAATATATGCACCCGCACCCCTATATTCATAAAAGCACAATTTACAATAATTAAGATCTAGAAACAGCCTAAGTATCCATCAGTAGACGAGTGGATAAAAAAGCTGTGGGGCATTTACACAACGGAATAATATGCAGCTGCAAAAAAGAAGGCTCTCTTGCCCTTTTAGATAGCATGGAGGGACCTGTAGAGTATTATGCTAAGTGAAATAAGCCAGTCAGAGAAAGATAAGTATCACATGATCTCACTTGTATGTGGAATCTAATGAATAAATTAAACTGATGAACAAAATATATCCAGAGACATAGAAACATGGAACAGACTGACAAATCTCAGAGGAAAGGTGGGGGCGGGGGTTGGATGGGGAGAGATTAACTGAGGAACCTATATGTATATATGTATAACCCTTTGACACAGACAATAGTGTGGTTATGTCCTGGGAAAGTTGAGTACAGGGTGAAGGGAGTCAATTGGAAAAAAAGGGGGGACATCTGTAATATTTTCAACAATAAAGATAAATTTTAAAAAATTATTAAAAATGTAGATATCATGTTAAGTGTTCTAACACATACACATAAAAAGGCACTGTTACAAATTTATACAATGGAATTTTATATATCTATTATATATTTATTTGTGCATGTTTTAAGTTATATGTCATTAGATGCTCAATGCATGTTTGGAAAATGTTGATACTAAGATTGAAATAAAATGTCTGAATTGTTAGTTATTTAGCATATCTTCTTTCATATGTGTTACAGTAGTCCACATTTCTATTTTATTACCTTCATTATTACTTATATGATTTAAAATCCCATTATTAATAAAATTAAGTTATTATTTAAATCAAACATAATTTTGAATTATGATAGCAGTGGCTGCCTGCTAAGCATGTAATTATTCACAGTCAGTTTATGCTTTGGGTTCCACAGACAGTATGATGACATAACTGTTCCAAATAAATGAAAGTATTACATGACTTCAGTAGCTTCTTCAGTACCAACATTAGTATTAGCATTCTTAAAATTGCTCTCATGGTGTGTCTTGGATACCTTTCTTCTATGTACCTGGTATGTCTAGTGCATAATTTGCCTTCTTCAGATTTCCATAAGGTAACTGCTGAGCCATATTCATACCATCCATTCTCATAACATGATCAGTTCAGTGCAGCTAAGCTGCAAAGTGCTCAGTTTGGATGCCTGTGAAAAGACAGAATGTGTGATAGGAAACTAGTGAAAATGAAATCAGATGGAAATTTGAAAGAAAAAATGGATTAGAATAACTCTCTTTGGATATTAAGAAAACTTGTTATAAGAATAATCAAATATGAAATTTCTTTTTTTGAGATAAAGTTATTCTATGTCTAAAATTAATTAAACTATAAATGCAATACTGTAAATTATTTTTAAATATGACTATGTTTTTTTAAAATATATTTTATTGATTTTTTTATAGAAAGGAAGGGAGAGGGACAGAGAGTTAGAAACATCTATGAGAGAGAAACATCGTTCAACTGCCTCCTGCACACCCCCTACTGGGGATATGCCTGAAACCAAGATACATGCCCTTGACCGGAATCAAACCTGAGACCCTTCAGTCCACAGACCAATGCTTTATCCACTGAGCCAAACCGGTTACAGCTTGTTTTGAATATTTTTTGTGAATGAATTGCTTGGACAAATATTTGATTAAATTAAAATATTAATCTAGTCAAACTAAATTCACTCTTTTTTCCTAAATTGGTTGACAAAAAAAAAAATGCATTGGTGATTTATTCAACAACACAAATTTAGTTAGCATTTTTATATATTAAAAATGATGCTACTAGCAAATTATGCAGTATGAAATAAGATACTGTTCCTGACCTTCATCAGATTATATTCTATCAAAGTAGATAAAACCAGGACGAGCTTCCTTTTATATCTCTTTTCTTTTGAATTTATGGAATAATGCACAATGGCAGTGGTCAGCAAACTGCGGCTCGCAAGCCACACGCAGCTCATGAGCCGCGGTTTGCCATTCTGTTGACTAATGAGTTTGCCAACCACTGCACAATGGGAACAGAGTGAAACCATTCATTAAAATGATAATCATATTACACATTCCATTTGTTTTCTTATAATTTTCCTTGAATACTTATTCTATTTCCTAAAAAAATCAGCAGTTTTGCCACTACCCTTGCAAACATGTGACTGCAAAGTAAAAATACATAATCTATTTGGATGATTTGTTCTCATAATCATACCAAACTATCGCTTGCTATTGGACCTCTACCAACCTTGTTCAGAAGTTTTTGGATAATTAAAACAATCAACCCAACCCAATCAGTTTTATCTAAGGAGACTATTTTTGTGCTACTTTTATATTTAGAGTTTCATTTACAAGGTTTTGTATTTCTGTTTGTTCCCCAATACTGAGGAATTTAGCACACCATGAGGTAATCTATTTATGAATTACCTAAATAACAAAGAAGTTACGATTTCTTCCTCAGCTATTTTCTATCCCAATTTCAGATGAGAAACCCTAAATCCTCTTAAGTGACAACAAATCCTGGGTCTGAGATACATTCAGAAAATGCTTCTAAAGGAACCTTGAAACATTTGCATTTGGGGAATGCAAAAGACAATCTAATAAATTTACTATTTCTATAGAAATGTAGACTTTCAGGTTTACAGAGTAAAGCTTGGGATTATTTCAGAAGATATTATGTACTAACTAAAAAATTGCATTTACCAGGCTGCTTTTGTTTTGTTTTTAACATTTGTATTTTAAATGTGGTGAAGAAATGAATGATACTGTCACAATCTCTGGAGGGATTGTTTATGATCTGGTCTTGACTGATAACAGTGGTATTGAATAAGGGGCTGTGGGAAAATCCTAAACAAAGGGAGCTTTTAAACTTATTGAAAAAAATTCTCTTCTTTGGAAAGTCAGTGATTAGGCCAAGAAATGAAAAAACAATTTTTTGAGAGATCTAAATAAAAATTTAATAATGACTCTTTAAAACTGATTTACTTCTCTCCAAAATATAAAAAAAATGTTCAAGAGAGATAGATACCTAAAAAGAAGATGCATAGGTAATAAATTGTAGTGAGAAAACAGAAAAAGCACTTAATGTGAATTTCTTTTATTCATTTCCTTCTTTGAGACCTTTTGTCCTAGTTAGTTAGACACAGATGACTTCCAGGATTATTACAGTTAAATAGAAAGAGGAAAAAAAATCAATGCTGTTCATTATTTTCTTTTGTTTTACATGAAAAATTGATCTAAGGGTTCCAAGATATGGAGTTATTCAGTCCTAATAGAGAAGAGGAATCTGTGGTGGGGACAGGAAAGTGAGCATAAGCTTAGAGAAGATCTGATGATAGGAGACAGAAGAAGGTGACCTGGAGGACTGTGTGTAGAGAAATAGGATCTATCAGAAGACTACTGTGTACCGTTGGTAGCAAGTGCCCTAATGATATGAAAGCCAGGCCCAAGTTAATAAGTCATGATTACCAGTAAAGGAAGAAATGAAGATGCTGTGGGATCCTAAAGTCAAGATCAGTGTTTATCTCATATCATCCTTTAATTTTAGCTTGCAATTCACCCCTAAAGAACCCATATGTAGGTCCATCCCATATTTAAAAACTATTTATTTTGCTCAGTTAGATTCACCTTTTGTGAAAAATTCCCATGAGATTCCTAAGCTTTCCCCTGTCAAAATAGATGTCAAGTGTCTTAACATCAGAATGGGAAATGGTGTACATGAAAGGAACACTTAATCTAGTTTTTGGGAGGATTGGAGAATAATAACTTCACTTTAAAAAATTAGAAATGTTCAACCCAATGACAAATCAAGTAAATGCAGATAAAAAAGTAGATATATTTTATGCAAATTGGCAAATATTTGTCAGCTGAAAGTCATTGTTTTCAAATGCAAAATAAAGGAACTCTACCATGAAACTGCTATGAGTATGAAATAGTTAAAATCCTTTGGAGGCCATTCAGCAATTTGTATGGAGACTCATAAAAATGGTTATACTTTTAATGAAGACATCATTTCTGGAAACTTATCCTGGGTATCTAAGTAGAAATGTGGAAAAAAGTGTATGTGCATTAAAATATTATCAGGATATCAATAAGTCATAATTTGTGATATTATGAAATTTAAAAATGCCTAAGTATCAACAATAGGATATTATTTTAGTACTTAGTTTTGTATCCATAGGAGAGGAAAATAATTCAGAAAAATTTTAGTATATTCATAGGGCATTTAAGTAGAATCTCCCTTTAGGAAAATATTATAACATCTAAGAATACAGTTAAAAGAGGAGGATCACTTGACTTTTTAAATTGATCCAACAAAGTTCCCATCTGAGTTTCTGTTCCCGTAAATAGATTTTCAGACACCCAAGTTAACTTTTACTTTCATTATGATGCCTACATTTGAATATTCAATTATATCCTCAAAAAACTGTTTTTATTCTAATGCTTACTCTAATGAGGAAAAATCTGAAGCATTAGAAAATTATTACTGTAGTAACTTAGAGATGTTTTGATTTAGATATGATAGATTCACTATACATTTTTCAGAACTAAATGTTAGAATTTAGAGTATAGAATTTACACCTATCAGGCAAATACAATGATTTTACCTCCACTTCAAACAAAAATATCAATCTTTACTGACTAGTAGACTAAACCAATTAAAGGAAAAATAAGCAATTTAATGAGAATGTATCTATACTAATGAAAGGGTAATATGCTAATTAGATCAGATAGACAGGGCGTCTTCTGGACATCATTCCAGATGTCCTCCTTGACAAAGCTGGGGACGTGGATGGCCTGCAAACCTCCCACAGCCCCTTGCCCAGGCCAGCCCTGGCCCCAGCAAGGATCCCCACCCTAATTGGGGGTGGGGCTGGCCTGCAAACCCCATGGCCCCTTGTCCAGGCCAGCCCATCCCTCAGTGGGAACCCCCCATCCTCATCCAGGGCCCCCTTCAGGGAAGGCCAGCTGGCCCCAACCATGCACCAGGCCTTTATCTATACTATACTAATAAAAGGATAATATGCTAATTAGACTGGGTCAACCAGACATCTTCCGGACATTTGATTTTCTTCCAGACAAAACCACGGTGGTGGGGGCTGAGGCAGAGGTGGTTAGGGGAAATCAGACTGGCAGGGGAGAGGAATTAGGGGGTGATCAGACTGGCAGAGGTGGCAGTTGTGGACCATCAGGCCAGCAGGGCAGCAGTTAGGCAGCGATCAGGCCAGCAGGGGAGTGGTTAGGGAGCGATCAGGCTGGCAGGCAGAAGCTGTTATGCTTGATCAGGCAGGCAGGAAAGTGAGCAGTTAGGAGCCAGCAGTCCCAGATTGTGAGAGGGATGTCCAGCTGCCATTTTAGGCCTGATCCCGGTCAGTGGGACATCCCTTGAGAGGTCCTAGGTTGGAGGGGGTGCAGACTGGGCTGAGGGACACCCCCGCCCCATGCACGAATTTCGTTCACTGGGCCTCCAGTCCTATATAATAAAAGAGTAATATGCAAATTGACCTTAACCGCAGAACGACCAGAATGGCCATTGGACCAGGCACTATGAGGCGCACTGACCACCTCTTGGTACCTTTCCCTAGCTGGGCAACTTCCCCAAGGTGGCAGGGTCCGATCACCTGATGGCCACCTACAGCAGGGGCAAGGCCAGTGAGTGGGTGGGAATAGCTGACCTCTGATCCCCTTCCCCTGGCTGTCAAGCACCGATCACCCGATGGTGAACAGGGAAACGAGGGTGGGTGGCAGCAGGGGTAGGGCCTCCTGCGGGCTGCTGGGGAAAATGGCCCTGATCACAGGCCAGGCCTAAGGACTGTACACATGCATGTATTTTGTGCGTTGGGCCTCTAGTTGCGTAATTGAAAGAGCATACCAATAAAATAGTAATATTGTAAAAGAGATATAATACAATCCAAAAGAATCTATGAACGTTTCTTCTTTGGGGATATCATTTTATCAGTAGTCACTTTATTAAAAGAAAATTAAAAAAGAACATGTTCTGTATTAGCTTTCTACTTTTTTTTTTAAGTCAGCAAGATGAAAGTAAATAGAATTGAATAATAATGGCAGTTAATTGAATCATTATTATGTAATCAAAAGACTTAGTAAAAGATGGTAGACATTACTAATCTGGCAAGTTTGGGGGGCTTCTTTTGGCTTTCAGATAAGATAACCAAATGCTTTTGCTATTTGCTGATGTATCAAATAAGGTGTTTTTGATTACAATGTAAAACACACACACACATACTACAGCAATATATTTTAAAAAATAAAGTTCATATAACTGAAAAATTCTTCCATGAAAACATGTTTCCAAATAAACAAATCCCTCAAAAGACAAAAGCTTCTAACAATAGCTCACTCAAAATTTAGTAATTGAATTGCATTAGTCCTAATATGTCTGATCTAGGACATAGGATCATAGATTATGGAATACATTGACTGAGTTATGGCATTGTGGGTTTACTCTCCCACTGAATCCAGGAATTCAAGATTCAGTTGAGTCAACCAACCCAGTATCCACCCCAATGCCACTCACAGTTAATTTGGATTTTTAGAATTAACCAGGGTTTCTCATTGTCCATTTCTTAAAACTGTCTCAAATCAAAAGGTAAAATTTAAATTATAGCTTAAGCTTCACCATAAAACACTTCCTTCATACAATGAGACAGAATTTTTTGTGTTTTAAAGCGAACCTTGTAAGTCAGAGACTGGACATAGATAGCTTAGGGGTACCAGGTGAGCTCACAATATACAAAAAGCCTAAAAGCAGCCTCAACTTTTTCTGTTTTGACACAATGATTTAGCTGATGTTTTCCCTCTATTCACTTACTGTAATTTTCTATGGTTCTTTTCAAATGACTATTCATTTTTTAAAAGTCATACAATCATTTTTAATGTACTGTGCTATGTAATATTTTTATTTATTATTGCTAAATAGTGTCTCAATTTGCCAACCAGATTTTAAGTATCTAGGATAATTCCCACTCAGCAAAGGTTTTTCATTCATTTATTAAGTATTTTTCAAGTGCAAACTTTAGTATTTGAGATATATTTTTGAATAATAATATATAAATTCTGTATAATTGATGAGAGTCTTTAAACACTGAGATATACTATGAGAAGGACTGAAGTTATGTCTGCATGTCAACTTGAGCTCTATGAAGCATTTGACTTTGTTCTACTGCACAATATATTGAAAGTCACAATATTCAAAGTCCAAATTCCTGATTTCTGCTCCTATTTTTAAAACTCTACAGGTTCTGTGACAATATCTCTCTGATGCAGAATTTTTATCTAAAAATAATTAGTTCTCTGTGAACTAATTAGAAATCTCTGTGAACATCCAATAAAACAATTATTTTAATGGTCTTTCTAAACTGTAAAGCCCTATAGATAAGAAAACATTAATATTATCCACAAAGGTTAAATACTATTGACATTGTTAGCATGTCATCAACTAACAGAATCACTTTATATGACAAGAATTACAAAAAGCTATCTAATCATCCGTTTGAAATTTTAAGATATATTTAACTAAAACTTGAGCCTCTGTATATCTGAACAGCTTTTGGTAAATATATCAATAAAAAAAGCAGCCAGTGAATGTCGTAGTGATTCCAATCATGCACTTAAAAAACTCTTCTCTAACGTGATTATTTTTTCCTACTTCCTTTCTCATGCTCCATCTGCAAGTTACTAATCCAAGAACCATTTCCCTTGAGTATATTTTTTTCCCCACAGAGACAGTTTCTTGAGCTGAATGGATGTTAAAAAAAAGATTAGTGCCTAGTCGAGGATCTCTGCCTGAAGCAAAAAGTAGACCCAATGGGACAATCAGATGAAAAAAAAAATAACCTGGAGATTTGAAAGAAAGCACATTTCAGAGTATAGTCAGGAATACAAGACCCAGAAACCTCAGACAACCTCATGAGAATTTACATTTAGCAAAGGAAATCTTATTTCTAAAAGCCTTTGTCCTCTCCATGACTTTCCAAATTGGTTTCTAATTATATTAAATTCTTTTGGAAGAAAAACATCCTGATCAACATAGAACTTGATCCATTTTTAGCTATAGTTTTTATTACAAAATATTTAATTTACTATATGGCAAATAATGGAAGCTGAATTAGCCAGTCAATACTTATGAACGTGATGGCATGGACCAGGTTTTCCAGGAATTAGGAAGCTGAAATTGTTGTGATAAACCTTTGCAGTTACATCGATATACAAAAAGCCTAAAAACAGTCTCAACTTTTTCTGTTTTGACACAATAATTTACCTGATGTTTTCCCAGTACTAACTTATTGTAATTTCTATGATTCTTTTCAAATGACTATTCCTTTTTAAAAGTCGTAAAATTCATATCCTTTTGAATGTCCTGTGCTATATAATATTTATGTTTATTATTGCTCAATAGTATGTGTCTCAATTTGCCAACCAGATTTTAAGCATCTAGAGGATAGCTCCCAGGAGAAAACCAACACCGAGCAAAGGTTTTTCATTCATTTATTAAGTATTTTTCAAGTGCAAGGTTCAATATTTGAGATATATTTTTGAATAATAATATATCAATTCTGTATAATTGATGTGAGCCTTGAAACACAGAGATATACTATATCCCTGACTTCTAAAATTCATTAAAAAACAACATAATTGAAAATAAAGTAGAGATTTCAGAGGTTGTTCTATACAAAATTGATTTTTTTATTTTTAAGTTAATAACCATCTTTTGCCTATCACATATTTTTAATTAATATTAGATTCAACCATTTAAGATAAATAATTTAAGCAGTGTACTCATATTGTATCAATCTTATTACATTTTATCTTCTATATGGTGCCTGCAAACTTTATTCTCAATGAATATTATTGTAATAATATAGTACAAAAGAATTATAAAGATTACCAATCTCTGAAGCTTTCCTTCATTTCTAAAACTAAGCAGTGTCTCTGACACAGTATTATTTTTTATTGTAAAAATTTAACAATTTTTCTTACATTCTAAGGGTAGACGGTGTTATGGTAGATCACATTAAAAATCTAGTGTCCATTTAAATCTGGCTTGAAGCAGGAAGGAGAATAGCACAAGAAAATGTGTTAAAAAAGAAATCATTGCTATTTCTAGCCTCCCATTGTGCTCTACAAATTTCTTATTCTTTTAAATTACCTATTAATCTGGATGCCAAAAAAGAATATTTAGCGTATGATTCCCTCTTTACTGACCTTTTAAAAAATACACTTTGCTCTTCAGAGAAGTTTTATGTTCTCAGCACAATTTAGTGGACAGTGCAAAGATTTCCCACATATTCCATGTTCCCACATATGCATCACACCCTCTGTTGTCAACATTCTCCACTAGAGTGGTGCATTTGTTTATTTATGAACCAACATTGACACAGCATAGTCACCTAAAATCCATAGTTTATACCAAGGTTCAGTCTTGGTGTTGTACATTCTATGGGTTTGGACAAATGTATGATGACATGTGTCCATCCTCATAGCATCATACAGGACAGTTTCACTGTCCTAACAATCCTCCTTGCTCTGCTTATTCAACCAAAACACCTGGAAACCACTGATCTTTTTACTGGCTTCATAGTTTGTCTATTTCAGAACATCATACAGTTGGAATCATACAGTATGTGGCCTTTTTAGTTTGGCTTCCTTTACTTAATATGCACTTACGTTTTCTCCATGTCTTATCATTGCTTGATAGCACATCTGTTTTTAGCACTGAATATTATTTCCTTGTACCACACTTTATTTGCCCATTAACATTAGTGAAGGACATCTTTCTTCCAAGTTTTGGCAATTATGAATAAAGCTGCTCTAAACATTCACATGCAGGTTTTTATGTGAACATAAGTTTTCAATTACTTTGAGTGACTATCAAGGAATAACATTTATTGGATCACATGGTAGAAGAATATTAAATTTTGTAATAAATTTTTTAAATATAAAATCACTGATCTAAATTCTAAAAACACCATGTTATAGGTGACTAGAATAAATAAGCATGGGTTAAAACAAAAATGAAAGCCTCATTTTTATGGAGAGATTGAAAAATTATGTAAAATAATTGTAATTTGACAGTAATCTTCCAAACAGGATAGCAAAAGATTTTAGCCTTAAAATGTAAATTTAATGAATTTTTGAATAACATGTAATTACTTGGTAGGCAATAGATTCTCAGGGATCAAAAAATGATATTTTCACATTATAAATTGTTTTATGGTAATCAGTTTAATGGTTTCCTACTATAAATGTTTTTTTCATTGCCATAATAATGGATTCTAGCACCTCCTCCCTCCCACTTTTAATATCACAACCAATTAAAAGTCCTGCTACAAATAGCATGATATACTCATTCTGCATGTAGCTCAGGAAAGTAGTCATTAAAAAAAGGTATTTTTGTGTGGTTAGACCACTATTGCTGAACCAGTTTCCAAAATTGTGTCCTAAAGAAGAAGAGTTTCAATGATTTCCTATGATAAATAAGGTTATAAAATAATTTATATTGCATCCTCCATTGTTCTCAATGTATTATCATGTTAAGTGTTTTGTTAATATTGCAGTAAAAAACAAATTTTGTTTCTCATGCCTGTGCAAAAAATATTTTTTTCACAATTAACACCAAGTAGCCTATAGACCAAGCTTTTCAGAAATAGTGGTCTAAATATTTAAATTGTTTTATATTTTTCAGTTGCTGACTTAAAATTCTTCATAGTTTTTTAATGATGAATTTATCACACATAACTATAAAATTGGCTTGCCTACACATATTAAATATCTTGTGTTCATCTACTTATTCTTAAAGTGTTTTTTGAGAGAACATTTTTTTTGCTATCCAGAGAAGATATTTCTCAAAAATATTACACCTATAGACCAGAAAAGTATGCAAATAAAAATTTGCATGGTGTGCAATAATTGGGGAAAAATTGTGTCAATGGATTATTTTTTGAGATATATAACTAAGCAACTGTTACAACCAAATAACCAGAATGACCAGTCAACTGGTTGCTATGATGCTCACTGACCACCAGGGGGCAGGCACTCAACAAAAGAACTGCCCCTTGATGGTCAGTGCATTCCCACAGAGGGAGTGCTGCTCAGTAGCAGCACTACGGAGCAGCGGCAGATGCAGCGGGGCCAGGATGAGCGGCAGTGGAGCTGGGTCCAGCCTCGGCTGGGGCTCCTCCCATGCTACCTGCCATTTTGGCACCACTACATTCCTTGGGGGGATGTCAGACTGCCGGGATCTACCGCACCAGAGGGCCTGCGGGGATCAGGCCAAAACCCAGCAGTCTGACATCCCGCCAAAAAGCCCAGGATTGCGAGAAGGTGCAGGTCAGGCTGTGGGACCCCACCCATGCACGATTCCATGCACTGGGTCTCTAGTGTATATACACTGAGTGGCCAGATTATTATGATCTCTGAATGCATAATAATCTGGCCACTCAGTGTGTGTGTGTGTGTGTGTGTGTGTGTGTGTGTGTATGCACCGGGCCTCTAATATATAAATATTAGAGGCCCGGTGCATGAATCCATGCATGGGTGGGGTCTGGGCAGCCTGGTCAGGGGGAAGGGACATGGGCAGTTGGCCAGCCTGCCTGCTGGTTGAACTCCTGGTCAAGGGGACAATTTGCATATTAGCCTTTTATTATATAGGCTATACACTGAATGGCCAGATTATTATGTGTTCAGAGATCATAATAATCTGGCCACTCAGTGTATAATAAATGTATTTATATATATTGTTTAATATGGTAAAACCCTTTTATTTTATACTTACTAGAATGAATTTGAATTTTGTTTTTCTTGCACATTATTACAATTGTGACTTTAATGCAGTATAACGATGTCATATTCTTATAGGATTTTAAAAAATATTTAAAACTGCTTATACCTATATGTAATGGTAACATGTAGATTCTCCTACTTACTGTTTATTCACTTGATTTCTTCTGTCAACTTGATCTGCTTTTTTGTTTTACCCGAATGTCTTTGTGTAAACCATGACCAGTCTTCCAATTTGTTGGCTAGAACAAAATTAATTATTGGATGAGAAAATAAGTTAACCAAGTTTTGCTACTAAGCTGACTTTTATCCTTATTGTAAAGGAGGGGATCTATTTTGATCAGTATTATCAGCATTTTTTCCTCTCAGACTTAATAAAATTAAATTTGCTACAGTTATCTAAGTTATTACTTTTCTAACCACCATGTGCTCTTGCAGATTCATGCCATGCAGGTTATTTTTGAAGAAAATTATCATGGTGGCTTAACCACTTCATTAAAATGTAATTAGTTAATAGCCTATGTGATATTTGAGCACCTACTATCTAATCCTCAGACTAAAGTGGCACCAATGTAATGTCAAAAGCTACATATTTACCATCAAGAAAACAATATAAGATAACCAATAAATTTGAATACAATCAATAAAATGTAGAATACATGTATACAATATAAAATTTTGTTGATTATTAGAAAAAGAAGAGAAAATAATGTCTGATAAAAGATAAAAAAGAACAGATTGCCAAATCAACCTCAATACAAATGATAGATCATATATATAATAACCAAGTTTATTAATGATTCAAAGGCAGAAGCAATGACAAAGACTTGGACCAAGCATTTTTTTAGAGACATTGACACTCTCAATATATTTCCCAAATGTAAATTTCTCTCCCACATTTGGAAATGTTCTGGTACAGATTTCAGATGGGTAAAGAAATGCATGTGGGTCATTGTTGGAAGAATGGTCTTATTTAGTAATGGAATATCTATTTTTATGTCCCATTAAAATCTTAATTTATGTGCCATTTTTCAGTGGACCATGTCTTATAAGTCTATAAACTGTAATCCCATTTTCATCATACAGAGAACAGGATATTTGAACAAAATTATTTTAAAGATAAGAATCTTTAGAGCGCTTTAATACCCCACTGACATCACTGGATAAATCCTCTAGACAAAAAATCAGCAAAGAAACAGCAATCCTAAATGACTCCCAAGATCTGATGGACTTAATTGATATCTTCAGAACATTTCACCCCAAAGCCACAAAATATACATTCTTCTCAAGTGCAATGGGACTCTTCAAGACAGACCATAAGTTGGGTCACCAGCAAAGTCTCTCAAAATTCAAGAAGATTCGAAATTATATCAAGCATCTTCCCAGACCACAATGGCATAATATTAGAAATAAACTACAATAAAAACAATAAAAAAATTCAAACACTTGGAGGTTGAATAGCATGCTATTAAACAATGATTGGGCTACCAAAGAGATCAAAGAAGAAACTAAAAACATCCTGGAAATGAATGACAATGAAAACACAACAGTCTAAAATCTATGGGACACAAGTGAAAGCAGTCCTGAGAGGGAAGTTTATAGCTCTACAGGCCTACCTCAAAAAATAAGAAAAAATGGTCATAAATCTTCTAACTCTACAACTTAAAGAATTAGAAAAAGAACAACAAGAAAAGCCCAGAGTGAGCAGAAGGAAGGGGATAATAAAGATCACAGCAGAAATAAATGACATAGAGAATAAACACACACACACACACACACACACACACACGCACGCACACACACACACAATACAAAAGGTCAATGAAAGCAAGAGCTGATTCTTTGAAAGGATAAGGAAGATTGTTGAACCTATAGCCAGGCTCACCAAGAAGCAAAGAGAGAGGACCCAAATAAATGAAATCAGAAATGAAAGTGGAGCAATAACAATAGACCCCACAGAAATACAAAGGATTGTTAAAAAATACTATGAACAACTTTATTCCAACAAACTGGACAACCTGGAGCAAATGGACATATTCCTAGAAAAATTCAACCTTCCAAAACTCAATCAGTAAGAATCTAAAAATCTTAATAGGCCAATAACTATGGAGGAAATTGAAGCAGTCATCAAAAAGCTTCCAGCAAACAAAATTCCAGGGCTAGAGGCTTTCACAGGGGAGTTTTATCATACATTCAAAGAAGAACTAAAACCTATAATCCTCAGACTATTAAAAAAAATCAAGAGGAAGGAATACTTCCAAGCTCATTCTATGAAGCCAGGGAGTTTTACCAAACATTCAAGGAAGAACTAAAACCTATCCTCCTCAGAGTATTCCAAAAAATTCAAGAGGAAGACACACTTCCAAGTTCATTATATGAAGCCAGCATCACCCTAATACAAAAATGAGATAAAGACAACACAATGAAAGAATTACAGGCAAATAACCCTCATGAACATAGATGCCAAAATCTTAAACAAAATTTTAGAAACTCAGATCCAGAATTACATCAGAAAGATCATATACCATGATGAAGTAGGATGTATCCCTGGCATGCAAAGATGGTACAATATCCACAAATCAATAAATGTTATTTATTACATAAACAAACTGAGAGATAAAAATCACATAGCATATTTCTTGATGCAGAAAAGCATTTGACAAAATCCTACACCTTTTCTTGATAAAAACCCTCAGCAAAATGGGAATAGAGTGATCATACCTCAACATAATGAAAGCTTTATATTACAAACCTACAGCCAACATCATATTCAAATGGCAAAAACTAAAACCATTTCACCTAAGAACAGAAACAAGACAGGGATACCCACTTTCACCACTCCTGTTTGAATATAGTACTGGAAGTGCTAGCCATAGTGATCAGACAAGAAGAAGAAATAAAAGACATCCAAATTGGAAAAGAAGAAGTAAAACTGTCATTATTCACAGATGACATGATACTGTACATAGAAAACCCTAAAGACTCCATAAAAAATTAATAGACTTAATAAATGAATTCAGCAATGTAGCAGGATACAAAATTAATGCCAAGAAATCTATGGCATTTTTATAATCCAGTAGTGAACTTACAGAAGAAAAGGTATAAAAAACAATCCCATTTACCATCACACCAAAAAAAAATTAAGATACCTGGGAATAAACTTAACTAAGGAGGTAAAAGACCTATATGCAGAAAAACTACAGGACATGGAAAAAAACGATAAAGGAAGATGTAAACAGATGGAAGAACATACTGTGTTCATGGATTGGTAGAATCAACACCATCAAAATATCCACACTACCCAAAGCAATCTATAGATTCAATGCACTCCCCCAATAAAATACCAATGGCATATTTCACAGACCTAGAAGGAACATTCCAAAAATTCATCTGGATTGAAAAAGACCACAAATAGTAGCAGCAATCCTGACAAGGAAGAACAAAGTAGGAGGGATCTCAATACCAGGTACCAAGCTGTATTATAAAGCCACTGTTCTGAAAACTGCCTAGCATGGCATAAGAAAAGATATGCAGACCAATGAAACAGAATAGAGAACCCAGAAATTGACCCAAACCACTATGCTCAATTAATATTTAACAAAGGAGGCAAGAACATACAATGGAGTCAAGACAGTCTCTTTAATAAATGGTGTTGAGAATTTGCACAGATAACATGCAAAAAATGAAACTAGACCACCAAATTACACATACACAAAAATAAACTCAAAATGGATAAAGGACTTAAACATAAGACAGGAAACCGTAAAAATCTTAGAGGAATCCACAGAAGGCAAAATCTCAGACATATGCTGAAGCAATACTTTACCGATACAGCTCCCAGAGCAATGGAAACTAAAGAGAAAATAAACAAATGGGACTATATCAAATAAAGGCTTCTGTACAGTAAAAGAAACCATCAATAAAACAACAATAAAGCACACTCCATGGGAGAACATATTTGGCAATCACTGATAAGGGTTTAATCTCCAACATTTATAGGGAACTCATACAACTTACCAAAAGGAAGATAAACAACCCAATCAAAAATGGGCAAGGGATCTGACTAGATAGTTTTTGAAAGAGGACATATGGAAGGCCAAGAGGCATATGAAAACATGCTCAAAGTCACTAATCATCCCAGAATGCAAATCAAAATAACAATGAGGTACCATCTCACACCAGTCAGAATGGTTATCATCAACAAATCAACAAACCATAAGTGCTGGTGAGGATGCAGAGAAAAAGGAATCCTCTTGCACTGCTGGTGGGAATGCAGACTATGCAGCCACTGTGGAGTGGAGTTTCCTCAAAAAACTAAAAATGGAACTCCCATTTGACCCAGTAATCTCACTTCTAGGAATATATCCTAAGAAACTAGAAACACCAGTCAGAAAGGATATATGCACCCCTATGTTCATAGCAGCACAATTTAGCATAGCTAAGATTTGGAAACAGCCTAAATGCCCATCAGCAGATGAGTGGATTAGAAAACTGTGGTACATCTAAACAATGGAATACTATGCTGCTATAAAAAAAGAAGGAATTCTTACCATTTGCAACAGCATGGATGGAACTGGAGAGCATTATGCTAAGTGAAATAAACCAGTCAGAGAAAAATAAATATCACATGATCTCACTCATTTGTGGAATATAATGAACAACATAAACTGATGAGTAAAAACAGATCCAGACAGAGAAGCATCAATCAGACCGTCAAATCTCAGAGGGAAAGGGGAGGAGGGTGGGGGTAAGAGGGAGAGATCAACCAAACGACTTCTATGCATGCATATAAGCCTAACCAATGAACACAGACACCAGGTAGGTGAGGGCATGAGTGGGTGTTTGGGCGGTAATGGTGGGATACGGTCACATATGTAATACCTTAATCAATAAAGAAAAATAAATAAATAAATAAAGATTTCTGCATTATCTTTCTGTAGTAATACTATGACTATTTTTTTTTACAAAGACTTTGAATCTAAAAGTACATTCTCAGAGTAAGATTTATGATTATTCTATTTTTTAAATTTTAATGTATGATATGGAGGTGAACAATTACACATTTCTAATGTTTTGTTATCACAGTTCTCAGTTTCATATTAGCACTGGTGAATGAGGTTTCCTTATCTACTTCCAAGCCATCTTTTGAGCCATCATAGTTAAGTATTGTGAGCTATAGGGCATGGTGTTCCAGATATATTCTTCCTTTTATTCCCCATAACTTATGTTGTTGGCTGCAATGTATCAATCACTTTCAATATGATAGATATTATTCTCTGTGTATTTTATATTTTCAAAACAAAATCATAAGGTGGTGTTATCTCCATTATACTTATTAGGAAAGTAACACTTTGGAGGAGATAAACTGCATCAGTTCATACATCTTTAAGTGGCTAGAGCAGAATTCCAAACCAAATTTATATCTTTCTAGGTTCCCAACCAGCACACTCTATACTAGTAGATTAGGGCTTTGCCCCGAATTCTTACATTGTTTTTTACTCTGCTGGAAAAGTCAAACACAATAGAAATTCCTCTTGAACTCCAACCCTAGAGATGCACTAGATTTCCTTTTTATTTGGAACCCAACTCAATCATTACTGCTCCTAGTTGATGGGACAACTTCCTGAAACCTTTTAAATTATTCTTAAAATAAAGTAAAACCAATAACTAGAAATAAAGAAACTCAAACACTTCACTTATGTTACCAATATTCTGATTTCCATTGTTCACAAATTGCACCATTCTTGTGACCTATTTTTAAATTTGAAGTTCTCCAATGTGCTTTTTTAGGTAGGAAGGAAGATAAGAGAAATTCTCCTTTGACTATGTTCAGTAGCTCAGTCTTAAAATAAAATCTCCTAGAGAGTAAAGTCTGTGGAGATCAGACCTGTGTGGTTCTTGAAACTGCTCATAACAGTGTGAATTTGTGCCACTTCGTCCTACTCACTTAGGAATTTGTGCCTACAAGAACTAGGATCATGCTTTTAGCATATTTTGTGTAAATTAATAAAAATGGCACATAATTGTATGCCAGAAAAAAATCAAACTTCATTTATGTTTATGATAACAATGAAGTTATGCTAAGTTCATTTTAGTTCTGATAGTTACATTGAGAAGTCACCAACTGATAAATTTATATTAAGAATATAATACTTATCAATAATTATAACTTGAAAGTCTTAAAATTCTGGATCCTCTCTTCTTGAAACCTAGTAGAATCAAATGCAATGGCCACATAGATTTGCAGCTCAGTATGCTTAAAGTTAACTTCGGTTAACACCCTGCTTAGCTTTTGAATTCAGTGGTCATTTGTCTCTTAGTTGTGACTGCCAAAAAACTTGCCAATTACTGTCAATGTGGATTGGGAATGTAGACATCTAACCAGGGGAAAAATTACCAACATCATTAATACATTTTGTATAAAAATAAGAGCAATACAAAAGTTGTCACTAATACAAGTATCCTGAAACATAATACCAAAATATTTTCTAGTCTCCAAAAATCTTTGGATACATTAGTTAATTTCATCCAAATGCGAGTAACGTATAATCACATGATATCCTATAAATCTATTATATAATCTGTAATATAGACAAAATATATTTTATTCCATTTCCTGAATTATCTCATGCATCTTGATGACTACTACCTAAAGAAGATCAACAACTAGAAGATAGCCTCCTGACTATTTTTCATTGTGTTTTTATATGCTATGCAAATTACAGAGGAAATTTAGAATGGGTACAAGGAAAGAAAACTCTTCCACATGTAATCTGAAAGAAGGTGCTCTTTTCCCAAGGTATGTGCAGGTAATTTATAGCTAAATATTATCCTTTGATTTTTATATCACTTTTTTCTATTTGGAATTAATTTGATTAAGTACACAACAAGAAGAAATCAAAAGAGAGGGCTTTCTTTAGGAACACAGAATCAGAAACTCTCATTTTCTTTAGTTAATTGAGCCACTAGTGATACCCATAACTGACTTAAAATTAGAGATGAGCTCTGAAGGCAGTGAGAATTCCAAAAAGAAAAATCATGGACCAGGAATAGACTTGTGCATTTTTACCATTTATATATATCCAGAACACCCTCATTTTTAAAAGTTTTAATGAAAATTCTGCTTTTCTATGTACCAAGAAGGGCATGACAAAGCATTAAATCACGCTTTGAAATATATATATATATGTTGCACTATCCTGACATTGAAATATATATATATATATTTATATTTTATAAAATATAAATATATATATTTATATTTATAAAATATAAATATATATATTTATATTTATAAAATATAAATATATATATTTATATATATATTTATATATATATATATATTTCAAAGTCAGGATAGTGCAACATTATTATTTTCTTTTTAACGTAAAGCAGAAGCATCTTGAAATAAAGATAATCATAAAGTTGAAAGCAATTCTAATACTGCTTCTTCTTTCTGCTCAGGCACACACACACACACGTACCATAGTGATGCATGAAATGGTGAGCTTGGACTCTCCTATTGAGGGTTCTTGTCCTATGAAGTTTGAAGAATAAAATGCGTGGGCTAAAAGAAGGCAGGGGAGCAAGGGGGAGGGTAAGAGATCAACCAAAGGACTTGTATGCACGCATATAAGCATAATCAAAGGACAGAGACAGTAGGGGGGCAGGGGCATGTGCTGGGAGGGGAATGGTCAAGGAGAGGTCAATGGGGGAGGGCGGGAGGAGACATATGTAATATATATTCAACAACAAAGAATTTCAAAGAAAAACTTTATGAGACAGGTGATTTGTGATTCAAAAATAAATATTTTAAGAAAAAATGTGAAATTTTATTGCAAGCATATGCAAACTCCCCCTGCGGAAGAGTCCTCAAATGGGAAAAACCTGCTCTCTAAAATGAGAACACACCTATTCCAGTGAGTCGCTTTGTCTACAGGTTTATAAATGCTGGAAGTTCTTTGTTCATGCCACTTTCTAATTGGACCCTTCCTTATTTTATGTCTCCCATTGGCTACTTTCTCCCTTTTCCCTATATGGTATCAGTTTCCAAATTTCAAAGTTCACCCGGTGTCCCTTTCTTCTTCTTCCCCTTATCTGGTAACATCCTGTCATCCTCTGTGTATGTTAGATAAAGAATCTGGCACCTTAAAGCATCTCTGCCCATCATGTATACATTTTTCTCCTATGGACACTTCCCTGAAACTGTCTCTAAAATCTTTTCAGTCTCCCCTTGGATTAGGAAACCCCAACTGCTGTTGGGGATGGGGTGTCAGTAATCCTAGCTACTTCCTGTTGGACAGGGACATTAATTGGGGCAGCAGTCTAGGTCCCATGGAGGTGAGCAATATATGGGTCCATTGAAGAAGGAGGTGGCTTCTATTTGTGGTTGCATTTGGAGAACTGTTTGTAGCTTTAAGGTTTCTAGACAAGAAGAAAAACAGTATAAACAAAAGTCTAAGAAGGGGGGCTGGCCAACTTCTCTGAGATGGTATTATTCCTTAATTTGTGCCTAGACCTCTGGGGTAAGAAATGCCCTTTTCACCAAGCTGCTTATTGGAAGATTTGAGTGGTTCATTCCTCTACCTCTTTGGAGGTATTTATGTAGATACAGCAAAAAGTATTAATCATGGCACAGACTCTGCCCTGTTTGACCAGTAAATAATTGAAGGCTTCTCTATGAGGAAGGACTATGTGTGGTAAAGAATCTATAGCCTTCTGGATGTCCCTAGTAAATTAGATTTGTCCCTTAGGGGAAAGAAAACCTGGACATAGGGGACTTCCAATCAATAGGTACTTGGTTGTACTTTAGGTATGTTACATTTTTGAGCCATATATATATATATATATATATATATATATATATATATATATATATTATTTTATATGTAATTTCCTACCAATTTCTATACAACTTTAATGAATACCTGTTATACAATTATATATAGAAAATATAGGATACAACTAGAAATTTCTTTTTTTTTTTTTTTTTGGTATAGTAAAAGATGGAAATTTATTGAGAAACAAGCACAGACTCCCACATGGGGAGGGGGAGAGAGACCCCTAGAATTTCTTAATAACACCAAGTGTATAAAGTTTAGGGGAAGAAAATGCTGATGCTTTTTGTTGTTGTTGTTCATACCTTTGAATGTGATTTTTAAAAATGAGAGTTAAGTCAGTTAAATAAATGTGCTACCATGTGCTAATACACATGGAATCCTTTATGTCAGTTAAATATAATTTTGATATTTAATTTCTTTAGGATTGGGAATAAGGCTGAAAATGCGTGTTATTTATTTAAAAGATAAGATAAGCTTTTATAAATCCATCTCAATACTTCTAGGAAAGTCAAAATTTTATCTTAAAATAAATCTCAGTCAGTATACTCCTGGGTCTGAGCATACCAGAGTCTTATTTACAATGTGTGAACACAATTAAGGAGACTTCAGAAGGTTAAATATAGAGTAAACCTTTGGGAAGCTTGGAGTAGGCCAGTTATGGCTACATTACCGAAGAAGGGATGTCTCTACCACTACAACCTCCTGGGGAATAATAAATCTAATTAGTTATTTTACAAACAAAAGAGAGTGCTAATATGTTCATTTTTACCTGCTGTGTTAATATGATGATGGATGGAGTTGTTTGGCACTAGAACAGGCAAAGCTGCTTATCTTGAAGGACCTGGAAAATGTGCTTGGTCTGGACATTGCTAGTTTAAGATTCCTATGGTGATTCTTAACCTTGGGAGCTCAGAAAACTACAGGATGAATTTTTGTACTTTTAGTATAATTATTAATATTTTATAATACAGCTACCAATTTAATCATCTTAAAGAATAGCATCTGAGAACAAGAGAGTTTAAATATTTTGTTTAGAGGCATGTAGAAATTACAGATCCAGAATTAGAACCCAGATGAGTAACATCAAAAAAGATTTCTTTACTGTACTATAACATTATTTTTAGGCCATTCCTTTAATAACTAGAGGCCTGATGCACAGAAATCTGCACTCGGGGGTGGGGAGGGAGGGTCCTTCAGCCCGACCTGCACCCTCTTGCAGGCCTGGAAACCCACAATTGATCACCCCACAGAGAGAGGCTTCACCCACCGCTGCCAGCTGGATAGCCTGGGCCTTCCTCTTTGGGGCAATCGCAGAGCCCCCTGGCCAGTGGCCTGGGCTTCCCTCTGTAGGGCAATTGTGGGGTGATGGTGGGGCCCCCTGACCAATCATATCGTACCAGTCTTGGTGGTGGCAGTCAGTGCTGGATCGCCATGGTGCCCACGCCCAGGAGGGACCTTAGAAGTCAGCAGGCCAGCCCGTTAGCCAGTCCCCACCCACCCGAACCTGCTGTGTGTGCAGCCTGGCCTTCCGTCATCTGTTCTGCCGTTTTGGATGTTATGGACCCTGGCTCTTTATATATTAGGATAATGTTATGAATTAACAATGTGGCAGACAAAATTCTAACCAATGAAGATGAATCAGTGAAGAAAGTCCTATTTTCATGAAACTCTCTTTTTTTTTTCTTTTATACTGATTTATGTCCACTGTGTAACTTCATTAACACATTTCTGTCAGGTACTTCAATATATTATGGCTCACAATGATCAGATTGTCTTCCAGGCTTTAATAGGTAAATAGCAATTAAAAAATAGTTTCATAGACAGTGATAGTCACACTCAACTATTCATATTTCTTCACAAATAAAGAAGAATGTATGAATTCTTAGTGGGGTATTTTCTAATTGCATGTTTTTCCACCTCCTTCCACCAAGATCCTGATGTTTTATCTTCCTATCCTTCAGAATAAGTGCTGCTGTAAACCACTGTTACTACTGGGAGAATGTCATATCTCTGAGATACATTAGGAAAGAGAAAGGTACAGACATTGCCTCATGAAGTAGCGAATCTTTATTCTCTATAAATCTAGTTAGATTTTGCTTCCTCTACATGCTTCAAATTATAACCCCCTAAGGAAGTACCACATTTCCAACAAGACACCAAGTTTTGAAAATTAAATTCATATAATATTAAACTAAGAAACTCAGATAATTACTTTATATAGCTATGATCTGATCTTATTTTTTTTTCATCAAAAGCTCTCTGGGATTAGAAAGATTTAAAATTTTGGCAATACATTTAGTGAAAGACACTATAGAAAAACAAGAATTCTCCTACACCAAAATTTTAAATATATATGAATTTAGTTATTTATTTTTATTGATTTTAGAACGAGGGAGGGAGAGGAATAAAAAGATATAAACATTGATGAGAGAGAAACATCAATAGACTGCCCTCTACATGTCCCCCACTGGGGATCAAGCCCACAACCCAGGAAAGTGCCCTGACTTGGAATCGAACTGTAATATCCTAATTCATGGTCCAACACTCAACCTCTGAGCCACAACAGCCAGGCTATACATTTTTAAAAATTTTATCTTTATTGTTGAAAGTATTACAGATGTCCCTTTTTTACCCATCATTGATCACCTCCACTATTTAGAGACACTCTAGGAAAACAAGAATTCTGATACACAAAAATTTTAAATATATATACATTTTGAGCCAGCAGTTTTATTTCTAGATACTTATCCTACAGATATACACAAGTGAAATCATGTATGTACCAATTTACTCATTGGAGCAGCATTTGTTGAAGCCAAACAATTGAAAAGGAAATTGAGAAATCTAAAAATAGAAAACGAGTTTATACACACACATCTATCAATATAACAAAATATCATCTAGTAGTCATAAAAATTGAGAAAGCTCTTTATATGTGGAAAGTGCCCAAGGTATATTGTTCAGTGAACTAAGAAAAGAGCAGAATGTATAAAGTATGTTTGAAGTCTTTATTATTGAGTAAAAGAGGTAAAATATTTTGATACATATTTGCTCATAAATGAATTCTCAAGGATTTTCCAGTAAGCCAGCAACTATAGTTAACTTTGAGAAAGGCAGGTACAAGGTAATAAATGGGGACAGGGCTAGAAGAGGGAACTTTTATTTATATACCTATTTATAATTTCAGATATTCATAACATATATTTGTACAATCTACAAAAAACATGAGTATAAAAATACATAGAATGACAAAACATTAAATAAAAATATCTGGTTATTTTTATTTAATTTGGCCAATGGGAAACAGTGAAAGCAATATTTTAAATATTTTCTGTCCTCCTTGGTAGGTGTCATAAACTCTACTTTAAGATGCATCTACAATTGTTATGGAAATCACTGTGATTGTAAGTTGTCCAATTCATAATCACTTCTAAAGACTTATATTGCAACTGACTTTGAGTGGAATTTTTGAATGAAACTGAGTGTTCATTATAATGATTGGACTGACATTATATCAAATTTACATCATAGATTCATCCCAAGATAAAATTTAAAAGTCTAGTGTTGAAAATTCAGTGCTGTTTTGGTTTCTTAAATAATTCTAAATTATATTCTGTTTTACTAAAATAATTTATCTTAAAATTTATAGTTTTGTTAGCAAAGGAAGTAATTTACTTGTTTTTAAAAATCTAACACACTAGTATATAAACTATACAGGCATAAACTCTATACAATTAAGAGTACAGAGTATTTTACTTAGAATGCAAATAGAAATAAAGGTTATATGTATTTTATAGCCTTTTAAATTGATACCACAAGAACTTGGTTTCATGGAACAACAATGCAGGTTCTACATTTGTGAGTATAAAAAGTACCACTTTTGATAAGAACATCTGACTTGAGTGTCTCTGAAAACTAGTCCCACAGATTTTCAGTGTTCTTCAGAACATGGGAACTGATTGTGATTAATCAGGGAAAAGCCCTTGTCTAATAAGGCTCCATCCAGTCCAATTGCTGAACATGGCAGTCTTGAGAATTACATCGCCAAATGGTCTACTAGAGATGGAAAGGTTAAAAGATTGGCTGAATTAAGCAGCTCACCTCAGATAACCTTAAAAATGGACATTTTGACTAAAGGAGAACAGAAATTCATGCATTAGTGATTTTTAATGTCATATATGTATTTTGAAAGAAAAACATTATAGGACGTTTCTTTCATCCTGAATACTTTCAGGTATTATTATCCTGTCTAAATGGTGCAATCACTCAGGTTGCAGCCTGCAGTGTGCATCCATCCCTTCACTCCTGATTACGGATAACATTTGTAGCATGAGCATGAGGGAGGAAAATGAGAGCCTGAACACAGAGAATCACAAGAGAATAGGAACGACAAGCGAAGCTTATTTTTATGATTTTGCCACCTCACAGACAAGTGCCTGCTTCAGACATTGATTACTGTGGCAATGCGGGTTTCTTAGACGAGTGGGTCATTTCACAGAGTGGCTTAGACTCCGACATAATTAGAAGCCAGATTTTGTACATAGTTTTTTTTTTTCATCTCAACAGCCAAAGGTGTTTAAATTGGTGCATAGATTTATGTACAACACAATCAAAAAACAGTTCTGATTGCATACAGATATGCCAGTGTCTCACCAAAAGAGATAGTCTCCCATTAAAAAAATAATGTATATGCTTATGTTTACTTGGAAAAAAAAACTTTTTATCAATCATATGAAGAAAAATTTTTATGGAAATGTGAATTTAGTGGTATATATAAACCTTATCTTTAGCATTATTTGATTCCACAGAAAAAGCAACAAAAATTAAAGAAGTATTTTGACCTATGAAGTATAACTGAAACATACATAAAATTTAGAAAACAGTGATAAGCAGCTAGAAGAATATTAACCACCCAGGATTTCAGTATGCACATAAGCACTATTCAGAACGTTGTTGTGTAGTCTCTATTTCTATCTTTTTTATGTTGCTACATTATGATATATTTTACTCAGTGTCATCCGTTTGAATATTTTACTTTTGTCCAACTTTGCTAATAAAAAATACACTAGGGTAAAAATCACTTTTAGCTAAACTTTTAATAATCTCATGATTATTTTTTGAGGAGAGGAGATATTTCTAGAAATACAATAGCACAATTTAAAGCTTTTACTATGTATTACCTTGTTTATCTCCAAAAACGGTACCAATTTATAATTCCATCATGATTGTCAGCTAGTATTTGCTTTCATAAGCCCAGAAAGCACAGATTATTTTCTTGCCGAAATTTTTTTCAAAATCAAATATTTAGAAATTACATTACATTATTGTATAAATGTGCACTTACTTTATTAGAAATAAATGACAGTTTAAAATATATCACCTGGCAATTTTTGGATGCTTATTTGTTTTGAATGCTCTGCATATTTTATTAATTTCTATTATCATTTTATTTGTAAAAACATGTACACTACAGTTCTACTTTTAAATGTTCTAATAAATAGCTTTTATCACTTACTCATTTGTTTTAAAACATCTAAAATATTTCTAATATATGATAACTAGCTGTCTTACCACTAGTTATTGCTTAATAAACACTTTATCTGCTCATTTGAACTGCCATTCTTATCTAAGGTAATAACTATTAAACGTCATTGAGGTGTGAGTTCAGTTTCACTTTTATTTTATTGATCTCACTGTTCTTGTGAAGTTCCAAATTGTTTTTATTATGGATTTATAATAAGTTCATATTGTTAAAATTGTTATTGACTTTATTATAGATTTGCAAGTTATAATATATAGTAAGTCAAATATCTGTTAGTTTAAAATTATTTTCAAAATTGATTGTTTCTATATTTCCCTTGTATTAGAATAAATAATTTTTAAAATTAGGTTCCCCAAAAGACTTATTAGGATAATAAATAAAATTACATTATATTATCTCAGGTTATTAATTAATTAATTAATTCATCCATTCGTAAAATATTAATTGAGTGAGGGATTCCATACACTTGAACAAGGTACTGACTAAAAAGAGGTATTCCCTCTGGTTGGGGAAAGGGGATGAAATGTCTTTGACTTTGCTTCATGAGAGTTTAGAGTTTGTTATTTCTTAATATGAAAAAGTAAATTTATGTGATTTGTCTGGGGTACCAGGTAAACAAACGAAAAACTTCTGTAGGGACATACTTTCAAAATGTGTAAACTGAATTCATATAAACAAACTCCTCTAAAGATGGATTTATAATCTACAATTATAGATCACAAAAGACAAAGTCATCAAGAGCAATTTATTTTTCCTCTTTTTATAAACTCTGATGAAATTAATCTTAAATTTTTGGCTATAGTCCCACAGACCCCCTGGATCTCTGTCCAATTTTATTCAGTCCATTTTCTCTATAGTGTTCAAATTATGTAATATTTATTTTTCTATCTACCAATTCAGAGGATCCTTTCCTCTTCCTACTTCTTTATGCTCTTGAACCCATCCTCTGAGCTTTTTATTTTAGTTATTTTGTCAGTTTTAAAGCTTCTAATTGGTTTCTCTTCATACTTTCTATTTCTTTTCTGAGACTTTCATTTATTTACTAAACCTTTGTATTTTTTTTCCCTTTTAAGTGTATTTGAAATTGCTCATTCAAGCTTTTGTTTTTTTAGGGCTGTTCAGAATTTTTGTCAAATAATCCTAATTTCTGTAGCATCTCAGTGTTTATATCTATTGATTTTTCTTTTTTATTCAGTTTGAGATCTTTCTGGTTCTTGCTAGGACAAGAGATCTTCTGTTGAAACCTGGAAATTTTGGATATCATATCATTAAATTCTGGATAGTATTTCAACCTTTCATTCTAGCTGGTTTCCTTTGACACCACTCAAGCAGGAGAGAGAGGAGGGATGGTGTCTTATTACTCCCAGATGGAGTTTCGAAGTTCAAATATCCCAATTGATCTCCATTGTCACCTAAGGTGTGTAACTTCTCATAACTGTGGGGCATGAGGAGAGATAGGTCATCAGTGACATCTCCATGGCTCTCTGGGAAAAGTAGAAATTTCTCATTACTCTTCTCACATGTCCTCCACTAACACTATGTGATCTCTCCCCTTTACCCTGCCCTCCCTACCTTCCCTCAGAGGTTTGACAGTCTGATTAATGCTTCTCTGTCTCTGGATCTGTTTTTGTTCATCAATATGTTGTTCATTATATTCCACAAATGAGTGAAATCACATGATATTTATCTTTCTCTGACTGGCTTATTTCATTTAGCATAATGCTCTCCAGTTCCATCCATGCTGTGGCAAATTGGTAACAATTCCCTCTTTTTTACCTCAGTGTAGTATTCCATTATGTAGACGTACCACAGTTTTCTAATTCATTCAACTGCTGATGGGCACTTAGGCTGTTTCCAAATCTTAGCTATGGTGAATTGTGCTGCTATGAACATAAGGGTGCATATATCCTTTCTGACTGGTGTTTCCAGTTTTTTGGGATATATTCCTAGAAGTGGGATCAGTGGGTAAAATGGGAGTTCCATTTTTAGTTTTTTGAGGAAAATCCATACTGTTCTCCACAGTGGCTGCACCAGTCTGCATTCCCACCAGCATTGTATAAGGGTTCCTTTTTCTCCACATCCTCACCAGCACTTGTTCTTTGTTGATTTGTTGATGGTAGCCATTCAGACAGGTGTGAGATGATATTTCATTGTCATTTTGATTTACATCTCTCAGATGATTAGTGACTTTGAGCATGTTTTCATATGCCTCGTGGCCTTCCTTATGTCCTCTTTCAAAAAATGCCTATTTAGATCTGTTGCCCATTTTCTTTATATTTGTTAAGTTGTATGAGTTCCCTGTAAATGTTGGAAATTAATCCCTTATTGGTGATAACATTGGCAAATATGTTCTCCCATGTAGTGGGCTTTCTTGTTGTTTTGTTGATGGTTTCTTTTGCTATTCAGAAGCTTTTTATTTTGATGTGGTCCCATTTGTTTATTTTCTTTTTAGATTTTTCTGCCTGTGGATTTCTCTAAGATTTTTGTGGTTTCCCATCTTATGATTAAGTCCTTTATCCATTTTGACTTTATTTCTGTGTATGGTGTAAGTTAGTGGTCTAGTTTCATTTTTTTGCCTGTATCTGTCCAGTTTTCCCAACACCATTTATTGAAGAGACTGTCTTGACTCCATTGTATGTTCTTGCCTCCTTTGTCAAATATTAATTGAGCATAGTGGTTTGGGCCAATTTCTGAGTTCTCTATTCTATTCCATTGGTCTATATGTCTGTTCTTCTGCCAGTACCAGGTAGTTTTGTGAACAGTGGCTTTGTAATACAGCTTTATATCTGGTATTGACATCCCTCCACTTTGTTCTTCTTTCTCAGGATTGCTGCAGCTACTTGGGATCTTTTTTCATTCCAGATGAATTTTTGAAGAATTAGTTCTAGGTCTGTGAAATACGTCATTGGTATTTAATGTGGAGTGCATTGAATCTATAGATTGCTTTGGGTAGTATGGACATTTTAATGACATTATTCTACCAATCCATGAACATAGTATGTTCTTCCATCTGTTTATGTCTTCCTCTATCTCTTTTTTCTGTGTCCTATAGTTTTCTGAGTACAGGTCTTTTACTTCCTTAGTTACGTTTATTCCTAGGCATCTTAATTTTTTTGGTGTGATGGTAAATGGGATTGTTTTATAAATCTCTCTTTATGTAATTTCACTATTGGTGTATGCAAATGCCATAGTTTCTTGGCATTAATTTTGTATTCTGCTACATTGCTGAACTGGACATTTTCCTAGGAAAATAAAACCTTCCAAAACTCACTCTGGAAGATTCTAAAAATCTCAATAAGCCAATAACTATGGAGGAAACTGAAGCAGTCATCAAAAAGCTTCCAGCAAACAAAAGCCTGAGGCCATAAGGCTTCACAAGGGAGTTTTACCAAACATTCAAGGAAGAATTAAAACCTATCCTCCTCAGAGTATTCCAAAAAATTCAAGAGGAAGACACACTTCCAAGTTCATTATATGAAGCCAGCATCACCCTAATACAAAAATGAGATAAAGACAACACAATGAAAGAGAATTGCAGGCCAATATCCCTCATGAACATAGATGCCAAAATCTTAAACAAAATTCTAGCAAGTCGGATCCAGCATTACATCATAAAGATCATACACCATGACCAAGTGGGATTTATCCTGTGGATGCAAGGATGGTACAATATCCACATATCAATAAAGGTGACACATAACTTAAACAAATTGAGAGATAAAAATCACATAGTCATATCACTTGATGCAGAAAAGCATTTGACAAAATCCTATGCCTTTTCTTGATAAAAACCCTCAGCAAAATGGGAAGAGAAGGATCATACCTCAACATAATAAATGACTTATATGACACACCTCAAGCCAACATCATACTCAATGGGAAAAAACTAAAAATTATTTCCCCTAAGAACAGGAATGAGACAGGGATGCCCACTTTCACCACTCCTGATTGACATAGTCCTGGAAATGCCACCCTTAGCAATTGGACAAGAAGAAGAAGTGAAAGGCATCCAAATTGGAAAAGGAAACATCAAAACTGTCCTTATTTGAAGATGACATGATACTGTACATAGAAAACCCTAAAGACTGTGTCTACACCTTTCATAGTCCTCTTTTGTTTGTTTAAAAAATGTCAGGGTTTGGGGTTTTATTTAGTAATAAGAGCTTAGACTCATTAATCTATGCCATCTTCTCAGATATGGAAGTTTACAATTCACTTTTAAAATAATCTTATATAATAAAAGAGTAATATGCAAATTGACCCTCACTTCAACACACATGATGGCCACCCCCATGTGGTCAAAGATGGCTGCCTCCATGTGGAAACAAGATGGCCACCACAAGATGGTTGGCAGGGGAGGGCAGTTGGGAGAGATCAGGCCTACAAGGAGGGCAGTTGGGGGCAATCAGGCCTGCAGGGGAGGGCAGTTAGGAGTGACCGGGCCAGCAGGGGAGGGCAGTTGGGGGCAACCAGGCCTACAGGGGAGGGCAGTTGGGGGGGCCAGGCCTGCAGGGGAGGGCAGTTGGGGGCAACCAGACTGGAAAGGGAGGGGAGTTAGAGTGACTGGGCCAGGAGGGGAGCATTTAGGCATCAATCAGGCTGGCAGGAGAGTGGTTAGGGCATGATCAGGCTGGCAGGCAGAAGCCATTAGGGGCAATCAGGAAGGCAGGCAGGCGAATGGTTGGGAGCCAGCAGTCCTGGATTGTGAGAGGGATGTTAGACTGCCTGTTTAGGCCCGATCCCACTAGGCCCAATCCTACCAGTCTGGTTACCCTCACTGGGATCGGGCCTAAACAGGCAGTCGAACATCCCTTGAGGGGTCCCAGATTGGAGAGGGTGCAGGCTGGGCTGAGGGACACACACCCCACCATGCACAAATTTCATGCACTGGGCCTCTAGTTTTAAAATAATTTTATAAGCGAGGTTCTAACTTAAATTGCAAAGGCTCCTGCTTATAAAAACTTTGAGTTCTGTGACAGGTTAAAAATAAGTGGAACTAGAGCATTTCAATCTCTGGAACTTCAAGTTCTCCATTCCCTAGAGAGAAGTGGGGAGAAATATAAATGAAATTTGTTTCAATGTGTTGCATTAATTATTGCACTTATTGCTTATTAGGCTGCTTTGTGGTTTTATGTGTGTCTAAACTGTAAAAGATTTTAGAAAGAAGAAATAAGCTAAATAAATTGGGCTTCTAAAACCTTAATAAAATAAAGCCTGAAAGACTAGTAAAAAATGTGAGGTGAAATTCTGACTAAGGTATAAAAAAATGCATCTAACAAAATCAATATAAGATATACATATTATTTACCTTTGTGATTCACTCAGGGAAAAGAAAAGTTTCATATGTTGGCAATAAGATACTGAAGAAATTAAGTGACTACAAGTAGAACTTTAATATTAGTAGTTTTTTTCTAAATACTTTTTTCCAAATCTCTCTCTCTCTCTCTCTTTCTCTCTCTCTCTCTCTCTCTCTCTCTCTCTCTCTCTCTCTCTCTCTCTCTCTCTCTTTCTCTCTCTCTCTTTCTCTTTATCTCTTTCTTTCTCCTCTTTTTCTCTCTCCCTCCTTTCTTTTTTCTTTCATTGTTTTCCTTTTTGTTAGGCTCTCTTTCATTTATCACTACATGTCAGTTAAGACTAGTCTCTGGATATTTGTATGCCATATCAAAAGCTCTGTGACTACTAGCTTGTCTCCAAAAATAAATTTTCAGAGGAGAAAATTCAAAAGAAAATGTATGGATTAAATATAGCATTCAAGGTAAAAAGAGATCTTTAAGATCATGGGTTCTGAAATATCTGCTATCAACTCCCTTTGCTTTATGAACCTGTTAACTTTCTACATGGAAAGCAATATATTGCAGCTAATTTTTACTGAATTTTCTCACCTACTACTCTACCCTATTTTGGCCTTGGTGAAGTAGAGTGAAAAACTGATTCAAGCATGCTTTCTCTAGCTAAATTTGCTACCTAAAGACTATAAGGAATATGTATCAAATCAACACTTTGTACGCTTTATTTTTCATTAAATAAATTTGACATGTAACATTGTGTAAATTTAAGGTACACAATATGTTACTTTCACACAATCCTACATTCTAATGTGATTGATTATGTAGTAGTTTATTGCATTATATAATTATAGTATGAATTATTGTCTATATTATTTATACTGTGCCTTAGTTCTCTATGGCTTATTTACTACTTGTTACAAGTTTGTACCCTTAAATACCATCATTGTTATTCAGTTCCCTATCCCCTGTGATCACCATTTTAATCTCTGTTTTTTACAGGTTTGACTTTTTAAGTCTCCACATAAAAGTGATATATTAGAATATTTGTGTTTCTCTGTCAGACTTATCTTATTAAGGTCCATTCATGTTGTTGTTGCAAATGAAGGGTATCCTCCTTTCTTATAGCTAAATAATATTCTATTGTGTATATGTACCATCTCTTTTTTTAATCCATTCATTTGTTGATGAGCATTTGGGATGTTTCCATATCATGGCTATTGTGAATGATGCTCAGATAAATGGGGGTACAGATTTATTATCAAAATCCTGTTATTTCCTTTGGGTGCAGTCCCAGAAATGGCATTACAGGATCATATAATAGATCTATTTCCAGGAACCACCAAACTGTTTTTCCTAGCAGTTGGATTAATTTTCATTTCCACCCACAATGTATAAGACATCCCTTTTTATCACATCCCCAACAATAGCACCTGCTATCTAATCTTCTTGATGACAGCCAGCCATTCTAACAGGTGTGAGGTGATATTTAAGTGTAGTTTTTATTTGCATTTTCCTGATGGTTAGTGGTGTTGAGCACCTTTTCATGTGTCTGTTGGCCATTTTGATACCCTCTTTGGAAAAAAAAGTCTATTTAATTGTGCCTATTTTCTAAATCAGGTTATTCATTGTTGTTATTAAGTTTACTGAGTTCTTTATATATTTTTGGATAGCACATTGTACACCTTAAACTTACACAAAATTAAATGTCAATTATATCTCTAAAAAGAAAGAATAATTAAAAATAATTATGTAGATTTCTGTATTTTATTATTTCTTAAATGCTTGATAGGTAATATTGTAAAATATGTTAACTAACAATAGTTCCTCAAATTGTGGCATCAATGCTTGTTTATTTCATATGCTGGTTAATAGGGATAGTCTTCAAAAATATTCCAACATATTGAAGTCTTCATCTAGCTACATAACTTATAAATTCAATTTGAAATGTAGATTATAATACTTGCACATAAATATCTGAAATCTTGTTACTATTTGTGATGTCCTACCAACTTGTTTCAAACGGCAATACTAGGGAACGCAAGGCCCTTCGATAACAAAGGTGCTATTAAGCACTGTTGAATCAACAATGGGTGGATGTAAATTCCCAAAATAATCATAGATTGGCTATTGTACAGCAGCTTCAAAAGTGCAATTATAGCCCATTGTGTCAGTAATGTGTACATTTAGGACGCTTAATAGTACATATTGACATAATGAATGTGAGATGGTGGAACTAGTTACCCAAAGGTAGATTCTCATTTCCTGGCTATATTTTAGAAGTTGAAATATCAGTTTGAAATTATTTAGGCTCATTTGTACAGGTATCAGGAAATTAGAAAATGTTGCCTCCAGTGGGCCCTTGTGGCCCATGTCAGTAGGATAAGAATTACTAAACTTATTATTCAAGTTTTTCTCAACCTTGCTTCAGAGATGCAGAACTCAATTTAGGATACACATGTGCCACATTTGTCTCAATTTAACTCCCACTCTGAAATGTGAAAATCTATGCAGAGGTCTCCCTAACTTGCAACTGGCATCCCTAAATTTTCAAGCCTACTATTTCTAACAAGGTAAAAAACATATATTTATTCTAAGAAAATATGGATATTTAGCATATCTTGCTTACTATTAGTAATCCATTCCTAATATTACTCTGAAAGGTTAAACAATCTACATTAAAATGCTGACCTGGAAAATATTTTTAATAGTTTTTTTTAATGGCAAAAATGAGAATATATAATTATGTATCAAAACAAAACACTGAACCAATTTTCTAAAGTGTAACTAAAATACAGTAAAATTCTTATATGTAAGTAACAAATGATCATGCTATGATGTTAAATGCTTAAAGCATTATTTTATTATGATCAAACTACCTATATTTTAACAAGCACTTTCTCTCGGTTCATTAGCATGTATAATTTGCATGCTATTACCCCAACATTGAGTTTTTTTTCTTTATATAAACAACAAACAAATAATCAACCAAAACCCTTCCCAACTAGAGTGCTGTTAGGATATTTAGAAGTCTCTAACTGAGTCCTTAAGAATACTTTTCCATTTCCACCAGCATAAGTCTATTTCTAGATATGTACTCACAAAATATTTATTGTATGATGCATATTTATTTATAGAAATATGAGCTTGAGTTAGGTATATTTCACAAAATATATCTACAATATACACTAATATATTTTTAAAATTGTATCATTTAACAATCATTTTTATTTTTAAGTTATACCTAATTTTCTGAATAAATTATTTTAGAGAAGACTCATGCCTTTTTCTACAACAGAAGACAAGTTCATAAGTATTAAAGTTTTATTAATCAAGATAAATATTTTGTAAAATTAAAACTGATAACTTTAGGAATTGAGATTGTCCATATATCTCCTTTGTAATTTTTATCTTCCATTAAGCTAACATGTGCATAGATCACATTAGAAGCAAGTCAACTAAGACTGTGTGTGCAAACTTTTAATTATTCCCTTCTTGAAAGTGAGGAAATTATAATCCTGATCAGATATAATGCCAGGAAGATATGTTACCAAAAGATTTTCAACAAATAACTCAGCACCTAACCATAATCAATGACTGACTAGGAACAATAGAATGCTGTCTCTGGGCCTTCAAACAAATAGAAAAAAAATAAAAGGAATGACACAGACAGTGAAATTGTAACACATATGATGAAGCTGATGTATATTTATTCATATAGCCAATATCTATTAACTATCTATCTTGCTTGGTTCACTGTGATTGATTTTAGAAATATCAAAATAAAATAAGGATTGTGGCTCAGAATCTGTTACAAAGACAAATATCAAAATAATTATTTTGCAACATAATAGTTGCTATGCCAAATGTAATATGCAAGGTACAGAGAAGAAGCTTATTGAAAGAAATAGTAAACTTAACTGAGGAAATCTAGAGAGGTCTCATATGGGAGGGAGCATCAGAATCAAGCATTACAAATTTAACACTATTATGCCCAGTGGTAAGTGGTGGTAGGAAAGTCATTCCAAACAAAAGAAGCAATGTGTATAAAGACATAAAAGAGCAAAAATGTACGGCATTTTCAGAGAACTAAAGTAGCTTGGTATGGTTGAACTACAATGTAGAAAGGAAAATTGGCAAGGTATGAGGCTGGACAGGTAGCAGAGCTAGATCGTATCAGACACAGAATTGTTAATGTCTGAGTGAGACAAGCAAACAATAACAAAAAGCTATAGCCATTGATTGTGTTTCCACATAGGAATTCAATAAAGTATGCACCAGAAATCAAATATCAGTATTGTCAGTATATCATAGAGCAGATGAAATAATGGGAAAGATATATAAACTAGAGGTGGAAAGTCCAGAGGACAGAACCCTTTTGGACACCAATATGGAGTTTGCAGATTAGAAGGAAAGCTGTAATAAGAAGAGGCCTGTGGATAAAAGAGGATAATTAAGAATAAACATTCACACAGACATCCTGGGAGGAATACATTTTAAGTATAATCATTAACAGTGCCAAAGGTCAGGGAGATCAAGTAAAATAAGGACTAAACATGTGGATAGGATTTGGAAATCAAATTGCTCATTTTAATGAGAGAAATTACATGGAGTGTCAATTTTGCATAAGACATCTATAAATCTGTAGCAAAGAGCAATTTGACACATTCTTAATTTTAAGAATCAGGAACTTGAGAAAGATATAAAATTGTGAATGCTAAAAGCTTAGTTATAAATAGTACAGTTTAAAGTGCAAAGGACTCATTAGTCATATCTGAGAGAATCTATAATAATAAAAGCATAATATGCTAATTAGACTGGCAGCTGAACGACCTTCTGGACATCATTCCAGACAAAGCTGCAGTGGCAGAGGCCATAGCAGAGGCGGTTAGGGGCAATCAGGCAGGCAAGCAGAGGGGTTAGGGGTGATCAGGCAGGCAGCCAAGCAGTTAGGAGGCAGCAGGCCTGGATTGTGAGAGGGATGTCCGATTGCCAGTTTAGAGATCTCTGAGATCAGGCCTAAACTGGCAGTCAAATACAACCTGAGGGGTTCCAGGTTGTGAGAGGGTGCAGGCTAGGCTAAGGGACACCCCCCCACCCAGCACAAATTTTGTGCACTGGGCCTCTAGTGTGTAATAAAAGTACTAGTTTCTCTAGCCCAATCAGAATAAAAGGAGGAAAAACACTAACAGGGATGGGGCCAGGGGATGCTTTGGAAAAAAAGAATCTGATTGCACAGAACTAATATTTAAAAGTTAACAAATCATTAAGAACTTGAGTTGAAACTTTGAATGAGTCTAGGAGATTCCAGAGACAAAAATAGGCCTTTCTAGGTTTCTCAGTACAGTTTTAGGGAAATAGCTTTATTTTACTATGCAGAATTAGCTAACTGACAGTCACATTTATTAAATGTGGTTGCAGTAAAATAAGAAAATAGATACACAGGTATATACAACACATTTGAACTTTAAACTCTAGCATATGTGTTAAAAGACAAAAGTTTTAAAAATAACTATACTGATAATTTTGTTAATATATACAATATAAAAACTGTAAATTCTGACATTCATAATACAAAATTTGGGATATAAAAGTAAATAGTGAGGACATATTTATGCAGTTGAAGTTAAGCTATTGTCAGCATAAAATATGTTGGTATAACTATAAGCTATATTGTGAAAGTCTCATGGTAATCACAAAGAAAAGCATAGGTACACAAATGATAAAGAGAAAAGAATCAAAACATACCATTACAAAAATAAATCAATTTAAAAAGAAAGACAGCAAGAAAGGAGAGGAAAAAAAGAGCTAAAACTACAAATAATCAGAAAGCAATGGAAAGAATGGTGATAGTAAGTCCTTCCCTATCAATAGTTACTTTAAATATAAATTATGTAAATTCTCAATTTAAAAGATGTAGAGTGGCTGTATTGATAAATAAAAAACAAAACAAAACAAAAAAAAAACACAACAACAAAAACACATAAAAATACAAAACAAAGAAACAAAACCAAGACCCAACTATATGCTGCCTATCTACCCGGGGTAGTTACTAGGTGTACTGGTTAATAATGCGGATTTTGTAATCAACAAAAACAGCATAATTTCAAGAGATACATCAAAAGTGCTTTATTCAAAGTAATGTCCATCGAGAGCTACATATTTCCCCCATCTTTCAGGTAATTTGTGGCTACAGCCCAATAGAACTTTTCTTGTTTTGAGGCAAACCATTCAGAGACCCAATTTTTCACTTCTTTGTATGTTTTGAAGTGCTGCTCAGAAAGTGTGCGTGCCATCGATTGGAACAAGTGGTTATCGGAAGGAGCAAGGTCTGGTGAATACGGCAAGTGGGTTAATATTTCCCAGGCAAGATACTTTAAAGTGTCTAACTGGTTTTGAAGTGTGTGATGGTGCGTTATCATGAAGCAAAATTACTTTGCTGTGTCTTCTTGCCCATTCTGGTCATTTCACAATCAAAGCATGGTTCAAATTGACTATTTGTTGTCGGTAACGATCAACCAGGTTTCACCTGCTTTTAGAAGCTCATAATACACCACACCTTCCTGATCCCACCAAACACAGAGCATTGTCTTCTTTCCAAAGCAATTCGGCCTTGCAGTCGATGTTGATGGTTGACCTGGATCAACCATGATTTTGTGCATTTGGGAGTCTCAGAATAAATCCACTTTTCATCACCAGTCACAATTTGATGCAAAAAAGACTTCCTTTCATTCCATTGAAGAAATATTTTATTGATGACTTTTCGGTTTTCCATTTGTCTTTCGTTCAGTTGATGTGGCACCCATGTTCCTTCCTTTAAAATCTTTCCCATTGTTTGTAAATGATCAGAAGTTGTTTGCTGAGCAACATTTAATCTTTCTGCAAGTTGTTTTTGAGTTTGGCACGCATCTTCATACAATAATGCTTATAATTGTTGGTCTTTAAACTCTTTCGGTTGACCTGGATGTTCTTTGTTTTTCACATTGAAATCATCACTTTTAAAGCATTTGAAATTGTACTGGACAAAAAGCTGTTCTTAAAGTAATAATTAAAATTTCTATTGGTAGTTCATTTCATGGTAAAATTCCTGAATATGCAATGACCCTAAAGCAGTCATATTTTTGGGCAAAAAAAAAAAAATTTAAATTTAAAGTTATCAAGACTGCATTATAAAATTTACAAAAACCTCCATTAATAAAAAAAAAAATGGGGGGATAGTAGGGCAATATCATGTAAGGAAAAGTATCCTATAAGTAAATTACATCTAGAAAATTTTTACTTTACTAAATTAAGTTTCATTTGTAATGCTAACAGCAAGACGGCATTTAAAAACACACATGGTATCTAAATAAAACAAAGGAAAATCGTTTGAACAAAAATAAAAAGGATCCCAAATCAATTATACAGAAAAGATTCCTTTATTAACTTGTGGTCGAGAATATATTTGTATATTTTCAGAAAACAACCCCAAGACCAAGTGGACTCCTGCAACAGAGAGGAATTGACAGGTGTGCTCCAACCACAAAGACAAGAGGAAAAAACAGTCCAGAGATGGAAGATGCTGATGACACCTTGCCATGCTAGCAGTCAGCAGCTGTGCACCGCTGCAGGTTGCCTAGGACCAAATCAGAGAAGGTCGGGCCTGCATTGCCACCATGTGCCCACCATCCAGATATCATTGCTGACATGTACACTTAAGGAACTGTTAGCCATTGAAACGGGGACTCAGAACTGTTGGACATTGAAATTCAGACTCAAACATTTTTTTGTTTTGTTTTGTTTTGTTTTGTTTTGTTATTATATGTTTATTTCTAGTCTGCAAAGGCAAAACTTTTGAAAGGAAAGAAATGGTGGGAAAAAGATACAGAGGCAAAGAAGCATTGAACAGACTGTCAAACTACATTGGGAAGACAGGGGAGGTTGGGCGAGGGAGGCTGTAAGAGACCAACCGAAGGACTTGTATGCATGCATATAAGCACAACCAATGGATACAAGACACTGGGGCTGGGAGGAGGGCGAGCAGGTGAAGGCATGTACTGGGGGGTAGGGGAGGCTGGGGGGAGGTCAATGGGGGAAAAAAGGAGACATATGTACTACTATTTGTAGTACTTAAAACGATAAAAAATAATAAAAAAATAAATAAAGCATTTGAACCAGGATTCACAAGTATCTTGAGATGGAGCATGTTCACCATAAGCTTCCTGAAGTATTCAGCAGCACTTTTCTTCAAAATAAAGTAATAAATTAAAACTTCCCACAGGTGCTCTTTTTTTGGCACGAAATTTGACATTTTTAAGTGTAAAAATATATATGATGTTAACACCTTCAGAAAATTTGACATATGAAGTTTTGTAGCTTGTTGTCAATACAACAAAATAGCATACATATCAAATACATAACAAATACACATATCAAATAGCAACATATGTGAAACTCCATCTATTGAACAAAATCCGCATTATTTACCGTTACACCTAGTATACTTCTATCAGACAAAATAGACTTTAAGCAAAAGCTGTAACAAAACAAACCAAAAAATATCTCAAGTACCCACAGGCCCCATATATAGTTGTTATGATATTACTAAAGGCCTGATGCAGGAAATTCATGCAAGAGTAGGCCTTCCTTCCTGCAGCTGCAGCACCAGCTTCCCTCCGGCATCTGGGACCCAGGCTTCCCTTGCAGCCCTGGCTTTGTCTGGAAGGTCATCCAGAAGGACATCTGATCTAATTAGTATATTACACTTTTATTATTATACATTGACTATATTCCCTATATACATTGCTGTGACTATTCTGCAACTACCTATTTGGACTTCTTAATCCCTTTACCAGGACCACTTTGTAAAGTACTTGATTTTCTAACCGTTATGTTATTTAATCTTAGTGATCACTCCACAATGTATATCAAACCATTATGCTGTATACTTTAGTTATATATAAATACACTTATCAATTATTCTACAATAAAGTTAGAAAAAATAGGACGATGGCAGTGACCTTTTTAATGAATGATGGTTATATAAGTGTTGCCTGGATGTAAATATAAGTAGACCACTATCTCAAGAGTCTGAGTAAGAACTACAAATACTTAAAGTAAAGTAGTCTAGAAATTGAACCAAATGACCTTTAGAAGGGCCTTTGTATTTATTAAATGGTGGGTATCAGAGAGTAGAGTGTTAATTTTTTCTTTTACATTTTTTTTAATTCTCACCCAAGATGTGTTCACTGATGTGAGAGAGCAACTTCAATTGGTTGACTCCCACATAGGCCCCAAGCAGGGATGGAACCCACAATCTAGCTATGTTTCCTGAATAGAAGTTGAACCCACAGCCTTTTGGTATACAAGATGATACTCCAACTGACTGAGCCACATGCCAGGCCTCTCACAATTTTTTTTTATTTCACAAATAAGATTATGTGAATAACATATTGTTAAAATAGATCCAGTTTGATAAAGTAAACAAATTTCAGCAACAAATTTAGTTTTGGGCACTTAGAAAACTGAACACAAATCTATGCTTACAATATTACTTAAAGATAAGTTTAGAATGTTGCAAAGCCTATACATATATTTTTAAATATGCAAGCACTGTGAAGCTTTTGCTTGTTTTTTTATAAGTGTTAACAAAAATCATAAGACAATTTCACTTCATAGAGCTCAAATAGAATAAAGGAACATTAAATTTACTTCTTTTGTAGATAACTTGATCCTTTTTCACATTTTATTTTACTTCACCTTTAATTTATTCTATCAAACAACATGTCAGTAATATTTCCACAGAACCACTTCATTTTGGAAGAGGCAGAGTCTGATGGGCATATCCATTCTATTGCTAAATATTTTTTTCCTTACTTTCTGTCTTCAAGTAAGTTCCATAGGGGTTAATTCAACAGAATTTCAGACAAAAAGAAAGACTTCCCAGAAAAGATACCATCCTTCTCCCTCCCTGCTTGAGTGCTACTTAGAGAATTGCTAAATTGCTTGGCTAAAATGGAGAGTATGGTATCATTATTCTTCAGTAATTAAAAAATAAATTCAGCAAAGTCTTTGTGCCATTTTGTTGACCTTTATAATATAAACATTGGGAAAGAGGATGCGTGACTATGTTTTAATTAGTCTATTGACAATTGAAATTATAGAGGAGGCCAGAAACACTTTTAACATGTAATAAAGCAAAGTAGAGGGTTTAATATTTTTGTTTTAAAATCTTGTACTATGGTGATAACCTAAATAAATTTATAATTTACCAATTTACCAGGTAACCAAGTTTGCTAGGTTACTAGCAGGACCACAATTACATAATTTTATTTTAATCTAGCCATAAATAGTTCAGAATAGCCAGTCTAATGAAGAATAATATTGGTCAATCATAACTCCATCTTTTGGTATATTGGCAAGATTTATTTTAAATATTAAGGGAATTCAATTTGGCCTCAGATGGAAAAAAATACTTCTTAAACCTTCTTTCAAAGTACCTAAATGTATTTTACCTATAAAATTATCAAATTATATTGAAGAGGATTTTTCATTTGGTTTGGTCTTTAATATTTTAAAGATTCTTCCCCAGTAACTTTATTTTCCCTTTATAAGAATGGTAATAAGGCAGAAATGTAAACCCCTATTATAGGCTGGTTACTTCTTGGGAGTTATGTATAAGCTGCTACTAACACAGACTCACAGGAATCTTCTTTTAAGTCCCCAGAGATCAATAAAAGCAGCAACTAAAGTTATATCATATGTACCCAAGGGCAATGAAAGGAATAGGAAGCATAATGGTAAAAATAATAATAGTCATAGTAATAGTAACAATACAAAGACCTATGAAGAAAACAAGGATGGATTTCTTTTTAACTTACATCTAGGAAAATATTCCTGTTACATACCATTCAGACCATGAAGGCAATGAAAGAAAAAATAAAATAAATTGCCTGGCAAAATACACTATAAAGTAAAAAAGAAATAGGAATAATAAGCTAGGAACATAGCTGTAATATATAGTGCAAACAAAGGGATAGACATGCTTTCTTCTACATTAAGAATGGAAATGAAATATCTTTAAAAATTACATTTACACCACTTTAGTCATCAATCTCACATGTGAGAATCTATTCCAAACATACCCTGACAAGATATAAAATTATCATGCAAAATATTATTCATGATGGTATTGTCAATAATAGCAAAAATTAGAAACATTCAATAAATCTGTCTATAGGGAATTGACTTATGAGTACAATCACATAATGGAAAATATGCAGCTGGAAAAAAGGATGAGACTTGTTTCAGCAATGGGGATATATGGTTAAGTGAAAAAAGCAAGGTACAGTATAGTATGCAAAGAATTATATTTACACATATACACATTTGTTTTATTTGCAACTAGTAACATCAATATTTGCAGAGAAAATATTTAACAATATTTAATAGTATATTTGTAATAAAAGCTCTCAGCAAACTAGGAATATAACATATTTTCCTAACTCTGATAAAATGTATCCACACAAAAAACTTAGTGCTAACATTGTACTTAGTGGTGAAAGACTGAATAATACATCCTTCAAAAGATCAGGAAGAAAGAAGTCCAATCTTACCACTTTTATTCAAAATTGTATTAAAGGACCTAACCAATGCAATAAGGCAAGATTAATGGGGAAAAGGCATCTAGAGAGAGAGAGAAAAGTAAAACTATATAAAAAACTGGTGGAATCTGTAAAAACTACTAAAACTAGTAAGTTTAACAATTTTATAGGATACAAACTCAACATACTGAAATAAATTGCATTTTTATATATTAGGACAAATGATCAGAAACTGAAATAAAAATACTATTTACAACTGCATAAAAATAATATTTAAGGTAAATAATTCTAGAATAAAATATGAGAGAAAAAATGTAATTCGGGGTTGGAAAATATTCCTTTGTTATAATACCATTAGCATAAACTGTAAGAGAAAAAAATAATAATTATAATTCATCAAAATGGCCCTAGATGGTGTGGCTTAGCTGATTGGAGCATCATCTCATATATCAATAGGTGTCAGGTTCAATTCCTGGTGAGGGCACATACCCAGGTTGCACATTTGATCCTGACTGGGGTGGGTGAAGGACATTAAAAAAATGCTTTTATTGATTTTACAGAGTGAGGAATGGAAAGAGAGAAAGAGAAACATTGATGGGCTGCTTCTTGCAACCCCCTACTGAGGATCAAATCTGTAACTTGGACATGCACCCTGACCAGGAAGTAAACTGGGAAACTGAGTGTGTGAGATGATGCTCAACCAACTGGGTCTTACCCACCAAGGCACAGAAGGACATTTTAAAAGAATGGAGAGACTAGTAACATATTGGGAGAAAATATTTGCAATGTATATATTTGACAAAGTTCTTGTATTCAAAATTTAAAGAATACTCAAAACACAATAATGAGAAAATCAGAAAGACAATATAAAATGAGTTAAAGATTTGAACAGACATTTCATCAAACAAGACATACAGATGGCAAATAAGCATATGGAAAATGCTCAAAAGCATTCTAAAAAATGCAAATTAGAACCACAGTGACAAAGGTTATCATCATTCAAAATAGATTGTGAAATAAAGATCTTCTTGCACCAAAAAAAAAAAAAAAAGGCTAAAGGAGTACATTACCACAAGTCAGTATTAAAATAAATGTTAAAAGGACTCCTGTTATAAGAAGAAGAAATAGAGAGAGAAACCTCAGTATACAGAATTAAAATGGCAATAAATAAATACCTATCAATAATAACCTTAAATGTAAATGGATTAAAGGCTCCAATCAAAAGATACATGACCCAACTATATGCTGTCTAAAAGAGACCCACGTCAGAACAAAAGACACACACAGGATGAGAGTGAAGGGATGAAAAATTTTTTTCATGCAAATAGAAAAGAAAAAAAAGCTGGAGTAGCAATACTCATATCTGACCAAAATAGATTTCAAAATGAAGACCATCACAAGAGACAACAAAAATCACTACATAATACTAAAGGGATTGATTCAACAAGAGGATATAACCCTGATAAACATATATACACCCACTATAGGAGCACCTAAATATATTAAAAAAAAAAAAAAAAACTTGAGGACTTTAAGTGAGAGATTGACAACAATATAGTCACAGTAGCGGACTTTAACACCCCACTGAATTCACTGATAGATCTTTTAGACAAAAATTTAACAAGAAAATAGTGACTCTAAAGGAAACCGTGGATCAGATGGATTTAATTGACATTTATAGAACATTTCACCCCAAAGCTGCAGACTATACATTCTTCTCAAGTGCACATGTATCATTTACAAAGATAGACCACATGTTAGGACACAAAACAAGTCTCTACAAGTTCACAATGATTGAAATCATATCAAGCATCTTCTCAGATCACAGTGGAATGAAGTTAGAAGTCAACTACAATAGCCCTAGCCAGATTGGCTCACTGAATAGATTGTTGGCCTGGGCACTGAGGGTCCCAAGTTAAATTCGGGTCAAGGGCATATGCCAAAATTGTGGGCTCAATCCCCATTAGGGGATGTGCAAGAGGCAGCCCATCAATAATAATCTCTCCATCATTGATGTTTCTATCTCTCTCTCCCTCTCACTTCCTCTCTGACATGAACAAAAATATATTTAAAAAAGAAAAGAAATCAACTACAGTAAAAACACCCAAAAACATTCCAACACATGGAGGCTAAATAGCATGTTATTAAACAATGAGGGGTTTATCAAAGAGGTCAAGAAAGAAATCAAAAACTTCTTGGAAACAAATGAAAATGAACACACAACAACCCAAAATATCTGGGATACAGCAAACGCAGTCCTGAGAGGAAAGTTCATAGCAGTACAGGCCTTCCTCAAAAATCAATAAAAATTAACAATAAACTATTTACTTCTACAATTTAAAGCACTAGAAAGAGAACAACAAGAAAATCCCAGAGTAAATGGAAGAAAATAATAAAGATTAGAGCAGAAATGAATGACATGGAGACTAAAAAAACAACACACAAAAAATTAATGAAACCAAGAGCTGGTTCTTGAAAGAATAAACAAGATTGACGAACCATTAGCCAGACTCATCAAGAAATAAAGAGAGAGGACCCAAATAAATAAAATCAGAAACAAAAGTGGAGAAGTACCACTGACAACACAGAAATATGAAGGATGGTAAGAAAATACTGTGAACAACTCTATGCCAACAAGCTGGACAATGTGGATGAAATAGAAAAATACAATCTCCCAAAACAGAATCAGAACGAATCAGAAAACCTGAATAGGCTAATAACAACTGATGAAATAGAAGCAGTAATCAAAACACTCCCAGCATGTGCCCACCATCCAGATATCATTGATGACATGTACACATAAGGAACTGTTAGCCATTGAAACGGGGACTGAGAACTGCTGGACATTGAAATTGGGACTCAAACATTTTTGTTGTTCTTGTTGTTTTATTATATGTTTATTTCTAGTCTGCAGAGGCAAAACTTTTTAAAGGAAAGAAATGGTGGGAAAAAGATACAGGGGCAAAGAAGCATTGAACAGACTATCAAACTACATTGGGAAGACAGGGGAGGTTGGGCGAGGGGGCTGTAAGAGACCAACCAAAGGACTTGTACGCATGCATATAAGCATAACCAATGGATACAAGACACTGGTACCGGGGGGAGGTGGGGAGGACGGGCAGGTGAAGGCATGTACTGGGGAGTAGGGGAGGCCAGGGGGAGGTCAATGGGGGGAACAAAAGGAGACATACGTATTACTATTTGTAATACTGAAAACAATAAAAATAAAATAAAATAAGAAAAAAACAAACAAACAAAAAAAAACACTCCCAGCAAACAAAATCCCGGGTCTAGAAGTTTTCACAGGGGAGTTTTACCACATAGTCAAAGGAGAACTAACACCTATCCTCCTCAAACCATTCTAAAAATTCCAAAAGGAAGGAAAATTTCCAAGCTCTTTTTATGAGGCCAGCATTATCCTAATACAAAACCAGATAAAGATACTACAAAGAAAGAGAATTAATGGCCAATATCCCTGATGAACATAGATGCTAAAATCCTCAACAAAATATTAGCAATTTGGATCCAGCAATATATTAAAAAGATCATAACCATGACCAAGTGGGATTTATTCCAGGGATTCAAGGTTAATACAATATTTGTAAATCAGTAAATGTGATACATCACATAAACAAACTGAAAGATAAAAATCACATGATAATATCAATAGATGCAGAAAAAGCTTTTGAAAAAATCCAAAACCCAATTTTGATAAAAATTCTGAGCAAAATGGGAATAGAGGGAGCATACCTCAACATAATGAAGGCCACATATGATAAACCTACAGCGAACCTCAGACTCAATGGGGAAAAACTAAAACCATTTCCCATGAGAACAGGAACAAGACAGGGATGTCCACTTTCAACACTCTTAACCAACATAGTACTGTAAATCCTAGCCACAGTGATCAGACAGGAAGAAGAAATAAAATGCATCCAAATTGGACAAGAAGAAGTAAAACTCTAATTATTCACAGACATGATATTAGACTTAGAAAGCCCTGAAGACTCCACCAAAAAGATACCAGATTTAATAAATGAATTTGGCAATGTAGTAGGACACAATATCAACACCCAAAATTGATGGCATTTTTATACACTAATAATGAATTCTCACAAAGAGAAGTTAAACAATCCCATTTATTAGTGCAACAAAAAAATTAAGATACTTAGGAATAAACTTAACCAAGGAGGTAAAAGTTCTGTATTCTGAAAACTACAGGATGTTGAAAAAAGAGATATGAGAAGATATAAAGAAGTGGGTAGAATCAGCATCATTAAAATGTCCATACTACTCAAGGCAATCTACAGATTCAATACAATCTCTATTAAAATACCAACAGCATATTTCAAAGATCTAGAACAAATCATGTAGAAAAATTTATATGGAATCAAAAAAGACCCCAAATAGCTGCATCAATATTGAGAAAGAAAAACAAAGCTGGAGGGATCATAATATTAAATATCTATCTATACTATAAAGCCACTGTAATCAAAACAGCCTGTTCTTAGCACCAGAACAGGTATATAAATCAATGGAAAAGAACAGAGACCCTAGAAATTGACCCACACCATTTATAATCAATTAATATTTGACAAAGGAGGCAAGAGCATACAATGGAGTCAAGAGAGTGTCTTCAATAAATAGCATTGGGAAATTGGACAGATACATGCAAAATAAAATGGAACTAGACCACCAACTTATACCATACACAAGAATAAACTCAAAAAGACTTAAATGTAAGTCGTGAACCCATAAAAATCCAAATGGACACAGACAACAGGGGAGTGAGGACATGAGAGGGGGAATGGGGGAAGAAGGACACATATGTAATACCTTAATCAATAAAGAAATTAAAAAAAAGAAAGAAACCATAGGCAGCAAAATCTCAGACATCACTCATAGCTATGTTTATGGATGCATCTCTTAGGGCAAAGGAAATAAACATATTGGACAACATCAAAATAAAAAGCTTCTGCACAGCAAAAGAAACCATCAATCAACAAAACGAAAATGGTGCCCACTCTATATGGTAGAACATATTTGGCAAAAATATATCTGATAAAGGGTTAATATCCAAAATATATAATGTACCCATACAATTTAACAAAAAGGAAACAAATAATCCAATTTAAAAATAGGCAAAGGACCCAAATAGACATTTCTCCCAAAGTGGACATACAGATGATCAAGGGACATATGAAAAAATATTCAGTCACTGATCATTGGAGAGATGCAAATTAAAATGACAATGAGGTATCACCTCACACCTGTCAGAATGGCTACCATCAATAAAACAACAAATGATAAGTGCTGGAGAGGATGTGGAGAAAAGGGAACCCTAGTACACTGCTGGTGGAAATGCATTCTGATGCAGCAATTATGGAAAACAGTATGAAATTTCCTCAAAAAATTAAATATGGAACTGACATTTGACCCAGTGATCCCACTTCAAGGAATATATCCTAAGAAACCTGAAACACAAATCAGAAAGAATGTATGCTCCCCTATATTCATAGCTGCACAATTTACAATGGCTAAGATCTAGAAACAGCTCAAGTGACCAACAGTAGATGAGTTGGCAGGAGAGAAGTTGGGGGCCAACAGAAGTGGGGCACAGACCCTCACCCCCCAACATTGCAGGGGAAAACTTCAATAACTTTAGAAAACAGTTCAGCAGTTTCAAAAAAACTTAAACATAGACCTACCATATAATTTAGCAATTCCACACCTAGGTATCTACTCCAAGGAAATGAAAACATGTGTCCAAACAAAATGTACACCAATGGTTTTAGCAGCATTACTTGTAGTAGCCATAAGCTGAAACAACCGAAATAGCTGATATAAAATTACATTTCCATTACCAGTTGAGTCATTAGTCTCACTTGTGAGACTCTATTCCAAAGATCCCTGGTGAATGGATAGAGAAATGTGATATGTTCTGCCTATAGAATATTACTCAATATGAAATAAAAACAGACATAACATGGATCACTTTTATAACTCATACTAAGTAGAAGTCAAACACAGAAAAAAACAGTACATAGTACATAATATGATTCCACTTAGATGAGATTCTCTAGAAACTAAACTATAGAGACAGAAAATAGATTATAATTGAGTGGCAAAGGGGATAGGGTGTATATGTGATGGATTGGTGGAGACATTATATGAAGAAAACTTTTGGAAGTGATGACTGTATTTATCCTCTTGATTGTGTTGATGCTGTCAAGGATGTATAAATATGCTTAAAGTTATCCCACTGTACACTGCAGATATGTTCCGTTTGCTAAATGCCAACTATCCCGCAATAAAGCTAGGAAAATAATAAGTAAAATAAAACTGAAAATGACACAAGAGGCCACAGAAACAATTTTGCAGTAGCCAGATATAAAAAAAAATGAGCATTAGATAGAATAATAACTATAATGGATTGACATATATTGAAATATAAAAACTCTAACTTCAAAGTAATACTCATAAAAGAGGTAGTGGGAGAACAACAAAGTCAGCATGTATCTTACTTTTTCTGTGCAAATTGTATTTCAGAATAACCAAATAGATGAACCTGATTATGAAAAGTTATCTTTATAAAAAGAAAAATTTCAGCTAATAAATGTGACATTCTTTCAGGCAAAGTTCATTAGTGAATAAAACCATTCGATAAAAGATTGATGGGGAACTTTACAGTAATGGTTCAGGATGTAAGAGTCTGAACTACTGTTCAATCTTAGCATCACTAAAAGACAGACAAAAAAAAATTGTGTGTGCTGCCTGGTGTATCATAACATGAAATGTTCAGCATTACCAAAAATAGTATGGAAAAAAAATTGAACTGAATCTACTTAAAGGTCTTTATAGCTACCCTCTCTACAGGAAATGCAGGAACAAAAGCTAAATGACACCATAAAAAATCAGAGTTAGTACCAGAAACTAGGACTTCCTACTAATAGCTAAAGCAAATTATTCAGTTATGGATGAGGCAAGGATGGAGTGGAAAAAATCTGGAGCGCTGTTTTATATAAGGGGTGGATCTAAGGAGGTCATTATGCTCAAGCGTGTTTGATATTTTGCACAGTCAACATTTTAAAACTAGAAAATAAAAATCTTCTAAAAAGCAGTTATTATTCCATTCTCCTCTCAATTAATCTGGCTTTAATACTATCTTACACTTAATTGTTATTTGGTTTCTGTCACTTTCCCTGCTTTTCAGATCACAGAAATAGAAAAAAAAAATCTGGTGTTTATCTGAAAGCCACTTGAGCCATCTGTATTTTAAGGAGGCAAAGTGAGCATTGATGTGGCTCCACAGGAATTTGAATAGCCCATTTTATGGAGATTATTCCATTCTTATCACCAAAATGAAATACAAAAACCTATTCAGACTATATCAAATCTCTGTTCATTTATTCATAGTGGTTTGTAAAAATAAAACATAGATGTGAATTAGATATTCTTGAATTTTTTCCATATAAGTCATAAGCAATTTTCAAAAGTTTAAACAACAAAAATACCCTTAAGCATGTCACTTATATTGCCTCAGAGTTTCCATACTGTCACATCAATTCTCCTTGCACATCACTATGGATATAGAAGATAGTAGGACTAAATATACATTAATTGTTGTATGGAAGCTAAACCCATTCAAATACAATTTCTTTTTGTTAAAATATATTTTATTGATTTTTTACAGAGAGGAAGGGAGAGGGAGAGATAGTTAGAAACATCAATGAGAGAGAAACATTGATCAGCTGCCTCCTGTACACCCCCCACTGGGGATGTGCCCGCAACCAAGGTACATGCCCTTGACTGAAATCGAACCTGGGACCTTTCAGTCCGCAGGTCGACGCTCTATCCACTGAGCCAAACCAGTTAAAGCCAAATACAATTTCTGATAATCACTCTGTACAGTTACCACTCCATCCTCCAAATAAGTGGAGAGCAGGAAGTTTACAAAAGAAAATTTTGCTTTGCAAATACATTTTGTACATCTATCTATTAAGTAGATTTTATATTATTGGACGTAAATTATTGAAATATATGAAATTCTCCAAAAGATGATATATTTCCTTTTCAATGAAGACAAAATCATAAGATTTAAGTGCACAAAATATATTAAAACTTTGATTTATTTTTTAAGGAATTAATGAAGCATAGAACAAATATAATGAATTATTAAATTCAGCAAGTAATTAGACTAAAAAATGAGTCTTAGTCTAAAAATAAGGGTTTACTAATTAACTCTCAATTCCAGAAGCACACCAGAAATGATTTCTTATAAATAACCATACTTATATATACTTTACTTGTATATCAAGAAAATCCCATTTTTGCCAAATTTGCCCTTATTTCTGATAAATTATTCACACATACTCAAAGACACTTATTAAAATATTTCAACTATAAGAAATCTGAAAATTTCTTGTTCTTCATATACAGTAATAAGGGGGAAGATGTGTTCATCTGCTGTGTTGTTCATTTTTTATCCTGGTCTTGTTATCAGTGGGGAGGTCTCCATGTCCCACCAGTTGCTGGTGGGAATGGGCTTCTTTTGGTGTCATAAGCAAAGGAATTTTCTGAGACTCTCTTGGGAGAATTAGAGGTATTTATTTGTGTGAAATTAAACCCCTGAGTTGCCAAGGTCCCTTTCCCTCTGGCCCACCATGGAAGCAGTCCAGCTGTGACTTAAGCAGAGCTAGGGTTAAAGCTATTGCCCAGCGTTCCCATTCCATGTCTGCACAGACCAATCCAGCATCAGGCTAGCTTAGTTTGTATTCCCATTTGTAGTCCATTGCATGTGGGCCATGTGGCTTCTAGGGACACATAGCTATGGAGAAAACAGAGACAAATACAAGAAAGCAACAGTAAAGCCAAAGAAACAAGAGAGCAAGAGAATTCCATTGTCTGTGGATTTTAACCAAGATTTCACGCTTGTTGTGGCTCTACCACCTCTGGCCTATTATCTTTGTACCTTCCCTGCATCACCCTGACTCACTGCATGTGCACCCATCTTCCCCTCCCCCCAGAACCTGCAGGGAATGGACCTTTGGTTCCCTGGAGTGTGAAACTGCAGCTTCCTGGTGAAGCTGTCCAAATGGCCATGCTTATGATGTCTGGCCTCCCTTTTGCTCCTTTTCTGTTATTATTAATAAGTATCTAGTTACAAGAGTAACAGTTGAACTGTATTCAAAAGTGGAAATGAATATTCTCAAACTGAGGAAAATAGGCCACTTTGTAAGCATTTCTTTCAGGTTTATAAAAATCTGCAGTGGTCAACCAGCACAAAGCTTCACTAACCTAGAAGTTAGAAAATTATACTTTCAAGAATCCTTCAATAATTTTTAAAAATTTAATCCAATGTGTGGACATCAAGCGTGTTTTATCTTTTCCAGTAGAATTCAGCACAACATGCTCACCTTATAGCAATGCCTGATGATGGACTCACTATGCCCATTTTATGGTGGCTGAGATTGATTGTCTGACTAGACAAAAAACACATGGTTAGGAAGCATTCTTCAGTCACAAGCTTAGATGAGCTGAGTTTGCAGCCACAAAGTCCCTCATTTCCAGGTGGCAGAACTACTGTTTGTTCTTGGAAAGGCAAAACTAAATAATGTACAAGCTCTGCTCCCTACATCCCCAGAGTAAGAGAACAAGCAGGTCATGCAGTTTGCAAGTTCCTTTACCTCAATTTTTTAAACTCAGTTTCCTCACATATAAAATAAGAGATTACAAGATAGCATCATTGTTAGAAGCATTACCTGAGATAATGTAAGTGAAATGTGTGCCACAGAGTAGGCACTCAACAAATTTTAGTTCTTTTCTGTTGCATGAGTCTGTAAAAAGGAAGAGATTCAGAACCAAGGAAAGAATTCTGAAGGTAAGTTAATTTAAAAAAAATTCAGTTTCTTTGATGTATAACCTAGTTAGTTTCAGTTTGAAGAATAAAATAGTTTATGTTCTTAATAAAAAGTCTAAGAAATCACTAGTTCACAAAATATCACTCTTAACAAAATTACTTAATGGCTTGTGGTAAATACACTCTTGAATGTTGGCAATTTGGAGAGTAGCAAAGTACCTTATTCTTATAAGGATCATTTGTTCTGTATTTGACAAAGAACTAAGAGCATATCATTCTGTTTTACTTTTAAATAGATATTATTGTCTTTGTTATTTGACAATGTCAAGTAAAATGTCATACCGATCCAAAAATCCCATTTGCACTTAATAGGTTGACTGCAGAACTGAATGTACCTTTGACTGATATATGGCTTGAAAATCCTAAGTAAACTATGTTGATATTTCCATTTTTACCAAGTATCAGCACAAGACATTTCACAACTGTTGTTTAAGCAAAACACAACTGTTCCTTGCTATTAAAAACAGTAGCAAGTAACAGAATGTTGGTTTGAAAAAAAACCTTCCTGTTTACTGAAAATGAGTTGTTATAACAGTAGTTTGTTTTAACCTTTAACTTGTTAATCTTTATGTTCATTAAAAATCAAAACATACTGTTTGAAATTGAAGTTCTTAGAATGCAGATTTAAGATTTAGAACATTTTTTGAGAAATGTTTACTAACTGTATCTTTTATGAGTGAAACTGTTAATTAGCATGAGAACTTTATAAGTATAGATCCTAAATGTTCTTTCTTTGTCAGAGCCTTGCTAGAATATCCTCTTAAATTTCTTATTATAAATATCTTGATGTTTCTTATTCTCATTTAAATGTTAATATGGTCAGCAAGTTTAGTTGCTTAGCACATCTCTTATTAAATTCACTTCTAATTAAGTATTTCCAAGCAGAGGGGAAACTTCCTAAACATTTTACAGCTATAATGTTACAATCATGTGAACAGGTTTCAAGTACCCAGAGACAATTTTATGAGCAAAAAAAGTCACTCTAATTCTCTTACTTCCTTGGATTGATGTATGAGGAAATATACCTCTTTCTCTGCATTGGGGCTGCATTTTAAGACATGTGTGTATGTTTTGCTGATCAGTACAGGAATTCAGGAGGAAATGCATTACCCTTGAGTTCCGAGGAATTTAGACAGATTTATGAGATGTATTTGTGTGCTCAAGCATATCAAGACCTGCATAACACCAGTGCATTTCCTAAACTCAAAATCATTTAGTAATCTCTCATACATCCCATCTCCTTAGCAAGGAGAAACACCTCACAACCACCACTAAATCTTCAACAGCCCACCTTAAAACAAATCTCCAGGCAATCCTTTGCCTGTAATATCAGGCTTATGACTCGTGCTTTGCATATAGACACAAATATGGAAAATTTGTGTTTTAGAAACTTTATCCTTATATGTGTGTATACAACTGAATCAAAGGCTTGTGACAATATTCTATATCAACTTGTGACTTAATATCCATTAAAATAAATTATCTTTTAAAAAACATTGTTGACTTTTTAATTATAATCTCTATGTTTTTTGTCTTTTTTTAAAAATCTGGTAAAAACCAATGGGAGTGTCAGATTAAAGGTTGAACTAACACCTGGAAAGGTACAACAATGGATTTGATTGGAGGGAGCAAACTGATTAAACTGAGTCAATTTACTTCAAAGCAGCAGGAGCAACAGAAGCTGATGCCTTTGTTTATATTTTCTTGTTGCCAGATGGAAGGGGAGAAATAAATACTAGGACAGAGAAGAAAGCTCTGACTTGTGTTTCTACTCCACCTTAGCTTGCAGCAACATTTCAACATGCAGAGCGATCTAAGTAAAATGATTTGTTTTGGAGTGGATTTTCCATTCTCCATGACCAGCTGTCTTTTAAAAAATGGAAGCATCAGTACAATGGACATCACCTACAAAAGAACAAAATTTATTCTTGTTGTTTGGTTTTTCTCGTGAAAATGAAGTAGTTATAATGTGTTCCTTTTTTTCCTGGGAAATCTTGGGGCAACTATGAAGCTCCGCATTCCCACACTGTCTATATCTTTTGAAGGTTAAAAAAAAAATCACTATCACTATACTTTCTGCAACTTGCATTACTGAAATAATGTAAGTAAATGTTCAATAAATGGCTAAGAGCCAACATAAAACCAAACTTATTTGTCCACTGTTACTGAAAAATTGTCCAGCACCTCTTTCCTGCCTGTCATTATTCACCACTTCAAGAAAACAAAACAAAACTAGGAGCAGTCATTCAGAGACAGGAAGGGAGGAGGAAATATTTGCCTATTTTCGGTTTCTCTTCTGCTGCTTTCTATTTCTCACTGAGCATTAGGCGAAGTTTCCCACCATGCTCCCTTGCCAGTGGTGTTGGTGGTGTGGTCCTTGTTAAATCCCACTTCCAATAATTCTCAGATACCTGGCCCCTTGGAGAAGCTGCGGGGGGAAACCAGATCCTATGTCTCATGGTACGGAGCTTCTTTGGGGGTTTTATAGTAAGGGTAAGAGCCATAACCTCTATGGGTCATATTGGGTGAGCCCAGTTGCCATTATAAACACTTTACAAATGCAGCAATTGTCCTGGCAGTGGGCATGGGACCCAAACCAGGCCAAAACAATCCTTGAGTATGCTTTCTCATCTGTTAGGGAAAATCTCAGATATGACCTTATTCAGGGTCAATGGTGCATGCTTGGGTTGCCTGTGGTCCTCTCCCTCTCTCTTGCTTTGGGAGACCCCATGTACAGCAAAACAAAGAGAAGCAACAATGAGGTGAATGAGTGGAGAGAATTTAAATGGCCTCCTGTCTTTGGTGTCTTTCCTTTGGAGTGGTTCCAATAGATTTTCCTTTTGATCCAGTCACTTACCCCAAACCTTTACTAAACAACTTTGTTTAAGCTGCTTTGAGTTGGGATTCTGTCATTTGTAACTAAAATAAATCCCGCCTAATGCAAAATATATTGTTGGTCATTTCTCTCTGATGGTATGAACGGGAGCTAACGTTCATCTGTAGTCTGCTGTAGACAAGATGTTGTACTTACATTATCTAAGTGTTCACATTGGATCCTCCCATCAACTGTGATATCCTTCTTCTCCAAATGTAGAAACTAGCCCTCAAAATGATTAAGTAATTTCCTGTCAAGTTGCTAGTAGTTGGGGCTAGATTCTAGGTATATTTGACCCTGGAACCTTTAACCAATACAAAATGAAATAAAACAATAATATTATATTTATGATATAATGAGTCTTAGATAAATAGTAATTTTAGGAAATTCAGCACACTTTTGGCAGTAAACCAAACAAAAATTATAAATAAAGTATAATCATGCTGTATATCAAATAGCTCTCTTGTAGACACTAAACTGAAATGAAAACTTTGGATAAACTGTTTAATAACATACTCTAGGTTTGAACAAAAGCTCATTACAAACCAAATATTTCAAATTACTTTCCTCAAATGTATGTTAAGCCATGCATAATATATCAGTGCTAAAAGAAAAAAAAGGATATCAATCATATATCAATGCAAAGATAATGAATTAATACCAGGTCTCCTTTCTGTTTAAAGCATCTAATTTTCTAAATATGTTAGTGCATCTATTAGCATGATTGTTTCACATATTGCAGAATGCTCTTAAATACACACAGAAAAGATGTGCATAATTATTCTATATCATTCAATCCATTAAATATTTCAATTCATTAAACATTAAAAGTATATAGAAGTGTGTGTGTATGCCCATGTCTATGCATATGCACACATATATTCAAGTGTTAGAAAGACCTATCATGCAGCAAGCATGGCTCAGTGGTTAAGCATCAACCTATGAACCAGGAGGTCACTATTCAATTCCCTGCCAGGGCACATGTACGGATTGAAGGCTCAATCCCCAGTGTGGGGCATGTAGGAGGCAACTGATCAATAATTCTCTCTCATCATTGATGTTTCTATCTCTCTTTCTCCATTTCTCTCTGAAATCAATAAAAACATATTTAAAAAAAGGAAGGCATTGCCTGAGAATATTCATTTTAGACTTGATAAACACTGAGAGGGATTTGTATCCTTGGTTTCTTTACTCAGATATTTTAACTCATTTCTTCTCCTTAGAAGTCCCATAGAACATTTTATTCAAAAGTTCTTTAAATATACACCAAAGCTTACATTGTGGCTCACAGGATGGAATAAAACAAAAAAGAAGGCGATTTTATCAATTATATAACAACTAGAGACCTGGTGCTTGAATTGGAGGGAATCCCTCAACCTGGCCTGCACCCTCTAGCAGCTCAGAAGCCCTCAGGGGATGTCCAACTGCCGCGGAGGCAGGAGAGGCTCCCACCACTACTGTTCACTAGCCAGCTGTGAGCCCAGCTTTTGGCAGAGCAGCACTCCCCCTGTGGGGGTGCACTGACCATTAGGGGGCAGCTCCTCTTTTGAGCATCTGCCCCCAGTAGTCAGTGTGCATCATAGTGACCAGTCATTCTGTCATTCGGTCGATTTGCATATTATCCTTATATTATATATGATAGAGGACTGGTACACAGGTGGGCCAACAGGCCTGCCCTGATGAGGTTCCCTGCTGGGGATTGGGGCTGGCCAGGTGAGGGGCTGAGGGCGGTTTGCCAGCCAGCCCCACCCCTGATCTGGATGTGGGCCCACGCTGGAGGGTGGGGCCGGCCGGGGCGAGGGGCCACGGTCATTCTGGTTGTACTGGGTGTTCTGGTGTTCCGCTGTTTCTGTCGCTGGGCTTTTATTATACTAGTATAGGATAAGAGCAAAAGTTTAAATATGACACAGGCTAACCTCCAGATATATAAGTAGACAAATTTAAATTTTAAAAAAAGAGAAGAAAACAACTATATAGTATATTAATGAGACACCAGCGTCTAATCAGTCTATTCTCTCACAATAGTTCAAGCAATAAATTGGTACAAAAAATAATTCCACACACTTAGAAATACTTAATAAATATAAACAAGTTCATTTAACATTTCTTCAAAAATAATCAGGTTTGATAGTTTAATATTTTATCAGAAGAAATATGAGAATTTTGTAGAAGTTATAAATAAGAAAAAATAAACATAAACTTATTAAAATATTATAAAACAAATTATTTCAAATTATCTTTTTGCTCCAATATGTAAAAAAAGCTTACTGATGCATGTTTATGATATACATAAATACAAAGCTACATATGTATTTATATGTATATATACCTTCTGAGACTTGAGATCTTTCAAAATTGTTGAGTTTGTAGTTTAATAGCAGTGTTCACATTGTTGAAACAATCTGTTAAATCCATTAGTGTTGTTTGCCAAATATGTCCAGCTCTCAATTTTCCAGACACAAGCTAGGATTGTACCTCCTATGTCTCATGAGGTTGGATTGTGGGGGACCAGTGGGAGTCAGAGGGGGCGCAGGATATAATTTCAGCAAATGAATTGTGAGGAAGCTAGAGCATATATTAGCTGGAGGGAAGCCCTCCAGAGCTGTGCGTCCCGCTGCCTAGGAAACTAGCTATTTCTGAGATGAAGCCGCATTTTCAGGGTGTGGTATGTTAGGTCAAGCCTAGGTCACTGATTGAAGAGATGTGGAGCAGAACCCTGAGTTGAACTGTGATGAGCATGTCAGTTGAGCAAGAAACATTTTCATTATAATATGTCATTAAGATTTGAGAATTTCTTATTAATGCAGCATAAATTATCTTATGCTGGTTGATAGAGACACATAATTTTTATTCTTTTCAAATAGAATAATAATGTATTTGGTAACATTCTGGTGATGAAGCCAGAAAATGTATTATAGTTATAAATTCATTTTCATGTAGTGGTTTAAGTATTTTAAGATTGCCTCTCAAGTTCTATCTCAGAATCCTATAAGTAAACTCTAGAAATAAGTGACAACATTAAGAATCTCTAAAGAAATTAAGCCAAGATTTACCCTGCACTTAGATACAAACAGCTGTATTCCAAGTGACCTTGGTATACTTCAAAACATCTCTCAACCTTAAAGGACCTCACAGATAGGACACTAAAGTGTGGCAACATTTAAGTAATCAATATATAAAACCATATTTAAAAATACTTCCTTAATAAAAACTCTTCAGCTTAGCTGTTGTATAGCTTAAGGAAAGCATAACACAGGGAAATATTAACAAAATTGACATAACAAAAGTGATACCTGAGTGATGACTGGAATATGAAATGTTAGGCAAAGCTTTACCAAATAGGAATTATATACAATGAAAAGAAATAGACTTAAAAACACACAAATTGGATTTTGATCTCCAACTCAGAATTGAAAAACTGGTGTATTTATGATCCCCTGATAGTGTCTGAATCTCATTCTCTCTGACCATTTCAGAACTTTACTTTCTCTAGGACAGATCCACTTTCCTTTGTACCCTTAGCTTTTCTTCTTGAGAGTTTAGTTAGATTTGCTCTGCTTTCTTCCCATTAAAAAATTATTCTCCCAAAATAGCCCTCTCTTCCTCTCTCCTTTATAAAGTTAGTGTGTTGTTCCCTTCCACTTTCTGATCATTTACTTTTTTGATCCCTAATTTTTCAAACCTGAGCTATCTCTCTTCTTCCCCAAACACTTCATATAAACAACTCTCAACTCCATTATGCTAACTGGAAGAGATGATTTCAAGAATATTCTCTTTTAGATCTTTCAACAATACCTGGCAGTGTCATCACTTGCTCTCATTTAAAGTAAAAACACTCTTTGCCTTCATTTTTCTGTTGTGATAGCTCAAGCAGTTCTCTATAGGGAAGCTTAGGGACAAGTAAAATACTGCTGGGAGATACACATTGTAGCTGGATTTGCATAGCAATTTCCCATGCATTGTAAAGTAAATTTCTGTATCGAAAATAAGGTGGGGACACTGGAGTAATTTTGGGGTGAGACAGTGCACTGCTAGATCTTCCATGACTCCCACCCCTGCCTGACTCTCCTTCTGCCTCTTTGATCACTTATGACAGCGTCCTTTTCAGACTCCTCTTTAGTACTTACGCCTTGAAGCTGGTGTTCATCAAGACTTATCTTTTGACCATTATGCAATTTGCCCTCTGACCCAGTTCCATAAAAATTTCAACTGTAATAAAAGGAAATGAAACTCATTTGAGTGGATTTAGGATTATCTACATTGGGGGGGGGGGGATTTTCTGAAATTATGCAAAAGTAGCAATGAACACGAGGGCAGGAATTGTTCCTGTTCTTTGAAGGGCTGCAAACAGCAATGAGAAAGCAGTCAGTAGCGGAGGTTCCTCCTGTCCCTCCCTGTACCTTAATCTCATCCCCCTCTCATTCTTTTGGTAGGCTTACTCTGTTTTCTATCCCACTGGTTGGTTTCCTGAATTTCAATACAGTGATTGCAGTTACCAACACAGATTGTCTGGCCTCTGTGAGTCCCAATTCCATTCCCCAGGATGGAATCCCATTACAGATATAGCTTCCCCCATCTATTTAAATCAGGCTGCTCCGATACATAAAAATATATTTCTTTACTTAATCTTAATACATTTGAGTTGTTTCCTAAAAAATATTTTCATAATTTAGCAATTACAATCTATTTCAACTTTTAAACACCTCAGCTGCTTTTTCCTGAATAATGCCTTATCCTCACCCTTGTGCTTATGCAGTAGAAAAGAAAAACATAGTATCATTGTTGAAAGGTAAGCTCAGCCAGCCCACTTCCAGGTTTTAAAGTTAATCAAGAAAAACATTTTCAATCAAGAAAAACTTTTCTTCCTTTCAGGCAGTTGGTCCAAGTCAAAGACAGAGAAACTGTATGACCCAGTTTCCCCAAGTTCAGTCCATTGCAACAGTTGCTCACTACACTAGAAGTGGTCCCTCTGCTCCTGCAATTTAATCAAGGTAGAAAAGATTGAATTTTCTAACTTCACCCAAACCAATTAATCAGCCGGCAAATTAAAGTCCCCTGTGGATTGAAACCCTCAGTCACATGTGGGCTTACTACTATCAGTTATATTAATGACAACGAGAATCAGATTTGTAGATAGCAGCAGGACATTCAGACACCATTTGAAATGAATATTATCCTTCATATTAATTTCCTCAGGTTGCCTGCTATGAGCTTACTCTCACACTTCATTATTTAAAAAAATAAAACAAATAAGTGTTGCCATTGTAAGTCCAATTGCCCCACAGACTTCCAACAATTTAATTTTGTAGTTATAATGTTCAAACTTTGCTTTGTCAAAAGATGGTTCCTTTTCTAAAATGTCATATTAATACTTAACAGTTCTCTTATGTAAATACTAGAGGCCTGGTGCACGAAATTCATGCATGGGGGCTGTGTCCCTCAGCTCAACCTGCACCCTCTCCAATCTGGGACCCCTCAAGGGATGTCCAACTGCCCTGGTAGGCCTAAACAAGAAGTCGGACATCCCTCTCACTATCCAGGACTTCTGGCTCCCAACTGCTCACCTGCCTGCCTTCCTGATTGCCCTTAACCACTTCTGCCTGCCAGCCTGATCACACCCGAGCCATTCCCCTGACAGCCTGATTGATGCCTAACTGCTCCCCTGCCAGCCTGATTGCCCCTAACTGCCCTCCCCTATAAGCCTGGTCCCCCCCAACTGCTCTCCCCTGAAGGCTTGGGTCCCCCCAACTGCCCTTCCCTGCAGGTCCGGTTACCCCTAACTTCCCTCCTCTGTTAGCCTGGTCACCCTAACTGCCCTCCCCTGCAGGCTTGATTGCCCCCAACTGCCCTCCCTTGCATGCCTTGTCCCTCCCAACTGCCCTCCCCTGCTGGCCATCTTATGGCGGCCATTTGTATCCACATGCAGGCAGCCATCTTTGACCACATGGGGCCAGCCATCTTGTGTGTTGGAGTGATGGTCAATTTGTATATTACTCTTTTATTAGATATGATAGAGGCCTGGTGCATGGGTGGGGACCGGCTGGTTTGCCCTGAATGTTGTCCTGGATCAGGATGGGGGTTCCCTTGGGGCATGGGGTGGTCTGGGCAAGGGGCCTGTGGTGGTTTGCAGGGCAGCCACGCTCCCGGGCAACCCGAGTGGAGGCCCTGGTATCTGGGATTTATTTATCTTCTGTAATTAAAACTTTGTAGCCTGGAGCGGACGCTAGGGCAGGCCAGGGCGGGCAGGAAGAGTGGCTTCCTCCATCACCAGGGGCAACCCAAGCCTCCTGCTCTCTCCAGTCTGTGGCTGCCACCATTTTTGTTGGGATTTATTTATCTTCTATAATTAAAACTTTGTAACCTTGAGCGGAGGCTAGTGCCGGCCAGGGTGGGTGGGAAGCTTGGCTTTCTCCATCGCTGGGAGCAACCCAAGCCTCCTGCTTATTCCAGCTCTGTGGCCACCACCATATTTGTTAGGTTAATTTGCATACTCACTCCTGTTTGGCTGGTGGGCATGGCTTGTAGGCGTAGTAGAGGTACGGTCAATTTGCATGTTTCTCTTTTATTATATAGGATATCAGTCTTAAATTAATTGGTAAAAAACAAACACAAATCTCAATATTATAATTCTTATCTTTAAAATACCCATATTTAACCATTCCACAATGGTTTTGCATGCCGGAAAGTATGTGCTTGAAGGCTATTCTTATTTTCTTTTTTTCTGAGTTAGTGTCTACTAACTCCCCAGTAGCTGTCATGCAAAATTTGGTAACACTTCAAATTTAATGACACTAATTACACCTAAAATGCTTTTTAACATGTATACTAGTATTTTGTATATTGTGTTCATAACTAAAAGAATTTGAGGAGGAATTTAGCATTCTTAGTCTTGTAAATTCCATGATTGCACCTTAGGTAGTCTTAAATCTCAATAATCTGAATATACATTTGTGGTACACCAAAAACCTCAGGAATTCATCAGCAATAATGGTACTTTTGAACATCTGACATTCATAGCTATAGTTTTTTCTGAACACGTCTATCACCTTTTCACACTGTCTTATAGATGTTGTCCTGTTTATAAACATGCATATTTTAACTAATAAGATCATGGAGAAAATGATAAATTAGAACATCTGTTCCACTCATTCACAACTTTCTTATTTATGGTCCCACTCAGATGCCTATTATATAATAGCATACATATCTATTTATTTTTTTTAAAAATCACTTTTTAAACATAAAAAAGCTCAGATATTTCAACATTTAGACATTTAAATGTATTACTTTATACATGCTAGTAAACAGTAACTATTTATTGATGACTCATTTATGAAATATCATGAAGACATGAATATTCCTAGGAATGAACAATAGCAAAATAGAACAGAAGAGTCATTGAGAAATGGTCTTGTGAGCAACAACACTAAGGAAGTGAAGATCACTGGACAGGCAGTGGGAGAAGTTAATTTTCATGCAGTTGCACTAAAAACTTAGTTGTTATTATTCAGAGACCTGGATCTGAAATAATTTCGATATTTTACCAATTTGAGGCATGGAGGCTGGATCTTTGTTTCTCAGCATCAATCTGTTATTGACTGAGGGACTCTCTGGACAATAGGGTTCCCTATGGCCAAGAGCCATTCTCAGTGAAGGGCAGGGCTCTTGAGCTATCGGCAGTTAATGTTTCCAGAAGTTGGAGGATAAGTGTAAGTGTTAGCTTTGAAAAGGGGTCCTAAGTGGAATGCTACAATATCCATTGTAATTGGTGAAAAATATTGAAAAGAACCAAGAAGTTGGGGAAGGGACAGGATAGGAGGAAACTTATTCAGATAAATCCAAAGATAGAAGATCTATGCAACCAAGTCACTATGGTTGTTATTATAGAAGATAAAACAGACTAGATTGAAGGTGTGTTAAAAGAACAAATAATGTAAACACAGTAGACTTCAAAAGTTAGGGATTGATGTGACTAGAAAAGTCAGATACTCCCAGTGGAATTATGGAGAGCCATGGGTTGGGACATTAAAGATTGGTCTCCATGTACCGGGGATGACCAGCAGCCCCTGAATGATCAAAGAACAAATTACTCAGACACTATTTGACTGCACAGGAGAGGGCTAAGAAGCCCCCAGCTTTAGTAGCCAGAGCAGCCTCTATCGCCTGCCTCTTAGGCTTTTATTGGAATTTTTATCTTTAGATACAATCAATAGGGTGAGTAATCTTGGGAGGACACATGTTTACATTGTCCTCTAGGCAAGGACACCCAAAGATTAAGCGAAAAGATTCCAGTAAACACTCAGGGGTCTGCACATGCACAGACTTATTTGGAAAGGTCGAGAAATAATTAGGGGCGCCGCCCTCAACACTCCCCTAAGTTTCCCCTAAGTCGGAATTCAGATAAACAGGGCAGGTGGCCTTCCACACACTTCCCTTTTCATCAGAATGTCCTCCTTACAGCTTTCCAACCAAGTTTCTTGTGCTCCCCAACATCTACCCCTTTTTTGTTTTGCTGAATGTAGAAGACAGAGGGAGGTGGTGAACTTTCTGCTTTGGAATATCAGAGTCTGTGAGGCGCATTTACTGCTGGAGTTCCGATTTTACAAACTGTAAGAAGGCCAATAGCGGGGGTGGAAGGAGACATATGTACTACTATTTGTAATACTTTAAATAATAAAATGAAATTAAAAAATAAAAACAACAACAACAAAAAAAAACAATGGCTAGTTATCTGGAATGCTTAGAGTGTGAGTACACTCCACTAGTTGCTCAGCCTCTGCCATCAGCTTCTACATTATTCCCCAGGTTACTCTGGGGGTCATCTGGGTCCGGAGAAGTCACAACGTTTGGTGCTGCAGAGTCCCAGGCTCAGAGTCTTCATTTCTGGAAGAGAATTATTCCCGTGCCATGCCATGGCAGGGTTTCATCCAGCCAGCTGGAATCTACTGCAGCCCTGTGGAGGTAGAAACACACAATATACTCACCTCCATGTTAAATAATTGGGTCCCATCCAGTAATTAGAGTCCACATCTCACCACAAGACTGTGGTTTCTGAGATGGGATATTGAGGATTGAAAATGATAATTCAGATTTTTTTAAAAATTAAAGGTAAAGAGTGTTTTAGATAGTAGTATAGCAGGGTCCTGGAGTCCCATATTCACCCTTTTTTGTTTTACTAGCTTAACCTTCAGGGTAGCATGGGCAAGTTCAATGATGGCCTGCCCTTGTGGATTGTAAGGGATTCCCATGGAATGCTGAATGAATCAAGTTCTGCAAAAGGTGATGAAGCCAAGGCTGCTATAAGCAGGTCCGATTTCAGTTTTTTCTTGGTTACTATAGCTATGTTTGGAATCAGGACTTATTGAATTCATGCAAAGAAATGTATTGCCACTTATTAAGAATTTCCAAAATTTACCAAATTTCCATTTATAATGCTTCCTTATATCTGAAAAATAAAAAGTTTAAGAATCAGCAGTTGTTGCAAATGACATGGAATCTTGTCCTTTTTGCAAAACACAATATTCCAGAATAACAATTAGAGCTATAAGTGAAAGCATAATATGGTTATTATTATTTGACAAAGCTTCTTATGTAACTTAATCAGAAAATTTTCCTTCATGAGAGAGAAAACAAATACTTTGAAGCACTCCAGAAGGCCTATTGGAGTGATCTAGGTCAAGAAAAAGTTGCTTAAAATTCAAACTCTGTAAGGAGTGTCAAATTTATTTTGCCAAAAGATCATATATCAAAGTATATTAGACTCAAACATAGGTTAGCAAACTTCAGTTTCCATGATTAAAAGATGGCATTTTTGTAAAACATACCTGATTAATATGACATATAACAAATTTAATAATTTATAAGACTAGGAAAGGATGAATTAAAATAAGGTTTATTTTTTAACTTCATTTGTCCTTGGGTGTGGTCAGCAAATGACACTAATTGGATTTCTGCTATCAGTCTCCCTGAGTACATTGATATAAGTTATTTACCATCTGGTTATAATCTCTGGTTAGAGAGGCAAAATGCAAATCATTTACTCTTAAGTGTCCTTGGCTTAGTGAAGATAGGATTTACTAAATGGCTCCAAATTGCTGTTTAACCATCTCAGTTTTCCTATTCTATTTGTCATTGCTTACTGGCTTGTGTAATTTATACAATTTTCTTTCAACATTTCTCTTCACAAGATTCTACAACTTCACAAATCTTTCTTGAGAAACCTTACAACTTGCAGAAATAACCAGCTCTAGAAACCACTTTCTTTTTCCTTCAAAATGCATCTCCAGGCCTTATGCTTTCCATTACACCAAAGCCATAATTTCTTTCTAATTAGTTAGAGTTCTTAACCCTTAGAAACCTTAAATTTAGGTGGCATATAAGTAATTAACATTCCTCAGATTAGCAATACATTCACATTATAAGAGATATTTCAAATAAAATACAAGACATTCATTAGCAGATTTAAATCCATCTTCTAGATTCTCCATATGAGGCAAACTCAGATGAATTAATATTTCATTATACTGTTATTCCAAAATACCTAGATATTTAATAATTTTGACTATTTAATTAAGCAAACTCCAAAGTTTTAAGTTACCAAAGACTCTGGAAAACTATGTTTAGGCATATATAATTACCAATGAAAAAGTTTTATCATATACCCTTACTTTTATTAGTTATATTTATTTTGTCTTAACAACTTTGAGATTTTAAAGCCAATTGTTATTACCCAAGGCATTTTCTTGGCAAATTTTGTAACAGGGATAACTAACTGGCTTTCAGTGGCTTTAATGTTTAAGTACTATTTTTCTTTTTTTATAGAAATAGGAGTGGTCCCTATGCTGCTATTTCTGCAGCCTACCAGAGGGTACTTCCACATGTCTAAACATATTCTGCTCTCCATAGCAAATATTGACGTGTGTCTAAAGTTGTTTTAGCCAAAATCTGCCAGTCCCAAGGTGTTATATGGTAATTTTCAGACAAAGCATTAAAGAGTCCTTTTGTTAATGTACTGTTAGCCCCATTTTTTCTAGTTGATGAGCCTTCCCACACTGGAGGCGGAGGATTGGGGGCTCTACAGGCTCTACATCAGGAGGAGGGGGTTGTAGTAAAACCTCCTGGTGCTCTGTAGGCTTTTGATCCTCAATATGCAGTGAGCATGGTGCAGCTGGAACAAGAGCCCACAGAGTTAAAGATGACAAAGGCACTCCTTTTCCCTGAGCCTGATTTCTCTTTAAATCCCTGCTTACTTGTTCCCAGAGATCAACATCTAATGTTCCATCATCAGGGATCTAAAGATTATAAATTATAGGCACCATTCACTTTTAATAACCTTTTTTTTCTATTTTTTTCCTTTATTGATTAAGGTATTACATATGTGTCCTTATCCCCCCACTGCCCCTCCACTCCCCCACTCATGCCCTCACCCCCTGGTGTCTATGTCCATTGGTTAGGCTTATATGCACGCATACAAGTTCTTTGGTTGATCTTTCCCCCTTACCCCGACCCTCCCCTACCTTCCTTCTAGGGTTTGATGGTCTGATCCATGCTTCTTTCTTTCTGGATCTGTTTTTGCTCATCAGTTTATGTTGTTCATTATATTCCACAAATGAGTGAGATCATGTGATATTTATCTTTCTCTGACTGGCTTATTTTGCTTAGCATAATGCTCTTCAGTTCCATCTATGCTATTGCAAATGGTAAGAATTCCTTCTTTTCTATAGCAGTGTAGCATTATATTGTGTAGATGTACCACAGTTTTCTAATCCACTCATCTGCTGATGGGTACTTAGGCTGTTTCCAAATCTTAGCTATGCTAAATTGTGCTGCTATGAACATAGGGGTGCATATATCCTTTCTGATTGGTGTTTCTAGTTTCTTGGAATAGATTCCTAAAAGTGGGGTCACTTTTTATTTGGTGGACAGTTGCTGTCCTATGTGAAACCTTAGCTGAAATATAATTCCTTTAATTTGGAAATCCCAAGCAGGCTCCAATGATTTACTGTCCCAGTTACTTTAGTTTCCTTCCTCTTCATTTTCAAGCGTTTTGCTGCATCTCCTTGCATTCCTTGGTCCTCCTCACATGAGGCACCACCTTGCCAGGGATGACTAGCAGCCCCTGAATGACAGATGAACAGATTACTCAGACACAGTTTTACTGTGCGAGAGAGGGCTAAAGGACCCCAGACTTTAGTAGCTAGAGCAGCCTCTATTGCCTGCCTCATTAAGCCTTTATTGGAATTTTTATCTTTAGATACAATCAGAAGGGTAAGTAATCTTGGGAGGACTCATGTTTACCTGGTACTTTAGGCAAAACATCCATGGATTAAGCATAAGGATTCCAGTAAACACCCGTGGGTCTGCATATGCACAGACTTGTTTGGAAAGGTCAAGGAATAATTAGGGGCTCCACCTTTGACACTCTCCTATGTCACCCCTAAGTTGGAATTCTGATTAACAGGACAAGCGGCCTTCCACACACTTTCCTTTTATCAGAATGTCTCCTTACAACTTTCCAATCAAGTCTCTTATGCTCCCCAACAACCATGGACCTTAGTGTGAATACAGGCAGTCCTTGGGTCACATCGGACTCGACGTATGTTGTTTTGTGGTTATATCGCCATCTCCCATTTTTTTATTTAAAAAAAAGTTTGATGTACGTATATATGTGATTTATGTTTTTTTATTATTTATTTACCACAAGTAAAGATCAGGAATTGTTATCTTTCTTTTAAATTTTGTTACTGTTTCACTTCATTATTGCTGTGTATGTGCTCCATGTGAGTGACGTAGGTGCTTATATAAGTGGGTTCTGACTTACAGTGAAAATTGCATTACGTTACACTGTAGGAATGGATCTCCAATGTAACCCAAGGATCTACTGTAATACAATTTTTAAAACAAATTCCTTATGCTCTTTTTAGCTTCTATACATAGAAGATCTCAATATAAATCATTGAGATTTCACAGACTACTAAAGTTTTAAAAAAAGTTAAAGTTAAAATAAGATCCATACTCAGTCTTGTTATCCTATTAATAAAAGCTTATGTGGTCACCATGCCTCACACCGTGACACCCTCACTCCACAGTGAGCGATCATCAGGAGACTGCATGCACAATGGGCACACACAGGCAGGTAGGGCTGTGTGCACACGTGGGTGGGCGGGGGCTTGATGCTGTGTGTGTGGCATGGAGCCTGGTCCCGCAGCTCCACGCGGCAAGGCCAGGGGTCCCACAGCTCCATGCAGCACAGAGGTGGGATCCCCAGCTCCAGCCTACCTCTTTGGGGCAATCCATCGAGGAGCCCAGATGGGCAGTCAGGGCTTACCTCTTTGGGGCGATCTATCACAGGCCTCCCGCACTGTGAGAGGGCATAGTCCAGGCTGGGGCACCTCCCCCATAGATGCATGAATTTCATGCACTGGGCCTCTAGTTTTTTTATGGAAGAATATTCTCATATACAGTTGTTCTTGTTAGTAACATAACAATAGAAATATTTATTATATAGTAAATTTTAAATATAGCTGTTGCATCTTTATGCCACCTAGTTTCTAAAGTCTGAAAATTGGATAGTTTATTTGCTTATTAAGACTTGATTTTTTTCAGAGCAGTTTTAGGTTTATATCTAAATTGAGAGGAAGGTAGAGATATTTCCCATACACCACATACCCCCACACATGAAGAGTCTACCACATTGTCAACACCCCCACCACAGTGGTACATTTGTATAATTGATAAGCCTACATTTGTTGCAGGAGTTAATGGGCCAGATTCCCAAACACAAGTAAGAGTAAAGTTCTTGGGGTACCATGGAAATAAGAATTTTCAGAAGCCTCCATGGGAGAATGAGATATGGTAAAGGCTTTATTTGCATGTAGTTACATTCCTCTGGTTGTATCGCTGCCCCTGAGTCCAGTCCTGAAAGAAATGTATCTGGAGTCCATAAGAGCCAAAAGCAAGCCAGTGTCCAGAGCTTCTGTTCTATGTTGCAGGGGGTACAGTTCAGCATCCAAGATAATTAAAGTCCATTTGTCACTTGTGTGGATCCCCCATGACTGTGAGCCATGTGGGTGCAGGAGTGCCAGGAAGCTGACATGCCAGAGAGGGAGCAAAACCAAGAAAGAAGAGTGCATGCTCCTTTGTTCAGAATTTTAAATATTCAGGTTTTGAGCCTTTCAGTGGTCATACCCATCCTGGCCACTGACTTGCTCCCAGGTGTGCCTGGCAAGCAAGCAACTTCCCAGGTCACTCAGACCTTACGGGACATGCATCTACAGGGTCTTTGTCCAATCCCTCTCCTCATCGATCAACAGGGAACAGACTAGAAAAGTGTTAAATTACCAAAGCTATATAAATGGCATACCTACATTATTTAGTTTTCTTTACTCTTTTCCTGTTAAGTAATAACCCTATCATTATAACAGTATCACATTGACACATCATAATTTCCCAAACTTTATACTTTTCACAAAGATTTATGCATTGTGAATTTTTACTGCCCTATACATTATCTGAGCTCTACTTATTTATCCCCTCAACCCCAACTCCTGTCAATCACTGATGTTTTTACTGTCCCTATAGCTTTGCCTTTTCCAGAATGTTATATATTTAGAGTTATACAGTATATACCCCTTTAAAATTGTTTTCTTTCAGTCAATAATATGCATTTAAGTTTCTTCTTTGTCTTTTCATTGCTTGATGGCTTCTTTCTTTTTAGCGTTGAGTAATAGTCCATTGTTCTAGATGTGCAATGGTTTAATTATCCATTCACCTATTCAAAGAAACATTGGTTGCCAAATTTTGGCAATTATGAATAAGACTGCTAAAAATATCCAAGTACAGTCCTGTTGTGGCTCAGTTGTTTGGAGTGTCGTCCTGCACCAAAGGATGGCAGGATTGATTCCTAGAAGGGCAAGAAAAAGAAATAAAAATAATAAAAATATCCAAGTACAGGGTTTTGTGTGAATATAAGTTTTCAACTCCTTTGGGCAAATACCAAAGAACACAATTGCTAGATTGTATGGTAAGAGTGTGTTTTGTTTCCTAAGAAAATGTCAAACTGTCTTCCAAATTTTCTGTGTCATTTTGTGCTTTCTCCTGTAATGTATAAGAGTTCCTGTTGCTCCACATCTTCACCAACATTTGGTGCTTTCAGTTTTCTGTATTTTGACTATTCTAACCAGTGTCTTATTTTGCATTATCCTAATGACATATTATTGTGGAGCATTTTTCATATGCTTATTTGCCAACAGCATATTTTCAGTCTTTAACACATTCTTTAATTGTGCTGTTTGTTTTCTTATTACTAAATTTTAAGGGTTTTTTCTGTATTGTGAATAATAAATAGTCCTTTGTCAGATGTGATTTTTGCAAATATTTTCTCTCAATCTGTGGCTTGCCTTCTCATCCTCTTGACATAGTATTTCATAGGGCAGAATTTTTAAATTTCATTAAAGCTCATTTTATTAATTATTTATTATTTATTTCATATATCATGCCTTTGGTGTTTTATCTAAAAAGCCATTACTCTACCCAAGACCTTGTTTTTCTCCTATGTTTTATTCTAAGAGTTGAATAGTTTTGCTTTTTACATTTGAATCAATGATTCATTTTGAGTTAATTTTTAGTAAGGATGTAAATTCTGTATCTACTTTTTTGTTTGTTTGTTTTAGTATGTGAATATCAAGTTGTTCCAACACAATTTGTGGAAAGACTATCGTTGTTCTTCTATTTTTTTTTTTTTTTCTAGTAAGGGTGATGTATGACATACTCAGGATCTGTTGTGCTCTGTATATCTTCAAGATAATATTACCACCTGGGGTTACTGACTGAGACATCAGTTCTTATGATTGCCACAGAAAAGAATTTAGGGCCCATGAAAACAAAAGTAAGGCAAAGTGGGATTTGTTGAAAATACACTCCAAGCAAGGAACAGGCCAGTTAACAGAGACAATGGCCCCAAACTCCATGTTTTTTGTTTGTTTGTTTTTTTGTTTAAATGAGAGATTTTCTGGGTGAAGACTTTCATTTGCATCCAAGGATGAAAAGAGTTATATAACCATATTTCTTCTGCACATGTCCTTACCCATAATGCATAGAGTAAAACCATGGGAGGAGAAGAACTGCAATGCAAATTTTGTTATAATTAGTCCAGGACTCTAGAAAGGTGGAATTGAAGTCATATTGTTTTCCTTTGCTCTTGCATGGAGATATGGCTCATTTCAAACCTCCTCAATTGGAAGTCTGCTTCAGGAACTGTGGGGCTGCCTATAGAGAGATGGTCTGAAGGCAATGTTGGTCTGAGCCCGTCAGAACCCCTGGGCAGACCCTACCCCAGCCGCTCATGTTTGATTTCTTACCTAACAATAACATTAGCTGTTTATATTATTTTAAGAATATAAATTAAATTTATGTTTTACAAGTAGGTTTTATCAAAAACTAAAATGCACAAGATGATTCTTGATGTTTTGTATTAATATTTCAGAATTGGACCATTTATATAATTCTATTTAAATAGCATTATATGATTCAACCTCACAGTTAAACAGCTGTATTTATTTTGAAGGTCCTTAACAATGGTTGGCTGTACTCTATATAGATTAATGTAGGTAAGTACAAGAATATGTGAAACCACATGCCCCAAAGGGCTTTCTTCATGCTGAAAGTCCACAATACCAAACCTAGATTTAATACCTGATCTAATTGCAGTTTTAGCTTCTCACAGAAACATAATCAACCAGTCCGGAATTTGCTGGCCTAACCACCAGCAAAGTAATCTATCACTTTGGCCCTCTCCATCTCCCATAGAAAGAAGGCATATACATGATAAATACCCTCCCTATTTTCTTCCCCCAAAAGAAAAGGTGTCCTGTTCCAAAAATAATACTTTCTATTCTTTCCTGAATAGCTCTTTTGTCTCACCCTGCTTACTATTTGGAAAAAGAAAAGAAAAGAAAACGAAACCACAAAAACTTGCTGATAAGACCCTGCCTCCCCCTAAGGGAGGTGACCCTGCCTGAAATAATTCACTCAAAAAATTTACTTTATTAGCTCCACCTTCTTTTTTTCACTATAAAGACCTTCCATTTTGTACACTTCTAGTTGCTACATGGGATGCTGCTGATTCATTAATCACTTAATTAAAACCAATTAGACCTTCAAGTTTACTTGGTTGAATTTTGTTTTGTTTTGTTTTTGTTTTTGTTTTTTTAAAACAAATACTACTTCTGATTCTATCCTTGCTTGACTATCTACCCTGTTATGGGTTGAATTGTCTCTCAAAAAAAAAAGTTTGAAGTTCTGATCCCCGGTACTTCAGAATATGAACTTTTTTAAAAATAGGTTCTTTACAGAGGTAAGTTAACATACAGTCATTAGTGTGGGCCTTAATCCAATATGACTACTGTCTTAATAAGAAGAAGGAATTTGGACACAGACATACACATGTGTGGATAATGCCATTTGAAGGTAAAGGCAGAGATGAAGTTATTCATCAATAAGCCAAGTGAAAGTGGTAGAGTTAGATGTTGCTGTTTGAGTTTGGCTAAGAAATAATTGAGAACCAAAAACTCTAACATAAGAAGTTTATTTAGAAAGTCATAGGGGTAGAAGAAGTGAGCCAGTTGGGCTGCATGGACTCAGAAAACAAGTTATAGAGGCAAAGAAGGCCCTTTGGAGCTTAGGAGTAAGAAAGTAAAAGTAAACACCTGAGGGAAGAAGGGTGGGGAGGTTTGGACATGCTCTATACCGGAGAGTGCACTGGGTCTTTTGCCTAAAGTGTTTTTATCTGCTTTTAAAAAGCAGGTTTTAGGGGAGGTCTTGGTACTAGAAAGGAGACCTGATCATTAATGAGTCTGCCTAGGGTCAGCTAATAGTGTGTGGGTTCTTGACTTTGTGTAGGAAAAATTTCACAACACAAGTCCAGGTGAATTTTAGTGGATGTTTATTAAAGCTGGGAAGAGTAAAACAAGGAAGGGCCTAGGATAACAGGAAAGAGACTAGGTGGGCAAATGAACCTAGGCATGGCTGCTTTGGCTCACTAAGAAGTCAGAGAAAGGGAGCCTTAGGGACAGATAGAAGGGTTTAGCCCAGGACAAGCTACCATTGCCCATAGCTCCCCTGGTTGCAAACCTCATGGGGTCCCTCAGAGTTTAGCAGATATATGCCTGTGGGTGAAGAAAAGGGCTGGAGGGGGTGGGGAAGGAAATGGCTTGCTCCCAGGAGAGAGAGCTTGCTTTGGTATCTTTGTTAACAGAGGTTTTAAGGCTGGAAGTTCAGATACCTACTCGCCAAAACTATGAGATAATATATTTCTGTTGTTTAAGCCATGTAGTGTGTGTAGTAGTTTGTTACAGCAGTCTTAGGAAAGTAGGAACTCCCTTCTCTGTACCACTTTCTTATTTCCTCCACTCTCCACTAGGAACATTCTTTAAAAATCATGTTTATATGTGATTACCTTTTGCAGTGTTTGGGACAACTTAATCTAATCTAATCTAGTACAACTCCCCATTTTTACTTTAATTTATTGTTATGAGAAAAAGATTATTAAGAGAGAATTGGTAAAGACCAATTCTTTTAGAGAACAAGGCAGAAGTATCTACACTAATAAAAGAGAAACATGCAAATTGACCATACTTCGCTACGCCCACCAGCCAATCAGAGCAAGTATGCAAAGTAACCAAACTAAGATGGCTGCCACCATGGAGCTGGAGTGAGCAGGAAGCTTGGGTTGCCCCCAGTGATGGAGGAAGCCAAGCTTCCCACCCACTGTGGCAGGACCTGGCCTCCTTTCAAGGCTACAAAGTTTCAATTATAGAAGACAAATAAATCCCAGATACCTGCTTCCAGCTGGCCCTGGCCTATGCTTGGGTTGCCGGGGGACATGGCCGGCCTGAAAACCACCACAGGCCGCTCACCCAGGCTGCCCCATGCCTCAAGGGAACCCCACCCTGATCTGGGACACTCTTCAGGGCAAAACAGCCGGCCCCCACCCATGCACCAGGCCTCTATCCTATCTAATAAAAGAGTAATATTCAAATTGACCATCACTCCAACACACAAGATGGCTGCCCTCATGTGGTCAAAGATGGCCACCACAAGATGGCCAGCAGGGGAGGGCAGTTGGGAGGGACCAGGCCTGCAAGGGAGGGCAGTTGGTGGCGATCAAGCCTATAGGGGAGGGCATTTAGGGATGACCAGGCTGGCAGAGGAGGGAAGTTGGGAGCGACAGGGCCTGCATGGAAGGGCAGTTGGGGGAGGACCCAGGCCTGCAGGGGAGAGCAGTTGATGGGGACCAGGCATGCTAGGGAGTACAGTTGTGGGGGACCAGGCCTGTAGGGGAGGGCTGTTTGGGGGAACCCAGACCTGAAGAGGAGGGCCGGTGGTAGGGAGGGACCAGACCAGCAGGGGAGAGCAGTTAGGAGTGATAAGACTGGCAGGGGAGCAGTTAGGCATCAATCTGGCTGGCAGGGGAGTGGTTAGGGGGTGATTAGGCTGGCAGGCAGAAGTGGTTAGGGGCAATCAGGATGGCAGGCAGGCGAGCTGTTGGGAGCCAGCAGTCCTGGATTGTGAGAGGGATGCCAGTAGGATCGGGCCTAAATGGGCAGTTGGACATCCCTGGAGGGCTCCTAGATTGGAGAGGGTGCAGGCTGGACTAAGAGACACACCCCTATGCATGAATTTCTTGCACCTGGCCCCTAGTTTGGTAATAAAGTGGTTAGACTTCATTCTGCCATTCAAAAATATCATACTTTTCTCTAAGAGTCAACTGTTACCTTCTTAACTTCTACTCTAATCTTAGCACTTTTCTCATTAACTCAACTTATATCTGGGTGAAAGTATTTTAACTCTATTCTTAGAATTTCTTGGTTTCCTTTAGCTTTTTATTTGTGTGTGTGTGGGTTTTGTGATCTTTCTTTCATCATTGGAAAATGCTTGTAGATTTGAGCTTATTGCAGATTTTCCCAAACTGTCATAGAGGATCTGTGTACTGTCTCCTACTTTTCGTGTGTATTACTGTTAAACAGAAATGTACCATCAGGATTTATTTCAGAGCCTTTCAATACTCTCAACACCTGTACACTTTAGAGTTACGAAAGAGATCATGGATTCTCATTTACCTTTTTAAGCTTTCCTAAAGTCAAGGGTATGTCTTTGAAGCTCCTGAGCAATTCTCTTCTTCATCATTCTAAATTCTAAGCAAGCACAGCCACTTTAATTGAAAGGTTTCCATCGCACTCTCACCCCCAACTAGTTTTCTTCCACCATTTAAATGAAATCCAGAGAGAATCATTGACCAGCTGCCTCCTGCACACAATCCGGGCATATGGCTCAGTGGGTAGAGCACAAGCCAACAATCTATCCACTGAGCCAAACTGACTAGGGCACTCCCTCTCCTTTCCTCCCTGAAATCAATAATAATAAAAATAAAAATAAAAAATAAATGAAATCCAGCAATTGCCCATTTGCTTTCTCATGTAAGATGAAATTGTCAGCAAAGTAAATAACAAATTTATTAGATGCCATCCTTTTAGCAGATGTTCACAGAGTTTAAGTCCTCCATTATTTTCATACAGATGGTTTTGTGTTAATTTGGAAATCTCATATATTTTTATCCATAATCTTCATTTGATTTGAATATATATCAGAATTGTTCTTTCAAAACTTTTATTTTGTATTTATGTTGTACTTCCTAGAGGCCATATTCTGGCAGAATATTAACCCACAATGATATTAACATTGTTTATTTCCTTATTTTTACCTTTACTTTCTTCTCTGTTTCATAGAGCATGTTGTTGACATAAGAAATGTCCAAACATGTAGAGAATTTTTATAAGAGTTTATTTGAGCTAAACATATGCCAGGGAGTAAGATTTCAAATGCTCTGGAGATAATAGTTTCACAGCTACTTTATGCTTTTGAAATTAAGGAGGGAATGTAAGGAAGATTACATAGAGGTGGGAGAAAACAAGATGGGGATTGGATTATAGGAGAGTTAACAAGCTTTTTGCTCTTTTGAAATTTAGTACTCTCTTTGAGGTGTGTTACTTCTGGTATTTCAAAGGTGTGTTAATTTAGATGCACAAGAACAATGAACGGGGCTGGCTTAAAGGAAAAGATAAATCTTTTTACTAAAAAGTTATGCACCATGTCAGCCCCATTAGGAACTTATGTGAGGATACTTTTCATAGAACCCCTTTTTTTAATCCACCGTGTTTATAAAAACAAAGCATGACATTATAAATTTTCTTATATGTTCATTTTCTGTTATTTATTTCTTTTGAATAAGATAATAGTTGCCCTGGCTTGTGTTTCTCAGTGGTTAGAGCAGAGGCTCATGTACTGAAGGATCTTAGGTTCAATTCCCTGTCAAGGGCACATGCACATACCTGGGCTGCAGGTTAGATCCCTTGTCCTGGTCGGGAGGCAAGCAATCAATGTGTCTCTCTTACCTCTCTTCTCTCTCTCTCTCTCTCTCCTCCCTCCCTCACTCACTCCCTTCCACTCTCTATAAAAATCAATGGAAGAAAAATCCTTGGGTAAGTATTAACAAACAAGAAAAAGAAGAAAAATATATAGAGCAATTTAAAACCCTGGAATCTACCACAAAGCTTCATCATAATTAAACGTGGTTTAGGTCCTTTCAGGAAAGAAAGAAAGAAAGAAAGAAAGAAAGAAAGAAAGAAAGAAAGAAAGAAAGAAAGAAAGAAAGAAAGAAAGAAAGAAAGAAAGAAAGAAAGAAAGAAAGAAGGAAGGAAGGAAGGAAGGAAGGAAGGAAGGAAGGAAGGAAGGAAGGAAGGAGAGAAAGAGAGAGAGAGAGAGAGAGAGAAAGAGAGAAAGAGAAAAAGAGAGAAAGAGGAAGGGAGGAAGGGAGGAAGGAAAAGAGATAGTAGTTATCTCCATATGCTACAAGAATATAACATTGACTGTTGGCCTATCTTTTTTTTTTTTTTTTTTTTTTTTTTTTTTGTAGTTCGGAGGCTGAAAGTGTGAGATCAGGGTGCCAGAATGAACAGGTTCTGGTGAGAGCTTCCTTCCTGACTGGCAGACAACACCTTCCCATTGTGTCCTCACATGATGGAGAGAAAGCAAGCTCTCTGGTTGTTCTTCTTTGGGAACTGACTCCATTGTTAGACCCCCACCCTCACAACGTTATCTAAACTAATTTTTTTCCCAAAGGCCAATGAGAATTAGGGCTTCAACATATGAATTTTAGGAGGACATAAACATTTGGTCCATAAAAATGCCCATTGCCTTTTCACATTGCTCTGCTCTGCCAATTCTTGCTAATGTCTATGAAAGCATACTGTGTTAAAATCTCAGGCTCACTTAATATGGTATATGGACCTCAGAATGCTATATAGGTATGTTAAGTCAAAATATAATTTAAACTTCTCTTATCTTTTTAAAAATGTTTTTATTGACTTCAGAGAGAGGAAGGAAGAGGGAAAGAAGGATAGAAATGTCAATGATGAATGATGAAAAGATCAATGATGAAATAATCATTGATCTGCTGCCTCCTGCATGTCCTCTACTGGGTATCAAGCACGAAACCTGGGCATGTGCTCTGACTGGGAATGGAACTGTGACCTCCTGGTTCATGGGTTGATACTCAATCTCTTATCTTTTACTTACTCCTTAGAATTACTGGTTACTCCTTTAATATATATCTTTATGTGTGCACGTAAGTATGTATATTTGCGTGTGACATATTAGGAGAGCATATAATATGTTTCTTCTTTCCACATATATGTCAATTTAAATAATTTTGGTTACATTTGGCAAATTGGACAATGAATGTTTCCCTAGTCTTCATGAATTACAACTACCTCCAGTCAGGAGACCATTGCTTTGTTACCATGTATCACAGTGTTGGTATTCTTGAATATGAATAAAATGATGAGCTGAAGATATGATAAATCTGTGTTTCTAAGAATTCCAGATTTTTTTGGTTGTTTTTTTAACTCAGGTTTTCAAAGGCAATAGAGACACATCAGAATTCTCCCACCCAAACTGCCAGCTGTAGTCATGATCCAGCTGCAGTTACGATAGCACTCCATATTGTCAGCCAAGCAGTGGCATCTCAGGTTTATGTTTCTAAGTTATTAGTCATTAAAATAACCACTAGTTTTTCTATCTAACACAGAAACATAATCAACTACATTTTAACTTAGGTGCTATTATTTAAATTATTTCATTAGCTTGTCTTTTTTTCCCCCAAACTCAGTCAGTGTTATTCTCTTTTTTAAATTTCTTTATTGATTAAGGTATCACAAATTTGTCCTCATCCCCACATTCCCATCTCAAACCCCTCCCCACGCATGCCCCCACCCCCCTGTTTTCCATGACCACTGGTTAGGCTTATATGCATGCATACAAGTCCTTTGGTTGATCACTCCCCCTTACCCCCACCCTCCCCTACCTTCCCTCTGAGGTTTGACAGTCTGATCAATGCTTCCCTGTTTCCGAGTCTGTTTTTGTTCATCAGTTTATATTGTTCATTATTTCCCCTAGATGAGTGAGATCATGTGATACTAGAAATACCCTTATAAGAACCGAAAATGAGACAAGCAATAATGGTTATGCTGAGAGGCAAATGAATCAGTCTGTAGTGAGTTTCTTTCTGGGCCAACAGTTCTTTTGAGTCCCAATTTCAATGTCAAACAGTTCCTTATGTGTACATATCAGCAATGATATTTCAGTTCTGGATGGTGGACAAATAGTGGTAGCTTGTCTTTTCTTACCAATTAACAAATTCATTTATATTAGATGCAGCCAATCTTTTAAACTATAAGAGGCACCTGATGTATAACATGATTAATTAGCCATGCATGTGTTTCTAAAAGTTATATTAATTTAGTATGCAGCTAAAGAAAGTTCTAGGTGAGTTATAATGGTATAAATTTGACATAGGATCCCTCATATAATTAGTAAAAGATTGTAAACTACTCAACAATATGCTTTGCACAAAGAATCTCTCAATATACGTTACTTATTGATATTTATAATAACTGTATCTCCAAAATTAATAATTATTGAGGGATACATTTGTTTTTAAGATGAATTATTCATACTGATTGTTACTATTTTTGTGATTAGATATTCATAATTGATTATGACGATAAAAAACAATAGCTGCAACCTTGTCTCTGTATTGGGATCCTTAAAGTGGCACAGGCAGGGAAGTGATATGCTCACAGTGGCATTGGGGCAGACTGGAGAACAAAGATCAAAGACAAGCAGTTTGTAAAGGATTTCACTTTTAAATGTGAATTTCTTGCTCATAAGTACAAATACCAGCAATGCCCTGTAAAAGTTCAAGTGTTTGAGAAATTCTGAATTTATAACATCATCATCTTTCAATTAGCCGACTGTTACCACACACAAAAAACACCTGCCCTCTTTCAGATTCCATGCACTGCATGGACTTGTTGAATGTCTTGATTCTACAGTGCTTATTACAGCAGAAAATGTCACCATGATTTCAAAGGGAGTTAGTTCTTCACGGTTAGGAACTGCTATAAATAATTGATTCCATGTCAGCTTAAAATTATGTAGCTTTGTCAGTTCAAGCCATGTTGTTAATGTAGTTTTAAAGTTCCTGGATTTTTTAAAAATTTTTTAATATAGTCAATATACATAATTAACAAAACCTACTTACAAGCGAAGCATTTTCCAATCAATATTTTAGATTTACCTGATTAAGAAAAAAGTGTGCTTCTCAATGTAAGAGTTTTCTCAATGTTTTCAATGAGTTTGATGTGATAACATTTAATTTCATGTAAACATAGACTCCTCTTTTGCCAGATATAATTGAATAATTGTTGCAAATCAGTGGAGGAACTGACATCATTCTTCAAGGTAAGATATTGAGTTGTGATGACACTATAAATAAAAACCTCAAAACAACTAAGCAGGTTTATAGAAAGTAGAATATAGAAGGGTTTGATTTATCATAATTACTATGAATTAGCATAATATTTTCAGTTTATTTTTATAAGAAAGTTCATTCTGTATTTTTTTCTCTCAAAGTCTCAGTTATATGAACAAATACAAACAGGTGATATAAGGTTATTGCATACATATAAAGAAAACAGTAGCAAGGAATGTAATAAGGTTATATCTCCCAGGAAAACTTTTCAACACTTGCCTGATAACTAGGCATAAACATGTATCTAGCTAATAATGTAGGTAGCTTCATATACCTATGAGGCATGCCCTATCACAGAGAAGAAAACTCCCTTCTTTTTAGAATTATTGTAATTCATTAAAATCATTAATGTTTCTCATTTTTGCCAAAGCCAGGAAAAAATACAAAATTAGGAACATAAAATCTCAAGTTTGAAAACAACTCTTAAAACACACACAATTAAATCACCTATGCACTGAAAAATGCACTACCAAAAGAGTAAAACCTTGAAGCTAGTTCCAAGTATTTTAGCAAACTGCTCAAGGTAAGAGCACCAGTTCAGGATGGAGCCAGAGTAGCACCTAGTTTTCTGTTTGTTGCTTATACAAAGACCATATGATTCCTGCATGCAATGCTGCCTCTCCAAAGCTCTAGATGGTTAAATATGTTATACCTGCACATTTAAACATGCAGTCTCTAATTTCATATTAATATTTCTTCAGCAATTCTGAAAAGAAGAGAGCTCCTTAATCTAACAAATATTTCCGATTGTTTTATATCATATGCTAGACTCTGAGCAACACTAAAAAAAGTGTTCTTTGTGCTTTGTGTAGTGCTCTAACACATATGACCTTATTTTATCATTGAAGTAAAATAAGGAAAATTATTCCCTTTTTTCCATATAAGGATGTGCAACTGAAAATAGCCGCAACTTGCTTTAAGTTAGTAAGTGGTAGAAGTGGAATCTATTCTTTCTACACCTGCCTGAGCCTTTTAGGTTTCATTGCAATTAGAAGTACTGATGCTCTTCACCTTGCTTTTAGGTCTTCCCCAGTATTTGAAACAAAAGAATATAAACAATATACATAATTATGTTCTCATCTCAGTTCCTTCTCATCTAACTGAGCGTAAAATTAAGTGAACCTACAAGCTGAGAGAGAACAGCCCAATTCTTGAGCTTGGTCCATTATCCAATTTCCATATGCCTCATTCCCGGCTTTAGAGCTAGCACATATGGATAAGAGCTGGATTCCTGGATGGCCTCAAAATGCTGAACTACTAAATCCTACTGCACTCTTTCCTCATGTTGGTCCAGTTCAAATGACTAGGTTTCTGACCTGAATCATCTCTGTCGAGTTACTTGATTAATATAGTCAATATTCTTCTCTGAGTACAAAGTCCTGACTAGAATCCCAGGTTCCTGTTAGTAGTGATACTATTAGCCTGATGCCACAACTACTTCTACTCCACTTTTTCTATTACTAGTATACATTTAATAACAGTAAAGTCCTATTGGTTCTTGCCATTATCCATTTCCATAATACATACCCATAGTATGTATATAGTGCTTTGGTTCCCAACCAAAGCACTATATTCTCTATGCAAATTAAATATAATTTTGCTGCTGCCTAAATTCCCCAAATCTATCATTATTTGTAATCCTCAATACTGGTTCTAGATGCCCCATTGAAAAAGAGAGAATTGACAGTTTTTTATATGATGACAGGTTGCCACAGTCTCTAGACATCATGAGATATTGCCTGACTACCTGAATTTTCTTTGAAGTCATGTGTCCTTAGACATCCAGACCTTTAAGACACTTCTCTACCTCATCAATAACATATGAGAATGTAGCTAAAAACAAACAAAAAGACAGGAGATCTGCAATCTGGAGTTTTCAAGATAAGCCCTAGGCCCGTGGTCGGTAAACTGCGGCTCACGAACCACATGCAGCTCTTTGGCCCCTTGGGTGTGGCTCTTCCACGAAATACCACGGCCTGGGCGAGTCTATTTTGAAGAAGTGGCGTTAGAAGAAGTTGAAGTTTAAAAAATTTGGCTCTCAAAAGAAATTTTGACTGTTGATATTTGGCTCTGGTGACTAATGAGTTTGCCCACCACTGCCCTAGACCAACCTTATTCTCTCCCTCTGCTAAGCTTATCCTCTCTCCACCAGCTCTTTGTCTGAGTGATTACTGTGTGATGGCAACATTGGCTGTGCTGTTGGTACCTTGGTCTCTGCTTCTCTAGACTTGGTTCTGCTACCTTTTTTTTTTTACCTTGTTTGAAACAAGCCCATAGACTACAGGCACTGTGAAGCCAGCTTCAATATTACTTTTCCTCCTTTCATGACCACCAAAAATGGGTGCTGCTACTTTTCATTCATGGTTGGGACTTGTCTACCTCCCAGCTCTATCTGTTCAGAATGGCTAAAAGCTAACCATAACCTGACTTGGTTAGGTATAACACTGTCTGAATCCTTTTTTTATTGTCTGCTAACTAGATTGATGCACTTCCCACATCATACTACACACTATATTTCATTCTTTATTCCTGGACATCATGAAAATTTATGAAAAAAAACAACAAAAACTTATCTGAAATTTAGGTATACTGTATTCATAAATTTGCCCTAATTTTTAGCTTTGCAAGATTGCCAAAGGAAAAAGTTAAAGAAGAAAAACACCTTATTTTTGCCAGGTACACCCAATCAAGATTCTTTCATTTCCCTGAAAGGAGATCACAAAAGTCATTCCACAATATTTTATCTCAGTGACTCTATGATGGATTTGAATAGTAATTACTTACCATTATCCATTCTTTAAAAATTGGTTCTGCATTTGAACAGATCAACATTAAGCTCACTGATTATAAAGCAGTCCTTTTCTTTTGCCCTCCTCCTCTTTATTTTATAAATTGTTTATTATTAGTTGGAGAAATATTCACTAATGTTTCAGCTCTTTTCTGGCTCCTTAAAATTTCAAATACCAGTTATAGAGGTCTGAAAGTCTCACGGGCAAACTCCTTCATTGTTTTGAAATATATTTTATCTGAGCCAGAGAGCTGAACTTATTCAGAGATACTAGTAGAATCTTTCACCCACTTTGAACTTAAATCCCTCTGAACAACATCCAATCTATCCTTTTAGTTCCTGGAGCACTCACAATGACAGAGAAGACAGAGCTGAGTGCTTTTGCCTTCTCTTTGTCATTTATCAACATTCAATCATTAGCTCCAGGAAGCATATCTATTCCTTCTTTCTCTTTTTTGATACAATTTAAAAGCCCCTTACATTTATTATGTTTTCTCTCAGAGTACCTTGCAAAACTCAACAGTCTTGAAGCTTCACCATCATAGTACATTTTCTCCATTGTGGTCATGTCTCATATTCCTTGTTGCCTATATGCTCTTCTTCACAACATCCTTACAGAGTCTTTTATCATTTGATAATTTTTAAATTGTATCTTCTAGTATTTGATTTCCACAAGCATAAAAATGTCATATTTTTAAGCTAAATTATGAATGAGGACATATATTTGAGGAGGGCTGTCTGATTCTGTAAGATAACCCAGAGGAGCACTGACCCCTCAAGACTCAGTTTTTAGTAGGGAGTGTGGGGCAAGGGCCACACTTGAAGAAGGAGAGGAGAGAATGAGGGTTACAGGGAAATGGAACAGCAGCTTCAAATAATATAGCTGTTGAATGAGTCTGGTAGAAGAAAAAACATATGGTAATTATAAAAAAGGTTATAAGGTATATATGTGTGTGTTTATGTGTATCTGTAGGTATAGGTAAACACACATTTATATATTTTAATTATAAATGTATATAAATAAATAATACAACATTTTATAGCTATATCTGTATAGGTAAATTTAGAACAATATCTCTCTCTATATATAAAAGCCTAAGCAACAATTTGACCAGTTGACCATTGGACCAGTAGCTATGATGCACACTGACCACCAGGGGGCAGGTGCTCAACTCACAGGCATGGAAACATGGAACAGATTAATGAATCTCAGAGGGAAGGGGCAAGGGGAGAGGGTGGGAAGAGAGGAACCAAAGATCTCATTTGCATACTAGAGGCCCGGTGCATGGATTCATGCACCAGTTAAGTTCCTTGGCCTGGCTTGCAGGGATCAGATGGAAACTAAACAGATAAATGTAATATATTTAGTGAATATCTTGATACATTGATCTTTATTAACCAAGAAGAAAAATGATCTCCCCTTTCAAATTGTTCAAGTTTTTACATTTATTTTTAAACAAAGAAAGTGTTATTTCCTTGAAATATGAATTGCCAATAAGTAAAATGATATTTTTATTGCTTTCCCATTATTATTAAAATGCTCCTTTTTTATGAAAGTAAACATGGGGGTAAAAAGTTTTATCTTTCATGTTATAAGTTTTGCATTAGATTTTCCTTTGTAATGTGTTCTAAAATTATTAGAGGAGATATTTTGGTAAACACTAGAAACCTATTTTCATTTCATCCCATAAATATATAACTAAATAAGTAAATATTTTATGTATTATATTATCACTATGAATATAAATCAATAGATTATAAATAAAATATCTAAACACTATGATATCATATACATAGGTTTTTTTTGCTTGTATATTTTAGATTTTCTTCTTATCTTGCTATCAGTCATAACTAATGAATACATATAAAACAAAATATTTTGCAGTTCATTCACAGATTATTTTATTTTTAAAAAGAAAGTTTAATACTTAATAGTCATTCTAATATTGATATTGTCTAAAATTTAAACACCTTTTGGTAACAAAATTTTTCTGAGTAAAATCAGAAATTAATATTTTGTGAATTCTTAAAATTGTGTAATCCAATTGTGTGGCTAGAGGTTTAGAGTCACATAAGCATAATTAAAGAAGTATTGGTTTCTGCCACGGGGAAGAACGCTGTTGCCGTTGCCTGGGGTGAATATTTGCATTGACTTAGCCATTATTAAATTCTAGTTGACAGCTACAAACCAAAGTATTGTCTGATTTGGTAAAATTAAAACTGCAGTTTTGGTCATTTTAATGATTATGATATTAGAAATCTACCAATCCTGAAATCAACATTTACTTGCACAGTAAATTTACTGGAAGACTGGAACCTTAAGCTGCTTTGGCAATCATAACTCTCAGGTGGAAATTTGGTCCGTAGGAGTAGTGTGTTCCATTTTTGTTTATTTTTTAAAACATTTTTTGGAAAGTCAAAAAGTCAAATCGTCTTTCTTGTCTTTGAGCTATCTCTTAGCTACCAGTATAAGTTGCTTTGCCACGGTATTTTGAGAGTATACATGAAAATGAAGAAACTTGATTGGCCGTTGTTCAATCTGAGTGGACATTCTTAGCAGAAGTATTATAGATGTTCTTTAATATATGTGAAGAGAAAGTGAAGGTCAGCATATGTGGGGGAGGGAGAGAAAATATAGAACGCTAGAAGCAGAAATCTACAATCTAATGATGATCATCACCACAGTGTACCATTGTTTTAATTTCAGAAAGCAGTTTTTGAGAAAGTACAATTCTCTTCTCTATCAAATTCCATCTAAAGGGGACAGAGAGAAAGCACCAGAACAGTTTCCAAAGTCCTTCTGTGCCCAGAAAGCCGTCTTGCCTCTGTTTCTTGATATCAACTCAAGAAACAGACTGAAGCTGCTCTTTTTTTTTCCCCTCAAACTTTTTCAGTAACGCCAAACTTTTTTGGAAATATGGTTAAAACAAGATGATTATAAAGATATCTAAAAATTCTTTTTTCTCCCCAGTTTTAAGTCTATGCACCCTGGGGTGGAGAGAATCAAGCTCATCACGTTGTTTATCCCAGGTAACTATTAAAAGTGGGGATTTCTAAGTTTCACACCCAACAATTAGCTAGTTTTCTCTTTACTATTGTGAGTATAATTGGATTTGACTGAACTGAATAAATATGAGAGCAGACTATAAGAGGTGGCTGAAAAATTCAATAACATGAATACAATGTAGGCATTGTAAATATATACTTTGTTAACAATAAAAATATGAAGGAAATACAATAATTAAATCCACATTAACATAAATATGCCCATACTTAATCTTTATATTACTGTTTAATATGTATATCTCATGACTGTATATATAATAGTAATTGAAATATTTTCTGTAGTTTTAAAAAAAAATCTTAGCTCATTGTTAACATTGAAGATTTTAATGCATGACTATTGACTGAGGTTATTGACAAAAAGAATGGATGACATAGAAAATTGGTGTGACAGTAAAATATAATTCTAACTGATTTTAAAATATAGTTCAAGCTATTTAAGTCAACCCAAGTTAAAAAAACCAACTGGTTACATCTCAAAGTACTAATTTTCCCTACTATTTAAAGAAAGAGAGAACTACTTTCCTGTATAAAATTTTTTCTAAGTTATCCTTGACATTCCATACCCTGTGTCTAAATTACTTTCATTCCTAATAATTCACTTCATTTTTCAATATGTAAAATTGCTCAAGATGCTTTAATTTTAACTACATCAAAACCAAAGTGCTTCCCTTTTTCTCATCCTTCTGGCTGCAATCTAACTCTTTTTTCTAATTAAGCTTTTAATCTGACTTTTCCTTCATAAACACCATTGAACCTGATTTGTTGCAGTGCGTGAATATCTCATCACTGTTAAGACAAGAAATACATTTTGATCCCACTCTTACCTAATCTCTCTATTAGTTTGAAGCTCACTCTCATTTTTCACACTATTACCTATCATCTGTATTTTCTAGCTGCCACATCAAATTCCTGAATTTTCCTTTCCTTTCCAGAGTTATTTTCTGACTACACAGGTTTAGTTTTTGTTTATTTACCATTGATATTCAAAGTAGTTATAGATATAGTTATATTAATATCTACCATATATATCACTGTTTCTGATTATTGCTCTTGTTCTTTGTTACTTATTTTGTCTTTCACTCATTTTCTGCCTTTTCTATTTTTCACTGGGTATTTTACATGATTTTTTTTTTTACTCTAAGTTTTAATCATTGGTTTTTCCCTCTTTTTGTAGTTTTGTTCTTTTCATCCAGTCTAATTTCAGTTTGCACTTTTATTAGAAGAGCTTCTGTCATTCAAAATTTCAATCACTGATAAACCAGGGATTTTTAAATCTGAAATTCCAAGCAAACCTCTAACTTTATTTCAAGCATTGTATTTCTTTCCCCTTCATGGATATATCTTTATATGATATTTAGTATTTAAGCTTTTGCTTAAAAATGCATCCATAGCCCTATAGCACCTTCTTGGGTAAATCCTCCTTCCATTCTTATGGTCATGTTAATGACAGGTACTCACTTAAGTTCATATTCCTTCCCTCATTATTAGAACATATTAAAAATATGTTTAAGCCTTCCTTGCTCTTAGGTATGGTCATAGGGCTCAGTTCCAACAGATGGAATAGGAGAGGAAACAATATTTTCTACTTATGCAAATGGCTCAATTTATCTCCCATCTATTCTCCTTCATCCATTTTTTTTCTTTCTGCTGAAATAAATCTTGAGACAAACTTGATTGTTATTAATTAAAAATTTGGAAAACATAGGTCAGTTTAGGGACCTGAATGACTATTTTGAAAGAGAGCTGCTGCATATAATTCCATTTTATCAGAAAAGAATAACCTTCTATTTACTTATACCTCTAGTCATTTAAAGGACTCTATAAATTTTATTACCCTAAAACATAGAGTTAGCTAAGCCCAAACTTGGATGTCATTATGGACCTCTGCATCTCTCTGATCTAATTAGTGATATAGATGTAGTTATATATGTCCGTGTGCATACACACATCTGTCTCTCTCTATTTATCCATCCTATTTTCTCTTTAGATCCTCATCATCATTTACTTTGTCTCCATTTAAAAAATTAATTGATTGGGGAGAGTGAGAGAAAGAAAGAGAGAGAGAGGGAGAGAGAAACATTGATTGGTTGCCTCTTACATACACCCCTGACTGGGGATCGAACCAGCCACCTTTTGAGCAACCAACTGAGCAACACTGGCCAGGGATCTATTTCCTTACCTAAATGTTTTTAATGGACTCAAGAGGTCTCCTTTACTATAGCCTCACCCCATTTTATTTTGCATCTCCTATGTATTTAAAATAATATTTTTGTAAATAAATGCTTTATTATTTATCTCATCTACTCAAAATATTTCAATTACTCTCATTAGTTTTTAATTCTTTTAATAGTTATTGGATACTATGATTTATGCATTTCTACTTAGATTGCCACATAAATAAGCATAACCCCTAAATTCAAGAAACTTATTTTAATGACAGAATTAGATATACAAAAATATAAAAATATGAACACTCTCTCCTTATACATAGGATAAAATCCAAAACCCTTGGCATGACATGAAAGGACTTAGTGAAATTCTTAAAGTTATTAAACAGATGTTTTAAGAGCATTTGAGAGGAAAAGCAATGATCATTAGGAGCCAGCATGAGCTCACAAAAAAATAACTTTTGTTTTTATAGAGTTGCTAGACTGGCAAATTAGATGAATTTTATTGCCGAACTTTGTTGATTTCAGCAAAGCTAAATTTATCTTCAGTAATGTTCTTTCATTGACATCCTTAAAAGAATATAGGGCAATATTAATTGGACACAAACTACCAGAATGCCAGTTGATAGATACATAACAATAAAAGGTCTTCAAATGTTTTTTTTACCCAGATTCTCCCACCTGATTCTTTTCAAATTTTATCACTGTTTAAAATTATACTAGAGGTCTGGTACACAAAATTCATGCATGGGGGGGGGGGGGGTTGTCCCTTGGCCCAGCCTGCACCCTCTCCAACCTGGGACCCCTCGAGGGATGTCCAACTGCCCATTTAGGCCCGATCCCTGTAGGGCAGTCAGACATCCCTCTCACAATCCAGGACTGCTGGCTCCCAACTGCTCACCTGCCTGCCTTCCTAATTTCCTAATTACCCCTAACCGCTCTTGCCTGCCAGCCTGATCACCCCCTAACCACTCTCCTGCCAGCCTGTTTGCCCCTAACTGCTCCCCTGCAGGCCTGGTCACCCCTAACTGCCCTCCCTTGCAGGCCTGGTCCCTTCGAACTACCCTCCCCTGCTGGCCATCTTGTGGTGGCCATCTTGTGTCCACATGGGGGCAGGATCTTTGACCACATGGGGGCAGCCATCTTGTGTGTTGGAGTGATGGTCAATCTGCATATTACTCTTTTATTAGATGGGATAGAGGCCTGGTGCACGGGTGGGGGCCAGCTGGTTTGCCCTGAAGGGTGTCCCGGATCAGGGTGGGGATTCCCTTGGGGCATGGGGTGGTCTGGGCAAGGGGCCTGTGGTGGTTTGCAGGCTGGCCACACCCCCCAGTGGCCCAAGTGGAGGCCCTGGTATCTGGGATTTCTTTATCTTCTACAATTGAAACTTTGTAGCCTTGAATAGAGCCAAGCCTCCTGCTTGCTCTGTGGCCACAGTCATTTTTGTTGGGATTTATTTATCTTCTATAATTGAAACTTTGTAGCTTTGAGTGGATGCCTGGGCTCGCCAGGGCAGGTGGAAAGCTTGGCTTCCTCCATCGCCAGGGAAACCCAAGCCTCCTGCTTGCTCCATGGCCACAGCCATCTTGGTTGGGTTAATTTGCATTCTCACTCCTGATTGGCTGGTGGGCCTGGCTTCTGGGTTTAGTGGAGTGGTGGTTAATTTGCATATTACTCCTCTGTTAGATAGGATAAGCAAACTAATACAATTTTAAATTTAAAAAGCTGATTAAAGTGATTAAATAGAAAAGCCCAAATTCAGAAAAATATTTCAGCATACTAGGCTCAAACCAACAAAAGAAGATAAGAGATCTAAAATATAGTTGTTGCAAAACCTCATGCCACACAATTTGCTAGACTAAAGTATAAATTGTCTTTTCAACTTTTTAATGGACTTATAAATTAGTTATTATTTTTGTGCATTCATTTGTGGATGAAGTGTTCCTAATTCCCACAAGTTAGAAATCTTGACATTCACACATGAAAGTAGTAAAAGTAGGTTTGGGACATGGTCTTCTTACTACAAAATATATGCTCCTACCATTACCTAGAACTATATTTCTTTTGTGATTTTACTGAAACATGTTTTAAATTTTGTATTTATGTGATTGTATTCAAATAATTTATGTCAGCAGCAGTGATGCAGAAATGTGATGTAACAACAGCTGTACAAAAATAAAATCACAGTCATTTTTGGTAACTGTAACTTCAAATTGTATGGATCAGAACCCATTAGGAAATTTTCAGTTATGTGTAATTGAAAGCCCAACTCACCCTGGATTAAACTAAAAAAAAAAAATCTATTATCTGAACTAGAATAAAATATCTAAGAAGGACTGTGGCTGGATAGCTCACTTGGATGGAGTGTGGTCTCCTACACCACAAGGTTGAGGGTTCGATTTCCAGTCATGTGATTATATATTTTTAATTGCATGCTCTCAACCAATGAGAATTTGAGCATGGAAATAATATAATCAAAATTATTCAATATTAATATTAAACCAGAATTATTCTGTGGAATGGATTTTGTTAATATGTTTTCTTAATTATTATTGATTTTAGAGAGAGAAGAAGGGAGAAGGAGAGAGATAGAGAGCAACATCGGTGTGAGAGAGAAACATTGATAGGTTGTCTCTAGCATACATCTGGACCAGGATTGAACCTGAAACCTGGGTATGTGTCCTGAATGGCAATCAAACTGGCAAGCTTTTGGTGAATGGGACAAAGCTCGACCAACTGAGACACACTGGCCAGGTTGTGGAATGGATTTTATTGTAGGGACAGCTGGAGCAGTTGTCACTGTGCCATTCAAAGCAGTAGACAATATTGCATGGAACTATTGACCATTTGAATAATGGCTAGCATACATGAGGATCAGATTATTTTGTTTTATTGACTTTAATTAACTTAAATTTGAATAGCCACATGGGGTTAGTGGCTAATATATTGGACACTAAAATCAAGCACCTTTCCGTTATCACAGAAAGTTCTATTGGATATGCTGGTTTGGTAGACATAATAAAAACATGGGAAGCAGTGAAGGGTTGTGATGGAAAGGGAACTAATTTGAATACAGAAATTATTTAAATGAACAGGTTGATGGGCTTTCAAAACTATTGAAAAATTTGGATTTGTTTAAATTAAGGAATGCCCTATATAAGGGTCTCAAATAATGTTTGCAAAGAAAATCTTTAAACTGCACACTTTCATATATTTTATTTTTTAAATGCACTTTAAAACTACTGAGAACAAGGTTAAGATAAAAATAAAAAGCATTTTCATATATGCAATAGCAACAGGTAAATTTAGACCTTTAATAAATAGTAAAATTATTTAATATTTAGTCGGTGTTTATTACATTTGGGCTATTATAGAAGCATTTAATATATTGTTTTATTTAATCCTCATTTGCAATCCTATGTTATAGTATTAATTCAATGTGCAATATTACTATTATTTCCATTTTATAAATGCAGAAACAAAGGCTTAGAACAGTTAATATCAAATGGAAGATTACACAGCTAGATAATGACAAAGCAGGGATTTCAACCCTCATCTAACACCAGCATGCAAATTTCTATGGCTAGGCTGCTTGCAGAGTCTTATCTAACACACTAGTGGCCCCGTGCATGAAATTCGTGCACATTAAAAGGGGATTAATTAGAGGAAATAATTTAATGTTGTTATTTGCCCTTTCTCTATAATATAAGTGTCAGAGATGAAAGAAAATGAGTAAAGTGTATATGAAAACTTTCCTCCTGTCAGTGTCTGGGGCACACCATGGGACCCAGAGTAAAGTCCCTGCCCACCCACATGCACCTCAAAATCTCATGAGACCCAGACCTGGCCGGTCCCACCCTCATCAAGCCCTGCCAGGAAGGGGGCATAGCCTCAGGTCCCCTGCCTGGGCACCAGGACAAGGGGCGTGGTCTGAGTTCCCACTACCCACCACTGGAGATGTACCTTGAAGTCCCCTGTCAAGCCCTGCTGGGTGGGGGGCATGGCTTGAGGTCCCCTGTCAAGCTCAGCCAGGCAGGGGGGCGCAGCCTCAGGCCCCTGGCACAGTGTTGGGGTGGGGGGAGTGGCCTGAAGTACCCTGTCAAGCCCACCTGGTGGGGGGCATGGCCTGAGTTCCCCTGACCCAGCACTGGGGGTGCACCTTGAGGTCCCCTGTCAAGCCCCATGGGGATGGGGGAGGGCGTAACCTCAGGTCCCTGCTGATTGCTCATGAAGGCTCCTTATGGGAACTTGGCCTCAGCTGTGGGTGTATCCATCTTTGTGACAGAGTGATGATCAATTAGAATATTCCCTCTTTATTAGATAGGATTCTTCCTTTAGTAAATGTGAGTGTGAAAGGCAGCTGCCACCCATGAATATGAAGTCTGTGATGAGTTAAGAGACATTTAAAAATTTATAATAAACCTGATATTTCTATTTTTTCTCAACACGTGGTCAAAACACCCACTTGCATTTCACATAGTAAATATTCAGCATGAATTTATTAACGCAAAACTAGTTCTATAATTAATATGAACTATAATTTAAATGGATAGTATTAACATTATATCAATAACTCTATTATGAAATAAGACAGTATTTTAAGTCACATTCTAACAACTTTATTTCTTGTGAGTAAAATCTGAAAACTATGAAGGTTTTGTATCAATACATGTATTATTGCACCTATGCAGTTTGGATTTTTATTTTCAATCTCCTTAGGCTTGTGCCCTTATGCAAGAAATTATTCAAATTTACCTCTATTTCTATGCCAACCCCAGAATGTCCTGCCCATGTTAATACATAATTTGAATTAATAATTTATTATACACTTGCCTTATGAAAAAGAATAAAACATTTTTCAATTACAACAAAATTAAATGATTAGGGCTAAAATGTGTTTCTATTTCCCCTGGCTCTCAGTAATATAAAAAGGGGACACCTTGAAGGAAATTAACCAACTTTTGTTTTCCTTCTCTGCTAGCAAACAGCTTGGTTAGAACAAAAGCTACATGATTTGCACCTCTCAGAATGTCTGTTTCATATGAATCTGATTGTTAAATGGTGTATTTGGTTGACAGGAACTTATATTATTTGGAGATAAAACCAGAGTATGAAAAGCAATTTATGTTCAAGGAAAAGAAGTGAATTAAATATTTGCTGATGTTATTAGAGACATCATTGATACTTTTTTTCCTCAGCATTTCTCTCTGATACTATCCGCCGAAATGGCGCTCATCTTTCCACATCATAACTGAGCTACAAAAACTACTAGTATGTAGGTGAGAAACAGTGTATCAAATTTTCTAGCCAAAAGAATGGACCAGGGTGTTGAAACTCTAGAGGAAGGATGTTTGGAATTGTCAGCAAGAACTTTAAATAGGCAGATCCTTGGAGGGAAGGGTATGTTTTCAGAGAAGGAATAAGGATAAATAAAAAGGGAGGAAGCGTGCATGTGAGTCTCATCCTGAAGATCTAAGTCCTTTGTGTTTTTAGAGATACATTCAAACAAGGCAGAACCAGGTCTAATTTGTCTTATCTTTGCCCAGTATCATACAACTTTGGTAAATTCCAGGATACCTACAGAAATAAACATTTCAACTGGTATTTCTGTTAACTAGTAAAAATTAAAACTATTTTTCCAAATCTGAGAAATAAGCAAGAGTACGTGAACTGACAATTTTTATGATGTTTGAAAATTTCTTGATAGTTGCTTGCGGCTGGGAGAAAAAAAAACAAAATTTTTAACTGACATCTCTACTAATTAGCCCCTACCTGACTGACACTGTTAGGAATGAAATTTTCTTGCTCAATGTGTCTGATCAACAGCCACAGTTACATTGCTTATTATTTGTTGCTTACTACATCTTATTAAAAGGACAGGTTCATTGCTTATTATTTCTGATTATTTATCCACACCTGGCATCCCCAGGCTATGGCTGTAAGTTACCCCAACCTACGTTGTTAACCCATATAACAATACAGTAGGATAATTTTCTGTCCTGCAATGTAAACCGGCAGCACGGACCTATCCTTGTGATCTTGTGCAAGCAATTTACTTCACAGGTCCTTAGGTTCTTTCTCCACAGACTTTTGTTAAATTGTTCACAATTTAATTTTCTTGCTGGTTCTGTTGTTAGTAAAAGTTTTGCACATGCTTAGAATTAATTTATCTAAGACATTGGTTTAATAAGGGATATTCTGTATGGGGCCATGCAGAACAACTACAGGATATTCTCCAGGGGTCATCAGAAGGGGCATTTGCTACAGTTTCAGTAAGGATTTGACAGTAAGCAGAAACCTCCTACAAACTGACCTGCATCTGACAACCTAACCAATGGGCTTGTCCACTTCTGTATATACATTATACAGAACAAGGATTCTCAGATAAAATACAGTATGCCCATTGAAACTGAAATTTCAGATACAAAATTTTCATCTACTTTTCTTAAATTAAAAATGTATTCCTTGTTTATCTGAAATACAAATTTAACTGTCATGCCCTAGTTCACAAATTAGAGAAGAAAGTACCCTGGAAACAGGTTCTACAATTTGCCTAAAAATCTTTAAAAGATGGAAATGACATCATTCAAGGCATGTTCTTGGGGAAAAAAGGTAGGATGAGTACAGCTAGAGCTACTAGAAAAAAAAGAGAGGTACTATAAGGGTAGAAAGAGAACTATAGGGGTTAGAATTGGCTACCTCCTTTTTGGGGAGACTCATCTCTTTATAGAACCTTAAAATACTCAAGCATTGACTCTGCTAACCTGTTCACATCTCACTAGAAAACAACAACAAATAACAATTATCTTTATTAATCTATCTATCTAGATATATAGATATAGATATAGATATATAAAAGCCTAAGTGTCCTTCAGTCCATCCGACTGTTAGCTATGATGTGCACTGAGCACCAGGGGGCCAATGCTCAATGCTGGAGCTGCCCTGATATACACTGGCCATTTAAAAATAAATGGCACCACGGACCTGGCGCCAAGAAACCAACGCTCTGCTTCCCCCAAGTGGGACACAGGCCCTACCACCACCCTGGAGCAACACCCCACCAAATTGCAGCCAATGCTGCAAAGACCCCATGGCACAAAATGTGGCCCACAGCCCAGTCCACCCCAGAAATGGTCACTGTGGGCTCCGGGTAATGACATCACATAGCAATGCCCAGTTTCCTCTCTCTAGTGACTAGCCTCCTTGGAGTTTCTGCAGCCCAGGAACACAACTTGTTTTATAGCCAGGTGGAAACATTTTACACTGTAACAAAATGTCTATGAAGTGTTTGCCATTCCTCATCTCATTTGATCCTCACAGAAGTCCACTTGTAGGTAGATAGGAGATTCAGTGGAATCCTATTTTTTTTCATTAGCTGGTAAATGGAGATTTAGAAAGTGTGGAAACTTGAGCCAACTGAAAAGAAGTAAGAAATGGTGGACCTTGAAAATGACTTCAGGTTTTCTCACTGGTACAGTTAATTTTTTACCCTTTATTCTGCCTGTGTGATCTACAATAATAATCTGCTTTGTATTGATATTTACTGCTATGTTGCTGACAATTACCTGAAAGAGAAGTTGGGGTGCTTCACTGGGCTGGAAAAAGTTTAGCTAAATCAGAAAGCAGGTCTAATTAAGCAGGTTTATTCTAAATATAAAGGCTAAGTTTACTTGCTCATGTGTGATACACATAAAGCTCTCACTGGCGCCAATAGCACACGTGTTTCAATCTGTCATTGTTGATCATGAATTTGGTTGACACTTCTATTATAGAGAAAAGGCGAATAACAATATTAAATTATTTCTTCTAATTAATTTCCTTTCAATGTGCACAAATCTGTGCACCGGGACACTAGTATACTAATAATTGCACATAGAGGCATTTATATAATTTCATATGGAAATAACTTGGGATTCAAATTGCAAGTTTCTTCTCTGATTAACTGGTAAAATAGACCATATTATCTAATCTTTCTAAACTTCACATTTCTTATTTATATCAGTAAGGCAATCCTGCCCACCTAAGGGTTTCAAATTTTCATATAAATTATGTACTTAATTCATTGCTTTAATTATATCAAGCACTTAACACAGTCTACCTAGCATAAGAAGATCTCTACTAATAAAAGCCTAGGTGGTGTCTTGCCCTTGTGTCATCACAAGATGGCTGCCCCATATTGTCACAAGATGGCCACCCCCATGTCATCACAAGATGACCACCCCCATGTCATCACAAGATCAGGGGAGGACAGTTGGGGGCCATCAGGCTAGCAAGGGAGGGCAGTTAGGGGCAAGATCAAGCCAGCAGGGAGGGCAGTTGGGGGCGACTAGGCCATCAGGGGAGCAGTTAGGCATCAATCAGGCTGGCAGGAGAGCAGTTAGGAGCCAGCAGTCCTGGATTGTAAGAGGGGTGTCTGATTGCCATTTTAGGGGATTGGGCCTAAACCAGCAGTCGTACATCCCCCGAGGGGTCCCAGATTGGAGAGGGTGCAGGCTGGGCTGAGGGACACCCCCCCCCAGTGCATGAATTTCATGCACCGTGCCTCTAATATAACTATAAAGTATAAATGAAGTATGTTGGTTATTTTTTTCCTAAACAGATGTTTCTAACCAAACTAGATCTCACCTTACCAAGGTGTTCTTTACTCTGAGGGCAGTGCTCTAGTGCAGAGTAAATAATCAAAACACAGTTTTTGAAGGATAAATGTAGTGAGATAATTCAATTTAACCATACAACTCACTACCCTGTGACAACTTAGAACCAGATTGTATCACCATGCCTCTGATTTTCAGAACTTCACCTTTGGGCCTAGAAAAGTTGCTTCTATGAAGATATATTTTAATTTGCATGCTTTCATTAGAGATTTTTACTTTCTCCTGGTCTTATTGAATTTTATTCATCTATAATGGAAGAAAAATACAAGCCATCTCTTTAGTAAAGTATTAATGTTATTCTTTAACTTTTATTATTTAACTTTTTTTATGAGCATTCATAGCTGTCTAATTTATAAGCTATTGTAAACATGAAATCACTACTTTTCAATTACAAATTAAACAGAAAGTTATTCTTGCCCTAACCAGTTTGACTCAGCAGATAGAGTGTAGGCCTGTGGACTGAAGGGTCCCAGGTTTGATTCTGGTCAAGGGCATGTACCTTGGTTGTGGGCACATCCCCAGTAGGGGGTGTGCAGGAGGCAGATGATTGATGTTTCTAACTCTCTATCCTTCTCCCTTCCTCTATGTAAAAAAATCAATCAAATATATTTTAAAAAAAGGAAATTATTCTGAACCTGGAAAAGCTATTTACTATGATTATATAGTAAATTATACCTAAATTATTGCTAAAACTATTGTGTTTATAGTATAGTTCTAGTTTCCATTATTCATAATTTTAAGGGAAATATTAGTGAAATAAAAAGATTCCTTGACTCCAAATTTTTATATTTAATATTTTTGCCAGAATTTGTGTATATACCAACCATAACTCTGTAGCTAAAAAGGATAAAGAAACTTTCTCTTTCTCAACAACAGAAATCTAAATTAAAGTGACTTCATAATCCAGTCTCTTCACAATAGGAATTGATGATCTATTATTTCATTGGGTTTAAGACCTTTGACAGGAAGATCTGGTAAATCAGAAAATTAAACTGTGTGAATGAGCAAGAACAAATTTTATACAAAAACAAAAAGAGAGAGAAACCCATATTGATTTGGAACAAATGTTTTGATGAAGTCTTAGAAAAAATGAATAGACACTAATCAAACAAAGTATTATTCATGCACTGCATACAATGTAACAAAGAACAGATGTGAATATCTCATGTTAGAGTAATAATGGATAATAAAGTTATTCAATGCCAACTCCCATTTTACCTGATTGTTATTGGTTCTTTGATTGGATTACCAAAGAGAAAAATGCGTTGGTAAAGCACTAAATATATTTTTATTATTGAATTCACCATCAATCTATCATCAAAAATGGTACACCACCAGCCTTTTGAGTTATCTACAAAGGAGCTAAATCAGAATGACACATTGTAAGGAGAAATAAATCTGCAGTTAACAAAGCCTGTCATTAAAAAATTATAATTGTCATAGTACCTGAGCACTTTTTATGTGACTGGTCATGCACCAAATGGTTTGTTTTTATATGCTTGTTTATTATTTCTAAAAATGCTGAGGTAACTATTATTGTCATTTCCACTTTATAGGTTAAAAAAAGCCAGTTTAAACATATTAACTAAATTACTAAGTCTCACATGACTACTCATAGAAGAGGCAGAATTGATATCTATCCATCCGTCTCTCTCTCCAGCACAAAAGATCTATGGTGTGGGCTCTGTCTGGTTCAGTTATTTATTTGTAGAATAAGGTAAATAGTGATGCTTAAATCTGGAAGTTATTAAGGCACCAAATGAGAAATCATTTCAAATATGTGAAAATATCATATCTAATAACATTACATACTCTGTTATTATAAACAGAAAGTTTAGGCACTGGGTTTACTAAAGAAATAAATGTGATTCAAACTCCATAATGCTTACAGTATAATTTGACGATATGTATAATTGAGAATAGACTATGGTATGCAAGTTTTATATAGTTTAAAGGAAGGAGAGACTAAATATGAAGGAGAGTGGGCAGGAAAAACAAGAGAAGACTCAAATAGGTAAGAAAACTAGCATGGTCATTTTTGTGTACCAGGACTAAGCAGAAATATTCTGGAGACTAACTAGCTAGGCTAAATTTTGTGTAATATTCAGTAGTTTTTAAATCTCCATAATCTGATCAGTATTTTATTTTACCAATAAAACAGGTGAAATATAATAGTAGTTATACTGTGCATGGCTATTTATTTATTTATTTATTTATTTATTTATTTTGCCTTTTGTTAATCCTCACCTGAGGATATTTTTCCATTGATTTTTGAAGAGAGTGTGAGGGGAGAGAGATAGGTGAAGAGATAGAGAAACATCTGTGTGCAGGAGACACATTGATTGATTGCCTCCTGCACATGCCCTGAGCAGGGCCAGGGATGAGCCTACAACCTAGGTACACGCCCTTGACTGGAATGGAACCTGGGACCCTTCAGTCCTCAGGGCGATGCTCCATCCACTGAGCCAAATCAGCCAGGTCAGCTTTTTAAAAATTCATTTTACACACCTTTTATAGGATTAAACACTTGTAATTAACTTTCTGTGAAGATATCTGTTCATTATACACTATTAATTTGCCAAGTATTTATTCTTTATTTGTTATAGAAGCTTCTCATGTGTTAGGATATTAGTTCCATGTGATATAAATTACAAATATTTTTAAATTAATATTTATCTTTTGATTATATTGCTTTTGCTCTGAAAATTAAAAACATATCTTTGTTGTTGTTTTTTTCTTCTTTTATGGATTCTGAGGTTGTGTCATGTGGAGAAATTCCGTTTTCCATTTTGAGATATTTTAAAAATATTTTATTTCAGAGTTTATTTCAGGAATTTTGTAATTTTTATATTTATGGATTTGATCTATATAGAATCTTCTCTGGAGAAAAAGTGACATTCATGTATTTGATCTACGGAATTGTTGAAATATCATTCATTACAAAAATGAAACTCCAAGTTTTTCTGTTATTAAATTTCTAAATGTTTTTAGACACATTTACAGATTTCATTTCTACAAAATTCTTAATTTGAACATCAACATTACAGGATTTGAAAAAACATTTTAATTGCATAATATGTGTTATAATATTGTAGAGCTAACCTTTCAGCATGATTCATTTTCAGAAACTTTATGAATACTCTTGCTTGCTTATTTCTCCATATGAACTTTACTCTCAGATATTGCAAATAGAAAACCTCTTATTTTTATTTGAGATCCCTTTAAAGTTATTGATTATGTTAGGAAAAGTTTCAGCTTTATTATATTGAGCCTCCTGGCTTTCAAACAGCAATAGGATAGCTAAGGTCTCTTGATGTTGTCCCTTACAATATCTACATAGAAACTAAGACATAGCAAAAAAACCTTGACATTTTATCCTGATTAGGGAAGCCCTTTGGGTTAGCCTGATTGTGTTACTCTCAGCACTTGATTGAAAAAATCACTTACTTGAGACTGGATTCTGTTAGGGGCTCTAATGGAAGAATGAGATTGGTCCATACAGAGGCTGTGGTAAACCCTCCAGGTGACTGAGTGGAACAGAGAAGAGGGAAGGAGGCTTGGTATCCCCAGTCAATGAGGACTGAAGGGAGACTAAAGTAGGCAGCTGAGAGAAAATGATGTTATTACCTGGAAGCCATTCCTAAAGCCAAGGAACAAATCTAACACCCAGCAGCAGCACTGAATCAGGAGGGAAGCTTAGTAGTGGCTCTGTACGGGCCACACCGCATTTCCTTACACATCTTTCTAACAGTGTGAGTTAAATGTGCACAAGCACACCCGAGCTCAATGGAGTTACTTATTTATTGTTTACTAGAGGCCCGGTGCATGAAATTTGTGCACGGGGATGTGTGTCCCTCAGCCCAACCTGCACCCTCTCCAATCTGGGACCCCTCAAGGGATGTCCGACTGCCCAGTATTGGGCCTAAACGGGCAGTTGGACATCCCTCTCACAATCCAGGACTACTGGCTCCCAACTGCTCGCCTGCCTGCCTTCCTGATTGCCCCTAAATGCTTCTGCCTGCCAGCCTGATCACCCCCTAACCACTCCACTGCCAGCCTGATTGATGCCTAACATCTCCCCTGCCAGCCTGTTTGCCCCTAACTGTGCTCCCCTACAGGCCTGGGACCCCCTAACTGCCCTTCCCTGCAGGTCTGGTCGCCCCCAACTTCCCTCCTCTGCCGGTCTGGTCACCCCTAACTGCCTTCCCCTGCAGCTTGATTGCCCCCAACTGCCCTACCTTGCAGGCCTGGTCCCTCCCAACTACCCTCCCTTGCTGGCCATCTTGTGGTGGCCATCTTGTGTCCACATGGGGGCAGCCATCTTTGACCACATGGTGGCAGCCATCTTGTCTTTTGGAGTGATGGTCAATTTGCATATTATCCTTTTATTAGATAAGATAAGGGCCTGGTGCACAGTGGGGGACAGCTGGTTTGCCTTGAAGGGTGTCCTGGATCAGGGTGGGGCAGCCTGGGTGAGGGGTTTGTGGTGGTTTGCAGGCCAGCCACACCCGCTAGTGACCCAAGCAGAGGCCCTGGTATCTAGGATTTATTTATCTTCTACAATTGAAACTTTGTACCTTTGAGCAGAGGCCAAGGCAGGCCAGGGCTGCAGAAGCTTGGCTTCCTCCATCACCGGGGAAACCCAAGCCTCCTGCTCTCTCCAGCTCCATGGATGTCACCATTTTTGTTGGGATTTATTTATCTTCTATAATTAAAACTTTGTTGCCTTGAGTGGAGTCCATGGCTGGTCAGGGTGTGTGGGAAGCTTGGCTTCCTCCATTGCCAGGGAAACCCAAGCCTCTTGCTCACTCTGTGGCTGCAGCCATCTTGGTTGGGTTAATTTGCATACTCTCTCCTGATTGGCGTGGCTTGTGGGTGTAGCAGAGTGATGGTTAATTTGCATATTATTCTTTTATTAGATAGGATCTCCCCTCTTCTAGAATATGAGTTTTTAGAGTGTGGAAATTTTTCTAGCTTTGTTTCTATTATATCTCCATTAATTAGCATACTACCTAGCATTTATTAGGCATTTAAAATTTTTGAAAAAAAATGCCATGAATATATAATAAATAAATGAATAACAAACTCATAAATAAATGGAGTGATATTCTGCCAAAGAAATTACCTCTGATTATTGCATTCCATTAATTTATATTAGTGAGATGGGCCATGATAAAATAGGAAAACCCCAAGGTCAGATGTGTGAAAAGAAGTGTGTAAGAATTAAAGACAAATATGGAATTATTCTTTTGCTTGAATTGCACTATGTTTATCTATATGTTCTAGGTGAAGCCAAAATTGTTACCTAAGTAAAAATTTTACTTTCAATTTGTTTATATGGCCTTGACCACAGTATTTGCCTGACAGAAAAAAATTAAAGTTTTATGGTCATGTAAGACCTTAACATTTCAATTTTTCTCCACAAAGCAAATCGGAGCAAGCATTAACATTGCTTGTTATCATTGAAAAAAATATGGTCCAGATATAACTTTGTTTTCAGTGGCTAATGCACAGTTTCTTATTCATGTGTTCATTATGAGTGAACTTGACCATTGCAATAGTTTCCATAATCGCTTCCCTACCATTAGAACAATTTTTGATGATATCACCCTCATGTTTCACTTGCTTAATTAGACTACAGTGCATCAATGAGTCATTTTAACTTTCTCCTGTGAAGGCTCCTCATGCCCAGGGCTAACCCCTGTCTCTAAGTTTTATGCTGTTCTTCTTAGCTAAGGCTGTAAGATATTCAAGTACAATTGCTTTGTTAGGCAATTTAAATACATTTTGATTGATAACAAAATATATCTTTACCCATTTCTTTTATACTTTCTGTGTATGGAAGAGATCTGATGTTTCTTTAAATACCTACTATGTGTGAGATGCATGTCACATTCATGGTTTCTTCTAAAATTATGATGTTATTTTCTTTATACTATATTAGTAATTGCTCATTGTAAAAAATTAGGGATGAAAACATTTACAAATTAAAAAACAAAAGTAATCAATATTTTCTCCAAGCTCAGATATAACCATTTTTAATATTTTGATATATAATTACATATAGATACTAGAGGCCCAGCGTGCATGAAATCATGCACAGTTAGGGTCCCTAGGACTAGCCTGGCCTCCGTGGCCCTGCAATGCTACGTGAAGCTCTCTGCCCCAGGACGCTCCATGATGCTCACGGCCCCTCAACTGCTCTACGAGGCTCCCCCCACCCCGCCACTGCTCCGCAAGGCTCCCCCGACCCTGCAACTGCTCTGTGAAACTCCCCCAAGCCGCGAATACTCTGTGAAATTTGCTGCCATTGGTAACTGCTCCGCTAAACTCACCGCACTCAACAGTCCCCAGTCTCATCCATCGCCTCCCCTCACCCCCCCCCCCCCCGCCCATGGCAAGCAGCTTGGGGGTGGGTGCGTTTGGTCATAATGGCATCTAGCTCTTTTATATATTAGGATATTTAACATGCGTACATGATATACATGATTGTGGCGTTTATGTAGTTGTCTACTTGTGAAACATGGAGATTTTCTCATTTTATTAAAATGTTTTTGAAACACCCCATTTAAGGACTGTGTGAGTTCTATTATAAATCTTTTATTTCCTTTCTTGTGGGCATTTAGAATTGCAACTGATAAAATTAAAAGCATGAGTTGAAACAAAGACCATAAAATAACTTTGGAGATATAATCTAGCAGATGTAAACTCATGATTTGAAACTCATATGTTATGTTCAATTTAATTTAAAAACTGATTTTAAAAGTATGGTTTCCTAAGTTGTAAAGAATTGCTTAATAATTCCCCATAATAAAGATAATTGTGAATTAAGTTTTATGTGTTAAGTAACTGATTTCTCATTAACTAGGTTATATTTCATCTTCTGGCATTTTAGACTACACATTAGGATGGTAAATTAAGATGTTTGCAACATAAACATCATTTGTGTTTTCAGTCACGTGTAATACCTGAGACCTGTTGGAGGGCAATATACTTTTCCCTTTCCCCTCAGTGCTGTAAAGTTACATTAAATTGGAGAAAAAAGAAAAAAAAGGCATGCACAATTTTAGATCTGGCTCATACTGCTTGGAAACCAAACTTATAAACTATCAGCTAATTCCACTAGTTTAAGTGGGAGGCAATGTGATTAGTGTGGGCATGAGAAGTGGGTTTAGATGAGAAAATACATGCTAATGGAAAAAAAATAATTTACCAATATGTTAATTCAAGTATGGTCTTGTCCACCTCAAGAAAATTATGTGCTTGTAGCTCAGTCTTAGGGTTATTGGAGATGGGGAGGTGTGGAGCCAAAAATCTATATTTTATATCTGGAATTCTTTAAACTCTTGCTTGAGTTCTTGCTTTATTTGTTTGCTAAATGACACCAGCTACTCTTGGAAAAAGTTAGTATGATAATAGTCATCAAACACAAGAAGGCTTAAGTCAATAGTAGCCCAGAGTTAGGAAGCAGGTGAAACGAAGCTCCTTCATGTCCTGCCCATGGCTGTCTTCAGTGTGCTGCTGATCCACCCAGTGGAAATAAAGGAAGAAGAATAAAAATTAAGAGATCATGCTAATAGAGACATTGCCTATGCTTTCATCCTGTATGAAAGTTTTGTTTTCAGTTTTAGTTTATTTTATTTGGGAGTTGAATTCCTTGAAAAAGAAGAAAGCTAGCAAACATGATGTGGGAAAGTTGTTCTACTGGAGAAGACCACCACAAATTTATTGGTAAAAGTTTAGGGATCTCAAAGGGGTGGGGTCACGTAGTTTATGAGTTTAATTTCTAGGAAACTGTTTTGATGAGTTTAATTTCTAGGAAACTGTTTTGATAGTGGGGTCACGTAGTTTATGAGTTTAATTTCTAGGAAACTGTTTTGATAGTTCTTTGAGACAACTTGGTAAAGCAGAGGGTTAACACCAATATAGAGCTAAGAATCTGTTGATATGTTTTAGAAATATCAGAATGTGACTATCATTTGTATGGTTGTTATGTATGACACTCTCAGGCCAGTATTTCCAAGAGCTTATACTGAGGTAATTATTTGGAAATTCTAAATTGCTCAAGAGTAAGTTATGAGAACAAAACCTTAAATTTGGTAACTATTTTAAAAAGCCAGTTTCATCTCTGTAACAATATTTAAAAGAAAAGTTCCTCTTCATCACTGTTTTCTTTAATGTTTACAAGTGTATAGGGTACTTGAGAAACCTGATGGATGTCAGGAATAATCCAGTTGGTAAAACAAATCCAGAACAAAGACATTACCTTTAAATTATTCTCTTTCTTGGTTTATTAATAAATGTAAAATAACTGCAAATATTAAACAGTTCCATAAATGCTTCACTTTAAGTTAACACATGCAGTAAAACACACCAAGGGTTATATGGCAGCATTTAGGTAAATTTAGTCTTGACAGTGAAGGGTTTTTATTATTATCTATCTATTTATTTATTTACTTATGTGCTATATTTTACTCAGGAAAAAACAGAGGAAATAAAGTGTCAGGCAAAATAGACGATGCTTGATATGACAGATTTAATTAGCTACCATAAACATTATATCAGCACTTTTCAAATATTTTTTATTGACTTTCGAGAGTGAGGAAGGGAGGGGGGGGGAGAGAGAGAGAGAGAGAGAAAACATCAACCTGGGCATGTGTCTTGACAGGGAAATGAACCAGCAACCTTTTGATGCATATGGCTCAACCAACTTAGCCACACCAGCCAGGGCATATTTTATCAGCACTTTTAATCACATGACCTTCAACTGCTCCTCAGGGGACACAGAACAACAAAGAGAAACATCTTCCTTCTAAAATGATAGCTGTCGGTAATTCTTTATATGCACACATTTTGTCGCTTGTAAAAAGTACTACAGGTCCTTAATTTTGTTTTTCTAAGGTGAACAAGTCTTAACTCACATTCCTCATAATTCAGCTTTTGCACCAATAAGCCAAGTGCATTGCAAAGTCAAGAGCATAAGGATTATTCCAAAGCTAGGACTATGAAAGACCACAGAAGAATAGAATGAAGAGTATTGAGTTAAAAGATTAGTATTGATCCTAGATTATCAAAAATCCATCTCAGTATTCTGGTGTCTGTGCTACCTGCAGATGCTCAGATGCTCAAACTATCTTAACCTGCCTATAGATTTATTCTTTCTTAAACACATTTTTTCATTGTACTGAAGCCACAAGTAAAATGTTCAACAGCTCCTTATAACTGAAGTCTAAATGCTATCCCCTTAACATTCTGGCCACTGCTTATCTTGTTACACTTCTTGAAACCTCCCCAATTATGTAAAGTTTCCACTTCAGCCAGACTGCTCTGTTTTGTCTTAGTTTGACTTAAAGCATTACTACCTCCTATCCTTGCTCATAAAACTACTATCAAACACATCTGAGATGCCTAGCTGTGTCTTTGTACACTCCTTATCATTGATATCTTCTCCATGAGAATTATTTTGAACTTGCAACTTCCATAACACTCTGCTCATAGTTAATAATGTTTTGCATACTCCTGACCCATTTCCTTGAGGTTGCAGTGAAGTCCTGCAGCTAACAACTGCTCCTACTGCTTGGTCTTACAAGTACTTCCTTGTTCCTCAATAAATGTTCAGTGGTTACATAATTAGTGATATATTTAGCAAATCTAAATAGTTATATGAATTTTGAAATATGGATAGTGTAAGTAAAGTATAGAATGCATTCTAATTGTCTTTAAATTTGTACTTAATGGAGGTCACCAGAGAGTCCATCAGGAAGAAGTACGAGGTAGGTGCTTCTGCACTGCTTTGTTGGTGGCCTTACCATCTCCCTGTTGCAAGAGTGTATTTGAGCCATGCTGATGACTTATGCCAGAGAGCAAAATCTCAAGAGCTCTCCTACTCTGTGTCTTATTTTTGTAAGACGGTAGCTGGACAACATTCTACACAATAAAGAACTTACCTGATCCTATAAAACCTTTATCATTTCCCATGGTTAGATTCACTGGGCTCAGATTTTCCTGTTCAATAATTCTTTTAGAGATTTAAACTCCAGATAAGTGGATAAAATAATTTAGAGAGAACGAATGCACACTGCAGGTTGAATGTTTTAGAGCTAAATAAACAATTGACATATGGAGGATTCTTTATATGCATACTAGCGTTTTTGAGTATTGGTATATTCTAGGTGCTATGAAAAACTCTTTATAACTATCTTATTTATTCCTAATTTTTTAACAGTGAGAAAATTAAAATTCCAGGATGTTTAACCAACCTGTCCAAAGTCACACAGTCAAATAACAAAGCTCAGATTTCTGCTTCTGCTTTTAAAATAAGATTCTATTTCTCTTGCGTATATACCTAGATGAGATTCAACTGAGTTATATGATATACGTATTTTTAATTATTTTACAAACTTTCATACAATTTTCCAAGTGATTGAACAATTTTACATTCTCATCAGCAATTTATGAGTGCTTCACACCACTACCTTTTGCCAGAACTTGAATATTTTCAGTCATTTAAATTTTTAGCCACTCTAATTTGTATATATTGGTACCTGATTAAGTTTTTAAATTGCATTCTTCTACTAATAAATTATTTTGAGCATATGTTTTGTTGCTATTGATATATCTTCTTCTATGAAGTATCTTCTCAAACCTTTAGATCATTATTATTAGGTGGTTTGTCATATGTGCACACAAAGACATGTGCATGACTATTCAAAGCTATTTTAATTGCAATATCCAAAAACTGGTAAACAACCCAAATGTTCAACAATAGGTGAGTGGATACATAATATATAAGATATGTTCATACAATTATTACTAGACAACAACCAGAAATTACTGGTACATGTAGCAAAATAAGTGAATCTCAATTTGTACTGAGTAAAAGAAACCATACCCAAAGAGAACAGCTTATATGATTCCATCTACTATATAGATGAATTGATTATAGATAGAGAAATAGATGATGATAGATGATGATAGATAGATAGGTAGATAGATAGATAGATAGATAGATAGATAGATAGATAATAGATAGATAGATCCCAGAAAGTGAAAATTACTCAAATGACAAAAAGGAAATCATCATTTGCTTGGTACCATAGTTAGAGGACATCTTGAGGATGATGACTATATTTTGCAGTTTCATTGAAGTGATGATGTCAGAAGGATGTACATTAGTCAAAACACTTTAAATTGTACATTGTAAGTGAGAACAAAATTTATAGCTCATATTCATGGTAGATGGATAGATAGGTGTACAGATAGGTGATAGATACACATACATATATACATACTCAGATACAGATCAAATAAATATGAATCTAGTATTATCCCTTAATATGCTTAATGAGATTAAAGGAAGTGTCTCTATACAGAAATATCTTTACCCTGTTTTTGATCAATTTATTGCTACCTCTTGTTAATCTTTTCATTTCCTGGTCATTTACTGGCTTTCCAATAATCCTCATTAACTAGCATCTGAAAAGTCTCTCTTCATAATTGCTTACATTAAAGATTTTGAGTTTTAGGCAACATTGTTTCTAAAACCATAAAGTATTCATTATTTTCTTCTTTGTGCATAAATGCACAATAAATGGTTTTCTCTGCTAATATGTACACTTCAAATTTTCATTACACCTGAGAAATATCAGGAAATGGATTCTCTTTTTACCATTCATAGTCCCAGAATGAGCAATTATATATACACAATGATTTCCACAGGAAGAGAACAATTTTCAGGTTCAGGATTACCTTGAAAAAAGTCTCTCCTTTCATGCAGTCATCATTGATAAGCAGACAAAGGGATTAAAGTATAAAACACCATCCCACCTGCAGTTCCTGGATCTTTACCATCTCAAGTCCTTTTACAGATACGGTGGCATCATAAAAAGAATATCATCAATGCTGACATGTTTTTAGAATCTAAAGGCAAGAGTTTGCAATAATGGAATCATTGCAATGCTCAAATAACTTCATCTTTGGTCCACCTTCTACTCAATAGGCCAGTTCTTCTCACAAATTGTATTACTTTGCCAGAATCTCCTAAAAACATTATGCAAAATATTAATGCTACATAAGTAACTTAAAGCTAAATAGTGTAGCTGCCACCTCAGTGAGATTCATTTTATAATTATTGTGAACAGAAGAGTACAGATAGCTGCAGCTTTCACATGGTCTTTTTATACTACAGACATATAAACACTTCTCAACATAAAAAATCAGTAAATATTTATTGAATGTATGCACTTTCAGGATAAGCATGAAAATAATTTTATTTAAAATTGTTTGACTACTTTCACAATCAGAAATAGACTATAATATACATGGACACTGGTATTAATGATCAGGTATCACCACAACACTTTCCTCCTTAAACATTTCACTCATGCCTACAAAGTTCTGACACCTGAAGGGGAAATATACACAGGAAGAAATTCAACTGAAACTCAGGGGAAAATCTAGCTCAAGCATGACATTTTGAAAATGAGGGCTCGACTTGCTTCCTAGCTTTAAAAATTAGGCTGGGCAATTTCCACATTTTCACATGTAGCTATGGGTCAGTAAATCAGTTGGAAGACCATTTCTAATAAACTAGGTGCAATGCAAAGATAGAGATTTGCTCAAATTAAACTCAGGTTTTGTTTTTTTTTTTTTAATTCTCTGATCCTAATACTTCAAGTATGTTCATGCCCACTTTTCTAATTAGAAAAATGAAAAGATTCTATGTATTTGTTTTCCCTCTAATAGTCTGGAATATTCTCTTCAGAAATCTATCCCTGTTTTCCTCACCAATTCTCTAAAGATGTTCATATCTCACCCTAGATGGCCTGGCTCAGTAGTTAGCATGTCAGCCTGTGGACTGCAGGGTCCCAGGTTTGATTCTGGTCAAGGGCACATGCCCAGGTTCGGGGCTTGACTGGGTTGGGGGCATGCAGGAGGCAACCAATCTATGATTCTCTCTCATCATTGACGTTTCCATTTCTCTCTCCCTCTTCCTTGTTCTCTGAAATCAATAAAAATATCCTATCTAATAAAAGAATAACATGCAAATTGACTGTCACTGCAACACACAAGATGGCCTCCCCCATGTGGACACAAGATGGCCACACAAGATGGCCGGCACGCCAAAACCGGTTTGGCTCAGTGGATAGAGCATCAGCCTGAGGACTGAAAGGTCTCAGGTTCGATTCTGATCAAGGACATGTACCTGGATTGCGGGCACATTCCCAGTAGGGGGCGTGCAGGAGGCAGCTGATCGATGTTCCTCTCTCATCGATGTTTCTATAACTTTCTATCTCTCTCTCTTCCTCTATGTAAAAAATCAATAAAATATATTAAAAAAAAAAGAGATGGCCAGCAAGGGAGGGCAGTTGTGGGTGATCAGGCCTGGAGGGGAGGGCTGTTGGGGGGAACCAGGTCTGCAAGGGAGGGCAGTTGGGGGGAACCAAGCCATCAGGGGAGAGCAGTTAAGGGTGACCAGACTGGCAGGGGAGGGCAGTTAGAGGCAATTGGGCTGGCAAGCGAGCAGTTAGGCATCAATCAGTCTGGCAGGGGAGTGGTTAGGGGTGATCAGGCTGTCAGGCAGAAGTGGTTAGGGGCAATCAGGCAGGCAGGCAGGTGAGTGGTTGGGAGCCAGCAGTCCTGACTGTGAGAGGGATGTACCAGATTGGATGGGGTGCAGGCTGGGCTGTGGGACACACACTCCCCCACTCTCCCACACCCCCCCCCCCACCCCGTGCATGGATTTCATGCACTGGGCCTCTAGTATTATATAAAAAAAGATATTCATCTCTCCATAAATCAACTGCTCCTCTTTTTAGTTTGTTCCAGACATTTGCCAGTGAGTGTGATAGATAGGTAGGTAGGTAGATGATAGATAGATAGGTAGAGAGATAGATAGATAGATATCTATATCTGGAGGAAAAGAAGAAAAGCTTGTTTTGGATAACTGTCTGATAGACATTTGTTGAATTGTTCTGAAATCTAATCCTAGATAAAGCCAGAATATTTAAAATAGTCTTTTACAATTTTTTTAAAAATCTTGGTGGATTTGTAAAATAGCTTTATTATATTTTCAAAGCAAAAATTATTTCTAAAGAAATATATCAATGATTTTAAATAAAAAAATTAATCTGTGGATTGATTTTCTGAAAATTTAAAAATATATTAGTGGAATGATTTTTTTTATATTTTAGGTTTTTTACAAATTTAGGTTATAGTGGCTAATGTGTCTCTTACAATGTTAAACACCTTTTGTTAAGAATTTTTAATACAATTGTTAAAACTGTTTTCATAAGTTATCTTCAAAGCTTCATCTCATGTCAACAAATTAAAAATTGCCTCCATCTCCAAATGATTTTTCTCTCTAGATCAAAATATTGTAAAATATTTTAATAAAGAAAATATTTTCTCTATGAATGCCGAAGTGCCTACTAAGATCAAATAAAATTCTGAAAAAAAGGATATTCTCAATTTTTTTATATTTTTCATATTGAAATGTATAAATATTTCAGTCCAAATTCTTTTCAAAAGATTGACTGCCTCCATTCAAAATATTTATCTTTTATAAGTCAAGAAAATGCACATAAAATAAGTTGTTTCTACTTATAACAGCTTTATGTTTTCTAAATTTAAATAGTGTAAATTATAGAATTCATCAATATTGTTTCACTTTAGCAAAAAATATAAATATATCTAATGAAAAACATGTTACATCAAAAGATTTCTTCTAGAAGTCAATATATTGCAAATAATAATATAAACTTCAAAACTAAGTTTTAAAATCCATTTGCACTAGCATAACTTAATGTATTGTTTTCCTCTTTTGCTATTATAGGAATAAATTCTAGGGTCTTCCAGTTTGCAATACTTTTTTGTAACTGCAATCCACCAAAATTTCTAAACTGAAGAATTGTGTGCTTCATTTGTTGAACATTTAAAATAAATTATATCTTAAACAAAAACACAGTTAAAATATAAAATATTGTAAATTTTGAAAACAACAGCTTTTATTTGATTGTTGAAATACCACAGATTATTTTTGAATGCTTGCACTAAAGGCAATTCAAAGAAAATTTTCATATATTCCACATATGTCTAAGGCTTAATGTTTATCCTATTAAATGGAAACCTTCTATTAAATGAAGTCTTCATGCATTCAGCAGGCCACCACATGGGTCAAGGTACAACAAACTACCAGGGGCACAAAGTGGAAGACTGAGAAGAGACACTCTCTTTTAATAGAGAGCACATTGCATGATTTTTATGATTGGAAGGTGTTAACCATGTTTTATCTGAAAAGGGTTACAAAAACAAATAGTAATTATCACTTATTGTATTTCAGATTTTATGTTAGAGAATGCTGTTAATTGCACAAGCATCTCCCATAATTTTAGTAGAGTACATGGCAGAAACAAAAGGTAAAAATTGGGGGTGAAATAAACCAATATTATGCTTAGTTTAATGCAACTATTATTAGAATTTCATTACCAAAACAAATAAACAAAACCAACACCAACAACAACTCTGGAACCGTTTAAAATAGACAGGATGTGGTACCAGGACAACGGATATAGGATGAGCCTATCTTAGGCAAACTGATATACACTCACCCTAATTAAACCCACAGCCTAAAATCTTTAATTCAGTTTAGAGTTTATAATGTTTCTTGATAATCTCCTCTTATAAAAAAGACTCAATATAGCCAAATTTCTCCCAACTTCTACATATTAAATCCAAATCTATATGACTTGTATTATGTATTTTGCCTTGTCCACAAACCTCTGTACATTTCATATTTCAATTGATATTGACCATTAACATAATAAGGAAAATTCCTAAGGATACTTCTCAGATTTTACATCAAAGTTTGGAAAATTTGCATACCTTCATATAGAATTCTTGATTGATTATTCAGACATTTTTCATAAATTTATTTGACTCTTATTAGTAGTATAATGCTATTCTGCATATCTAGAGATTATAGAATAAATTCATGTTCTAATAGAACTTATATAAAAGGTTACATTTTAATTAGAGTCAGATACAGCAATTCTCTAAATACTTGAGGGTCCTTCTAGAATGTAATTTCTTCTGGAATTAGGGACAATAAGAATAAGTATATATTAACCCTTGAACTCAGATCTGTGTTCCTAAAAGCCATTTGCTGTTACATTATGCTTTATTCTATGCCGCTGCCTAGGATATTCCAGTGGGAATTCTCTATTCACTTTTCCAAATTTCAACAATACTGTGGATACTTGCTTATATTCTCAGCATCTATATCCCTATTCTTCTGCCAACAGCTCCAATTCCATCTTCAATAAATGTGATCTGGGACAAAGAAAAGGCCCCAGAAGGTATATTGTTCAGTTTTGTGGGTTTGTTTCTTTTTTTCACTTAAAACAAATGAGATAAATAGATAGATGGCAGACAAAGAGATAGGTAGATAGATTTTAAGCCATTTTGCAATAGATTTTATTCACTTGCAACTGTTAAAGTTTTAATAATAAGATGTCAATATGTTATGGAATAATAAATATTTTACCACATGGGCCTTATTTTAATGTAAAGTGACTGTTTTGAGAGAAGAGCAGAATGACAATGTAAAAAATAATAAACTTTGCTTTAATTTACATTTATGATGCTTTAACTCAAATAAAATTTAGCATACCTTATTTGCATTTTGTCCTCGTGTACATTAGTTCCCTCATTGAATAAATAGAAAGAATGGTATTGTTATAAAATACTTCTAAACATTGACATTCAGACACCTAAAGAACAGTTATGACCAATTCAATATTTCCTTATAAATTATGTATTGGCTACCAAGCTGGTGGTTTGATCTATATTTTGGGCATGAGACTGGGAATATGGAAAAATAAGCTGCTGTTTATTTGTTGATTTGTTTTTAATTTTACAATTCAGAGACATTGTACATGAACTTCCCCTACATTCACAACTGCCATCCTGGTAAATAGTTAAGGATTTTGTAGTCACATTTTTCAAATGAGCAGACATTATAAAATTGCAGATGGATTAGCGTGCATGCAAAAAAAGGCGAAGCAGCTGCAGTTCATAGAGATTGTATACAGGAATCTATTTTATAGCCTGAACTACAGCACATCCAGAATTTCTGCTACTATATTGCCTTCATTTCTCAGACCCCTAAGGACTATTAAATAAGATTTTCCTACCTCGACATAAGTAGGATAAACAATCTGGTTCAGATTATTGGGGCTATGCCTAGAGGGGCAGTGGCAACCTTTGCTTATGCCATGGATTATAAATGTATAAATATTCTGTAAAAATTATTCAATGTATAAGATGCATTGATTGAACTAACTTAAAAGTCTAGAGGACCTCTTATGCAAAGCACAGTTTATGGGGAGATTCAGCAATATTGACTGGAAATGTAAAGCATCAGAAATGTAAAAGGAATAAAAGTGGATTTCAGAGAGAACAGTTCTAAAGAAAGGACTGCTTGCCTGTATTTGAAAGCATAGTGGCGTTAAACATCTGCCTTAGATGTGTCTATTGACATTGTCATTGTCTGTCTTACAACATAAGCTCTAAAAGGCACGGACTGTTTCTATAGAGCTTGGCAGGGAGCCACATAGACATGGACATTTAATAAATTCCTTTGATCAGAAGTGTAGAGGGCCCCCTCGGAAAGCACATGGGCTTTCTTTAATTATTGTCAGCTGAACCCAGTGACGTCGGCAAAGCTATGCCCTGGAAACACGCCTTGCCAAAAGGGGAAGGGTGTTGTCAGCTTGATCTTCATTTCAGCCCATGGTGTGGGGAAGTGGGTTTTGATATCTAAATCTAACCTAGCACCAGGACAGCTCAGGGCTTACTCAAGAATTCAAATAATCTCCTTTTGACCTTTAGCTGAAACTTCCTGGTATTTGGGGGTATAAAATAAACATGCTGCATCAGCTCTGGGTCACTGTCTCTCCATCAGAAGAGGGCAGTGGTCCACCTGGCCCATGCTTTTCTTTCTATCTCTGTGTTTTGTCTCTTTCTTTTATTTCTCAATCCCTAGCCGCCTCTACTCAGGAATTGGACCCACTCTCTAGCCTTGCTGGATGTGGAAAAGAGAGAAAATAGTTACTTCTGGTGCCCACGTGGTCTGGCTGAGTACAGAGGCAAGGGATGAGGGGGTCACTCCAAGAAGTGTGCGCACCACAGAATAAGGTAAGGAGCAGGTTGTTGCAAGTTGTATTAGCTAGGTGTAAAACATGGTAATTCAGGGTCTCCAGAAAGAGCTCTCTACTCTCAAATGCTTAAAACTATGCTCAAAGCAAGAAGATATTCTGTTAAGTATAGTCAGATTCTTGATTTCTTAAGTTTTATTAATGAAACGTGCCCCTGGTTTCCCAAAGAGGGAACCATCGACATTCAAATGTGGGAAAAGGTCAGAAAGCAGTTGCGTGACCGATACACAGTAGAAGGTCCAGAGAAGATTCCTATTCCTACTTTAATTCATGATGGCCTTGATCCAGCACAGGAGAGTTTAAGAATGTCTAAGTGGGATGTGGCCACGGCCTTACAGCCTATAGTGGAGGGGTGCGAATCTCTAAGAATACCACCTCCCCCCTCTGCGCCTCCTCCGCCTCCACATGTCGCTCCTGCGACCACAGTCAAAAGCCCACCTGATAAAGATTTATCTTGTAATTATGAGCAGGAGCTAGAGTTTGAGGCAGAGTGGGACAAGCATCACTGTGAGCAGAATAAGAAAGGTTTTGCTCACAGCTGCCCAGCCTTTATGGCTGGATGCAAGCACTTGGCAAAGTTACTTCATATTTCATTTTGTTGGAGGCTCAAAACACTTGTATTAGGCTGAACCAAGTAGAAAGGATTAAAGGAATTTCTCAGCAACTGCCAATGATTCTTTATCTTAAAAAATCATTTTTCCTTAAAAAATAAAAATTTTAAATAATAATGAAAATAAAAACAGTAGAAGCCAGACCATCACTGAATTTTCCCCCGAAGCAGGAAGGAAGTGGGGGAAGGGAGACAAGTGGTCATCCAATATGGACGCCCACTCCCCGAGAAAGCCATTTTAAAAGGTCTCATGTTCGCCATGCTTAAAGATGGCAGATTTGACCTGAGAAAAAATAAAAGTGAAGCTTCTGAGCCAGGCCTGTCGGCTGGAAACTTAAAAACTTTGAAGTTTTCTAAATCAAATGATAAAAACATATATTTAAATATATTGAAATTATATAATACTGAAATGTTGATCTGAGTATGCCTCCTATGAAGTCTAGAGGATATAATTTAATTTATTAATTGAATATCCCTTGTATTTTATTTGAAATGTATCTTTAAAAATGTAAAAGTATTATTGATTTGAGAAATGCTAAGTATTTAATTTGCTACTTAAAATTTGAAGCTCTGAAAGTTTAAGGTTCAGATTCAATTGGGAGAAATTATATAATTGTGGTAACTAAATGCCTAGAGTATAGCAATTTATTTTTGAGAAAATAATTTTTGCGTTTTCTCTGATAATTGAGAATTCAAAATATGTTACTTATTGGTCTAATTAAAAAAGAGAATTAATTCTGTGAACCAGTTTAAATGTAGTTGATATTCTTTAAGATAATTTAAGTATATAATCTTTAAATCATATATATATAAAATCTTTCCAAGTTATTTTAAGACTTTGAGAATAACTTTCAGACATTTCATGGGCCCTGAAATGTTTTCAAAAGTCTGTTCTCTCCTAAAAGAAATATTTTTTAATTAAACCGATTGATACTTGAAATCTCATGGAAAGCTTTATCAAATATAAATTAATCAATATATTTTACTTATATACATATATTAAATGTTATGAAGGTTTTGGCTTGTAAGGAAGGCAAAATATTTCTTAAAATCTAATAGTAAAATTTAAAGATGGAATTTAAAGTAACAAAAAGCCCATAGCCGCCTGCATTTTAAATAGATTGGTTGTGGGGCAGCATTTGTGCTTTGTAAATCAGACCTATAAGTTTACTAAATTTGCTTGCTTTGCTTTTTTAATAAAAATGCCTACTTAAATTACTTTATAAATTAGCTTTTTAAAATATAATCAAGGTCTCATATAAATTAAGTTACATGAGAAGCCAATGTTTTTATAAACAATTAAATTCTAATAAAGCCACCAGAAACAGCTAGTGAAATTTCTGTTTGTCTACGATATAATTTTGACTGTCTATCTTTTAGTGACTTTGGTTTGCTTTTCCCTTGTTTATTAAGAAGAAGCAAACCATCTTTTCTTTGAGAGAACAGTTTAGAAGCCACCATGAGGACTGCCTGGCTTGGCAGCTGCCATGTTGGCCTCATGGCTTGCTGCTCCCATGGGGGCTGCAATCTTGAAACAGCAAAGGCTAACCCCTTCATTTAAATAAGCCAATGTCTTTATAAGCAATTTGATTAAGTCTTCTAAGCAAGTTACTGAGACCTCCCATAATCCCTCTGTATGTGCAAATAAACCTAAGGGGATACTCTTTAAAAATAAAATTCTAGCTTAATAAAAAGGAGAAATTTAAAAATTTTGAAATCTTTTTTACTGATATTTACAGTGTAAACTAAGATTGTTGTTAAATTATTAAATCTGACAGTAAATTATTAGTCAACTTTAACGTAAAAGTGCTTGTGATATGGCTACTCGGACATATGACCAAGTACTTATTGTTGGTGTAAAGTAAGACAAAGGTTCTTAAGTGAAACTCTCTGTAGCCTGAGAATTATTCTGGAAGGAAATAAAGAGATTTCCTTCAAATTTTGTAAGGATTGTAATTGAAAGTCAATATATTTGGCCTCATAAACTGTAGTAAATAATTTGTGTTTTTGCCTCCCTGATAAAGTTTATGTTAAAGTTATTTAAAGACTAATTGTAGAAGTTTACAAGTGAAGTTAAAAAATAAACCTTATTTCAAATTATTTAAAATTGGCTACTTGAAATAAGAGAATATTCAAAAATTTAATTGTACTGGACAAAATGCCTGTTTCTGAATTATTAACTAAAATTTTTATTGATAGTTCATCTCATAGTAAAATTGCCTAACATGCAATGAATCCATAGCAGTCATATTTCTGTGCAAAAATTAAAATTACCTCAGGCATTAACCATTTTTACAAACGGATCCAGTTCTGGAAAGGCTGGATCTACTGCAGCAGGGGAGCAAAGATCCTTCCAACCCCTTATATTTCAGTAGAAATACAAGCTCTTATTTATGCCTTAACAGATTTTGCTATGGAGCCCATCAACCTATAGTGGTAGTGCTTATGTGGTAAATATGGCCAAAATTATTGAAACAGCTACTATAGGGCACACTAATTCAGAGGAACTTTTTCATTTATTTTCCGCCTTCAAAATGTTATTTGAGATCGATAATTTCCATGTTTTATTGGAAGCAATGTCTTCAGTGTGTTATCCACCTCCCTGTGCCAACTTTAGAGGTAAATCCCTGAGGATTTAAACCTAATCAAATCTGGCAAAATGGATGTCACTCAATAGTGGAAAGAGCCAATCGTACTCTTAAAATGCAATTACTAAAACAGAAAAAGGAAGACGGATGTTACGTATCACCTCAAAACAAACTCAGTCATGCTCTTTATACTTAAATTTTTTGAATTGTGATGCAGAGGATTGTACAGCAACCGAAAGGCATCAGGCCTCCTGTACAATAGCCTCCACTGAGTTAGCTAGGTGGAAGGAAGCACAAACCAGACAAGAGTTTTAGTAGTTTCAGTAATAATGTGGGGAAGAGGCTGTGTTTTGTATCTTTCCAGAAGGAGCAGTGCAGTCAATGTGGGTGACAGAGCGTTACATCCATCACCACAATGGACCCAGAGAAGCTTCTTGTCCGTTCACTCAAAAGGACTGAGAGTTGCCCCAGTGACAGCAAAGTGGAAGAAGAAGAAAAGTGAAGGCTACGCAAGGGACTGAGGTGCCAATATGGGGTCAACTGAAGAAGCTGACCACCGATGCTCAGCAAGTGGTGAAAGAACAGGGGGTTCAGGTAACCCCCTCCAACCTTTTTCTTGCGCTATGATGGCACATGTCAGCTGCCAGGTAAGTATGGCTGCAGCAGAAACTTTCTGGATTTATGTTCCAGATCCCCCTATGATCAATCCAGTCACCTGGACCGGAGAATCAGTGCCAGTGTTTGCTAACAACACTAATATGGTCGGGGGTAGCTCCGACAAGCATATAACTCCTTCTTCCCAAGGTGATTATACTTACAATGGCTTTAGTGGGGAGCTCCCTATTTGTTTATCAAAATGGGGAACTTCAGGATGTTTTCAGCTTGGCCAAGAAAATAAGACGTCCTATGGAGGCACAAACATTGCTAACATTGAAGGCCCCTGGGATATGAGAAAATATGTTCAGACAGTTACCAAACTAGGATTTTCTAAGGCCACCGATGGCTGTCTGATAAGCATCCCCCGCTCCCCTCCTGCCCTAATAGCACCACTACTGAGTTGGGAGCATTTCCTCAATGGCAAGATTGCACCAATCCTGTACCAGTGAGACATAATATTTCTGGCTCTGACTTGTATGTATTGGATTGGTCCCATGGGCTTGATGCTAAATGTCCCTATCACGAGCCTATGTCACCAGGAGGTTTTGTAGGTAATGCCCTAACCACGAAAACAGGAAATTTACAGAAAGACCTGTGGCATTTAGCCGCTGCTCCTGACTTTCTTAATTTTACTGGCTCTTCCTTAGCTAATACTAAAGGAGCATGCACATAGAGCCCTTGCTATGGTTTACGAGCCTGTGTCCAGCCCCCATAAGTATTGGTGACTGGAAATGTGAATATCACCAGATTGGACACCAATTGCTGTCCAATGCCATTACTGTAACCTTACCAGCTGTGTTTCCAGGCATAACCCGAATGAAGATATATTAATTTTAAAGCAGCCTTCTTTTATTATGCTTCCTACCAACATAACAGGAAAATGGTATCACAATGCAGGCCTCCAGGCATTGCAGGAATTACACAATCAGCTGTCCTGAGAAAAGCGTGCTTTGGGACTTAGGATTTTGGCATTGTTACCCTAGTTACTGTTATTGTATCTGCTGTGACTGCTTCTCTTGCTTTGACACAAAGCATCCAGAACGCAAAGTTTGTTAATGAATTGGCTCAGAACACCTCAACTACATTTCATGATCAAGAAGATATAGACAAAAGGCTAGAAACAAAGGTAAATGCTTTTGAAGCTGTAGTGATAGGACTAGGTAATCAATTAGAAAGTATCAAGATTAGACAGCAGCTGCAATGCCATGATGCTTTTACATATATTTGTGTGACTTCAGCCCACTAAACAGTTCTCTATGGGACTGGAATAAAATCAAGATGCACCTACAGGGAATATGGCATCATAATAATATCAGTATAGACTTAGTGCAGCTACACAAACATGTGCAAGCCATTCAGAATAGTCATGATGAAATTATATCTCCGGCAAAACTGGCAAAAGAATTGCTGGATGATTTAAAGGAATTTTATCCATGGAATATGTTAAAAAACACCACCTGGTACCTAATTGGATTCCTTTGTGTACTACTAATCTTTTCCTGCTTTTTTTTCAGTCATCAGCAAGCTCCTGCAATCTCAAGTCCGAAGGCTCCAACTAGATGTTCACAACCTACATTTAACAATGTAAAATGGGGGACAGAAGAAAAGCAAAGGAGAATAATGGGGAGAAAGAAGACTACATAAGAACAAGGGAAAGGAAAAATGTTCACATTAGTAAGCTCAAAGGAATGAAAAATATACTATTTTTTTATTCTTTATGAGCTCATATTCAACTGATCCTGAAATATTCTTTATTTTATATAAACAAATGACATAGGGAATGACTATGTGTTAAAAATTGTTTTTCATCTTCCTAAGAACTGTGTGGATCCAAAATTAATAATGAAAGGGAGCTTTCAGCTCCTTCCATTTGACCCTGAGAGTATTGGGGTGGCTCTGTGTATTAGAAGATGTCTTTGATGGATTCTTCATTTTCAGTAACACCATATCAATTTTGGCTCAATAACAAGTTCAACATATAATATTTAGCAGCCAAAACTGAATGACCTGTACTCTAGATTTTTGTCATGGTATACTAGTATAAAATCAAACTCACTATTGACCACTATAAAAAGTCTATTTCTCTTCATATCATGTCACCCATGTGTTTCTTCAGCCCATCAGGTAGTGGTACACCTGAAGTCTATTGTATAAGTGCCCTGTAGAACTATATCATTGTTAAATTGTGATTTGGTGTAATTCCATTAGTTTATACTGAGTGACTTTATACAAAATAGCCCTCTGCAATTCAAAGCTGTGTTAACCAGATGTGGCTGAGAATTATTTTTATTAGGTTACAGTGTCCTCTCTGGGAAGAACTTGGGGAAAATTAATTTGTTTTTATATTACAGACATTATAAATCATGCACTTAACCTATTTTCTCTTCTAATTGTCTGCTATTGAAGTTAGAGACAAAATGTTTTGTGTTAGAGACAAAACATTTTGTGTTTCAGCCTCATTTCTAGATTTATTGGTACCTCTGTGTTGGTGAAAATATTTGCATCATGTTTCTACTTTATTTTGCTGGAGTTTTGCTATTTTATGAACCTTCTTAGTGTTCTCTAGAATAATAAAGGACATAATTAAATAACACAATATAAATAGTTTTAACAACAAATATAGGTATATTCCAAATATAACAAAGTTAACAAAGTCCTTGGAAAACTGAACTTATAAAATATATAGTAAATGCTGATCAAAGGGGTGTGTGTGTGTGTGTGTGTGTGTGTGTTTTGGAAAGTACAGTAGCATAGTTTAAAAAATTAAATTGAGGCCCTGGCAGCATGGCTCAGTGGTTGAATGTCGACTTCTGAACCAGGAGGTCATGGTTTGATTCCCAAGTCAGGACACATTCCCAGTGAGGGAGTGGGGGTGCAGCCGATTAATGATCCTCTCTCATTATTGATGTTTCTATCTCTTTCTCCCTCTCCCTTCCTCCTGAAATCAATAAAAATGTATTTAAACAATAAAAATTAAATTGAGAATATAATACCAAAATCACTGAAGGTTATGAGATGTATCATTAACAAAATTATACTTAGCATATATTGGGTGCTTACTTTGTGGCTGAAATTGAGCTAGTCAGACCTCAATCATTTGTAGTTGAGAAACTGATGGTCAAAAAATGAATTGATTTTACTTTGGTTATATAAAAATATGTAATAGAACTGAAACTTTTGCCCAGGTCTTCCTCACTCCAAATAGAGAATCTATTTAAAAAGCTCATGGGAAGACTTTTAGCATAATGTTTAAGTTATGTGTTTCTTTTTAAAAAATATATATTTTATTGATTTTTTCACAGAAAGGAAGGGATAAGGATAGAAAATTAGAAACATCAGTCAGCTGCCTCCTGCACACTCCCTACTGAGGGTGTGCCCACAACCAAGGTACATGCCCTTGACGGGAATCGAACCTGGGACCCTTCAGTCTGCAGGCTGACTCTCTATCCACTGAGCCAAACTGGTTAGGGCAGTTATTTGTTTCTTTAGTTAAAGCAGGAGATAGAAAACAACAGCTCATACCTTAGAGCTTATCAGCTTATCCTTTTATCTATGGGAATCCCAATAGCAGGAAGTTGTTGCCAAATGGTTAATCAAACCTCAAATGCATCAAAATTACTAAATCCATAGAAAGATACCTTGAACTGGTGGTACCACATCTTATATACATTCCAAGAGACATTAAGAACAAATGTGACACACGAGTGTTTAGAGGAAATGGTAAGCAAGTATTTCATATGAAACACACTGCAAAATAATAGTCTATATTTACTTATCAAAGAAAAATACTGAATCATTTATTATAATATTATATTGTGTAATTAGCATCCATAACACCTAGTGATATACTGCAATGAAAATTACTTTGATCCTGAATCTATGGTAGGTTGGATGGTTCTGCTGTTCTGAACTGGTCTTGATTAAGTCTCTCATGTGTCTGGGTTCAGCTGTGGATTGACAAGGCAGCACTGCTCATTTTCACTGGGATTTTTCCTATATCTTGCACCTCAATGAGGTTAACTGGGCTGACTATCGTGGTCCATGTGTCTAATCTTTAGAAAGGCCAGGCATGTTATCCTGGTGAAGGCACAGGAACAAGAGCCAAAATGAAAGCATGTAAGATTACTTAAGATGTAAGCTTAGAACTGGCATAGTTTAATTTTTGCTACATTCTATTGACTAAAGAGAATCACAAGGCTATCTCAAATACAGAGAGAGTACAACAAGTGGTTCAAGTTCTTGATGTCAGATACAATAAAATCACATTGTGATGGACATGGATGCAGGGATTAGTGAAGGACCCAGGCAGTTTTGAAAACACAAATACTAATACTAATATTTTTATTCTGTTATTTCCATGTATTTTTCACAACCATTAGAACTTCTTCAGTTCTCCATTTTATTTCTTTTGTACTTCCCTTCTCTAAATTGTTACCACGTAGCATTCATGTGCAGCTCTAGCTTGTCTGAATCCCACATTCAATCCTTTCAGCACAGCCAACTATGATGCCTCAAGAAAACTAATCATTTTGATTGTAACTCCACAATTCTCCTCATACCAATGCTAATACTAGGCAACTTCCAACATTTTGTCTCCTGTACCCAATTAAGAAACAAAGAGTTTCTGCAACAAAATCTTAAACAAAACTAAATAGATCTAATGCCATTTATAATACTCAGTTCTGTATTCCTTTATTCGCCTTTTTTGATAACACCATTGTTTATTTCCAAATTATTTCTTCCAGTTCTTTTATACGCATTACTAGTGGCCTGGGCATGAAATTCATGCATGGGGGGCGGGGGGGAGGGGGGACTGGTGTCCTTCAGCCTGCACTCTCTCCAATCTGGGACCCCTCGAAGGATGTCCTACTGCCAGTTTGCAGGGATCAGGCAGTCGGACATCCCTCTCACAATCCAGGACTGCTGGATCCTAACCGCTCACCTGCCTTCCTGCCTGATTGCCCCTAACCACTTTGCCTGCCAGCCTGCTTTCCCCAAACTGCCTCCCTGCCAGTGTGCTCGCCCCTAACTGCCCCCCAGCTTGCCTGCTCGCCCCCAACTGCCTCCCCTGCTGCCCTGCTCGCCCCCACCCTCCCTCCCCACTGGCCTGCTCACCCCCAACTTCCCCCTTGCAAACTCCAAACTGCCCCCCGCCCGCTGTCCTGATCATCCACAACTGACCCTTCCTGCCAGCCTGATCATCCCCAAAGCCCCCCCCCCCCCCCAAGTGGCCTGATCACCTACAACTGCCATCCCATCCTGGCCTGATCACCCACAAGTGCCTTCCCCACTTGGCCTCTAACTGCCTCTACCTATCCCTGACACCAGGGTTTTGTCCAAAAGAACATCTGGAAGATCTCCTGGAAGGTGCCCCAGTCTAATTAGCATACTACCCTTTTATTAGTATTCATAGAGGCCTGGTGCAAGGGTGGGGGCTGACTGGTTTGTCCTGAAGGGTGTTCCAGATCGGGGGGTTTCCCTTGGGACATGGGGTGGCCTGGGCGAGGGGCCTGTGGTGGTTTGCAGGCCAGCCATGCCCCCACGGAGTAAGAGTCCCCTCTGGGGGGCATGGCCAGCCTGGGTGAGGGGCTGAGGGCTGTTTTCAGGCTGGCCACAGCCCCTTCAGGGTGGGGGGTCCCGCTGGGGTGCCTGGCCAGCCTGGGTGAGGGACTGAAGGCTGTTTTCAGGCTGGCCACACCCTCTTCAGGGTGAGGGGTCCTGCTGGGGTGCCTGGTAGCCTGGGTGAGGGGTTGATGGCTATTTTCAGGCTTGCCATGCCCCCCAGCAACCCAGGCCCCTAGCACCTCCTTGAGTGGAGGCCAGGGTGGGCTGGAAGCCTGAGGTTGCCCCCAGTGACCAAGGGCCCCAGCCACTCCTTGAGCGGAGGCCAGGGTGGGTGGGAAACTTGGCTTCCTCCATCGCCTGGGGCAACCCAAGCCTCCTGCTTGCTCCAGCTCTGTGCCTTCTTCCATCTTTGTTGGGTTAATTTGCATACAAGCTCCTGATTGGCTGGTGGGCATAGCGGAGGGACAGTCAAATTTCATGTTTCTCTTTTATTAGTGTAGATGCTAAAAAATAGGCCAAATGTTCTAATTTACTGAGAAGACTAGTAAGGAATATGAGTTCTAGTCTCAGTTTATAGCTGTCACCATTTCCTCTAAACTCTAAATGTTTCCCCTCTCCCATTATTTCTATTTTAGAAAAAGAGGTGTTTTTTTATTCCTAATGAAGGCTAATATCTATTTAATTTTCTACTATTGCACATTCTGGGGCTTACATCATTATTTATTTTCTCTTTCCAGAAACCTTACTGAGACCTCTCCTATCTCCATTCGAATATGTTCAGATGTCTCTTATATTAAAAACAAAAAAACAAAAACAAAAACCTTTCTTATCAGGATTGTCTGATATATTTTTCCCTTGCTTTTTCTATTTAGTTAAAGTAATCATTTGCATTCTCTAGATGTAAATGTACTACCACTACATTTCTTAGTCTCTTACTATGTGCTTCTTCTTCTACCTCCAAAGTGAGAACTGCACCTTCAGTGAAAATGATCTGTAACTTGCTGATGGCTTATTAAGCACAATTACTTGTTCTCTATATTCTTTATCCTTGACATTTTTTGAAACCATCAATTTTCTCCTACTCTGAAAAATTCATACCTTCTTTCATTTTGCAATTTTGCTTTCTTGATTTTTTCTCATTCTTTTTCACTAGTTCTTCTGCTTTATTCTCCATTCAATCAATAAATGTAGTAATATTTATTAAGCACCTACTTTATACCAGAGACTGCACTTTATGTTTTATATGCACTTCCTTTGACCTCATACAAATCCTACAAAAGGCTTGAGATTAGTGTTTTCATATTGCACATGAAAATATTTGATACACAGGTTAATTAACTTGGCTAAGGTTGCAGAGGTATGACATGGTAGATGTTGGATTTAAATTGTCTATATTCAAATACATTCATTTTAATTACTGCTATGTTTGTCCAATAAATAATGTTCTATATATTTTCCTCAAATATGCATATCACTCTGACCTCTCAATTGTCTTTCAGTCTTCTAAGGTCACCTTTAGTTAACTATAGCTCATTTGTGGCTCACCTGTTTTCTAAGTCCTATATCCTACCGTCCTCTAGTCACATATCCCCTGTCAAACTGAGAAAGAAAGAGACAAGCTAAAATTTGTTGAATGCCACACATTTTTTTATCATTCTCAAAAATAGTAAGTTACCACTTATTTATTTTGTGTCTATAAGACACTGTGACAAGCATCATCCAAACAGTATCTTAGTTAACCTTATAAAATGTTGAAAATAAAAATACCTAATAGCACTGGACTTAAATTAACACATCAGTAGTACATAAAAAGTAAAAATAAAATAAAAGGTATCTCTGTCCACAATGTTTCATCTTATGCCTGATTTACTTCATTAATTTCCTTAGTTGGCCCTGAAGCATTTGAATTTGCAACCCTGACTTAGCAAATAAGAACTCTCATTTGATCTCTTGTTCCACTACATTTCTTCTGCCTGAATTCATTCTCTCAAATATCTTGGTTTTGATGTTTTAGTGCAACTTGAAAAAAACTAACAAACAAATATAAGAATTTACTGATTTGTTTCTGAAAATTCAGTAGTGAGGTAGGCTCATACATTTTTTTTTATCCTTTGGCTCTAGTTCTTTAAGTTTTTGGAGGCTCTGCCTTCCAGGTGTGTCAGTATCCACTAGTGCTACACTGGCTTCACAAATAGCCACAAAAATTAATCAACCACAAGTATATTCTTCACCATTCACAGCCAGGGAGGAGGACATTCCCTCTCCCCTTTCCATCACATTGTATTTTGAGTTACACCTGTGCTGAACAACCCTGGTGCCCTTGGGCATCATTAACTGATTTACTGATTACTTGCCATTTACTGATTGACTTGGGTCTAGGTTCCTTGAATCAATTATTGTTTCAAGACAGCTAAATTTATTCTGACTCCTAGACAAATCAGGTTCACCCATGGAGACTATAACAAGTTAAAACCTTGTAATCTTTGCACAATGCATGAGAGTATAATATAAGATGTAATATATGATGCTATTTTCTTTACTTCCTGCAAGGGTGAAACTCCAGCTTTCACACAGATTCACAACCTGAGATTACTTAGCAGAGTGTTAAATATAGTAAGTGTTCAACACATATTTGTGAACAAACATTGAGTAGCCTTACATTCTGGAAAGCAAAGAAATTTGAAGTTAATGGATTTAATAAGTTCTACCAAAGCAAGCACAATTTAAGGTATGGATACTTTGTATATCCAAAGCTTATAAGTTAATTCTACATTTATTCCTTAAAAAATACATATATTCCTGTATCATATAGAGGTATACTTTTGAATTTCCAAGAGAGATTAAATTTTCTCTTTCCATTCAAACTTTTATAAATAAAAAGCCATATTTTTTTCTAAATTATATTTTTCCTAAGGAGGCATCAAGAATTCTATTAATGAAAGTATCTTACCTAATAATAGACAAACATATAAATTGACTGAACCTCCACTACGCCCATAGTCAATCAGAGTGAGTATGCAAATTAACCCAACAAAGATGGCAGTTAATTTGCATAGATAGGCACCCAGTGCCTGGGTCCCAGGAACATCCTGGCACCCAGGTCACTCTGAGGTAAGCCTCATGTGGGCCCTGAGCAGCCTGGGAAGGACCAAGCCTGCAATCAGAGCCGAAGGGGCAGGGGCAGAGCCAGCGATCAGAGGGATCTGGGGAGCCCCTGCCCAGGCCTAAAGCTTCGGCCAGAGGCTTTAGACCTGGGCAGAGGTAGAGCTGGTGATCAGAGGTTGCTGGGGGTCTCCTGCCCAGGCCCCGAGGCTTTAGGCCTGGGCAGGGTTGGAGCTGGTGATCAGAGGGAGCTGGGGGTCCCCTGCCCAGGCGTAAAGCTTCAGCCATAGGCTTTAGGCCTGGGCAGGGCCCAGCCAGCGATTGGTGTGAACTACAGAGGAAACACCTTTTCTGACTGTTCATTGGCTAAGCTTCCTGTATGCCACTGGTAATATTCTTAGTAATGTAGGTAATAAGAATCCAAAAAGGTGATCTAAGGTTTTTCCACCTCACTCCTGGAGAAAAAAAACGAAGGTCGGCTGCTGGAGGGCTAAGAAATGTCATATCCTGCCCTAGCCGGTTTGGCTCAATAGATAATGCCTCGGGCTGCTGACCACAGGATCTGGGTTCAATTCTGATCAAGGGCATGTACCTACATTGCAGGCTCCTCCCCGGCCGGGGCCCAGGTCAGGGCTCATGCAGGAGGCAACCAATCAAAGTGTTCCTCTCACTTTGATGTTTCTCTCTGTCTTTCCCTTTCTCTTCCACATTCTCTAAAAGTCAATGGAAACATATCCTCAGGTTAGTATTAAAAAAAAAAAAAAAAAAAGAAATGTCATATCTTATGAAAGACACATCTTGAAAATGCCTAAAGAAAGTTGACATTTTTTCATGGTGAAGGGACTGGAGTCTGTGTGGATGAAAACACCTTGGTGGCTGTGGTGACTGGCAGTGGCTGCAGCAGCAGGATGATGGGGCTGGTGTCTTCCCCTGAGCAGCCTGGTCACTTCCTGCAGAGGGAGGCCAGACTGTGGCTTAGGCCCACTCCCCAGGGTAAGTGGGCCTAAGCTGTCAGTAGGACATTCCCTGAGGTCTCCCAGTATGTGAGAGGGGGCAGGTTGGGCTGAGGGACCCCCCAACCCCAGTGCATGAATTTCATGCACCAGGCCCCTAATATTTTATAATGTTAAAGGTAACATATAACTTTAAATCACAGAATTAAAATTTTCCAGATATTGTACTTTTTATTTTTATGTGACATAGTGTAAAACATCCATTTCAATTATAGAATCAACTCTCTTGACAATGGGCTATGGGAAATAAAGAGTTAGGGAATTGATTGCTGGGGGAGAAGTGGTAGGGGTAGGAGGCTGAGGGTACAGAGGGGATAAATAGTGATGGAAGGAGACTTGACTTGGGGTGGTGAATGCACAATATAGTGTATAGATGATGTGTTGTAGAAATGTGCACCTGAAACATATATAATTTTGTTAACCAGTCTGTCCAATTAATTTAAAAATTTGACTCTTATATTTTACTTTGAAACTAAAACATTAAGTTATCTATATTAACCATATCAGAAATTTGTGAAGAAACTTATAGAAAAAAAAATAATATAGGCTGGAGATGATGCATTAGAATTAGTTTTTATACCTCACAGTACAATAAAGTCTTTTGGAAATATTTTCTGAAGGACTGGGTATTTGAGCACTATACATGAGAAAATAATTTATTGGTATATACATGGATCTTTCATTCTAAAAGATTATGCTGCTGTGTAATTCTTCAGCTAAAATGGATGTTTATGCCTCACCATCCAACTGCACTCTTGACAAAGCATGCAGTGATATGAAACTTTCTTCTTTAAAATAGTAGTGTGGGTAATTTAATGCAGGCTCAGAGGAGAAAACATCATATAGCTTTTGGATCTTTGGTGTGCTGTCTGTCACAACAACCTCACAACATACTTGTAAGCATGCTAAACAGGTTGTAATGATGATATTTCTTTGGTAATGGCAGATATCAAAAGAGCTTTAGCTGAGTTTTCTTGTGCTTTGAGTTTTGAAAACACTGCCTAATCATTTATTTAAAAAAATTTACGTTTTATTCCCATTTGCAAAATTTCAACCCCTAGAGTTAACTCTACTTATGAAAAAGTAAAAATTACAGAATACAAAATTCACTTGAGCAAGGCCTTCTAAGAGTTGAACTAAGACATTTTGCAGAGGCAGTTGTAGAAAGACATTTTGGCTGGAGAAATATCATCTACACTAATAAAAGAGAAGCATGCAAATTAACCATCACTTCGTTATACCAAGCCATGCCCACCAGCCAATCAGGAACAAGTATGCAAATTAACCCAACCAAGATGACGTCTGGTCACAGAGCTGGAGTAAGCAGGAGGCTTGGGTTGCCCCAGCAATGGAGGAAGCCAAGCTTCCTGCCCACCCTGGCCAGTCCTGGCCTCTGCTCACGGCTACAAAAGTTTCAATTATACAGAATAAATAAATCCTAGATACTTGCTTCCAGATGGGCCTGGCCTCCACTCAAGGAGTCCCTGAAAAAAAAGAAAAAAGAAAAAAAAGGAGAGGCTGGGACCTTGGGTTGCCGGGGGGTGATCAGGCCAGGATGGGACGGCAGGGGCCATTGAGGGTAAGCAGACCAGCAGGGTGGGCAGTTGGGGGTGAGCAGGCTTGTGGTGGGGGGGCATTTTGGGGCAAGTGGGCCGGCGGCAGGGGGGCAGTTGGGGGTGAGCAGGCCGGCAGGCAGAATGGTTAGGGGCAATCAGGCAGGCAGGCAGGCAAGTGAGTGGCTGGAGCCAGCAGTCCTGGATTGTGAGAGGGATGTCCAACTGCCGGTTTAGGCCTGATCTCTGTAAACCGGCAGTAGGACATCCTTCGAGGGGTCCCAAATAGGAAATGGTGCAGACCAGGCTGAGGAACACTATCCCCCCATGCATGAATTTCATGCACCGGGCCACTAGTTTAAGTATTATATTACTTGGGTTATTTCTCTTACTTGGACTATATACTCTTTAATTTAAAAGCAGTGTCCTCTCTAAATGTAGTCCATAGTTTTCTGGGAAGCTTCAAAACCCTTTTGGGGGTGGGAGGGGATTGGCATGTATTAAAGCTATTTTCAGAATAACACCAAGATATTTGTTGTTTTCACCATGTAGGCATTTGCATAGATGGTGTAAAACCAATGATGGGTAAAAGTGCTGGTACTTTAGCACCAATTAAAACAGTAACACCAAACTGTACTAGTTGGTACTCATAGTGTTCTTCACTCATAGAAAAAATTAATAAAGCAATAGAAGTTATTAATCCCATTAAATTTTCAATAAAATGTACAATTCTTTAATATCTCGCTGATAAAATGAGGCATATCTCAAAGTGTTCTTGCTGCATATGGTTTACTATGCAGGCACTATGGTTGTCTAAAGGAAAAACATTTAGGAGATTTTTTTTTTTCAATAAAACACCAATTTAAGATAACAACTGACAACTATATGGTTACTTGTACTTAGGATGTTGGCAAACATTTCCTCAAAAATAAATGTGAGTTTGTAATTTTAACAGACATCTTTTGTTTCAATAACGTAATTTGATCAAGTGAAACTTATTTAAAACTTATAGCTATTATGCCATAGAGTTCTGTTCTAATTTTTAAATGAATTTAAAAGTTAACATTTAGTATGTTTCCATTTATGTGAAATATCTATTATATTAAAATCTGTAGACACAGAAAGACCAGTGGTTTCTAGTGACTGGCAGGAGAAATAAAGGTGAGTGACTGCTAATGGGTTCATGGCTTCTTTCTGGAGTGATGAAAATGTTCTGAAGTTGGATAGTGTTCACGCTTATAGAACCTTCTGACTATACTAACACCAGTGAATTGTATAATTGAGAAGGGTAAATTTTATAGTATGTTAACTATACCTCAAGAAAAATAAACATTGAAGCATTTCTCCGTTTTATTTTCTAAAACAGTGACTATTGATCTAACCCAGTGTTTGGCAAACTGCAGCTTGCAAGCCACATGCGGCTCGTGAGCCGTGGTTTGCCGCTCTGTTGAGTAATGAGTTTGCCAACCACTGATCTAACCCATATGATTGAAGCTCTTTAGGCTCCTCAATAATGTAAAGGGTGTGAAGATATCCTGAGGCCAAAAAGTTTGAGAACTACTGGTGTGGGGCACATACATGATCAGGAATTTAAATAATGATAATTATAATAACAATAACAATAACAATAATTATGAGGAACTGATGGAAATATCTGGAGACTCACTCATGGCTGAATAGTTTATTGTCTATATATCTTCACTTACATTAGCACTTTCTATATCTTTGTAAATGAATGACAAACTGTCATTGTATTATCTAAATTTGATTTCAGATGGAGCCTAGCTTATTAGTTTGGTCATTACAATTGCTCCTAAGTTTCAAACCCTTCATACCAGACTACCTCATATGTCATTATTGCAATGGGTACCAATCTCCATCTATAGTAATAAAAGCACAATATGCTAATTAGATGGCACAGCCGAACGAACTTCCAGACATCATTCAGGATGTCTGGCGGGAGCCGAGGCAGAGGCAGTTAGGAGTGATCAGCCAGGCAGACCAGTGGTTAGGGGCAATGAGGCAGGCAGGCAGAGTGGTTAGGGGAGATCTGGCAGGCGGGTGAGTGGTTAGGAGCCAGCAGCCCAGAATTGCATGAGGGGTGTCCAAGGGGTCCCAGATTGTGAGAGGGTACAGGCCGGGCTGTGACACACCCTCACTTCCCCCCCCATGCATGAATTTCATGCACTGGGCCTCTAGTATTGCTATAAAGTGGTCAAATGGTAAAAAGAGTAGCTGGGTGTCCTTCCCTATATAGTGGCTCTAAGTGTACCAGCTTAAATTAGAAGAAGAAATTGTTTGGGGCATGTACATAATCGACAGCTCCAGCCACAAAGGTGAGACATTTTGAGGGAATATATCTAGTTCCATAAGCTGATACAGAAACAAGCATAAGGTGATATTAATGAGGTAGTTGGATCTAGAGATTCTGTCTGCCCTTCATACTAAAAGGTATGAAATGTATTTTTTAGGTATGAGTCACCAGTTATCAAACTCTACTAATATGTTTTGTAAGAGTGTCTCCTAGTAGTGATTATAATGAACACTTTTTAGTTCCTTGTTTGCTTTGATCCCCTCTGATAAGTAACTGTACATACCAGGTGTGTCAGGAATGAATAAGTGTATTTTAATTGGAAAAGAATTTATAAATAGCAAAAAAGGAAGTTTGCAGATGTGATTTAGTTAAGGAACTTTAGATGGGACTATTATCCTGGATTATCTTAGTAGGTACAATCAATTCATCCTTCCTGGGTGTGGTCTGGGGATGTAATACTGGAGTCCGAGAGATATGATGATGCTGACTTTGAAGGCAGAGGAAGGGGGCCCTAAGCGAGGAATATAAATGGAATCCAGAAGCTGGAAAAGGCAAGGAAGCAAATTCTCCTCTTGAGGCTCCAGAAAGAAATGCATCCGACAATTTGTTTTTATTCCAGTGAAACCTATGTTTGATTTCTAGCCTATCATAATGTTAGGTAATAAATTCATGTTGCTTTAAGACACCCAATTTATGGCTCACCAAGTATGTGGTAATTTGTTACGGCAACAACAGAAAACTAATACTTGCAATCACGTTTACATAAACCAAGAGGTGGTGAAGGATATGAGAAATATGACCTAGGAAATGGAGTTTGAACAACAACAACAAAAAGAAACACATGAGAACTCCTTCACTGTCATTACAGAATTGCAGTAGTGTGGGAGCATTATATTTTTTCATCGTGTTATAAAGTTTACTGAAATGCCAAAATAGATTTTGCATAGAGTACTGATTTCAGATATATTCTTTTTACAATAATTTGTACTCTGTTTTCAGAACTAAACAAGTATGTCTCCAGTTAGCAAGTTACTGCCAAGAATAGTTTACACATTTAAATTAAGTAACATTTACTCCACAAATATTTTAATTTGTAATTTCTTCTTACAAAATGTTCTCAAGATGACAAACCACTAGTCCTTAGACATATTAAAACTGAACTTTCAATATTAGAGAAAAATTCTTTGTATCAAAGACAAAATATAGAGCAAGTTAGACTTAACTTCCATTTTATGGCAACAGTTATGTAAATACTTGTGAACTTTTGTCCTTGTCTTTTTATTACATACTAATGACCCTGTGCATGAAATTCGTGCACATTAAAAGGGAATTAATTAGAGGAAATATTTTAATATTGCTATTTGCCCTTTCTCTATAATAGAAGTGTTAGAGATGAAAGAAAATTACTAAAATGTATATGAAAATCTTTCTCCTGTCAGAGTCTGGGACGTGCCGCGGGACCCAGAGTCAAGTCCCTGCCCACCCATGTGTGCCTGTAAATCTTGCAAGACCCAGACCCAGCCATCCCCACCCCCATTGGGCTAGATCCAGACCCTGCCCGCCCCATCCCCGTCAAGCCCCGCTGGGTGGGGGGCATGGCCTGAGGTCCCCTGTCAAGCCCCACCAGGTGGGGGTGCAGCCTCAGGTCCCCTGCCCCAGCCCAGCACCATGAAGCCTCAGGTCCCTGCTGATTGCTCGTTTAGGCTCTTTATGGGAACTTGGCCTCCAATGTGGGCGTGGCCATCTTGTTATGTAGTGATGGTCAATTTGCATATTCACTCTTTATTAGATAGGATATAAAAAGTGGCTTCCCTGCCGAGCTGAGGGCTCACAGCAGCAAAGCATGAGGCCAGACCTTCCAGCCCCTAGACCAGGCATTTGCGATCCCGACAGCCCTGAAGGAGTGGGATGCTTGGGAAGCATAACCCTAATCACTGAGCCAACTCAGAGACAGCAAAGGAAAGGGATGACACAGAGAATGGAATGCTGCATTTTCCGTGAACATTGTATCTGTGTACAAGGAAACTATACAAGATTTCAATACCCTTGGAAGGGATCTTTCTAAAACTACAATAATAGACAACTCACCACAACCAGCACATATGATGGACAGAGCGTTGCTAAACAAACTCAGATAAAAATGCAATGAGAACAAATGTTGCCAACCAATATGATGGAAGAACAGTTTTCACTGGTGGAATTTTCCTGTTTAGTTGCATTTTTTAGAATTAGAAATGCTAAATTAGTATTATATTCTTTGTGGAAATTTGTCTTTTAAATAAAACACAAAATAAAGAAAAATCTGTGTAGTAAATCTTGAAAAAAAGTTGAGTTAACAATGCTTTACATACAACAAAATTTCTATGAGAAATTTATTTAATAGACTTCTATATTTTTAAAACTTATGTACTTTAGTTTCAGCAATAATTTAATAAATATACATGATTATATACAAGTATATTTGTATCTGCCTATATATATATATATATATATATATATATATGTTAAAAGTTGTCATTAAAGTGGGAGGAAATTAGTTTTAAGCATATATTTTAACGTGTTATATTGCTTGTAAGACTAATAGAAAAAATAATAAACCATATATAAACTATATGTCATGCAGATATATATTATTATGGAATAAAAAAAACAATAGCAATCCAAATTCAAAACAAGATAAAACAAAGAAAAATAATAAAATAGGACAGAGATTATATAAAATATAGATAACAAAGTAAATATCAATGGATTTTTAAAATGAGAATTTATAAAAAATGATGTCAAATTCATACATAATATATTTGTTTCAATAGTAAGCATAAACTTAAAAAAATTAATTCATTAAAAGCCACTTTAAAATTAGTTCCAAATCAATATCAAAACATCTATCTATATGAACCACATTTGAAGAAGTCTCTTTTATCTTATAGATGTCTTCTTAAAATGAAAGCTCTATAATCTTCAAGTTTTACTGCAAGTTGGGAGATGGTTACTGCTTTTTAATATATCACAACATCTAGAGAGATATGAACCCATTCTACAGAAGTATTTATTTTTATGTTTAGAAAATAATAGTAAATAATCTGAACTTCTCCTTTTAATTCTGAACTTTCTGCTGATGTAGAATGGGTGATGATTAGTTCTTGCTCATGATGGGAAGTCACTAGGACATATCGTAGTCTGAGAGAACCACATGTCTGTATTGTTTCAAGGTCCTTTATTTAGTATAATAGGTACCTATAAGAAATATTAAACTTGGGCCTTGTTAAAAACTCAATGTAATTTATAGAGGAAAAGATTATGAGATTTTAAATTACCATAAAAATGGTGGTTGTGACTTAAGAAGGTAATAAAGCAGTTTATTACCCATTATGACTGTTCAAGACAAAATTCTATAAGATGATGAGATGGAAGCCAGAACTGCATAATGATCTAATAGTAGAATTAACTTATATTTGAAAAATAATTTGGGGGATGTATTAACTCATGTCTCCTACCCAAGAAGAATATCAGGTACCAGCCTATGTGGAGACATTTTCCAAGACCCTTGTACTTAGGCTACTGTGGTGGCTGAACCAACAGACCCCCAAGATGCCCACTTTCTAACCCCTGCAACCTATGAGTATTACTTTATATGGCAAAAACAACTTTGCAGATGTGACTAAATTAAGGATTTTGAGATGAGATTATTCTGGATTTTTCTGGTGAGCCCAATGTAATCACAAGAGTTCTTATAAGAAGACTTCAAGAGGAGTCATAGAAAGAGAAGCTGTGAGGACAGGAGCAAGAGGTTGAAGTGATGTGAGAAAGAGGCTAAGGAATCCAGGTGATTTTGGAAGAGGGAAAAAAAAAGGCAAGAAAAATGATTTTCCTTCCAGAGCCTTCATAAGAAACCAATGCTTTTGATGGTCTGGATTTAGCACAGGGAGGCTGATTTTAGACTTCTGACCTCCAGAACTATAAGAAAATAAATTTGTGTTGTCACTAAGTTTGTCGTAATTTAATACAACATACCAGGAAACCGATACAGCTACCTCCACAGGGCTAATGAGAGCAAACATGACACCATCACTGAGATTAGGACTTTCTCTCAGGCGTAATTCCAAATTCAGTAGTGTTATACCAGTGCTCAGGAATTCCTTCCCCTAAAAACAACACATGAGAAGGTACTTGTAGCAGGTTACATAGGTATTAATTGGCTTTGTTCTTCAAATAAATGATTGAAAATATGTTTTAGTTATCTCTAAGAACATATCACTATTCCTTAAGAATCAAGTAGTAATAAATAATTAAGATAATGAAAACATTATAAAAACAAAATAAAATTGTAATAACTAGATTATAAAAATACTAATAAATAAAATGAAATGAAGTTTTCAAATTCTTTATTACATTTTCATTCTTTCATAAATCCACTTCCTTCTGATTGATGTCCAAAATAGGACTGGCATCCAAATTGCCATATTGAATCCTAAGAGAAACCTGATCTGAAGTTGAATGGAAAACAAAAACAAAAACAAAAACGAAAAACAAGCACTGATAAGGAATTTTGGAAAATTAAAATTTTCTTACAGACTATATTTTTAAAATTATATTTATAGTAATATAAATATTACTATAAATATATTTCCACATAAAATATTATAATAGTAATACTAGAGGCATGGTGCATAACTTTGTGCACTTGAGGGGTGGTCCCTCAGCCTGACCTGCACCCTCTCCCAGTCCAGGAACCCTCGGGGGATGTCTGACTGATGGCTTAGGACTGCTTCCCACAGGGAGTGGGCTTAAGCCATCAGTCTGACATCCTTAGCACTGCCACAGAAGTGGGAGAGGCTCCCGCCATGGCCACTGCACTCACCAACCATGAGCCCAGCCTCTGGCTGAGCGGTGCTCCCCCTGTGGGATAGGGGCCAAAACAGGCTCTCCAACATCCCCTGAGGAGTCCTGGATTGTGAAAGGGTGCAGGCCAGGCTGAGGGATCCACCAGGGCACAATCAGGGCTGGGGAGAGATGTGGAAGGTCGGCCAGCCAGGAAGGGACTGCAGGAGGGTTCCAGGGCATGTCTGGCCCATCTTTCTCAGTCCTGATCACTAGACCCCAGCAGCAAGCTAACCTACAGGTTGGAGCATCTGCCCCTGGTGGTCAGTGCATGTCATAGCCACTGATCAATCAGTCAACTGTCTGGCCCCTAGTGGTCTGTGCAAGTCATAGCAAGCAGTTGAGCAGCCTTAGCATATCATTAGCATATTACACTTTGATTGGTTGAATGGCTGACAAGTCGGTGAGACAGCATATTAGGCTTTTATTATATACTAGTAACCCGGTGCACAAAATTGTGTGGCCCCGCCCACCTGCCCACTGCCCTGCCTTGACATCCGAACCTCTCCACCCAGAGCTCGAGCATGCCTGGTCCCACCCCTGACCCCTCTGGCCTTCTCTGGCTGCTTGAAGCCCTACCCTCAGACCCATGAGTCACCTTGGGCTGGTCCCACCTCCTCCAGGAGCCTCCTCACTTCTGCCCTGTCTCTGGAGCAATGTGGCAGCTCTGCCCCATCATGGAGCTGGAGGAGAGCGTGGAAGCCTCGCACTTGCTGCAGAGTTTCGAGTGCCACTTCCTGGCAGTGCACACTCTGTGGTCTTTCCCCTGGCAGGTGGGCGGTGGGCGGGCATGCTGAGTGAGAGTGGTGGGTGGTGAAGGACTGCTGAGGGGGGTGCTATGGGCTCTCACTCCTGCCGTCCCCACCACAGGATGGTCCTGCCTTCTCCAGGTGCTTCCCCACTTCCACCCCATCTCTGTAGCAATGTGGCAGCTCTGCCCTGCTGTGCATGCAGCCTCCTGCTGAATGGTTGTTATGGTGTGAAGGCGTCATGACCATTGGCATATTAGCTCTTTATTATATAGGAGGATAACTGGAAAGCCATCCAGTTATAAGGCTTATTCAAATAAAAATATTATTAAGATCATAGGATTTTTGAAAAGAAAATATTGTGATTTGCTCTCATAGCATTTATTTTCTTTTCCAACACCATTTACTCCCTCTATGCTCTTGTTGACCTCCGCTTCCCAATCACCACATGATTGTCCCTGTCCATCAGTTTCTATCTCTCTTCTTTTCTTTCTTTGCTCAATCCCTCCCTCCTCCTCTCCCCCCTACCCAACACTTTCCCTTACCCCCAGAACTGTCTGCCTGTTCTCTATCTATGAGTCTGTCTCTATTTTGCTTGGTATTTCAATTTGTTCATTAAATTCCACATGAGTAAAATCATATGGTACTTATCCTTCTCTGACTGGCTTATTTCACTTAGCATAGCATTTTCAATTGACTTATAATATCAGAAACACTTGGAAATGTTGGCAGACACTGAGAGTGCACAGATAACAGACAGAGCTCCTACAAGAGGAACTTCTGTAAGAATCACAAGCAATGACAATCTGCATATTTTAAATATAATTTATGCACATGGTTAGAAAATTCACAGTACAAGGGTTATATAAAGAAAACTCTATCTTCTTCTTGACATCTTGGCCCTATCCTCCTCCCAAAAAAGCAGAAACTCTAATCAGTCTCACAAGTATCATTATAGAGACATTCACTGCTTATATACAGAATATAAGCATATCCTCTACCCTTCCATTTTAACACCTGTGGTACACTCTCATATTTATTTATCTCATTTACTTGTTTTCAGTAATATACTTTGCAAGTCATTCTATTATCCATTTTATCTGTTTGCTCATTCTCTCTTTTTTTTTTTTTTTTTTTTTTTTTTTTTTTACTAGAGGCCTGGTGTAAGGCATTCATGCACGGCGGGGGAGGGAGGGTATCTCTCAGCCTGGCCTGTGCCCTCTGGCAGTCTGGGACCCTTCAGGGGATGTCTGACTTCCTACTTAGGGCTCTGAGGGGTCCTTAGTGCTGCCGTGGAGGCGGGAGAGGTTCCTGCCACCACCACTGCACTCGCCAGCCGTGAGCCCCCTGGTGGTCAGTGTGCGTCATAGTGAGTGGTTGTTCCATTGTTCGGTAGATTTGCATATTAGCCTTTTATTATATAGGATTGTTGACTCTATTACAGCTGCCCCTCATTTTCTTCCCCTTTGCCTCCCTCCACCTTAGGTCTTCACATTGTTGTCTGAGACCATGGGCTATGCATATAACTATATACATTCTTTGGTTGATCTCTTCCCATCCCCCCTCCCTCCTTCCATCTGAGATCTGTCAGTCTGTTCCATGTATCCATGCCTCTAGTCCTTATTTTGTTAGTCAGTTTATTTTGTTCTTTAGATTCCACATATAAGTGAGATCGAGTGATATTTGTCTTTGACTGACTTGTTTTGCTTAGCATAATAATCTCCAGGTCCACCATGCTTTCTGAAAAGGTAAGAGATCCTTCCTTTTTGCAGCCACATAGTATTGCATTGAGTAAATGTACCACGGCTTTTCTATCTATTCATTGGCTCATGGGCATTTGGGCTGTTTCCCGATATTGGCAATTGTAAATATTCCTGCTATAAATATAGGGGTGCATATATTCTTTCTGATTGGGGTTGTCACAAAATCATAAAAACCCATAAGAAAACAGGCGATAAAATATCAGACATCTCTCAGAGCAATGTCTCTGAGGGAAAAGGAAACAATAAACAAATGGAACTACATCAGACTAAAAAGCTTCTGCTCAGCAAAAGAAACCATCAACAAAATGAAAAGGGAGCCCACCATATGGGGGAACATGTTTGTCAATTATTCATCAATAAGGGGTTAATCTCCAAAATATAGGAAGAATTTATACAACTCAACAATAGGAAGACAAAGAATCCTATTAAAAAAATGGACACTTCTCCAAAGAGGATACATATGCCCAAAGACATATGAAAAAATGCTTAAGGTCACTTATAATCAGAGAGATGCAAATAAAAATCACAATGAGATATATCATTTCATACCAGTCAGAATGGCAACTATCAATAAATCAAGTACTGGCAAGAATGTGGAGAAAAAGGAACTCTAGAATACTGCTAGTGGGAATGCAGACTGATGCAGCCTCTATGGAAAACAGTATGGAGTTTCCTCAACAAAATTAAAAATGGAAGTACTTTTTGACTCAGCAATGCCAGTACTCATTCTTTTTAATGAAAACAAATTTTCAATTTATAATGTAACATCATTTATTTAATCAGATCTGTGTGTGTTTAAGAAAAATACTATTAGTAAAAAAGAAAACTTTAAAAATATTTGGATAAAACATAAAACCACTAAGAGTTGTTACTTCATTGAATACAGTTTACTAAGGAAGGATGAAATGGACAATGTCATTTTATTATAAATAAAAGTGTTCAATGTTCATATGTTTATTGTAGATGACAATTGCAGATTTGAGTTATTTCTCCCCTTTAACCTATGCCATAAATTACTTAGTATGGGGCTGAGCAATAAATGTGTAGTTGATTAATATGTTATTTCTCATATTTGTAATGAACACTGATGTCTAAATCTCAGTTCCAATTGATTATAACTTTATTTAAAATTATTCTTCCTTGACAAAATGTGACTTCAATAGATAAATCATTATATATGTCATTGCCTCCTTCATTTTAATTTTTTTTTTTCTGGATGGTATCTTAGTAACTGCTTTTTGCCTTTCTGCAATGATAATGCTAAGAACAATGAAAAAACTAAATCTAATTCTGAAGAATAGCTTATAATAAATTACTTTGTGTTAAATTATATATAATCTCATCTCAGATTAGCTTCCACATATTGAACAAGCTTCTGTGAAATTTTAAGTTTAAAGTAAGAAACCCATTTGGGGGGGTTTCACCTGAATGTCACGTTATTTCACATTATGCAAACATAAATAAAATGTTATCAAATTTTGATCAAATGTGCAATGTATGTCATAATACAGGAGAATCAGAAATATTCAGTCAGGATTCCTCATTTAGCAGTTGAGTAATCTTTGGTAATTTATTGACACCCTAAGCCCAATTGACACCCAATATATCAAATTTAATTAATAATACCTATACCACAATATTGTGTAACAATAATATAATATGATACATGGAAATATTTTTTTATATACTTTATTGATTTTTTACAGAGAGGAAGGGAGAGGGATAGAGAGCTAGAAACATCAATGAGAGAGAAACATCGATCAGCTGCCTCCTGCATACCCCCCACTGGGGTTGTGCCCGCAACCAAGGTACATGCCCTTGACCGGAATCGAACCTGGGACCCCTCAGTCCGCAGGCTGATGCTCTATCCACTGAGCCAAACCGGTTTTGGCAACATGGAAATATTTTTATTAGTTTATTCAAAATAAATTAATTGATGACTCTATCCAGCACTTTGCAATTAAATATTGGTGACTTTTACTGCAAATAAAGTATGCCAAATAAAAATATAAATATATCAGTACATTTATTTGTAATGAAAAAGCACAGAATTAAAAGAATAATGACCTGGGTTCTCTTTGTGGTCTGAAAACTCTCCAATTGTGTGATTTTGCAATCTCTAAGTCTCAGATTCTTTACTTATGAAATTAAAACATATCTGACCTCTGAAATATTTGTATTATGTGTATTATTATATACTAGAGGCCTGATGCACAAAATTCAAGCAATGGCCTCAGCCTTTGCAGGCCCAGCTTTGTCCAGAAAGTCATCCGGAAGGATGTCCAGAAGGTCATTCGGCTGTCCTAATTAGTATATTATGTTTTTATTATTATAGATTATGTACATTATTAAATTTCTTCATTATGTATGTTATTTAGTAACTCTTATAGGTAATAATATGTGAGTACCTATGACTGTGATAATAAAATGGGCCTTTTCTATGCTGTGAATAAAGTAAGAAGAGTTTATAAAGTTTGTGGTTTATAAAGACCAGGGTACAGAAGTTTCTGATTGTTCTAATTGTCACCAAGAAAATAATGTTCACTCATTTTTTTTTTTACTTATTGGGATAATGTTAATACCTGGAATGATTATATCAAACTAGTAGTACTAGAATAATAATGTATATTAATAACTCTGCATCCAAAAGAAAGGAGAGACAAGGAGAGAGGGAAAGAGAGAGTGAGAAGGAAGAAAGGAGAAAGAAAGGAAAGAAGTTTGGGAAGAAGGAGAGGGGAGATTTACAATGTATTATTGATATGTCAAATGGATAACAAAAACATAATGTTTCTATGCAGGTAGCACAGGTAGCAACACTATGTAATAAAATGACTCTCAAACAATAAATCATGGAGACCCAAGAATGTACACTGAGAAATTACCTCACAAAATGGGCAATAAGCCAAACATAATTCAGTCTGATAAAGGAAAAAAGGTTAACAAATAGCAGATTATTCACAGGATGGAGAAAGGAAAGAAATTACACCCTTGCTTTTTATATATTGTTTTTTTCATTTTGAGAAGCATACTAAGACAAATCATTCATTTTCTAAATTATGTATATATTCTAAGCTTGGTTAATCTGTGTATTGATTAGCCCAGACCTTCTATTAATTGGCGCAAATTGCAAATGCTTGTCAGCTGGACATAAACAGTATTCTTTTATTGTTTTCCCAACTACCACCTAAAAAATTCAGTCCTTCATATTATTGACATCAGGATTTTTCTACTTGTCTCGCATATTTGTTTTTTGAGGCAGGGGATCACAGTCTCCTTTGGATTAAATTGATGCATGCTAACATAATTTTGGTTAGCCAATCAAACATTTATACCTATGTAAACATGGATCCAATTTTTAAAATATATTTTATTGATTTTTTTTTTTTTTTTTACAGAGAGGAGAGAAGAGGGATAGAGAGTTAGAAACATCGATGAGAAAGAAACATCGATCAGCTGCCTCCTGCACACTCTCTACTGGGGATGTGCCTGCAACCAAGGTACATGCCCTTGACCGGAATCAAACCTGGGACCCTCGAGTCCACACGCCGATGCTCTGGCTACTGAGCCAAATGGGTTAGGGTGACATGGATCCAATTTTAATATATTTACCCAAATATGACCATTGATAGGCTCTTTGATTCCTTTTAAATTAATAGGAATAAAATAGTATAGTAGTCCCAAAGCTAATTTTAACAGCAAATTAGTCAGAAATATATAGAAGCTTGTTTTAAACTACATTTCATTGAATCCAATAAATAAGAACCAGCAGAAACGCTATTTTTGTCTCTTTAAGTAACATTACTGTGCACTAAATTAAGATATTTATTCATTCTATAAGATTTTAATAACAAGACTGGAGGAATCTAGAGAAAAATGTTGGAAATGCTAGGCAGGAATCTGTATCATGGCTATGATGAATGATTATATGGTTCTAAGTCACTCAGGCATCATCTACAATAATTTTTTAAGTTTATGATTTTCTATTTTCTACACCCAGAGATTAAGATAGTAATAATTATCTTCAATTTCATCTACTTTGAAAACATATTGTTATTCTTTCCTCATTGACTATGAATAAACCTGGCATATTCATTTTCATAAATATAACAGATAAACTCTTATTAGTAGGTTTTTTTCTGTTTTTGTCATATCACAATTTTTATTCTCACTATATTTTATGTCTGTGAACTTTTTTGGATGCCAAATAATCACATATACTAAACTTGCATTGTGTAGTAACCATCACAGCTTTTCAATCAGATCTAAATATAGAACAGCATTAGATATAGCAGGCAGAGAAGCTAAGAACAATATATAAATCAACATAGGACTATAATAATAAATGTCATTTATTGTGAAAGTCTTAACAGTACCCTCTCAAACAATAAATCAAAAAAGTGTTTGTATGTACAAAGTGCTCAAGAACATTGTAGAATGAGGGAATGAAAGATAATGTATTTAATAGCAGCTAATTAACCAGACTGATTTTATGTGGCAAAACATAGATTGCAAGTAGGTGTTAATATATCTAAATACTCATTTACTATTCACTTTGGTATGTATTTTAGGATCATATTTGAATATGTTAATTGTAAAATATTATGGATTTCAAAGAATGATAGATAAAATAGCCAATTTTATTAATTGAAACATTAAGAATGAGGAGAAATTAAGTGTTGCTGGTGAAAGAACTGTATAAGCCTGCTTTGTTGGTACAGACTTCACTATTGTATAATTGTAGTAAAAATGTGTATGTATATAACTATGTATATTATATATAATACATATATAGTACATTTTTTATCCAGTTCATGCTAGCCATTGTGAAATACACACACATACACATAAACAACACAAACATACACATACACATAGTGAATTCTATAAACAAAAATTAAAGCAACAGTTTTGGTGTCTTTTATTTTGCAATGACTACTTTAGTAAGAAAGTATAAGCTTATTAAGAATCTAGCAAGTTTATTTAAGCAGGGATTAGTGAGATTGGTTCAAAAGTAATACCCAGAAAAGACTTTGAATCCTGTCTTGGCAAATTTATTGAAATTTTGTTTAAAAGGTGCTGTTGAAAAGTGGATGAAAAATTTAGAACGATAAGAAGTTGCACATCATTTTTCACAGACTATCAAATAAACAATAGAGAAAAAAATAGGTAGGGACTTTTCCAAATGATCAGATACTTATAGGGTAATAAATAAGAAAATGCAGTGCCATTGGTTACTGAAAAAAAAAAAAAAACACACAACAAAACTGTCTGAATTTGGTTGGGGAATAAAATACAGGCATTATTTAATTAGCCAAACTTTAAGGAGTATATTTTAAAAGTAATTTCTGATCTAAATTCCCTGAAGAATAATGTCTAAGTAAAAGGATTTTCAACTTATGAAAAGAATAGCAATGTGGATCTTCTTTTATTTTTCTCTTTTAGTTCATTTACATGCACACTTTTTTTCCTGTTCTCTTTATACATTTACTCTTTTTCCTTTTTGTCACAGTGGTGGGGTTGATTTTAATATAGTTGTCTGATATAAGAGATATCACATTTTCAGTAAGTAGTGACAAAATCAGACATAGATAATTACGTGATACCACAAGTCCTCCCATAACTGGAGTAGAGAACAGGGACCTCTGTCTTCCAGGCAGAGGCCACATGAAACACACTGGATGATAATTTTGCCCTTGTGACACCATTTATCATTGTAGGAAAGATATCAGCTCCCTGATTCAAGGCCAAGGAACTGATGTCACTGCCACAGTCATAGGAGACAATCTGGACCACAAGATCCCCCAAGATGTCCATTAATGTGTAATTTACCCATCAGGAGTAAACAAACCTGTGATTGAAACATTAGCAATAAGTCTTCTGATTTTGATGAAGACATGATTCAGAGAAAGTTTTGAGTTTTCAAATCAGTAGTGCAAACAATATTGTTTGTGGTCTTATGACAGCAATATTGATATGAATATGTGAAACAGCATAAATTATTGGTCTAAATAATTAATATATCCCTAGTAAAATTCCGTCATAGATAAATTCACCCTAATTTTCATCAGTTCAGCTGTATTTATTCATCATTTACTGTTGGGAATGGAAAATCAACAGTAATGTATGAAGTAATGTATGATTCTCAAATGTGAGAAGTCTGGTCAGAAGGGTGAATGGAGTTCTTTGATATTCACAGGTGAGTATCTGTATTTTATTACCTACTGCTGATGATTCAATGGCCTAAAGCAAACTCAACCTGATGATCTTACTGTTTACTAAACAATCACCTTTGATAGGTCTGTTTGCATTCCTGAAAGGCAATTGTGTATTCTAATAAATAAAAGCAGATGGGCACTGAGATTCAGTGGAACTTGGTCCCTTTCCCCATAATTTCCAAATTTATATTTCTTGTCTTGTGTATTAATTTGCGCATCACCAAGTCTTTGAACTCATAGCCATGTGGACCATGGCTTCACAATTCACTAGGACCAAGAGATGAAAACCATGGATGATAGTTTAAAAAAGATTTAATAATTTTGGTGTAAATACACACACACTAATAATGTTGGTGCAAATACACCCACACTAATAATAATAATAATAATAGTATAGTTGTCATTGTGAGAATCTTTGTTTACTCATCTTTAATTGGAAGAGCAAGATTAGAAAAACTCTAGAATCCTAAATACTAGAGTTAATATTAAGTAAACTTGGAAAGTCTAAGCATGATATTCTTTTCATACTTTGCCAGCCATTTAATAATGAAATTTTGAATAAAGTTGGCAAATGATCTCATAATTTTGAAAAATGAGTCATTTGCACAATAGATTTAAAAGCTTTTGTGATGTTTTTATATGTACCATAACAAATCACATTTTAATGCTAATATATACAGTTTAGATTAGAACAATAAAGTGTATCATTGATTTATCTTTTGTGTGAATGAGACATGTATTTTAATTACTATATACTCTATGATCTCAGGTATAATAAAATATTAGTAGTTCATTCTGCTACTTTATGTTTAAAACAATTTATAATTTTCTAGCTATTATCCAAATGAATGCTTTTATAAATGTTCTTTTTTATTTATATTATTTTTTAAAATTTTATCGGGGTGACATTAGTTTACATGAACATATAGGTTACATGTGTAGATTACTAATTTACAAAATCTGTATATAGGACCATGTGCCCACCACCCAGAGTCAAATCTTCTCCTGTCACCTCATATTAGGACCATTTTCTCCCCCTAACCCCCTCCTTCTGGCAACAACCACATTGCTGTTTGTGTTCATAAGTTTCAGTTTTATAGTCCACATATGAGTTAAATATATTGAGTTTTAAAGGCTGCTTTAATTTAGTCTTTAATAGCTTTATTAAAAGAGAATTGAATAAGGGATTTTTGTGTCTCTTTTTCCTACTGATTTTTTCCACTTATTATCCCTTCCAATCATTATCTGCTTTAGTTTCTGATTTTCCAGACACCATTTTTCTCAGTGCTACTGTGTTTGTTAAATTTAATTTTCACCACTTATAAAACTATTTTTCACTTAATATAGCCAGAGCCCCTTTACATTTATCCTTTTCATCAGAATCCCTTTATTATTAACTACATGTTAGTTCTGCCATTCCCTTTTCCTCTCTCTCTCCACTGCTGATGGGAGAATAGTTCTACCTGGGTTTATATGCTTTCTTCTGGCTCCTTATCATATTCTGAAGAACATCTAACATGCACCTGCAGTGATAGAAAAGAACTTGAACAAAGAAAGGGGAAAAGCCTACAGCTGATGGCCTTCTAGCAGGATTGTAAAATCATTGTTTGAATGAAAAGCCAGTTGTTGCCATGGCATTTTGCCTAGCTAGCATAGTTGAGTCAGGTCACTTTGCTGAATGGAGAATGTTGACATCTTGTTACCATAGGTACAAGAGGTCACATATGTCGCATGCACTTATAATGTCTGTGATCTACTTGAATGAAGTCGTGTTCACTCACCAAGAATCAGCAAATGATTTCAGCCTGCCTGTGTCAGTGAAAAGCTACATAAGTCAGTGCAGACAATTAATATGACTCTTTTGATTTAACCAGTGGTAATCAGGGTTAATGACATCAGTTGCAAGCGAGGCACTTTATTTGCTCTTTTAAAACTAAACCTTATGTTAGCATCAGAGTGGACTGACAATTGTAATATTTTAAATTTGCTAGACAAGTAAAGAAAAATATTCCAAGCTTGACATTTAAAATTCTTGAGAATGTTCTAAGTAATCATATTGTCATCAAGCTTCATAAAATACAAATAACTACTGAGTCAAACATGTTCAAATTATTCATGTGTAATTTATTTTTTGTGATCAAAATAAAAAACTAAATTTTCAAGGTTATTAAGTGACATATTGTCTATTGCCAAAGAAATATTTTGTAGTTTAAGAAGGTGTTGATAATAGTAAGAGTTTTAAGTTTGAAAGATTATGTCACCATCTGGGCAACAGATGCCACGGAAAACATAAGAGATGCTTATTTCTCATTATTTTGCATACTTGGAGGCATTTAAAATTACAAGAGAAAAAAAAAAACTTTTCTACTGAAGATCCTGGGTTATGTGGACTTTCCCTAGAGACCTAAAATCATTAATCTTTACCTGGATAATGTGAACTAATCAAAGAGAACAAGAAATGAGAGTTGTGTTAGTTGCTAGTGTGGTAGAAGGCAGAAAAGCTTAAGAAAATAAAACATTGTTTTCTCTTCAGTAAAATTATATTGATTAAAATTGACTCTAAAATACATTTTAGTATCCAGACCTTTACTAGAAAAATATTACTAAGCATTGGTGTTTACATAGCGTGTCTTATTTCCCCACTTGAGGCATATTTTAGATAGCTGAACACTTATCTCATGGTTTCACAGTCAAGCCATAATTTGTGCAACATGTTATGCTAATTTGAATAATACTGAAAATGTCTGAAGGGCTTTTTGCTTTTTATTATGTTAATACAGTTTCAAAGATTTATTCCATTTCATCAATGGGTCTCTTTATTAATTCATAGAATAGTTAAAAAATTTTTTTAAATAATAGTTTGATTTTTAGAGAGAGAAGGAGAGAAATATCAATGTGAGAGCACATGGATTGGCTGTCTCCTGCAGTCTCTCCCCCACCCCGCGCCCCCCAAAACCTAGGCATGTGCCCTGACCAGGATTCAAACTGGCAACATTTCAGTGCACAGGAGGACACCAACCAACTGAGTCATACCAGTCAGGGCCATAGAACAGTTTATTCATGTCCTTGGATAGCTCATTTTGAGAATCCCTACTTTTTACATATTGGTTGCAGTTAGATAAGTTCAAGATGAATTAGTCTTTTAATACATGCCTAATCTAAGATTAGGAAATAAGGAGAATTCTACAAAATTGATATCTGGAGATTACTTACTGTTTTGTTTTGTTTGGTTTTTAAATATATTTTATTGATTATTACAGAGAGGAAGGGAGAGGGTAGAGAGTTAGAAACATCGATCAGTTGCCTCCTGCACACCCCCTTCTGGGGATAGGCCCGTAACCAAGGTACATGCCCTTGGCAAAAATCAAACCTGGGACCTTTCAGTCCGCAGGCTGACACTCTATCCACTGAGCCAAACCGGTTAGGGCTCACTTACTGTTGAGGAGAGGAAGCTGGGAGTGGAGAATCTCACTTTTCCCAGCAGGAAGGGTTACACCTAACGAAGTCAGGGCAAAGATGCACACCTTCAAGGCATTTAAGAGGGCAGGGAAGAAGTTTCATTTCAGATCATTTTTAATGCAAAAAGAGTGTGCATAATTATATGTTATAAGAAGTGACTTTTGTTATAAAATAAGTAGAAAACTGGGAAACATAATTAGACATGACTGACCAAAACGGTTTCACTTGGAGATGGTTGGTTCCACACTCCTTCAAAGAAGGGCTTGTCCAAAACTCCTTTTCAGAGTACCTGTAAATTTTCAATGTGGAATAGGTTTACAGCAGCCTGTTCATTCCCTAGTAAGAAGGCCACTTTCCTGCAGATTCCTTATAAAAAGTGAGATCCACAAGGAAATTTTCCATATTGGAACACAGACCTACATTAGGTTTCCAACAGAAGCCCAGGCTGACACTCCTCATGAAATAAGGGGGCATTCGAGTGGACCATATTTTCTCTTTTCTTGCTGCCTTTTACTGAGTAATTTACACTTTAACCAATAAAGTATCTTTCATAACCCATTCTATAACAATTTGTAGAATTTTTCTAAAGCCATTTTTCATAACTAGGGATAGAACCAGAAATGACTCCCATGGATTACATGTGATAACTATCAAAAGTTCTACCCTGCTAAACAGCAAGAAAATTAGTCATAGTCAAATCCACTTTTGTAATAATCCTCTTAGTTCATTTACTCAATCTACTGAGGATGAGATGGATATTTCTAAAGTTATTTGACACATCCCTCATATGAGTTTCCACCATAGTTTATCTAAGTAATAGTAAGTTTTATAAAGTTTTACTTTGGATTTTTTTATTGCACAGAGAAATCCATTTTGTGAAGGCTAAGTGATCCCAAAAATTAAGGAACTGTGTTTAAACATGCATATTCTGGAGAAAATGCTCCTGCGGAAAAGTAACACCTTTTGCAGAGTTATAAATGTAATGAATAAAGTATAAAATTAACAAATGTTAGCAGTTCATTATAAATAAGCAATCACTGAATAAAAACGTATTGCCTTTTCTTTTTTTTTAATTTATTTTTTTTATTGTTTTAAGTATTACAAATAGTAGTACATATGTCTCCTTTTTTTCCCCCCATTGATCTCCTCCCGGCCTCCCCTACCCCCATTACATGCCTTCACCTGCCCGCCCCCCCCCCCCCCGCAGTGTCTTGTATCCATTGGTTATGCTTATATGCACGCCTACAAATCCTTCAGTAGATCTCTTACAGCCCACCCCCCGCCCCTGCCCAACATCCCCTGCCTTCCCAATGTAGTTTGACAGTCTGTTCAATGGTTCTTTGCCTCTATATCTATTCTTCCCCCATTTCTTTCTGTTAAGGAGTAACTTCCCAACAGAGAGCCACAGAGTCAGATTAATTCCAAATTACAGCCTTTATTCACGAATTCGAATCCGGGCTCAAGTCTCAGCTGACGCAGCAGCAGACAAGAGCCCTGAACACACGCTGTAAGCTGCTTTTATCTCCTGTTTAGGGGGGGCTATTTTGCACACAATGATCTGCTGCTTTGCTCTGGGGTAGCTGGCAGGATGCGAGCAGGTGGTTAGCTATTGTGCCTGAGAAGCAGGATATGTGGTTAGGGTGTTAAGCTTGAGAAAACATCAAGTGGCTGTCACTGGTAAATTGCAAAAAGTTCAAAATTTCCACTTTCCTTGTAACTAAGTCTATTGTTCTACTGGGGCCCGACTTTAGATGCCCCTTACACTTTCCTTTAAAAATTTTTGCCTCTGCAGACTAGAAATAACATATAATAACAAAAAAAAAATGTTTGAGTCCCAATTTCAATGTCCAACAGTTCTGAGTCCCCGTTTCAATGTCAAACAGTTCCTTATGTGTACATGTCAGCAATGATATCTGGGTGGTGGGCACATGGTGGCAATGCAGGTCCGACCCTCTCTGGTTTGGTCCTAGGCAACTTGCAGTGGTGCACAGCTGCTGACTGCTCGCATGGCAAGGTGTCATCAGCATCTTCCATCTCTGGACTGTTTTTCCTCTTGTCTTGGTGGTTGGAGCACACCTATCAATTCCTCTCTGTTGCAGGAATCCACATGGTCTTGGAGTTATTTTCTGAAAATATACAAACATATTCTCAACCAAAAGTTAATAAAGGAATCTTTTCTATATAATTTATTTGGGATCCTTTTTATTTTTGCCCAAACAGTTTTCCTTTGTCTTATTTAGACACCATGTGTGTTTTTCATGGGTGTCTTGCTGTTAGCATTACAAAAAAAATTAATTTTGTAAAGTAAAAATTTTCTAGATGTAATTTACTTATAGGATATTTTTCCTTACATGATATTACCTTACTATCCCCCCTTTTTTTTTTTATTAATGGAGGCTTTTGTAAATTTTATAATGCAATCTTGAAAACTTTTTACATTTTAATTTTTTTTGCCCAAAAATATGACTGCTTTAGGTTCATTGCATGTTCAAGAATTTTACCATGAGATGAACTACCAATAGAAATTTTACTTTAGTTGTACTTTAGGGACAACTTTTTGTCCAGTATAATGAAATTTACTTGAATATTCACTTATTTAATTAGCCTATTTAAATTAATCTGGAAACTTGATTACTATTTTACTGTCAAATTTAATACTCTACCAACAATCTTAGTTTACCTTGTAAATATTAGTGGAAAGGATTATTTGCATTCTTGAGTAGGCCCTGAGCATTCGTGATGCTAGTTCTATTCTTAATTTTTTGAGGATTGGACAGACTATTTTTCATAGTGGTTGTTCCAGTCTACCATACACACTAGCAGTGAATGAGGGTTCCCTTTTCTCCACAAGCTCTCCAACACTTGTTATTACTTGTCTTGCTGATAATAATCATTCTAGCAGGTGTGAGGTGCTATCTCATTATAGTTTTGATTTGCATTTCCTTAACTGCTAGTGAGGTTAAACATCTTTTAATATATCTATTGGCTGTTTGAATGTCTTCTTGGGAGAGGTGTTTGTTCAGGTCATCTGTCCATTTTTTTATTGGGTTGTTTGTTGTTGAGTTTTAGGAGTTCTTTATATATGTTGGAAATTAAACCATTATTAGAGCTACTGATTGAAAATATCATCTTCCATTTGGTTGGCTGCTTCTTTGTTTAGTTGTCAATTTATTTTGCTGTGCAGAAGCTTTTTAGTTTGATATGGCCCCATTCATTTATTTTTGCCTTTACTTCCCTTCCTTTTGGGGTCAAATCCATAAAATGTTCTCTATAACCAAGGTTCATAAGCTTGATAGCTATGCTTTATTCTATGTAACTTATTGTTTTGGGTTTTATATCTAGGTCTTCGATCCATTTTGAGTTAATTTTTGTACATGGGGACAAACTATAATACAGTTTCATTCTTTTGCATGTGGCTTTCCAATTTTCCCAATTTACCATTTATTGAAGAGACCAGCTTTACTCCATTGTATGTTTCTGGCTCCTTTGTCAAAAAATTATGTACCCATATACATGTGGTTTTATATCTGGGTTATCTATTCTGTTCTGTGTATCTGTTTCGATGCCAATACCATGTTGTTTTGATTATTGAAGCTCTGTAGTATAATCTGAAGTCAGGTAGTGTGATACCTCCAGCTTCGTTCTTTCTTCTCAGGATTGCTTTGGCTATTCGGGGTCTTATGTGGTTCCATACAAATCTGATGATTTCTTATTCTACTTCATTATAAAAAATGACATTGGGGTTTTGAGAGGGATTGCATTAAATCTGTATACTGCTTTGGGTATTATGGCCATTTGAACTCTGTTGATTTTTCCAATCCATGAACACAGGATATGTTTTTTTCTCTCACTCCCTGTAATCAATAAAAAAAAGAAATTTTAGGCTGGAGGCAGGGCAGAGATACAGAATGAGCTTGTCCCACACCCATGTGTGGACATTAAAAATCAGGAGGGATAGCCCTAACTGGTTTGGCTCAGTGGATAGAACGTCAGCCTTCGGACTAAAAGGTCCCAGGTTCGATTCCAATCAAGGGCATGTACCTTGGTTGCAGGCACATCTCCAGAAGGAGGTGTGCAGGAAGCAGTTGATTGATGTTTCTCTCTCATCGATGTTTCTAACTCTCTATCCCTCTTCTTTCCTCTCTGTAAAAAATCAATAAAATATATTTTTAAAAAATCAGGAGGGATAACTAAGCTGTGGATGTCCCCCATGAAGAGCTCCACAACAAACCCCTCAACCAAGGATTCCAGTGCTAAGAAAAGAAGTCCCCATAACTTCTGACTATAAAAACTAGTGGGGATTGTGGCTGAGGAAGATGGAGTGCTGCTAGCACCCCAGGCAGTTCCTCTTAAGTGCCCCAAGCACAGTACTCAGACTCACTTGCTCTGCATTGGGGCAGTATCTAAAAGGACATCAGGGACATACAGGGGTGAACTGAATTGTCTGGCATCATGGTGAGACCTGTTGGGGCAGCTGTCTCCCCAACAGAATTGCTGACAGAGGCCATTGTTTCTTTTCTGAGGCCTACTCCACACAGAGCTTTAATACAGGCACCATGGAATCTGAGTTTCCATCCAATGGTTCACACTATTGGCCCAGCCCTGGTGATTCTCTGAGACCCTATCCCACTTAACTTTTGAACCCCACTGAGTGATTTCTAGTGGCCTTTCCAAATAAACAAGCTGTCTAGGATCATGCTCCAGACTTTCCTAAAATCTTTCAAATGAGCAGTATCTGACCTCAGTATGCTGCCTGTCTCTAGTTAAGTGGCCTCAGGTCTAGCACTAGTGGCAGCTGGCCTTGGTTCACAGCTTGGCCTCTCCTAGACACCTCCAGTCCCTGCACAAGTAGCTGCCATCTACAGATAAATCTGTAGCTCATGCTTGATGGACCCAGGCAGGGCACAGATAATGACTGATCCTAGTCTGCACCTCCCAGGAGGCCCCAGAGACAGTTCACCTCGAGAACAGCTTCATACTATATCAAAGCACTACCCAACCACTTCCACAAGATACACACTGAAGGGGCAGTCTCAGCAAACATCAGAGACCCACTAAAGTAAGTCTTAATCCTTAGGGTCAGCCCCTGCACAGAAAATCATCCCCAGTGGTTGCAGCCAGTCTTTATAGCCAATCAGACTGGAACGAATTCCTCCCATTGAAATGCTCACAGCAATTATGGATCAACTACAGCAGAAGGGTACACACAGCCCACATAAGCTGGTGTAGCTGGAGTGCCCAGCTCAGAAGATCAGGAAGGCTGTATCACCGGGGCCATTAAGACACCTACTACATAAGGCCACTCCTCTAAGACTGGGAGACATGCAGGTCTACTTTCTATATAGAAACAAATACAGGGAGGCTGTCAAATGAGGAGAAATATAAACATGTCCCAAATGAATGATTAGAGTCAAACTCCAGAAAAAGAACTAACAAAATGGAGAGAAGCAATAGAGCAGATACAGAGTTAAAAACACTTGGTATAAGGATACTTAATAAACCTAGGGGAAGAATAAATAAGCTTATAACTTCACCAATAAGATAGAAAACATAAATAACAACCAGTCAGAAATAAAGAATACACTAACTGAAATGAACAATATATTATAGGGAATCAACAGTGGAGTAGATGAAGCAGAGGATCAAATTAATGATTTAGAAGATAAGGAAGCAGAAAACACTTAATCTGAAGAGAAAAATATTAAAAATATAAGGATAGTATAAGAAGCCTCTGAGACAACATTAAGTGTAACAACAGTCACATTGTGAGGGTACCAGAAGGAGAAGAGAAAGACCAATGAATTGAAAAATCTATGTGAAAAAATAATGATTAAAAACTTCCCTAACTTGGTGAAGAAGATAGACATACAAGTCCATAAATTGCAGAGTCTCAAACAAGAAGAACCCAAAGAGGTCCACGCCAAGACACATCATAATTAAAATGCCAAAGGTTAAAGATAAAGAAACAATCTTAAGAGAATCAAGAAAAAAGGAGTTATTTATCTACAAGGGAGTTCCCAAAAGACTGTTAGCAGAAACTTTTCAGGCCAAAAGTGATCAACAAGAAATATTAAAAGTGATGAAAAGCAAGAACTTAAAACCAAGATTACTCTAACCAACACAACTATTATTTGAATGGAAAGACACATAAAGGGATTCCCAGACAAGAAAAAATGAAAGGAATTCAAAACCACCAAACCAGTATTTAAAGAAATGTTAAAGGGTCTTATTTATGAAGACAGAAAGATCAAAATAATAAATAATAAAATGGCAATAAATACATATCTATTAACAATTACTTTAAATGCAAATAGATTAAATAGATTAAATCCAAATGTATCAAAGGACATATAGAGGCTGAGTGGATAACAAAATAAGACCCTGACATATGTTGCCATAAGCAACTCACTTTAGATAGAAAGTCACACACAGACTGAAAGTAAAAGGATGAGAAAATATAGTTTATGAAAATCAAACAAACAAACAGAAAAAACCTGGGGTAGCTAGATTTTTTTAAAATCAATGTTTCGTGTGTTTTAAAATTTTTCATGTATTGATTTTAGAGAGAGGAAAAGAAAGAGAGAGGGACAAACATGGATTTGTTTTTCAGCTTATTTTTTTAAATATATTTTTTGTTGATTTCAGAGAAGAAAGGAGAGGGAGAGAAAGATAGAAATATCAATGATGAGAGAGAATCATTGATTGGCTGCCTTCCATAAGCCCCGCACAGGGATCAAGCCTGCAACCTGGGCATGTACCCCAACCAGGAATCAAACTATGACCTTCTGATTTATAGGTCAATGCTCAATCACTGAGCCATGCTGGCCGGGCTGTTGTTTCACTTATTTATGCATTCATTTGTTGCTTCTTGTATGTGCCCTGACTAGAGATCAAACCAGCAACCTTGCCATAATTGGTTGATGCTCTAGTCAACTGAACTACCCGCCCAGGACTCGTGTAGCAATACTTGTACTAGACAAAATAGACTTGAAAACAAAGGCTATATAACAGGGACACAGAAATTCAACTTCTGAGTATTAACAAAAGGAAGCCAAAACACTAAATCAAAAAACCATATACATTTATATGCTCATTGCAAGATCATTTTCAATAGATAAAGTATAGAAACAACCTAAGTGTCCATCAATAGGTGAATGGATAAAGAAGAAGAGATGTATATATACAGTGGAATATGACTTAGCATTTAAAATGAATTAAATCTTGCCATCTGCAACATCGTGAATATACTTATAGGGTCTTGTACTGAGTGAAATAAGTAACACAGAAAAAGACATATGGCAGATGATTTCACTTATATTTGGAACCTAAAGAAATAAATGATCAAACTGAATAGAATTAGACTCATAGATACAGATAACAGACTAATGGTTACCAGATGGAAGGTGGGTTGGGGGACTGGGTAAAAAAGATGGGAGTTAGAAGTACAAATTGCTAGTTACAGAATAGTCCTTGAGATAAAAAGTACAGCATGGGGATTATAGTCAATCATATTGTAATAAATATGTAGGTGTCAGATGGATACTAGATTTATCAGGGTGATCACTTATTAAGTTATATAACATCTAATCACTGAGTTATAGACCTGAAACCAGAATTATATTATATGTCAACTGTAATTTAATAATAAAAAATATTTAAAATCAAAAGAAAAAAGAAATTACCTGGGAAAATGTTGATTTTTCTTTATTTTTGAAGTATAATTAATAGTATAGAATTCTAATTTAATAGATTTTTAACACCTAAAGTATGATATTCAATTTTCATACTTTGCATTATTTTTGAATAAATAGCACATGTCATTCTTATAGTCTTTTTACATAATGTGTGAATTTTATCCCCTTTCCCCTTTTGGTTGTTTTTCATAGTGTTTCTCTTTCCTTTTTTAAAATCTTTATTGTTGAAAGTATCACATATGTCCCCTTTTTCCCTCATTGACCCCTTCTAGATCACTCCCTTCCCCCACTCTAGGCCTTTGCCACACTATTGTCTGTGTCAATGGGATATCCATTTATGCATAGGAGTTCTTTGGTTTATCTCTTCACCCATTCCCTACCCCCACTTTCCCTCCGAGATTCCACAGTCTTTTCCATGGTTCTGTGTCTTTGGATCTATTTTATCCATCAGATTATTTTTTTTTCATTAGATTCCACATATGAGTGAGATCACTTGATACTTACTATTTTCTGACTGGCTTATTTTACTTAGCATAATATTCTTCAGGTTCTCCAATGCTGTCTCAAAGGGTAAGAGATCCTTCTTTATTACTGCTGCATTGTATTCCATGATGTAAATGTATAACAGCTTTTTAATACACTCATCTACTGATGGGCACTTGGATTGTTTCCAGATCTTAGCTAATGTATATTATACTGCTATGAACATAAAGGTGCATATATTTTTTCTGATTGGTGTTTTGTGTTTCATAAGCTATATTCCTAGAAGTGGGATAGCTGGGTCAAATGGCAGCTCCATATTTAATTTTTTGAGGAAACCACATATGGTTTTCCATAATGGCTGCACCAGTCTGCATTCCCACTAGCAGTGTATTAGGGTTCCCTTTCTCCACATTATTGCCAGCACTTGTCATTTGTTCATATATTGATGATAGCCATTTTGGTAGATGAGAGGTGATACCTCATTGTTATTTCAGTAATTTGTATCTCTTTAATGACTTGTTCATCTTTTCAAAGAACCAGTCATTGGTTTCATTGATCTTTTGTATTATTTTTTAAGTCTCTCTCATTTATTTTTGCTCTGATCTTTCATAGTGTTTCTCTTTATCATTATTTTTCAAAAACTTTATTAAAATCCATCTTGATATTTTAACGTTTGTGTTTTTTTATTTTATTGAGTATATATTTTTAAGATTTTCATTAAATCAGGGAATTGTTTTTTCCATTATTACTTCAAATTCTTTTTCTGCTCTTTCCTTAACATCCTTTCTTTCTGGGATTCTCACTAAATCAATGGTAAGTTATTTGATATTATCCCCCAGGCTGCTTAGATTTTTGTTTGTTTCATTTTTTTCTTTTAACACTTTTTGCTATCTATATTTTAATTTAGATAGTTTCTCTTGCTCTTTATTCACATTCATGGGTTTGATCTTTTTTTTTTCCTGAAGTCTCTAATATGTTGTTGACCATTGAGTGAAGTTTTATTTAGTATTTTGTAGAATTTCCATTTGGCTTTTTCTTAGAGGTCTTCAGGTTACATACTTTGGTAGTTAATCTTCTCATGGTAATTATTCTTTGGTTGACCTAACTGGCATCATTTTATGTATGTGTTGCTTAGAATTGAAATCAGGATTGAAGGTTATTCCATGAAGATTTAATTACACTGCATCTCAAATCCCAGCTAGGTCACTAATTCTAACCTTTTTCTGTCTCCTCACCTTACCAAGTTTTCAAGGCTCTGATTGGGTTCATGTTTCCTGTGATGAGGATGTAGTAAATGCTTCTAGGTTAACAGCAAGAACCTACCCCTCCACATATACACACACAATGATTGTATGGTTCACCTCATATTCCTTTATTTCTCATGAGACACAGGCTTGTGCTGGCTTTGTTTTATAATACATGAAACCATTTATGTTTTCTTCCATTTTCTTGTTTTAGAAGAAGAGCTAATTTTACATCATTTACTTTGCCATGGTCAATATGCTAGTAAACATATTTTAATTACTTCTCTTTCCCCTGTATAAGGGCTGGAGCTCAGACTTTCATTATTTTATTTCCTTATTTTTTATACATAGCTGGGTACTTGTTATATTCTCTGAGGCTCTGTAAATGTTAATATTATTATTTATCTCTGAAAATAGACCAAGAAAAAGGTTTAGATTTATGTGTATGTGTGTGTGTGAGTGTGGTTGTATTAGGTGTCCTTTGTTAAGAAAATAGTTCTCTTTGACCTTTTTATTAAGTTTTTTGGGGTGACACTGGTTAACAAAATTATATATGGTTTCAGTGCACAATTCTATAATACATCATCTGGATACTGTAGTGTGTGCTCACCACCCCAAGTCAAGTCTCTGTCCATCATCACTTATCCCTCCTCCAGCCTCTTCCACTTCCCCCCAGCCCTCGTCCCCCTGCCAATTACCATACTATGTCTGTGTCAATGAGTTCTTTCTCTCTTTTTTGCTCAATCCCTCAATGCCCCTTCCTCACCTGGCCCCAAAGCTGTCAGCCTGCTCTCTATGAGTCTGTTTCTATTTTGTTTGTTAGTTCATTTTGTTTATTAGATTCCACAGATGAGGAAACCATATGGTACTTGTCTTTCTCTGACTGGCTTACTTCACTTAACATAATAATCTCCAGGTCCATCCATGCTGCTGCAAAGGGTAAAATTGTCTTCCTTTTCAAGGCCAAATAGTATTCAATAGTGTAACTGTACCACAGCTTTTTTATCCACTCATCTAACTGGTGGATACTTGGGCTGCTTCCAATTCTTGGCTATTGTAAATAACACTGCAATGACCATAGTGGTTCATATAGTCTTTTCAATTGGTGTTTCTGGTTTCTTTGGCTATATCACCAGAAGTAAAATCGCTCAGTCATAAAGCAGTTCCATATTTAATTTTTTGAGGAAACTCCATACTGTTTTCCACAGTAGCTGCACCAATCTTTATTCCCATAAACAGTGCATAAGGGTTCACTCTTCTCTACATCCTTGCCAGCACTTCTTGTTTTTTTATATATTGATGATAGCCATTAGGACAGGTGTGAGGTGATATATCATTGCAGTTTTAATTTGTATGTCTCTCATGATTACTTATGTTTAACATATTTTCATTTGTCTCTTGGCCATATGTAATTTAAAAAATAAACAAAGGACCTGAATTGATACTTCTCCAAAGAGGACAAAAAGGTATAGTTTTGCACATTACCTGTATATAGACATGTTTGAAGATATACTCAATTTCATTACTAAGAAAGTATTATTACTCAACCTCATATACAAAACATTTGCCATGTTCCTAGGGAATGTACTTTCTTTACTTAATTTTTACTGATTTTTTTTTCTTTTTCTAATATATATTCTTTGTTCTTTGGCTACTTGCCTCTGTATTCTGCCTGATCAGCATACAGAGTGCTATATTACCACTGTGGTAATAAGAGACATGATGAATGTAGTTGGCTTTGAGGAAGTAATACTATATTCCAGATTGAGTACTAACTGAAATAGGATTCTCCTGTTGGGCAGGAAAGAAATGCTATCACATGGGACATGTGATTTTTAATAAATTGTATCCATGGTATAAGTGCCCAAGTTGTGTTATCCTATATAATAAAGAGATAATATGCAAATTGACCCTCATGCCCTTGCACAAGATGGCCACTCCCATGTGGTCAAAGAAGGCTGTCACAATATGGCCAGCAGGGGAGGCAGTTGGGGGGCCAGGTTGGCAGGGGAGGGCAGTTAGGGGTGACCAGGCCAGCAGGGGAGGGCAGTTGGAGGGACCAGGTTTGCAGGGGAGGGCAGTTGCGGGAGACTGGGCCTGCAGGGGAGGGCAGTTGGGGGGAGCAGGCCTGCAGGGGAGGGCAGTTAGGGGCAACTGGGTCAGCAGGGGAGGGCAGTTAAGGGTGACCAGCCCAGCAGGGGAGGGCAGCTGGGGGCAACCAGGCCAAGAGGGGAGGGCAGTTGGGGGCAATGGGGTAGACAGGGGAGCAGTTAGGCATTGATCAGACTAGCAAGGGAGTGGTTAGGGGGTGATCAGGTTGGCAGGCAGGAGAGCGGTTGGGAGCCAGCATTCCTGGATTGTGAGATGGATGTCCAACTACCGGTTCCTAAACTGGCAGCTGGACATCCCCCAAGGGGTTCCAGATTGGAGAGGGTGCAGCTGGGCTGAGGGACACCCCCCGCCCCAGTGCATGAATTTCATGCACCCAACCTTTAGTTATTAAGAATGTTAGCACCTGATCTATGTAGGCTACATTTCCTTTGTAGTTTTTATTTTTGCTTCCATGGCAAATTCTCTGTTCTTTCATGAGGAGGTTTCACAGCTATGAATTTGTAATTAGTTATATCCCTCTTTCCTTACTACTTGTGAATTCTAGAGTTGATAACTTCTGGACATTCACCAGTAACTCTTCTTTCCCATATTTATCATTTAGATGTATCTATTTTAAAAATCATTTCCACTTTTCCAGTTACTTCAGAAAAAAACTTTTTCCTGGAACCATTTATTTTACTTCATTTTTTCTAATCCTGGCAGTATTAGACTTTCCTCCTTCAGTTACATTTATTCAATAGATTCTTAATTGTAGTAATTGAAAAAGAATTAAATATACTGCTTACAATATCTCAAATTACATAGACCAATTCTCACTCAACAGCTATGCAATTTTAGGTAAATTACACAATCTTTCTATCCCTCAGAAGTTTTACCTATAAAAGAGTTCACAAGGCTTCTCTGAAAACTAAAGGAGCATGTGTGCTTTCAATAGTTTCAGTACTTAAAGTAGTCCCAGCAATATAAGTACTTTCAATAAATTCCATATAATATGCAATTATGCCCCTGTTATTCTTTCTCAACAGTCAATTATAAAACAAAATTTCTGAGCTGAGGGGGGCTTCAAGAGAAACAGTTATCTTTGCATGAGCAAAATCTTCTTGGCCATATATGTAGACATTTTACATAAGGTGGCCTACCAGAGGAACTTTGAAAGTAACATAATCATTTACCATCCATGGAACAAGGGTTGCCAACCTTTAGATACAGATTATTAAATAAATTATTCATTTGTTCTATGTCAAAACAAGTATGTATTTGTTTATTTTTTATATTCTTGATTAATATATATATATATATATATATATTAAGAATAACTGCTTTGTTTACTTTTATGTCCTCTATACTTTACACAGACAGTGTCATATACTGAAAACCCAATAAATACTAGTAAATAAAATGCAATATATATCCAAGTGTTTTACTGCTAATATGTTTAAATGTTTAAGTAGAATTTATAGTACTAGTAATTTATGAGATTTTTTTCACATAATATAAACTTTTGTAATGATTAATTGAAAGAAGCTATGTAGACGCTATATTCATCTATAAGCTTGATATAAATTACTCATAATTACACAGGATGATAAGAAGTAAGATAACCATAGTCCCATTTTACTGTTAATATTATTATTATTCCAATTTGAAAGTTGTATCCCTAATTCATTAATTTATTTTTTATATATATTTTATTGATTTTTTTACAGAGAGGAAGGGAGAGAGATAGAGAGTTAGAAACATCGATGAGAGAGAAACATCGATCAGCTACCTCCTGCACGTCCCCTACTGGGGATGTGCCTGCAACCTAGGTACATGCCCTTGACCGGAATCGAACCCGGGACCTTTCAGTCCGCAGGCTGACGCTCTATCCACTGAGCAAAACCGGTTTCGGCCTGATTCATTAATTTAAAAAGGAGACATGGAAAAAAAAAAAAAAGAGACATGAGCAGAGAGAGAAAGTAAATCATCATGGTGGGTGTTTCTGAGGAATCTAATTATTGACAACTATAGAGACAGTAAAGATCAATTTTAATATAAGCTCTGTTTCTATGAAGCTGTGGGTTGATCACTCAATTCCGTTCAAACCATCAAAGAACTATGGCATAATGCAAACTCAACTACTGGTATTTGAAGATCAAATCTGCAAATAATAAGATAAAAGTCAAGCCAATCTGAGACTATAGTCTCAGATTGACATGCCCTTTGAGAATTCCTGGAGAGACAATTTTAAGAATTTCTTAAAATAGAATATTTTTAGATGTTCCCTGATATTTCACTCCATGGAATGTAATAAAGAACTAGAAGGAAAATGGGGCGAAAATAAAATCTAATTTTACAAAATAATTGGAAAATATTTTTGTTTTGTTGCTATAGCCTTAGAGACCATCTTCTGATTTTCTCCATGGGAGGAAAGTTGAGTTAATGGCTTGAAAATTGTTAGGCTCCTCAGGTGGATTTCAAGACAGACAATCCCCTTCATACCACTTAGAATACATGCCAGTTAGAGTTGTTGGCAGTCTTTTATAAGTCCAGCCTAGCTTACTATTACAGCAGGTTGGGAAAATATCCAACAAAGAATCACTTTGAGATAGAATTGAATACCTGCAAAATAGTCAAATTTAAAAGGAGAAGAAATTGAACATGGTTTGGAGTGATTTGAACATAGCCCAAAACATTGACTAAACATCTTGAAACACTGATGCATGTATATCACTTGTCAATAATTTTAAAATACTTTCAATTAATATGTGCTTTAAGTTTAAATTTTCTCCTAAGAAACTATAAAATTAATTTGGTAACAAAATTGAAAAATACCATGTTAGTATAGGAATAATCATAATTACATAGGTATTCAAATATATGGTCCATCTTCATTTTTCTTAATTTTTAAGTTATTTTATAGTTCATGATGTTAATTATAAACAACAACAAAAAACTCAGTTTTCATTCACTTTACAAATGCAATCACTATTCTATTATTCTCCCTCTGGTACCAAAAATTCTTAAGCAGATAACTTAAAATGAACAATCATTTGGTTCAGTCCTATCAGTCTCTAACAGCATTTGTAATTTCCCTTTCACTTCCTATTTGGCTACAAATTATACTACTATTTTTCTAGTGAAAAGAACTCTAATGGTCTTTCTTTTTTTTTTTTATTGAGATGATTTTGATTATGTCCATGTTTTCCATTCTATTTCAATGTGTCTTATCTATAAGGAAATTAGTAACCAATTATAAAATGTAGATTGCCTCTTATGACCTATTAAACAAATATTTTCTTAAATTTCATATTCAATAACCTTTAAATGTAGAAAGTATTAAAATAAAGATTCTATCTTTTGTATGGGGATATTGTAGAATTAATATATCTAATTGCATGTTCTTTTAAAGAATTACTTACCAAATATATGTTGGAATTCATTCTAGTATCAAATTCTCTATTTGAGTATGTATATCCCCCCCACATTCCTCCAGGTAAACTATGACTCTACACCTCAAACATTATGTCACCAGATGTTTATAATTGAGTAGAGGCCCAGTGCATGAAATTCATGCAAGGGTGTCCCTCAGCCCAGCCTGCACCCTCTTAATATGGGACCCCTCGAGGGATGTCTGACTGCTCGTTTAGGCCCGAAACCCAATGGGATTGAGCCTAAACGGGCAGTTGGACATCCCTCTCAAAATTCAGGACTGCTGGCTCCTAACTGCTTGCCAGCTTGCCTTCCTGATTGCCCCAACTGCTTCTGCCTGCCAGCCTGATCACCCCCTAACCACTCCCCTGACAGCCTGATTGATGCCTAACTGCTCCCCTGCCAGCCTGTTTGCCCTTAACTGCCTTCCCCTGCAGGCCTGGTCACCCCTAACTGCCTTCCCCTGCAGGCCTGGAACCCCCCAACTGCTCTCCCCTTCAGGCCTGGGTCCCCCCAAATTGTCCTTCCCTGCAGACCCAGTCACCCCCAACTTCCCTCCTCTGCTAGCCAGGTCACCCCTAACTGCCCTCCCCAGCAGGCTTGATTGCCCCCAACTGCCCTCTTGCAGGCTTGGGCCATCCCAATGACCCTCCCCTGCTGGCCATCTTGTGGTGGCCATCTCCTGTCCACATGGGGGCAGGATCTTTGACCACATGGGGGCAGCCATCTTGTGTGTTGGAGTGATGGTCAATCTGCATATTACTCTTTTATTAGATAGGATAAAGACCTGGTGCATGGATGGCAGCCAGCTGGTTTGCCCTGAAGGGTGTCCTGGATCAGGGTGGGGGTTCCCTTGGGGCATGGGGCAGCATGGGCAAGGGGCCTGTGGTGATTTTCAGGCTGGCCACACACACACTCCCCCCCCCCCCCCACCCAAGCAGAGGACCTGGAACCTGGGATTTATTTATCTTCTAAAATTGAAACTTTGTAGCCTGGAGTGGAGCCAAGCCTTCTGCTCTCTGTGGTGGTAGCCATTTCTGTTGGGATTTATATATCTTCTATAATTGAAACTTTGTAGCCTTAAGCGGAGGCCAAAGTAGGCCAGGGCTGCAGAAGCTAAGCTTCCTCCATCGCCACGGGCAACCCTAGCCTCCTGCTAACTCCAGCTCTGTGGCTGCTGCCATTTCTGTTGGGCTTTATTTATCTTCTATAATTGAAACTTTGTAGCATTGAGTGGAGGCCTGGGCTGGCAAGGGCAGGCAGAAAGCTTGGCTTCCTCCATTGCTAGGAAACTCAAGCCTCTCTCCTGCTCTCTGTGGCTGCAGCCATCTTTGTTGGGTTTATTTGCATATTCCCTCCTAATTGGCTGGTGTGCGTGGCTGGTAAGCATGGCTTGTGGGTGTAGCAGAGGTATGGTCAATTTGCATATTACTCTTTCATTAGATAGGATTATTGGTTACTTTGCTCTGTAGAGTTTTTCTCTTTCAACTTTACATTTGCATTGAAAGGGAATGAAAATCATAGTGATTACAGTGCAGCAAATTAAGTTCTACAATAGCCTAATTAGAATGGCAAATTATTCCATTCTTTCCTAGATCACTTCCATCACAGCTAGTGAAAAACATACAGAACAACTGAGGCATTCAGAAGTCTTTTTAAAATTTGTATGCCTCTTTTTAGAAGGAGAGACTGTAGTTAGAAAACAAAAAGAAAATACTAAATTAGAAAAATATAAAATAAATAACATGAAATAAAAAATATATAAAATCAAATGTTTAAAATTTGGCAACTTTTTTCACAATGAGCAAAACCCAAAAACAACATTATTCTAAAACATACCTAAAATGTGGGCATTTATTAAAATTTTACCCACTGATCATTCTTCTAAATAGAACCTCCTTTACCCATGTAAATATTCTTTTCTTTGTGTTTAAATGTATAATATAAAAATAGGATTATGATTGAAACATAATATGGAAATGTTTAGGAAGATTTTTTAAAATAAATTTGTAACAATATATGGACTCTGTTAGTATGCTAAATAATAAGATCTAGCACATAAACAAATTATAATAATTTTATTTTTCCTCTTGTATTAATATTCCAGAGGCCCAGTGCATGAAATTCATGCATGGGTGAGGTCCCTAGGCCCGGCTGGTGATCAGGGCTGATCAGGGCCAGGCTGATCAGGGCAGGACCAGAGAGGAGGCGACAATCACTGAGCTGGGCACAGAAGGAATGGATGCCAGATACTGATGCCACCATCATCAACGCCCCACCACCACATGCTTACCCACTTCCCACCCTCCTCCTTCCCTCATTGCTGCTCCACCACTGCGGCAGGTGAGTGGTGGGCTGATAGGGGCCTGCTGGCTGGGGGGTGGGACAGGGCATGGGAGGTTGGCCACTGGCTTTGAGGAGGGAGCTGGTCCTCAGCCCCCCTGGGAATTGGGCCGCATCTGCTGCCACTGACCCCTGGTTCCCTGTCCCAATGGTGGGAGGTTGGCTGGCTGGGGGGGGGTTGGCTGTGGGAATGCACTGACCACCAGAAAGCACCTCCTGCATTGAGTATCTGCTCCTGGTGGTCAGTGCACATCATAGCAACTGGTCATTTCAGTCATTCCTGTCACTTAGGCTTTTATATATATATATATATAAATTAGAGGCCCGGTGCACGGAATTCATGCATGGGGAGGGGAGGGGGGTGTCCCTCAGCCCATTCTGCACCCTCTCCAATCTGGGACCCTTCAAGGGATGTCTGACTGCCTGTTTAGGCCGATCGGCAGTCAGACATACCTCTCACAATCCAGGACTGCTGACTCCGAACTGCTCACCTGCCTGCCTTCCTGATTGCCCCTAACCGCTTATGCCTGCCAGCCTGATCACCCCCTAACCACTCACCTGACAGCCTGATTGATGCCTCACTGCTCCCCTGCCAGTCTGATTGCCTCTAATTGTCCTCCCCTGCCAGCCTGGTCACTCCTAACTGCCCTCCCCTGAAGGCCTGGTTCCCCCCAAACTGCTCTCCCCCACAGGCCTGGGTCCCCCCCAAATTCCCTCCTCTGCCAGCCTGGTCACCCCTAACTGCCCACCCCTGCAGGCTTGATCGCTCCCAACTGTCCTCCCTTGCAGGCCTGGTCTCTCCCAACTGCCCACCCCTGTTGGCCATCTTGTGGTGGCCATCTTGTGTCCACATGGGGGCAGCCATCTTTGACCACATGGGGGCAGCCATCTTGTGTTTTGGAGTGATGGTCAATTTGCATATTACTCTTTTATTAGATAGGATAATTGACATATAATATTGTATTAGTTTAAGATATTCAATATAATGATTGTATATGCTATATAAGATGTACAACATATTGATTATAAATTATATTTTATATCCACAATAAGTTTAGTTAACATCTATCACCTCATGTAGTTATAATTTTTTTCTTGTGATGAGAGTTTTTAAGAATTGAGAAATAACAGAGTAATACACAACATTTATCAGGGCTAATTCACGTGTATACTTTAAGGACACACATTACTCCATTAGATAAAAAAATGCACTCCCCCCACCAAGGCATATTTTTATAGCTATACACTTCTAGATATAAAAATAGTTACATACAAATGTAGCTATATGCACTTATAAGTCCTTACTCATTAAATTAGCAATATCATGCCATACATGCATTAGGAGAGTGAGTCTTATATCATGGGTTCCTTTGTGTGGTAGACACTAAGGGAAAAATAAAAACTAACTCAACATACTCCAGAGTGTGAAGTCACTACTTAACGCCTCAAGTTAAAAATTAAATAGTAGAAAAGCAATTATATTAATTTGAGATACGGTGGTTAAACAAAAACAATGAATTAGCTAAGACAGTTTACAATGTTAGTCTTAAGAGAGAAGAAGAAAAGGAAACAACAATTTTTAGAACTGTGTGATTCTCTATATAAATGCACAACTATGATTTTAGTAAAAGAATAACAAAATATCTACATTCATATTATTCATCCACAAATCAAAACCAGATTTATATCACTAGACATTAATTCTTTTACATCAATATTTTCAATATTGCAGTTAGTAAACAGCCAAAATGGATAATAAAATTTCTATTTACTGATTGAATTTATTGGGGTGACATTGGTTAATAACATGATATAGGTTTCAGCTGTATAATTCTATATTCCACCATCTGTATATTGTATTGCGTGTTCCCCATCCCCAGTCATGTTTCCTTCCATCACCATTTCTCCCCACCCTCTTTACCTTCTCCTACCCCCACACCTTCTTTTCCCTATGGTCATCACCATACTGTTGTCTATCTATGAGTTTATTTTTTTTTCTTTATTCCTTCACCTTTTTCACCTCATTCCCTCCGCTTCCCAAGCTGTCAGTCCCTTCTCTATGAGTCTGTCCGTATTTTGCTTGCTAGTTAATTTCATTCATTAGAATCCACATATGAGTAAAATCATATAATACTTGCCTTTCTCTGACTGACTTATTTCACATAGCATAATGTTCTCCAGGTCCATCCAGGCTGTCGCAAAGGGTAAAGTTGTCTTGCTTTTTACAACCAAGTGGTATTCTATTGTGTAAATTTGCCACAACTGTTTTATCCACTAATACTGATAGACACTTGGGCTACTTTCAAATTTTGGTTATTATAAATAATGTTGCCATGAACATGGGGTTGCATATATTATTTTAAATTAGAATTTTGGGTTTCTTTAGATAAATCCCCAGAAGTGGCATCTCTGGCTCAGACGGCAATTACATTTTTAATTTTTTGAGGTAACTCCATACTGCTTTCCACAGTAGCTGCACCAATCTTTATTCCCACCAACATTGCACAAGGTTTCCCTTTTCACCACATTCTCACCAACACTTGTTTGTTGATTTATGATGACAGGCATTCTGACAGGTGTGAGGTGATACCTCATTGTGGTTGTAATTTGCATTTCCCTAATGATTAGTAACACTGAGCATCTTTTCATAGGTATATTGTCATCTGTATGTCCTCTTTGGAGAAATGTTGTTGCAGGACCTTTGCCCGTTTATTAGTTGGATTGTTTGTTTTGTGCTTAGTTTTGTAAGTCTTTACAAATTGTTGATATTAACACTTTATCTTATGTATCATTGGGAAATATGTTCTTCCACTCAGTGGGTTGTCTTTTCATTTTGTTGGTGGTTTTCTTTGCTGTGCAGAAGCTTTTTAGTTTGAGGTAGTCCCATTTCTTTATTTTCTCTTTTGTTTTCCTGGCCTGAGGTGATCTACCAGGGAAAAAGAAATAGTACTATGAGAAAGAAATGTGTGAGATTTTACTGCATATGTTTCTTTCTAGGATTTTTATAGTTTCAAGTCTAACATTTAAGCCTTTAATTGATTTTGAGTTTATTCTTGTGTGTGGTGTAAGAAGGTGAACTAATTTATTTTTTGCACATATCTGTCCAATGTTCCCAGCACCATTTATTAAACAAGCAATCTTTACCCTTTTGTATGTTTTTGCCTTCTTTGTCAAATATTACTTGACCATAATTGTGTGAATTTATTTCTGTGCTCTCTATTGTGTTCCATTGTTTAATTGTCTATTTTCATGCCAGTGCCAAGCTGTTTTGATTAATATGGCCTTTTAGTATACTTTGATATAAGGTAGCATTTTTTTGTTGTTGTTAATCCTCATGGGAGGATATTTTTGCAACATCAATGTGAGAGAGACATCAATTGGTTACCTCCCTTACGCACCCCAAATGGGGCAGGGATTGAACCAGCAACCCAGGTATGTGCCATTGACCAGGTATCAAACCTGCAACCGTCTGGTGTACAGGCCAACACTGTATCCACTGAGCCACTCCAATCAAGGCTAATATCAGTTAGCACTATTCTTCCAACTTCACTCTTCTTTTTCAATATTGCTGTTGCTCTTTTAGGTCTTCTGTGGTTTCTTACACATTTTTGGACTATTTGTTCTAGTTATTGGAAATGCACCATTGGTACCTTGATAGGATTTGTGTTGACTCTCTATTTGCTTTTGGAAGCGTGAATATTTTAATGATGTTAATTCTTCCTATCCATGAACATGGTACACACTTCCACTTATTGATATCTTGTTAAATTTCTTTTTTCAGTGTCATAATTTTCAGAGCACAGATATTTTACACCTTTGATTAAATTTATTACTAGGTATTTTATTCTCTTTGAAGCAATTATGAAGGAGATTGCTTTCTTAGTTTTTCTGACAGTTGATAGATAATAGATAGATGATAGATAGATAGATAGACAGACAGATAGAAAGATAGATAGATAGATAGATAGATAGATAGATAGATAGATAGATAGAGCTAATATGCTAAGTGTCTGACCATCCAACTGGTCGCTATAATATGCACTGAACACTATCGGATAGATGCTCAATGCAGGAGCTGCCATGACATGCACGGGCCATTTACAGAGAAATGGCACTGTGGACCTGGTGCCCACAAAACAAGACTCGGCTTCCCCCTAGTGAGACACAGGCCCCACCACCACCCTGGAGTGATAGCCCACCAAATTGCAGCCAATACTGCTGAGAACTCATGGCACAAAATGAGCCCCACAGCCCAGCCCAGAAAGGGTGGGCTGTGGGCACTGGGTAATGATGTCACATAGCAATGTCTGGCTTCCTCTCTCTAGCGACTGGCCTCCTTGGAGTTTCTTCAGCCCAGGAACATGACTTGCTTTATGGCCAGATGCAAACATTTTACACTTTAACCAAATGTCTGTGAAGTGTTTTCATGTGCTTCATCTCATTTGATCCTCACAGAAGTCCTAGAGTAGGTAGATAGGAGACTTGTTAGAACACTGTTTATTTTTTATTATTTAGCCAGAAAACGGAGATTTAGAAAGTATAGAAACTTGACCCCACTGAAAAGAAATAAGAAATGGTGGAACTTGAAAATGACTTCAGGTTTTCTCACTGTGCAGAATATAGTCAAACACTGCTACAGTTAAATATTTCACCCTTTGTTCTCCTTGCATGATCCTATCTAATAAAGGGGAAATATGATAATTGTCCCTCACACTGTTGCTAAGATGGCAGGGCACACAGCCAATAAGGAGGGAATATGCTAATTGATGGTCCCACCCTCAAAGATGGCAGTGCCCAGAGCCAATAAAGAGGAATATGCTAATTGACTGTCACACCCTCAAAGATGGCAGCACCCACAGTCACAAGATGGTGGTGCCCAGTCCCCTCAGCCCTGCCTGGGTGGTATGCAGATGGCAAGGCCTTGCCCTGTGCCTGCCTCCGAAGTCCCCCAGTCCCCTCAGCCCCACAGCCACCCAGGGCCTACCGGAGGCACAGGCAAGCCTAGGCTGTCACCTGCCCAGCCACCCAGGGCTGCCTGAAGCTCAGATAACCACAGCCAGCCAAAGCGTGTGCTGCAGGCATTGGCAGCAGCAGAGGTGTGATGGGGCGTCACCTTCCCCTGATCGCAGGGTCGCCTCCCATCCTAGACTGTGAGGGGGACAGGCCAGGCTGAGGGGACCCCCCCCCCCTTCCAGTGCATGAATTTTCATACACTGGGCCTTTAGGCTACAATAATAATCTGCTCCATGGTTGATATTTACTGTTGTGTTGCTGACAATTAACTGAAAGAGAAGTTGGGGTGTTTCACTGGGCTGGAAAAAGTTTAGCTAAATCAGAAAGAAGGACTAATTAAGCAGGTTTATCTATATATATAAAAGGCTAAGTTGACTCATGCATGCACGATACATATAAAGCTCTCACTGACATCAATTGTACATGTGTGTTTCAATCTGTCATTGTTGATCATGAATTTGGTTGACACTTCTATTATAGAGAAATGCCAAATAATGATATTAAAACATTTCTTCTAATTAATTTCCTTTCAATGTGCATGAATTCATGCACTGGGCCGCTAGTTGGTTCATAAAAATGCAACTGATTTCTGGATATTTATTTTGTATCCTGTTACTTTACAGAATTCATTTATCAGTTCTGATAGTTGTTTTTGTGTGTGTGTGTGAAATCTTTTAGGTTTCTCTATATACAGTATCATGTCATCTGCATGATCTCTTTATAGTTTTATATCTTTCTTTCCAATACGGATGCCTTTTGTTTCTTCTTGTCTAATTGCTGTGGCTAGGACTTCCAGCACTATATGAGAATAGTGAAAGCTGACATCACTGTCTTGTTCCTGATACTAAGGAAAATGCTCTTGATTTTTACTTGACTATAAAGTTGGCTGTGGGTTTGTCATATATGGCCTTTTTGTGTTGAGGTATCTTATTCTATTCCCACTTTGCTGAGAGTTTTTACCATAGGTTGGTGCTAGATTTTATCAAATCCTCTTTCTGCATCTATTAATATGATCCTTCATTTTGTTTATGTGGTGATCGCTTGATTGATTTTCAGATGTTGTACCAACTTTACATCCCAAGAATAAATCCCACTTGATCATTGGGTATAATTGTTTTAATGTATTAATGAATACAGAATGCTAATATTTTATTGAGAATTTTTGCATATATGTTCATCAGAGATATTGGACTATAATTTTCTTTCTTTGTAATATCATTTTTTGTTGTTATTAATCTTCACTCAAGGATATTTTTTTCCATTGATTTTTAGAGAGTGTGGAAGGGACGGGGAGGTGAGAGAAAGAGAGGAAAACATCAATATGAGGAAGACACATTGATCAGTTGCAGGAAACATTGAACCCATGGCCTTAGGTTCATGGGCTGACATTTTAACCACTGAGCCATATGGCCAGGGTTTTTTGCAGTGTCTTTATCTGGATTTGGAATTAGGATAATGCTGGCTTTATAAAATGGAAGTCCTCCTTTTACTTGAATTTTTGGAAATAGTTTGAGAAGTATAGCTGTTAGTTCTTTGAATGTTTGTTAAAATTCTATGTGAAGTCATCCAGTCCTGAACTTTCTTTTTTGGGGAGCTTTAATATTACTACATCAATTTCACTAGTTGTATTTGTCTATTCAAATTCTATGATTCTCCATAATTCAGTTTTGGAAGATTGTATTTTTCCAGAAATTTTTCAACTTCATCAGATTGTCCATTTTTTGGCATATAATTTTTCTTAATATTTTCTTACAATCCCTTGTATCTCTGTGGAATTTCTTCCTATTTCATTTCTGATTTTATTTTCTGGAGGTGGGGAGGAGGAGTTCTCTTTTTTTCCTTAATAAATCTGGTTAAAGATTTGTCAGTCTAGTTTATCTTTTTAAAAACAAACTCTTGTTTTCATAGATCTTTTGTAATATTTTTTAGACCCTATTTCATTTATTTCTTCTCTGACCTTTATTATTTCCTTTCTTCCATTCACTCTGAGTGTTATTTGTTCTTTTTCAAGTTTCTTAAGTATAAAGTTAGATTATCTATTTGAGATTCTTCTTGTTCCTTGAGGTAGGGCTGTAATGCTATGAATTTCCCTCTCAGGAGTGCTTTCACAGTGACCAATAGATGTTGGATTGTTGTGTTCTCAATTTTCATTTGATTCAAGATATTTACTGATTTATTCCTTGATCTCATTGTTAATTCATTCATTGTTTATTTAGTCTCCATGTGGTTGTGGTTTTATTTCAATTTTTTTCTTGTTATTGATTTCTAGTTTCATTATGATCAGGGAGATGCTTGGTATGATTTCAATCTTAAATTTATTAACAATAGCTTTTTTTAAATCTTTATTGTTGAAAGTATTACATACATCCCTTTTTATCCCCCATTGACCCCTTCTAGCCCACCCCTGCACCCTGCTCCAGGCCTTCACCACCCTATTGTCAGTGTCCGTGGGTTATGCATATATATACACACAAGTTATTTGGTTGATCTCTTCCCGCCACCCAACCACCCTGCCTTCCTTCTGAGATTCAATAGTCTGTTCCATGCTTCTGTGTTGTTGGATCTATTTTGTTCATCAATTTATTTTTTTCATTAGATTCCACATATGAGTGAGATCATGTGATACTTGTCTTTCTCTGATTGGCTTATTTCACTCAGAATAATACTCTTCAGGTCCCTCCATGCTGTCTCAAAGGGTAAGAGATCCTTCTTTTTTACTGCTGCTTAGTATTCCATGGTAACTTGTTTTGTGTGCAAACATGTGGTGTATCTTAGAAAATATACCATAAGCACTTGAAAAGAATATATATAGTACTGCTTTGGGGTGAAATGCTTTGAAGATATCAATTAAATCCATCTGATCTAGTGTATCACTTAAGGCTGCTGTTTCCTTGTTGACTTTTGGCTGAAAGATCTATCCATTGATATCAATGGGATGTTAATGTCCCCTACTAAGACTATATTGCTATCTATCTCTCTCTCTTAAAATGCAACAAAATATATGTATTTTTTACATATTTAGGTGCTACTATGTTTGATGCATAAATGTTTATAAGGCTTATATCTTCTTATAAGATTGATCCCTTTATCATTACGTGTGTCCTTCTTTGTCTCATCCTATAGCCTATTTTGTCAGATGTAAGTATTATGACTCCAAAATTTATTTTTTCATCTACTTTTGCATGAAATATATTTTTCCACCCCTTTATTTTTAGTCTTTGTGTATCTTTAATTCTGAGGTGTCTTGTAAACAGCATATAGTATATGGGTATTGTTTCCTTATCCATTCAGCTAATTTATATCTTTTGACTTGAGCATTTAAGACATATACATTTAAAGTGATTATTGATTAGTACATATTTATTTCCCTTTTATTCTTTTAACTATGTTCCTCTGTTTGTTTGTATTTTCCTTCTTCTTAAAGCAGGTCCTTGAATATTTCATGTAATACTGGTATGGTGGTGATGAAGTCCTTTTCCTTTTTCTTGTCTGGGAAGCTCTTTATTTTTCCTTCAGTTATAAATGATAGGTATGCAGGTAGAGTAATCTTGGTTATAGATCCTTGCTTTTCATCACTTTCAATATTTCTTGTCAATTCTGACTGACCTGAAATGTTTCTGTTGAGAAATCAGCTCACAGTCTTATGGGAGCTCCTTTGTAGGTAACTAAGTGGCTTTTTCTTGCCTTTTTTTAAATATATATATATATATATATATATATATATATATATATATATATATTTTATTGCTTTCAGAGAGGAAGGGATAGGGCAAAAAAAAAAAAATAGAAACATCAATGCTGATAAGAAATCATTGATTGGCTGTCTCCTGCATGTTCCACTCTGGGGACCAAGCCCACAACACTGGCATGTGCCCTGACTGGGAATCAAACTGTGACTTCCTTGTTCATAGATCGATGCTCAGCCACTGAGCCATTCAGGTGGGCCTTACTGCTTTTAAGATTCTCTCTATCTTTAACCTTTGGCATTTTAATTATGATGTGTCTTGATGTGGACCTATTTGGGTTCATCTTATTTAAGACTCTCTGCACTTCTTGGACTTGTGTGTTGTTCTTCACCCAGTTATGGAAATTTTCAGTCATTATATTTTTAAAATAGGTTCTTGACCCCTTTCTCCCTCTCTCCTCCTTCTGGTAATTTATGATATGGATGTTGTTTTGCTTCATTTTGTCCCTAAAGTTCCTTAAACCATCCTAATTTTTTAAAAATTCTCTTTCTTTTCTGATGCTCTAATTGGGTGTTTTTTTCTTACAAATCATGGATTTTATCCTGTTTCGTCCAACTTGGTGTTCATTCCTTCTATTGAATTCTTCAGTTCAGATGCTGTATTTTTTATTTCTGACTGGTTCTTCTTAATGGTTTCTATGTCCTTTTCATGTTGTTGTAGTTCTCACTAAATTCTTTGAGCATCCTTATTACCATTCTTTCTAACTCTATATCTGGTAAATTGCTTGCCTCCATTTCATTTGTCAATTTTTCTAGAGATTTCTCCCTTATTATTTATTTTAGGAAATGCTTCTATATCTTCACATTTTGGCTGGTTCTTTGAGTTGGTTTCTATATATTAGGTAGATCTTTTATGACTCCCAGTCTTGGTAGGGTGGCCTTTTGTAGTAGGTGTACTGTGGGATCCTGTAGCATAGTCTCCTTGATCACCTGCTTGGGTGTTTCTGGAATGTGCCTTTTGTGTTATGTGAGCCCTCCTATTGTAATTGAATCTTCATTACTATTCGCCTGTGGAGTCAATTTTCAGGCTATAAGGGGGAGAGATCAACCAAAGGACTTACATGCATGCATGTAAGCCTAATAAATGGACACAGACAACAGGGAGGTGGGGGCATGAATGGGATGTGGGATATAATGGGGGAATAAGGACACATATGTAATACTTTACTCAATTAAAAAAAATTTTTTTTTCAGATTGGCTTACTACGGATATCATTCCCAACCACAGTTTTCGAGCTCCTGTGGAGATGCTGAACACACAGAGTGAAATTCACCTCAACAGGTTCTGGTGTCTTCTAAGATCTCCCTTTGAATTTGCTGCTTGTGAACCTTATTGGATCCTGCTCTGATGTTTTCTGAAGCTGATAACTGGGTCTGTTTGTTCTGCGGTGTCTTGGTAGGTACTCTGGTGCAGGCCAATGCTAGATGTTGCCTGTGACTGGCCCTGGGCAACCTATTTGGAGCTACAAAGCAATTCACAGTTTGTGGCTTCCTCAGATAGACCTGGAAGTGTACAGTAAGGATCAAACTGTGCACCAGGGCTTGCTTTTATCAGTGTCAGGCCAGTACCAGCCCTCCAACCATAGGCTGCCTATTAGGCTCAGTCACTGAAAGTCTCTGGCAGTACTGGATTTGCATGAGATAGTGTCAGAGTCAGCAGCAAGAGCACCACACAGCTCTTCTGGTCTGACTGGCTTTGAGTCTGGGCAAAGTTTGGCAGAGGGTCTTGAGAAATGGAGAAATTGTAGGTGTATATAAGAATGAGTCTTTATTGCTGAAGCCAGTGGCCATATAGCCATCAGACAAAAACAGTCCTCACGGCAAAGTCCATACAGGCAGGCAGCCAGACACCAGCTGGTGAACATATAGCTTTCCCACAAAGCAGCATCAGTCTCTATATCCACAGCTATTATCTGAGCAGCCACACACTACCTCATACACTCACCACCTCACATCATAGTGGTACTTGAGCTCTCCACCTCAGCAGCTTCTCCTGTCTCTCCTGCTCAGCTGCTCTCTCTAGCTGATTTCTTCTCACTCCATCCTCTGCTGATTACAGCCTACTCCAACCAACTAGCTGATCAGTAACCTACTTTTATACTAGTTAGACAAAGAAGGCTTCATGCCAATAGTTACACCAATCATATTGGCTACTGAAGGGCACAGTGTACTGTGTGTCCTTGCACCGGTTCATGGTATCTTGGCCTGATTAGGATTCCCAGGCTCAGAGTCCTTGAACATCCCATTTAGGCACATGCCCAGAGTGGCCTTTGGTCATTCTGGTGTATTGATAACAAGGCCTTTGTGCCCCCACCGACCTTGACTATCCAGGGACCTGGCATGATTCCCACAGATAGGTTCTCAGTAAGTCACCAGGTAAGAATAACTGTTCTTAAAGTAATAACTAAAATTTCTATTGATAGTTCATCTCATGGTAAAATTCCTGAATATGCAATGAACCTAAAGTAGTCATATGTGTGGGCAAAAAAAAAAAAAAAAATTAAATTTAAAGTTATCAAGACTGCATTATAAAATTTACAAAAACCGCCATTAATAAAAAAAAAAGGGGGGGGGATAGGACAATATCATGTAAAGAAAAATATCCTATAAGTAAATTACATCTAGAAAATTTTTACTTTACCAAATTAAGTTTCATTTGTAATGCTAACAGCAAGACGGCCATTAAAAACACACATGGTGTCTAAATAAGACAAAGGAAAATTGTTTGAACAAAAATAAAAAGGATCCCAAATCAATTATATAGAAAAGATTCCTTTATTAACTTGTGGTCGAGAATACATTTGTATATTTTCAGAAAACAATCCCAAGACCAGATGGATTCCTGCAACAGAGAGGAACTGACAACCACTGAGACAAGAGGAAAAGACAGTCCAGAGATGGAAGACGCTGACAACGCCTTGCCATGCGAGCGGTCAGCAGCTGTGCACCGCTGCAGGTTACCTAGGACCAAACCAGAGAGGGTCGGACCTGCATTGCCAACATGTGCCCACCATCCAGATATCATTGCTGACATGTACACATAAGGAACTGTTAGATATTGAAACGGGGACTCAGAACTGTTGGACATTGAAATTGGGACTCAAACATTTTTTTTTTTGTTTTATCATGTTTTGTTATTATATGTTTATTTCTAGTCTGCAAAGGCAAAACTTTTTAAAGGAAAGAAATGGTGAGAAAAAGATACAGAGGCAAAGAAGCATTGAACAGACTGTCAAACTACATTGGGAAGACAGGGGAGGTTGGGCAAGGGGGGCTGTAAGAGACCAACCGAAAGACTTGTACGCATGCATATAAGCACAACCAATGGATATAAGACACTGAGGCGGGGGGGAGGGCGGGCAGGTGAAGGCATGTACTGGGGGGTAGGGGAGGTCGGGGGGAGATCAATGGGAGAATAAAAGGAGACATATGTACTACTATTTGTAATACTTAAAACAATAAAAAAAATGGTAAAAAAAAATAAAGATAAAAAAGAATAACTGTTCACCAAGTTGATACAGTTTAACCTCAGTGCCAATGCTGGGTCTGAGGCCACTCAGAAAATGGCCGAGGGTATACCAGTGCCTCAGGGAATCATCATAGTGATACCAACAGATTTTATCAGGCCCAAACAGACCTGGATTTGGCTGTGAAAAGGGAGAGTTTTCTGCACTGCTCAGGTGTACAAGGAAAAAATAGTCCCCATCCTAAAACCACTAACTTAGTATATCCCAGATTCTTCTGCCAGAAACCTAATCTCAGCAGGGCAGGGGCCACTGGTAGTGGGAAGTGTGTGGCTAGTGGATTTCTCATGAAGGGAAGTTGTGGTCAGGATTGATGGAAGTAGGGGAGGGTGATCCTACCCCAGAGCTACATAATTCAATCAATTCTGAGTTTTGCCTAGACCTCAGCAGGATGGAGCCACCAGGAGTTGAGAAGGTAGGGCCACTGGAAGTCTGGAAAGTGAAGCTAAGAGATATCTCCTGAGGGGAAGCCCTAGTCAGGGTCATGGGAAATTTGGGGGAATGGCCAACATACAACTAAGTCACTGATACTCTATGAGTCTGCCCAGACCTCTACACCCCAACGCATGTAGCTGACTACTCAGCAGGGAACAAGATTTGCAAGGTGGGGCTACAATGAGTCCAGAGTGTGGAACTTTTACTTTGCCCTAAGCTGACACCATGTGGAAGGGGGTGGGTGCTCCACCCAAGAAAGATGGCATCTGTGGTGCAGTAGAGTGATTTAGGACAGGCAGGTCACAGGAGCTGTCCTCTCAGCTTTTTTTTCCCAGAGGCACACACCCAAGACTCTTTTTCAGCGACTCTAGTCCGCTCCACATTCCTTCTGCTGGAGCTCTGGGTGAGTAGCTGTGAATGAGATTTTGCGTATTGGCCCTTTAATAGGGTGCCTGTGTCTCTAGTATCTTCTGACTCTCCCTGAAGGACAGAATCCCCACTGATTTTCATACCCAGATGTTATGTGGGTACCTCTTCCTGGCTCTGGTACTCTGGATGGGGAAGCCTGGTATAGGGTTGAGACCCCACTCTTCTCAGGGGGTACTTTTGTAGGGGGAGCTTTTTACAGAATCTCAGCTGCTTCCATTCGGAACAGGGCCAGCCCTTTTTGCTTCTAGGAGGTACCTACCAGTTTCCATGTGGCTTCTCCTGTAAATTCTTGGTTGTTAGATGTCTCTTCAGCTAGTCTTCAGTTGGTTATCCAGGTTGATTGCTCTATATTTTAGCTGTAATTCCAGTTTGGTCCTGAGAGGAGGTAAGTGTAGTTTTCATCTACTCTGCTGCCATCTTGGATTCTCTCTGGGAAATTCTTAATGAAATATGTTGCATCCCTACAATAGGACATTATGTACTCATTAAATATTTGGAAGAGTTTTAATAATATGAAAATCCATATTCATGATATTAAGTAAAAGCACAAGATGCAAAAAAATAAATTCTATCAGTAATTGGAAAGAAACTTTAAAATATGATTATCTTTGGAAAGTAGAATTATGCTTCTTTATATTTTTCCTCTAAATGTTCTGTATTTTCAAAGTATTTTATAATGACTATGCTTATTATACTTACTTATAAAGTTGGGGAAAAAACTATGAAACTATGACTACAGATTTTTTAATTGAGTATGTAAAATGTTTACTAAATTTGCAAATCCAATCAAAATCAGCAATGGAAATTTGACTTATGAACTTAATGTAAATGGTAATATACTTATTTTTTCATTTAGCTTCAGTGAAAAAGTTTATGTTAATAGAGAGTTTATAGCTTTCCTCAGGAATAGAATTTGAGATGAGGAATTATGCTTGCCAATGGAACCTTTCTTACATGCAATAATTTTGTTATTGTCACAGATTGTAATATAGTCAGAAAGTTATCTTTTTTTATTACTTCAAATGGCAATTTATAGCTCTTTTTTTCACATTTTTTTTCAATGACCCAAAAGGTGAAGGTACTATTTTCTGAAAATGTAATTCCCCAGTTATAAATCTTATTTGAACACAGAATGCATATATTCATGTACTTGCTAAGCCAGAGGTATAATAGGAATGCACAAAGGAAACACAAATAATTTATGTCTACATGATGCCACAGTTTCAAGAAGAAAATTGAAAAGCAACGAATCAGCAGTCTCTGGTGTGTTTGAGTTTTGTCATTGAGTTTCCTTCCTGATGTTTTAACTGGATTGACTAAATGAGGTCACATAGATATTGCTCTAACATTGGCAGCTTGAATTGGCTGTCACATTATTTAGTAAACATATGTTTCCAGGCAGTAACAATTCTGAACCTTTTGCACTTCTCTACACAGAAAGAACAAATATGTCATCAGTAAGTCCTTCCCAGGACAAACAATATACTCAGCTCTATGGTGAGCACTGCAGAGACTCAGGAAGAAAAGACTTTATATATAGCTTTTTAGATGCAAGCCTACCATTTGTAAAATATGTTGCACAGGGAAATCTATAGTATACGTAAGTGTAGAAATTTGCAGAAAGGACCACATACCATATATGCCAAGGAAGGGAACAAACAAGGAAGGCCACATATATTCTAGACTATGAAGGAAGGACATATATATTCTAGAGCTTAGCATTTCAATGCAGGCAAGTTTCTTCTAGATTTCCATTAAATTCTAAAGGGTTAATCAAATTTCTACTGTATAATGTCCTATCTTTCATAGCTATGCATATAGGAGAAGAATGCAGATTTCTTACACAGATTTGCTATTTTTAAAATAAGCAAAGATAAAATATAGATCTTAAATACATAAACCTACAATGATAAAATTGCTAAATGAAATAAAATCATAAAATAGCAATATATGCAAGTGACAAAAATTGTCTGCTTATTAAATTGCTCATAATAAAAAATAAAAGTCTTTGATCTTATGGTATAGCACAATGGTTGCTTAAAGGTATATTTCTACGTTTTTTTCTCAAGGGAATAATGGAAGACAATTGTTAAAAAAATCAATTATCTTATGTCACTTAATTGAATTTTTCATAGACATATTGAATGTTTTTGATACAGTATCTATAATAATAAAAGCATAATATGCTAGTTAGACCAGATGACCTTCCAGATGAAGCCAGGGCTGCAAGGGAAGCCCGGGTCCTGGGTGCCAGAGGAAAGCCAGTGCCAGCAGCCGGGGGAAGGAAGGCCTACTCTTGCACAGATTTTGTGCATTGGACCTCTAGTTTGATTATAATTTTTCCCCTTTCTGTTTCTCCCATTCAGCTTAATTTAATCAAAAAGAAAAAAATGAGAAAAAACACACCCTTAACCTTTCTTCTAAGACTATCACATCAGTAAAACTGGCAAAAATTCATAGGGGGGAAAATTATTTTGATCTTATAATTTATTTATTCATTGAATATAAATGAATTTTCTTCTAATCTAAGGATCATCTTAATATACACTGTGCTAATTTTTACAGTATTGCCACTACTTAGAGTAAAATGGACAATTTAGAAACATAGAAAAAATATTCTGCTATTTTGCCTTTCCTCAAAGGTCATTGATGGATATACATTAGGATTGGTGAACAGAATATTTGATTTCTGTTAATATGCCTGCATGTTGATAATCAATTCTTCTGAAGCCGTAAGTATCTCACACTCTATCAATTTTTGTCTAAGATGGAACACTACAACTACAAAGTTTATTTTTACAACTAGAAAATATGAGAAGATATTTTTATTGCCAAAACTATGAGTTGAAATTAGTTCTATAAATAGAATTTATGAAAGTGGGTATTAATTTTTCTTATTAAGTGCTTTAAAATATTTAATATTTAGACACAATATCAGAAATCCTTCCAATTAGAGAAGTATTCCTTGTATATATTATATAAATAATAAATATTTATTGAACATCTACTCGATGTGAGGGATTGTGATATAGTTTTGAGGGACAGTCATTCTTAAGCAGTTCTTACCCAAAGTTCCTGTGGTAGTGCTAGCTAATATCTTATGTCTTTAGGGTATATTACCATAGAGAATATTGTTATGTCATTAATTGAGTAAAAGTTCTATAAAAATGATTCAGTTATCAGTTAGGGAGTAAATTAGAAAACAACAATGAAAGAGTAATGAATACATACTAATTATGAGTTTAATACTTAGTACATGAATGCTATTACATTTTATTTATTTAGCTTTTAAAATTTATTTGGATGACATTGGTTAATAAAGTTATATATGTATGAACAAATTATCATGGAATAGAGACTTAGAATGGGGGAAAGAGTGCCCAGCTGGTATAGCTCAGTGGTTGAGCATTGACCCATGAACCAGGAGGTCTCAATTCAATTCCTGGTCAGGACACATGCTCAGATTGTGGGCTTGATCCCCAGTAGGGAGTGTTCTGGAGGCAGCCAATCAAAGATTCTCTCTAATCATTGATGTTCCTATATCTCTCTCTCCCTCTCCCTTTCTCTAAAATCAATAAAAAATTATTTTTTAAAAAAAGAAAGGGTGAAAAGGTGATTAGAGATATAAATTTTAGAGTTCAAGACTTAAGAAGTGGCATAGTATAGTTGATGATAATATCATGCAAATGTCTCTAAATTGAAGATAAAGATTAATAGAGTGAAAGAGGCAGTCTCAGATATTGGTTGGACCTTCAACACAAACAATATGTCCAAAGATTAAGGAAGTAAAAAGAGAGATCTCAACAACTTGAATTAGTAAGCAATGTTCAGTTCTGAATTATAAATGAGTAACCTGAAGGCAAAAAGATAATGTCTAAAACAACAGAAAAAGAAAAGAATGTTTCATGAAGTTTTTATGTCTTTAGCAGCCCTGAAAAGCATAATCTTCTATCTGAAATTAAGGTAAAAAATCAATTTCACATATGTGTTTTCTGTTTGTCATATGTATTTTCATATGCACTCTATTATTTCATCATCATAAAAAGAAAACGGGAACAGGGCACATATGGAGTATTTGAGTGGACAGTGTCTCTTGGGAATGTAGTAGTCAGCTATTTTCACAACAATGCTGCATAACTAACCACACCAAAAGGCAGTGTTTTCCAATGAAAAGCATTTGCTGTTATGTTTATAGTCTATAGGTTGATTCTGATTTTCCTGATTTAGGCTGGACTCAGCTGTGCTGTTGTCTTCATGCTGCTGGTTTGGTTGTGCTTTAACTCCAGACTGCAGGTTGAATTCAAGATTTCTCCACATGTGTTTTTACTGGGTCCAAGCTAAAGAGGAAGGGTTATCTACAACATGCTTTTCTCATGACAGCTGAGGTGAACTGAGCAACCACATATAAGGCCCCTGCATGTATCACACTCTCATTTCTTTGGCCAGAGCAACTCATATGAACAAGCCCAACATTAAGGATTGAGGAAATATATATTTCACACACAATATGAGTGGGAGGGAAAGGACATTTGCCAAAAAATAATCCAAACAGTCACAGGGGAAATACAGATCCCACTTAAGAGGATAAGAAAAGGGGCATTTCTCAGTAAAGATGACAAAGACAAAAAAATAAAAAACGAACTGCTCATCATTTTTTCCAGTATATCCTATATAATAAAAGGGTAATAAGCAAATTGACCCTAAAAGTGGAACAACCGGCAACGACCAGTCGCTCTGATGTGCACTGACCACCAGGGGACAGGCGTTTAATGCAGGAGCTGCCCCTGGTGGTCAGTGAGCTCCCACAGGGGGAGCTCTACTCAGCCACAAGCTGGGTAGATGACCTCTCCCGCCTCCTCTGCAGTGCTAAGAATGTCCCACTGACAGCTTAGACCCGCTCCCCCATCAGTGAGACATACCCTAAGGGCCCCCGGGCTGCCAGAGACATGTCTGACTGCCAGCTTAGGCCCGTTTTCCCCGGGAGCAGGCCGACAGATGGACATCCCCTGAGGGGTTCCCAGAATGCAAGAGGGCGCAGGCAAGGCTGAAGGAACCCCTTGCCCCTGAGTGCATGAATTTTTGTGCACCAGGCATCTAGTTATATAATATTAGAAATACAAGTCTACCCTTTTACTCTTGCTTCTATTCCACTTATGCCTCATTCTTGCACACCTCCTATCTCACCCTCAAAGTTACCAGCATTTGCAGTTTAGTTCATATTATTCTTAATTTATTTTCTACCTTCATGTATATGTGCACTTACTATCTTATTGTTAGAACCAGAGTTCCCAAAAACATAATGGATAGTGTCTTAGAAGGGAGGTCAGAGTCCACACATAGCGGGCTGCTAAAGTGATTATTTTATAGTCTGTCATAGTTGATGTCTGAATTATGGGATACTCTGAATTTCAATGGAAACAAGTGGAACAATTAGTTTTCATGGAAAGTCTCTCAAACTTGTATCCCGTACTGACCACAGTATTGCTGCAATCTAACTGTAGCAGAAAAATGAACAGAAATATGGTAACAGCATATTTATATGAAAATACCATTTTTAAAAAGTTTCTTATGCTTTAATGTAAATTAAGTAAAAAATTAAGTGAGTAAGCAAGCCTGATTTGTGAAGAACATGTTTCACTACATATTTTAAAGGACCATCCTACATAATTTTGATAATATGAATGGGCAGAGACAAATTATTTCTTCTGAAAAATGGGAAGAATTAATATGAATATTACATGTTTTCAATATATTACTCTTTGGTTACCTATTCTGATGGTGGCCATATGATGGTTTTCAGTTTAGGCTATTATGAATAAGATATGCTGCAGACGTATATTTTCATTTCTCTTAGAAAGAATGAAATTGGTGGATTATGGGAGTTAATGTATATTTAAATTCATGAGAAGTTGCCAAATAATTCTCAGTGAGGTGCTACCATTTTACTCTAATTGTGATGTCTGAAATTCCTGGCTCCTTCCCATGTTGCCCTCACTTGGTTTTATTAATCTCCTTTTTTTAATTTTATTTTATCCATTCTAGCACATGTATAGTGCGTAGTGGGGTTTTGTTGTTGTTGTTGTTTAAATATATTTTTTATTGATTTCAGAGAAGAAGGAAGAGAGAGAGAGAGAGATAGAAGCATCTATGATGAGAGAGAATCAATGATCAGCTGCCTCCTGCATGCCCCCCACTCAGGATCAAGCCAGAAACCCCAACCTATGCCCTGAGGCGTGTGCCCTGACCTGGAATCCAACTGTGACTTCCTGATTCATAGGTCAATGCTCAACGACTGAGCCAACACAGCCGGGCCATAGTTGTTTTAATTTGCGTGTCTCAGATGAATAATTATAACAACTTTTCTGAGTGTTTGCTGGTCATTTGAATTGTCTATTGAAGTCGTTTTGATAAATTGTGTTGTATACTCATTATTGCTGGAGGGTTTTTGTTTGTTTGTTTGTTTTATGTATATTCTGGAAATGAGACTATTGATAAATATATTTAACTGCAAATAATTTTTCCATGTTGTGGATTGCATTTTCCTAATCATATCTTTTAATGAGAGGAAAATTTTAATTATGATGGTGCTAGATTTACCAATTACTTTTATTTTTTAAAGAAAGAGATCACTTTAAAAAAAAAAAAAAAATATATATATATATATATATATATATATATATATATATAATTGATTTTTTACAGAGAGGAAGGGAGAGAGATAGAGAGCCAGAAATATCAATCAGCTGCCTCCTGCACACCCCCTACTTGGGATGTGTCCACACCAAGGTACATGCCCTTGATCGGAATTGAACCCAGGACCCTTCAGTCTGCAGGCCGGCGCTCTATCCACTGAGCAAAACCGGTTAGGGCACCAATTACTTTTCTTAATTTTTAGTGATTTTTCTGCCCAATTAAGTATGTTATTTTTCTACCCCCAAAACACAAAGCTATTGTTTTCTGATCTTTTTCTAAAAAATGTTATGAGTCTGTGTTTTACATGTAGCTCTATCATTCAGATTTCTGTGTAAAGAGTAAAGTGGATATTAAAGATCCTTCCTTCCTTCCTTCCTTCCTTTTTTCTCCCTTCATTCTTTCCTATCTTTCTTTTCCTTTCTTTCTTCTCTTTTGTGGCTGACATACTTATCCAGTTGCCCTAGCAATGTTATCTCTTAAAAACATTTAATTCTCATTTATTGACCTAGTATGTTTGCCAAAAATCAAATTATGTATAGCATAATTAGTGTGGGTTTCCTAAACTCTCTTCTTTTACCCCTTTTAAAATCTATTTAATCTGAGGTCTTCCTTAAATGTTCAAGTGAATTATTAATATTTACTGGATACCTTAATTAACACTGTTGTCTCAAGTACTCTACTATCCAATAAAAATTCTAAAATGAACTCCAACTTACAGACAGCAAAGTATAATAAAAACTTTTGTCCAGTATTCTGGGGATTATGAATGTAAAACCAGTTGCATTAAATACCAACATTTAAAATATGATTAGTAGTAAAATTTACTGATAGTTACCCTGAAGATACACTTACTAGAATCTATAGTAGCAATGTTAGAGTAATTATCAAATAATATCCCACATGCATTTTTCAGATATTCTACCGAAAAGACTATAAAAACCAAAGGTTTGTCCAAATAAAGTGGAAGTTATTAATATACATTATCTTCAGAAGATTTACAAAGCCAATAATAAATGCATATGTGTTATTAGTTTTTATATGTGTGCTTTTAGATATGATTTATTCTTTTTTTTTTTTAATCCTCGTCTGAGGATATTTTTCCATTGATTTTTAGAGAGAGTGGAAGAGAGAAAGAAAGACAGAGAGAAATATCGATGTGAAAGAAATACATCGATTGATTGCCTCCTGCACAAGCCCAGACCAGGGCCTGTGATGGGGAGGAGCCTGCAACTAAGTTATGTGCCCTTGGCCAGAATCAAACCCAGGACCCTTCAGTCCCCAGGCCAACCCTCTAACTACTGAGCCAAACTGGCAAGGGCAGATATGAATTATTCTTATTTCATCATAATAAAAATTTATAAATCAGTAAGGTACTTACATCCAGGACAAATTTTTTGTGAACATAAATAATTTATTTAATCTCCAAAAAAAAAGTAGTAAACTTAGGAACTGTCACAAGAGTGGCCTAAGGAGTCATGATGATTAAATATAATGTGACTAGAGGCCCAGTGCACAAAATTTGTGCAGGGGGTGTCCCTCAGCACAGCCTGCACCATCTTCAATCTGGGCCCCCTCAAGGGATGCCCAACTGACTAAACGGGCAGCCGGGCATCCCTCTCACAATCCAGGACTTCTGGCTCCCAACCCCTCGCCTGCCTGCCTGCCCTACTGCTTCCCTGCTGGCCTGATTGCCCCTAACTGTCCTCCCCTGATGGCCTGGTACCCCCCCCAAACTGCCCTCCTGTGCAGACCTGGGTACCCCCCAACTGCCCTCCCTTGTTGGCCTGGTCCCCCCCAACTATCCTCCCCTGCTGGCCAAGTTGCCCCTAACTGTCCTCCCTTGCAGGCCTGGTTACCCCCCAACTGCCCTCCACTGCCAGCCTGGTCACTCCTAACTGTTCTCCCGTGCAGGCCTGGGTACCCCCCAACTGCCCTCCTCTGCAGGCCTGGTCCCCCCAACTTCCCACCCCTGCCATCCTGGTCATTCCTAACTGCCCTCCCCTGCAGGCCTGATTGCCCCCAACTTCCCCCCCTTGCAGGCCTGTTCCCTCTCAACTGTCCTCCCCTGCTGCCTATCACCCACAACTGCCCTCCCCTGCTGCCCATCCTGTGTCCACATGGGGGTGGCCATCTTTGACCACATGTGGGCGACCATCTTATGTGTTTGGAGTGATGGTCAATTTACATATTGCCCTTTTATTAGATTGGATATGATATTCTGCACAGGATTCTAGAATAAAAAAATGACATGAGTTAAAAACTAAAAAAATATGATTAAAGTATGAACATTAATAAAGAAAAATGTATCAATTTCTGTTCGTTCATTGTGACAAATGTATCATATTAAGGTAACTTGTTAAGAACAGAAAGAAACAGGAAACTTTCTGTGTTATCTCTGTAATTTTTCTGTAAATCTAAAATTATTCTAAAATAAACTTTTTGTTTTAAAAAAGTAAACTCAAGGAAGCCTTATATTATATATTTTTTTAATTTTTAAAAAAATAAATCTTTATTGTTCAGATTATTACAGATGTTCCTCTATTTTTTCCCCCATAGCTCCCCTCCACCTGATTCCCCACCCCACCACATGCCCTTACCCCCCACCACTGTCTTCATCCATAGGAGTAAGATTTTTGTCCAATCTCTTCCCACACCCCTCACACCTGCTTCCTCTGAGAATCGTCAGTCCACTCCCTTTCTATGTCCCTGATTCTATTATATTCACCAGTCCATTCTGTTCTTCAGATTTTTTATTCACTTGATTTTTAGATTCACTTGTTGGTAGGTATGTATTTGATGTCATTTTGTTGTTCATAATTTTTATCTTTACCTTTTTCTTCTTCTTCCTCTTCTTAAAGAATACCCTTCAGCATTTCATGTAATCCTGGTTTGGTGATGATGAACTCCTTTAGCTTTTTCTTGTCTGTGAAGCTCTTTATCTGACCTTCAACTCTGAATGATAGCTTTGCTGGGTAGAGTAATCTTGGTTGTAGGTTCTTGCTGTTCATCACTTTGAATATTTCTTGCCACTCCCTTCTGGCCTGCATAGTTTCTGTTGAGAAATCAGCTGACAGTCGTATGGGTACTCCCTTGTAGGTAATTAACTGTTTTTCTCTTGCTGCTTTTAATATTCTCTCTTTGTCTTTTGCCCTTGGCATTTTAATTATGATGTGTCTTGGTGTGGTCCTCTTTGGATTCCTCTTGTATGGGGTTCTGTGCGCTTCCTGAACTTGTATGTCTATTTCTTTCACCAGGTAGGGAAAGTTTTCTGTCATTATTTCTTCTAATAGGTTTTCAATATTTTGCTCTCTCCCTTCTTCTGGCACCCCAAAAATTCGGATGTTGGTTCGCTTAAAGTTGTCCCAGAGGCTCCTTACACTATCTTCATATTTTTGGATTCTTTTTTCTTTTTGTTTTTCTGGTTGGATGTTTTTTGTTTCCACATATTTCAGATCTTTGGTTTGATTCTTGGGGTATGTTGATCTACAGTTGAGTTTCTGTGTATTCTTTATTTCAGACAGTGTATGCTTCATTTCTGACTGATCCTTTTCCATTTTTTTGGCATTCTCATTAAGCTCCTTGAAGGTCTCATCAAGTTTCTCAGCGGTTTTAAGAAGATTCTTGAGTAACCTTATAAATGTGGTTCTGAACTCTATGTCATCCAGTAGTTTGCTTTCCTCCGTTTCTTTCATTCGTGACATGTTTCTTTGTCTCCACATTTTGGCTGCTTCCCTGTGTTGATGGAGTAGCTTTGTGTGGTAGGTGACCTATAGGGGGCAGTAACTCAGCCTCCCCAATCACCTGATGTGGACGCTCTTGGTACACCCCTTTGTGGGCTGAGTGCAAAGACTTGGTGTAGTTAAGCCTTAATTGCTGTTGGTATACTGGGAGGAATTGACCTCCAGGCCAATTAGCTGTGAGCACTCACTGTGTCTATAACGGAAGAACTGCTGCGCTGAAGACACACTTATGGGGCAGGACTTGTTTCAGTGGGGCTTTGGTGCTCACTGAGTCTGCCTCTTGAATGTGTCACTTATGGATGTGAGGAGTTGAAATCTGGTGTCTCACACTGACCACTAGGTACACTGGCTTCTGGATCTCCAATGGGGTGCAGATCAGCTACTGTCTGAGGCCACCCAGCAGGAGCTATAGTGAGAGCTACAGTTTTCTCCTTTTTGCTTGTGGTTTGGAGGTTTTGGAGCTGTCTGACCTGGGCTGCAAGTTTGCTAGGTTAAGCTGCGATAGGGCAGGGTTTTCTTATGCTAAATACGCTGCTTGGAGCTTGGGTGGGGTTGTGCAGGGCGGGGCCTCAGGGCGTGGCAAACAGCAATGGCTGCTAGTTAGCCGGCTCTGTGTCCCGATGGCGTCCCAGAGTCCCGTGCCCCAGTGCTGTAAACAATTATTCCTGCGTGCAGCTCTGCCAGCAAGCCACCCTCACAGGCAGACAGTCCAGCTTCTCCCCGTAGGAGTTTGGGTCCCCCGCGTCTCCCCAGAAACTGGATTTCAGAGTAGTCGGGTGCTTGTCTCCCTTTGGGTTGAAAAAAGCAACGCCAGCCACCAGCCCGGATCACGCGCCTCCGTACCTCAGCTTTTCAGCACTCGTGAACGTCTCAATGCTCTTTTCTCTTTTCTTCTAGTTGTAGAACTTCCACTCAGCCAGCTTTCCCGTGGTTCTGGGTGATAGACGTTTTGTCATTTAGTTGAATTTTTGAAATTGTTGTGCAAGGCAGCAGTTTACGTGTTTACCTACGCCGCCATCTTGGATTCGCCCCCCTTATATTATACTTATTAAATTTTTATTTCCCTTAGCTTTTTATGATTATTATAGATTTCCAGCTTAATAAATACCAATATGACATAAATATCAATGTTGGCATATAAATTTATATGAGACTCTTGCTCATAGAACCTATATTAATTATTTATTATTCTTCATAGCATTAGTAAATATGGTATAGTTAGTTTTATAGTGTGGGGAAATTAAGAAAGGTAACTTTTTGCTTTATATTAGATAATTTTAGTCCACCATCTAATCATTTAACTTGTTATAAGTTATAATTTACTAAATGAACCTTGGTCACTCAGATTAATTTCTTTATTATGATTTTTTATTTAAAGATATATAACTTTAACAGGGAACACAATACCAATTATCAAGAGAATTAGTCCCATTAACCATATGAACAGTAAAATTTATTTAATTAATAAAAATGAAGGGGCAACAAAAATCCAAACCACACCATAGTAAATTTCTCAGTGCTTTATTTACTAAAGCCTTCATTGTTTGTGGCAAACTGCAAAGCAATTAAGGCCCATAGTTGCATAGATATAACACTGTAGTGAATATCAATGGAGCTACAATTTCACAAAGCAAGAAGCAACATGGACGAAATGTAAATGAAAATCCACACTTGTGATGTCAAAGTTTTGTTCCAAATTTTTCCTTCATTTCTTTTATTTTTTGAAGTATAATTAACAAAATTCAAAATGCACATTTTGAATATTTGGTATACATATACATTATGAAATGACTAGTGGCCCAGTGCATGAAATTTGTGAAAGGGTGGGTGGGTTCCCTCAGCCCAGCCTGTACCCTCTCAAATCGGGAACCCCTTGGGGGATGTCTGACTGCTGGTTTAGGGATCAGGCCTAAACCAGCAGTTGGACATCCCTCTCACAATCTGGGTCTGCTGGCTCCTAACCACTCACTTGCCTGCCTGCCTGATCATCCCTAACTGCCTCTGCCTGCCTGATTGCCCCTAACCTTTCTGCCTGCCTGCCTGATCGCCCCTAACTGTCTCTGCCTGCCTGATCACCCCCAACTGCCCTCCCCTGCTGGCCTGATCTTGTCCCCAACTGCCCTCCCCTGTAGGCTTGGTTGCCCCCAACTGCCCTCCCCTGCCAGCCTGATTTTGCCCCCGAGTGCCCTCCACTTCTGGCCTGATCTTGCCCCTAACTGCCCTCCCTTGCTTGCCTGATCTCGCCCCGAACTGCCCTCCTCTGTCAGCCAATTTGGTTCTAATTGGTCGGTTTCCATGCCAGTCAGCATCTCTGGGCCTATCAATGGGGCCTAATTAGAAAGGTGGGGCTAATCAGCAGCCCCTGTGGAGGTCTGGAGAGAAATGGAGGCATGTCTGCTGGCCAGACTGGGAGAGAAAGAGAGAGGCAAGCGCTGATCAAAAGCTGCCACAGAGGCAATGGTTCAGTCCCTGCTTCTCTCTTCAGGCCTCTTTCTGGCCCTGATTCACAGCACCACGCCTGCAGAGGAAGCAGTCAGGCCTGGGTTGCCATGACAACCCAGGACTGACTGCAGAACTGACTTCTGGTTGGTTGATCCTCCATCGTTACTGGATGTTATGACCCAGGGTTTTTATATATTAGGATTACTGCAATAAAATTAAATAACATATCCATCACCTCACATAGTTAGGTTTTTTTTTTGTCTGTGAGAGAGACTGTAAGATGTACTTTGCTCTCTTAGCAAATTTCAGGTATACCGTGGTCACCATGCTGTACATTATAACTTCAGCTGTTATTTGTCTTATAACTGAAAGTTTGTACCCTTTGACCAATATCTCCTTTCATTCCCTGGCTAAATCTCTGTATCCTTTACCTCCTTGATTTATGAATTTTCACTGTCCCATTTGGGTCCATGGTCACTGATCTGTAGGTTTTGGTAGTGTAATACTCACATCTACTCCAAAATGTGTCCAAGTACGGTGTCTTAAATGCAATGTATAGATACAACTGAAAATCTATCTTTTATTTTAACTGCTTCAATTAAAGGGTAGAAACTTCCAATTTTGAGAAAAGTCACTTTGTGACTGTTGTTAAGCTCATCTGTTTGGCTGTGATTATGAATCAGAGTAGACTTTAGGAGTCTTTTGAGGGTCACACAGACATAAATAAGAACTTAAAGTATATGAATATGTAATATAAATAACCACATTGTGAATTTATGAATAAATTATAGAAACTTAAGCTAATGTCTTCAATAGTAACCTAACTAGAACATTTAACTGATAGTTTGCATTGTCATTCACACCAGACTGAGGTTTGTTATTTTAGTTACCTTGTCTGAGTAAAATCTGCCAGCATTTGCAACATAGGTTGCACGTATGTATAAAATGAAATTATGTTTGTCAAAACTACCAATAAACAACATGGGTAAATATCTAAATAAATTTTATGTATCAGTCAATTATGAATTGTTAAGATTTTAAAATATAGCAAAGAACAGATCTGGATCAGTACCTAATATTCAACTCTTTCTGTAGCACACATATGTATGCACACTATATCAGAAAGAACATAAATATCCTCACATCAGTTCAAGTCAGGTTTTGTTGTCAAACAAGTGCAGGTCAGATGAGGTTTTCTGATTAAATGAATTATGAAAATATTTCTGTTTTCTAAGCTTTTAGAATTTCAAAATTACAAACTTCTGGCTCCTTATTAGCTTTCTTTTTTTGGACTATATAATACTAGAGGCCCGGTGCATGAAAATTCATGCACTGGAGGCACGGCGGTCCCTCAGCCCAGCCTGCCCTCTCCCACAGTCTGGGAGCCCTCATGGGTGGGAAGCAACCTGGCGATCAGGGGAAGGCAATGCCCCATCACACCTCCATTGCTGCCACTGCGGGCAGTGCAAGCCTCGGCTGGCTCTGGTTACCTGAGCCTTGGGCGGCCCTGGGCGGCTGGGCAGCTTCCATGAAGGCTTGCTGTGCCTCTGGCTGGCCCTGGGCACCTGGGGGGCTGAGGGGACTGGGGGACTCTGGCCTTGCCACATTCCTGCCACCCCAGCGGGGTTGAGAGGACTGAGCACCACTATCTTGTGGCTGTGGGCACTGCCATCTTTGAGTGTGTGGTAGTCAATTAGCATATTCCCTCCTTATTGGCTGTAGCACCACCATATTTGAGGGTGGGACAGTTAATTAGCATATTCCTTTTTTATTGGCTGGGGCCACCATCTTTGAGTGTATGACAGTCAATTAGCATATTCCCTCTTTATTAGATAGGACTAGAGGCCTGGTGCACAAAAATTCGTGCATGGGGGGATTTCCTCAGCCTGGCCTTCCCCCTCTCACAGTCTGGGAGCACTCAGGTATGTCCTACTGATGGCTCAGGCCTACTCCTCATGGAGAGCGGGCCTAAGCTGCAGTCTGGCCTTCCTCTGCCTGAGCCTCAGCCCTTACAGCCACTGCAGCTTACCTGAGCCTTGGCCCGGCTCTCCTTGCAGCGATAGCCACCTTCCACAGCTTGCATGAGCCTCGGGCAGCCACTGCAGCTTTGTCAGGAATGACGTCCAGAAGATGTCCACTCTAATTAGCATATTACCCTTTTATTAGTATAGATAGTTATGCAATAAAAATTTTGAATAAAATATTGTTCTTGTTGCCATATAAAAGTAATGCATTGCTGAATATCTACTAGTGTTAAGAAGTATAGATTTTTATAAAGACATAAAGCAATAACTATTAATATCCATCCAGAGTCTCTCATTCAAGCAAAAGCCATGAAGCTAGACATAGGGTAGAGGAACAAGAGGGACAGCTTAAGTCTCTGTGCACTAAGTAAATACTTTTTATTTCTCATATCTTTACCTCATTAATAAAGAAGATTTTGATTATACCTCTCAGTGTTGTTTACTTATAAATAATATATAACCCTGTACTTTAAATAAAATCAAAATAATAAAAAAGTACTAATTCCTAAGACAACATTGTAGAATGAGATAGTCCCATTCTTTCAAAATCAAAGATAGCCCTGACCAGTTTTTCTCAGTGGTTGTAGCATCAACCCACATATCGAAGAGTCAAGGGTTTGATTCCCAGTCAAGGGCGTGTATCTCGGTTGTAGGTTTGATCCCTATTATGTTTCAGCTGTTTCACATATAGTCACTATAATTTGTAAAATAACTCATACCTTATCTCTTTTCTTTAGCATTTTCCCTTCTCTTTTCTCCATATTACCATAGGAATTGATCTGAAGCACAAATCTTAATTCTTTCCTCTGCTTAAAAACATGCTGTTTCTTTCTCTGGGAATGTCCTTTCTTCACATATTTACCTGGTGAGCTTATCTCATCAACATCCAATCTCTCTCTCTCTCTCTCTCTCTCTCTCTCTCTCTCTCTCTCTCTATATATATATATATATATATATATATATATATATATATATATGTGTGTGTATATATATATGTAGATAGATATATATACTATCTAATAAAAGAGTAATATGCAAATTGACCATACCTCTGCTATACCCACAAGCCACTCCCACCAGCCAATCAGGAGTGAGTATGCAAATTAACCCAACTAAGATGCCTGTGGCCACAGAGAGAGCAGGAGGCTTGGGTTTCCCCCGCAATGGAGAAAGCCAAGCTTTCCACCTGCCCTGGCCAGCCTTGGCCTCTGCTTAAGACTACAAAGTTTCAATTATAGAAGATAAACAAATCCCAAAAAAATGGCAGCAGCCACAGAGCTGTAGAGAGCAGGAGGCCTGAGTTGCCCCCAACGATGGAGGAAGCCAAGTTTCTGCAGCCCTGGCCTGCCATGGCCTTTGCTCAAGGCTACAAAGTTTCAATTATAGAAGATAAATAAATCCCAACAAAAATAGCTGCAGCCACAGAGCAAGCAGGAGCTTGTCTCTGCTCAAGGATACAAAGTTTCAGTTATAGAAGATAAATAAATCCCATATACCAGGGTCTCTGCTTGGGTCGCTGGAGGGTTTGGTTGGCCTGCAAACCACCACAGACCCCTCACCCAGGTCACCCCATGCCCCAAGGGTACAACCACCCTGATCCGGGACACCCTTCAGGGCAAACCAGCTGGCTCCCACCCATGCACCCAGCCTCTATCCTATCTAATAAAAGAATAATATGCAAACTGACCATCACTCCAACACACAAGATGGCTGCCCCCAAGTGTTCAAAGATGACTGCCCCCATGTGGACATAAGATTGCCACCACAAGATGGCCAGCAGAGAAGGGCAGTTAGGGGTGACCAGGCTGGCAGAGGAGGGAAGTTGCGGGTGACTGGGCCTGCAGGGAAGGGCAGTTGGGGGGGACCCAGGCCTGCAAGGAAAGGAAGTTAGGGGTGACCAGGCCTGCAAGGGAAGGCAGTTAGGGGCCAACAGGCTGGCAGGAGAGCACTTAGGCATCAATCAGGCTGTCAGGGGAGTGGTTAGGTGGTGATCAGGCTGGCAGGCAGAAGCAGTTAGGGGCAATCAGGAAGGCAGGCAGATGAGCAGTTGGGAGCTAGCAATCCTGGATTGTGAGAGGGATGTCCAACTACCTGGATTGGGCCTAAACGGGCAGTCAGCCATCCTTCGAGGGGTCCCAGATTGGAGCAGGTGCAGGATGGGCTGAGGGACACACACCCGCCCCGTGCATGAATTTCGTGCACTGGGCCTATAGTGTGTGTGTGTGTGTGTGTGTGTGTGTGTGTGTATATATATATATATATATATATATATATATATATATATATATATATTTTATATGTGCTGTCATTGTTTTTATTATATTATCTACCACTCCATCAAAAACAATTGCTTGAATCCCATTTACAATAGCATCAAAAGGAATAAAGTTTAGGGATAAATGTAACCAAGGAGGTGAAAGATCTATACTCTGAAAACTATCAGACTTTGAAGAAAAAAATTGAAAATAAGGCAAATAAATGGAAAGATATGTCATGCTCATGGATTGGAAAGAGTAATTCCATTATAATGATCAATAGAATCTATATATTCAGTGCAATCACCATCAAAATACCAATGACATTCTTCTCAAAACTAAAACAAAATATCCTAAAATGTATATAGAACCACAAAAGACTATGAATAGGCAAAGCTCTCTTGAAAAAGAACAAATGAATGAGATACCACCTCACACCTGTTAGAATGGCTGTCATCAACAAATCAACAAATCTCAAGTGTGGTGAGGATGTGGAGAAAAGGGAACCCTCATATACTGCTGGTGGGAATTCAAACTAGTGCAGCCTCTGTTGAAAACAGTTTGGAGTTTCCACAAAAAATTAAAAATGGAACTGCCATTTGATCCAGTGATCCCACATCTAGGAATATATCCCAAGAACTCAGAAATACCCATCAGAAAGAATATATGCACCCCTATGTTCATATCAGTGTAATTTACAGTAGCTAAGATTTGGAAACAGTCTAAGTGCCTATCAGCAGATGAATGGATTAAAAAACTGGTACATCAATACAATGGAATACTATACAGCTATAAAAAATATACAACTCTTACCATTTGCAACAGCATGGATGGACCTAGAGAGCATTATGATAAGCAAAACAAGCGAGTCAGAAAGATTAGTATCACATAATCTCACTCATATGTGGAATATAATGAACAACATAAACTGAGAATAAAAATAGACCCAGAGACAAAGAAACATTGAACAGACTGTCAAACCTCAGAGGGAAGGCAGTGGAGGAAAGAGGGGCAAGAGATCAACCAATTAACTCATATGTGTATATACATAACCCATAAACACAGACAATAAGGTGGTGAAAGCTTCCAGGGGAGTGAGGGGAAGGGGGCAATGGTGAGGGGGGCAAAGGAACATATGTAATACTTTCAACAATAAAGATTTATTAAAAAATAAAATAAAAAAGAGAAAGAACAAATGTAGGTATCACATTCCCTGATTTCAAGCTATACTACAATGCTATACTAATAAAAACAGTATAGTGGTGGCATTAAAAATAAACATTTAACCCATTAGAATTTATAAATTATTCAAACTATATTAGTATATACATTTTTGGGACACCCTGTATATATACACACTAATATTCATTGCAGCATTATTTGCAATAGCCAAGATATAGAAACAACCTAGGTGTTCATAAATAGATAAATGGACAAAGAAGATGGTATTTATGGTATACGCACAATGGAATAGTACACAGCAATAAAATAAAATCTTGCCATTTGTGACAACATGGATGGAACTAGACAGCATTATGCTAAGTGAAATAAGTCAGTCAGGTAAAGATGAATACCATATGTTTTCATTTACACATAGAATATAAAACAAATGAAAAAAAAGCAAAATAAAGACAGACTCATAGAAAGCTGGTGGCTGTCAGAGGGGAAGGGGTTGGGAAGACTGGTGAAAAAGTAAAGGAGAATATATTCAATAATATTGTGATAAGTTGCATGGTGACAGATGATTACTATCATTAGTGGGGTGATCACATTGTAAGGTATAAAATGTTGGATCACTATATTTTACTAGTACACTTGAAACTAATATAACTAACCTAATATTGTACACCAAGTATACTTAAAATTTAAACATATGTGGATGAGATTCTATGGCATCTATGAGCTTACCTGCCTTTGATTTACACATCAAATAACACAGACATGTAATAAATGTTTGATAAACAAATTAGTACATAGTATGTACTTACCCTTGAGCATATTTTCATTGGGAAGAAAGGTAATAGCTCATGAGACCCAGGTACACAGGTGCAAGAACTCAGGACATAAACACTGACTTCTCTCCTATGCTTAGCACTCCTGTTACCACCATAACTACAAGCGTCTTGGTAAAGGGTAACTCAGAAGATGAGGAAGAGTCTGCTGTGTGTGTGTGTGTGTGTGTGTGTGTGTGTGTGTGTGTGTGTGTGTGTAAAATAAGAAGAGAAAATGTTTGAAATGAGAAAAATAACTTCACAGATATTATGAGTTCCATATTATAGGGAAATAACACTCAAAGAGATTAAGTGCCTACATCAATGTCACACAGCTGGTGCATTTTAGAATCCTCATTTAAATTCATAAAATTAAGAGTTCTCACTATATGAAACTCCATTTAATATAGGTATCATTGAACATAATACACTTTGCAACTATTTATGTTTTTATCACCACCCTTGCCACTGATATGAATCAGTCTGGAACTATAAAATTTCCATATGCTTGGGAGAAAAATAGTTTATTATCTCAGGTGTTCACTTCTATATGCTTTATTCTCCTAATCTTTTATTTGACCACTTACCCAAAATCAAATAGATTATTTTCCTACTGCCATCAACTTTGTTTCTTCAAGATTTGCTGTTAGGCTAATCTTTAATTGTATTTCACTTTTTATGTTTTAACTTTATTTCTTTATGATTTTCTTTGCAAGTTGTACTCTTCTTAAAAAGAAGATGTTGGTTGGTGACAGGGACCCATAGAGTCTTTCTGGTTGGCCTGAAATAATACTACTGGTTTCTCAGCTGCTGGTTCCAGTAATGCCCATGTAGAGGTAATTGCACTTGGTTGCCCATATGTCTTGCATATATTTTTTTCTCAACAGGTCCTGCCTACCTATAGATTTACTGACAATGAGATTTCTTGACTCTTGAGCCCCTAACAGTCTTTCTTGTGGTGAAAAAATGCCCCAGAAGAAACAAAAATCTCAGAATAATCCCTTATAAATTCCTAATATCATAGATTTATTGGAATCTTTGTGACTATAGTTTACCTCAAGGGAGAACAAAATCTGTACATGAAGCAAGTGAATTCAAGTCGGGAAAGTATCAGAAGACCCACTTTCCGTGGTTTGTGTGAAATACTGTTCCTTTCCCTCTTCCCTGGCACATCCTTTCTGGAATCTAGCCAAGTCTGTGGAGTGAATCTTCATTTCCTGGAGGTTCCTATGGGAGAGAGGGGTTCTTTCCCGTTTTATCAACACTCACCAATAAGAAAATCAACATTTAAATGTAGTTTCAGCCTTTGCTCAGTGTCAACACATTTTTTTTCTCCTAAGGGCATTTCCTTTCTTTTTCTATAACTAAGATGGGAATTCAAATATGTGAAACCAATGAAAAGAAGCTATTTCTGAAACTGTGTTATATTAAATGGAAACTATATTATTAGTTTATAATGCATATTTAATATACTAACAATAATTGGTTCTAGATACTACTAAAGAAGTTTAAAGCTCCTTTTAATAAGGCAAATGTCCTAGAGTCCCTGGTGACAGGCCATGCTATTAAAAATAAAGGTTTTGTTAGTTTTCTGAGTGTTTTTAAAATTGTAGGCAGCTGAAATGCTTACACTTTCTCACTTTATTCATGACTTTGGGGACTAGGCTCATTCTACTCTTAGTCTGATGCAATTTCAGATGATATTCTCTCTTTTATAAATCATGCCTCAAATCTGTATAACTTGGACATTGGTTGAAAAATCAATTAATCATTGTTCAGTGAGATCTACCTCCTTTTTTTCTGAGTTCATGTAAAAGCAAAGGTGTTTTTCACATATTTCATGGTATTTTTTTTGAGATAGTATGCTTCAGATTTATCTATACCTTGTTATTGTTTCTTTTCTCATATTGAGAATCATTGCCAACATCTTGAGCTTTCTCCTATGTTTTATGGAGAAATAAGAGGCTCTCTCAAATGCATCAGGTTTATATATAACACTAGATGGCTAAAATTCTTGTTTCATTTTTTCCAATTTTATGCTACATATCTTTTAAAGCTTAACTTTCTTGGAAGCTTTAATTGGTCAATTTTTAATCCCTTTTGATTTAATGTAATTATTGGTTTCCCTTATAGGGAAAATCCACATTAGACTCTTATTATTAAACATAAAATATTTTATTGTGAAACCTCTGTGAGCACTTCAGATTGACCTTTGTGTTATATGGGTGGAATCAGCACTGCATAATATGATCCCATGTAGTATTTTAATATTTTAAACAGATATTTTCCACTCACTACCCCAGACAATCTCTTGGTTAACTTATGTACCTCCCTAAGTGTCCTGCTCTCTTTGTTGCAATGATCTTGAGGCTATATTCACTTCTGCCCAATTAAGCTGTAAATCAGAATTTATCACTAATAGCGGTGCAATTATAGGCTGCAGTGAAATTGCTCAGCAAAGAGAGATATCTGTATACACTTGGGTTTTGTTTATTTGCCAAAGTACAGACAAAATTTGAGCAACTGCAGCTGGCTCTGTTTCCTGAAAAAAAAAAAAAAGTCTATCTGGAATATTTATATTTCATCCTTTTTTTAAAAAATATATGCCTCATCCCATATTATTTTATATACCTTGAGAAAGATTGACTTAAAGATTAAATTTTATTACACATAAAGATACACATATAGGTGTAATATTAAACTATATTTAACTTTATAAACACAAAGATGTACTAGCCAATAATGTTTAAAATTTTTGCAACTTCCTTAATTGTCCTGACACTGCCAAAAGCCCAGGTTTGAATGGTGAATTGCTTTTCCATTTGTAGGATGAAACAGGAAAGCTGCATTGAATTTGGTCATGAGATGTTCTCATTTACATTTGGAATTTTTATGAACTCTAACCAACATAGGCACCAAAATGGCAACACCGCACAAGGAGGCCGGAGATCTAAGTAAACATAGGCCAATTATGGAGAAGCTGAACACATTTACATTTCTTTGTATTCAGAGAACAGAAAAAAGAACAAAGTTGGGAGTATGAACAAATTGTTGCAGATAAGGGATTGTGGGTGTATAGGACCTGTGGGAATAAAGGTGAACAGAAACTAGAGGTGGAGGCTACAAATACCAGGCTTAGTAAGAATTGTAAACTTTGCATATAGATTTTGGGAAGAGCTGAGGATTTTAAATGGATAATTACAATTATACTTCAGAAAATTTAAATTCACCTCAATTTGCAATATTGACTAGAACAGGCAAAAGGATCATTTGGCAATACTTAGATTAGAGGTGGGAGGCTGTGAAGGACTATTTTAGGGCTTATTAGTGAAAATGAAAACAGGGTGGGACACATTTAAAGTGTATGAGGGCCCGAGCTGGTTTGGCTCAGTGGATAGAGCGTCCGACAGAAGAGTGCCAGGTTCGATTCAGGTCAAGGGCACATGCCCAGGTTGTGGACTCAATCCCCATTAGGGGGCATGCAGGAGGCACCCAATCAATGATTCTCTCTCATCATTGATGTTTCTATCTCTCCCTCTCCCTTCTTCTCTGAAATCAATAAAAATATATTTAAAAAATAAAGTGCATGAAATATAGAAATAATATTTTTTAAAGTGAATTGGTGAGAGCATACAAGATACCATGAGTTAGCAAAGGAGTCAACACAATAACCATTTTAAAAAATTTAAATTCTTATTGTTTAAATAACTACATATGTCTCTTTCCCTCTCTCCCCCCCATTGATCTCTCCTGGCCAATCCCGTCCCCCAGCACGTGCCCTCATGCCCTTACTGTCTGCATCCATGGGTTATGCTTATACGCATGCATACAAGTCCTTTGGTTGATCTCTTACCCTCGCATCCCCCACTTCCCCTGCCTTGCCTTTAAGGTTGGATGGACTGCTGAATGCTTCTAATGCTCTGAATATATTTTTGTTTATCAGTTTATGTTGTTCATTATATTCCACAATTGAGTGAGATCATGTGATATTTATCTTTTTCTGACTGGCTTATTTCACTTAGCATAATGCTTTCCAGGTCCATCCGTGCTGTTGCAAATGGTAAGAGTTCCTTCTTTTTTACAATAGTGTAGTGTTCCATTGTGTAGATGTGCCACGGTTTATTAATCCACTCATCTGCTGATGGGCACTTAGGCTGTTTCTAAATATTAACTATGGTAAATTGTGCTGCTATGAACATGGAGGTGCATATATACTTTCTGATTAGTGTTTCTGATTTCTTGGGATATATTCCTAGAAATGGGATTACTGAGCCAATGGGAGCTCCATTTTTAGTTTTTTGAGGAAACTCCATACTGTTCTCCACAGTGGCTGCACCAGTCTGCATTCTCACCAGCAGTGCACTTGTCATTTGTTGATTTGTTGATGATAGCCATTTTGATAGGTGTGAGATAGTACTTCATTGTCCCTTTGATCTGCATCTCTGGCATGATTAGTGACTTTGAGCATGTTTTCATATGTCTCTTGGCCTTCTGTATGTCCTCTCTCAAAAAGTGTCTATTTAGGTCCTTTATCCATTTTTTAAATTGGATTTTTTATATTCCTTTTCTTAAGTTGTATGAGTTCCCTATAAAATTTGGAGATTACACCCTTGTATTTTTTTACAATCCTTTGTATGTCTGTGGGGTCAGTTGTTACATCACCTCTTTCATTTTTGATTTTATTTATTTGGGTCCTCTCTCTTTGTTCCTTGGTGAACCTGACTAGAGGTTCATCAATCTTGTTTATCTTTTCAAAGAACCAGCTTTTGGTTTTATTGATCTTTTGTATTTTTTTTGTCTCTCTGTCATTTATTTCTGCTCTGATCATTATTATTTCATTCATTCTGTGTACTCTGGGCTTTTCTTGTTGTTCTCTTTCTAATTCTTTAAGTTGTAGGGTTAGATAATTTATTACCATTTTTTCTTATGTTTTTAAGATAGGCCTGCAGAGCTATGAAATTTCCTCCTAGGACTGCTTTCACTGTTTCCCATAGATTTTGGATTGTTGTGTTTTAATTATCATTTATTTCCAGGATGTTTTTTATTTCTTTTTGATATTTTCTGTAATCCAATCACTGTTTAATAGCATACTATTTAGCTTCCAAGTGCTTGATTTATTTTCATTGTTTTTTACTGTAGTTTATTTCTAATTTTATGCCATTGTGATCTGAGAATATGCTTGATATGATTTCTATCTATTTGAATTTGAAAAGACTTTGCCTGTGTCCCAATATGTGGTCTATGTTTAAAAATGTCCCATGTACACTTTATACTTGAGAAGAATGTATGTTCTGTGGCTTTGGGGTAAAATGTTCTGAAGATGTCAATTAATTCCATTTGATCTATTCAATCATTTAGAATTGCTGTTTCTTTGCTGATTTTTTTGTTTAAAAGATTTATCCAGTGGTGTTGGTGGGGTATTAAAGTTCCCTACTATGATTGTATTGCTGTAGATCTCTTCCTTGATATCTTCCAGAAGTTTTCTTTAATGTATGTGGATGCTTCTGTATTGGGTGCATATATATTTACCATAGTTATATTTTTTGTTGAATTGCTCCCTTTACTATTATGAAGTGGCCCTCTTTATCACTGTATATGGTCTTCACTTTGAGGTCTATTTTGTCATATATAAGTATTGCTACCCCAGCTTTATTTTCATTTCCATTTGCCTGAAAAAATTTTTCCATCCCTTCACTATTAGTCTGTGTGAGTCCTTCATTCTGAGGTTGATCTCTTGTATACGGCAAATATATGAGTCATGTTTTCTTGCCCATTCAGCTACCCTATGTCTTTTTATTAGAGGATTTAATCCATCTACCTTAAAAGTTATTATTGACTAGTGGCAAGGTGTATGAAATTCGTGCACATTAAAAGGGAATTAATTAGAGGAAATATTTTAATATTGCTATTTGCCCTTTCTCTTTAATAGAAGTGTCAGAGATGAAAGGAAATTAGTAAAATGTATATGAAAATAATATATGAATTTATTAATAAATAAACTATAACAACATGATATAACAACAACAAATACATGATATAAAAACAATACTGATACAAACAATGACTGATAAATTGATTAAACTTATTCTAATATCTCCCTGTACACCACATTAAGAGTGAAAGCACTTTCAGGGTGCTTGACTAGTTTCCCTTGTGATGAAGTATTTACAACTTTAACTTTTAAGTCACATGCTCTTCAAATTCAAGAGAAAGCAACATATAGCTGACCATGTCCCAAAACGGGTTTAGGTAGGAATATTCCTACTCTGTCTAGAGTTTATCCTTGTGACTATTTAATAGTCATCGCAAATGCTGACATCACGGGAAACTGTCTTCAAATTAATTTACATGGGACGCAGTGTCAGATGGGGACAAATCAATTCTTGGAATCAGAACAACCTCTCTCTCTGTAGATCCTATTAATACTTCAGCTTTGTTAATGTTAAGTCACAATATTTTGATAATAAATCTAGTACCATTACAAAGACTCCATTTATTATTAAGATTTCTCAGTAGCATGATGATTGCACTTTCAATTTTAATTTATGACAAGGCATTCCTGAAGGAGTAATACTATTAAGAAATTCGACAGGAAAATTTCCCTTTTCAGCATTATCTGTTGAGCCAATGGAATCATCACTCAGATATGTGTGAAAATCTCCATTGAGTATATCCAAAATTTCTTCATTTAATTTATGAATATGCTCATTTTTAGAACAAAGAATCACATGTTTAGATATATTTTTAATATTATCTATAGATATAATATTTCCAAAGTTAGCTTTAATAATAGACCCGTTACAAAACATTTCACAAGGGATTACAATAATATCCATTCCTAAATGAAAACTGCTATCAAGTTTGCCATCTCCAAGTTTTACTAACCATTTACTATAAGCAGAATTCTCTGATCTCATATTTGTTTTAAGAGACAACTTTCTGAAACATCCTCAAACATTGCAGTACTTTAAACTTGTTTGTATTATGGCCAATCGCATAGCATGTGGCACAATACTGAGACATTGTTGAAAATCCCCTCTGAGGAGGAGAACTTTCCCACCAAATGTAACATTCAAATTCATAATTTCTCTTAGTAATCTGTCTATGGCATTTATAGCATGACTGGATGCCATGGTGCATTCATCAATAATAATAAGTTTGGTTTTCAAAAGGTAAACAAAATCAAGAGCTGGTTCTTTGAAAGGATAAACAAGATTGATGAGCCTCTAGCCAGGCTCACCAAGAAGCAAATAGTGTGGACCCAAATAAACAAAATCAGAAATGAAAGAGGAGAAATAACAACAGACCCCACAGAAATACAAAGGATTGTTAAACAATACTATGAACAACTTTATTCCCACAAACTGGACAACCTGGAGCAAATGGACATATTTCTAGAAAAATACAACCTTCCAAAACTCAATCAGGAAGAATCTAAAAATCTCAATAGGCCAAAAACTATGGAAGAAATTGAAGAAGTCATCAAAAAGCTTCCAGCAAACAAAAGCCCGGGGCCAGATGGCTTCACAGGGGAGTTTTACCAAACATTCAAGGAAGAACTAAAATCTATCCTCCTCAGATTATTCCAAAAACTTCAAGAGAAAGGAACACTTCCAAGCTCATTCTATGAAGCCAACATCACCCTACTACCAAAATCAGATAAAGATAATACAATGAAAGAGAATTACAGGCCAATATTCCTCATGAACATAGATGCCAAAATCCTCAACAAAATTCTAGCAAATTGGATCCAGCACTACATCAGAAAGATTATACACCATGATCAAGTAGGATTTATCCCAAGGATGCAAGGATGGTACAATATCCACAAATGAATAGACATGATACATCACATATACAAATTGAGAGATAAAAACCACATAGTCATATTAATTGATGAAGAAAAAGCATTTGACAAAATCCAACACCCATTTTTGATAAAAACTCTCAGCAAGGTGGGAATAGAAGGATCATACCTCAACATAATAAATGCCATATATGACAAACCCACAGCTAACATCATACTCAATGGGCAAAAACTAAAACCATTTTCCCTAAGAACAGGAACAAGACAGGGATGCTCACTCTCACCACTCCTGTTCAACATAGTACTGGAAGTATTAGCCATTGTAATTAGACAAGAAGAATAAATAAAAGGCATCCAAATTGGAAAAGAAGAAGTAAAACTGTCCTTATTCACAGATACCATGATATTGTACATAAAAAACCCTAAAGACTCCATCAAAAAATTATTAGACTTAATAAATGTATTTGGCAATGTAGCAGGATACAAAATTAAAGCCAAGAAATCTATGGCATTTCTATATACCAATAGTGAACTTATAGAAAGAGAGACTAAAAATGCAATACCCTTTGCCATCGCACCAAAAAAAATTAAGATACCTAGGAATAAACTTAACTGAGGAGGTAAAAGACCTCTACGCTGAAAACTACAGGACACTGAAAAAAGAGATAGAGGAAGACATAAACAGATGGAAGAACACACCACGTTCATGGATTGTGAGAATCAACATCATTAAAATGTCCATACTACCCAGAGCAATCTATAGATTCAATGCACTCCCCATTAAAATACCAATGGCATATTTCACAGACCTAAAAAGAACTCTCCAGAAATTCATCTGGAATAAAAATAAAAAAAAGACCTCCAATAGCTGCAGCAATCCTGAGAAAGAAGAACAAAGTAGGTGGGATCTCAATACCAGATTTCAAGCTGTATTACAAAGCCACTGTTCTCAAAGAAGTTTGGCCTTATTAATGGTTTATCAACTCCACTTTTTATAATGAGTCTAGAAATTAAAGTTTCATTTAATGGAATTGGTAATTTATATTGGGAATGAAAGGTTCTTCCACCGAGAAGTAAATTTGCAGCAATTTCTGTAGATGTCTGGGTAAAACAGTACCACCACGACCTCTAATATAATGTGTTAAAACTTTATATAGATATGTTTTCCACTACCACCTGGACCATCCAAGAAAAAGCATTTGGGTGTACAGTTTGATATTCGATGGCTGAAGTTATAGTCTGAAAGGCTGCCAACTGTTCATCATTCAGAGAGTTTATCAAAACCTCTGTCTATTATCTCTCGTACGATTCATCATATACATTTGTATTCGTTAATAAAGGATAGTCCAGAAGTTTGAAATGTGAACATTTCATTCCATACCTCTTGAATTTCATTAAAGGCATGCATTTCTCAGTTCACACAGGCACCTTCTCTTCGGTGTAATTTCCAACAAAAATCTTCAATAAAATGAGATTTGTTCTCATCCCATAATTTGTCTGCAGCAGAAGGACATCCAAACACACATATGTATGCAAAAAGTTGCCATAGTTGTTTGGGCGTATTAAGGATGATCACATCATCAATCATATCTTTCCAGATAGTGTTGTCGAGTAATAATCCTTGATGTTTAGCAGTTTCATGAAATGTATCATAAATTACACCTATAGTTTGCAGATCATCAAAACTTATTGCACCTTTCACGTGCAGAAGCAAAATTCTAAGGTAATATCATTCTGGTTCTCTAAAGCTCACTGTGAACAGTCTACCTAATACTTTATTCCCATCCTTTTGGTATTTTCTCCACAAAGAATTATTAAACACATAATGCTGTGGAATCTCCCAATAATATTAATTACCTACATCAGAATCTTCTCTATTCAATAAAAACCAAGCCATCAAAGTCAAGTTATGCCTTTTAGCCCTATCTATAACTTCAGCAAAATCATCCGCATGAAAATACAAACTTTGTTCATTTGGCAAATGAATAGCTAATCTTGTGATTGCATGAGATTGGTCATGCATTTGCATTGCAAAAAGTCTCCAAACAGCCTCAAGAGCGCTCACATACCTGGAGTCAATGAAGTCCTGTACTTCATCATAATTAATAATATTTTTTTTCAGAAATTTGAACATTTGCGTAATCATGTCCTTTATAGATGTATTTAAATTTGACACTTTTAATTGATGCGCAGACTTCAACATTTATATGGCAGTTATATTTGAGGCACAAATACAGGTTATAAGGAACAATCCAAGTGTTATCAACAACTTTATTTCCAATAGTCATGGTGCTACCAGATCTTCGTTTGTATTTGGGATATCCATCAATATTTCCAATGGTCGCATTTTGAAATTCTTTCGGATATCCCATTGAACATTTTCCATTTTCCATACATGGGCTATTTGGATTTTGTATTCCACGTGGTCCATGTACCAAATTTGATTCTACAATTTGAAAAAGTCGAGGACACTATTCTTCATCTGGAATTTCTGCCTTAACTATAAGTTGAATGTCATCTTCTGTTCATAATTTGGATTCACTATCTAATATCAATAATATGTGAGTGTGAAGCAGTCCGTGTTTCTGAAATTCAATGACATAAATTTTAGCTATTTCTTTGCCAAATACATAGAATTTACATGTATCATTTAAAAGAGCATTCAGGTTAATATTAAAAACTCTGGCTACCAAGTCAGTTCTGTTTTCAACTTGTTGCCAGCGTTGTAAGTTGTTTGCAGTATTTGCCCATTTTGGGTTGCACATCATGGTTATGAATAAATCGGACTTGCCATACTCCATTACAATTGCCATGGCATCCTGATATCGCTGCTGCTCAAAAGATAATGGAAGTATTATCATTTTACCAATTGGCACGTTATCATTTTCAGATCTAGATGTGAGATAATCCATCAAACCACTATATTTTTCAACTCTCAACTTAGATTGGTTTGCTTTGATGAAATTTATCCAATTGGCTTCCATTTTTTAATTTGAATGGACAATAAACTGTTGTTAATTTTCCTTCATTTAAAATAGGATTGAACGTGTCCCGCACAGAGAGACGAAATCCATAATACTGCATCTGTGTGACTCATGTTCTTACATTTTGTCTAGTATTATTGTCAATTACATTGTCGGCTCTGAGTCTTAATGCAATATCCATTACCCAGCCTCTTTCACCATGTGGAAAAAGAATAGGATATGTCATTGCATCTAATATAGGGAACAGAATACTGATTTGCTTCATTTTAGTGACATTCGGATTACTGGGATCTGGTTTACAATGAAAGAGCAAGTCTCTTTCAAAAGGAGATTCTTCATCTTCGTTTCTGAATATGACGGCAACCTTGGTTACATGGGGAGATTTATGTCTACCCTGATCACTGTTACGATCATATTTAATCACCATTGTTACTTCCGTGGGAGCAATACCTTTTGTTGCTGCTTCAAATTGGGCTTCCTTTTCTACCTCATGTAGCATCTTGTACAATTTTGTTAATTCATTTATTTCATGCATGAGGTTGTTGATGTTGATCATGAGTCTTTCTGAGCAAATTTGATTTTCTGGCATTGCTAATCTTTTACTCATTGCTTCGGCTATATCTAAAATATAGAGTTGAGCAAACTTCTGAGAAACACCATTCAAAGGATGTAAAGTTCCAGTATGGTGATAAACTTGTCTGTGTATTCTAAAACAGTATGGCCCATATCCTGATGGTGATGCAATACTTGTACCCATTGAAGAAAAGCATAAGAATTATTTATTGAATGAATATCTTCCATGAAATTTTTACTGTCAAAATCTTCATTTATCACTAATTTTTAAAAATACTCCGGATATTCTGGAAAATGTATATCATTTGGACAAACTTTACCTTTGCTACAACATCGAGTAAATTTTCCATCAGATGGTTTTTCATCAGAGAAATTTAGTGATAGGCAAAATTGACATCTAACAGTCATTCCACCACAACAATGTTCAATAATTGCATCCTCACTTACTCCATTTTCTCTGTGAAGGCAGTTCCTACCAGTATTGGTAGTACTTGTTGATGACTGTTCTTTAGACATATTCTGTCATCGCCACCGCCTTCTCTCAGCTTCAGAGGCATGTTGGTCTTCAGACATTTCCTGTCAATGATGCCAGCTTCTTTCAGCTGCAGAGCTATGTTGTGCCAATAGTTGCTCTTTAGACATATTCCCACCTTCCTGCTGTCAGGATCTGGGGTGCAGGTGAATGTGACTCCTGGCTGTCAGGCTGCTGACAGCAAGCTGACCAACAGCTGATTCTGTGAGCCCACCTGTGTACACCTTGAAATCACGTGATATCCAGACCCACCAGTGCCCATGGGGACACAACTTCAAGGTGTGCATAGCCATGGGACCCTCAGGCCTCTTCCTCTGCTTCCTTCTCCTCCTCCTTCTCTTCTTCCTCACATTCTCTTTCACCTCCTCCTCATTATCTTCCACTATGATAATGGCCTCTTCCTTCCTCTGTAGACAGGCTAACACCTGGTACTCCTGTCCCACTATGCTACATGTATCTAGGGCCTCTCCACCAAAGCCACTCAGCTCCGGCTCCGGCTCTGGCTTGGGCTCTGGTTCTGTAACCTGAATGTTGATCTCCAGGCTTCCCCCAGCCACCTCCACTAAAGAGAATGTTTCCAGGTTCTCCTTAGGAGGGGGCGCTTCCCCATAGCCAGACCCGAAATCAGTATCCATCAGTAGGAACTCCTGGCACCCAGGGTGAAGTAAGTGTGCACTCTCTCTTCCTCCAGAATGACATAGGGAAGCATCAAGGGCAGAGTGGGGCCCAATCCCAACCCCCCTCATGTCAGCCAGCACCTGTGCCACCTTTGTTTCCTTCTGAAGCCTTGGGCACTCCCCCAGTGGGGGCAGGGGCAGTCGCATGAGTGGTGTTGGTGGCGGAGGTGGCAGTGACGATGCATAGTCTTGAGAGGGCTCTGAATTTCTCAGGTGACAGGCCTTGGCAGGAGGCCCCTCCTCCGGGCAGTCCATGGTGACTCCACTCAGAGCACCATGCTCGCCCATTCCCTCACAGCCAGGTCCCTGCAGCCTGTCACTCCTGAAGAGGACCTTCCTTGCCTGAAGTAGACCAGCTCCACTTGCAGTTCTGCTCTGCATTCCCTCCCACAGAGCCTGTTCTATTCCCTCCACACCAAGTGCTCAGGTCCTGCCCCTCCCTGACATCAAGGGTCAATTCTGCCTTGTCATGGGATGCCTCCTGGTGATGGCATGAGGGCATCATGGCATGACGGCATGATGGGCACCAAGGCTTTTATTAATATAGACTAGTGGCCCGGTGCATGAAATTCATGCATGAGGAGGGGTGTCCCTCAGACTGGCCTGCACCCTCTCTCTAATCTGGGACTCCTCGAAAGATGTCCTACTGCCGGTTTATAGGGATTGGGCCTAAATCAGCAGTCGGACATCCCTCTCACAATCCAGGACTGCTGGCTTCTAACCGCTCACCTGCCTGCCTGCCTGATTGACCTTAACCACTCTGCCTGCCAGCCTGCTCACCACCAACTTACCCCCCCTGCCAGCCTGCTGGCCCCCAACTGCCCCCCTGCTGGACTGCTCATATCAAACTGTCCCCCCTGCTATCCTGATCACCCCCAACTGACCCCCACTGATGGCCTGCTTGACCCCAACTGGCCCCCCTACTAGTCTGCTCACCCCCAACTGCCCCCCCACTGGCCTGATCACCCCCAATGGCCCCTCCCCACCGGCCTGATCACCCACAACTTCCCTCCCCTCTTGACCTCTAACCACCTCTACCTTGGCCCTGCCAATATGGCTTTGTCCAGAAGAACGTCCAGAAGGTCTCCTGGAAGGTCTCCCAGTCTAATTAGCACATTACCCTTTTATTAGTATAGATAGAGGCCTGGTGCACAGGTGGGGGTTGGCTGGTTTGCCCTGAAGAGTGTCCCGAATCAGGGTGGGGGTTCCCTTGGGGCATGAGGCAGCCTGGGTGAGGGGCTGATGGCTGTTTGCAGGCTGGCCATACCCCCAGGGGACTCTTACTCCTTGGAGGTGTGGCCAGCCTGGGTAAGGTGCTGAGGGCCATTTTCAGGCTGGCCATGCTCCCTGATGACCCAGGCTCCCAGCCCCTCCTTGAGTGGAGGCCAAGGCAGACTGAAAGCCTGGGTCTCCCTCAGGGACTGTGGCCCCCAGCCACGCCTTGAGTGGCAGCCAGGGCAGGCTAGAAGCCTGGGTCACTCTTGTGACCCAAGCCTCCAGCCACTCCTTCTGTGGTGGCCAGGGAGGGTGGGAAGCTGGGCTTCCTTCATTGCCAGGGGCAACCCAAGCCTCCTACTCACTCCAGCTCCATGGCCACCTCCATCTTTGTTGGGTTAATTTGCATACTCACTGCTGATTGGCTGTTGGGAGTAGCAGAGGGAAGGTCAATTTGCATGTTTCTCTTTTATTAGTGTAGATAGGTACTTGTTGGGGTTTTTTTGCCATTTTTATTCTTTATGCCTGTGTTCCTTCTTCTGTTTGATTTCTTCTTCTTACACCAATCCCTTTAGCATTTCTTGCATTGCTGCCTTAGTGGTAATAAACTTCCTTACCCTTTTTTGTCTGTGAAGCTCCTGATTTCACCTTCAATTTTGAATGATATCCTTGCTTGGTATGGTATTCTTGGATTCAGTCCCTTGCTTCACATCACTTTGTATATTTCATTCAATTCCCTTCTGGCCTGATGTGTTTCTGTTGAGAAATCAATTGATAGCCTAATGAGAGATCCCTGGTAGATAGCTTTCTGTCTCTCTCTAGCAGCTTTTAAGATTCTTTCCTTGTCGTTGATGTTTGGCAATTTAATTATAATGTGTCTTGGTGTTGGTCTTTTTGGGTTCATCTATTTGGGACTCTGTGTGCTTCTTATATGACTTTTTTATCCTCTAAATCAAGGAAGTTTTCTGTCATTATTTCTTCAAACAAGCTTTTAATTCCCTGCTCCTCTTCTTGTCCTTCTGGTATATCTATTATGTGGATGTTGTTGTTGTTCTGTTTGTCTGTGTTGTCCCAAAGATTCCTTAGGCTCTTCTCCTGTTTTTTAAGTTTTCTTTCTAGTTGCTGCTGTGCTTCAGTGTTTTTTTCTACCTTGTCTTCTAACTCACTGATGTGGCCTTCAGCTTCCTCTAGTCTACTGTTGGATCCTTCCATTGTGTTTTTTATTGCAGCTGTGTCATTCTTCATTTCCTATTGATTCTTTTTCATTTCCTCTTAATTCTTACACATGTTGAATTTCTCTTCCACCCTCTTCTGCGTCCTAATAACCATAGCTATAATTTTTTTTTTCTCTGACACACTGCTTGCCTCCATTTCATTTATTTGCTTTTTTGGTGTTCCTCTGTTTCTTTCATATGGGGGTGGTTTCTTTGTCTCCCCATTTTTGCTGTCCTTTGTAATTGTTTCTAATTGTATTAGATCAAACTGCTATACCAGATTTTTTGAGTTTGTCCTATATAGTGGATGTTTTGTGCTACCAAGTGGTGCAATCTCTCTAGTCTTCTGAGCTGAGTGTTCTAGGGATGCCCTCTACTTGGGATATTTGGGTTCTGTTGGTGTAGTTGGGTCTTGAGTGTTATTGTACCATTCATGGATGTATTATCCTCTCAGCATGTCTGGTTATGTGGCTCGCTTTCTATCAGGTTGTCAAACAGCACAAACTACAACTCAACAAGACATGACACCAAGGGAAAACACACACAAATGTACTCAAGGCACTGGAACCCCAATAAAAGTGACCACCAGAGAAAAGTGAATTAGGATAGAGAAAAGAGAGCAAAAATGATATTGAGAAAATAAGAAAAAAGGTAAGAGAGGGGGAAAAAAGAAGGAAAAAATGTCTGTGTTGAAAACACACACACACACACACACACACAAAAAAAAAAAAACCAAAAAACACACACCAAAAAACAAATAAACCAAAAAATTAACAACAAACACCTGGTAAAAGGGGGAAAGTGGGGACACAGAATCTGTAGAGGCAGAGCTTATATACAAAAGTAAGGTTAAGGAATTGAATGGATAGGGGAAGGGCCATGGTTTGGTATAGAGGAGGTATAAAGAAAATGAGTGGATGAAAAGAAAAAAAAAAGAAATGAAAAAATAAGATAATAAAAAGATAAAAGAAATTTTTAAAAATTTATCTATCCATTTATTCATTTATTTTTGTGAAAAAAAGAACAGAGGAGAGAGCAGATAGGCTTGAGTTTAGTGACTGAAACTATTAAACAACTAGAAGAAGAAGAGAGCACTAGAGGAAAGGAAAAACAAAAGCATAAAAAAATTGACTAGTGCCCTGGCCGGTTTGGCTCGGTGGATAGAGCGTCGGCCTGCGGACTGAAGGGTCCCGGGTTCGATTCCCGGTCAAGGGCATATGCCCAGGTTGCAGGCTCAGTTCCCAGTGGGGGGCGTACAGGAGGCAGCCGATCAATGATTCTCTCTCATCATTGATGTTTCTCTCTCTCTCCCTCTCTCTTCCTCTCTGAAATCAATAAAAATATTTTAAAAAAAAATTGACTAGTGAAAAAAGAGAAAAGGGAAGGGTGCCTGGACTTGGAGCAGGGGAGAGGAAATTAGATATATAAGTAAGCCAACAAAACTACAATAATAATAACACGTCACTAAAGCAGATAAAGAAGATCAATTATTAACAAGGGGTAAAAAGAAAGAAAAGATAAAACGTAAATTGGGAACAGGAGAAGAGAAAACAAGATTTAAAAGGGAGAATTGAGGAAGAAAAGAATGAAAAAAAGAAAAAAATAAGATAAAATAAAATAATAAATTAAAATAGAATGAAGAACAAAATAATACAAAAATTAAAAGAAAAATTTTCTTTTAAATAAAAGATAAAAAATAAAAAAGATATTTGTCATTCATTTCAACAGAATTTTAATGCCCTATGGGATCTGATTTAAGACACCCCCCCCCCCATTCTTGTGCTCTGCTGCCACTTCTGTTTCCTGTTAGGTAGTCAGCACTGTGTTGAAGTTTCAATCAATCCACCCCAATTCTTTGTGTCTGTCTCCACATCCTTGGCTGCAAGCAGTTAGGACCAATCTGTCTGCTAGACCAGTCTGCCTGCTGTCAATCTTAATCTCTCAAGCGTCTGTTTCTGATAGGGCTTTATGTGGGGGTAGTGCTGTATTGCTTTCCAGGACTGAACAGCCCCTCTTCCACCCAGTCTCTGAGGGCACTTTGGGGCTATTCAGAGCTCAAGGTATAGTCTGCGGGTGGTTGTATTAGCTGCTTTGAGGCTATTGAGAGGGGCTGGCTCTTCAGGAGAAAAATGGCTACTTAGGTTTGGAGAGTCACCAAAGTCTCAGTATTGGATTCCTAGTCACCTCTCCCTGCCCTGTTCTCCTCCACAGCCTCTCCCTAGACTCTACAAATCTGCACCTCTACCTGCACAGCAGCCTCAGGTGGGTGTTTGTAATTGAAATCTTCCATGAACTGTATTTTGCACATAAAAGCAAAGACAAAACAGAGGCAAAACAACCATACAACTGTGAATTTCTCTCTCCCGCAGCACTATGTGGCACAAGGCAGCTCTTGAGGCCACCTTTCTGGGCACAGCCTATCATGGCTGTGGATTTATATCTAGATTCCCCAGCCTCCAGCAGCCCTGTGGACTTCCTTTCTACAGATGTTACACCAGTCTCCAAGGGACACAGCGTTGGTGCAGGGCAGCTTCCTTCTGACCCTCTCAGCCCAGTGGTCCTGTGTCTCTCTCCAGCCCAGATCCCTCATCCTACTGTACTCCAGGCATCCTTTGCCCTCTCATCTGCAAATTATCTCATCAGCTGTGTCTAATTCACCAATTCTGGGTGGATGTTACTCCATTTAGTTGCTCCTTCAATATGCTCTTGGATAAGGTACAGGACACATCTGCCTATTTGGCTGCCATTTTTCCTCCCTCTCAAGACAATAATCTTGAGGAAACTTTTCTCCTTCATGAACTTTTTTCTGCAGAAAAAAGTTCATGAAGGAGAAAAGTTTCATGAACTTCACCCACCCCTGCCTTCCCTCTAGGGTTTGACAGTTCATGAAGGAGAAAAGTTGTATGAAATCTTTTTGAGGCAGTTCACATTTTCTCTCATCTTCATAAAGACATCTTAACCACTATCATTAATAGAGTATTCATTTTGTGGAAAGGCAGACAATTCTAATGTAAGAGTAATAGGCTAGGAAATTGACTACCTGTTTTCCAATCCATAATCAGCTAGGGCAGTGGTTCTCAACCTTTTGAATGCTGTGACTCTTTAGTACAGTTCCTCATGTTGTAGTGACCCCCAACCATAAAATTATTTTCGTTGCTACTTCATAACTGTAATTTTGTATTGTAATTTTTCCGATGGTCTTAGGCGACCCTGCTAGCGGTTCTCAACCTGTAGGTTGTGACCCACAGGTTGAGAACCACTGCTGTAGAGCCTAAGACCATCAGAAAACACAGATATTTACATTATGATTCATAACAGTAGCAAAATTACAGTTATGAAGTAGCAACAAAAATAATTTTATGGTTGGAGGTCACCACAACATGAGGAACGGTATTAAAGGGTTGCGGCATTAGAAAGGTTGAGAACCACTGAGCTAGGGGATCTCACACAAGTCACTAAAACCCTTTGAGCCTCTGTTTCTTCAACTGTAAATTAAGGAAAATTATTCCACTTTCACAAAGTGTATGTTACCTCTTGCCTCCAGGGCTCCAAAATTATCTACTAATTTTAATACTTTTGTGTAATAAAGTTTTGCATAACCTCTACATTTAGCCTGATATCTGTAAAAAGAAATCCTCAGATGTGTCATGAATATGCTCCAGTTCCTACCATTCACAGGGCTATCAAGCTCAAAACTAAAATCAACCTAATAACTCTTGCCAAAATACAGCATTAATTTGTTCATTCATCCATCCAGTCAATTAAAATGTATTTATTGAGAAAACACAATGTTTCAGACACTGTGTTAGGGAAGAGGAATCAGCAAAACTAAGGTGTCTACTCTCATAAACTTTAGATCTTACTAAAAACAAGTAAAACACTGAAGAAATAAATACCCAGGGTTAAAACAGTGAAAAAGCCAGGAGAGCAATGATGGTGGTAAGCAATGATGGTGGTAAGCAAAACAGTAATGGGTGATAGTGTGGCCAAGGAAATCTGACATGTGAAAGATGAGCATGAGCCAGCCATACAGTCTGGAAGGACTTTCTTTTTTAAAAAAATCTTTGTTGTTGAAATAATTACTTATGTCCCCTTTTTCCCTCATTGACCTCTCCCAGCCCATCCCCGCCCCCGGCCCCAGTCCCTCACCACCCTATTGCCTGTGCCCATGGGTTATGCATATATGCATACAAGTTCATTGGTTGATTTCTTCCCTCCCACCCCTGCCTTCCCTCTGGGGTTTGACAGTCTGTTCCATGCTTCTATGACTCTGGTTGTACTTTTGTTCATCTGCTAGTGTTGTTCACTGGATTCCACATATGAGTGAGATCATGTGATACCTTCCAGGAAGATCGTTGACGATTAGCTTCATTCATATCTCAGCCATCTCAGTTTCATGGTGTGTCTCAAGCAATGTGTTTCTAACAAGGCTAATCATAATTAAGCAATTTGCCTCCATTTTCTCATCTAAAAATTGGTCTAAAATAGTCCTTGTCTCTTAAGATTGTTGTGACGATTAAGAGCTAAGGTTGGTAAAGTGCATTCAATATTTTACTAATAATGACTTCGAAGTTTTACATAATTTTTTCATAGATATATGTGTATATACAATTTTTATATAATATAAAAATATATATTGGGTACCTACTATAATATTTACAGTTGTAGTGGAAAACAATACTTTTATAACATTTGCATTAATAGACAAAATAACAATCCATAAATCTGTCGTATTTGAATTCAGCTGTATCACTTTGTGTTAATTATAACAAAACATACTCATATGTGCATTATAAATTATAACTTCAATGCATTATAAGAACATGCTATTACCACCTCTCAATATTATATAATATTTGTAAAATATATTTATATACAAGTACACATATATACATACACCAACACACACTGTCTTATAGCAACTCTTAAATTGTTGTCTGGCTCTGTTATTTAACTTACTTTGAATATTTTCACACATCTTCAATCATAAGATGAAACCCTGCAGAGTGTTTAAAGTTATAAGAGACTAAAAATGCTAAACACATGTGCAGCTCTAAATAAATGTGTCCGATGAGATGACAGGGTCAGCAGGTGCCAGCCTGAAGAATTTGGCTATCCCACAAGGACAATTGTAGGAAGGTTTTGAGCTGAGAAATACAATGATGAAAACAGTAATTTAGAAATGTTACTATGTCATTGGATTCAGGAATGATGAGACAGAAAAAGCTGGAGAGGAAAACTAATCAAGAAGCAATTGCTGTAATTCAACATCTGAGTCTCGGTTTAAATAGGAATGGTTAAAAGAGAAATAAGAAATAAATGCTGGAGACATTTTAAATATAAATTGGAAAATTATTAAATGGTAAATTATTGACCATATACAGAGAAGGAGATAAAATCAAACATTACTTGAAAATACTGAACTTGGGAGCTCAGAGAAGAGAGTGGCACCATTGATAAAAAGACGAGGCTGCTGAAATGAGGTGATTTGCAGGGATCACAAGCACTTTGTGGATTTCAGAGGCAGTTGTGCTACTTCTTGTTATAAGTCCTTCATGTGTGAAAGGGTGCATGCAAATTACTCATTTTAAATTAGATCTCTCTTTTACTCTGAACAACGCTCACATAAAGATGATTAAACTTTATTTTGAGAGTTGTAATTATATTTTTAATATTACTTTAGTCTATGGGACCACAAAACACTATCAATACAAGACTTATAAAACAGCTCCTTTCAAGTAAATAATTAGTTTTACTTCTAATTAAATTAGAAATGAAATAGTTTCAGTGGAGAGTATTAAGCTAAGTGAAATAAGCCAGTCAGAGAAAGAAAAGTATCACATGATCTCACTTATATGTGGAGTTTAATGAACAAATTAAACTGATGAACAAAATAGATCCAGACACATTGAAGCATGGAACAGACTGACAATCTCAGAAGAAAGGCAGGGTTAGGGGATTGGGGGTCAGAGATTAACCAAAGAATTTATAGGCGTGTATGCATAACCCACAGACATAGACAATAGTGTGGTAGGCTGTGGGGGGGCTGCTGGGGGAGGACGGGAGTGGAGTGGAGGGAGTCAATGGGGGGGAAAGGGGGACATCTATAATACTTTCAAAACAATAAATATAAATTTAAAAAAGAATATATTGTTAAATACACCACATAAATTTTGTCAAATTTGAACTATGCAAAACTATTATATGACCTATTTTTCATCTCAAAAGTTAAAATTATTCATAATTTCTTAATTTTACTTTTATTATAGGGATTAAATTTTACTTGTGATTACTTGTAAATTAATTCATGAAGTTGATTTGACATTTCCTTAACTTTATCAATTAAAATATTTTGTTTATTAAATTGCATTGTTTTGAACTAACCTTAATATAAAATATAATTCACCCAATAAAATATTTCATTTCAATTTTTGTTCAGGTAGGTAAATTCCTTTGTGTAGAGTTCAGTGCCCAAACAGTTCTTTATCATTCTATGATCTACAAAGTGTGTCCTTTGTAGCTACAGGAAATTCTATGAAACCTATCCTTCCTTATAAAATATGCAGGAGACAAAAAAAGGTGTAAAAAATAAGAACTGTAAATAACAGCATTTCTGGGACTTAGGTTTATCCTGGACTAAGCCAGTCCCCTTAGAAGAAATACCTTTATTTCATGCAGAAAGGAAGCAATTATGAGTAAAACCATTTATCAGTTTATGTGCTTTTTCCACTTAAGATGAGAAACAGAGGGAGGAGAAAGGCACAAACATTTGCTGAACACTAATTTAACAGTACTCATTCCATAGATAATCAGATCGAATTCTCACTCAAGAAAGAAATTGAAGAAGATAGAAATAAATGGAAGCATATACCATGCTCATGGATAGAAAGAATTAACATAATTAAAATGTCCATAGTATACAAAGGAATCTATAGATTCAATGCAATCCCTGTAAAAATATACAATGGCATTTTTCACAGAACAAGTAAGTCTAAAATTCATATGGAACCACAAAAAACCCTGAAATAGCCTCAGCAATCTTGAGAAAGAAGAATAAACTTGGAGGTATGATGCTACCTGATATCAAATTATTATACAAAGCTATAATAATAAAAATGGCATGGTACTAGCCTAAAAACAGACCTTTACATCATTGGAACAGAACAGAGAACCCAGAAATAAATCCACACTTATATGGCCAATTAATAAATGACAAAGGAGGCAATAATATGAATGGATTAATGACAGTCTATTCAATACATGGTATTGGAAAAACTGGATAAATACATGAAAATAAAAGTGAAGCTAGACCACTTTCTTACACCATATGCAAGAACAAACTCAAAATGGATTAAAAACTTAAATGTAACCCCACAAATAGAAAAAAAATATTTGCCAATTATACATCTGAGGAGTTATTATTCAAATTTTATAAAGAACTCATACAACCCCAAACAATCAAATCACAAAATAGGCAGAGGACCTGAATAGAAATTTCTCCAAAGAAGACATATAGATGGCCATTATACATATGCAAATATGCTCAATGTCATTAATTGTCAGAATAATACAAATTAAAACCACAATGAGATATCACCTCACAACTGTCAGAATGGCTATCATCAATAAGTAAACTACAAGTGTTGGCAAGGATGTGAAGAAAAGAGAACCCCTGTGCAATGTTAGTGGAAATGCAGATTGTTATAGCCACCATAGAAGACAGTATGGAGGTTCCTCAAAAAATAAAAAATAAAAAGAACCTCCTTATGACCCAGCGATTTCATTTCTGGGTATTTATCTGAAGAAAATCAAAACACTAATTTGAGAAATATAAGCACCCCAATGTTTTTGCAACATTATTTATAATAGCCAACATGGAAGCAAACTTAGTGCCCACCAATATACAAATAAACTGAGTGGCCAGATTATTATGACCACCCCATCAGGACTTCGTTGGGCCACCTTTTGCCTTCAATACTGCGGCGATTCTTCTTGGCATTAACTCCACAAGATGTTGAAAGGTGATGCGAGGAATCTGACACCATGCCTGATGAATAGCACTGTCCAGTTCTGTGAGATTTGATGGTTGTGGAACCAGCTGCCTGATGGCTCTTTTAACCTCGTCCCACAAATGCTCAATTGGATTGAGATCTGGTGATTGTGGGGGCCACCTAAGCAAGGTAACGTCTCCCTCATGTTCTTGAAACCACTCCTGCACAATACAAGCACCGTGGCATGGCGCATTGTCTTGTTGGAAGAAGCCATCTCCATTGGGATATGCCATCAACATGATAGGATGAACTTGATCAGCAATGATACTTAGGTATGTTGTGCTATTCAGACATTGTTCCACACGAATTAAAGGGCCCAAATCATGCCAGGAAAACATGCCCCAAATCATAACACTGCCCCCACCAGCTTGAAGGGCTGTACTCATGCATGTGGGGTGCATGCTTTCATGCTGTTTCCGTGAAATTCTCACTTTGCCATCTGCATCATGCAACTGGAAACGTGATTCATCGGACCACATGATTCAAGGACTGTTCAATCCTTGTGTTCCTGTGTGAATTGGAGACATTTTATCTTGGTAAGTGCTGACAGCAAAGGTATTCAAATAGGTTTACAGCTTCCATATCCCATATGACACATTGTACTGCTAATTTGCCTACAAACATCAGGTGGTAATAATAATCTGGCCACTCAGTGTGTGTGTGTGTGTGTGTGTATGTGTGTGTGTGTGTGTATTTTAGAGGCCCGGTGCACAAAATTCGTGCATGGGGGCCAGGGGGTGTCCCTCAGCCCAGCCTGCATCCTCTCCAATCTGGGACCCCTCACAATCCAGGACTCATGGCTCCCAAGTGCTCGCCTACCTGCCTTCCTGATTGTCCCTAACCGCTTCTGCCTGCCAGCCTGATCACCTCCTAACCATTCCCCGGCCAGCCTGATTGATGTCTAACTGCTCCCCTGCCAGCCTGTTTGCCCCCAACTTCCCTCCTCTGCTGGTCTTGTCACCCCTAACTGCCCTCCCCTGCAGGCTTGATCACCCCCAATTGTCCTCCCTCCCCTGCTGGCCATTTTGTGGTGGCCATCTTGTGTCCACATGGGGGCAGGATCTTTGACCACATGGGAGCAGCCATCTTGTCTGTTGGAGTGATGGTCAATCTGCATATTACTCTTTTATTAGATAGAATATATATATATATATATATATATATATATATATATATATATATGTTAATATTCCATATATATATAATGGAATATTACTCGGCCATAAAAAAGAAGGAAGGAAATCTTACTACTTGTGACAATATAGATGGACCTAGAGGGTATTATGCTGAATGAAATAACTCAGAGAAAGATAAATACCATGTGATTTCACTTATATGTGGAATCTAAAGACTCAAATTCACAAACAAACAAAACAGAAACAAAGTCCTAAATACAGAGAACAAACTGGTATTTGCCAAGTGGAGTGGGGGGGGCGGGGAGGAAAGGGGCTGTGTGAAAAAATAAAAGGAGTAAGAAGTACAAATTGGTAGTTACAAAATAGTTATGGGTATTTAAACTACAGCATAGGGAATATAGTCAATAATACTGTATTAACTAGGTATGGTGCCAGGTGAGTAGACTTATTGGGGTATTACTTTATAAATTATGTAAATGTCTAAACATGATACAACAACAAAACAAACACACAACAACAATTCCATTAAAGTATGAGCAGAGGTACTAAACAGACATTTTCTTTAAAAGACCTTGAAATGGCCTACATATGCGTGAAAATATGCTCAACATCAATAATTATCATGGGAAAAAATCTCGAATGGCTATTATAAAAAACACAAGAGACAGTAAGTGTTGGTAAGGATTGTAAGAAAAGGATATCCTGTGCCCTTTTGGTGGGAATGTTATACAGTCTGGTGGTTCCTCAACAATTTAAAAATAGAACTACTATATAATTCATCAATCCCACCTCTGAGTATATTCTAAAAGGAAATGAAAACAGGATATCAAAGAGATACCTGCACTTTCATGTTTATTGCAGCATTATTTACAGTAGGCAAAATATGGAAACAAAGTAAATATCCTTCAACAGATAAATGAATAAAATGATGTGGTATGAATATATACACAATGATTATTATTCAACCATGAGAAAGAAGGAAATCCTGCCATTTGTGCTAACATGGATGGAACTAGAAGGCATTGTGCTAAGCAAAATAGGCCAGATAGAGAAAGACAAATACTGCATGGTATCACATAGATTTGAAATCTAAAAATAAGTCAAACTCTAAAAATAGAGAATATAAAAGTGGTTGCCAGAAGCTGGGGAGGGTAAAATAGAAATTGGTAAAAAAAAAAAAAAAAAAGTACAAACTTTCAGCTATAAGATGAATAAGGTCTGTGGATGTAATGTAAAAATTATCACTATTGTTAATGACACTGTATTATATAATTAAAATTTGCTAAGAGTAGAACTTAAATGTTCTCATACAAAAAAAAATAAAATATAGATATGTGAGGTGATGGCGATGGATGATGGATGTGTCATTAACTAGATGATAGGGATCCTTTCATAATGTGTATGTTTATCAACTCACTATAATGTACACTTTAAATTTTGTCAATTAAACCTCAATAAAGCTGAAAAAATATGTTGTATTAGTTGGCTATGGGTGCCTTAAACAATGCAAATTTATTCTCTTACTATTCCAAAAGTCTGAAACTGGGCCAAAACTGAGGTATCAGCATTTGCTTTTTCTAACTTCTAGAACTGCACTCTTTGGTCCATGGCCCCTTCCTCCATATTACCACAACATTTCAAATCTCTCTTTCTGCTGAGGACATGACATTGCCTTTCATCTTATGTAATAAAATCTCCTTTGCCTCCTTTGTATGAGGACAATTCTGATTGCAATTAGGGACCCCTAGGAAAATAACAAAGGATAATCTTCCTATTTTAAGATTTTTAATCAATCAATAAAGTCTCTTTGGTCATATAAGTTAAGATTTACGGCATGTATCAGGGGTTAAGGCCTGAATATATTTGGGTACCATTATTCCCCTACCACAGGTGTCTTTCTATACATATTGAAACGAGTCTTCCTAAATATTCTAACACTAGAAGCCAGATGCATGAAGATTCGTGCAAGAATAGGCCTTCCTTCCCCTGGCTGCCGGCACCCAGGACCCAGGCCTTCACTCTGGCCGCCACCTTCCACCTATGCTCAGGCCCGGAGCTGCCTTCTGCCTTCGCATGCTGCCAGGAGGCTCAGAGCGGCCGGGGCAGAAGGAACACCTGCATCATTGCCAAGGTGATGACAACACAAGCGTCCCGGCCGAGCCGCTGCCATCTTTGTTGCACCAATTTGTGTATACCCTCCTTGTTGGCTGTGGGTGCCACCATCTTTGTCTTGAAGTGACGGTCAATTTGCATACTCTGTCTTTATTAGATAGGATATTTATAGTGCTTTGAAAAACATTTTCTTTGTTTTGGGGTGGGGGAGGTGGTGTTAAACAGTTTACTACAAGAGCAAGAAGAACATTTGGGATGATAAACCTTACCTTCTCCCAAGGTCTTTCAAGGTTTGCATTTCTCTTGTAAATCTCTGCATGCTAGATTCTCTGAATAGATCTACAAACACAAAATTGATACTTAGCATAAGCAGTTGTCAGAGAATGTAGACAGTTAATGATGATGTCAAAGGTCAATACCTATCTGATCATCTAACCACTTCCCTCAATAACTTCACCATGTTTTAAATTAAATTAAGCCCAAAATAAATCTTACTAGTTTTCTACAAGCAGCACTTGGTTACATGCTTCTTAGTAGTTCAAAATCATAGAGTTATTTTTAAAAAGACATTTAAGTTGTATAGTTACCTAGAGGAGGCACCTAATTTTTTTTCTGATTGCACTAAGAATGATTATGAAAACACATCACCACTTCTTTGCTATGAAGCACTGAAACACATTTGATTTCTTTACAGTGTCCTCAACTTTCATTGTTTAATTAAAGCAATTACAGGGAAGGCCACTTGAAGGACACAGCAAAAGGGTTCATAGATGACTTCAGAGTCATTCATGTAGCCCAGTGTTGCTTTCCTTACAATGATCTGTGGGATTTCTGTTGTCAGCAAATGTCCAGCCCTTTGTTTTTGCATTTCTGTCCTCAGGGAGCAGCTGTTTCTCCATGAACTCCCATGGAGCTTCACTGCAACACAGCACTCTATCCCAGGGCTCAACTGTCTCCACTAACAGCATTTTCTTCTACAGCATGGCTCCCTGATGGGCCTCCTTGTGTTTCATTTTTACTTTGTATGAAATGTACTGCAAATAGCCATTTATGCTCCATCTATTTTATGGTGTCACGCCTTCTCTTTGGTGTATTAAGGCCTGAAAGTCTTCTATTAGTTGTTTTCTACTTTAATTAGTTGCCTGCCACTCTTGTATCTTTGAGCTATGTAATCTTCAATAGGTAGCAAGCTAAAGTATCTGGCACTTTTCTTTCTATCAATTTGTTTTTAAATGTTCCTTAGCAGCTTTTAGTGGGCATATATTATCATTAAGCTAACATACCAATAAAGACTAAAGATTCTTTTCATGTACACATAAAGTATAAATATGCTTTTTACAAATGCAACTATAAAAAGTGAGGGAGAATAACAAACAAATTCAATGCCAAAAAGAAACTGGGTCAGAACTAAACAAGGTAAACTGTAGGTAAGGAGGACTTTTAATAACATGGAAAATATGATCCTGGAATTTATTTGTAGAAGAAGAATAATAATGCCTATTCAAATATATTTACAAAATCTCAGCATTTTCCCTGGCAAATAGCAAGTATCAATAAAATTAATTATATTGTATATCATATATCAATGTGTATAGTTATTCATTTAATTTAACATGAACCTTTTCTGTGTGACTATGCTGTATCAGACCTATGTGTTTGAGTGCCCACTATGTAATAGAACTGTGCTCATGTGTCATACTAATTTCAATGAACTCATTGCCTCAGAAATGAACTGCAAACTTTTATGAAGCATATGGAACCTGTTTTAGAGCAAGCCATGTAAAGGATTATCATATGCTTCTTGAATTCAGAGATCATATCTCCTACAATGAATAAATTCTCTCTTAACTATCACTGTTTATGCCATTTTAAATGATTTTGTCTCTCCTGGCCTCTCTGAAACATTAAAACAGTGTTGTTCAAAAAAATTTTATTGTATTCTAAAGGTTTTAGCAAACAGTGAAGTACAAATAAGCATATGTTTTATATTCAGGTTTAGATCACTCAAACATTTGGAAATCCTATGCAAATGTACATTCATCACAGAGAGCCATTAAAATGTCTATAGATACAGTCCAGTCCTGTGGAGTAGCTAATTCTGCCATTTTTCTTTTTAAATGAATCTAAATAACTTTTATAGGCTGCCAGTTTCATTGTTCTAGCGACTCCCAAATACTAACCCACACAGTATGTGATTTTGAATTATGACCATCAATGATCTCCTTCTATTTCCTCCCACAAAAAGCACAATAAGTGACTTCTATTGATCTTTGCCAAATAATAAAATAGTGATCTAAAGAGGTTCTTGACAGTTATAACTGTTGTAAAATATGGGTTTCTTCATCACGTGTCTTGTAAATTTCAAAACCTAAGGAACTAGAGATAATTTATTTTTGTGTGTCTATAAAAATAAGAGCATGATGTATGTAGGGTTGAAAGGGTCTTTACAATAATTGAGGGTTTACAGAGAGCCATATAATATATCCACTGCATTTAAAACATTTTATAACAGTGCCTAAATATTTCATTCTCAACACAACTAATGCTATATAATAAATAAAAATAATTTAAATAATCTAATGTAGGTGGGAAACATAAAATTCCATTGATGTATTTTACAATATTGGCTATTACCTTCTTTTTTGCCATTTACAACATAGTTTAGCCAAGTTGATTATGGTCATTAAAAAATCTGGTTAGATGACTGAGCCAATTGTTCTAAGGCATAGAACTTTAGCAAATCTTAAATAAGATTAAAGTTATAGAGGCAACAAAGCTAAGTTGCCAAGACTTCAGATCCAGCGCCACACAGTGTAGGCTCAGTGTCCAGGCCTGCCACTGTTAGCTCTCTGTCCTTGGCCAAGTCATGGAAAATCTGTGCCTCCATATTTAAATATACAAAATTGAGATAATCAGATTGTACAGTATTATCATGGAGATTACTAACTTGAGACTTATGAAATGCTTAGAATAAAACATTATATATACTAAACAGTCAGTAAATTGCACCTCTTACTATTAAAACTACAGATAAAATCAGCCTAAATCCATCCCATGTAGCAACAATTCCTATGGCATGTTCATGTACTAACAAGTGTGAAAACTATTGTTAACATCGTCAGAGAAAATCAATACTCCTATTCTAGTGTTTATTTAGTAAATCTATATTTTCATATGACCTACAGGGATGAAGTCGCATTCCTCTCATTATACTTCCTACTAATAATCTATGCCATAGCCTAAAATTAAGAAAGTTTTGTGAACAGAATATCATATTAGACTGTTATCAGACCACTTTTTGAATTTGATTCTTCTCTTCCTTTGGAATTGGAGGTTGAAAGTGAGGTCAAGAGCAGCTCCATTCAAGGTGGTATCCAAGTACATTTGCTGCCCTTACTTAGGAAGACTGGAGATTTTATTTCTAAATCATGGACCATTGCAATCTGATTTATACAGCTCTTTTGGAAGGTATATGATACACATGGATTTTAATACACAATATGAGCACCAATAAATTATTGTACTTTGTATCATAATTTAGAAAGAATGAAAGAGAAGCTAAACTGTTGAACCATGTGAGAAATTATCCTTTTACCATTTTCCTTGTAGTCAGAGCTGTGGTTCATCTACAGTGATTCTTTTCAATAGGAAAACATCTTAATGTTTGAAGGAAGAAATGGAAGTTAATGTTCAAGCCATCTGGAAACTTCTGTTCTCATTTCTTGGGTGAAGGAGAAGAGAGAGAGAAAGAAAGAAAATCTAACCTAAAAAGTCTTTTGAAAGAGAAAATTTTGTGAGGTTGTATTTAAGTCTATTTTACCATTGAATTTTGAACATATTCTAAGATTTCATTAGGACATAATGCATTTCATTTTTTCAATGTTAAGTTAAGTATTATATTGAGAAATGCCTTTACCAATTCAGTTATAGATTCCACAGGCTATAACTCTCCTTTGAATGTGCTAGTAACTCTAAATCTGCTCTATTTCTTCTAGCAATTATTTTATAATATTCTTCTTTTTCCACTAAAGCAGACTATTTCTTTTCATTGAAGTTTCATTTTGAAATGTTCATTAGAGGTTGAATGTCTATCACTATCCACAGTCCATGTGTTCCTAATTCTTTGTGCCTTTCAACTTTCATTTTTCTCAATGCAAACACTTACAAAGCTTTACTTTCATCTATTCTTTAAGGTCTTGAAGTATGACAAAACCACTTTTAGAAAGAGCTGGGTCAGTAATATAAGGCATTCTTTATAAAATTCTCTACCATGCATAACAGAGCAAAACAGGAAACAAGAGCAAGCAAACTAGAGTTGTGTGAAATTGCTCATTTATTCTTCTCAAATAGTTTTAAGTTTTTCATGAAACTGCTGAAAAATTCACAAATTATATACCAATGAGATGAATATTTGTTTTTTAGGTTTTCATGAAAACTTTCTTCTTCAGGTAAACATTGTATATGCATAAGACATCCTTTCCCCATGTGCGCTGGTAGTACCTGCCTGTCCATAGCCATCAAAATGGAAGTGGGATATTAAATATGTACAAGCTGAATGGATAAGGAGAGATGCAAACAGTGCTGTGATTAGTAAATGCACAATAATGTATACTTCTGCTTGTACTTTCCCCCCTTAATCTGTTCCAAAATGAAGAGATTAAATTTAAGACTTTTCTAATGGAGGGAGATTTTCCTAATAGGAAATTTTTGTTTTCATTTGCTCCTTCAGACTTTTATGTTACTTTTATTGTAGGAAACAATCTTATATATCAAAATATCCTCACTTTTATTCATAGTAAGGAAAAAAAATAATAAATGGACCAGATGCCTTGGCTTTTCCCCAGAATTCTTGGTTTCCATGTATAAAAGTTTCTTTTGATGATAATGTAATAATTCATTCATTTCCTGCTTCAAATAATAATTTTCTGAATGAACAACTTCAAATGCCATAGTCCTTTAATGGATCAGTAATATGACAGCAAGTTTGTGTATCTGCTAGTTTGAAATACCACGCAAAGGGTACTTTGAAATTGGTTTTCCTCTATGTGCATTTAAATGATACCAAAGCATTCCTTAATTTGGATGAGGTAAATTATCCCATCATATAACTATGACAGAGCCATTTGTAAGACAGGAGCATTACATAAAATGGCATTTTGGGCCCTATAAGTGAACTGAGAAGCAAATTTCCTCCCTCCCTCCCTTCCTTCCTTTCTTCCTCCCTTCCTTCTGTTCATTTTCCTTCCTTTCTTCTCTTCTACATATTTCCTAAAATCTCAAAACTTCACATATCAAATCTTACACTTTACAAAAAAAATGTGTAATCTGAGCAGATGTAGGAGAGCAGCAACTGTGAGCCTTGCGTGTCCAGCCTGAATTTTAAGTATAAAACATTGTATACTACTCTGTACACTGGATTTAATATGCCTTAGCCAGTTTGAGGTGCCATTCCAAAGCTTTAAGACTTCTTTAAAATTCTTTTTCTTGATTTTCTATACCTCTCTTCTGCCATTGAATTAATTCATATTATTATATACATCTCCTGATTTGCTTATTGAGCACCCTATCTAATACTGGGGGAATATGCTAATTGAACCTCATTCTGTTGCAAAGATGGCAGCACCCACAGCCAATAAGGAGGGAATATGCTAATTGAATGCCCTGCCCTCAAAATTGGCAGTACCCACAGCTACAAGGGGGCAGCACCCAGTCCCCTCAGCCCTGCAGGGGTGGCAGGTGTGCCGCAAGGCCGGGTGGTGGGCCCGGCCGCTCCACACACCTGCCTCTGGAGTCCCCCATTCCCTTCAGCCCCCAGGGCCAGCCAGAGGTGCAAGCAAGCCTCGGGTGGTGGCTGCCCAGCCACCCAGGGCTGGCCCAAGGCTCAAGTAACCAGGGCCAGCCGAGGCTTGCGCTGCTGGCAGTGGCAGTGGCAGCAGCAGAGGTGTGATGGGGCCATCGCCTTCCCCTGATTGCCAGGTCGCCTCCCATCCCTGAGGGCTCCCGGACTGTGAGAGGAGGCAGGCCGGGCTGAGGGACCCCCCCTCCAGTCATGCACTGGGCCTCTAGTCTTACCTAATAATAGACAAACATGTAAATTGACTGTACCTCCACTACACCCACAGCCAATCAGAGTGAGTATGCAAATTAGAAGGCCAAAGATGGCAGCCACCCAGCTACTCCAGGCGCGGAGTGGACGCCTGCTATGAGAGGAAGGGCAGGGGGCGAAGGGATCTACAGGAGCGGAGTTCCACAACAAAGACAAGACTGCAGACTCCAGAGTCTGCAGCAAGGACAAAGAAGGCAGACTATGGCTGGAGTGAAAGCCTGGGTTCTGGATGCCAACGGAAAACCAGTGCTGGAAGCCAAGGGAAGGAAGGCCTATTGCACTAATCTCTTTGTGCAATGGACCTCTAGTGTCATAATAAGAGGTTACCGGCCCTAGCCAGTTTTGCTCAGTAGATAGAGCATTGGCCTATGAATTGAAGGGTCTCTGGTTTGGTTCCAGTCAAAGGCCATGGTCAGGGCTCCTGCAGGAGGCAACCAATCGGTGTGTTTCTCTCACACTGATATTTCTCTCTGTGTCTTTCCATTTCTCTTCCACTCTCTCTAAAAAGATATGTATATCTCCCATCTAATAAAAGAGTAATATGCAAATTAAACATCACTCTGCCACGCCCACCAGCCAATCAGGAGAGAGTACGCAAATAAACCCAACCAAGATGGCTATGGCCACGGAGCAAGCAGGAGGCTTGGGTTTCCCCGGCAATGGAGGAAGCCAAGCTTTCTGTACACCCTGGTGGGCCCAGGCCTCCACTCAAGGCTGCAAAGTTTCAATTATATTTGATACATAAATCCCAACAAAAATGGCTGCAGCCACAGAGCAAGCAGGAGGCTTAGCTCTGCTCAAGGCTAAAAAGTTTCAATTATAGAAGATAAGTAAATCCCAGATCCCAGGGACTCCGCTTGGGTTGCTGAGGGATGTGGCTGGCCTACAAACCACCACAGGCCCCTCACCCAGGCTGCCCCATACCCCAAGGGAACCCCCACCCTGATCTGGGACACCCTTCATGGCAAACCAGTCGGCCCCCACCCGTGCACCAGTCCTCTATCCTGTCTAATAAAAGAATAATATGCAAATTGACCATCACTCCAACACACAAGATGGCTGCCCCCATCTGGTCAAAGATCCTGCTCTCATGTGGACACAAGATGACCACCACAAGATGGCCAGTAGGGAAGGGCAGTTGGGAGGGATCAGGCCTGCAAGGGAGGTCAGTTGTGGGTGATCAAGCCTGCAGAGAAGGGCAGTGGGGTGGAGGGGGGACCCAAGCCAGAAGGGGAGAGCAGTTAGTGGGGGACAAGGCCTACAGGGGAGGGCAGTTGGGGGGACCAGGCCTGTAGGAGAGGGCAGTTAGGGGTGATCAGGCCTGCAGGGAGGGCAGTTAGGGGCAATCAGGCTGGCAGGGGAGCAGTTAAGTATCAATCAGGCTGTCAGGGGAATGATTAGGAGGTGATCAGGCTGGCAGGCAGAAGTGGTTAGGGGCAATCAGGAAGGCAGGCAGGCGAGCAGTTGGGAGCCAGCAGTCCTGGATTGTGAGAGGGATGTCCGACTGCCCGTTTAGGCCCGATCGGATCGGGCCTAAAAGGGCAGTCGGACATCCCTCGAGGTCCCATTGGAGAGGGTGCAGGCTGGGCTGAGGGACACCCCCCACCTCATGCATGAATTTTGTGCACCAGGCCTCTAGTATGTAGTATGTATGTGTGTGTATTTTTCAATGGAAAAATAAACTCCAATGAAGATTAAAAAAATAGAGAGAGAGAGATTACCACACATTCACCTACATGCACTGTCTTCCCAAGATATATAATGCATCTTTGTGATCATATGTAAAAGCTATACTGGTATAGTTAGCCTATGTGTGTTTTTTATGATTTTCAGGGGAGGGAGACCAGGGTTGTGTGTTTTTTTTTTCATTTTTTATTCTTTTTTGTTTCTTAACATGTTCTCATTTTACTATCACATTTTAGAAATGATTTTTGAATATGAAAGTAATGCAACAGGAGTTTTAAGTTATTTTTTCCTTTAATACCCATGCCTCTCTATTTCTCATTTTAAAATTTTATTTACTTTACTTGTTTTGTTTTAAGGACGAGTGGCTAAGGTATATAAACAACAAGATGAACCCCAAGTACCCTTCTCAGACCAGTAAGGTAGGACCCTGAGTGGTAAACTATAGACTGGCAGCATGAATGCAGATAGTAATGCAGTCTCTTGTTTTATACCATACAATGTTGAATTTTCCTAAATTAAAGGTCTAACCAGAATTATCATAAAGGGAACCCTAACTCACAGGATGTGTTTCATTCCCTAAGTGGGTCCACAGTCAGGAAGCTTTCCCAAAAGGCAAGATAAAATGATGAGATTCCCTAGGAGTTGAAGACTTTTTGTAGGTTGCTTGGTACATTTGCTCATTTAGTATCTTCCACTTTTACCTTTTCAATTACCTCAAAACATGTATTGAGTATCTGTTATAACCACTGCATATAATATATTCTAAGGTCATATTGGTGAAAAAGACACAAATCGTCCTCCTCAGGAAGCTTAAAACCTAATGAGTGAAGAGACATTTATAATATGTGGCAAATAAGGGTCTTGTGAAAGGTGCCTGACTCAGCCATGAGAAGTCAGGTGGCCATTCAGGATAACACAATGCCTAAACTGGGTTTTCCTATGATTAGGAGTTAACTAGCCAAGGGGAAAACAGGGAAATGGAAGTGCTTCAGACTTGAGGAAACGTGTAAAAAGACTCAAAAGAAAAATAGAGTATGGATATGAGGAATAGCAAATAGTTCATTTAGGCAAAAGGTTATGGTGTGAGGATAATGATATTAAGAGATGGAGAGTGATGAGTTCATGAAAGGCCCATAGACCATAATCATAATTATTCACTATCTTGATGGTATTGAGGGATAGATGGTCATTAACGGATTTTTAAGTATCAATTGTTTAATAGGAGAAACACTTATATGATAATTATACATGGATTTCCTAAGTCCTAAGGCCTGATCAACAGTTATAAACCTAAGTGAGTGCTCTGAATCATTTTAGTATGAATCCCCACCCCATTGCCATACCATGTATGAGAGATGCATCATGAACATGCTGCTATCAAGGTATTAGTGCCCGGTCTAAGCTGCACTCACAGATTTGACTCTTAGTTTTCTGGTAGTAGCATGAGTTGAATAAAAATTGCTGGCTCCTTGTCTTATCAGCTATGAATCTGGGCAAGTAATGTAACCTCTATAAATTTTATTTCATTTGTTCGTATTGTATAAAAATTTGACATGTCTATTAACCATTTTTATTTCTTCTTGGGAGAAGTGTCTGTTCAGGTCTTCTCCCAATTTTTTAGTTGGATTGTTTCTTTATTCGTTGTTGAGTTGTATGAGTTCTTTATATATTTTTTATATTAGCCCCTTGTTGAAGCTGTTGTTTGCAAATATCTTCACCTATTTGGTTTGTTGGAAGCTTATTTTGCTGCAAAGAAGCTTTTTTTTTAGTTTAACATAATCCTATTCATTTATTTTTGCCTTAATTTATCTTGCCTTTGGGGTCAAATTCATGAAATCTTCTCTAAGACCAAGGTCATAATTTCAGTACCTATGTTTTCTTCTATATAATTTATAGTTTTAGGTCTTATATTTAGTTCTTTGATTCTTTTGAGTTAATTTTTGTGTATGGGGACAAAATATAGTCTAATTCAATATTTTTCATATGGCTTTCCAATTTTCCCAGCACCATTTATTGAAGAGGCTTTCTTTTTTCCATTGTATGTTTTCAGTTTCTTTGTCAAAAATTATTTGCCCATATACATGTGGGTTATTTCAACTCTCAATTCTGTTCCATTGGTCTGTGTGTCTGTTTTTCTGCCAATGCTATGCTGTTTTGATTATTGTCACTTTGTAGTATAATTTAAAGTCAGGGAGTGTGATACCTTTGGCTTTGTCTTTTTATTAGGATTGCTTTGGCTATTCAGGGTCTTTTGTGGTTCCATACAAATCTGATGTGTTATTTGTTCTATTTCTTTAAAAAATGTAATTGGGATTTTGATGGGGATTATATTAAATATATATATTGCTTTGGGTAATATAGACATTTTAACTATATTGATTCTTCCAATCCATGAACACCGAGGATATCTCCATTTCTTTGTGACTTTTTCAATCTCTTTTAATAATGCTTTGTAGTTTTCAGTGTAGGACCCTCACATCCTTTTTAAAGTTTATTCTTAGGTATCTTATTTTTTTTTGCAATTTTAAAACAAATTATTTTTATTTTTCTGAAATTTTATTGTTAGTATAGAGAAATTTCATGGTGTGTGTGTGTGTGTGTGTATGTATATATATATATATATATATATATATATATGTTGTAGTGGATTTTTGTACATTGATTTTGTACTCTGAAAATATACTGTATTCTTTTATTATTTCTAGTTGTTTTTTGGTGGAGTCTTTAGGGTTTACTATATAAAAACCATACCCTCAGCAAAAAGTGACACTTTTACTTCTTCATTCCCAATTTGGATGCCTTTTATTTCTTTCTTTTGCCAAATTGCTCTGGCTAGAAATTCCAGTACTATGTTGAATAAGAGTGGTGAGAATCGACATCCTTGTCACCTTCCTGATTTTAGAAAAAGCTTTCAGTTTTTCACCATTGAGTATAATATTAACTGAGGGTTAGTTATATATAGCATTTACTATGTGAGGTACTTTCCTTCTATACCCATTTTATTGAGTCTTTTAACATAAATGCATATTGTATCTTAGCAAATGTTTTTACTACATCTATTGATAAGATCATATGATTTTACCTTTTATTTTGTTAATGTGGTATATTACATCGACCAATTTACCATCATTTTGGCCCTGGAATGAACACACTTGATCATGATGTAGTTTTTCAATGTATTGTTGTATTCAATTTGCTAGTATCTTGTTTAGGATTTTTGCATCTGTATTCTTCAGAGATATTGGTCTGTAGTTTCTTTTTTGTGTGTTAACCTTGACAGGTTTTGGTATCAGGGTTATGTTGGCTTCATAATATGTGTTAGGAAGTATTGCTGCTTCTTCAACTTCGTGGAATACTTTGAAAAGGATAAATATCAAATATTTGAACATTTGGTAGAATTCATTAATGAATCCATCTGGTCTTGGACTTTTACTTTTGGGTTTTTTAAAAATATATTTTTATTCATTTTAGAGAGGAAGGGAGAGACAGAGAGAGGTAGAAACATCAATGATGAGAGAGAATCATTCTTCAGCTGCCTCTTCCACTCCCCCTACTGGGGATTGAGCCTGCAACTCAGGTGTGTGCCCTGACCAGGAATCAAAACATGACCTCCTGGTTCATAGGTCAATGCTCAACCAGTGAGCAATAGCAGCCAGGGTTTTTTTTTGTTTTGTTTTGTTTTTTGGTGGTGGTGGGGAAAATTGTTGTTACAATTTCCTCATTGTTGATGGGTCTATTTAGATTTTTAAATTCTTCATTATTCAGTCTAGAAGGCAACAAATGAACAAATAAGAAAAACAAATAAACAAAAACTCATGGACACAGACAGCACTATCGTAGTTACCAGAAGTAAGGGGGGTTAGTAAAGCATAAAGGGGATCAAATATATGGTGATGGAATATGATTTGACTTTGGGTGGAGGCGCACAATGCAATATGAAGATTATGTTTCATAGAAATGTGCACTCGAATACTATATAATCTCATTAACCAATGTCACCTTGATAAATTTAAATGTAAAAAGTACTAAAACAAATACAAAAAGGTTTGTCAATATCTCACTGGCCCAAAATACAGTGCTATAAGATATAAAATAATTTGAATAATTAGGGTACATAGTATATTATTGCTGTGTTATATCAAAGGAATTGTTCAGATAAGCTTATACCATGGTTCAAACCATGACAAAAATAACTTAGTTTGTGTGAAGAATGATTACTGAAGCTGAAAATCCCATCACTTGTTTCTGATTTATTCAGTAGTCATAGCAAATAACAAGAATACAAGAATTTTATATGATCCATAGATGACTCTGGTGGGAGATGCAAGAATACCACTTTGAAAGTTGCATAAAGAGAAAGAAGAGGGATAAAATGTTAAAAGCACCCTAAATTCATTATTTCTTACAAAGCAGATGCCAGAGAGTATCATGTATTAGTGGTGTATGTCAGTATAGGAAATAAGTGCAGCAAGATAAATCTCAGTATGCTTTAAACAAGTTATATGTAACTGCTTTGAGATGGCATTCTTTCAGCACCTGGGATATACAGGTTTTTCTGACTATGCTTACCAATGCTCCCAGCTAGGAACAAGGTTGGTATTTGTTTGTTTTGCTTTGTTTTGTTTTGTTAATCCTCACCCAAGGATATATTTTCTATTGTTTTTTTGAGAGAGTGGAAAGGAGGAGGACAGACACAGAGAGAGAAACATGGATATGAGAGAAACACATTGATTGCCTCCCACACGCACACTGAATGGGGCCACAGAACGAGCCCTTGACCAAAATTGAACCCGGGAACCTTCAGTCCTCAGGACAACACCCTATCCAATGAGCCAAACTGGCTAGGGCAAGGTGGGTATTTTTTAATGTACCACAGGAATGAAGAACACACTTGAAGGTACTACTGTACTGAGGTCTAATTGTTTTTCCACCATGGACAGAAATATATATATATACATTTTAATAAATCTTTATTCAGATTATTACAATTGTTTCTCCTTTTCCCCCCCCATAGCTCCCCTCCTCCCGGTTCCCACCCCTTCTGCCCTTACCTCCCCCATCCTCATCCATAGGTGTATGATTTTTGTCCAGTCTCTTCCTGCATCCCCGCATACCCCTTTCCCCCTAAGAATTATCAGTCCACATCCTTTCTATGCCCCTGATTCTATTATATTCACCAGTTTATTCTGTTCCTCAGGTTTTTAATTCACTTGATTTTTAGGTTCACTTGTTGATAGATATGTATTTGTTGTTCGTAATTTTTATCTTTACTTTTTTCTTCTTCCTCTTCTTAAAGAATACCTTTCAGCATTTCATATAATACTGGTTTGGTGGTGATGAACTCCTTTAGCTTTTTTTTATCTGTGAAGCTCTTTATCTGGCCTTCAATTCTAAATGATAGCTTTGCTGGGTAGAGTAATCTTGGTTGTAGGTTCTTGCTATTCATCACTTTGCAGATTTCTTGCCACTCCCTTCTGGCCTGCATAGTTTCTCTTGAGAAATCAGCTGACAGTCGTATGGGTGCTCCCTTGTAGGTAATTAACTGTTTTTCTCTTGCTGCTTTTAATATTCTCTCTTTGTCTTTTGCTCTTGGCATTTTAATTATGATGTGTCTTGGTGTGGTCCTCTTTGGATTCCTTTTGTTTGGGGTTCTGTGTGCTTCCTGGACTTGTAAGTCTATTTATTTCACCAGGTGGGGGAAGTTTTCAGTCATTATTTCTTCAAATAGGTTTTCAGTATCTTGCTCTCTCTCTTCTTCTGGCACCCCCATAATTCTGATGTTGTTATGCTTTTTTATCGTCTTGTTAATAACAAGTTTTATATTTTCACTTTGTGGTTGAGTCTTTTATTCTCACTGAAATGGTAGAATTACAGGATCACAGGTTTTGGGAGACAGCAGAAGTACTAAGACTTCTTTGGTGAGTCAGGAACTTAGAAAGGTTCGTATATAAAAGTTCAGTAAACTACTGTTGCCCAGATTCCTATCAATGCTGGTAGCCATCTCTAACCAAAACACGTAAGCACATTTTCAATCCTTAACAGGAAAGCTTATCAGAAATCATATAACTGTATCTGGCAAGGCAAGTATTAATTTCAGATATTTCTATGTTACGGTCTATCAATTAAACACATTTTGCTATTAAATGTAGACTTAACTAATTCAACATTCTCAGGCTATCGAACAGGAATGTAAAGCCCCATTTCTTTAAAGGGCTGGAAGAAAGCACCAGTCATCATTCAGAATACCCTTTTAGTTAAAGTGATACCTAAACTTTACCAGGCTAATGAATTGAGACCATTTCATAGGAATTTTTTTCTACCTAATTTATTTAGTGCAGTATCCAAAAATGTTGTACACTCTTTGGCTGCCCAGTGGGAGGATACATTAGACATACATTTTTTCACAACTCAGAATCACCATGGACTCATTATTAGCCCTTCTCATTGAAAAATAATATTTTCTGTAAACACTTCACATGGCCTATCTATCAATTCAATTTACATTTATGAGTGTCCTTTATGTGTCCAGCCTGCAATGTTTTGCAGACTTAATATAAAAGAAGATACAATAAATATTAAAAGGGCCAAAGCAAACAAATAAGGTTTTTTGTAAGTTGAACCTTACAAATCAACAGTAATTTTAAAGCTCTCATGCATAAAAGAATAGATTCCCTGGCTGAAGAGCAGGGTGTGGATGTATTTGTGATCTATTAGAATCAGACTGAAAGGTGGCAGGTAGAGGTCAGTAATTATAAAGTGTGGCAGAAACTCTTCCAGAATCAGAAAAGCATTTTGTGAAAAATTTGTACAGGATAGGTACAGAAATAAAATTATATGTTTAGTAAACACACACACAACTTTAAACTAATCCTAAGGTCAAAAGTGTGATTTTTAAAAAATGTATTTTTATTGATTTCAGAGAGGAATGGAGAGGCAGAGAGAGATGCAACATCAATGTTGAGAGAGAATCATTGATCAGCTGCCTCCTGCATGCCCCTCACTGGGCATCGAGCCCACAACCTGAGCATATGCCTTGACCTGGAATTGAACCGTGACCTCTGGCTCTATAGGTCGATGCTCAATCACCGAGCCATGCTGGCCAGGGCCAAAAGTGTGATTTTAAAGCAAAGAAAATCTCCTCTTTAAGATTACCAGCATAATGTTTAAACATTCATTCTGAGAACCAATTAGTACAAACCCAATTTTATCTAAACTAAATTCAGGAAAATTTGAAGACATCCATGCTTGAATATCACACAGACAATTATGCAAAACTTCAAACTTCTTTATGGGTCTGCAGGGACGGAAGAGAATATCTGTCGTCTGCATATATATGACACTGCAAGCCATGGCACGGAATAAACATTCACTAAAAATATATACATATAAAGCTAAGTGGAATTTCAAACAAGCCCCAAGAGAATCAGAAATTAATTTGGTAAAGCACAAACTATTTCCTAAAGGAATACATTGAAAATACAGTATAGGGATAAAGAAACTATCCAAAGCAACCTATCTTAATTCCCAAAAATTCAAAAACAATAGAGTTTTGCCAAAGAATGAAAACAGAGTCAACAGTATTCAAATCAGACAAATAGCCTTTAAAGGCTGTAATAAAATAGGCATTCAACCCGCAACATGCTCATGAACAGTATGTCCCATCTAAGTTTCGGGACTAGTAGCGTGCACATTTAACAGGAGGTGCTAAAATTATAACCTAGCAAAAATTCAAGACACAGTGCCTTTAAAGGCTATGTGTCTAATAAAAATTTAAAAGTGCTATTGATGAAGAAATTAAAAAGAAAAAAACTGTAAGGGTCCAGCATTCTATATTCTATTAAAAATGTTGCCCTATGGTTGAGAAACCTTTATTCAATATCTCATTTTAGAAAAGGAAAAAGATGTGTATCCACACATAAATTAATATAAATATAAAATGTATATTTACATAAGTCAATATAGATATACATATATAAAAACAAGATAATTAAGAAAACATATGGTTTTAAGGGAGAAAAGGTGGTATCATTGTTATAGCATCATTACCATTGTCCAATTATCTAATAATGTAAAAATTATCTAGTAAGTTTCATTTCTACATGCAGACCACTCAATCATCATTTTTACATTTTGTTTATGATCTGTTTCTCTTATAATACTTATTGTCAAAATTGTTCACATTAAAAACATTACAGCAAATGAGTTAAATATGAAAAGAAGAATTTCATTAAGACTATTGCAATAGGAGAGAGACTGAATAACTCTGCTGAAACAAAAGTCAAAAGGATTTTAAAATGCTGGTATATAATAACAGAAAAATACTGGAAGATACTGCAGGGGAGCAGCAGAGAGGATGGTCCAGACCTGAGTTTGCTATTTGTCAACTGTCTCTTATTAAAATTGAGGGTAAGACTCTATCTTCCTTGATGATTACATGCTTACAGTTCAAAGGGATGACTCCCGAGGCCTTGATAAAGACAGCCTTGGAATTAAAGCCGGGGAAAATTGGGGAAAGTTTACATCTCAAAGGGGCAGAGAAAGAATTTACAATTTTGAATTTTCTAAAGTCAATGTACTCAGAAAATATAAGAGTCAGGAAGAAACCTGTCTAACGTTTAATCAAATTGAGAGGAATATTAAGGTGCTTTTGGTCCATCAAAGGCATCAATTTGCACAGCTCAACTAACCCAGAAGTTTCTCTCCTAGACTGACAGCAGTTGGAGGTATTGGAAATAAGATATTAAGTACCAGCCCCGGCTGGTTTGGATCAGTGGATGGAGCGTTGATCTGTGGACTGAAGGGTCCCAGGTTTGATTCCAGGCAAGAGCACATGCCAGGGTTGTGGGTTTGGTCCCCCTAGTAGGGGGCATGCGGGAGACAGCCAGTCAATGATTCTCTCTCATCAGATGTTTCTCCCTCTCTATCCCTCTCCCTTCCTCTCTGAAATAAATAAAAATATATATTTTTTTTAAAAGATATTGAGTACCAGGATAAAGTTACCACATTCCATAGCAGAATAGAATAACCAACATTACTTCATAGAAAGTAGAAAAGTATGGTTATGTACATGAATGTGCTTAGTATAATAAAATAAAATCATATTTAGCATTATCATCATAATGACAAGTACTGGTGAGGATGTGGAGAAAAGGTGCACTGCGGAAGAGACTGCAGGTCTATGCAGCCACTGTGGAAACCAGTGTGGAGTTTCCTCAAAAAATAAAAAATGGAACTGTGATTCATTTGATCCAGTGGTCCAACTTCTAGGAATATATCCCAAGAAATCAGAAACACCAATCAGAAAGGACATATGCACCCTTATATTTATAGCAGCACAATTTATAATAACTAAGACATGGAAACAGTCCAAATGTCCATCAGCAGATGAGTGGATTTAGAAAGCTGTGATACATACTACACCATGGAATACTATGCAACTATAAAAACAAAGGAACTCTTACCCTTGAGATGGCATGGAGGGACCTGGAGAATATTATGCTAAGCAAAATAAGATGGTCAAAGAAAGATGAGCATCATATGAACTCACTCATATGTGGAATCTAATGAACAAAATAAACTAATGAACAAAATAGATTGAGATACATAGAAGCATGGAACACACTGAAGAATCTCAGGGGGTGTGGGGTTAGGGGGTGATGGAGGTGGTGGCAGGAAGAGATCAACCAAAGAACTTATGAGCTCACATGCATAACCCATGGACACAGACAACAGTGTGGTAAAGGCCTGGGTGTGGGGGCTGGTGCAGGCTGGAGGGGGTCAATAAGGGAAAAAAAGGGGACTCTATAATATTTTCAACAATAAAGATAAATTTTAAAAAATGAATAAGCCTGGTACCTTTCTAACAGCATTATATGAAATAAAAAATATCAATAGACATATTTCTACTAACATTATAAATCTTCCCTAGTCAATAGTCATGAATGTAATATTTTATAATTTTACTAGAGGCCCGGTGCACAAATTCATGTATGGGTGGAGTCCCTCAGCCTGGCGGACGATTGGGGCTGGGGGGAGGGACCACAGGAGGTTGGCCAGCCATGGGAGGTTGGCTGTGGTAGTGCACTGACCACCAGGGGCAGCTCCTGTGTTGAGCATCTTCCTCCTGGTGGTCAATGTGCATTAGAGCTACCACTGGTTGTCCAAGCATAACAATTGTTTAGCCTTTCATATATAGAGATTTATTTTATTTTGTTGTTTTCCATCACTATTTAATCCCTTCTATTCCTTCTTCCAACTTCACCCACACTCCACCCTTATGCTCCTAACCCTCCACCCTCACCACACCGTTATTCATATCTATGAGTTTTCTCTTGCTCTTCCCCCCCACCCCTCAATTCCTCCACCCCACCCCCCTAAGTTCCCTCCACCCCCACCAGAGCTGTCTGCCTGCTATCTATGAGTCTGTCTTTATTTTGCTTGGTATTCAGTTTGTTCATTAAATACCACATATGATTGAAATCATATGGTACTTGTTTTTCTCTGAATGCCTTATTTCACTTAGCATATTGTTCTCCAGGCTCATCTATGCTGTTGGAAAGGGTACATTTTTATTCCTTTTTATGGCAGAGTAGTATTACATTGTGTAAATGCACCACCGATTTTTTATTCTCTCATCTACTAATTGACCCTTGGGTTGCGTCTAAATCTTGGCTATTGTAAATAATACTGTAATGAACATAGGGGTATACTTTTAAACTTTGCAACCTTTTAATGTTTAGAAGAGTGACTATAATGCTGCATAAACATGGTGCAAATACATATATATATTGAATAAATGAAACTATTTCTTAACCACAATTAGTTTTAAACATACACTGGCATGGCAGTGAGCAAAATGAAACCCACCAGATTGATATCCTTGTCCTACACTCTTTGTAAGAAAATTATTCATGTGGACGTGCTCCCAGGAGCTTGGTAGAACACACCTCAGTTAACATACTCCAATGCTTCCATGTTATGGCTGCCGAATTAGAGATCTAAACAGCCTAATGGAAAAAACACCTTTCATGATAAGTCAATCCTGATACTGTGGACAAGCTCAGATTATTTTTAGTTTTTTGTTGGTGTTGTTTTCCTTGAAACTGCTTGCCTATAAGCTGCCTACCTGGCCACTTGAACTCTCCTTAGGAGGGGAATCCATGTTTCTTCTCAGAGGAAACTCTGTTAACAGCTTTGTTTAATTTTCTATTGAAAGAAAAACTGAAACTTGGTGTGTGTGTGTGTGTGTGTGTGTGTGTGTGTGTGTTTAAGTCACTGAAGATAGTTAACAGTTCAGTTAAAAATAATTAATCCAATTTGTTAATATGAAACTTAAACTCCTTCAGATAGAACACTGAGCCCACAGGATAAAAGAGATTGTCTAAGTGGAAGGTTCTCCGGGGAGGCTTGGAGCCAGACCCAGCATGAGGTGCTTTGTTTTCTCTTGTAAATCTTCACACTTCTGCACAATTGTTGGAAGCCAGTACCTCTGTGGGTAGTTTTGCTTATTCTTTTCTGCATGTAACTGGTCCCTACAGGGAATATGTCTAGTTGCTCCTAAGCAGATACCCTACAGCTAGCTCAAAGCATTAACAGAATGCAGAGGGAACTGAATACAATGTGACAGATGCCTCCAGAAGGGACAGCCAGGGTAGAAACAAAAGACAAAGAATAAGTGATATACTGCACTTGCCTCTAACAATGATGAAATTGAAGCTCGTTCTCTGGGAATAGGGAAAAAGACCATTCAGTTATGTTAGTCCTACTTGTACTTCTAATCATTTGAAGCAAGTCATCTAGCTTTCATCAGTCATAAATGCCTGTCGGTAAAAGGTAACATGTTTAAGTATTCAGATAGTACCTTAGTTAATAGATGACCCAATGTTTCTTCTTGTTGCAGCTAAAAGACTAAATCAGTTTCAAGCATTGATATCAATCTGTGCAGATATAGACATTATACTTGTTCATTCATTTTTCCACTCAGTATATGTTTATTGATCCCTTTCTTTTGAATCAGGCACAGTACCTTTGGCACTACTCATACTGCAGTGACTAAGGCAGAAACCCCCATATTTTTGTTCATCCATTCACTTAAAATAATTCTATCAAGGAGATTGTTTTAAAACTCTTAACTCTAGGTTTTAAAAATTAGGTTTTTGGTTCGAAGTCTTCAATTTAATTTCTTCTTGCACATAGGTGGGATTTCTTTGCTAATCAGCATATCACTGAAAGGAATTTTAGAGATAAAACAGGCAGGTTTAGGGAGTCTTAGTGAATACAGAGTGATAGATGAGACAGAGGGCCAGAGTCCAGGACACAGGCTTTATTAGAGGAGAAGACCCTTCCGGGCTATATTCCAGGTGGAAAAGAGCCCACGTGCTGGGATGGAGGCACCTTTTGAGGGGAGGAAACGGAAGGGATGCGGCTTCTTGGCACACGCTGATTGGTGGTTTCATATAAGGCACACAATTAGGGACTTTAGAAATCGGGGATCAGGATATTTGGCAGGTGCTGATTGGTGGTTCAATGTTTAGTCCATATAAGGTGCCTGGTTAGGTGTTCAGGAATGGAGTTTACGTCATTCTTTGTCCATCAGTTGGGGGAAGGGAGGATCTATCACAGAGGGTCCATGGGGGATGAATGCATATGTGAAGGACAGAGGTATTGCTGACTTGAGCAATTAAAGCAATTATAAGGTAGATCAAAAGCAGCCCGACCTGAGCATCTTGGAAATGCCAAAATGCTTATCTTACTTGTACAAAGGATAGAGAAATGCCACCCTGAACCCCACCAAGATGGAGGAGTACTCATATATCTCAGTAGGACTGTATGTCCCTGTCTGTCTGTCTGTCATATACATGTGGCATTCAACCATCGAAAAATAGTGAAACGTGGGGTTCAGGGTGCAGATTCTTCTCGTGGGTACTTGTCTGGCAAAGATGAATAATAAATCTGTGGACTAACAGATTTCTTTAATAAAAATCTGGACGCTTATTGGAAGCATACACAAACTCCATCTGGGCAGGGGTGTCTCCAAAGGGAACCCCCTGAGAGGGGCCCCCAAACAGGAAAAGCCTGCTCTCTCTTTCTCTATAATGAGAAAAATCTAAATCCAAAAATCTAAAATCTGTCTCAGGTCTCTCTGTCTCCAGTTTATATACACTGTAGCTCTTTGTCTGACCCTCACTCTGACCCTTTTTAATTGGACTTCCTTAATTTAGGAACCCAGTGTTTTTCCTCATTGTTCATTCTGCTACATAGTATCAGTTTCAAAGCTCAAAGCCCATGTGGTGTTCCCTTCTTCCTCTCTCCCTTATCTTGAAATATTCCTCTATCTCCTGTGAAAATAATGTTTCCTTCTTCTCGGTCCATGAATGTATGCCTTCCTCACCCTTATCCTGTGGCATTTCTCTATCCTCTGTAAGAAAAGCATTTTGGCATCTCCAAGCTACTCAGGTAAGGGCTGCTTTTGATCTACCTTGTAGTTGCTTTAATTGTTCAGGCCAGAGATACCTCTGTCCTTGGTTTATGACTGTTTTAATTGCTCAGGCCAGAAATGTTTCCATCCTCTCTGCCCTCTCCCCGCCTCTCTTCATGTCTGCCTGATTAAGCTAGCTAGCTAACCCTTACCAATAGGGTAAAAATAACTGATTATCATATAAGGCTTTTGAAATCAAATATAGTCCATAAAATACATGTTATAATATTTACATATAGATATCATATCAAATGATGAAAATAATTATTATATTTTAGGAGTATTTAGAAAATAAGCTATATATATAACCAAGAAAGATTACTTGCCCAATTTTAGAAAATAATAACATTGTACTATTAATTCATTAATTTTAATTAAATATTTTATATATTTTTTATTCTAACAACTTATGAATCAATTTTAAAAGCGTGATGTTTGTCTTATATATACCTACACTTTTTTATACTAAAAACAAAATATCGCCCTAGCTGGTTTGGCTCAGTGGATAGAGTGTTGGACTGCGGACTGAAGGGCCCCAGGTTCGATTCCAGCCAAGGGCACATGCTTGGGCTGCGGGCTTGATCCCCGGTCGGAGGACATGCAGAAGGCAGCCAATCAATGATTCTCTCTCATCATTGATGTTTCTATCTTTCTATCCCTCTCCCTTCCTCTCTGAAATCAATAAAAATATATTTTTAAAAATCTACCTTGTTGAATCTGATTTAAAGAAAGTTTGCATGTGAAGGTAAACAGAACATGTTGAGAAGTATTTTCCTCTCCCCTGTCTATGTTTTATATGCCCCAACTTATTACACATTAATTTTGAAAGCCAGAAAAAAATACAGTTTTAAATGAATAAAATTGGTCATACGTTTTGGAGCAGAGCATAATATGTTTTGCGGAATGGTTACAGCCATTCCATAAGAACAAGTAGAGCAAAGAAAGGCTCAGTGTGAAACAGTATGAGATTTCTAAATAAATATTTTATCCAAGACCCCCAAACTGGATAAGAGTATCTTCTGTAGATTTTTACAATTATAGAAAATTCAGAGGATAAGATAAAAAGGAACATTTTTTTTTAGTTTATATTTTCACCCAAGATAAATTTTGAAAAGAGCTAGACTAGAAATATTCTATATCTAATTACCCTAAAGGTAAGTGGTATTAGGGTTTCAGAGTGTTTCAAAACTTATTTCTACTTAACCTCTGCTTCACACTTCAAATTAATTTTTACTTTTTTGCCATTTATTATTAACACTCTAACAATACAACTCCTGCTTATTCTACCAATAATTGGAAAAGATTTATTGAACATATACTGAGTTCACAATGTTCCAGAGAAATAGCACAAACCTTTACCAAAATTGAATTATTTCTGAGGAGATTAAAGAAACATAAATGTCTATAAATTAGAACCAAACAATATGCATAAGATCATAAGACTAAGTAACAATAACTATGTAGTTAATTAGTAGCTATTGTTTGTTATAATAAAGAGGTGTCTATTGTGCACACCACTCTTTTACTTAATGATAAAAGATAAAGAAAAGAACAAGCTAGTTCCTGTCATTAAAAATTAAAATAACAGGGCAACTTAAAGGTGTAGTATTTAAGACATCACTTAAGCTAACTCCTCACTGTCCTAATGAACAAATTGATAAGTTCACAGTGCAAAAAATTAGACTGCATATAACAAAAAAATGATTTTAAAATCAAATGCAAAACAACAAATTAAAATACAATAAGTAATAATGTAAATGTAAAATTTTGATTAAAGTTAAAAGAGTCTAAAATGGAAATGAAGAAACTAGGAATATGATTAGAAAAATATTTGAAAAAAAATGAGTTGGGATAGTATGTGACATCTCAAATGTTGCAGAAAAGTTGAGAGTCTACTACATATATTTGTAATGCCCAAAATGATGGCTTTGGAGTGAATCCCTGCCAACTATATAAAAGATTGCACAAATATATTTATTTTTACATAGACTATGTGAAATTTTCCAATAAGAAGACAAAGGCTATGCATTAATATGTGTAAGGAAGTGAATATAAATGCAAGACTTGACCAAAAAAATAAAGTCAGTCACATAATCAATAATGAAAACACCTGAGATTCATCAGATGAAGGAAAAGAATTTCACAAAAGGGGAAATACAAATGACTACTAATGTACATATCAAAAATGTCCAATATCATTATTTATCAAAAATGTTAATGTTAATTTAAACAATGAAGAATCATTTATTTACATACTTTTGTAACAAAGTCCATGGTATTCAACCTCTTAAGAGTTTACGGTACTAGCAATCATTCAGTGATGAAGTATACATTTATTTTCATGGGAATTAATGTAACATTTTTTGTCAATAAATTAAAAATATTTATATGTTCTATCTTAGTAAATCTTTCTTAGAAGTTGTTTTGAAGAAAAATTTAGGCATAAAGATGATATTATGCTTTTACATAAATTAGTACAAAGCTGGAAACAACATAAATAGGAAAAAATAATTAAATATTTGAACTCAACTTTCCCATAAACTATTATGGCTGTGTTTACACATTTCAAAATGTGCATAGTTACTGCCTCTACCTAATAGGGTTATTAATGGATATTTTTCTTCCTTCTTATGTTTCTACTAGAGGCCCGATGCATGAAATTCATGCAAGGGGCTTGGCCCTCACAGCCCCAGCTTCATCCGGAAGGTTGTCCGGAAGGATATCCAGTCAAATTAGCATATTACGTTTTTATTATTATAGATACCTTAAAAAAAGCCTTCATTGAATGTGTTCCTTATCCTATAAAGAGTATTTGCTCACTTTGGCAAGCAAAATATATGTTAGTTGAAATCAAATGAATTAATAGGGCTGCAGATGAAGAAGAACTAAAGACAAAAGTGGCAAGGTGTATCCAGGTCAAATTAAAGTCTCTCTTATAGCAGCTAATATACAAGACTCCAAAATATGGAGTTATAATGGGAAGGGTATTGGCCTCTGTTATCATGTCTCATGGTGACTGAGGCTCCTAAAAACAGATCATTTGAACTAACGTAAAATATCATTGTGTCTCTCTTAATGTCCCCCTAAAATTTCAGGAACATTTACCTGAATTTAATTTCAGAAGTGTGAACTCATAGTAACATAATAGCCTAAGCAATTTTCTGAGATTCTGTTTGAAAAAATGGCAATGTGTGGGCAATGGGATATTCTCTACTCATTATTCAGTTCTTTTGAAACTTTAATCTCTTGCTCCTATATAGGGCCTCAGGCTATTGACTATATATTAATAGTTTCCAGCATCAATGTGTAAGAAATATTACCATCCTACTACAATAAATATTTTCCATATTAATATTTTATATCATAAAGCTAAATATAGTTTGGCTGATAGCTAAAATTGCAATGATGTGAAATTTTTACTTTACTTTGTTTATTCATAAAACCCAACTTTGTTTAAAAGCATAATGTGACTTTAAACAAATTCTTTGTTTAAATAAGTTTTATCTCTTAAGGCAATCAACTGATCATGAATACATCAGAAGTTGACTATTTTCTGGAAATAGTAAAGAAAATTAAAAATATGTATCTGACCTGTGTCACTTGCATCAGTAATATCATTCATGTTTCTAAACATGTGGAACCTGTGTTCATTCTCTTTTAAAATTTCATCTCAATCTCTTCAAATTAAGTTGATATTAGCAGTCGATGGTAATGTTGTCACCAAAATGTCAAAGACTGAGCAAAATCCTGATGCTTGCTCCACAATAATGAGAGAGATATCAACCTGGAAAAATATTCAAATTCCAGCCAGGAGGCCTCTCAGAATTTACTTTGTACAATGTTTGCTTTCAGGTTTGTTTCAAGAAAAAAAATACCAAGTAGGCAGTCCTCGGGTCACATCGGACTCCACGTATGTCGTTTCATGGTTACATCACCATCTCCCATTCATTTATTTAAAAAAAAAGTTCCGTCATTTTGATGTATGTACATATGTGCTTTATGTTTTCTATTATTTGTTTACCACAAGTAAAGGTCAGGAATTGCTATCTTTCTTTTAAATTGTTTTTACTGTTTCACTTCATTACTGCTGTGTATGTGCTCCATGTGAGTGACCTAGGTGCCTATGTAGGTGGGTTCCGACTTACAGTGAAAATCACCTTAACATCGTGCAGTAGGAACAGATCTCCGACGTAACCTGAAAACCTGTTGTAAGCTAGAAATGGTCAGTATTCACTCTGTCTTCCTACATAGGAATATGAGTAGTAATTTATTATTCAAATATTTGGATATAAAACAGCCCTATATTTTCTTTTTGGCCAATTAAAAGAGTAACCATGTCACTATCATCTTTCTGTTTCTATTTACATAAACCCAGAAAAAATACAACCAATATGCATTTATTGTTGCTCCATTCGTATAAATTTGTTTAGAGCAATACATTTCTTCTGTACTATGTTGTGGCTTCATTTTCCAGTGTGTCTTAATTTCAAATAAAATAAATTATTAAACATTTCTTTAAAAACATTTTCTTTCAATTAACCTTGATCATTAATTTATACTTTATATATTCAACCAATTATTTTATAAATAATTCAATTCTGCAAGGTGGTTTTAGTAGGGAGGAAAAGAATACAAAAATGAATGAGGCAAGGCCCCTTCATTGACGAACTTATAATGGGGGGGTGCAGATTACAATGTAATACGTTCTCTGAAAAGAGCACTCATCGAGGGCTCTGGGAGCTCATAGCCTAAGGAAGTTGAGTATTTCCCTAGGGAAGGGAGCACATTAGCTTGCATTGGAAGATGGATAGGGGTTTTCTACAGGGAGAGAAGAGAAAAGTGGAGGAGATAGCAAAGTTAAGACCTTAAAAGAATATGCTATATTGGCAAAAAAGTTATAATCTGAGTATGGGTGGAACTTAGAAAACTTACTTGACATGATTTCCTTTATAGGAATAATTTTTTGCTTCTGTTTCCTGAAAGTGGGTATAACTAGTCTTAAAAGGTTGGGCTTCTTCAAACTGATTCAGAAGCAGTGCTATCCTTCAGTCTCTGTGTTGCGGCCACATATTTCTTTTGACATCCTCAAGTTCACAAAGCTTCTCTCCCCTAGGATTTTGACCTTCCTGTTCCTTTTCATCGTAACCCTATTCGCCAGCTCTTCACATGGTTGGCTCCTTCTCATCATTTAGTCTCAACTTACATGCCACTGGAGTAGCAGCCATATCAGTCTTTCTCACATGACCACACCTCATATTCATCGTGGCAATCATCACTTTATGATGTTATTCCTGCCTAATTTTTATCTATTACTTGTCCATTGATATAAGGATATATCATTTGTAAAGTCATGAAATCAGTCTACTGTATTATACAACACAAAACCCATCAAATATAAAGCAGAGAGAAATACATAGTAGGCATTGTATAAATATGTCTCAATGAAGAAATGAATGGGGCAGAAAAAAGCAGATGGAATATATAAACTCTAAGAACAATTAATCAAATACATATATTTAATATGTCAGCATCAGAATCTCATGTCCCCTCAAGGCTTTTTATGATTGGACTTCATCAAGGAGCAAACAGTAAAAGAGGATGGAAGGCCTGTGCAGGGAAATAAATGGAGGCCCTATGTTTTGCAAATGCAGTTAAATGAGCCAGTAAAATATGTGTATTAATATTTATTTGCTTCCACTTATATTCAGAGGTGGGTGAGCCCTGGAGATGTTGAGTTTATATTTACCTTACTTATATCACAAAATACTTGTGAGATTCAAATGAGAAATGAATGTAAAAATATCATAAAATGTAAAAGATGACATTTTCTCGCCTTCTAGTATTAAAAGAAATAAAATATAGATTCTTTTGGAGTAGAAAGAAAAACAATTTAAGATACTAATTAAGTAGACTACCACTGTTATATTTTCCATTACCATCTGGTTCTTCTCAGTTTGCAAATTTAGTCAGGAAAACAATAAATAACAGAATTATAAGAAATAGAGCTTTTGTTGATCTTCAGAACAATGATTGTATCATGATGAAAACAGTGTTCTTTTTTAAATGTCACAAATAATTGTGCATAGCCAGAGTAAATGAGCTAGTAAATGGGCTGGCATTAATAATTATACTGACATGCATGCAATTTCAAGTGTTGACTAATAAAATGATCGATAATTTTCAGATAATTAAATTTACAATTATGAAAGAACTTTTAACAAACGTGACTTGTAGCTTTTATAATGTTTAATTAAGTACATGCTAATGTAATAATAATTTATTTTATCAGTAAAACTTTGTGACTAGATGTGTAAAGTCAAACAATTTCAACAAGTATCAGAGGGCTTTAAATGTCATTTGAAAATAATGGTTTATTTTTTGTGCATATTTTAACTCTTGCTCCTCATCTTGCATATGATTTTATACTTCCATTAAGCTACAGAATTAAGCCTTCAATCTTACTATAGACTTACCGTTTCTAGAGCTCTATCAATAAGAATTCATAAATACATTAAAAAAAACAGCTTAGACTTTTTTAAGCAGCAGAAGAAGAAAGCAGAAGAACAGTCACAACAAGGGGAGGGCCGAGGAAGACACACCTATTACCATGTACTGTGGTTTCTTTGTTGGGAACTTGAAGCTGAAAAAGAACAGTAGGAGGAAAATGAAAAATCTGAATAAAGTATAGCCTTTGGTTAATATTAAGGTATCAATATTTCCTTAGTAATTATAAAAACTCTACCATACTAATGTAAGATGTTAATAATGGAGGAAACTGGGTAAGGTCATATGTGAACTCTGTACTGTCTCCACAATAACTTTATAAACCCAAAACTACTCTGAAATGAAAACTTTATTAAAAACTTATAAAAGAAAATATATTCATGAGTTTAAAAGTCATAATTATGCTGTCTACTTATTGACAGGTCAAAATATTCGGTGAGTGATAGGCTATAGAAATAACCATCATATTAAGTGGCAATTTTCAATCTTAATCCTATTACTCCTAATAGGAATTTGTTTTACAAATCAAGAAAAATGAATCATTTTAATAATGAGTAGCAGGTACATTTATAGGAATGTTGAAATCAATATCAAACTTCTAGTCTGAAAGAGCTATAAATAATAAAACATACATGTATATACATACACATTAAATATCTTTCTAAGAAGATTCTTAGAAAGATATTTAATGTGTATGATCCAGGAACCTAAGTGTCATTATTATCTCTGCTGAGTTATATACCATATAATTTCCCTAAACACTGGCTTCAACTGATTAAATGAGGTTTGGAATCCTGATCAAGGAAAATTGATTCATATTCTGACCAGTGAATAAGGTTATGATCTGGTTCAACCAAATAGGCAGAACCAAATAGATTTTCTCTCTCAGAAATAAATAATTGACAATAAAATGCAGATAAAATTTGCCAGTTTCCTATAATGGCAAAAATAATGCACCCTAAGTTGTCATAATTGTGTAAGGACAGGAGTAATTATTATCAGATATGAATGAAAAGAGTAATCAAGAGAAACTAAAAGCCAGAAAGAGGAAAATGAAATCAATGTAAGAAACAAGCTGGGTATCTACAAGAGGTGAGAATAGGGGAGAAATAGAGGAGAAAAAAAAATAACAAGCATAATCTACCTTTGAGAGAATGGTATCCTTTGCTAAGACCTATCCAATTTTCTGCCCTGAACACAGTCTTGGCAGTATTTTGAATTTTGTTCTTATCACATTTCTTTACTATAAATCCCTCTTTTCTAGAGCAAGTAGAGGTCAGCTCTTGTACCTTCAGTCCAAAGAACCCATCTAAGACAGACATCAGGATTATGCTAAACATGCTTGCCCATTAGAGCTCCTCTCTAACTATAATACTTTTTTCTTTTGAATTTATCTTTGGTGTAGAAAGTATTACAGATGTCCCTTTTCCCCTCGTTAACCCCCCACCTCCCTGCTCTCACCCACCCCAGGCCTACTGCACTATTGTCTGTGTCCACGGGTTATCATATATGCATCTAAGTTCTTCAGTTCTAATATTTCTTGATTTCCACTGGCACTAGTTATTTCCTGGTTCTCTCAGAACCTAAGTCATTATTGCCAATATTTGATCAGTCTTTAAAATAAGATTTAACTAAATTTCTAACATTACAGTGGTTCAAAATTACATTACCCTCTGAATTATTTTTAAGTAATTTTGACAGAAAACATCTTCCTTATTATATATAGCTTGGTGTGAAAATAAATTACAAACCCTTGGGCTTGTATAGTCACTTCTCGTCAACAAACTAATTTGTCCTCATTGTTCTCATTTAGCTTATATATAAACAGTTATATCTAAGACATTGAGAGCCAGAAAATTCCTGGATCACCAGAGGATAAAAATTCCTGGTTGCTACCATATGATTCTCATCATTGTACATATCACAACTGTTTCTCAATTTTCTTTTCTTCTGACAAATTTCTATATTTCATGAGGCCCATGATGTGTTGCTTACCATTGTATCTTCAGAAACTGGAACAGTATCTGGTACTATGGTTGTGAAAAAGAAATATTGTACAATGAAAGAGAATGTAGGAAGAGAGTTATTAGCCAACCACACTAAGAAGAACAAAAGCAATAATTAAAGTATTAATGGAAGCTTAAAAATAGTGACATAGTGACTTCAAAATTATGAGAAAAAATATACAATTTTACTATATGCTTCATTAAATTATATTTTAAGGAGGAGAGTGAAATACTTTGCTAGTCAAAACAGAGTGTATAAAACATTGAAGCAATAAGAAGAAACTCCAAAAGAATGTGTTTCAGGAATAAGGAAAATTATCTCTAAAATAAAATCTAAGGGGTAAAAACAAAACAAAACAAAAACTGAACAAAGAAAGTGATAGACATGTAAATAATTCTGACTCAATATTAGAATTTTCTAATTTGTGGGGTTTAAAATAAGAGAAATAAATAAAGATAAATAATATATAACTCAAAAAGAATTGAATTATTCCACAGTCCTTGCATATTTTTGGAGAAATGTAAAGATGTTGGTTACTGCTATATCCTAATAAAGCTATGTGTTTGTTAAAGTTTTAAAGATTCACAATAATAAACAAATAAATAAGAAGCAAGTTTATTGATATGAATCTAATAACAGTAAATATGAATGCATTAATAAAATACAAAAATAGTCTAATTGCAAAAACTTCAGCTATGTGCATTTATGAGACGTACTGGAATAATAAAGATATAGCTAGAATAAAAGCCAAAGATATAGCATTTGCAGGGAAAAAAATGGTAGTAGGGACTACTACAAATATATTCTCTCAGTTTTCCTTAGTAACTGAAAACTGATTTTCTTCAGAACAGCCATTTGTCAAACTTAAAGCTATATTTTCCTGGTTCCCTTGCAGTAGTGTAGCTAATGAAGCATAAACTGTAGCTTTAAGGAAATCTAATAGAGATTCACTCAATTGGAAGGAAGATCCATTTTGCACTTCCTCCCATTTTCCCTTCCTGCTGCCTGAAATGTGGATTGAGTTGAAGGTGAAAATTAAAGCATCATGCTAAAAGTGACAGACTGAAAGATAAAGAGCATTGTTCCTTGGTAAGTGAGGAGCTGCCATTTCAACGCTGGACTGCTTGTCTCCAGACTTCTTTTATTCGGGGGAATACAGCAACCTTGCATTTCACTTTGGGTTTTCCATTACATGCAACTAAACCAAATCTTACATGAAATATTGCAGAAATAATCATCAAAAGAATGCTGATGTGACTAATCATGATCAGATTATTCTACTTATTGAAGCAAAATAAATCTGCCCCCAAAATATTAGTTTAAAACCTTTTTTTTCTTTCCTGTGTGTTAGTGATCCAAACAGTAAACAGGGACAGCCTACCTCTAATTCCCAATATCTGGGGCCTTAACTAGAAAGCCTCAAGGTCTGGGGATGATCCAATGGCCAAGAGTAAGAATCATCTTAAAGAGTCTTTACTTCCATGACTTGCTGTTGATGCTGTTGTCAGCTTGTTAGGCCTCACTTCCTTGTGGCCTTTCCATGTCACATCTTCATGTTCTTCAGTTTGGGCTTCCTTACAGCATGGCACCTGAGAAGAGATGCTATTACCTTTTGTAACCTACTTTTGGAAGGTACATAGTATTACTTCCTCTTTAATCACAAGCTTTCCAAGTTTGAACAAAGACCCATCTTTCAATGGAAGAAGGGTCAAAGTCACATTGTGAGAGGAGCATATGGGATGAGAGATACCATTGCAGTCATTTTTTCAAAACACAATCTGTGATACAGAGAAAATAGGTATATAGGGTCACAAAGTAGACATAAAATATTCAATTCATGAGGAAGACATAATTCAAATCAAATTATCAAATAATATAGCTTTAACATACATAAAACAAAACTGATAAAACTGCATGGAAAAATTGACAAATCCACCTTTACAACAGGAAGGTTTAACAAATATCTCTCAGTATACTAAAGATCAGGTAGAAAAATAAATCAATGAGAATAACAAAGACTTAAGTAATTCATTGAAAAAATGAATTAAAAATAGGATATGACTGGTGGGGATGGAGGGATAATGGGGGAATAAGGACACATTGGTTCTCAACCTTTCTAATGCCGCTACCCTTTAATACAGTTCCTCATGTCGCGGTGACCCCCAACCATAAAATTATTTTTGTTGCCACTTCATAACTGTAATTTTGCTACTGTTATGAATAGTAATGTAAATATCTATGTTTACACCACTGTTAACACCTGAATCAATAAAGAAATTTTTTAAAAAAATCACCTTCTCCCATGGGCAAGTCGATTTTTAACACTCAGAGACTAACCTAATATAAAAAAATAAACGAATTGCTTTATTAAAAAAACACTGGGGAGCCCTAACCGGTTTGGCTCAGTGGAGAGTGTTGGCCTGAGGACTCAAGGGTCCCAGGTTAGATTCTGGTCAAGGGCATGTACCTTGGTTGCAGGCACATGCAACCAAGTAGGGAGTGTGCAGGAGGAAGCTGAATAGTGTTTCTCTCTCATTGATGTTTCTAACTCTCTATCCCTCCCCCTCCTCTCTGTAAAAAATCAATAAAATGTATTAAAAAAATAAAAAGAGGACAGTGTACAATATTGGGGAATGAACCTTCTTTTCAGGGAGTTTAAAGATAGAACCCACACTAAGTCAGAAACAATCAAATTTAGATGACGCCTACCTCATAACATTTTCAAAATTTAATTTCCAAAGATAATATAGTAGAAACTCTACATAACCATAGAATATTAGAAAAGACTTTCAAGACACAAAAGTACAAATCACAATAAAAATATAGATAATAATCTAATAAGTTAATTTGAGAATTATATTAATCAAAAGGTGCTAAATAATAGAAACCAAAAACAAAAGCCACAATGTAGGATACTTTTGAAAGATATATACAAAGAACTGGTATAAAGAATAGATAAAGAACTTCTACAATAAGTAAAATAAAGACAAATAACAATAAAAAAGTCTTAAAGTAGCTCTCAGAGAAAAACAAATGGCCTTGAAATGTTTGACAATATGATCAACCTCTTGTGAACAGGAGAATGCAAATTAAAAGCACAGAAGATATAATTACATCTCAAAGTGGCAAAAGATGCATACCCAGCTTTAGTAAGAATGTAGAAATGTTATAAAGAAGTTCTCATACTCAGCTAGCAGAAGTGTAAATACATACAACCTTTTTTTGAAAACAACTTAATATTACAATTACTGAAGTGAAATGGCTTCATACACTATGAATCAGCAACTCCACTCACATTTGTGTACCAGGAACTATGTGCAGAAATTTTTATAATAGACTTGTTTTTTTTTAAAAAAAACACACACATAGAATCATCTAAAATTCTGTCAAGAGTAAATGGATAAATAAAAATTATAGCATATCATGTGCAGTGAATGTCATGGAATTACAATCACGCACATTAATATGATTAAATTCTACAAGCCAAAATGATTTTGAAAGCATTTTATAAAAGAATATAAATACAGCACCTTATATATATATAAAGTTCAAAAACATGTAACTAAACAATGGAATAGATTCATATGTAGTAAAGATAAAAATTTTGAGTAAATAATAAATACATCTACAGCAGAGGATACCTGTGTGCAAAGGTGCCAGTGATTCACTAGGGAAGGCCCTTACAGAGGCTTCAAAGGACTAGCAGACATTTGGTCCTGTCCAGCATGGCCATGGAGACAGTGAGAACCCACTTGTGAGAACCCACTTACCTCACCTCATGTGTCATTACCAGCTAGGCTACCAAGCCAACAAGTGTTATTATTGGCAACACAGCCATAAAACAATTATTGGAGAAATAGACATGATAGTACTTTTATGTATTAATCCTGTAAACAAAAGTAGAAATTAACTTCATGAATTGTTTTAACAAAGGGACCTTTTCTAAATGTAAACATTTTATACAAGGACCAATATCAAGGACCATTTAGTATGGACTGAATGTCTCCATGGATGCTCTGGACAGGACCAAATGTCTGCAAGGCTTCAAATTTATCAGTAGTAGATATGTTAATGCTCATTTTTTATTATTCTTTATGCCTCAATCAAGTATTTTATTATTAAAGCTGTATTTACCTCAAGGAACCAATAATTTCATTAAAGTAATAGCCTATGTTCTCATTTAGAAACACAACCCTTAACAAAATTACATAGTAAATACAAACCACCTGCTTCCTGGCTTACAACTTGTTACTCAACTTTTAAATGAGGTCTTAAACAGCATATACAGGTCATAATGGTTGAAGTTAAATCAAGCATATTGTTTTCTGTTTTTTTATGATAATGTTATAGTCCCCTAAATTGGAAAAGATACACATAAATTACATAAAATATACACATCACTATATACACACATATACACACTTTTAAATGATGACTAAGATACACGTTTGCAGTAAAATTTATAGACATAAATGTTTTTAAAATAATATTTAATTATAAAATTAGGCAAATATTGTCAATTAACTTTCACTATGTATCCAACTTGTACAATACTATTTGGCTTAGAACAATCTGTCTATGAAATTATTAGAATTTTTATATCCTGGGAATAAGCAGTATAACTCAACTTACTCATAGACTATTAAAGCATTTTTATCTTTAGAAAACATTTTTCATAGATGAAATAAGAAAAAGAAATAGCCTTTTCATTCATGTTCATTTTTTTCAAGTAGGATATAGAATAGAGTTAGTATGAATAACAGAAATTATTAAGAAGATAAAAATGAAGTAGACAACTGCAAAGACTAGCTATTTTTGCATTGCAGCTGCAGAAGTAGTGAATATTGGTACCTTAGTATAGTATATCAGCTAAGCAAGTTGGAGCTCATGAGTGACGACTGATGGGGCTGACATAACCAGGTCAGAATACTCTGCTAGGCCCTTTCAAGGCATAACAAAGAATTAACATAAACAGAGCTATGTGCTCCTTTAGAGCGGGCATAAGGGTTAGATAAAAAGTCCATAGCAAGTAGGGTATGAAATCCTTTTTATTTCTATTGCAACTAGGTAAGCTATCAATAATCCTTATAATCACAAAGATAAGTGTGGACATGCAGACCTACTGCTGTGTTCGCAAATGCTTATGCTTGTTTATAAAATGGCATCTCCCTCATGTTTATTCATGCTCATGGGATCTTGCCAGCTTTCTGAGATGGTTCCATGTGTGATAACAGTTCTAAGGAGCAACTCCCTGTGGCTAGGCACAAAATCCTAGTGAGCTTACCTGAGGCACCCTAGGAGCTGTTCATGGAGGTTTGGCGAAGCAAGTTTTTTAGGCTTTTCAGAATTTGGACTCTCAAGGTTCAATTTTCTTGTACCTTCCTAATTCTCACTCCACCCATCTAATAGAAGGATCTATCTACAATCTGATTTGAGCATGCCAATAATTTAAGTATAATTGCTAACCTGCTTAAAACAATTCAAAGGTAACCCAAGTATTGGCTTTGCAATTTGACTTATTTCAAAATTGCCTTTTGGAAAATCTCTTGGAAAATACAAATCTTGCATTTCATCTAACATTCCTTCATCATAATTTCTGGAGATTAATATATTTACATATTGAATTAATATTTCTAACAAAATTTCTCTGCAAGAAATCAATGGACTTAATAAGAGTTGCCTGCAATTGTTGTGCAGCCAGGTCTGTACTGGTCAAAAATGGGATTTCCAGCTGGATGGGATAAAAAACAAATAAACTGCAACATCAAATATTTGTATAATCTGGCTATATTTACTGTCAATCAATGCATTTAGCTTGATTATAAAAAACAAACACAGCAGTCTATTTTGGTATCACCAAAAAGATGTATAATTCTTGGCTGTAGAGAGTCCTTAACAATTTGGTACTCCACAGAGTCTACTAAAGAAAGATTGGGTGCAGATTTTGATCTCAACACTCTCCACATTGCACTAGATCAGTGGTTGGCAAACTGCAGCTTGCGAGCCACATGCAGCTGTTTGGCCCCTTGAGTGTGGCTCTTCCACAAAATACCATGGCCTGGGCGAGTCTATTTTGAAGAAGTGGTGTTAGAAGAAGTTTAAGCTTAAAAAAGTTGGCTCTCAAAAGAAATTTCAATTGTATTGTTGATATTGGCTCTGTTGCCTAATGAGTTTGCTGACCACTGCACTAGATGATTTAGGAATTAAAAACCTAGACCTATTAGGTTTTTAATTCCTCAAAGATGAGATGGTTGCTCTCAGCTTTGTATCTTTAGCATTTAGGATGGTCCCAGGTTGCATATTGTTTCTTTAATGCTTAAAACAAAACAAAACAAAGCAAGTTGTAGTTAAGTGGGAAAGAAATGCAAACAATCTACATATATCAAAGCCAAGTGGCCAGAACTGTGGAACAACCAGAATGACCAGAATGACCTGTTGCTATGATGTGCACTGTGGCAGCCAACTGGTCCAGTTGGGGCCCCAATCAGCTCCCCCAACCACCCACAGCCCCACCCCTTGGCCTGCCCCACCCCTGATTAGCCCCCCTACCATGATCAGTGACGGGCCAGCCAGCCAACCTCCCATGGCCACTCCCTCGGCCAGCCCAGCCCTAATCGGTCCTAATGGGGGTGGGCTGGCCAGACCCTATCTGTGCACAACTTCATGTACCGGGCCTCTAGTTTAAGGATAATTGGTGACTATGTTCTGGAAATCTATATTACATACTCTGTTAACAATGGGAAGGCATCTCCAGTTTAGGTTTGAATGTGGGGTTGAAGAGAACCCTACAAAAGATGTGAAAGAAAGAAATCAATGTTTGAAAATTCTTAAACTCAATTTTAGAAATGTTCATGTCAGAGTAGAGAAATCTGTCAATCAAGAATAGTGTTTATTTAAGTTAGAAAATGATAAAACTGAAGTATTGAAGAAGTAAAAGCTGCTGCTAGTGAAGCTTAGAAACAGTCAGATTAAGCAGTGTGGCCCTATGTGGCAGTATTTAACATTTTTATCCCCTTTTTTGTTTTCTGAAAAATGAACCTATACCCTGTCTCCTAGTCCTCTACAGTATATCTACTCCTGAAAAACAAGACCCATCAGTAGAAAAATTATGGGATTTGAAAACAGCAGAAAAAAGCTTGATCCCTGATTCAATAGCTTTTTTATTTTTTAGCAATAAATTGAGTTATTTAGGTTTTATTCAGACTAGGGTTCTTTAACAGGAGGATAATGAGTCTTGGTTTGTCATAAGGTTTTTATTTTTAATTGAATTTATTGGGGTGACATTGCTTAATAAAACCATACAAGTGGTTTTTTTTTTAATATATTTTATTGAATTTTTACAGAGAGGAAGGGAGAGGGTTAGAGAGTCAGAAACAATGATGGGAGAGAAATATTGATCAGCTGCCTCCTGCACACCTCCTACTGGGGATGTGCCTGCAACCAAGGTACATGCCCTTGACTGGAATCGAACCTGGGACCTTTCAGTCCACAGGCCAACGCTCTATCCACTGAGCCAAACCAGTTAGGGCAAAACCATATAAGTTTCAAATGCACAACTCTATAACACATCATCTGTATACTCCATTGTGCACTTACCACCCAAAGTCAAGTCTCCTTCTGCCACTATTTTCCTCCCTTTTTTTCCTCTTCTACCTCCCCCATCATCCTTTCTTTCTGGCAATCACCATATGTTTTGTCTGTTTCTGGTGTTTTTCTGAATGGGGGGAGGCTTAATTCCTTTACTTTTTTCACCTGGCCCCCAACTCACCTCCCCTTTGAGCATTACTAGTCTGTTCTCTGTATTCATGAGTCACCAACAAAATAAAAACACAAGATACTAAATGTGAGGACACATTCATCAATGATACATCTGATAAGGGGTTAATGTCCAAAATTCATAAAGAACTTATAGAGCTCAATACCAAAAAAATAAATAATCTAATTAAAGAATGAGCAAAAGACCTAAATAGACACTTTTCCAAAGAGGACACACAGATAATCAATCCTATCTAATAAAGAGGGACTATGCTAATTGACCCTTATGCCATCGCAAAGATGGCAGATCCCACAGCCAATAAGGAAGGAATATGTTAATTGACTGCCACGCCCTCAAAGATGGCATGCCCACAGCCACAAGATGGCAGTGCCTAGTCCCCTCAGCTCCGCCGGGGTGGCAGATGTGCGGCAAGGCCAGGTCTGCCCCCAGGTGGGCCCAGCTGCTCTGCTCACCTGCCTTGAGAGTCCCCCAGATCCCCAGCCCCTCCCCCCCCAGCTCCCCAGGGCCGGCCCGAGGTACAGGCAAGCCTCGGATGGCAGCTGCCCAGCCACACAGGGCTGGCCCAAGATGCAAGAAAGCCTCATATGGTGGCTGCTCAGCCACCCAGGGCTGGCCTGAGGTGCAGGTAAGCCTCGGATGGCAGCTGCCCAGCCACCCAGGGCCACACAAGGCTCAGGTAACCAAGGTCTGCCAAGGCTTGTGCTGCCGGCTGTGGCAGCAGCAGAGGTATGATGGGATGTCGCCTTCCCCTGATTGCCAGGTTGCCTCCTGCCCCTGAGGGCTCCAGGACTATGAGAGGGGATAGGCTGGGCTGAGGGAACCCCCCCTCCAAGTGCATGAATTTTCTAGTAGACATATAAAACTATGCTCAACTTCACTAATCATCAAAGAAATTCAAATTAAAACCACAATGAGGTACAACCTTACACCTGTCAGGGTGGCTATCATCAAGAAGTCAACAAATAACAAGTATTGGCAAGGATATGGAGAAAAGGGGACCCTGGTGAACCTTTGGTGGGAATGCAGATTGGTTCAGCTGCTGTGGAAAGCAGTATGGAGTTGACTCATAAATTAAAAATGGAACTTCCTTTTGAAATAGAACTGCCTTTTGACCGAGTGATCCCACTTCTGGAAATACATCCAACTGAAAACCCTAATTCAAAAGAATATACATACCTCCATGTTCATTGCAATGTTACTTATCATAGCCAAAATTTGGAAACAGCCCAAGTGCCATCAATTAATGAGTGGATAAAAGAGCTGTTGTACATTTGCACAAGAAAATACTTCTCAGCTTTAAAAAAGAAGGAAATTTTACCTTTTGCAACAGCATGCATCAACCTGGAGAACAATATGCTAAGTGAAAAAAGCCAGTCAGAGAAAGACACATACCATCTGATTTCACTTATATGTGAAATTTAATGAACAAAATCAAATAACAAACACAATATAAACAGACTCATAAAGAGAACAGACTACCTACCATAGATTTTTAAAAAGATAATGAGAAAATGTGTAGTAATACGATTAATAAACTGAAAAGCTCTTCATAAATATGAAGTTCCCTTATTTATATTCTATTCTCATTCTGTGCCTGTTATATTTTTTCAGTTTTCCCTATAAAAATATTCTAGAATATATGCAATTATAATTTTGTGATAATTATCTAAATTAATATCAAATTATTTTATTCAAGTGCTCAATTATTAAGTAATTTTAAATTTAATGAGCATGATTTCAAGGACAACCAATATATGGAATACATTTTCCAAGTCAATTAACCAAATAAATTTATATGTGTAAAGCACATTTAACGATACTTTGTATATTCACTTTTTAAAAAAATTCCACTTTTAGCTCCAATGGCAAATGTTTTTAATCTATTTTCCTATGGACTGAAATTTCAGGAAAAAATACATATATATAACTTGGTGATAAAAATAATATTTGACATAATAATCCTCATTAGCCATAGGAAAATAATTACCATTTTAAAGTATTAATTTGTATTTTCTACACATTATTTTTAAGGATCATTGTCTGCCTGGCACTATACTAAGTGCAATGGATATTGTAGTAACATAATAAGGATACTCCCTGCCTTTAGGAAGCACATAACTTATTGGCAAAGAGTTATGACTTAAGAAACAATTATAATAAATTAACATGAATGTTCATGGTGATATAAAAAGAAAACTACATAGATACATTTCCTGACATTTGAAACTTTCAATCAAGGCAGACCATAATAAAAAAGAAGAAAAGTAGCCCGGTTAGCTCAGTGGTTGACATTGACCTATGAACCTAGAGGTCATGGTTCCATTCCCAGGCCAGAGCACATGCCCAGGTTTGTGAGCTTGATCCCCTGAGTGGGGCAAGCAGAAATAACCAATCAATGAGTCTTTCTCATCATTCATGTTTCTACCTATCTCACCCTCTCCCATTCTCTCTGAAATCAATAAATATATCTCTGTATATAAAAGACAAGTGACCAGAATGACCAGAACGACCAGTCACTTTGAGGTGCACTGCTTCAGCCAACTGGCCAATTGGGATCCTGATCAGCCCACCTAACTCCCCACAGCTCCCCCTGGCTAGTCCAGCCCCATTTGCCTCCCACCCCAATCAGGGGTAGGGCTGGCTGTTCAACTGCCTGCGGCTCATCCCCCTGGCCACCCCGGCCCCAATCGGCCCCTCCCACCATGATCAGGGGCGGGGCCTCCTGGCCAAACTCCTGCATTCCCTCCCCTCTGCTAGCCCAGCCTGATAGGCCCAAATCAGGCCAGCTGGCCAGACCCCACCCATGCACGAAGAGAAGTAAAGGCTTAAAATGATGATTATGTTTCAAAGTCAACAATCTGTGTGTTCCATGACATGTCATTTGCTTTTTGAATGCCAGTTTTAGTCTATTCTTGTTTAAATTATTTAATTTTTCTTTATTTTTTCAAATCTAGCCCATCCTTACTTTACTTGAAAAAATAACATAATACTTATTTGAGTGAATGTAACAGAAAAGCAGATACTATTGTTAGCATGAATAAAGTCAAAGTAAAATAATAACAATATAAAATGGGAACTCTTACTTTAAAAGAACTTGAGAATATTAATCTAATATAAATAAATTAATTATATTTTGTGAGATATAGGAAGATACAATAGTTATGGTCTTTGAATTTATATAATTAAAGGATGAGGAATTTATATAATTAAATTACAGCAATGAAATGCTTATCCTATATAATAAAAACCTAGGTGGCTTCGCAAGATGGCCGCTGCAATGTCATTACAAGATGTCTTCCACAAGATGGCCAGCAGGAGAGGGTAGTTGGGGGTGAACAGACCAGCAGGAGATGGCAGTTGGGGGCCATCAGGCCATCAGGGGAGGGCAGTTGGGGGCAATCAGGCCATCAGGGGAGGGCAGTTGGGGGCAATCAGGCCGGCAGTGGAGCAGTTAGAAGTAAATCAGGCCAGCATGGAAGCAGTTAGGGGGTGATCAGGCTGGCAGGCAGAAACAGTTGGGGCAATCTGGCAAGCAGGCAGGCAGGTGAGCAGTTAGGAGCCAGCGGTCCCAGATTGTGAGAAGGACGTCCAACTGCTGGTTGTGGGATCGGGCCTAAACCAGCATTCAGAAATCCCCTAAGGCAGTGGTTTTCAGCCTTTCTAATGCCAAGACCCTTTAATACAGTTCCTCATGTTGTGGTGACCCCCAACCATAAAATTATTTTCGTTGCTACTTCATAACTGTAATTTTTTGCTACTGTTATGAATCTTAATGTAAATATCTGTGTTTTCCAATGGTCTTAGGTGACCTTGCTAGTGGTTCTCAACCTGTGTGTCATGACTCACATGTTGAGAACTGCTACTGCAGAGCCTAAGACCATTGGAAAACACAGATATTTACATTATGATGACTAACAGTAGCAAAAAATTACAGTTATGAAGTAGCAACGAAAATAATTTTATGGTTGGGGGTCACCACAACATGAGGAACTGTATTTAAGGGTCTTGGCATTAGAAAGGTTGAGAACCACTGCCTTAGGGGTCCCAGATTGGAGAGGGTGCAGGTTGGGTTGAGGGACACCCCTCCATGCATGAATTTTGTGCACCGCACCTCTAGTATGATATAATATTTCACATACATTCTCAATAATAATGGATTATCATAGAGCCCTAAGAATGGTCTGCCTCAGAGCTGTGTGGCTTTGATAGATTGATCCTCAGGCCTTGCCAAGCAAGTTAAAACTTAGAGTGCAGGTATCCACACCTGAGCCAAAGTCAGATTCAAAAAGACAATTTGGTAGCACAATGAAACACTGCAAATATTATTTGTAAGTATTGTCAAGATGATTAGTTCTTACAATGTAATATGTTAATGGAACCATTTGCTAAATTTTGTGCGTTTTTCTTCCTATAATTTTAATTATTATTTATCAGAAACAAATTATTTTTTTCCAGTGGTTTTCCCCTGTACTAAAATGGAAATGTTTCTCAAGAAATGGCTTTCCTTTGTTTCACTTTTCACCACAAGCATAACGGATCTTTTCTAATCAGCATTAATGAAGCCACCCAACAGATTTTTATCTAATACTTACATTCAATTTGATATGAAGAAAAGTTCCTGACACATAGTAGGCTATTAGGAGATATATATTGAACAAATGAGTAATTATTCACAGAGCTACCTGAAATAAACTAGTATGGAAAAAAAATGGCAAAAGTATATTCAGGGTGTGAAAAGAATAATGTTGCAAGATCAGTTAAGGCAGAAAAATTATGTTTGATTTATTCTTACAAATAAGATTTTTAAACCAGTGCCATAATACTACTGTATTTCCTTTAGTAATAAAAAATGAAAAGGCTTTGCCCTTGTCTTGGTACTGTGCAGAAATGACAAGGAGCTTTTGTTACAAACCACAAACAAAAGAATTCAAAGATATGTTACTGAGATACTGCCAAGCTAACCACTGTCTCTATCCATAAAAGAAATATGACCACATATGAAAAGGATTTTTAAAATAAAGGCCATACCTTATCCAAATAATTACTGTATTAAAGCCACTGTCATTTTAGTGTGTGTTTGTGGGGGGTGGGGTGGGTGGAAGGGGGGACTGACAGGTGAAATATCTAGCTGATGACAATCTTATCATATTTCAGTTCTTTTTTTGTTGCACATTTATCCCTTTGTTCTTTGCTGTGATAAAGCTGAACAGTAGAATGTTAAAACAAGTATTAAAAGTTTAATTTCCACCTTATATCATGTGTTTGATATATTTAGCAATGCCTTTCTTCATCACTGTTGCTCATAGTATTTGAATTCATCGTCAAAAATTCCAACGTCTATCTGTAGCTCATTTCAGGGATTTTACATACTTTTACTTTCTTATCTTTCATAACTTCTTACTGCATTTTTTCTTAACCAGTATCTTAAAATATTCTAATTAAAAAAGGCAGATCCTACAAAATGAATACATCTTCCAGCAATTTATATTGCCCACATCTTTGTTACAACACATAAGAATGTACAGGCAAATCACTGAAATGAATACAATGTGGGTGCTGCTAGAAAATAGCAAAGTCCATTGTTACTACCAGTGGTAGGGTTAAAAAGACAATTGGAATTTATAAATGTATTTGTTAATGGTGCACAGGAAAAATCACAATGTACTAGATATTGAATTTTCCCTGACTTGGGAAAAGTTATAATCATTTCTAATTTTCTTTAATGTAATATATGACCATCTGAGATCAAGTAAATAGAAATTTCTAAATGTCAATGTATAAAGTATTTCATAAACAAGAGACATAGCCAGGAAGTCTGTCGTATTTCTGGAAACGTTCCCTGCACTCTAAAGTTGACAAGGCAGAGTGCCATGGCAGCATTAATTGCAGCCTTCAGAGTGGAAGAATATTTCTCCATAATTAAGACTTTCTGAATTTAAAGAAATATGATCTGCAACAGCTTCTCTGCCTCTGTGGTTAATTATTATACAATAACAAAATCAAGTGATTTAAATGGTCACCACTGGACAGTCCCAGCTTTTCACAAATTGCTTGCCAGTATTACTTTATTTATCCCAAAATATTTATACCTTATCAGCCCTACTTTTTCTTGTGTGAATGGAAAAGCTTGGAGTCCCTGTCAGAGCAGAAGCAAGGCTCCCTAAAGGGGGGAATAAAGCAAAGGTTAACTGAGGTCTAGTCCTGAGTGTGGGTGGCTCTGGACATAGAGACACTCAGAGAGCAATAACCACCTCTGAAGCAAGAGGCTTCTAGATGGGGACAGATTTAAATACAGGCAGTTTCATTCACATGAGAGACCAGAAAAACTCACTGAAACAATGGAGGGCAGAAAAAAGAAGCCTTTATATATGATCACTGGTCACTGCTGCCACAGTGTTCAGAAATCATACAGCAGCTAGTACAGTCCCAGGCTGAAAAAATAATGTTCTCCACCCAATAAATTCACTAGAAAAAAGGAGGTATTACAAATAACTATGATCTGTATTTGCATGAGTATTAGAGGTGTGGGGGACTTGGAAGAAGCAGAATTGAAAGGGACTGCATTAGGGTTTCATCCTCAACTTTCCTGCAAATTGTTAGTCCGGGCTTTGCACAGCTGGGATTAGCTTACTCAGCCATAGATGGCAAAAACCACACTTATATATGCCTGCTCCCATCCATTCTAAATGGATCTCTTCCACATTCCACGATCAAAAGCTACCTGGTCCATTATCCATATAACCAAAGTCTTTAATCTCAAAATTAACACACACACTTCTTTTCATTATGGGTCTGAAAAGTGGTTCTCAGGTGACCAGAGTGCCCTCAGATCTGTGTAAAGCATTCGATTACTGGTCTGCATTCACTAAACTCTTACTCCTGAGCCTGGGAGAGCAAATAGCCCCTGAAGCCACAGCTCTGGGGCACTCAATTAGTCACTGCCTCCATACCATTGAGCAGTGTTTCATAATCAACATTGAAATATTCCTTTAGTACATTAGGCTCATTTCTGGGATATCATTTCTATCATAGGCAACAGCTGTCAGGATATATATTTTTGTTCAAAAACTAAATGTAAATTGAATGCCATTGTTGTAGGTTTTCTTTTTTTCTTCTTCTGTTTTAAATGAACATAGTAAATCTGACTCCAGAATACTACTGTGGTTTCTCAGCTCTTTTCCCTAAGGTTGCCTGAGAAATCACAAGTCCTGATTGGTGCCCAAGAAAGGAGGAGAAAGCCTTGAATCTTTAGCCTATTATAGATGATAAGCCTACCAGTCCTTGGGAACCCAATGGTTCTTCTGTGCCTGTGCTATAGGCTTGGGGCAGGGAGATTTATTTTTACCATAAGACTGGAATACTAGAAACCACCTTGATGGGTTCTGGGCCACCTGACCTTTAGAGGCCCCACAATCTCCATGATAAACCCATCACAGGTCCTCTAGTGTTTGCCTAGTTTTTCTTTCTGCCTCAGTTTCTATAAAATCACCTCACAAAACTCAGCCTTCCAAAGAGCAAAATCCAGAAAAGAGAATTGATTTAAGTAGATTATACATTTCACTCAGACAGCACAAACCATCTTTGAGTAAAAAAGTACAAAACTAGACAGACAACTTGGAATAAGTGGATGGGGGCAGGAAGAGGGAGCCAGCCAGTAGGGCTATGAAGGACAGCAACTCATGAAAGACCTGCTGGAGGAAAACAGAGCAAGAATATATTTATGTCTCTGTGAATTACTATTGGTCCTTGATTCTTGATGTCTTTTTATTCCTTCCTATCACAATGAATGGTGTGTTGAAGAATTCTGGATCAAAAAGAAATTGTAGTCATCTACTTTGAATAACTTTTTCACTTTTTACATGAGAAATTTTAAAACTTAGAAAGTTTGTTATTGTGTAAAGCCATGCACCTTCTTATGGCAGAGTTATTTTTATCATTCAAGGATGAGTGATATATAATTATCACAATGCTAAGGTGATTTATATATTTTACTTTCATTATGTCTGTATTGTAAATCCGTCTCACTATTTATGCCATAAGTTCCTTTATCAAAATTATTTCATTTATTATGCTAAGTGAAATAAGCCAGTCAGAGAAAGATAAGTATCACATGATCTCACTCATTTGTGGAATATGATGAACAACATAAACTGATGAACAAAAACAGTTCCAGAAACAAACATCCATCAGACCATCAAACCTCAGAGGGAAGGTAGGGGAGGGTGGGGGTAAGGGGGAGAGATCAACCAAAGGACTTATATGCATGCATATGGGCCTAACCAATGGACACAGACAACAGGGGGGTGAGGGCATGGGGGGGGGTAATGGGGGAAGAAGGACACATATGTAACACCTTAATCAATAAAGAAATTTTAAAAATTATTTCATTCAGTGAGTCTACTACATCTAATATTGCTTTTCATAAATCATCACATTTATGGAATTAAACCCACATGAAGAAAATAGTATTACTGATACTTTCAAGCACATTTTGTAGTTAATGTCTTTCAAACTTTTGTGAAATAAGAAATGGTACTGGTAAAAGAAAAGAAATATCTATATATATAAAGAGGTAATAAGCAAATTAAGTCCAGGACTCCATAACGGGTCACGACTGGACAGAAGGAGGTTGCATGTGCAGGTGAGACATGGAGTGGAGAGGGAAACAGAGACAGGGGGGCCTGCCCAAGCCAGCGCTACAGCTTGGGTGGCCCCGGAGCGGACATAGGCAGGGTGGCCGGGGGCCGCTGCAAGTCAGGCATGGGTTCCGGCCCTCCATGGGGCCGGTCCAGTCCCCCACGGAGCCAGCCTGGCCTGATTCTCATGGCTGCCAGTGCGGGTCCCAGTCCCCCCCACCCCGTGGGGTGCCTCCTCGCATGATTGAAATCGTGCACTGGGCCTCTAGATCTTCATATTTCCCACTGTCCCAGAATTTCTAGTATTGTACTGTATACATATTAGGTACTGAATATTATTCTTAATCAAAGAAAAATTAATATTGAATTATTCACTACTAATATTCAATGTTGGATATTTTCAGTTTGGTTGAAACCTTGTTTAATTCATAATATGGTACACTGCAATCCAATGATGACGTGATTAACCTTTTTTCTTTCCACCAGAAGTGGAAAATCTCATGTCCCGGAACTGTTAATGCCTTTATTCACCTAAAAAATGACTTATTCCGGAGGCAAATGTATGTTCACCAGTGTGTAAATTCAACTATTCAGAAATGGCTGTGCTACCCAGAGTGCAAAGTAATATATAACATGGAACTTAAAGTTTAACTGTGGGTTTGAAAACTTCCTCTTCTATATATTAGTTTTATAGTTTTGATCATCTTAACTTCACAAAGCTACTAAAGCCTGCAAATCCTCAAAATAATAATATCACCTATTTCATAGGGTTCTTGTCAAGAGTAAGAGGGATGCATAGAGAGCACTTAAAGTATACAGCACATATTAGGCAATTAATGAACATTAGCTAAGGATATCTAACGTTGGTCTTCCAAGAAAATGGCTTTTAATTATTTGAAAGCACAGTTAATAATATAGTTAAATCACAAGTCTGTAAGTTTATAAGCTATATTTTTGTAAAATTATATTTCCTTAGTATGTGTGATAAAATCTGATATATCATTTCTCTTCCCATTATATTCTACATTTCTCTATAATATTTTCTTTTCTGAATTCTGAGCTGGACCCATTAAATTGATATCACAATACACTAAAAAACAATCCTCTGTGACATAAAGAATAAAGAAATAATATTGAAAAGTAGATAATCATGATAGTAAATACTATTTTGTATTTAAATATATGACATAATAAAGTCTAGATTGTGATAGTTTTGGTTCTGAGGAATTTCAAGTTTTGTTTGTACTCATAAATAAATTGTAATTGTGCAGGAGAAAATTTCAGCGTCTTGTAGAGGATGTTGCAATAATGTATTTTTTTCTTAATGGCACCAGGAGACTTTATGAAGAGAAGGATATTCCAAAACCTAAAAGGAAAGAAAGAGCTAAAGATATTTTTTCTGTACTAAAATAAATAACATATGGCCTGGACAGAGTATTTGAAATAAGAATTGCCTTAGAAAATATAAAATAACTGTTTATCAAATGATACAACATTTTTAAACGTAAAATAAATTCTATTCTTATACTTACACTGTTCTGATTTCTAATACATTAATATTCTGGACACTGCAAATGTGCTAATTCAAAGTCATGTAAATGTATGGGTCAAGGAGTTCATTTGCTATTTCTCTGGGCATTAGCACAAAAATACTTGCTCCTTTCAAAATAGTCTGTAATTCGTTTAAGTATTACATTTTCAGCTCTCAATTAGGTTTTCAAATCTTAGTAATTTGATGAATTTTCTTACCATCACATCTGATTTTTAATAATTTAGTTCCTGACTCCACTCCTTGATTGTATGGCATGTTATCATGACTTACTCACTGATTTTTAATATGCTTTTCATATTTATGTACATATAACATCTAAATTTAACCATAGACAGCACATGAACTAGAAGTGTTTCTAATTCTTTACTGCAAAAACTAAGTAGTCATGGGATTAGATGAAAGATCTAAATTATAACTCTAATTTATTTATTTTTTAAAAAGCTTCAAAGTTTCTTCACTTATCCTGAAAAAGCATATCCAAAGCTTCATGTTCTTAGTGACCATTTATTTTTATTTCAAAATGAATGTGGATGTAAAGTTTTTTCATTAAATTTCAGTTCCCCCATTGAAAAGAACTTCAGAGAAAAACAAAAAAAATTCTAATTTAAAATTTCTTACCACCCTTTACTTTTCACATATCTCTTTTCCTAGAAAGTAAATCAGCTTAAAAGGACGAGTTATAGAAATTTGCTTTTACAAAAGCTTACAAAAACTATAATACAACAAACAAAATAAGTGCTGAACATTTGAATATATTTAGTAAAACCATGAAATAAGCTCTTTCCAAAGGTTTACAATGAATATAAATAAAAATTACTTCACTCAACTTAGACTTCTCACAAAGTAAGTTGGAAATTGAAATCTGGTTCTGGTTAGGAAAAATGAAGATTTATTTGAAGTATTATAAAATTTATGACAATTATTTTAGAAAATGATATTAATGAGCATATAAATACCTTCTGATTCACTTAATTGCTAAAGACATTTCATAGTAAAATATCATGATAAAAAGAAATGTTTTATGTTTAATTGAAATTCTACTTTTTAATGAATTGATCTATCTTAGACTAAAATACTAATTAAATAAAACAAGACAACAGAGCTTTAGGTTCCAGCCAAGATAGAGTAACCTCATTCCGCCCTTTTACTAAAACTAAAAACCTCTGTATATAACACAACAAATAAGCATAGAAGGACTGTGAAAGCAGAGAGAAGAAGGAAAACTGCTTAGGAACCTCATAACTGAAGGAATGATGATAGTAAGTTTCCGGCTTTCCCTATTGCCTCCCATAGATCCTGGACAGAATGCTATGGAAGCTGCCAACCCAGAACTGCCAAAAAGCACAGACAGAAATAAGCTCCAAGAAAAATCTACGCTCTCTAGCCAAAGGGCCAGGAAGAGGGTAGCCTAAAACTCCAAAGTAAGCTGCCCTACCCTTCCCTACCATTTCAGCAGGGCCAAATGGAGGATGATTTCCATCTACCCTTAACCCGATGGAAGCAGGCAGTGTGCTTCAAATGCCCCACAAGATAAAATTGGCTAAGTGGTGAGCAAATCAATTCCTTACATTGTTGAGTTATGTAATCTTGTAGTGATTGATTAGTTATCATATATTGTTTAGAGACTTTTATAGATGATAACTTCTAATAATGAAATTGATCAAATGAGCCTATTACTTCTGAATATAAACCTAACATACATACACTAGAGGCCCGGTGCACACAATTTGTGCACGGGGCTGGGGGGGGGGGCAGGTCCCCTCAGCCCAGCCTGCACCCTCTCCAATCTGGGACCCCTTGAAGGACATCTCTCTCACAATCCAGGACCACTGGCTCCCACCTGTTCACCTGCCTGCCTGATCACCTCTAACTGCTCCCTCTGCTGGCCTGTTCACCCCCAACACCCCCCCCCCCCCTCCTGCTGGCCTGATTGCCACCAACTGCTTCCCCCGCCGGCCTGGTCGCCTCTTACCCCCCCCTTCTGGCCCAGTCACCCCCAACTTCCCCCCCACCAGCCTGGTCAACCCTCACTGTGCACCCCCACCCCCAACCCCACTGGCCCGGTCACCCCACACAGCCTACTGCTCAGTCGTTTGGTTGCCCCTCAATAACCCCCCTGCCAACCTGGTCGCCCCATGCAGTCTGTTCGGTCGTCCATTCGGTTGCGATGGTCGCTTAAGCTTTTATATATATAGATAGTCTGATTCATTTGAATCCCAGTTTTCATACTGAAGAATCCTGAGTGATAAAGTCTCCAGCTTCTATTACATATAAATTGAAATCACATGATCTTGAACATGAAATAAACCAACAGAATTCCCTGATTTTCTGTATCTATAAATATACTAATGGTGTGGATTGGAAGTGTCACAGCTTTGTGAGATAGGGGGTTGAATTTCATTTTAGATTTTAAGTAACAAGGGGAATAAAATAGCCCTCTCCTTGCCCCACTACATTTATCCAACAAATATTTTTGTGTTGAGTGTGTACTGTGTAAAACTAATCTTTCATTTATTGAGGATACAACAGTGAACAAAATGAAAGACCTATCTCCTGTAATGTATTTCTAAAAGGCAAGGCAGAAAATAGTCAAGGAAATAAAAGAAAATGCCTAGTATATGAGATGTTAATGAGAACCTAGGGGAAAAGTAAATATGGCATGGCATAGAAATATGAATAGCTGGGGAAGGGAGACAGTTTTATTTTTTAACTGATTTTAAAGAGGCAAAGAGAGAGAGAGAGAGGGAGAGAGGGAGAAATACATTAATTGGTTGCCTCACCTTTTGGTGTACTGAACAGAGCTCCAACCAATTGAGCCAACCTGGCTAGGAGGGCTAGGAGATGTTTTTCGATAGGGAAAGTTTCACTCATTGGGTATTATTTGATAAAGACTTAGAGAAATGAGAGAGTCAGCTCTGGAACTATGTACTAGTAAAGAAATGGCCTGAAAGAGAAACATGCCAGATATAATCAAAGAAAATTGACTAGAATAGAGTACTGAGGGGGTGAATGGTAGGGTATAAGAGAGGAAAGCTGTTATATATATATTGTATGGATCTCTGTGAGAACTTCGGCTTAATTCTGATTGGCCATAAGAATGACATGATCATCTCACGTGTTAATAAGAAGCACTAGTTCTTTGTGGACATGATCTGTGAAAGTTGTGCTAATGCAGTCACTCAGGTCTTCAACAAGCTGAGAGGTGTTCAGTTTGACATTGTCCTGTCCAATAAGAAGGTTGCAAGATTTTGAGCACAGTGTAGACACTCTGCTGGAATCCCTGGTGAAACAAGACAGGGAATTTCCTACTTCAGCCCCAAGTAACAAGGCCCTGTGTCTACAGGATGGACCAAAGGGTCAAGGACACTGATCCTCTCCTGGCTTCCAGACAGACCTGGGACCTGGTAGTCCTGCTCAACAATGGGGATTTCTGTGGAATCCCCACATGCCCTGCTTCCTCCCTAGGGCCCCTGCAATAAAATTGAGCTGCAAAATAAATGAGTAAGAATTTTAAAAAATCACCTTGATCATTCTTTTGAGATTAGACTATAGCAAGATAAAGGAAGAGGGGGCTATTCTAAGAATTAAGTAGGAGATGATAATTGATTGGATTAGAGTGTTTATCTTGTAGTTAGTTGAAATTGATTGAAGGCAGAATCAATTAGATGTGTTGATAGATTGAGTGTAGAATTTAAGAGAAATTTAGGATTTTAGGCTGATTCTAGATATTTTTAACTGGACATTTAGACAGTGGAGCTTCCGTTTACAAAATGAGGACTATGATAGAGCAAGTTTGGGGAAGAGAAGAGTGAGAGAGGAGGTTTGAGGAGAGATGAAGAGAAACAAGCTAAAGAGATATGAAATAGCTAAGGAGGTAAAAAGAAAATGAGTTTAATTATCTGGATACCTAATAAAAAAAGCATTCTGGAAAAGAGAAGGTGATGTACTGTCTAATACTACTGATATGACATATGACAAAAAAAATGAGACCAATTATCCACTATTAGATTTACCAATGTGAATGTCATTGGTAATTTTGACATAGAATAGTGGGCATGAAAGACTAATTGATGTAGGATTGAGGGAATTGGTGTAGAGGAGTGGGAGACAGCAACAACAGAAAATTATCTTAAGGAGAAGAAAAGTGAGTATAAACAACAAAAAGGATAAAGGTGACACAAGCTTGGCTGTTTGTTTATCCCTTCATGCACACAGTATAAAAACCATGCATTTTGTTTCCCTGAATTCTTATAACAAAATTATAAGATAAATATATTAATGTCCACATGTTATGAGTGAGAAAATGAGGTATATCAAGGTAAGGAAATTAGCTCAAGATTAAAGAGACCCCCATTTTTAAGTACAATGTTACCCTAATAATCAGGTAATAGAGTTGTATAATTTAAAATATTTTTGTCAATTTGGTGGACTTAAAGGAAAGAGATGCATCATCAAAGTTCACATAGCAAAATATCTGGAGTTGCATGACTATAGATCTGGTTAATTTAGCAATGCAATAATATTGTAGGTCCTGTTTGAGTTCTTGCAAAAAGTCTGCAGAACTCCAAACATTTAAAAGTTGGAAGGAAGGGCAAGGGGATTCTCTTGGCGAGTATTCTGTAGACGAAGAAAACTTCTGTAAAATTTCCACCTTTTGTACCTTATTGACTAAGACTAAATAACTCACCAGAGCTCTTGCTGCAATGGATGTTGGGAACATGAGCAACCAGCCTTTTCAACTGGATCTCAGCTACACCAGCAGGGAGAAAGGAGTTGAGAATATCTGCTGTATGAACAGGCACAGATCTGTTAGAAAGAAGACTCAAGACAGAGAAAGAGAATCATGTTACGTAATGTAACTGTACCTGTTGAATAAGTGACAATCTTATTTTGAGATGATATCAAAAAGGTGAGGAAAGTCTCTAAGCTTAATTTAAAATGTGTGCAGAGTACAGGAGCAGCTTCCCCCCAGTGCAGATCCAAAGCTAGTGCCACCCATGTCCCACACCTCCCCCGCCCCCTGCCTCTGTGGTGCACTCCAGATTCCTTTTGATTCTTCTTCTTTTAAATCCTCACCCAACGACATGCTTAGAGAGAGGAAGGAAAATAGAGAGACAGAGAGACGTTAATTGAGAATGAAATATTGATGGTCGCCTTCTGTAAGCATTGCAACCCAACTGGGATCAAACCTCAAGCCAGGTATGTCCCTGACTGGAAATTGAACCAGCAAACTTTGAGTGCACTCAGGCCTGGCCTTTTGGATTCTTAGTACAGTATGGCAACTGTTATGTATCAGCAGATTCTGAATCTGCTTAAGGAAGAACAAAACCCCTACAATAAGATTACAATTGTTGGGTTGATGATGTTGGCATGGCCTGTGCCACCAAGATCTTAACGAAAAATTTAGTGGATGAATTTGCTCTTGTTGATATCATGGAAGACAAATGGAAGGGAGAGATGATGGGTCTCCAACATGGCAGCCTTTTCCTTAAAACAACAAAATGTTTTCTTCGGCAAAGACTATAATATGACCTCAAACTCCAAGCTAGTTGTTATCACAGCTGGGGCAAGTCAACAAGAGCAAGAAAGCTGTCTTAATTTGGTCCAGCATTAAGTAAGCATATTTAAGCTCATTATTCTTAACTAGGTGTTCAGTGCACAGATTCGTGCACCTTTAAAGGAACTGTGGGCTGCAATGCTGCCGTGGGTACAGGGGCGGGTCTTGGCCCATCCTCCATGCCCCTGCCTGGCCCCTCCCACTATGAACCTTGGTCCACTGTCTGTCAGAAACTCCGGCTGCCACAGCTCCCATGTGCTGACAGCGCCAGCGGCTCACTGGCACCCGCTGACAAGTGCAGAGTGACTGGGGCTGGCATTGCAGCAGGCACGAGCACCGGGTACACAGGAGCAAAGAATTTTCAGTAACCACCAGAGGCTTGCCCCGATGACAGTGACTGGCGCCCCGCCTTGGTCTGGCACCCCCGCTCACCTGCTCCAGCATCCCACTGTGGCCAAAGCCCACCATGTTACACACTCTGAAGCCTGCTGCCAATGCCTGCCATATTCCATTCAAACCCCCTGGTGGTCAGCGCACATCATAGCAATCAGTTCTTTGATTGTTCTGCCATTTGGTCTATTTGCATATTAGGGTTTTATATATATATAGATGTTGTAAAATACAGCCTCAACTAAAAATTGTTTATTATTTCTAATTCAGTATATCTTGACCAATATGGCTTGAAAGATAAGCAGTTTTCCTCAAAACTGTGTTATTAGAAGTGGTTGCAATCTGGATTCATTCCAAATCCATTATGTAACAGGAGAAAGGCTGGGAGTTCACCCACTGAACTGTCATGGTGAGTCCTTGGGGTCATAGAGACTCTAGTGTGCCTGTATGGATTGGAATGAATGTTGCTGGTGTCTCCCTGAAGAATATGCCTGATTTAAGCACTGATGCAGATAAGGAGCAGTGGAAAAAGTCAAACTAAAAGGCTACAAACACATCCTGGACCATTGGACTATCTGTGGCATATTTGGCAGAAAGTGTAATGAAGAATCTTAGGTGGGTGTATCTAATTTCCACCATGATTAAGGATCTCTATGGAGTAAGAAATGATGTACTCCTTAGTATTCCTTGCATCTTGGGACAGAATGAATCTCAGATGTTGTGAAGGTGACTTTGACACCTGAGGAAGAGGCCTGTTTGAAGAAGAGTGCAGATATACTTTGGGGCGGCGGGGACTAAATGGAGCTGTAGTTTTTAAAGTCTTCTAATGCCATACCACTTCACTTTCTAGGTTAACACAGGATTTTAGTTGAAGAGTATTCATATTTCCCTTTTTGTCTGAACTGTGACTAAAACCATAATAAGGCAGCTAAGGAAAGACATCAATTTCTTAAAGTTAGAAATAAGAATGATTCATAAAACCCTGAAGCTACATCCTGATAGTGGATGGTACTTATCTTGTGTCGTATTAAACTGGTTAATGTGAAATAGTCCCACCTCCTCAAAGGCACTGCTGCCACAGTTGCACACACTACAGTTGCCCTTCAAATTAGATATGTGTTCCCTCTGTGTTATATAACTTCCATCTGTCCAACATTCTTTTCTGCAATTAATCACATCCTGGGACCCAATGTATGAATCCAATATTGCATTTCTTATGCATAACTATTCTAATGTATCTTATTTTGTGTATTACATGTATCAAAACAGTGTGCATTGCCATATAACATAAAAAGACCTACATATAAATAATACAGCCAACTATTCAAGTGTCATACCAACTAAAACACCATTTTTTGGCCAAGTAAGTAATCTAAAATTTTTCTGGGCTGATTAATGTCATTTGTAATATAAGTTTTAAACTAAGAAATATTGAAATTTTAGTGTTCATGCATTGGAAGACTTACTATTGATACTAGTAAAATGCTCATATTACCAAAGCAATCAACTGAGTCAATGCAATTATTAACAAACTCCCAGTGGAATTTTTTGCATAAATGGAAAAAATCCTAATATTTATATGGAATATAAAAGGACCCAAATAGTAAAGACAATTTACAATAGTAAATAATTAAAAATAAAGCTGGAAGCCTCACACTTTCTGATTTCAGAACATATTATAAAGCTATAGCAATCAACACAGTACAGTATTGGCATAAAGACAGGTAGATAGAAACATGGAATTGAATAAAGAGAGCAGAAAGAAATTTTTGCTAATGTGGTCAAATTATCCTCAACAAGGGTATGAAGAAAACTCAATATAAAAATAGCAATCTCTTCAAAGAATAGCATTGCACATATTGGATATCCCATGCAAAAGAATGAAGTTGGACTCATATAATACTAGAGGCCCGGTGCACAAAATTCATGCATGGGTAGGGTCCCTAGGCCTGGCTGGCAATCAAGGCCAATCTCTGGGCCCCTGCTGGGACCTGCCTTGGCCAGCCTGGTGCTGCTCACTCGCTGGCTCACCATAAATTGCCTTCCTCTGTGGGGCAATCTGGGGACCCTTGCTGGCACCTACCTTGGCTGGCCTGGGACCTGTGGACTGGGGGAAGCTCCTGCATTAAACATCTGCCCCCTGGTGGTCAGCGTGCATCATAGCAACCAGTCTTTCCACTGGTTGTTTCACTGTTTGGTCGATTTGCATATTAGGCTTTTATTATACAGGACTAGAGGCCCGGTGCATGAAAATTCTTGCACTGGAGGGGGCGTCACTCAGCCCTGCCTGCCCTTCTCACAGTCCAGGAGCCCTCAGGGGCAGAAGGCTACCTGGCAATCAGGGTAAGGCAACGACCCATCACACCTCTGCTGCTGCCATTGCTGGCAGTGCATGCCTCGCCAACCTTGGTTACCTGAGCCTCAGGTGGCCCTGGGAGGCTGGGAAGCCACCATCCAAGACTTGCCTGCAACCTCAGGCTGGCCTTGGGAGGTGGGGGTGATGAGGGGGCTGGGAACTCCAGAAGCAGGAATGCAGCATTGCTGGGCCTGCCTAGGGGCAGGCCTGGCCTTGCTGTGTGCCTGCCACCCAGGCAGGACTGAAGGTACTGGACACTGCCATGTTTGAGGGCGTGGCAGTCAATTAGCATATTACCTCCTTATTGGCTGTGGGCACCACCATCTTTGAGGGCAGGGCAGTCAATTAACATATTACCTGTTTATTAGATAGGATACACAATTTAACTCAAAATAAAGACCTAAACAGAAGACTATAAAAGTCCTTGTTGTAGTAAAATATAAAAAAGTTTAAAAATGCCAAAAAATGTTAAAAAGGTTTTAAAAGATTTGAGTGAACTATCCTGAAACTTAAAGTGAGATATTAAGGACACATTCCCCACTGCCCTGAAGTGGGGAATAACCATGTCTGATGACTTATACTCCTCCCCCTCCCCAGAGTGTTTTCAAGTTTGTTTACTAATATGCCCATTAGAACTAATATTGAACTTAAAATCTTGTTATGCATTTTGTTTACCAGAACCTCCCTACTCCCCCCAGGACTGCTGTGGGTACTACAGGCTATTTAAAGGGTCCTGAATACCATTTGAGTTGATCATTGCTTGATCGCTGGACGCCTGGTCATCGCTGATTGCTTTAATGCCTGTGTTTTGCTGGTGGCTCTGATCACTGGAAGTTATCTTGGCTGAAAACCTTCAGTTTGGGTGCAGTCTCCCCCGCTTCTCTCCCCACCCCCCCCCCCCCCCCCCGCCACCGGCCGTGGGGCCTCAGATCAATCCACGCTGTGCGCAGGGATCTCTGAAGGCAATGCCGCCCTGAAACTGAACTGACTTGACTAGCCAGCCGGAGAAGGCACCGCTGCTGCCACCAGAGGAAGCCGCATTTTGGGAGCTCCCTGTAAGTCTACCCAGGGCACCAGGAATTTTGTGAGTAACAGTGTGCTGTGTGTTAATAAGCTTTGTAACCACTGCAATGATAAAAGGAGAATAAATTGCTGTGTGAATTGTAACTATTTGTGTGGCATAATTCCTCCGGCAGTCATACTAATGTAAGGTCAGATGAAAATGCCTGCCTGCATAAAGTAGTCTTTTTGCTGGCAAGTACTTTGAATTTCTGAACACCTGCCTGGTTAAAGTTTATCTCAAGGGACACCTCAGATAAACGCCCCTCCTTTCTCAGACAGTCCTAGAAGAGAATATTGGAGAAAAGCATCATGACATTGAATTTGACAATTATTTCTTGGGTATGATACCAAAAGCATGGGCAAAAAATAGATAAATGAGACTATGTCAAACAAAAAGTTTTTCACAATAAAAGAAACATTCAACAGAGTGAGAAGGCAACATATAGAATAGGAAAAAATATTTGTAAACCATATATTTGATAAGGGGTCATTGAAAGTTTAGCTAAGTTACTTTGTGGTTTTGCTGCCTTGTCCTCAATTTTTGGGGGAAATGGCCTGCAAAGACCTTAAACTGACACTAGACCCCTCATGCAAGTGCATGTCCTAAACAGCAGCCCGCATGGTCACAACTGAGTTCCTGATCCTTCTGTGTCCCTTACATAAAACCTCCATTAGATTTACCAAAACCTTGCTCTTTTGTTTAAATTAAGCAATTCTGCCATGGAGCCTAATAAAGGCAGATGCCCAGGTCCTATGTCTCTCTGTGCTTTACTCTGACCTCCCATGTAAGACCTGCAAAGTATTTTCTCCAATAATAAACTTCTCTATTTCAATTTCTCTTATGGTCTATTGCTGAACCATAGCTCACCATCTGGTACCCTGTGCTCCACTTAACAAGCATTAATTTGACAAATTCATGACAGGGGTTAATATCCAGAATATATAAAAACTCCTGCAATTTAACAACAACAACCAAAAAGAAACAAAATACATACACACACCAAAAAAAAAAGCAAAGAATTGGTAGACATTTTTCCAATGAGGATATCAAATGACCAATAAGCATATGAAATGATACTCAAAATCAGTGTTCATTATGGAAATGTGAACCACTATAAGTCATCACTTCACACTTGTTAGAATAACTGCTATCAAAAAACAAATAAATACCAAAATGAAATAAAAGAAAAATAAGAAATGCTGGCAAGGAAGTAGAGAAATTGGAACCTTTGTGCACAGTTCATGAGAATGCAAACTGGTGTAGCCATTATGGAAAATAGTATGGAGGCCTCTCAAAAAATTAAAAATAAGACTACCACATGATCCATCAATTCTGCTTCTGGATATATAACCAAATGAAAAGAAATCAGTATCTCAAAGTGACATTTTCACACCAATCTTTATTGAAACATTACTCACAATAGTCGAGATTTAAAGTAATCTAAGTGTCCATTGCTGAATGAATGAATAAGAACAAGTGAAATATAAATACAATGAAGTACTATTCAGCCTTACAAAAGAAGATAATCTCCTCATATGATAAAATGTGGGTGAACCTTGAGGATATTATGCTAAGGGAAAGAACCCAGTTAAAAAAAGGCAAACTTGTTTGATTTCACTTATATGACATATCTAAATTAGTCAAACTTTTAGAAACAGAAAGTAGGATCCGTGTATGTGAGGGGGAAATGGGAGTTGTTTAAGTACAGAGTTTCAGTTTTCCAATAAAAAAATAGAGATCTAATGTACAATGATATGCATATAGTTAACACTACTGTATTGTGTTCTTATAAATGGGTAAGATGGTACATTCATCTGTGTGTTTTTTATCACAATAAAAATCTAATCTAATAAAAGGATAATATGCAAATTAACCACCACTCCATCACAAAGATGGAAGCTTCCATAGTGGCCGAGGTGGGACACTGGCAACACCGGCCTGGCGATGGGGCCAGTGTCCAGCTCCGCGGCCATGGAGGAAGGGAAGGTGTGTGGGCAGGCAACACTCCCCCAGCCCAGTGGACACAACACAGTGCTGGGGGCAAGCTCGGGGAGACTGCCATAAGTTTTGGTGCACACCCCCTCCCCAGCAGACACAACACAGGGGGGTCTCTGTGCATGAGCTGCAGAGGAAACACCTTTTCTGACTGTCATTGGCTAAGCTCCCTGTACACTGCCATTCGCAGTGCTTTTGGTAACTTGGGTAATAAGTATCCAAGAAGGTAATCTAGGGTTTTTCCACCTCACTCCTGGAGGAAAAAACTAAGGTCCACTGCTGGAGTGGCTAAGAAATGTCATATCCTGCCCTAGCTGGTTTGGCTCAGTGGATAGAGCCTTGGCCTGTTGACCATAGGGTCTGGGTTTGATTGTGATCAAGGGCATATACCTAGATTGCATGCTCCTTCCTGGCTGGGGTCCAGGTCAGGGCTCATGCAGGAGGCAACCAATCAAAATGTCCTTCTCACACTGATGTTTCTCTGTGTCTTTCCCTCTCTCTTCCAAGCTCTTTAAAAATCAATGGAAACATATCCTCAGGTGAGGATAAAAAAAGAAAAAAGAAAAATAGAAATGTCATATCCTATGAAAGACACGTCTTGAAAATGCCTAAAGAAAGTTGTCATTTTTTCATGGTGAAGGGACTGGAGCCCGTGTTGATGAAAACACCTTGGTGGCTGTGGCAGCCGGCAGTTGGCAGCAGCAGCAGGGTGATGGGGCTGGCGCCTTCCCCTCGTCAGCCCGGTCGCCTCCCACAGAGGGATGCCAGACTAAGCCATCAGTAGGACATCCCCTGAAGGCTCCCAGTCTGTGAGAGGAGGCAGGCTGGGCTGAGGGACCCTCCCCAGTGCATGAATTTCATGCACCATGCCTCTAGTAAGTAAATAAAAGTTCAGCCAAGAGTAAACATGTTATTTCATTGCTTACCTTTATTGTGATCTGATATTGCTTAACTATAATAATAAAAGTTTGCATTTACTGAACATTTACCATGTTTTGGGAGCAAAGAAGGTACCTGGAATAGATTGTTTCTAATTCTCCCAATGAGGAAATCAAGGTTTAGAGGATTGTCTGAGTAGAGTATATAGGGCATTATCCAAGGCATCCCTTGAGATAAATTTAACCCTGCAGGTGTTTGGACATTAAGTAGTTGCTAGAGAAGAGACTACTCTAAGCAAGCAGGATAGAGGATAGTCATTATCATCTGACCTTATATTGATATAGTTAGGGCTGCCGGAGGAATTATGCCACACAAAAATATGCAGTCGCAAATCACACAGCATACTTTATTACTCACAAGATTCCTGGTGCCAGGGCCTCAGACTTAACGGGGTCCCCGAGGAAGAGTGGCATCCTCTGCGGGCAGCAGCAGACCCATCTTTGGGTGGCTGGCTGTCTGGTTGGGTCGAGTCAGCGGGAGGAGGGCGACCAAAGTCTCACGGTCGGAGGTTCTGCTGTTCTTCTGCCATCCGGCAGGAGCAAGGCAGCATGGAGTGTGGATCAAGAGGATGATCGATGTCTGGAGTCAGGGACCCATTTTTAAGCCTGTTCTGGCCCACGGCAGTCCAGGTGACTATCAGTAACATACATCATCACACAGTGTTAATCAGAGTACAAGCTGGTTATCAATCACAGTGTCACTCAGGTGTCTATCAGGTTTACATACGTTATTCCTAAGGGTAGCATTCAGCTATGATCTTATCTATATGGTGCAGCTAGGGCTTGGCCAGAGTGGTCATTCCCTGTGCTCTTTAATATTTCACAAAAAATAATTTTTTTCTACATTTCCTATAACACTCTTTAATTATTTTATGTTGCTATAACATTGTAACACTCTCTACTTATTTCCTATCATTATCACTATAACTATGACAAGGATGAAGTTATATATATTAGCTTAAAGTCATATCTCACAAAAGTTTACATTAATATTCAAATGAAGCATATCCTCTTCCAAATAAATACCGTTATATATATGACCTAGTTTTGCTGTTGTTATTGTTTTTTGTTTTGTTTTACCTGACCTAAAAAATGTACATGACAAACATTTTGCAGCATGAAATTTCTTGTAGTAAATTTTATTAATGTTTCAAACTTATTAACATTATAACTACACATCAGTTCATTTTATTTACAATATATAATATGTATATACCTGTGGAATAATTGTAGATATTCATAAGAGAAGTATGTACTGAAATTCTGTGTTTAATAATAGGCCGTTTACTGTACAGTTCTCACATGATGCAGTCTGTGAGAGAAGGCATTGGATTATTATCTCATTTTGTTGATAAAGATGCTGAAGTTAAGGTAAATTGAAGTAACTGAGTTTATCAAGGTAGATCTCTTGTAAATAGCAGAAGCAGAAGATTGCCTACATCTTCTTGGTCCTTGTATGGGATTTTTCAAAAAGCATGCTGCTAGCTACTATTTGGCCATTTGAACCATTAATAAGAAGTGACTAAGTTTCCTCAATGCTTCACATGAATTTAAGAAATGAAGCAGAAGTTTTCAAAAAAATTTCTAGCAGTGGGTCATTTATGATTACACTAACTTTTTTTCTAAAAGTTTCTTTCTCATCTATATCAATAGCATTTGGATGAAAAACTTTTAGAAGCCTTGCTTTAAAATAATGAAAAACAAAATTTTAGCCAATGCCATATATACATTTATGGAAATAGAAATTACCACTTAAATATGCATGAAACCAAAGTATATTCTTTTATCCACTCAATTTATGATACACCAAAGTGTCTTTAGGATGTCCTAGATTTAAGTTTGTTTAAAATCATGTGTTGCATTATTTTAATCTCTCTTTCTCTCTCTCTCTCTCTCTCTCTCTCTCTCTCTCTCTCTCTCTCTCTCTCTCTCTCTCCCCCTCCTTCCCTCCCTCTCCCTCTCCCTCTCTCTCTCAGTGTTTCAGTGTAAATGGCACCCTGTATCCTTCTGTTCACTTCTTGCTGCCTTAGCTCTGCTTAGTGATTTATTGTTCGCAGACAATCCTGATTCGCGTGGCCTTCCAACATAGTAGATGTGCTTCCCTCAGCTGTTTGTGTGTTCTCTGACAATATTATGTGTACTGAAAGCCAACTAAGGGGCTTTAGCTTCTTAGCTTCTTCTAATTATTCTGATTTGTACTGGTTTAAAGTCAATTGAAAAGAAATAGACAGAAGATCAGTCTCAGCTTGTACCATTTCTTTTTTTAGATTGATCTTTTCTTCCTAGCTGTGCCTTACAAGAACAGTATTCATTTTATTTTTTTTGTATGAGTAATTCAATATATAACTCTCCTTGCAGTAGATATAATCTCTCCTTTTCCCTTCAGCTTCTATTCTATTAGTACTTTTAAAATGACATTTCACTAAATATCCATAGGGCTAATCCTATATAATAAAAGGGTAATATCCAAAATGTCTCCTCAACTGGGAGTTTGTCCAGGGAGCTGGGCCCGCTGGCCAACAGCCCACAGATGCTCCCCCCAGCTAGCCCCACCCCCAACTGGCCCTGATTGGGGTGGGCTGGTCCCACAAGTGCACAGATTTGTGCACCGGGCCCTAGTTGAATATATTTTTCTGGGAATATAGGCATGGCTTTTTCCTCTCACTAAATATCTCAGTTACCATCTTTAAAATGCATTTATGGAATCATAATATGTGGATAAAGTAGTAAAGAGATTATGAACATCAGCTACTACAAAGAAGGAAAGATCAAAGTTCAGCCAGAAATCTACTTAATTCAATTATATTTCACTTGGTAAAATTTATACATCCAGGTTTGAAAAGATGGAGAAGGAAGTGAATGAAGAATGTGGATACATTTCACTACAGAAAATACATTTTTTATATTATTCATTCAAAATTTAGGAAATGGGTGCCTATAGGATATGAGTAAACCCTGTTGTGTGTTGTTGTTGTTTTTCAAATTGTTCTTAATAGTTTGCTATTGCTCTTTACTTCTTTGTTCTCCACACTAGATTATACAAAGCTCAAAAAGCCTTGTATGTGGATATGCATAGTAAAGGCTCAATGAGAAAACAAATGGATAATTAATTAGTTACATGAATTTCTTAATTTCTCAAAAATTTTTATGGTTTTATTTAATTTCAAAAGGTAATAGATACACAGCATGAGTCTTTGAAGCCTCTCCTTTAAAAAATGAAAAAAGAGATTTTTCTCACTCAACAAAGAATTAAAGCAAGTACTACTAATAATTTGTCTTATACTGAGTTAAGATTTTCCATTCTTTTCAATAGCATCTTATTAACATATTATCTTCTAAAGTAGTCTTCAATTTATTGCAAATTAAATTACTAGAAAAGGAATTGTAATTTGTAATAGTCATACCCACACCTTATTTTCCCATTGGAACAAAATTATAATAGGAAGTTATATCTCTCTCCCTGAGAGGGCCAGATGCCCATTTTTATAGAAGTAGCCACAAATATTACATTTAATCACTGCAAATGATATACCTACATAATCTGAGGTTTTTAAAGGGTATATACTTAGACAGGAGAGCATTGCCATAAGCCATCATATAAAATTGCATTTAATGTAACAGAGTGCAACAGAATACATTACCAAAGATTTAAAATAATGAACGACATGGCAAAGCATGTGAAAAGTACTTCAGAGGCACGGAGCCCAGGCCTTGAAACTCTGTATCCAGTGCCATAGCCACGGTACCTTAAGGAGGAGAAGAGCAGGTTAATGAGCAGGCACTCCTCTGACCAGGTGTTCTAGGTTCCTAGAAACCATGGTCACAGAGACTAATTCCTTTAAAAACCTTGTTAGCAAATTGGACTCCACATTCAGGTTATTCTGATCCTCAAACAGGATATAAATATCTCCAGGTACCTATGCTGTCCTGTGTTCTTGACCTATCACAGTTTCCTATCTCCTAACCTTGTCTTACATTGCTTCTCCTTCCCTGACCTTTCCACTCAGACCTTTGGTTTCACTGAAAATTTTACTTAACACCTTTTCTTAGCTAAAAATGTCATTTCCCTAAAGACACTAAGATCCCTGAAACACAGTTGGAAGCTGTCTGTGGAAGAGGCTGTTTACTTGTTCATCACAAACTTTTTTTTTTCCCTCTTGGCCACACACAGCCCTTGCAATTGGTGTGAACATATATTGCATCCAGTTCTGGACCATTAAACACGTCCCACATGCAATCTTCCAAAGAACTGTTCTCTTTCCTTCTAGCAATAATGGAGATTTGTCCAGGGAAGCCTTGGAAACTACCTGATGGGATGGTAAGTGAGAGGAACCCAGGTCTCTATATTACTTCTTGGAGGAAAGCCTGTCAGGGAAGCTAGTGACTGGGATTGTTGCATGAGAATACAATAAGTAATTTTTAGTTTAAGCCATGTAGTTATGGATGCTTTTCAGTTTCAGCTTCCAGTAGTGCCTTAATGAATACATTGTCCATTTAGTCACACCATAGTCCCCTAGGACGAAAAGACACCTTTTGCATCCTTTTCTAAGAATTCCCAAATGCCTTTTAGGTTTTTTTCTGTTCATCTCAAGTAAATTTCACCTCCACTCCTCTTCTGTTTTTCTTCTTTCATGGTCACATCTGGAATTTATTATTGCCCAGAACAGTGGTCGGCAAACCGCGGCTTGCGAGCCACATGTGGCTCTTTGGCCCCTTGAGTGTGGTTCTTCCACAAAATACCACGTGTGGGTGCGCACATACAGTGCGATTGAAACTTTGTGGCCCATGCGCAGAAGTCGGTTTTTGGCCTGGGCAAGTCTATTTTGAAGAAGTGGCGTTAGAACACTCAAGGGGCCAAAGAGCCCCATGTGGCTCGCGAGCCGCGGTTTGCCGACCACTGGCCCAGAACATCTATAGTTCTGACATATTAAATTCAAATACACCATTCTCATATCACAGCCTCCACTTAGCTCACTTATTCCGTTACTCTTACTTAGCTTTCTTTTCGCCTTCATACCATATTCTTTCCCTCAACTCCTCTACTTCCTCCCTTCCCTCACCTAACTGTCCTCACATTTTAGCTTCGATGACTCGCTCCAGCACTTCCACTGCCCTCTTTTCAGTATTGGTGACTCCATTTGCCAGTTGACCCTCCACAGCGGATTAGTAGCACTCACCCGCATGGATTGGTACCTCTGTCAATTCAAGGTCTCTGGTGTCAATTAAGCTCTCAATGTGCTTGGAAATAATTCTGTTTTCCTAATCAATTTCTTCTCCTATTCTCCACAGCAGTTATTTTAAACCTTCTACATTTCCCCAACTCTATGATACTGCCACTGTGCCTCTCTCCTAGCCAATAGCCTGTTTATCACTTCACAGAGGAAATAGAAGTTACTAGAAGGAAATCTGTAATAACTTCCTATTATAAAACCTAAAATTAATTCATATCTCATCAATGGAAAATATGTCTCTTAATGTAGTTAATCTCACTTATTATTAGGATCTCTTAGGTTGCTAGATAAAATACAGAATTCCCAGTTAAATTTCAATTTTTAAAAGTGTACTCTCGGGCAACATTTGAAACAAACTTATACTAAAAGTTATTGGTTATCTAAAATCCAATGTTTTCTGTACTTCTTGGCTTTTTGTTTTTATTTTTTACTAAGTATAGTAACCTGATTTACTGCACTTCCACCCTTTATCCAAATTCTCACTAAATATTCCACTCTCTTTTGTGTCTTCAGTGTGCCATCCCCACTGGGTACAGCTCATGAACACTTAGCATACTCAGTTATCTCCCAAATGAGATCCTTCTCCCTCTCGCCCCTGTTCCTCCTCAATGGCATCAACCACAAAAACTTCCATCAGAATAATGAAATCTAAAGTTGAGGCTTTTTCATTCAAGATGGGTGGTCTAATAAATCCTTGGCTAAAATCTTTGAAAGACAATGTCTTTTTAAACCACATCATATATTTAATAATTTTTTCCTCTATCTTGGGAAAAGGATGAATCATCGCTTTATAAGGTTAACCTCTAGTTCTCAAATGAGCTCCTAGAAAATCTGTGTACAGCTTTCTCAGAAAAAAATGAATATCATACAATTAAATTAAGTATAACACATAAAATTTAAAAGTTTATATGAGAATTTTTTGGCCAAATGTGTGACAGATTTTAGCTACCCTTGCCATTAAAAACCAAGAGCCGTTGAAACTGCTTCAAATTATCTAATGGAGTAATAACTGCTTGCTCTTAATGTTGTTAGTCATTGGGTCTAAGGAAGAATAATAATGTCCAGACTACGGTTACCCACTGTTTGCTAGCTTTCTGTTGTCCTAAATATCTGCTTCATGGCTTATTTAAAATAACTAAAACTTGGGCCCACCCTAGAGAAAGGAGTTATTCATTATTTTGTCAAATACTTAACAGAGAAATATGCATAGAATAATGAGTTAAATGATCCATAGCTACTAGGATGTTGCACACAGATAAGCTGTACAATTCTAAAATAATATTTCTACACATTATCTACTTTTCCTTGCCTCTAATTATGACTTTCTAAAAATATGTTTTTATTGATTTTAGAGAGATAGTAACATCGATGAGAGTCATTGATCGACTGCTTCCTGCATGCCTCCTACGGAGGATTGAGCCTGAAACCCGGGCACGTACCCTGACCAGGAATTAAACTAGGAGCCACTTGGTTCATGGGTCGATGCTCAACCACTGAGCAACACCAGCCAGTCTAAATATGACTGTTTATTAGATAGTGCTTTCTGCTCTCTGCAATGGTAGATAGAAATACTAATTTCATTTAATGCAAAAGAAAGATATTTTAAAGAGATCTAGAATGTGTTTCCTTCTATTTTCCCATCATCACAGCTTTTACTATGGGAATATTATTATGGGAATATATTTTGGGGTGGAACCAACTGCAAATTTATAGAACACTAATATTTATAACCAGTTTCTCAACCTTGGTAACACTGACATGCTCAGGAGTCTGAGACACTGCTCTAAGCATAGCAGGACATTTAATAGCAGCACTGGCCTCTCCCTACCAGAGGCCAGAAGCATCCACATTCAAGGTGTGACAATAAAAATGCCTCTAGGCACTGCCAAACATCCCCTTTGGGGAAGGGGGCAAAATTGCTCCAGATTGAGGACCACTGTTTTATACATAATCTCATTAACATGGGATAATACCTGTAATTCCCTAGGCAGAGCTGCTCTCCCACATCTCAGGACATTCATATCCTTGCCTGAAGGACATGCTTTTTACCATCCACTATCTTCTATACCTCCATACTGACTCCAAACTCTGCCTATCTACAACTGGCAAAAAATAAGGAATACCAGTGTGGGTCTTTGGTGACATTAACCAGGCTTTGCTGTCATGTTTTAGGCTATCAACCTCTTGACCTTTATAAATAACTAGAGGTCTGATGCACAAAATTCATGCAAGAGTAGGCCTTCCTTCTCCAGGCTGCCAGCACTGGCTTCCCTCTTGGACCCAGGACCTGAGCTTCCCTCGTAGCCCTGGCTTTGTCCAGAAGGATGTCCAGGCTTTTATTATAGATGCTCAGTGTCTCACTAGAAAGGTGTTCATTGACTCAGTATGGTCAGTAGTATATATATTCCCTTTGTTTATTCCTCAGGAATAATAAATACTGACTATTGTCACCAAGATATACTACCCGATATTATGTCCAATCTGACATTGAAATGGGAACACAAGTAAGGCAATCATCTTAGTAGACACTCAAAATGGTATTCTTTCCACAGAATCCTTAAATATGCCTGAGATAGCCCAGTTCAGCACTAGTGTAATGAATGGTGAATCTCAAGCTACCTGACCAATTGTCTGTGACTATTGCAAATTTTGAGTCACTGTTATCCAACCACCCTCCTGGTATCATTCTGCCTCTAGTCCTTCCAAATTTGAATTATTGTTTGTTGGAGTTAACAAATTATATTCAGAAACACTTTCTGGTTGTTTCAGAATATAGAAAATCTGCTCAGTGAATCTCCTATCCAATTCCTGCTCGATAAATTATTCCAGAGGCCTGTATATTTAGAATTAAATTTTAATCAACACCTAGCAATGATCTCAGCACTATTTTTTCAATGGTGGTTTAAAACTTTAAAGAATAATTTCTCATATTCTTATAAATTTCTTTAAAAAATGTTTATATCAACCATACCACACCTTCCAACAGTCCTTAATCTTAACTGCTTTTGTATCAACATCTCTGAAAGGTGGCAAGGTTTATGAAAATGCTCAAAAAAGTAATTTCAAACTAAAATAATAATAATAATTGTAACATATGACAAATAAAGGCTGTCTGTTTATCTTTCTTAGAAATAGGTATCTGGTAATACTCTTAAAAGCCAGTACTAAAAATTGCTATCACCTTAGCAGGCCACAAGGACCTCTTGATTCTTGCTGTATGTTTAATGACTGGTATTCCAAATAAGAATAACCTTCCCAGATTTCTTGGATATCTCCCTGACTGGAAATAAACTTGAGAGTTCAAAATAATGTCACGTATTTTATCTGGTCCCTAAATCACTGACCTTTGACAGAGTGATTTTCCTTAAATATTCTCTAAAATGCCTGAGGTCTTGCAGCTAGGCTCATCTGTTCTCATTTTTTTATCATTTATATCACGTTAATGGGGTAAAACCCTTTGATTGCTAGTGCATAACCTCCCAGTCAATCTTCTCCTCCTTTTTTGCAATGACTGGAAATTAGGTAAGTCAAAGCTGTATAGATTTAATTACAAAGTACATTTCCCCCATCAGGAATCTGACAACTAGGATTAACTGGAGACTGACCAACTATGCCCCCGACTTCTATTTGATGACGTGCATTAACCGGAGTCTGGGTATGAGGAATTTATCTAAACAGTGCTTTATTCCCATGCAAGTTGGAATAGAATTTGATGAGTTCACTTATTTTAATCACATTTCCAGAGGTCTGACACATCTCATAAAGGAACATGTATCATTCATATCATGACTAAAATATTAGAGTGACCAGGGTCCTGCTCTTTGGTATTTCAACAATCCAGACAAATGCTCTACAAAGGCAACCCACTGGTCTTTAACATCAGACGATATAGCCCATTATCAAAAAGAATTTTCTTACATAGAATCCAGAAGAATCCACAAAAAAGTATCTATTTTGGACTTAAACTATTATAATTCGAATGAAAGATATGCTGGGTGTACTCAGGAATACCTGCTGTATTCTTTCACATTGAATCTGTCCCTGCTCCTGATTCTCAAAATACAAGAGAATCTTGTTCTTCTATGAGTGGCCATGGACATAAGACAACTGATAGCTGAGATCGCAGGGAGCACATTCATCTCTCAAACTCCATGTACTCCCTCTCTCATTTCCTCTTCCCCTATAATCTTGTCAACCAACAAAGCTTCCTTATTTTGCCACTTAAACTTTACCACATTAGACCAAAACTATATTCTTCTCTCATGGAACTGCCATTATAGTCTTCTAAATGGTTTCCCTATAATCATTTGTGTTTTTCTATAGTTTGTTCCACAAACGGAAGCTAGATGATTTCTAAAATTGTAAACCTGATTTTGTTTTCCTTTTTAAAGCCATCTAGAAGCCTATCCTAACACTTAAAGTTGAAATGTAGAAATACATAGAAATTCAGGAGTGCTGTATTACTCTCTTAACTGCTAAGGAAATCTATACCATGATTCTCTCTTCATAAAAATTAAAAACAAATGAGAATATACTGTATTATTTTCCCTTTATACACATGATAGAGACTGCTAATATATACTAAACTTCTTCCCAGAATTGTGTTTTTAAGACAGTGGAAATTAAGGAGAAAATAAACAAATGGGACTACATCAAAATAAAAAGCTTCTGGGCAGCAAAAGAAACCATCAACTAAATAACAAGAGAGTCCACTGCATGGGAGAACATATTTGTCAATGTTACACCCAATAATGGGTTAATCCAAAATTTATAGGGAACTCATAACAAAAGGAAGATAAATAATCCAATTAAAAAATAGGCAAAGGACCTAAATAGACAGTTCTCAAAAGTGGACATACAGAAAGCCAAGAGGCATATGAGAAAATGCTCAAAGTCACTAATCATCTGAGAGATACAAATCAAAATGACAATGAGGTACCACCTCACACTTGTCAGAATGACTATCATCAACAAATCAACAAAGTTTGGCGAAGATGTGGAGAAAAAGGAACCCTTGTGCACTGCTGGTGAGAATGCAGACTGGTGAAACCACTGTGGAGAACATTAGGGAGTTTCCACGAAAAATTAAAAATAGAACTCCCATTTGACTCAGTGATCCCACTTCTAGAAATAGAAGAAACACCAATCAAAAAGAATATATGCACTCCTATGTTCACAGCAGCACAATTTACAATAGCTAAGATTTGGAAACAGCCTAAGTGCCCATCAGCAGATGAGTGGACTAAAAAACTGTGGTACATCTACACAATGGCATACTATGCAGCTATAAAAAAGAAATAACTCTTACCATTTGCAACCACATGGACGGACCCAGAGAGCATTATGATAGGTGAAATATGCCAGTCAGAGGAAGATAAGTATCACATGATCTCACTCATTTGTGGGATATAATGAACATAAACTAATGAATAAAAATAGATCCAAAGACAAAGAAGCACCAAAAAGATGTCAATCCTTAGGGGGAAGGCAGAGGAGTGTGGGCAGGTGGAAAGAGATCAGCCAATGAACTTGTATGTATATATTCATAACCCAGGAACATAGACAATAGGGTGGTGAAGGCCTGGGATGGGGGTCACAGTGCAGTCTGGGAGAGGGGGGGAAAGGGGACATATGTAATACTTTCAACAATAAATATTTTTAAAATGAAGCCTTGTTCTAGGCTCAGGAAATTCTAAATAGACTTTCACCAGTATGAATATTAAATGGCATTCTAAAACCTTTTAGATTCATGGAAATTCTTTGCAATCTTGTCATTCTGGGAAACCTGGTATCTCTAATCTGACCTATTGAAAATCACTAGCATCATTTTCAATCATTGGGAATGTCATCTCTTTTCTCTCTCCAATACACAACTTTCCAAATGCTGCCCCCGCCCCCCGCACTTACATGCTAGAATCATTTCTTCTGAAAATTACTAACCTAATGATAGAATGTAGAGAGATGAGTGAGGGAAAGAGAAGGAGAGAAGGTGAGGGGGAAAGGGAGAGAAGAGGAAAGAATGAAAAGAGGAACAATGAGGAAGGGAGGAAAGAGGAGAGGCAGACAATGGAGTGAGCCCTAGAGATATGACTAATGCAAATTTAGAATTCAGAGTTAATGTTATAGGCAGTTAGACAGGTATGAGCAGAGCAAGGATGATGTGCCAGGTACAGAGAAACTCACCAGGGCAGAGAGCCTTGGTTGCATATCAAGGGGGAAAATGGGACAGTAAGAACCTCACTGCCAGGGTAACCTTTCCTCCTCTTGCATATTACTGGTCATGCTGTTTGGACTTCCCTGACATTTTCCTCCTTAAAGGTGATAGCTGTGCCTTAGTTGTGTTTCAGCTCCAGGACCAGCAAAGCATCAAAATCAGGCACAGGACCAGCTGCATTGACTAATGACCCCCCTACCCTAGCTCAGACCAATCAGTGGAGACCAAAACCTTGAAAGAGCACACCTGGAAAGCTGATGAATATTCTATTGAAACACTCCCCTAATACCTCCCCTAAGATTTCCACCTGCAAGAGAGAGATAAGTACAATAGGATAAAGGTCCCAACATGCGCTCTCCTCCAGGGGAGCACACCTGTACCATTCCCTTCCCCCTTCTTCCCTCTAAGAAACTCCACCAGACTTGCAACCAGAGGAGCAATGGGCAGCGGCAGCTCATCCCAGGGTAACACCCCTGAACCTGTCTCCAAGGCCCCTTTCCTCTGACTTCCCAGTGAGCCAAAGCAGCCCTGCCTAGTTTCTCCTGTTGCTTCTTCTATGCCCTTCCTTGTTTCACTGTCCTAAGTATATTTTTGCTATGGCCTATAAATTCTTACTTTGCTACATGTTGTCTCTTGATTAAAATCTTCCCTTCAAGAAGACAAGAACCAAGGTATCATCTCTCCCAGTAACATATATACCTGGAAGTCACTGGTGATTTTGAAAAGAGCTGATTGGAACAGTGGATAAAAAGGAAGAACTATTAGAGTGGAGTTATAAGAGGCAGGAGGCAGGAGCATAAAGGCAGTGGTTATAAACAACTCTTGATGAGTTTTGCTTTAAGATATATGAGAAAAATAAGTTAAAGTAATGAAATTTTGTTTTAAAATGTGTGATATTTTGGTATATTTGTATGCTCATATAAACAATCTTAGAGAAAAGTTACTACATTAGAAAATATAAGAATAAACCAGAGATCAAAACTTACAAATAGGGGATAGGTGATCAAATCCTATGCCACAGAAATGAATGGACGTAGAAGAACGGGGTTACTGTAACAGAAAAGAAGAAGGATCTGGGTGCTGATGTGTAGTGTTAAACAGTCCTGAGAATCAAAAGCTAAACTAGATTTTGTATTAGTTTCCTATTGCTGCTGTAATAAGTCACCACAAAATTAGTGTCTTTAAACAACACAAATTTATTCTCTTTCTGGAGGTCGGATGTTTAAAGTCAAGGTATTAGTAGAGCTCCTCACTTGAAAGAGACTTCAAGAGAGAATTCGTTTCTTCACTTCCAGAGGTCACTTGTATTCCAAGCATCATTGCTTGTATTCCAAGCATCATTCCTCACAGTACTCGAACCCCACGCTTCCATTGACACATCTCCTACAATCGGACTCTGATTCCTATTGCAGCCCTCTTGTAAGACCCCTGTGAACACACTGGGCCTGCATGGGCCATCTAGAATAACATCCTCACCTAATGATCCTTAATTTGATCATATTTGTAATATCCCTTTTGCCATATAAGAAAATATTCACAGATTCCAGATATTAACATAAGACATGTTTAAGAGAGGGCAAAGGCACATTATTCAGTCCACCACACTTTTCTTCTGATAGCTTCTGTTTCTTTAATTAAAAATAAATAAACAAGAGAATCAGCTGAAAATTAGAATTGGGGAGAGATTATAGAACAGTTAAGGAGAGAAGAGAAAGTATAAAAATGTTAACTCAAAGAGTGAAAAGAGAATTTACTAAGCAAATAAAGTAAGAATGCTTGTTATTAAAGGGTCATCTGAAATTAAGATCTTTCATTTAAACAGTAATGTTACCACAGTGGATATGCCTCCAGCCCTGTTAATCTTCTCAATGCTGGTGAAAAGTCAGAAAGCAGTTTGGTTTAATAGGATTGAAATTTAGCAAAATTAGCAGAAGGAAATGGTTAAAAAGGAAAGAAGTAAGATGGAGAGTATAGGCAGTGGGAAAATGTGAGGGTCAATTGGTTATCATCGTTGGTGAAAGTATGTTGAAACGTGGGTTCTAGAGTGGCCCTCAAAGAGTGCGTTATGAAAAATTACAGTATTAAAGGTGTTAAAGTTTTAGTAATCCTAAAATTTTGGCTATAGCCATGGGAAGAAAGGAAACAATTCCACTGCAGACTCTGTGGTATATGAGGTATACAGCTATGTATCAAAGCCACAATTACAAACAAAAAAAAACAAAGAATTACCTGTGGAGAAGCAGTGACTTAGGAGAAAGCTCTATTTGAACTATAAAAAGAGATCAATGGAATGCTTAGGGAAGAAATTGTGTATAAAGGTGTTATGGGCTGAGTGGAATCCCCCAATAATTCATATGCTGAAGTTCCAATGCCCAGCACCTCCAAATGTAATCATATTTAGAGATGGGGTCTTTAAAGGGATAATTACATTAAAATGATGTCATCAAAGTGGTCCGTAATCCAATATGATTGGTGTCCTGATAAGAAACAGAAATTTGGACACATAATTACAAGTGAAAGATAATGTGAAGACATAAAGAAAAGATTGCCATCTGTAAGCCAAGGAGAGAAGCTTCAGAAGAAACCAACATTGTTAACATCTTGATCTCAAACTCCTACGTCCAGAATTGCAAAGCAACCCCACAAATCCATGTTGTTAAAGGCACCTAGTTTGTGATACTTTGTTATCATTGTCCTAGAAAACTATACAATAGGGGATTTTACTTTGTTAGAGTTCTAGAATGCATGGCAAAGAGTTTGATGAGTTGAGATGGAGAGTAGTCAGATTCTGAATCAAATTAGCCCTGTAGCTGTAGCCAACCTTTTGGACTTCAAGGACCCCTAGCTGGATTAAAGGATGCTCAGAAGAAAATGGGGATATAAATGTGGCGATGTGGAATGATCTAGAAGACTTGGATTTCTTGTGTTGACTGAAGAAAACAGAGAGGTACTGTATACCAAGATCAACAGAGGAGGTCTTTTATTGGAAGGAACATACTCAAATCTAAGTATAATTTGCATTTTGCATCTATCCTTTTAGATGGTTAATAGTGGAGAGGTAAAAAGTTTTAAGGTTATGGGCTTTCTTATCACCATATGATTCAAAATTCAGAGCATATTGCTAAAAGAAGAATTTCTGGTAGAAAGGGAAACTAATAGGTGTTTTTTTAAATTTAAATTTGATCACATAGCTAAAGAAATAAGTGGTACTGATAATATTGTTTGAAGAATTTAAGACTGACCAATACCTAGAGCTGCAAGTCTGATAAAAAACAATTAGAGCAGTAGAGCCTGGCACACATAAACAATGGACCATAATAAATGCTTACTGAAGGGAACAGCACTGAATTAGTAACACCAGGAAATAGCCAGATTAAACAGTGAAGAAAAACACAGAATGAAATATAACAGAACGGTTATGTTAGTTATTGAATTCACATATAATTGCAAGCCTCTTCATAAAAACCCTAACAAAAACAACATAACACAGGCGGGTAAAGTCATTAGAAATCAGAGACCCACTTTTTAGATAATGAGACCTCGTTTTATAATTGTGAACCACATTTTATGCAATTTCCAGAGGGAATTTCTTTTTAACTTTTAACAACTGAGTGTATTGGCAAAAAATTGGCAACTCATATCTTAATAAGCCAACAAAAAGCAACGAATCAATAAGCTGTGAAATAACAAATATTAACAATTAATATTGAGTATAAACTGTAACCACATCAGAAGGTAAAATACACTCCCAACCGTTGCTGCTTTAGGTGCAGGTAACAAGTTGATATACAACTGATATCGGATAAAGTGGGGGTCCTCTTCCCCATCAGCAGCTGCTTGGAGGTGTATCTCTTATTCCCAAGAAAAATAATTTTTGGAGACTCTTACAGAAAGCATGATTTTTATTTCTGTGGAATTAAATTCCTGAGTTTTCAAAGTCCCATCCCCCTTAGTCCAGGCATAGAAGTGTAGCTAGGGGTTCAGTAAAGCTAGAAGCAAAGCCAGTCTCCAGAGTTTCCTTTCCATGTGATGACAGGTCCAGTACATCATCAGGCTAGTTGCAGTCCATTAGTCCATTGTGAGGGGGAGGTTCTGCGTGGCCATGGGCCACATGGGAGAATGCCAGGAAGCCAAGCATGAGCCATAAGCCAAGTGTGCCAAGAACCAAGAGAGCAAACTTCTTCGTTCAAGAAATGATATATTCCAAATTTCTGTGTGCTTGCAGGGGCCATGCCCATTCGGTTCAATGACCTCTGTTCCCAAGCGTGACTGGAAGCGAGCACCTTCCCTAGTTATCCCAGCTTTACTGGCATGTGTCTATCTTCCCTTTGTCCAATCCCCTCCCCCCAGTGCTTTGTAGGGAATGGCTATAATTTCTGGCCTTCTCTTTGCTCCTTTTCTATTATTAAGAATTAGCTGAATTCATCGGCATCACAACAAATACAGTAAGCCCCAGTATAAGGAACCCAAATATTAATTACAATTTATTACCCTGACCAAATATATAAGATCATCAGCCTTTTGACATAGCAACTTTTTAATCACTAGATAAATTGACCACACTTTCTTTCATGGCAAATTCAGTTAAATTAGCACCTACTTGAATGTGATATGTCTGTTTGTTTACTTCGCATATATAGTTTGTACTTATGCTGCTTTATTATTGAGGACAAAGGTCCATCTCTGTTTCCTCTTTCTTGCTGTACTTGAAAGAAGCAACATATAAAATTTTTCTTTGAATTTACCAATCAGATTTATAAAAGGGAAAGTGAAATTGTCCTTAAAATGTCTAGAAGATTTTTATGACTAAGGAGTAATTAATGTGGTCAAATAAAGAAAGCTACCCAATTACAGCTGAAAACTATAGAGATTGAGTGATGTTAAAACTCTTGGACTTAAAGATGTTAACAAAAACAAAAATGTGATCAGTTGTTCAAATCTGAATTCAAATATGAAGTTAGGAATTTAGAGTAGTAACTATAAAATAATAGATAAATAACACCACTTTCAATTTTACAGGATCATCTAAGAGAATGGCTAGGGGATGAGTTATGGAATTATACAAATGCCCATCACTTTATAGCTTTGTAACTTAAATTCACTAATTCTTTACCTTTAAAATGTTGACAGTAATAAATCTACTTTATATAGACTTGTGAAGATTACATGAATTGGCATGTAAGAAGTGTGTAGAACTAAGCCTCAGACATCATCTACACTAATAAAAGAGTAAGATGGAAATTGACCATACCTTCATGACGCTCACCAGCCAATCAGGTGCGAGTATGCAAAATAACCCAACAAAGATGACTGGTTAATTTGCATACGTAGGTGCCAAGCGGCCAGGGGCAGGACCACCCCAGCTGCTCCGGGCCTCTGGACAGCGTGGGAAGGCAGAAAGGTGGCTCCGGGCAGGAGAAAAGGTGGTGCCAGCAGCCAGAAGAAGGAAGGCCTGTTCATGCATGAATCTTTGTGCATTGGGCATCTAGTAAAATATAAAACCCTAATATGCAAGTAGACTGAACAGTGGGACAACCAAACAACCAGTCACTATGACATCTGCTGACCACCAGGGGGCGCATGAAGAACATGGCAGGCATCGGCTGTGGTGGGATGGTGGAGCAGGTGAGCAGGGGCACCAGACTGAGGTGGAGCGCCAGTCGCTATCATTGGGGTGAGCCTCTGGTGGTTACTGAAAATTCTTTGCTCCCATGTGCCACCTGGTCCCCACCCAGTGCTCTCACACCTGCTGCTGGCACTGGCCCTGATCACACCCACTGCTGACACTGGAGATGCCACTTACACCCACTGCTGGCACCAGCCCCGATCCCTTAGCATCATCAGTGGGTGCGAGCAGCAGCTGCTGGCCCGAAAATCCCTCAGGGCTTTTCAACCTCCCCCTGCTCCTGAGAGGCTATTGGAACAGCAGCTGCTGCTTGCACCCGCTGATGGTGCCAGCCCTGCTTGCACCCACAGCTGGCGCCAGAGCTGCCACTCACACACCCGCTGCCAGCGCCCACTGCCGGTCTCAATCACTCGGCACTGTCAGTGGGTGTGAGCAGCAGCTGCTGGCCCCAATCTCCCTTCAGGGCTTTTCCACCTCTCTCTGCTCCTGAGGGGTGATCAGGGCAGCAGCTGCCACTCACATCCACTGACGATACTGGCTCCACTCATACTCACTCCTGGCGCTGACCCCAATCACACTGCACCATCAGCAGGTGTGAGCTGGGCTGGCATCCTCAGTGTGTGGGAGCGGCGGAAGCCGGATCAGGGCTGCCAGCAGACAGGGGACCTGGTGCCATGGTGGGAGGAGCCAGGTGGGGTGCAGAGGATGGGCTGAGACCCACCCCTGTGTCCACCACAGCCTCAAGGCCCACAGTTACTTTCAAGGTGTATGAATTCATGCACTGGGCTCCTAGTTTATATAATAAAAGCCTAAGCTACCATTACGGTGGAATGACCAGAACAAATGGTCACTATGATGTTCACTGACTACCAGGAGGCAGACGCTCAATGAAGGAGTTGCCCCCTGGTGGTCAGTGCACTCCCACAGGGGGAGTGCTGCTCAGCCAGAAGCTGGACTCATGGCCTGTGAGCACAGCAGTGGTGGCGGGAGCCTCTCCTACCTCTGTGGCAGCACTAAGGAGTAGGGAGCCAAGCAGTAAGGAGCCTGCCACTAAGGCACAGCAAGTTGAGTGGTAAGGAGCAAGCAGGCAGGCGGTAACAAGCTAGGGAGGATTCCTGCTGGCAGGTGGACATCCCCCATGGGGTCCTGGACTGTGAGAGGGCACAGACCCCCTGCAGTGCACAAATTTCATGCACTGGGCCTCTAGTATTAAATAAATATTAGTAGTATCAGTTATTGTGATTGTATCACTCTGGGAGACCAGAACATGCCACCAGAAAAATATGTTTCTTTAGCATAAGGATTATTTTTATCTGATTTTTTTTTTTTTCAAAAATAGCAGACAGGAGCTCTGCAAAAGTACGTTACCCTTTTGTAAGGGAAATTTACATTTATAAAGTATTAATGTAAGAAACTTCCAAACCTGTAGAGAATTTGTATGAGTGTATTTGAGCCAAACTAATGACAATTGCTGGGATGCAAAATCTCGAGGAATGGAGAAAATACTCTGGAGAATGTGAGTTTTAGATCTTATTTTATACATTACTAGTACAATCAAAGGAGACTTAAAGGGGTAACATGAAATTCATTGGTGGTAGATTATGGAAGCATAAGAAAGCAAAGCAGGGAAATCTCTGAGATTGGATAAAGTAAAATGGAGAGCCCAGCTGGCATGACTCAGTGGTTGAGTGTTGACCTATGAATAAGGAGGTCAGTTTTCGATTCCTGGCTGGGGCACATGCCTTGGTTGCACTTGGATCCCCAGAATGTGGTGTGCAGGAAGTGGCCAATCAATGATTCTCTCTCATAATTGATGTTTCTGCCTTTCTCTCCCTCTTCCTTCCTCTCTGAAATCAATCCTATGTAATAAAAGTGTAGTATGCAAATTGTCCCTCAACCAAAGTTCTTCTGGGAGTTTGACCAGAGGGCAGGCCGTCTGGGGGAAGGGAGGGAGGCCCTGGCCCTGGCAGGTGACTGGGGGAAGGGAGGGAGTACCCAGCCAGCAGCCAGCAGCTGCTAGGGACCCTACCAGTGCAAGAATTTCATGCACTGGGCCTCTAGTAAAAATATACATTTTTTAAAAAAGTAAAATGGAGAGACACATAGTTCTGTTACATTGGTGGGTATAGGGTAGTTAATAATTGACATATATAGCCAATAGAAATGGTATTCGGGAAGCAAGATAATAATGAGAGGTTCTGTGGTCTCCTGCTCTGGTGAGGGAAAATGGAGATTATACCAACATTCCAAAGGTATGTTATATTAGATGCAAAAAGACCAGAGACAGGTTTACTTTAAGGTAACGACCCTTGTCAAGGAAGCTACAGGCCTAGATGGTGACTACCCACTATGATCTACCTTTAATTATAAATTTTTATGTTCAGACCATCCTCTGTGGTTATTTCGGTCTCTGAGTTTATAGGGCCTGCCATACTGGCTTCCCCCTAGCTTGTGAGGTTAAGTATGTGGTACCACAAAAGGAATTCTCCATTTGTAAGGGTGTTCCTTCTCTGCATCAGGAGAGTGACTAAATCATAAGCAACTCTTATCAATGGAGAAGGCACAGACTTAAAACTGCATAACAAACCTTACCTTTATTCAGCTAACTACTTCTTGTAACCTTCCCATTACTCCTACTTCACACTCTTCTTCCTTTGTTTTAGGTGAATATGCAATTTATTCTCAAGTTCTAGCCAACTCTTTGAGTTTACTCATCCCTGAGTTTCTCTCATGTACATACGAGACACATATTAATGAATTTCTGTTTGTTTTTATTTTGTTAATCTAGCTCTTATAAAAGGTTCTCAGACAAGAAACTAGAATTGTAGGTTAATATTTTTTTCCTCTCCCTACATCATTGTTGTAAATAATTTCACTATTATTGATTGAACTTCCACTATGTGAAAAGTGATTATAATAAAAAGTAGTTTATGTATCTTCAGAGTGACAATCAATTTTAACAGTTCAGGTTGAAATTTTATCTCCCAATTCTTACCCCTCCGCCATCTTCACAACTCCAGTCTAACCACCTGAATGCAAAATTACACTCCTCAGCAATTTAAATTATGCCATTATTCCTTTGCTCATTTTTTATCACAGATTTAAGCTCTACGGTGCCATGAAACCTGCAGACACAGAAGTTCATGATTTATGTATGTATTTGACAGCCTCACCCTTGACATCCTAGTCTCAAATCCAGACTCAAACTGCCTACTTAGCTCTGTTAACTGATTTTAATCTTGCATATTAGAAAAGCCATTTAAATGTTCTTAGGCATTATCATCTTGGCACTTTAATTGAAATATATCTTTACATTTTTAAAAAAAAAAAAAAAAAGGGAACATAACAGTGAATAAAAGTGGACCTTTATTCACACAATGTATGCTAATGTTGACCCAACTGCTCTTGGCTTTTCTAAGGAATCATGACTTCCTGGAATTGTCTGAACTCAGCACTTTGATGACCATGGCTATTTTAACTTCATTGCTCTCCCCATTGCAAAGGAGCTTTTGACATTTGGATTTTGTGTTCATCTAATGGCAACTGCAATTAAAGCTTTCCCACATCAATGAGCTAACTTTCTGAGGCCATTTCAAAGGGTGAATTCAATATTCAAATTGCATGATGCTTATTGATCTGTGTGCTACTATTTGTGTGACTGGAAAATACTCATTAGAAATTTTCCTGACACTATCGATAAAAAAAAAAGTGAACAGAACTAATTTCACTCAAATACTCTATATTCATATAATGAGAAGATAGCTAAAGTCCAGATAATTCATTGATTAGCATTGGGCCTGTGTAGAAAAAGAAGCCAAACTCTCAGGCCGGACCGAATGGTGCTTATTTTGAAAGGATCAATATCCAAACTGCATTTAGAGATTCCTGAAAGTGCAATTTAATCACTTTAGAGTCACTTTCAAAAAGTTTCCCAAGAAATCAAGGATTCAAATAGCTTAGAAAAAGAAGCTTCCACTTCAGATCCAGGACCTTTAGCAGATTTAGGATTACTTGATACACTCACAGGTTACAAGAGTGTGCTTCTTTTTGTAAGTGCTATGGACATTAAACTCTGAATCTTTATGTTACTGCCATAAATATTTTCAATTTCAATTTTACCAGATAGAAACATATAAGAAAAAAAACTAAAATGAAACTGAGGAGATAGAAGAAGAGGGAAGCTAGGTAGACATGGATGGGACCATAGGGGCTGTGTGTGTGTTGGGGGACAGTGTGGTGTGTGTGTGTGTGGGCGGGGGGGGAGGGACACAGAAGTAGAACCAGGGAACCCAGCTAGGCAGACTTACTAAGACAACCCAACTTGGTGGGGAAAGAAGGACAAGCTGGGAAAAGTGAGCTTTAAAATGTGTGGATGTTGCTAAGACAGGCAGCTTAAAAAAAAAAAAATCCCAAGGCAGTGAGGTGTATAAACCAATACCAAGAATGTTGCTGAGGCAGCATTCTTTGAAAGGATCAACCAGGAGCTAGCAAGTCTGTATCTATGCCCTCTACAGAAAACATATGCTTCCTCTTGGCACTCTCTCTTTGACATGTGAGCTGGGTTCCAGGGAAATATACTTCCCTGTGCTCACATGGCTTATAGCCACGTGGGATCCACACATGGACTAATAGACATTTATGCACTTGGGTGCTGAACTACACCTGACTACAACATGTAATGGGAGCTCTGGACATTGGCCTGCTTTTGGAACCCAGCTGCACCTTTCCCAGGACTAGCTTCTCTCAATAAACTTTGCTTCTGCTAACCACTTTTGTCCACGAATCCATTATTCATTTTTGGGAGACAATGAACTCAGACTCAAACACCACGAAACAAAGCATCCCAGAGCAACTTAGGAATGTTTGGTTCATACACATTTACCTAAGATTCCATTTACCCCTAAAAAGTGAATTGGAGGTGTATTATAATTATCTGGATAAGTGAGTCATTAAGCATTTCATCTTTGCCAAAACATCTATCCCCAACCCTTTTTTCTAGTGTGCTCAATGCATACCAAACAACAACAACAAAACATTAACTTACCTATCATTCTTTCTTAAGTTTGGTAGTTTTAATTGGCCAAAGTAAAAAATAATTGTTAATTGTTTTAACTAATTTTATATGTATTTATGTGAGAAAAAAGTACAGAGAAAATAGAATAATCATAATCATTTCGGAAATAAAGGCTATTGGCATTCATTTCAGATGTCATTTTCTTTAATCACTTTTATTCCAAGAGAAGAAAGAAAATCAGGTAGAGAGCCTCAAATCTCATGTTTTGAACTAAACACAGATGTGCTAGGAAAGAGCAATAAATTTCCCTTCATATTTTAAGGGCCAGATGGTGACAGAAATGGTACTATCTACAGATATTTGCATACCTAGTATAGAACAATTTCATTAATTGTACATAGGTGGCCAATAGGCAAGGTATAAGTATAGAGAAAATAATATAGAGTGGAGATAAAGAAATGTGAATAGAATGTACACATTTCACTGTAATTCTCTGTGTATGTGTGTGCAGGAGAGAGATAGAATAGCAACTAGAGTAATAATTTTGGTCTTGTTCTGAGAGTCAAGAGAAGGAAAACAAACCATCAGGACAATAAATTTAACAGCAAAGGAGTTGCTTTATAAGTTGAGTGGTAATTGGCACAAAATAATGACTAAAATCCTGTTTGATAATTGCATCTGTTCTATGAAAAGACAATTTTATCTAGGTGATAATAAGGGACTTTTTTTTAGTGAATGTTTTGATTTTTTCCTGATATGATTAAAAAAAACCCAAGTAATATGAAGAAAAATTCACACCAAAGTAAAAAAAATAAACTGATATTTTGTATACTCACCATTTATATAAATATTATCAAAATATAACAATTTATATAAATATGTGAAATCAAATAAATGAATATTTTATAAGCATTTTATTATATGTAGACACTAGAGGCCCAGTGCATGAAATTCATGCATGGGAGGTGTCCCTCAGCTTGGCCTTCACCCTCTCCAATCAGGGACCCCTTGGGGGATGTCCAACTGTCGGCAGTCGGACATTCCTCTTGCAATCCAGGATCCCTGACTCTTAACCGCTTGCCTGCCTGCTGGCCTGGTCACCCCCCAACTGTCCCCCTGCTGGCCTGGTCACTCCCCACTGCCCCCCTGCCAGCCTGGTTGCCCCCTAACTATCAGGAAGGAAGTCAGATGTCCAGAAGATGTACGGTCACCTGGTATAATTAGCATATTACCCTTTTATTAGTATAGATAGATACTATTTCTTATGTCCTTCATTATAATGCCTTTTATTACAACCAAATTTCTACACATCACCTTTCTGATATTTAAACATAACAGTTTAAAAAATATGTTTTTTCTTTTTTATTATTTTATTATTATTTTTTCAATTACAGTTTACATTTGGCATTATTTTGTATTGGTTTCAGGTGTACGGTATAGTGGTTGGACAATCATATGCTTTACAAAGTGTTCCCCCTGATATTTCCAGTACCCACCTGGCACCCTACATAGTTATTAAATATTATTTATTGTATTCTTTTAAAAATTTTTCTATGTTTTTATTGTTTTCAGAGAGATGAAAGGAGATGAAGAGAGAGATAGAAACATCAAAGATGAGAGAATATAATCAATCAGCTGCCTCCTGTGAGCCTCTACTGGGGATGGAGCCTGAAACCTGGGCATCTGCCCTGACAAGAAATCTAACTGTGACCTCCTGGTTCATGGGTCGACACTCAACCACTAAGCCACAACGGTGTGGCCATTTACTATATTCTTTATGCTGTACTTCATACCCCTCATAAAAGGGTGTTTGTTGTTTTTCCCTTAAGACACATTTCTAAAAATAACATGGTATGTACATGTATTCATTCATGCAACAATATTTCTTGAGTGCCTACCATGTGACCAACTTTGTGTGAGGTTCCAGGAATATCAAGAGCATATTCTAGCCCTGGCTGGTTTGGCTCAGGGATTAGAGAATTGGCCCACTGACCAAAGGGTCCCAGGGTCGATTCCTGGTCAAGGGCATACCTCAGTCCCTCCAAGGGTACAAGTGGAAGGCAATCAATTGATGTGTGTTTCTCTCACCTGGATGTTTCTCTCTCTCTCCTCCTTCCTCCCTTGCCCTTTGTGTGAAAATCAATGGAAAAAAATATTCTTGTGTGAAGATTAAAAAAAAGAAAATATCCTAGAAAAAACAATCTCAACTAAATAGAGACAGACACATTAAGTCAATGTAGCTCTATAGAGTGTATCCGGGATAACTGAATAAATACAGCATACAAAGTCATATGCTGGAGGGCTCTTCACTCTGGAAAAATCAAGAGGTGGGTCTGATATCGAAGCTTTGGACTCTTCATAAAAAATCAGGACTTAGCCAAGTACAATGGAATGTGTAGACAGTGCGGGGGGGGGGGGGGGGGGGCAAGGATGGTATTCTAGGCCTATACAAGGCATTTTTAAGGGGCATATTCAAAGAATATTGGACAAAGAGTGCCTGGATTGGGAAGGTCTGTGAGTAATATACTTTGACTGCAACATGAAATGAGACCAAAATGAAACAGGAAGATCATAAAGAGGCATATGCATCATATTAAGGGAATTATTTGTGTGAGGGTGTTTGAATATGTAAGATTCTGTTCAATACCTGTCTTTTTGCCCTGAAAAGATTTATGTCAGTTCATTTGTGCTTTGGATTTCATTTTGAAGCATCTTCCAAGATTCTTAAAAATGAGAATCACAAATGTCAAGAGAATCTCTTGTTGGAAAGAAAAATATTTCATATTTCTCACCCTTTGCCACTCCTCTCCATATCAAATGAGTGTTCTATAGAATTATCTTTATCACTTTTATCATTATAAAAGATGATAACAAACATATGTCATAAGAAATAGGGATTGATAATCGTTTTAATCTCATCTATGCTAATGTAACTACAAATGCTATTCATACTTCTTATAGATCGAGGATTTGTCACAACAAAAATACAGGTAGAGCATTAGAATAATGGTTATAAGCAGTCCTTCTCAAGAAAACAGTTTACATTCCATTGTCGATGGAATATTTCTAAGCTGTTTGAATAATGTGTGAGGTATAGCATTTGACAGGTTAATTATACATTGCTTTAAAAAGTATTTCTTAGCGTTTTTATTTGAAACTGGTTGAGCTTTAATTCCTTTGATTCTCCTGCTACTCTTTTAATATGGAACCAGAAAAATACCTTTTAAAAATATTCTACCTGCAAGAGAGGGAGTATCATCAGGTACCTTTCACCTCATTTCCAAACCTCTGCTCATAGCCTGTATTGGTTCCTGTCCAAAGTAGGAATTATTACTAATATGAGGTGCTACTTGGAGGGCGGTGTTTTATTACTAATGCTTTAGAAGTCATGAGCCACATGCAGTTTTCAGATTATATCTAGGAAGATTTTTTACCCAGAACAACCCTACAATCTTTTTCTTCTGACCAACCTCCTCTCTCCATCTTTTTTATAAGTAACCGAAGGGGACTGGGACACAATGCCACCCATGTTGCTGGTAGATTCAAGGAAAGGACACAAACAAGAAGTCATGTTTGGTTATCATGCCTTCAGAAGCATTCTCCAAGTAAGCTATTATCACAGCTCTAACTCAAAACTTGTGAAGGATTTGCCCAGCTATTGATATAGCAGCACTTCTTTTCCTAGGCTTCTAGAAAGTGTATTTCTTTCAGACAGAACCCAAGGGTAGAGGAATGCTGAATGTCAATATAATTGAAAACAGGTCATCACACAACAGACCAAGTTAGTAACAGACTAACAAATATCAAACATATATCTCGATATTTGTTAACAGATATCAAAACACTTCAATTGTTTTCTATCAGTTATAAGGTACAGTAGTCTCTGCTTGTATGCAGGGGATGCATTCTAAGACCACCAGTGGATGCCTGAAACCATAGGTAGTACCAAACCTTACCTATACCATGATTTTTCCTATACATATTCACCTGTTCACTTAAAGGAAGCACTTAAGGCTTCTCTTTGGCATATCCAAATTGCCAGTTCTCACACTTGGGGCTACTAGTAAGTAAAATAAGAGCTACTTGAACACAAACATTGTAATACCAGTGCAGCCTATCTGGCAACCCAGACAACTACTAAGTAACTAATGATTATGGAGTACACACAGTGTGGATAGGCTGATCAAAAGGGTGATTCAGGTCCTGGGTGGATGGAGAGAGATGGCAAATTTCATCACTGCTACTCAGAACAGCACACAATTTAACATTTATAAATTGTTTATCTCTGGATTTTTTTTATTTAACATTTACGGACTACAGTTCCCCCTGGGCACCTAAATCCATAAAAAATGAAAACACGGATAAAGGGTGAGCTGCTTGATCTGTGATCATCATAAAGAAAGGTATCCACAAATCTGTTCATTTATCAGCATGTATTAAATACCTGCTATGGTTTTATATATTCCAATCCATATCTCTCCAGTATACTGCATATTAATATTTTAAAAATCTATTTAACATAACATTTTCTGTATCAGTTAGATATCATAAACATATCAATACCAAAAGAATCTGTTCTTCCAAAAACCTTTCCCATCTCAGTCATACATATCAACTGGTTGCCTCCCACACACACTTGGACCTGGCTGGGATCGACTTTGCAATCCAGGAACATGTCCTTGACGGGAATCAAACCCAAAACCCTTCCGTGCACAGGCCAATGCTCTCAACACTGAGCAAGCAACAATGGCCAGAGCCCCATCTCAGTCATACTTGATTTCTCCTTGTTTCACCCCTTATCCCTCATCATAAATTATTCTTGACTCTATCTCCAAAATATGTTTTTAATCTATGCACTTCTTTTCTTTTTTCAACTACAATAGTTCTATTCTCAACTACTGCAGTTGCCTCCTAACTGATGTTCTTGCTTCACATTACCTAATCTCTACATAGGAGTAAGTAAAATTACAGTATTGTACTGCCTAAAATCTTCCAATGTCTTCCAGCAACCTTAGAACAAATTCAAACCCTGTATCTTAGCCTAAAAGATCCTGTATGTAATTGATCCCCAATCTCGTGTCTTACTCCTTCCTTTCCTTCTTGATTTCACAGACACAATTGCTTTTTGCTTCTATGCTAAGAACATAACAAGCACATTTTACTAGTAAATCACAGCTATCCTTTGCCTTCTGCTATTTCCTCCAACAGAAGAGGTTTTTGCCATCAAATTTTTACTTGCTGGTTTGTCTTTGTTTTCAAAAATTTTAAACTTATTTTATTTATTTTCAATCTTTTCTGTTATTTAGTAAATGACTTTACTTAATATATTTTGCTGTAAATATCAACTATACATTTGAAAATTTATATATTACAATTCATTTTTATAATCCATAATGTTTGCATTTTCTCTTTCACTTTCTTTTTTAGAGGGCATTAAACTCTCATGTGCATATTTCCAGAGTCTAGGTAGTTTTTTTACCTTATATTATTAATTAATTAAATGGTTATTTACAGATGTCTATCCTTATCAGAAAATTATATTTGCAGTTAGCCAGTTTTTCTTTGTGATCATATTATTTATGATCACTTTTTTTCATGTTTCAGGGTATTTGAGAAATGTGTGCTCTAAGTGTGGGTTCAAAAGTGCACATAAACACATATAGTAATACAGTATCTTTTACAGCATATAGAATCTATTGGTATTGTGGAATATAAAAATTAATAAAAGTCAGTATTTGAAAATTCTTTTAAAATGTTACAGTTTGGAAAGGAACAACCAAGATGGCGGCATAGGTTAACACCTGAACTTGCTGCCGAGCACACCATATCAAAACTACAACTAAAAGACAAAACGGACATCATCCAGAACCATGGGAAGGCTGGCTGAGTGGAAATTCTACAACTAGAAGGAAAGAGAAATGTGCATTGAGTCTGGTAGGAGATGCAGAGGTGTGGAAGTGAAGTGTGGAGGTACGGAGGCACTCGCGAGGAAAGGGGCTAGCAACTGGGTATGCTGTTGTCTTTTTCATTTGGGAGGGAGATACAAGCTCCTGACTGCTCTGAACTTGAGTTCCAGGTGAGACTCTGGGGACACAGACTCATACAGAGAGAAACTAGACCGTCTGGCATCAGGCCAGAACATGAGGGCAGCTTTCTCAGAGGTGCTTGCAGTGATCATTGTTCCTGCACAGTGCTGCAGGACACAGAGACCCGAGGGCCTATTCAGGGCAGGGTTGACAGGCAGCCATTGCTGTTTTCTTTGCCCTGGTGATTCCCTGATACCCCATTCCACCCAATTTACAACCCTACCCAAGCTGTGCGCAGAGGCTTTTGCATATGAATGGCCTGGCCTTTCTCCGCCAAAAAACCTGTCAAACTGCAGCTGGGTCAGAGAGCCCCAGAACTTCCAAAAGAAGGCACTAGGCTCCACAGTAGCTTGCATTGCTTCATAGCTGGGCCTCATCTGGGCACCTCCAAACCCCAAACAAAGAGGAGGAATCTGCAGATCTCTCTGTAGCTCCTGCTGGGTTGCTTTAGGAAGTGTCTGATTTTGCATCTCCTTGGAGACCCAAGATCAGTGTACCTAGTGGTCAGAGTGAGACCATCCAGATTACAACTCTTCTCATCCATAAGAGACACACTCAGGGAGCAGACTCAGTGAGCACCAAAGCCCCATTGAAGCCAGTCCATCCCCATAAGGGTGTCTCCAGCACAGAAGTTCTCCCACTGTAGACACAACTGGTCCTCTCAGCCAGTTGGCCTGCAGGTCAATTCCTCCCAGTGATACCAAGAGCAATCAAGGTTTAACTACAACAATACTGTGCACACAGCCCACAAAGGGATGCACCAAGAGTGTCCATCTCAGGTAATTAGGGAAGCTGAGCCACTGGGCCCTATAGGACACCTAGCACACAAAGCCAAAGGGAAGCAACCAAAATGTGGAGACAAAGAAACAGGTCACAAATGAAAGAAATGGAGGAAAGCAAACGACTGGATATAGAGTTCAAAACCACAGTTATAAGGTTACTCAAGAATCTTCTAGAAACCTCCAAGAAATATAGTGAGACCCTCAAGGATATGAAAAAGAACCAATTAGAAATTAAGCATGCACTGACTGAAATAAAGAATAATATACAGAGATCCAACAGCAGACTAGAGGATCACAAGAATCAAGTCAAAGATTTGACATATGAAGAAGCAAAATACACCCACCTGGAAAAGAAAAAAGAAAAAAGAATCCAAAAATATGAAGATAGTGCAAGGAGCCTCTGGAACAATTTCAAGTATAACAACATCCAAATTATAAGAAGTGCCAGAAGAAGAGAGAGAGCAAGATATTGAAAACCTATTTGAAGAAATAATGACCAAAAACTTCCCCCACCTGGTGAAAGAAATAGACTTACAAGTCTGGGAACTGGAGAGAACCCCAAACAAAAGGAAACCAAAGAGGGCCACACCAAGACACATCATAATTAAAATGCCAAGAGCAAAAGACAAAGAGAGAATATTAAAAGCAGCAAGAGAAAAACAGTTAGTTACCTATGAGGGAGTACCCATAGGACTGTCAACTGATTTCTCAAAAGAAACTTTGCAGGCCAGAAGGGAGTGGCAAGAAATATTCAAAGTGATGAATAGCAAGAACCTACAACCAAGATTACTCTACCCAGCAAAGCTATCATTCAGAATTGAAGGTCAGATAAAAGCTTCACAGATAAGAAAAAGCTAAAGGAGTTCATCATCACCAAACCAGTATTATATGAAATGCTGAAAGGTATTCTTTAAGAAGAGGAAGAAGAAGAAAAAGGTAAAGATAAAAATTATGAACAACAAAGTGACAACAAATAGATATCTATCAACAAGTGAAACTAAAAATCAAGTTAATGAAAAATCTGATGAACAGAATAAACTGGTGAATATAATAGAATCAGGGGCATAGAAAGGGAGTGGACTGACAATTCTCGGGGGGAAGGGGATGTGGGGGGTGCAAGAAGAGACCGTACAAAAATCGTACACCTATGGATGAGGACAGTGGGGGAGGTAAGCACAGGGGGTGGGGTGGGAACCGGGTGGGGAGAGTTATGGGGGGAAAAAGAGGAACAACTGTAATAATCTGAACAATAAATATTTATTAAAAATATAAATATAAATAAATAAAATGTTCCAGTTTGGCCACCTGCAGAACAATACTGGAACAGATCAATGGATCTTTTGATCAGCATAGAATGAAGTCATAGGTTTGCATTTAGAAGCCATCTTCTATTTTCTATTTTAAAATGTGTATTTAAAAGTACAAATTCATCATAACACATGAACACAGGCAATAGACTGGTGAAAGCCTGGGATGGGGACAGATGGGTAAAAGAGGGCAAAGGAGGTAAAATTGGGGGATAACTGTAATATTCTTAACAATAAATAAATTAAAATAAATAAACAAATAAATGAGAGAAAATTATTTACCCTAGTGATATACACATTGAGAAAAAATGAACAACTAAAACTAAGTTTCAGACTCATTTTAGGAATATGTGCATTGATGAAAAGTTGGGCAGAATCAGCAATGTTATTTGTTACATTTATCTTTCTGTCTGTCTCTGTCTCTTTCCTTTTAGTTTCTATCTCTGTCTCTCTGAATCTTAGGCACTTACTGATGGTCTTAGAATGTATCCCCTGCATACAAGGGGAGACAACTGTATCTCTCTCTCTCTCTCTCTCTCTCTCTCTCTCTCTCTCTCTCTCTCTCTCTAAATATACACAAAAGTACCCCAGCTGGCATGGCTCAGTGGTTGAGCATCAACCTGTGAACTAGGATGTCACAGTTTGAGGTTGCGGGCTCAATCCCCATTACGGGGCATTGCAGGAGGCAACCGATCATTAATGTTTCTATCTCTCTCTCCCTCTTCCTCTCTGAAGTCAATAAAAATATATGTATTAAAAGTACATATAAACACAAAAGTGTCTTTTTTTCATTTAACAATTTTTTGCCTTATGTTTTCTTTTGCCTGATTTAAAATTCACTCTCTTAGGTCACTTTTTTTGAACTTTGATACATATATATTTGACAACCTCTTATTTTCAACCATTTTGTGCCTTTTATTTTAGATATAGATATAGTAAAGCAATTATAGATTTATTAACTATCTTCTTTGCTGAACTTGAGAGTCTATTTTTTATAGTACAATCTAGTTTTATTAGTGTTACTCTTTTTAGTTTTCTTCTTATCTCTAATTTGAAATTTATATATCCTGTTGTCCTTGTCTGTGATTTTCTCTTGGATTTTAAAATACATATTCAAATGCATATCTTCTATCAAAAGTTTCAGCAAATCTATTAGACTATTTCTATTTATTTCAAACCATCCAAAGTCATAATTTTCTCTTGACATTATATTGGTAGAATACTTTCTAAAAACCATTTTCAATTTCTCAGATAGAATCTTTTATTTTTGCTTCCTATATCATAAAAGCCTAATATGCTAAGTGTCTGGTTGTCCAGTCGTTCCTTCAACCAATCAAAGCATAATATGCTAATGATCTGCTAAGGCCGCTCAACCGCTCACTATGATGTGCACTGACCACCAGTGGGCAGATGCTCCAACTGGTAGATTAGCTTGCTGCTGGGGTCCGGTTGACTAGGACTGAGTGAGATGGGCTGGATATACCCTGGAGCCCTTTTGTGGTCCCTCCCTGGTTGGTCAACCTCCTGCATCCCTCCCCAGCCCCAATTGTGCACCAGTGGGGTCCCTCAGCCAGGCCTGCACCCTCTTGCAATCCGGGGTCCCTTGGGGATGTCAAAGAGCCAGTTTTGGCCCTGCAGTAGACTGATCAGTCACTGTGACATGCACTGACCACCAGGGGGCAGACACTCAATACAGGAGCTGCCCCCTGGTGGTCAGTGCACTCACATAGGAGAGCACTGCTCAGCCAGAAGTCGCTCAGTGGCAGTGGCGGGAGCCTCTCCCACCTCCATAGCAGCACTAAGGATGTCTGACTGCTGGCTTAGGCCCACTCGGGGAGCTGAGTGGCTTCCGGACTGCAAGAGGGCACAGGCTGGGCTGAGGCGCCCCCTCCCCCAAGTGCATGAATTGTGTGTGCTGGGCCTCTAATGTAAATATAACTATCCCAAGAGCACTATCACCTGAGGGTAATTGTGGCAGGAAGCCGATCTATATATTGGGAGAGGATCACTAGGCAGTCCTTCTGCCCAACTTCTTTATGAGAATGATTAGGTTCTAGTCCAATATTGTGACATGAGGATCCTAACTAACCTCTTCCCACAAACACACCTAATGAAAGACTTCCCTGAGTCAGGATATGAGAGAAGGCCCCCACTGAAGCAGGTAGGAATGGCTGAGACACAATCTCGTCACAAACTCCAACCCCAGGGCAGCTACCCAAAGTCGGGAGGAAACTCAAGCCTAGAGCTTCTCCTTGAGGAGCAAAGTGTTTGAACCTACATCAAACACTCCCAACGTTTAAGATCTGCATCTAACAGACAAGTCCCCAAACAGCTAGTTTTGAAAACTAACAGGGCTCCCGTCCATGAGACCCACAGTCTACAGCCACCTAAAAAACACTCTTTAAGGCTAACACCCTCAGACTCACTTGCCCTAGGGGCCTGCAGGAAAGGAGCCAGTGGAGGGGCACCCAGATTTTGTGTGGTAGAACCTCATCTGTTTGTCTTGGAGCATCTGCCTGAGAGTCAGGCATCTGATCTGATACACATTTTGGGGCCTACTGGATGCTCCCCAGGAATGAAGACTGGCAAGCTCCATCTTTGTGCTTTTTCTCTGCCTTTCTCCAGCTGGTGGGCACCTTATTTATTTATTTATGTACTTATTTACTTATTTATTTATTTTTACTGGGTGGGGGGAGGGGAGGACTACCATCACTACACTCTCCCTCAGCCTCACTTGAAAGTGCAAGTGTCTCTCAGAGAGGAGCTTTTACAAGCATTTAGTGGCCTAGATTTTACTTCTGGTGCTCTGGTCTTTGCAACAGCTGCCCAGGAGATGCCCTTTCATCTGGCTCTGTGGCTGGAGGCTTATATTTCTGGGTCCCACAGAGAGACAGTTCATGTCAGGTCCCCATCCCCACGTTACTGCACAGACAACAGATTGAAACATACCCTCAGTCTTTCCAGAAAGGGGCCTACATGCTTGTCTTGGATCATCTGCCTATGGGGCAGGCTGTAGGTCTGGCCCACATCTAGAGGCTATGGAGTGCTCGCAGGGGTGGGAGCTATGGATGATGTCTTGTGCTCTCCCATTGCCTTGCTGCAACTCAAGGATCTCCAGACAGGAGTTTGTATACTTATCTGGAAGCCTGATTGTGTGTGTGTGTGCGTGTGTGTGTGTGTGTGTGTCCGGATTAAGTATTTAATTTAGTTGGAATTGCTGCTGGAATAGAGTAGAATATTAGATAAAGAGCAGAATAAAGAGTGATCCATGAGTTCCATTTCCTGAGTGATTGGCACAAACACAGGTTTTAAAAGGTTGGAATGGTGAGTGGAGATGGAAAATTAAAATTTAGACCAATTAAGTTTTTTTGCAATTGGATGTCCTAATGGAAATGTCAAGTAGACAACCAGGTACATATGACTTAAGTTCAAGGGTAATATCTGTGCTGGAGATATAAATTTGTGAATCATCACAAAATAAATGACATTTAAAGACATGAATATGAATATATAATATCTTAGTGAAAGCACATAGAAAAATGCAAACAAGAACTTAACATTGAGCTTTAGACAACATTAAAATACAGGAGTCACGTTAGGAGCAGAGCCAATGAAGGAGACTAAGAAGGATCAACATGAGAAAGGGGGAATGTGAAAAAATGGTATAACACAGGAGTTACTATTTCCAAAATTTGTGGTCAAGTCTGCCAAATGTTGTTGAGATACCCAGTAAGACTGCAGAAAAATAAGTTTTTATTGAATTTGTAATATAAAGGCTCTTGGTGATTTTAAAAGAGTGTGGATGGTAGAATCTGGGCCAAGAGGGGTAACACATAAGATACAGTCAAAGAAGCATGTGTTAGAGAATTAGACTATTGAGAATGATTCTAGAAGTAGAATATCTGAAAAGGGTTATTCATCTGTGGAGGACTTTTTTTTTTAAGAATGCGAGGCACTAAAACTCATATTCACGTTGATGGAAATATCCTATAGGAAAGGAGATTATACATATATAGCTTCTTCTACTACCTAATAAAAGAGTAACATGCTAATTGACTGTACCTTTGTGACGCCCACCAGCCAATCAGGACTGAGTATGCAAATTAACCCAACAAAGATCATGGGTTAATTTGAATATACAGGTGCCCACAGGCCAGGGGCAATGACGCAGGCATTCCACAATACTCCAGTTGCTCTGGGCCTCTGGGCAGCATGCGAAGGCGGAAAGGTGGATCCGGCCAGAGCGAAGGCAGTGCTGGCAGCCAGGGGAAGGAAGGCCCATCCTTGCATGAATCTTCATGCATCGGGCCTCTAATATGTATGCGTGTGTGTGTGTGTATATATATATATTTTTTTATTTTTTTTTTTACTGATTTCAGAGAGAGATTGAAATATTAATGATGAGAAAGAATCATCCATCAGCTGCCTCCTGCACAATTCCTACTGGGAATCAAGTCCACAACCCGGGCATGTGCCCTGACTGGCAATCAAACTGTGACTTTCTAGTTCATAGGTCAATGCTCAACCACTGAGCCACATGGGTTGGGCATGGAAGAGAGAGATTTTTATGTAATGGAAAGAAATTATAGCCATAGGCATGTGATGATGGGAAAGAATAGGAACCCAGAGCACACATGAAGAAACTGAATTTTAATAGGAGGCTATGGGGAATCTAGTCAGAGTGCGCTGGATGCTCAAGGCCACTTAGAGTGTAGAGGCCCTGTTCAGAGTAAGCCAGATGTTCAAGGCCAATGCCGGTTGTTCATCCGGCATTGGCCTTGAACATGCCGGTTGACTCCTTGTTAGCATGCCGGTTGACTCCTTGTTAGCAATGGCTATGTGGCCACTGGCTTCTTTAGTAAAGACTGTCTTATATACCTACAACTTCTCACTGCTTCTCTGTCTACCACGTAGTGTTTAAAGAGGTCCAGCCCCTGGCAAAGGGACTTGGACACAACAGTTGACTTAGTGGAGCAGGATAAAGGAACTGAGTTCCTGACAGAGGCCAATCCATTCCTTCATCTTTACATGAAGAAAAAAGATAGTGGAGTTTTGGGAAAAGGTGTCATTACAGATCAGGTGGTAGGAAGATCAGGAATTTGGGATTCCCTAAGTGAAATATGAGCAAACTAAGAGTAGAAAGAGGATGAGAGCATTTTAATAATAAATGAGTAGGTATGAAATAGTTAAGTGGAAATATCAAGCTAATGAAGTATAGTATAGACTCAATAATCATTGATTTCAAGTGTGGCTGGCCTATGTGGTTGGGAAATTGCCTTTGCAGGATAAGGAAAGATAAACACGGTGGTCTATCCAGGGTTTTGGTTTGGCTTTGGAGTATGACCAACAGATAAAGAAGTGAATAATTGTAATAAAAACCACACAGCCTAAGCTATAAAATAGGGAAATAAAGAGGCTGATAGGTTGCAAATTGTGGGATAAAAGAATGGCATGTTTCAAGGGGTCAAAGGATTATGGCTGTGGGGGCATTTTTGCAAGTGAATTGGAAAGTTAAGAGGTAAAGGTCAAAGTAAAGGAAGCAATTTCCAATGGTGACTGTATGTTATCCTGGTCTTAAATCTTCGCTGCTTCATCTTTTAATGCAACTGTGATTCATTTATTAATCCCTGTTCCCTTTTATTCTTTCTCTTTTTGCCTCAACCGCTTTAGCTATTTTTATCTTATTACACTGTATGCATTTTTGTCAGTAATTTAAAGTTACTTTTTGGAACAAAGCAAGGCATTAATTAATTAATTTGCATATTTCAAAATACTTCTTTTATGGCATAGTTTCTAGATCTATTACCATCTCAGTTTCCCTTCTCTAGATAAATTTGCATTTTTTAATACTCTTAATAAAATAAAATACCCAGAACTAACAATAATTACCTAGTGATAGATTAAAAGTGTCACAGTCAGTAACAGTAAGAGCCAAGATTGGGAGACAAGCCTTAGGACTCTTAGTACAGTGATATATATAGAAAACCAAGATTAATTACAAATATTTACTGAATGATAACTTGTTCTATGCATGATACTTAATACTTTACATGGTTCATTTCATTTAATTCTCACAAAGGTACATGAAGTAGATATTAGCCCATTTTAGAGATAGGAAAACTGAAGCTTATGAAATTAATTTATACAGTCACACAACAAAGAAGTAGTAAGAGACCATGTAAAATCTCTAGTCTGACTCCAGTCTACCTTTCATGTTCCTATGTTCTCTTGCCTTCTACTCAGGTAGGTTCAGGTTATATTTTCTTGTTTTAACAACCACTCAGATACTCATATTGATTTCATAATAACTTAAAATTCCTTGATAACCTTCACATGCAGTCAGTCTACTGGCTTTTCCCCACCTGCACAATGCCAGAAACACAATAGGTACCTAATAAATATTTGAGTCATTGAATTACAGGTATGCTCAATTAGTAAACTGAATGCTTCTCATATCTTCATTCCAATAATTAATTAAAACATTGATTAGAACAGAAGTGGAGACAGAGAAAGTAGAAACCTATCATCCTTCTAGCATAAATGTTTAATTGACTATGCCAATTTTTAAATCCATATAACATACTATCCCTAACATACATTTTTTTTTTATTTTGTCCACAAAGATAATCTGAGAAGCTCTCTAAAATGGAAATAAAGCTAGATGTTTTTTGTAATTTCATCTGATCAGTCTTCCTAGGAAACATACCCAAGTAGAAAATGAAATTAATTTGACATTATTTAGTTTTAGTGAAGCTATGTTGGTTTCCATTGATCGTTGTTCTCTCTTCTGATAACATGCAGACTATCTTAGTTATCATTAATACCATATTTTATGTTTACTATATTCAGAAATCATATTTCTCCCTTTTTTGCTTTCCTTAATATCCATGGATAATATTTGCCTGCTAATATATTCAACCTCTTTGTTTTCCTTTTTATTCCTTTTTGTGTTTATGGCATAAAACTCTTCCACCTCTAATTGAATTGTTTTATTTTTTGTTTCCTATTTCCATTGATGACTAAGAACTCTCGACATAATTGTCTGGAGTAGACCAATATAGATAAAATGATTTGGAGGTTCAAGTTAGCCCCTGATACTCCAAAAATTCTCTCAACAGATTTGCACACCATAGCTGGAGATCTTATTCTGTCACTAAAACATATTTTTAGCTTTTCAGTCTATGGGGTCCATAAAGTAGAATCTCTAAAACCTTGGAATTAGAAATAGGAGATAATCTTTGGAGACTTGACCCCTAAAGTGAACATAAGGTCATACTTGTGCACAATTATCTTCAAAACAGTTGATCCCAGGTCAGCAATATTTTACTATAAAATTATTAAATGTATTATCATATTTCAAAAAAGGCTAAATCCCAGCATTGTGGATGAAGATAGGGTGGTATTGGTCTATAAAAGAAATAAAGGTAAAGAAGGTTCACAAAGGTCCATACAGTCTATGATAACTTGAAGCTCTGTCCAGTAAAGAAGGATTCTTTTTCAACAGCCTTTAAATTTATCTGGTCCTACTGGAAAAATGACCCCCATCTGGGTTATGAAGTTATTTTAGTCCCACTAGATTTCATTAATCAAATTTCCCTTCCTCATTTCCTCAGTCACAATGGAATTTTCTAAATAATTTATTAATGTTTTATTACATATTAGTTATAAGGAGAAAATATGTTAATCATGCAAATATATATGTTCCCATTCCTGGAGAGTAATTTCTTACTGTAAACTAAAATTTTGGCATTGGGCTAGAGAAAATATCAAGTTGTCACCAAACTGTTTCATATTACTGGTGATGTCATTTGGGAAATGGAGTATAGCTGTGGGCCTAGTAAAATGAAATGTTTTGTTGATCACAATATTGCATCTAGAAGGGTTTTGTGATCAATTTTCCATCTATGAAATATGAAGGGAAGTGATATGTCACCAATGGTCCTGGGCACACAAAATAGGTGCTCATTCTCCACATTCACTCTTCTTTTTCTCCAGCAATCTTAGGAACTATGTGTTCTAGATGGTGTAGCTTTATATTTGAAGGAGTACACAAGTTTAAGTTATGATAGGCCATGAATGCCTCATCAAAAAAGATTAGCTAAGGACCTCCTGAAAGATGCAAGCAGAGAGTTAAAGTATTAGAATATCATTTTAGAAGGAGTACACTAGTCACAATGTGAAAAATAAATTTAAAGGAGAACAAATGAAGTGAAAGACTGGGCATTACAGGCACATGAGTAAGAAATGATGAAAAACCTAAAAGAGTGGAATTGATAATTGAGATGTTTTGATGAAATTTAGAGCTATTAAGAAAGTAGAATTGACAGGATTTCATGACCAATAGAATGAGAATTAAGAGTGAAGGATAATGCCACATTTTTTACTTGCACAGCTCAGTGTATATTGGGATGTACCATTATGTGAAAGTAATACAGAAGGAAGTAACATTCCTGTTTCAGTTGCCCTTGGAGTTGTCAGTTTTTATTTTTATTTTCATCTTTGCATTTTTATAGACTTTTTAAATTACTTTTTTATAATGTTTTTTTTCTTTATTATTTAAGGTATTGCATACATGTCACTACTTTTAAAACCAGTGTTAAAGCCAGTAATTTAACCCCCCCATTTTTTTATTATAAACTTAGTTGTCTTTTTAAATTAATTATAATTCTGTATTCTTTTTGATGGAAATATCTCACATACATTTTCTTACATCAATTGCATTGAATAGTTTATATTTTAAAATCCCAGAGATAAAGAGCTTTATTCATCTGTTTGCTTTTCATCCCTTTGTCCAACCACATCCATAAGTTCATGCAAAACCCAGATCAGGACCACATGCATTTTAGTTTTTACTAAATATTACCTTCAATTTTCACATGAACTCTTGTCAGCTCCAGCATTAATAAAAATGTATAAAACACTAAAACTATTTTGTGAACAAAAATTTTGGCTCTCAATCAATTTTTCCTGGTTGACATAACTTTAGGTTCTAAAAATTCATCTGTAGTGTTAACTGTCTTATTGTATGTATTGCCTTCAGTTATCTTCCCCCAAATTGTCATCTGTCTATCACAACTTTCATGTCATATTTTATCCTCCACTCTTCCTTGATCTTTCAGATCAGGTCAACCTTTCTCTTGTATATGATATTCACAATCCAGTTACCATACCTTTGTAGCCAATTTTTCATTTTTTGATCCTTTAATCACTATTTGATTTTTGCTATTATACTTTCAACTTTTTTTAAAACCAGGCACTAGCACAAGTGAAAAATTTTTAGAATAAATATTATTTAAAGAGTCTATAAAAACTCTATATAAAAAAATTCTTTAAAGGATTTTTACTGCTATTAACCTCAAGGGATCATCTCATTTCATAAAAAAAAAAAAAAATGATACAACAGCCTCTAGGATTCCATTCTCAGCAAGATATAGCAAAATGAATTTGCCATGTTTTTATTCTCTTCTTCCTTTCAGGAATCACTAAGACAAGAGGTGAATTTAGCCCAACTTTATTCTTAAAAAAGAATTTAGTGTTTTTGACAGGTGTCAGATTGCAAGTCCTTAGAGACAAACGTTTCCTATTTGCCATCAGAACATTTATAACACAAACAGTCGTATGTGGCTTTTCTTCTTCTTCCCCTGTTTCTTATATTATCCAGAGACCACAGACCTGACCTCAGAGAGCAACTTCAGATGCAGGAGAGTAATTCAGTCTCCGGGCTATTCAATCACTGACTCCTTAGCACATGTTCTCTGCAGAAGTGGCAGTACCACCCCACCACTTGTGATAATATTTCTTATGTAATATTACACTTTGTTTCCTATAAAGCAGATAGAAGTGTTCAACACATTACACAAAAGTTACTGAGTAGACATACAATCAGAACATCTTCAACCTCTTTTGTTGTTGTCATCAACATCAAAATCTGTGTTCCTACAATTATTTCAAGCTTTTTTTAATTGCCTAAAATTTCAGTGTTAGAATGTTGGTAATATTTTCCACTGAAAATGTTCTGATTTTAAGAATGAGTAATATAAAGCTGCCATAAACATAAAATATGGTGCTCTATAAAGTATTCCATTCTTCCCAAAGCAATTTCCATTGCATCGGTATTATTAGCCATTCTTCAGAATGTTCTGGAAAAGCTCCCAGGGCCTTTTTGTCAAATATCACACAAAAACCTAAAGCTATAGCTAGGTTCATAACATATTTAATAAATATCTTAGGAAGACTAATTGGAGATGTGCTCCATGCACAGAAGATTACCAGTCACCTGATAAGGATGACAACATCATCAGATTTAAAGACTTTGAGGCCATTGTTATCAGAAGTGGGATTGATCTTTTGTGCTAAGTCCAGCAAACTTTCTGCCAATGGGAGAGAAGTGACAATGCAGAACAGGTACATGACCAGTCAAGAGTTTAGCCTGAGTGGTTCAAGCTGATGACTAGTAAGAACCTCTTATGGTGGGTTGTTATTACACTACCAGTTATTACAAAGCCAGAACCTCCTATGGAGGGTTGTTATTACACTACCAGTTATTACAAAGCCAGAGCCTCCTATGGTGGGTTGTTATTACACTACCAGTTATTACAAAGCCAGAACCTCCTATGGTGGGTTGTTATTACACTACCAGTCACATAGCTGCAGCAGACAGTTTTGAATGACAGTTCATCACATGGGAAGCTATCTTAACGTTATTCAGAACCTCATTTTGAGGATCAAATTCCATGTTGGCAATTCTAACTGTTCTTCAATTCTAACTTTGAATAGAATATAGATGCCCCACCCTGCCTAATCTTAGAAAATGAGGCTTTATCTGACTCCCATTACTGTACCAATTTCATAGTCATCCTGGAGCAAAATTGGATGAGTTAGTAATAGGATAAAATCTAGAAATATAGTTCCAGAAACACTATGGGTAATTTTATATTCATGTTCCAAGCATTTTAGTGCTTGGATCCCAGCATCTTGTCAATATTCCAACCAAAAACTGGCACAAATATGTCTGACTTTCAGTTGTAGACCATTACTTAAATATAGTTACTGACATCCTCATTCATTTTTTCATATCTCCTTTGGGCATATGGAAAGAGTGAGTGCAATATTTTAAAAAAAGAAAAAAAAAAAACAAGAGAGAGAAGAAAATACCAACACTGGGTATGAAAGGAAAGGCATTTTAAAAGATACAGTTCTGAACACAATTTTAGATACAAGTTTCACATTCACCATGAATCCAGCAATAATCAAGATAGATCACTGAGCTGTACTTGTAGCCATATTTTTAACAAAGAACTTAGGACCTAGGATCTCAATGATGACCTCAAAGAAGGTGCTAACCTCAAATTTTTCCAGAAGAATATCAATGATATGATTACTTTCATCAAAACCCAAGTATATTCAAAGGATTTCTTTCTCATCTCAGAGACCTCTCTCTTTACCTCTCATTGGTCCTCTTACTAATTCCATCACTTTTGTAAATAAGGTGTTCACTAGTGATGAACATGTGCCTAATGATCAGGGTGTTAATATACATCTTTTTTTCCCATCTTGGTTTCGATTTGGAGATGATTTCCATTGTACCTGCTCGGATTGTGGTTGAAGATACTGTAAAAGTTTCATTTATACTGGATGTTAGAGAACATAATATGTAAACTGCTGTTCTATTGGAAATTTTCCATTATTACTTATCAAAATCACTCTCATAATCAGGCTGTCTAAAATATCTACAGTTTCTCTCAGGAAATTAAAAGTTTAAAAATAACCTTCATAGCATGTTTTAATTATGAATGATTAACAAAATGTTTTCCCCAGACCCCTAAGAATCATCCTTTGTGTCAATCTGGAATAATTTCAAAGCACATGAGCAGAGCACGAATTCAGTATTTTTTTTACCCCTGTCCTATACTGCAGGCACAGCATCTCGCCTGGAGATACAGAGGTGAGTGAGACATTGTCCTGGAACTCACAATCCAGCAAGACCCATTTGTTTGATTCTTTCATTGACTAGAGTGGCCTCACTATTTATCTTGTATGCTGACACAATGCGTACAAGGAAATTAATGAACACAAGCAAAAGCGACAAATGGCAAAAATATTTGAAGTATTCTTTCATGGGCTGGGCTCTTCTCCAAATGACAACTGATAATTAGGTAAGTAAATGAGACCTTACTGAAACAACTGACTTTCTCTGATTAAAATACCAGGCCGCATAATGACATATTGCAGAGAAAGCAACCTTTCCCCTTCATGCTCACTAATGTCTTGTTGAGTTATCATTCAGTATTGGGTAGAGAAGCAGCTAAATGTACAAAGTTTAGGGTCAAGCGAAAATTACCCAAAGGTTTATAGGTAATTAGGTTGGGTTATATTAGAACACGGAGTATTCATTAGTTACAATGCAAACTCTGTGTGGTTGCTAGACATTCACATCCCAGCATGGTTCCTAGTTCAGCCCATAATTACCTATTCACCAGATGATCAGCTTTGCCGTGGAGTGAAGAAGGAATCTTCAGGAAACACTGTTGTGTCACCCTAGAAATATGGCGACTAATAGAGAAGTGGGCTAAGCAAAGTTTTATTCTTTCTGAAGAAGAAAAAGACTCTCTTTGGAATGTCCTACCCCCAGAGAGAAGCTTATGAATCATTTGGGTAAGTGGTGTCTTACGTGTAATTTGAAGGAGCTTGTAAGAAGCCTTTCACTCAAATAACCCGGGAGATTGCCCCATTACCATTATAAATTCATTTCCTCAGATTTTGGATGTCTTTCAAATTGACTCACAAGGTAAAAAAACAAATGCTGCCTGGAGGCTAGTATTTTAAATTGGTGTCAGCTAAGAGTTAGGTAACCATTTAAGAAGAGTGACCACATGTTGCAATTTATCTAAGGCAGTCCCAGTTTAAACCCTTTGTCATGGCATAATCATTAATAACACCACCATTCACTCTCAATCTGGGTTAGATGATGATAAATTATTCAGTCTCTAAATTTAGACCCAGCCAAGATTCATAGTTTCAAATAAGAGGAACAACTCTGGCTAATTTAAAGATTTGGCAGGAGCATATGCTTGGTAGACCTAAGGCTCTCCATTCAAACTGCAATTGCCAGATATCATGGAGAGCAAGAAGGTAGCTTTTAGAAGTGCTGCCTTCAAACAAGAGTTGTGGTTAAACTAACCAAACCAGAAAAAGGGTTCAGAGACTGAGAACTAAAAAATTAATCAAAAATTCTTTTTCTTCTGGCTAATCTTTGATGTGTTGAATTATAATTTGATGTGACAATATGCGTCTCATAAGGCCATAAAGAGACATTAGTTAGATGGAAGAAAGAGCCCCAGAACAATAAACTTCTCCTACTTCATAGTGTTGCCTAGAAACAACTTTTTTATAAGTCTCATCAGGGCACTACATTTTATAAATGATTAGATGCCCTAAATTTTTTGATAGCTCATTCAGATCTATAAAGCCCTAAAATAAACTAATAGTAAATATTTCTGGAAATGTTATATTAATTTCTCCATTAAAAACTCACTTTCTTAATATATGAAGATTACCCTAATGTTATTGCTAGTACATTGGTTTACTAGGCATATGTAGTAACTTTGCAAAATGGGAAGAATGCTATGGTTTGAGATTTCAGCAATACTTGTGTGAGTGTGAAGCTGCAGTTTGATTTTTAAATGCAAATAGTATTCTCACAAATTATGACCTCTTGATTGAAGATGATGAAAATATTTCATTTCCTATCAAAGTTTGGAAAATGGATCCGAGATCCTCAACAATAGCTGAGAGGAAACAAAGCTCAATTCATAGATAGTGATAAAATAAAACTTGTTCTGTGCTACACCAAATGTGTTAGTAGAAACTCATAATTATTTGCCTTATAATGAAAATGTTTAAAATATTAGTATACCATATTAAATACACATCATATAACACTCAAGAAAGAAGCTTTAATTTCTGTTTGATAATGAAACACACATCTCTCTCAGAATAATCATTTAACAAGGTCTCAACAAGTGCATATTCATGCAGTATACTCAGAGAACAGGAGAAAATAAGAATGTATTAATCCCTATAAATTGGAATAGCAATTTAAGAATTGAACAGCTTTTATCCTGCTCACTAATTCTTTATGTAGCCAGAGCTTAAAAGCTAAAATTCTGCTTACCTTAATGTCTAAATTGATGTTTGAAGGTAATATATCTTTTACTCATGTTAAATCCTGTCTTACCATTAAATATGACCTAACTGTAATTCTGAAGGTCTAAAGCAAAAATAAAATTTCCATATGAGGACTTATACCTGGCCCCACATACTGTTTAAGACAAAACACATCTTTCACACAAGCATTTTTCTCTGGCAGGCCCATTAAAACTATGCTTAAACATTCTGTGTCCTCTCTAAATGTTCTTTCTTTACCTCGATATTTCTTGATTGATGATAAAAATGAACTTCAGAGACGTGTTAAAAAAGATCCACATATAGATTTTTCACTGTAATATAAATGCCTAATCACAGAGGGACTATTTGTAAGTGATCCATCCTAATAGAAGGAAAACATAAAAGAGTCTATCTATCCTGCCATTAAAAGTCCTTCAGAACATGAGTGATTGCTAATTGTATGCTTAAAAAAATGTCTGAGAGTAGAACAGACTCCATTCAAACTGGAAATTGATGAGTTGCATGCCAATAAAATAGACACACTTCACAGTTTATTAAACTGTTCACATGAACAACAAAAAAAAACAAAACAAAAACAAAAACACTGTCAATATTAAATAAAATGTTAGCCAAGACAAACCTTACTTAGACATGTGGGATTATTATGCTGTGTTCAATATCTCATATATTATTATGTTGCAAAAGATACCATTTATCCAATATTTAAATAAAACAATTTTATGATTTTTAATTAAAGGTGTAGAGCTACACTTAGGTATGAAGTTAAATCTAACCAAAAGCATAGTATTTATTAGTTTGGGTACCACCAGCTCACTAATCAACATGAACCAGTTATTAGATAAGTTAGACTAAACAAAATTTCTCTATGTAATTCTAAAAAATAACTTATAGATTTTTTTTTATAAATTCAAAGTATCTACAACTTCGAAGCACATAAATTTAACTGGGTATAGTAATAGATAGAGAAACAGCATAATTAATGTGTTCTGTATGCATTAATGCCTTTGTAATACTCTTTGTATCTGTATGAATAGAAGTACTTCAAGTTTCACAGAATGTTACCACTTTTTTCAAAGATAAAGCTAAAGGACAGCCCTAGCTGGTTTGGCTCAGTGGATAGAACATTGGCCTGCGAACTGAAAGGTCCCAGATTTGATTTTGGTCAAGGGCACATGCCTGGGTTGCAGGCTCAATCCCCAATGGGGGACTTGCAGGAGGCAGCCTATCCATGATTTTCTCTCATCGTGGATGTTTCTGTCTCTCTCTCCCTCTTCTTTCCTCTCTGAAATCAATAAAAATACATTTTAAAAAAGGTAAAGGACAAAATTACATACTTTTTATTATTATGGATATATTAAAAATATTTAGTACTTATTGCATATGTCACTAATAATAACCAAAGTTGGAATTTAAGAGTTCTGTATTCCATGTTTTGCCACAGATCACTACAACATTCTATCTAGTAGTTAATATGATGACTGCATTATCTAATTACTAGTATACTGTGTAAAGGCTTATTATTTAGTGAGTGATCATGAATTCAAACAAAATGAATCTCATAGTAATTCCAACAAAAACTTCCAACTGAATACCCATTCAATTAAAATACTTCACCACAGAGCCCAATATCTAATTTAGGGTTTTCTTCACTATGAATTTCCAACTAGTGTAATAGTTTATTTTATTAAGAAATGCTTAATTAATTTCATTTATTTTTTGGCCAATGTATAGCTGAGATTTTAAATTTCATAATTACACAAGTATGATTCTTAAGGAAAATAAAATATAGTCAAAATGCAACTCAAAGATGCTACTATTAAATAGAGAGAGAATCAATGGATACCACACTGTGTATAGCTCAAACCTAGGTGGTAATTGCCTTTATGAATTGTATTGTGTGTATAAAATATAGATGTATGGGTGACAATGTATATATTTAAATTATATTTATGTTTAATTTCACAGAGAACCAATGTTAATGTTTTAAGGAAAATGTATGTATTATGTGACAAAAGTAATATTCTACACGTGTAAAGTCTATGAGTGTATTAAATCTATGAATAATTTTCTCTAGTAGGTATAGTACCATAATATACCACACAAAAAGTAAAATTTATTTTTTCTCTTTTCTAAATTTTTTTCTGCAATAAATAGGCCCCCTCCCTATATGTACAGTATTTCTAATATAGCCAAGACTTCCCTCTTGTGGTTGGTTGATGTCAATATATACTCCTTTATCTCTTAAGTGATCAGGTTTTAAAATTGCTTCAGCAAGGAAACTGAAAAGAACAAAATAGCATACTGTAAGGTACATGAAATCAAAGACAAATAACATTTTGAGTGAACTTATCAGATTATCTGAAGTATTTTATATTTTAAAGTATGCAATTAAATTCCCAGTATTTCTTTGAACCTAAGTGTTGACATCCTTCCTCTTCTGCTGCCTCACATTTCTAGGGCTATCGCTTTATTAAAAGGCATTTTAACAGTTTCTGATAAAAAGCATTTCCTATGTTCTTTAGACAAATTTTTCAGCCCTACTTTAAGTGGAAAAAAGAAATACCATGTCTTTTAATTAATATTATTGCCTTGAAAACACATGTAAAAATGATTTTCCTGAAATGTAGGAGTTACTGGGTAGAAATAAGAAAAATAGCCTTAACCTTTAATTCATCATCTTTGAGTTAGAATAACAATTCTACTTGGAAACACAATGTAGAGTGGTAAAATTCAGAAAAGTTAAAGGGAAACAAACTGAGTATCACCTACACTATGTGACTCACTTTACAATAAAATTCAGTTACTACTCATGAAACTGTGAATATATTACTAACTTCCATCTTATACATGTGGAAACTGCTGGTTTTATAATTTGCATGAGTAAGCTCCAACCTGAAATGCTATAATACTCACAATTAATTAATTACTACATTTGTTTTGCTGAACAATATTCTAAGTTTTCTGCCTATGTTTTTTACCTAAGCTTCACTCTCAAATAAAAAGAGGAACATTAAGATAAAGATTTTAAATATTTTGATCAAAATTACAGACAAAATCATTGTCAGTTATGAAGTAAACTACATGGACATTTTTATCTTGTCAACTGAAAAATAGTATCTACTAGGTGTTTCATCACTAAAAAAAGGATTTATTTGGGGAAAAGACAGGGTTGCAATCCAGTGCATGCAGCTATACCAGGCCATGTACACACTCAGGCCTCGGTGCCAAGATGGAGGGATATTTATAGGAAGGAAAGCAAGTTAAGGGAAGGAGAATTCAAGCCATAGAGCTTTGTTATAAACTAGTAGCCCTGTGCATGAATCCATACGCCAGTAGCTCACTGCTGCCCTCCTGTTGCTCTCTGCCTGTTGTCCCACCCTCCTGTAGCTCCCCCTCATAGCTTGCTGCCCTACCCCCTCCTATAGCTCTCTACCACCTGCTTATAGCCAGTAGCTCACTGTCACCCTCCTGTAGCTCCCCCCAACCCCCTCTCCTCCCTCATAGCTTGCTGCCCTGACACCTCCTGTAGCTCTCCGCTGCCCACTTGTAGCTTGCTGCCCCACCCTCCTGCTGATCCATGATCTGTTCCTTACATGGTTGGTCATTGTTCGGTGATTGTTCAGGGCATAATGGATAATTAGCATATTCCTGTCTTATTATATAGGATATAGAGTTCTTCCTGTAGGGTTCTAATGGTTGTGTAGAATGAGAGCACTTCCATAAGCCCATAGACCCTCCCAACTAAATATGTTTGTGTAAAGTTCCAGTTAATCTTTATCAATCTCAAAGGAAAAATATTAAAAATCTATTCTTTTTTATAGCCGTAGCTTTACCTCATTCTAGCTGAGATGAGTGTTTCTTGGATGCCATAAACAAACAAAAACACCCATCCAGAATGAAGTAAAAATGATGTCAGTATACTTGTTTGCTATGAGTTTCAAAAGTAGTTTATTTTATGATAAGAGGGAATACAAAGTACAAAATAAAATAAAATAAAATTTCAAAGAACTGGAGGTAATATATTTGAACATTTCTAAAAAATAAAACTTAAGAATAGACATAATTCACTAAAAATGCTTCTAAATTATTAACAAGCTTATCAGCAATTGCTTTTTCCATATAAGCTAGAAGGATTGGTTTGCTGTGCCTTTTCTTTGATAAGGTTTTTGAAAAATCACTTTCATGGCAGAATATCTTTTTTTTTTAAATATATTTTATTGATTTTTTACAGAGAGGAAGGGAGAGAGATAGAGAGTTAGAAACATCTCTGAGAGAGAAACATCGATCAGCTGCCTCCTGCACAACCCCTACTGGGGATGTGCCCGCAACCCAGGTACATGCCCTTGACTGGAATCGAACCCAGGACCCTTCAGTCCACAGGCCAACACTCTATCCACTGAGCCAAACTGGTTTCAGCTCATGGCAGAATATCTTGGAGGCAACATTTATATCATTGTCCATTACATGTGATGAATTCCAAAATATAATTACCACAGTTGAGAACAGTTTTCTTTTTGAGAATTGTAAAGATAAAAAAGGACATATTTGAAAATATCCTATATAATAAAGAGGTAATATGCAAATTGACCATCACTCTAACACACAAGATGGCTGCCCTCATGTGGTCAAAAATGGCCACCCCCATGTGGATACAAGATGGCTGGCAGGGGAGGGCAGTTATAGGTGATCAGGCCAGCAGGGGAGGACAGTTGGGGGAGACCAGGCCTGCAAGGGAGGTCAGTTGGGGGCAACCAGGCCTGCAGGGGAGGGCAGTTAAGGGCAATCTGGCTTGCAGGGGAGCAGTTAGGCATTGATCTGGCTGTCAGGGGAGTGGTTAGGAGGTGATCAGGCTGGCAGGCAGAAGTGATTAGGGGAAATCAGGCAGGCAGGCAGGTAAGCAGTTGGGAGCGAGCAGTCCTGGATTGTGAGAGGGATGTCCGACTGCCTGTTTAGGCCTGATCTTACCAGGATCAGGCCTAAACAGGCAGTCAGACATTCCTTGAGGGGTCCCAGATTGGAAAGGGTGCAGGATGGGCTGAGGGACACACCCCCCACGCACAAATTTCATGCACCAGGCCTCTAGTTTTAATATAAAAATGCAATTTTTAGTCTGAGAATGAATAGTATCCTACAGGAATTAGTACATTTAAAAAACAGTTTTATAGTTACCTGGAAAGTTGTCATAGATCATCATTGATTGTTCTAAATTTTTTCTTTGGAACAATCTGTTTCTAGTGATCCATAATGAAAGCCACTCTAGGCCTGAATAAATATGTAAGAGGGGTTGAAACCTGCCATTATTTAAAATGTTTTTTTTCCTCTGTACTTTAATAACAGGAAGAGATCTGAAAAATATCTGCTCACTAATGTTGATAGAGATGTCAACATTTAACATGAAAACTTCCTTCAGAGCTGAACATGTTTTTTGAGTTTCAAATTGTTTGATTTATCTTTAATTCCATTAGAAATAAAGCATGAAACAGTAAAATTTGCTATATCTAAGAAATTCCATCTGTCTTAATTCAGTGTCATGAAGAATCTTTCAGAGAAATATCAAGGTTTGTCAAATGCTGCTAAGCCAATGGACCATATTAGATTTATACCATGTTGCATACCTCTGTTAACAGCAATATTTTATTAATAGAGCATACAATAGACTTGAATACAGAAGAAAATTCTGGCCATATATTTGTCATAAGGTCTGTACTCATAAGTTCTCTATTTATTCCAATTGCCATAGAGTATCAAATGCATCTTGCATCTTAACTAAATACTCTGTGTTTAAGAGAGAGAGAGGGAGAGAAGAGAGAGAGAGAGAGAGAGATCTGATGTATACTATAATATAAAAGATACTTTTATAAAAGTTATTATCTTCATGAGCTTAACTAGAGATTGAATTATGGAATACTTGAGCTCTTACCACTACAATAGAAACAAATTAATGCTTTAAAATTTCAAATACAGAGCTCTTTTTGGGGGGTAAAATGTTTGTTTGTTTTGTCATACTTTGCAACATATTTTAAGGCCTCAACCTATTTTTTCCTTTTATATACACTTGGCCCTTTAGGTTATATTCTAATTTTTTTAAATAATTAAGCCAATTAAATAGGTAAAAGAAATATTGCATCCATCATGCCCTCAATAGCTTAATCCAGTTTTTCAAGAAAACAATAGAAATAGTCTTAGAATAAAAAATACTTGTCAAAAAATGAAAAATTGTAATGGAAAATCTAAGAAACCAAACAGCCTAAAGAATAAGTCAAAGAAGCTTTCATAAACAAATTTTAAAAGTTCTTATAAATGAAATCTGAGGAAATATGAATAATGTGGCAATTTAATATAATGTACTATATTTTCAAAATGTTATAAAGTAAATTATGACATTTGCTCTTTACAACAATTCTTTTTTAATTAATTCATTTTTCAATTACTATTGATATACACTATTATATTAGTGATTAGACATTTATATACCTTTTGAAATGATCACCCCAATACTAGTAAATCTAGAACCCACCTGACACCATATATAGTTATGACAACACTATTGACTATATTTCCTATCCCTGTGACTATTTTTATAACTGGCAATCTACACTTAATCCATTTCATATTTTCAAAACAACTCTTTAAACCAGGTGTATTACATCCATTTTAAATAAATTACTTTGTAAATTGCTATAAGCTTAGATATAGTAAGAGGCAATGGAACTAATATTTTAGACTGATAAATTTGCATCTGATAAGATGTGTGAAACCAACTATGTGCTCCTGAGCAAGTGTAGGACATCATGCAAAAATTCTAGTAACACTAAAACTTTCAATGTACAAAATGACTGAAGAAATTGTAAATTCTTATTCTGAAGAAAAGAAAATTTGCAAAAAACTGATATGGAATGTTTGTGTTGTGGAATAGATCTATTCCCTTTTTTCAAAAGGGGCAAATGGTAGTCATTAGGAATTAGTCATGTGGAAACCTGTTTCTGCTCAAGTATGTAAGAATGTTTCCTAGAAGGGAGAGCTCCCCCATCCCTGGAAGTATTCAGAATCTGATCATCTGGGAAGGAGCATAGAGAAAGGATCTCTGAACCAGAGTTCTGGCATTACAGTCTGGAGTTTGGATTCCAGTTTTACCACTGGGATTGTGACCTTCCTCACTGGTGGTAACACAAGTAGTTACATTAGATTCTTGAAGATTAAATGAGATAAGAAATGAAAAACACCACAGTAGGCTTTTCATATATAGCATAATAAAACATTAGTAAATCATATTATTATTTCACACACATATAATCTCCCTTCTGCCTACAAGGCATTTACAGACCAATTGCTCTGCATTAAGCAAGTATGATGACAAATAAGACAGTCCCGGCTTTTAAAGTTTGAGCTTATTATTCTCAAATTAAATGAAATGCCAAATCATTTCAACAAGGCTTGATATGTGCTAACCAGGCACTGTGGGAACACAGAGGGGGTTGGCACTGGATTCACCTGAATTTCTAAACAGCTGCCAGGGATTCCTACAAAGGATTCATAGCTCATAGCAGCTTTCTTTTTATTTGTGGTTTTTATATTATTTAAACTGAAAATTTCTACAGATGGCTAATCTCATCATTATTTTTTATATCACATGGGTTTTACTGTTAGAAAGTAAGCTGGTGCTTAGCAATGAATTCAAAATTTCAGCATAGAAAGAGCTAGAAATGAGGTTGAGAAGTAGACCTAGAATATTTATCTGAAAGCTACATTTGCATAGCAAACACTAATTTTTAAATAATGTCTTATTGGCATGGGTTTGGTAGAAGTGACACAGATCATGAGGATCGTGCACCCCACAAACCATCCTCTGGTGCTACCACTGCTGGCTTTTTATAATATAAAACACAACTTTATTATTTTGGGGCATTTCTTAAAATATCATTTTATTAAAACCTAAGTGGGGAAAAAAGTAATATTGACAAGACTACCTTTCTCTCCCTGTGGGGAGATGCAATTTATCTATAAAGTGAACAAGTTAGAACATGCCTTCTTATGGCCTCCATCTTTCAGTATCTTTTGAATTTTTTAAATAGCCATTGAATACCTGTTCTCTGATTCATCTGAGTAAAGTAATATTTTCTTTTATGGAATACCATATAAATACCATTCTTATTTTCTACCACAATTTGTATTTTTAACATGGTTATTATTTATTTTTCTGAATCTTACTCATCTATGCATCACTCACAACCCCTAAAATTGTACTTTTCCCTCAATTTGTGCTCCAAAACCATTTGGTAAATAGTGCAATTGAATAGCCCTTGCTTATCTCATTTTAATAGTAAAGGGAGGAAAGAAGTAGCTATAGCAAATACTAATAATTTTTATGTAATTCTAGTTTCAAAAACTCTCATAATATAATTTGAGCTTAGATAATGTGGGTCATAAAAATGAGTATTTTATAATTCCATCATTCCTTATGCAATTGCTAAGTTGCAACTCAGCAGCAAATATCCTGTGTTTCACTCTTGCCCTTTGATTAAAGCTTTATAAAGTGTATGGATGAGATAAAATAAAACAGTGAGTTGAGGATTATGAAAATCATAGAGCCAACAAATAAAAGTAGCTCATTGGCGTATGCTTTTGAGTCAACATTTTATTATGGCAAAATGGTTCCCATGTCATGTTAATATAGATTAGGGACAACCATTCCTTTTCTTTGGGCATGTACATAGCCTAAACAATTAAGTTATGTACAAATTTTAACATTATTAGACTACTATAGATAAATGAAACAAATATGTCAAAAATTAAGAATTTCATTGCATTAAATTTCATTTAAAATTAAAAGCCTATTGCCCCCATAGAAAATTATCAATTTTTAAAATTTTCTTTATTGATTAAATTATCACATATTTGTCCTCATCTCCCCATTCCCATCCCAAACCCCTCCCCACGCATGCCCCCACCCCCCTGTTGTCCGTGACCACTGGTTAGGCTTGTATGCATGCATACAAGTCCTTTGGTTGATCTCTCCCCCGTGCCCCCACCCTCCCCAACCTTCCCTCCAAGGCCCTACAGTCTGATCAGTGCTTCCCTGTCTCTGAGTCTGTTTTTGTTCATCAGTTTATGTTGTTCATTATTTCCCCTAGATGAGTCAAATCATGTGATACTAGAAATACACTTATAAGAACCTAAAATGAGACAAGCAATAATGGTTATGCTGAGAGGCAAATGAGTCAGTCTGTAGTGAGTTTCTTTCTGGGCCAACAGTTCTTTTGAGTCCCAATTTCATTGGAATTATTGTCTACTTAAAAGTTCTGCAGAGACTATTATAAATGTAATGCAATTTTGTGATGATCCTTAGAAATATCAATACTTTAGCTGGCTAAAAACAGTAAGCATTTTAGAATAATATAAAAGCTTATTAATAAATCTATTTGCTCTAATCAAGTAACTATCCATTGTTTCTTGCTTTCACTCTTAATATTCACCTAAAGCAGAACTGCTTAAGTGAGTTGCATGAAACAATAGTTCCGTATATTCTACAATAAAATGGAACCATTGTCACACACTATGGAAAATCTTACATAACCCATTCCCCTTCTTAAAAATTCAACTTGACTTTTATCATGTAATTTATTAAGGAAAAAAATATCTCATGCACAATGAACCACATTAGGCATTTTGCCTACATTATTTCATTTACTCAATATAACAACTCCAGGAGATATGTACTATTATTACCCAAGTTTGTGGATGATAAAATTGAAGCTCTGCTAAATTAAAAATTTGCTGAAATTGATAGCACTGGCAAGACTCAGGACTGGTTGAAGAATCCATGCTTATACCCATTATGTTATTCTGTCTCAATATAATTACACACTTCTATAAAAGCAATCTTAGATTTGAGGAAAAGGGCTACACAATTTTTAAATATAAAAATTATTCAAATTATGTTCTTGCTTTACAAAATATTATTTAAAGGAAAAGCATGGTGACAATTTAACAAATTTGTGAAATTGTCTTAGATCCAAACTGTAAAGAAACCCAAAAGAACTCAAAAGTTCTTATTTTCCCTGATGTATGGTTCTTTGGGATGTACTAACTCTTTTTAATAAGATTTTTACCTTCACTTCTCTTAGCTGGTTGGTATCTGCTTCATTCATCCTTTTCCTTTAATTAATTTTTACCTTACAATTTAGGTATTTTGTTTATAATTCAGATTTATAAATGGTTGATTAATGTTTTAGTTGAAGGTCAAAGTTAGTCTTCTCTCACATTTCTGCATAATAATTGTCATTTCCACAAGATTCACTTACAGTTAATCAAGCTCAGCAATTTAAAAGAGAAACTAAATAATGGATTACACATGTAGTTAATTTACATGATAGATTATGGGTTTTAAAGAGATTTAGGGATTCAATTCACTTCAGTAAACTCTTACTTTGTTGTAGATTATACCAGACACTTGCAGTAGAAATTAAGTAAAATATGGATTCTATGGCTTAGCTGGTTTGGCTTAGTGGATAGAGCATTGGCCTTGGACTGAAGGGTTGCAGGTTTAATTCTGGTCTAGGGCACATGCCTCAGTTGCAGGCTCAATCCCCAGCCCAGGTTGAAGGTGCAGATGGGAGGCAACCAATCCATGTGTTTCTCTCACAGTGATGTCTCTCTCTCTATATATATATCTTCCCTTCCCTTCCATTCTCTCTAAAATTCAGTGGAAAAATATCATTGGGTGAGGATTAAAAACATATATAAGGATTCTAACATCAAGAAATAAGGAGTCTAGTGAGAAAAGTCACATAACAGAATTCTAATACAGAGAATTGTCAGTAGAACAATGGTATATGCAGAGAGAGTTAGAGGATCACAAAAAGGAAGGAATTGCTCTCTGATATTTGGAAGATTAGCAAGTTAGATAAATGAAGGTCATGAAAAATGGGCTTCAAGCACAAGAAAAGCATTCACTAATTACAGATGTGAGAAACAGCAGGGTGTGTGAATGTGATGTGTGCTTACATGTCTGTATAGTATCTCAGGATTGTCAGGGCATAAATTATCCTATATAATAAAAGCCTAATATGCTAAGTGTCTGCGTTTAACCAGTCGTTATGACACACACTGACCACCAGGGGACAGATGCTCAAAGTGGTAGGGTAGCTTGCTGCTGGGCTCCAGTGATGGGGACTGAGCGAGACTGTCCGGACATGCCCTGGAACCCTCCTGCAGTCCCTCCCTGGCCGGCCAATCTCCCATGGTCCCTCCCCAGCCTCTAAAATATTTCTTCTAATTAATTTCCTTTCAATGTGCACAAAATCCATCCACCGGGCCTCTAGTAAAATATAAAATGGTACCATAAGAGGTGTCACAGGCAGATATAGATCAAGCCATGTCAGCCTACTAAATGGTGCCAAGATACCTGTGAAATCCACTGAATAATTCTACTCAAAGGGCTAACATGATTAGACTTGCATTTTAAATCTATTATGATGGTTTTAATCTGGAGAACATGTTTCCATGAAACCTAACTGGTGATGAGACCAATTGCACTGTATTATGATCATTGAGGTGAGAGATGATGAGGACTTGATTAAGAGTGGTGATAATAAAGATGGAGAAAAGCAGGTCAATTTATGTAGCATTGGAAGTGAAAAATAGAAGATGGAAGATTGCAGTTGATATATCTGTGGGGAAGGTGCTATGGACTGAATTCTCGGGCTCCACCCCCAAATTCCTATATTGAAGTCTTAACCTCCAATGTAATGGCATTTACAGATGCAGACTTTAAGAGGTAATTAGGTTTAAATGAGGTCATGAGAGTGGTACCCTTATGATGGGATTGATGTCCATATCAAAAAAGGAAGAAAGAGCAGAGCTCTCTCTCCCTTCATAATGAGAGAACCCAGCAAGAAGGTAGCCATCTGCAAGCCAGGAAGAGGAGTCTCACCAGGAATTGAATCCACCTGAATCTTGGACTTCTCAGGCTTCGGAACTTAATAAATGTCTGTTGTTTAAGCCACCTAGTCCTTGGTATTTTGTTGTAGCAGTCAGAACTGATTAAGACAGAGAGTAAGACTATAAGTGGTCAAGCTCAACTCCCCCATATCTAGCTTCTGTGATGGGCTGAATAACAAAGGCACAAATTGAAAAAGAGAAAAGAGGAGGAGCATTATGTTTAGAGGGAAGACAATGGGTTTCGATGTGGGCATACTAAAGTTGCAGCAGGGATGTCTTATGAGTATTTTCATTTATTTAGAAGATAATGGATGCATGACAAAGGACAGAAAAAAGGCAAACGCTTCTTTAAGATACAAGCATATTTAGATGTGCCTTACATACCCCCACATAGGTTTTCCTACTTTATACATCATCTAAGGTAAGATAAAAAGTAATGTTGTCTTTATTTAATTGAAGAGTAAGCATATACTTTTGCATACTTAGCCTCCTTGTCTTGTAACCTTTGCCTTTGCTTGGTGATACTTTATTTCCCCGAGAGATAAAAGTCCTTTTGGAGAAGGATCTTTTTGGATGTAAGTAAGGAACTAGTTAAAGAACTATGTGTTGCTTTCCAAATAGCACCTGGGAATCAAAGGAGGAAAACATCTGAAGAGGAATCTTCTAATACGTGTTCAGTATATATGACTCAGAACCATTTCTATGGTTGTAAGAATGAAATCCAACTCATTCTAATAAGAGGCAAAAAAAAAAAAAAAGAGTGATTTATTGGCTCACATGACCCAAAGTTCCTGGGGCACAGGCTTCAGGAATTTCTTGATCCAGGGTCTCCAATAATATCATCAAGATTTAGATATCCTCACTTTTCTCTGCTCTACATCTCTCTGGCAGGCCTCATTCTCATGCCACCTCTGTCTACATTTGGGATACCGCGTAGTTCCCTGTTTGTAGCATCCTAAGAATTCTATTAGGAAAAGTATCTATTTTGAGCTAGTAAGCCCAGAATTGAGTCCTATTAGGCAGGTTTGGGGCATGTGTTTATCACTAATATGTCTAGTGGGGATAGAAAGTGCTGATTGGCCCAGCCTGGATCATTTTCCCACAGTAGGTCCATCAGAAAGAGAAGATAAAGGTCAGCACCACTGAAGTAGGGGGGTCACCCAACAGGAAGGCAGGTTCTGATTATAGACGGAGGAATGGACTCTGGAATGGAAGAATTAACAGCTATATACCACAGAGACTTACCACGTAAATAATCCGGTTGGAAGAAAGGACAGGTGTGCCTGCATGTTGTGTTTGTGGATGCAAGTGTGTGTGCACATCCACAGGGAAAATAATCCATAGCATCCTACTCTCTCATGCCCATCAGATTAAGAAGCTGGAGAAAATCCTCACTGTGTCCTGGCTCCTAGTAATAGTATTCGCTTTTGAAAATAAATTCTTGGTAACTTCAATCCTGTTGTCCCCTCTACTGTTCCACTATCCCACCTTGGAGCTATATTTTCAAAGCAAATAGGGATCCATCTGATTTAGCATAAGAGAACCTTGAGGTAACTCTTTTTCTTTACAAATGACAGCTCATCGAAAGTGTGGGGAAAAGGGTCAGGGACATTAATATGATCAAGGCAATATGAAATTTCAAACCTTTTTACTATTTTTTCCTTCACAAAGTCAATAAACCAATTTTTTTACTCCTTCCCTCATTTCTTTGCTGCTGGCTTCCTTCTCTAATTATATTAAAACAAAGAGAGTTATCAGTCATGCACAATTCAATGTCAATGGCTCTTGGGCTGTCAGCCTTGCTTGCTGCCCCTCTTTAAACTTCTGGGGGTCAGAAGGATTGTGGAACTGAAACTCTACCCAGAACTGAAAAGACAGTACTGATCTGTACTATATTTTAGTGCAAACATAAACTATGTCAGTTAAATTATGTAAAATGTATCCTGCATAACTAACTACTCTTTATAAAATTTTAAATTTATAGTCATTTTATTTATTAAATATCAAAATTCCAAACAACTTACTATTTTTTAGAGAGAGAGAGAGAAAGGGAGAGGAAGAGAGAGAGAGAAGCATCAATGTGAGAGCAAAACATGGATTGGCTGACCTCCTGCCCACCCCCTCCAACCAGGGCTAGAGCCCCCACCAGGAATCAAACTGGCAACCTTTCCAAACAACTGAACCACACTGGTCAGGGCATCAGACAACTTACTTTTAAACAATTTATTTATAAGAAAAAAAGAGGTATATATTTTCCAGGGTTGGACAGTTTCACATAACCCATTAATAACTTAGAAACTACCTTGCACTGTGGAGGCACACATTGGGAACTCAAGGAAGTGTTTTCAAATAGTTGTGCATAGCCTAATTAGAGTAGACATAGAAAATTAATGCTTACTCTGAAAAGGCATTTATTTTCATATCTGCTCTGTACTCTGCACCCCAGTGTTTGACACATAGTAGAGTTTGCATAAATATTTCTTGAATAATCGAATAAAATTCCAATTTTAAATATATGGAGCTAGAGTAACTGTAAGTAGAGTAACTATTGCTAAAACTCCTCGAAGAAAATAGAAAACAAAAAAGGGAGGCAATCATCATACTCAGCTTCAGCTACACCAATCTCAATTAATAATCAAAGTTCTGTATTACTGGAGTGAAATTTTTTGAGAGAAGAGGTAGATTGCTTCCTGAGCGCTTCTGTAGTGCTAATAGATCTTTAGACTTGACTGTCATACTGATGATTCAGTGGTAAAAAGCAAGCACACTTTATTGGGCTTTCGTTGTAAACCCATGAGTGGCCAGATTTGCTTTAGATGATTTAGACTTTGTAGCACCTGAACTGTAATTTCCTATATCTGAAAAGAGAATAAAGATCAACAAAGACAAAGAAGGGGCAGAGGTAAGAAAATATTACATCTCAACATCCTGCCCACTCTTTATACTTTATATTGAAATTTTAAGTGCTTACAGGACTTCCCCCCACCTCTAACTCCCAAAATTCTTCTATCATATTACATCCAAAGAATGCTTTATTGTGTGTAAAGCAAAACCTGTTTTGTTTGGGTATTTTTAAAGCTGTTTGCAGTCCATATAGCAGGAGTCAGGAAGTCCAGATACACTACAATGCTTTCTTTGGCATTCTCCACTGCAACTACTCCTTGTGGCAACAGTTACCACTTGTCCGTTTAAGCAGTAAGCACATGTCTTACCCATTACTGAACAGCTTTGATAATTCTTGCATAATATTGAATCATCCCATTGCACCAAAAAGCCAGAGCAACAGCACAGACCAATGTCCCATTCCACTGTATAACTAACTGTAGGCGCCACCAGGCATGAATGAAGTTGTGAATACCCTGTGGTCAATTTGTGATTTCAGAAACAACCACAGGCATATCACTCCAAAAACAAAAGTACTCATGGTTATTTACCCAGTGGTAATATTAGATGCAGGGTTTATTATTGTAAGCCTCAGTCTCTAGAATATTTTATGTGTGAGTTCCTACTCAAACACATGTAATAATCACTAGTAAACACTAGTATTGTGAAATAGAAACTCTAAATTAATATAAATATTATTACATAAGAAGTGAAATGAGAACCTCATTTTGATTGGCATTAATGCCACTTTTTTAATGTTTCTCTCTTGAAAAACCTAAGTCTATGACACTATGCACACAATGACAAGATAGTAGTGTGGTTGATGCAGCCATTATTGGTTTATACACAGCTAGCTATACACTTAGTTGCTCAGTGAGTGCAATGCAAATGTTAAAATCCATTAATGCAATACTTTAGATCAGGTTCAAAAGCATTACTACTATTCTCCCATTTCTGAGTGAGTCTTATCCTCTTCCCTTTGCTTGATGACCTGCCTTGGCTATATGGATCTATAATGCATGTGGAGCATTCTGTTGGGTGGAAGATTTCTGGAAATGTTGGAATAACAAAATCTGTCTTGCATTTAAATGTTTGTTAAATTTGTCCAGTTTCTCTTCATGGAGAAAAAACCTGAAAAATATTTCTGTAAAAATATGAATTTTAATAAGAAGCAAATTTACTCTTAAATAATCAAAACTTTTGAGAACAGGCTAGATCTTCCATCAGCAAACCCTCATTTCCACTAGATTTTATGAATTAAAGCTGCCTTCCCTTGGGCACATTAGCATTTTTGATTGCTGGTTAGTAATTATAATCATCCTAATGGGTTCTTTTAAAATGGTTTTTAAGAATCTTTATAGAGCCTCTTTATATTCATAAAGATAAAATCATTACACCTGAAAAAGTGTACAATTTGTAAGGCAGTTAAAAGCCAGATTGGTTATTATCTTGTCCAGTAATAAGTGGAGGAAAAGAAAAATTTTAAATTCATTTTATGGATTTAGGTCTATCTCCTTAGCAAATTTCAAGTATACAGTACAGTGTAGTTAACTCTCATCACAATGCTGTACATTAGGTGTCCAGAACTTATTTGTGATGCTTAACTGAAACTTATTTCCCTTTAACCAGTGGTTCCTCACTTACCTTTCCCCTGCACACATGGCAAGCACCATTATACTCTCGGCTTCTATGAGTTTAGCTATTTTCTTCTACTCTGTTGTATTGAGTTATAATTGACATATAACACTGTATTAGTTTTAGGTGTACAACATAATTTTTTGACATATGTATATATTGTGAAGTTAACTCTCAGAAAGTTTCATGTATACAATATAGTATTGTTAACTATAGTCAGCATGCTGTTCATTATATCCCTAAGACTCTTTTGTCTTACAATATAACTGGAAGTTTGTACCTTTTGACCATCTTCACCCATTTTGCACATACCCCATACCCATGCTTCTGGCACTCGGACAACCTCCAACCTGTTCTCTGAATCTATGAATTATTATTATTATTTTTTTTAGATTTCACATATAAGCAAGATCATACAGTATTTGTCTTTATCAGTTTGACTTATTTCATTTAGCATAATTCCTCCAAGGTCAATTTCTATTGTTGCAAGTAAGATTTCTTGATATGGCTTCTAAGAACCTGGCTCTGTGTAAGTAAGTATTCAATTAAATATAACTAATACTAGAGGCCCGGTGCATGAATTCGTGCACAGGTGGGGATCCTTGGCCTGGCCAGTGATCAGGGCCATCTCACCCAGTCCTGATTGGGACTGATCAGGGCCAGCAAGCTGCGGGGAGGGACTGCAGGAGGTTGGCTGTGGGAGTGCACTGACCACCAAGGGGCAGCTCCTGCATTGAGTGTCTACCCCCTGATACTCAGCGCACATCAGAGCTACCAGCCAGTCGGCCGGTCGTCTGGTCATAATGGTTCCTTAGGCTTTTATATATAGATAGATTAAATGATGTAACAATAACAAAAAAACCCTCTCTTCATTAATTACTTTTTCTCCCTACATTTTAAAGGTACAATAAATTACACTGTATCATCTGTAAAGGAAATAGACTGTGAAGAAAGAGCTACTGTGAAACCTTCATTGATGCTTTTATTCACTTCAGCCCAAAGATTAGCATATTATGCTTCCTTGGGTGACTTTGCAGGTGACAAAGTATGGAGTTGATGGCAAGTTTAAATTGTGTGGGACTAATGATTTTCATGTAGAAAAATAAATGCCTTACTATAATTTCTATCTATAAACCTTTTGATATATTTATCTTGAGTAATTCTTAATTTCTGAGATTTATATTAGAGTTTAAAAGATAAGAGGTAAATCTAGAAGTAAAAACAAATCCATTGAAAGATTATAGTATGAGGCCAGCTTAGGGTATTATATTAACTCTGTAACTCATGTTGTCAAGAACCAGTCAAGTACAATTCAGGCAAAAATCAAACAAACAAACAAAATCCTTTGTAATTAAAGATTCATGAATTCAGGAGTCATGAGTTCATAGTATACTTATAAGATTAAAGTGAATATTTCATCCTAAAATCTATAGTAATAAAAGGGTAATATGCAAATTGGTTAGAACCCCCTCACAGTAAAGATCAAACAGCAAGCTGCGTGGGGCGACAAGGCTCTCAGGGGGGTTAGTCAGGGACAACCAAACTACTGAACAGCAGGCTGCATGGGGTGACCAGGTCGGCAGGGGGCATTTGAGGGTGACCAGGCTGGCAGGGGGTCAATGAGGGCCAACCAGGCCAGTGGTTGGGACAGTGAGGGGAGACCAGGCTAGTAGGGGGGGCAGTTGGGGGTGAACAGGCCAGTAGGTGGAGGCCATTGGGGGAAACCAGGCCGGCAGGGGGTTCAGTAAGGGGTGACCAGGCCAATGGGGCAGGGGGGGGGCAGTTGAGGTAGACCAGGCCGATAGGCAGAGGTGGTTAGGAGTGATCAGGCTGGCGGGGGAAGAGGGGTCAGGGGCAGTTTGGGGCAATCAAGCAGGCAAGCAGGTGAGCAGTTAGGAGCCAGCAGTCCCAGATTGTGAGAAGGATGTCCTGGGGATCAGACCTAAACCAGCAATCAGACATCCCCTGAGAGGTCCCGTGCAGGCTGGGCTGAGGGGACCCCCTATAGTGCATGAATTTCATGCACTGGGCCTGTAGTATATAAATGAAATGAAAGAATGTAAGAAACAAGAAGTCACCTTTGTATTCACATTGCTGAAAAAAGGGAAAAATGTGCTAATTGGTTGAAAGAATCCCAGTATTATAAAAAGACAAGGCTAGGTTTCAATAGTCAGCCAGGCTATCACTTAGTCTCCCAACTCAAACCTTAAGTGAAGTTAGTATTTAGATTCATAGAAAGGATTGCCCTTATCATCTCTAAAAATAAAATTTTAAGCTCTTCAAAGCACATGAAGGGACAGGGAGTACCTTATTTATTCTGTCTCAAAGGAGCAGGGTGGATTAACTAAACCTTCTTTAGCAACAGTGTTTTTATGTTACACCCCCAAACCAAATGACAGTCTGCTTTTGACAATGTATAATAGGGAACTCAGTATTCCTTAGACTGAGTGAGTAATGATGAATACATCATTATATATTTCAGAGCACCAATGTCCTCATCTACAGTCATCTACATGCTGAAGAAATAAGATATGTGTACTTGCTTAAGAGAACTGCAACAACAATCAAAGGCAAAACACTTTATTAACTGTTAGAAAACTGATTAATCATAAGACTCTGGATTGATCTGCCTCAATTCACATATATATATAGCAGTTTACACAGTTTACATTCAATATTATACTAGTTTATTAGTTTCAGGAGTATAATCTCATGGTTAGACATTTATATAACTTATGAAGTGATCACCCTGCTAAATCTAGTACCCATTTTACACCATATATAGTTATTACAGTATTATTGACTACTAGAGTCCCGGTGCACAAAATTCTGCATGGGGTTCCCAAGCCTGGCCAGCAATGAGGGGTGATCCGGTTCCACACCTCCCTACCTCCTCCTTCCCTTGCTCCCTCAGTGCCATGCCCAACGTGTTCCACACCACCTTCTGGTGGTCAGTGCATGTCATAGCAAGTGATGGAACTCCAGGTCACATGGTCAAACTCCCAAGTGAACACTTTGCATATTAGCCTTTTATATATATACCAGAGGCCTGGTGCATAAAATTCGTGCTGGGGGGGGGGGCGGTGTCCCTCAGCCCAGCCTGCACCGTCTCCAATCTGGGACCACTCGAGGGATGTCTGACTGCCCATTTAGGCCCGATCCCAGTGGGCAGCCAGACATCCCTCTTACAATCCATAATTGCTGGCTCCCAACTGCTCGCCTGTCTGCCTTCCTGATTGCCCCTAACCACTTCTGCCTACCAGCCTGATCACCCCCTAACCACTCCCTTGACAGCCTGATTGATGCCTAACTGCTCCCCTGCCAGCCTGTTTGCCCCTAACTGCCCTCCCCTGTAGACCTGGTCACCCCTAACTACCCTCCCCTGCAGGTCTGGTCCTCCCCATCTGCCCTCCCCTGCTGGTCTGATTGCCCACAACTGCCCTCCCTTGCAGGCCTGGTCCCTCCCAACTGCCCTCCCCTGCTGGCCATCTTGTGGTGGCCATTTTGTGTCCACATGGGAGCAGCCATTTTTGACCACATAGGGACAATGGTCAATTTGCATATTACTCTTTTATTAGATAGGATAGAGGCCTGGTGCACGGGCAGGGGCTGACTGGTTTTCCCTGAAGGGTGTCCTGGATCAGGGTGGGGGTTCCCTTGGGGCATGGGGCGGCCTGGGTGAGGGGTCTGTGGTGTTTTGCAAGCTGGCTACACCCCCCAGCAACCCAAGCAGAGGCCCTGGTATCTGGGAATTATTTATCTTCTATAATTGAACTTTGTAGCCTTAAGCGGAAGGCAAGGCAGGCCAGGACAGGTGGAAAGTTTGGCTTCCTCCATTGCTGGGGAAACCCAAGCCTCCTGCTTACTGCATGGCCACAGCCATCTTGGTTTAATTTGCATACTCGCTCCTGATTGGCTGGTGGGCGTGGCTTGTGGGTGTAGCAGAGCGGTGGTTAATTTGCATATAACTCCTTTATTAGATAGGATAGATAATCCCTATGCTGTACTTTACATCCCTCTGACTATTTTGTAACTACCAATTTGCATTTCTACATACCTTTACCTTTTTAACCCATCTCTCCAACACTCCTCCCAGTTGCCTTAATTCTTATCCAGGTTTTATGCTTACAGGCTGTAAGCATAAACCTATTTACTTAATCTCTCTCTACCTCAGTTTCCACATCTGTGAAATGAGGATAATAATACTACTTACCTCATAGAGTTGTTGTCAGGACTAAACAAGTTTATTTAAGTAAAAATTTAGTGTCCGGCATATAGTGCTATTTAAGCATTTACTGTTATTACTATGTATACGATGTTGAGAAAGCTGACCGTTCTTCATACACAACAAAAATCCTTTGTACTCCAGTAGAAGCCAATATTTTGGTTAGTGGGAAAGAACTGGAAGGAAATGATTCTGCACTGTAAGAGTAAACCAAAAGTTACAGCAATCATCAAAATTTTTCCAACCTTTCATTACCCAAAACTATCAATTTATTGTATTACAAGTGCCCCATAATAAGGGTGGTCATTATGTTTTGCTGAAAAAGTAACTGCATTTCATCAAACACCTTTCAAAGTATATGTAAAATATAGTTATTAACAAGAGTCTAAGTTGCACACACATATATAGGTAGATTTAGAGTAAATATTTAGCTTCAAAATACTTCTACATCTTTCTCTATAAAATAAAAAATCTGGCTATAAAGATGATAAATAAATGAATATGTAGTCAGAGACAACAGATAATAGATGGTTGGAAATTCTGGATTAATGTCCATTTTTATCATAATGAGTACTTGGCAGTTTGTAGAGAAGATCAAGGAAAATAAATATTTATCAAAAAATTTTAATGGTTCAAGCCGTAATAGCTTTGCAGGAAAAAAATTCATAAAAGAAGAAACAGGCCAAGTAATTTTAAGAAGGCCTGCAATCATTTTCTACTATAAAAGAGGAAAATTGAAAAGCAACAGGCTGTTTAGATTTGCAAAAGAAAAAATTGCATATGGATATTTTCATACATATTTAATGTGTTATGCATTCACAATAACACACAACACAAATTCATTTCACACATAAAAAGTATGAAATAAGAAATGTCAAGGTGTCATTTAATTCATGGAGATATATATATATATATATATATACATATATATATATTTAGATGTATGACAAGGAGATCACTTTATTGCTCTTCTAATGAGAAGCACACTACAGCAGAAAATATGGAAATTTCTAATACAGCATATTCATACATAGGCTCTTTTATGAGGAAGACAAGATTTTCTTGCTTTTGCAGTCATCATAAAACTCAGTGACCTGTGAAGGTAAGAAATTATGATTCTATTACTCTTGGAGCCATGAATCTGGTTGAATTTCTGTGATATCATAAGGCACAACGCATATATATATATTTTTTTCTTTTAAGTAAACACTTGAGATGTCTCCCATAATCACATTTCAAACAACAAGCAAAGTCATTAAGAAAATTAATTTAATTTTTTTTAATTTAAATGTATTGATTTCAGAGAGGGAGAGAGAGATAGAAGCATCAATGATGAGAGAGAATCATGGATTGGCTGCCTCCTGTGTGCCCCACACTAGGGATAGAGCCCATAATCTGGGCATGTGCCTGACTGGGAATCAAACTGTGACCTGGTTCATAGGCCAACGTTCAACCACAAGCCATGCCAGCCAGAAAGAAAAATATAAATTTTAAATTTTAAAACTTTGTTGTAAAATACAAATAAACTGATTATGCCAGTTGATTCAAAATAACATATTCTCAAGTGGTAAATTTAGGATGAATTATTTTTTAAAAAGTAATTGGCTTTTCATACTTTTGAAATAGCCACATATAAAGGGCAGGCACAGCATTTAGTGAGCCACCAATAATAAGCTTTGAAAGGTATATTTTCTATTTTTCTAGCAACTAGATCCAGACTTATATGCAAAACAGAAGATAGGCAATCCTTTTTTTTTTTAATTTCTTTATTGATTAAGGTATTACATATGTGTCCTCATGCTTCATTATCTCCCCCCACCTCCCACTCATGTCCTCAGGCAATCCTTAAGAAAGTTGAAAACCTGGACTTTATTTGTGGATAGTTCTCATTGTAAATTGTCCTCATTTTTGTGTTTAGATGAGCAATAAGGGTTGCTGGGCTTTCCAACGTTGGGAGGTGTTCTCAACAGTTTTCAAATGTGCATTTTGTGAACCCAAAACACTTTCACAAAACCTGATCATCGCTCAAATCTTTGGGGCAAACCATAAGGGAACAAAATGCAGAATATACAAGTTGTGATGTTTTTGTCTTTTAATACATACAAAATGCATTTACTGGCCTGGAATGGGTAACAGTTCTCTTTATCTTTCAAGCTAATATGAAGCACTTTTTATACAAGCAGATTTGATTTTTTCCTGTGTCTGTGGATATCTTCTGCATAAAATGAATGGGAGTGCATCCTAATGCCCTGTGTACTGAAAACAAATCTCTTCAGACACACCGTCAATAATTAACACCTTTCTCTACCCATATCCTTTTCCCTGCTGCCTGCATAAATTGCAACAATATTTTTGAGAACAAAAATTATTTGTAATATCAATTATCTGAAAAATCACCCTCGTCCAGCCTCAAATTTGCCTTTTGTCTCATTTGGAAATGTTAGGCATTACTCATCAACCTTATGGAAAGCACAGACAGAGACAGCATTATTAGTTTTTTCAAATAACAGTGCACTTAATTTCTCCACTAAATAAGCTAAAATAGATTTAAAAAACAGTGGTGGATGGAAAATTTTGCTGAGCTCATATGAAGCTCTCATTAAGAATAATGCTTGCCTGGTATGCATTAGGTTTATTATTTTTCAAATATGTGTTTGCTTTTTGTTTCCTTAATAGATATGGGCTTAGATTCAAACACTCCATAAATGGGTGCTCATGGATGTTTTCCACTGAATTGTTAACATTGGTGGTGTGTCACAACTTGAGAGTGATCCACAAACCCCTGTGCCACCAGCAGAAGATCACAGGAATATTTGTCATTCATGTCTGTGCTCAGAATGGTATTTGATGAATACAGTCTTGAAGGATGTTGGATACATTTACTATTCAGAGTCAAACTGAAGTGGTGGGGTTTTGGGTGTTTTTTTGTGTTGTTTGTTTGTTTGTTTTTGCATTTTTATCCAATACTCTGAAGGAAAGTTATTTTTACATTCACAGACATTTAACATAGTTAAATGGATGTATATGCTATTTTCCAGATATAGTAAATGCTGAAGTCTGCTTTTTTTTTTTTTTTTAAGAAAACAGCTTTCATCTTAGGAATATTGTTGTTACATTCTTAACATAAGGCAAAACATTCTGAAGAATGTACTCACTCTTGATTTAATACCAGTAGAAAAGGTTTTCTTTTTTGTTTGTTTGTTTTTCTCCCAAAGGTGATAATATATTGAATAATACTAAAGTGGGTTTTAAAAAGAATAGAGTTATTTTCTGGCTACATTCTCCTTATTTTCCTTTTGAATGATTTGGCCCTGGTATTACATTTAGAAAATATCTTGAAGGTTCTCTACTCTGACCACATGTCATGACATAGCATGGTTGAGGATAATTGTGGCCATGAAATGAGTTTTTCTTAACAGGGCTGTATGGGAAGCAAGCACATACATGTTATCAAAGTGATGACATTTTTATCATAATGTTTAGCAATTTTGGACTGTATTTCACCACCACTATCCTAAAAGCACCTTTCTCTGTTAGAGCCCGGCAAACTGAGCTGCTGCAGATAATCACATATCCAATTTCCTACTGTAGAACACAGCTGAGATAGGTCAGTACCAGCCTCGGCAAGAAGTATACAAAACCAAGGTTAAAAACTAAGAAAAAAAATTATTTTATTTGAATGTTGGAAGTATTATATATCAAGTAATTCTTTTTATGTAGAAAGAGACAATCACTGATGTATGGAAACCAAAGTGGCACCATATTTTTTTTAATTTATCTTTATTGTTTGAAGTATTACAGATGTCCAATTTGAGTCTTTTTTCCCATTGACCCCCTCCTTCCTGCACCTGCCCCTCCCAAGCCTTTGCCACACTATTGTCTGTGTCCATGGACTATGCATATAAGCCGTTATGCTCAATTAATATTTGACAGTGGAGGCAAGAGCATACAATGGAATCAAGACAGTCTCTTTGATAAACGGTGTTGGGAAAACTGGACAGGTACATACAAAAAAAGTGAAACTAGACCACCAACTTATATCATGCACAGGAATAAACTCAATAAATGGATAAAGACCAATCTGGTAAATGTAAGTCGTGAAACCATAAAAATCTTAGAAGAAACCATAGGTAGCAAAATCTCAGACATCTCTCGTAGCAATATGTGTGTGGATACAGCTCCTAGGCCAAAGGAAACTAAGGAGAAAATAAACAAATAAGACTATATCAAAATAAAAAGCTTTTGCACAGCACAATCTTTAGATAGTTTAAAATTAATGAATTAGTATTCATGAATTTCAAACTTGAGGCAGATATGGAAAGGTAAGTGATGATGCTGAGGGGAGGAGAAGCTCTGCTAGCTTCCAGTTGCTGAAACCTTGAAGCTCATCTGTGTCCCTGATGTCACCTTGACAAGTTATTCTCCCTCTCCCCTCAACCTGTGCTCCCTGTTCAGGCTGAAGTTTGCCTTTGTGTAACTGCTTTTTCCCCTTTAAGTTTGTCTTTGATCTTTCTACTTTGCAAAAAAATAAAAGTGTGTGAAAAATGAGGTAGAGGGCGGTAAGAAGAAAGAGACACTAATGTGGAAATAGAGAGAAAATATATTATTTGGGGCACCAATTCATTTAGAATCATTAGGAAGTGCTCATTTGTATTTTATCCGTTCTTTGTGATTTTGTGTGTGTTTACTTCCTAATTTGATTCCATTGCCTTTTCTTCATTCAGCCATTACTATATATCAGACTGAAGACTCCTTATCAAATTCTTGACAGAAATTATAAGTACAGCCATTATAAATACCTTAAACCAAAGAAAAAACTACAGCAATGGCTCTTTGTGTGATCAGGATTTCCTTACTGCTATTCATGACTATCTTTAGAAAATCTTGGTGACTGACTTGCCTAGAAATGTATTTTAAATGCTTATGTTAATTGGATCATCCACTAGTTATCTACTACTGATGAAATATGCTGATTACCTGAATCTGGCAGAGGCTATATAGATGGATGTTTAATTGTTCATTTTGGCTTTTATTTCATATTCTCAGTATCACCAGCTCCATTTTATTCTCTTCTCATCTGTCTTGCCCACTGTCCCTACCTCTCTCTTTCTCGTCCTTCCTGATTTCCAGCTAAATATCTTATCTAAGCATCAAATGGCAAATTCTTTTTCCTATTTCTTTAGCTAAATAGGTTGATTCTCATCTCTACTTTATATCCGGGAAGACATTAGGAATGTGCCTGCCTTGGCAGAATAAATAGAAAATCATCTCTGATTTTTACCTCCCCCTATGGACAGGAAGACAATTTCCAACTTTGGTCATTTATCAACCCATTAACAGATCTCAGATGTGTCACTGTAAAGAATCCATCAGGAGACCAGGAAATGCAAGCAGGAAACACTGAACTATTACTAGTGCTTCCCAAGTACGTCCTTGGCACACCATTTTTATATCCCTTCAATGGAAACAGAATCCACAGAGAGTAACTTAATATTTTAATGCACTCTTGCTTCTTTAAAGTTTTGTGTGCCAAGAGGCATTTGTGGAATAACAAAAAGAATGAATTTACTCACTGTACTAAGGAAAATGCTTTGGTTCTAATTGGTTTTCACAGTTTTAAAATCAATGATTAGCTAAAGATGCTATAGAGAATATGGATATATAGCCCTCTTTCAGAAGCATGAAAATGTGATCACCTGCTGTGATGGCTAAACTTTAAGACAGGTGTGGAACCCATATCCATTCACCACATGCCTCAACATGACCCAGGACTGTCAGTATAAGAGCTGATGTCCCATCCCCAACCACTTCGCCTTTCATCGCCTAAAGCTCTGAGCCAGAAAGTGGTGACAGAGGCAGCCTGCGCTGTATGTCAACAGATTATCAGGATGGTTAGTAATATTCCCTTTATAGGAGCCTTTTAAAATCCCTGCACGGGCAATCCTAAAGCTCTGTTGATTTTTGTTAGTTGCTGATAAGGCTTTTAATGGCCAAAGCCTGATATATTTTTAGATCTTTTGTCACCATAGGTCTCCTGTCACTCACTGAGGTTGAAATCAGCAGGCTATTAGTTTGCCCAATGTATAATCCCAAGTCCTGTGGAACAAGGGCTTGAAGCAAGTAGGCCTCCTAATTCTAAAATTTATTTTTTATTTTTATTCATAAAGCACTGTCATTTCCGCCTTTAAAACTCATTTGAAAACATCTGTGCTGGAACGTTCTTAAGGAAAACATATTTTAAAACATCCTGTTATTTTTTTCATTAAAATGATCCTCTATAATAAGCCTAATTATCTATGCAAATTATCCCTTGGGGCAGTCATATGAGGAGTTCAACCCAGAGTTTGACCACTTGCTATGACGTGCACTGACCACCAGGGGGAGGTGCCGAACATGGCAGGGGTCGGAGATGCGCTGTGACCTCTCAATGGCTACCTGGGGGCGTGGGTGACCTGGATGGAGGTGTGGTGAAAATGTAGGGTGTCCACTGAGCTCTCTCTCACTCCCCCGACACACCAGGGCTCATGCTCCAGGGCATCCCCAAGGATCAGGTGCCGGGAGCCTGCCAGGAACCTGCCCTCACCCTTGTGGCCTCTTCCAGGTGAGTCAGGTCACAGCCTCTGGGACTGTAGGGGCCAGTCTGGCTCCCTGCGGGTTTGCGCAGAAGCCAGTCTGCAAGGCCAGCCAGGAGAGAGTGGGCTGCCCGGCTGGCATTCCCGCAATGCTGCTGGCCAGCCCAGAGGCCCACACTGTGCCCCGGCCCACTGTGCCCAGCATGCTTACCACATCTCTGCATGGGGTCTCGAGCACCATGACTCAGGTGGAGGAGGGTATGCAGGGGCCCAGGGGCCCAGGTGCTGCCCAGGGCCCAGAGGTCAGCTGGGTCCTGCCATTCCACACCAGATGCTCACACTTCTATTGCAGGCCAGGCCTAGGGACCACACCGATGCATGAATTTCATGCGCAGGGCCTCTAGTATATATATAACTGGTAGGATTATATATAATCCTTGTTGACCATTTGTAAGCTTCCCACCACAGGAGAACAAAAGACCAGGAATAACTCACTGGACACCAGGAGTCAGACCATACAAGGAATTGAAACTGTCCTGAAGGCACCTGATCCCACACCTGAACTTCATCCTCTTTCCAAGACCCCTAACTCTGCCCTCAGACCCACTGAGGACAAGAGCTTCCAGCCAGCAACTCCATATAAGGATGAAACTCTAGCCCCTTGGTGCTGCCATCATTGACTCAATATCCCCTTATCTGGGTGCTGTGCAGCCCTTCCCTTTGGATAACTCCTCCCCTATCCCTTTTTCTTAAATAAATTCAATTTTTTTTTTTTTTTTTTTTGCTTAACAGATCAAAATATAACTCCAATATTTTTAAATTACTGGCTAATTATTTTTCTCCCTAAGAGAAGTCATTAGAATTTCTTTTTAATTTAAATTGCAGCAGTTCCTTAAGATAGAAGGTAACAAATCATCAAATAGGGACAATAGATGAATTACAGAGAGAGAAAACTATATCTTTAGCACACTGGAACCATTGGGTCAATGTCCTTTAAAAGACACAATATGGAAACAATCCCTGGGTCACCACTGAAATGTTCTTTAAGTGGATGTTTGATAATGGAAATATGTCCCTCTTTGTGGTCTCTCATTTGTAACTGTGGTTGCTCTGTAAGCAGGAGAACAGAACAAGAGTAGAAAGGAGCATTAAAGAGGAATTTGAAAAGGTTTCACTGGACAAGTTTGCTTGAAAGGAGCAACTGTAAACATCCAGGAAGAATAAAGGAAACATTCAGGAAGCCATCAATCAGGCAAAGTAAACACATTGTGAGTTTGACATAGTAAAAGCACTCATGACAAATCTCAGTTTCCATAAGAGTGAAAAAGAAATACCTGTTAAGTATGTAGCTTTTGCTTAAAAAGTATTTTTTTAACTTTTAAATTACAACAGATCAATTTGCAAAGAAAACAAAAGAGAAGAAGGTAAAATGGCACTACCCTTAATGGTCGGCTTTTAAAACAAATTTTAAAGAAAGTCTTTCCCCAGGATGTCTGGTGACACAGTAGCCAGGACACAGTAGAGAAAAAAGCATCATTGTGTTGAAATGTAGGAATCAAAACCTGTATAGAGAAGAATGTGTTAATGTGAAATCTTGGGATAAATAACTCAGATGAAAGAGCCCTTTAATTATAAGGTGGAAACATGATTTGAAGACACTCATTGTGAAATGTGATGAGGATCATATAAAAAATTTCCTGGAAAAATAAGCCAGTATATCCTAAAACATATGATCACATCAAGTTAAATAATATTTCAGTGGTGATCCAGGAACAGTTGCTAGATATATATATATATTCCTGTCACCTAATCTTAGATTCATCCTCCTATAAACCCTGCTTCTTTTTCAATGGACAGTTACTTCTCATTGTAAAACTAACTAGAGGCCTGGTGCACGAAAATCATGCATGGACAGGGGTGTCCCTCAGCCCAGCCTGTACCCTCTCCAATCTGGGACCACTTGAGGGATGTCCGACTGCCCGTTTAGGCCCAATCCATGTAGGATCGGGCCTAAACGGGCAGTCGGACATCCTTTCACAATCCAGGACTGCTGGCTCCTAACTGCTTGCCTGCCTTCCTTCCTGATTGCCCCTAACCACTTCTGCCTGCCAGCCTGATCACCCCCTAACCACTCCCCTGACAGCCTGCTTGATGCCTAAGTGCTTCCCTGCCAGCCTGATTGCCCCTAACTGCCCTCCCCTGCAAGCCTGGTCATCCCTAACAGCCCTCCCCTGCAGGCCTGGTCCCCCCCAACTGCCCTCCTCTGCCAGCCTGGTCACCCCTAACTGCCCTCCCCTGCTGGCCTGATTGCCCACAACTGCCCTCCCTTGCAGGCCTATTCCTTCCCAACTGCCCTCCCCTGCTGGCCATCTTGTGGCGGCCATCTTGTGTTCACATGGGGGCAGCCATCTGTTGGAGTGATGGTCAATTTGCATATTATTCTTTTATTAGATAGGATACTTATTCATTTCATCAAAATTTGAAGAGACAGAAAGGAAGAAAAATATTGTAGTAACCCTGATACCTAGGAAGGTGCAGGGCACAGTAAGTTCTCCACAAAGGAGTGAATTATTAAATGAATGAGAGCAGGGAGTTATAGTAACAGGTGATGGCAAAACCCATCCTCTGAGATCCCATTCTCTCCACTTAGTTCACTCTGATTTTCAAAGGAAAAAAAATAATCTGTAAGTTTGGAGTACTGCATGAACAGCACATTTTCCCCCTCAGCATTTGTCTCGGAAGCCCAGCAGTACAAATTTCCTACTGGTTATTTTCTCCTTAGTGACTATTGTGGTTTCTCTCATTTCCTCAGTAGTAAAATTGCACTTACTGATGATGACTTTAATATTGCCAAAGCTAAAATTCATGTTTTGGTGGTTGTTTTTTCTGACAAAGTAGAGTATGATTATTTGGAAACCCTCTATTTGAGCAACCACATATTATTTGGTGCCCTATCTTCTATTGTACCTCCTCACTATTTCCTTTGTTATAATTACTACAAAGGGCATGGTTACAAAAGAAATACTGAGACAGAAAACACTGATAAAGTCACCAGAAAGATAGGAGAGGGAATATATTCTATTAAGCATGTATTATTTTCATATATATACCCTTTAAATAATCCAGCATGTATATAATGACCATTTTATATCTATGACTATATACTCTATAAAATATATAACAAAACTTAGAGACATGTCATTCAAAGACAAAGTACATACATGTGAAATAAGAACCGCTATAAAGAGGATATTATGAGGTTCAAATGCAAAACACATTAATGTGTGCTTCAGTATTTATATGAGTTAATACTAGGACATCATGCAGACAGGCTAATCTGTAAAGATATCCTGGATAAAGTAAAACTTGAACCATAATTTTTTTAGAAAATCATGTAAATAGATTGGTTAAAATAAGCATGGATTTTCTGTCAATGAGAATGGCATGTGTAAAAAGGAAGTCACTAAGATAGTGGTAGAAGCAGGTTATCTAATTCTCTGAGCCCATTAAATATTACTAAATAAGATTTTTCAGTGTGTTAAATTTAACCAGATTGAATGTTTTGAATTTTATTCCACTGAACAACTTTAAATGATTTGCTTTTTAATGAGGCATTTGCATTTAATCATAAATTAGGAATACAACATTTTTAACTTGGTTATTTCCATTGGTCTAGGTTCTATCCGGACTTTATGCCTATCCTGTAATAAAGACACAGATTTCTCAAAATATATTTCAAATGTGAATGATGAGGGAAATATTTATAAAGAAACCTGGGATATATAGTACTTACTAGTACAATAGCAAATGCAGAGGTGTGCAATAAAATTTCAAATATGTTATTGCTGAACCATTTACAACAACTCCACAAGATTCTTTTTAAAAGGAATACAGAAACAGGAATTTCAGAAAAGTGATTCACAAGACTGAGTTATTATTGATAGAGAAAAGCTGAAGTTCTAAGGAATAGATGAGTCAGAAACAAATTTATGAGTAGTACATCAAAAAAAGTTTTTAAAATTCCTCATTTGGGGAGAACTATCATTCTAGCTATAACAAGCAAAAAGATAAAAAGAAGAAAGTATATTTACATAGGATTAAACTTAAATTAATAAGGATCCTTATTACTGCCTGCCTTTTTTTATATAGTAACAGCTTTATTGAGATTGGATTCACATGTAATAAGTCACTTTTTAAAATGGTGGGTTTTTTTGTATATTTTGTCATGCAACCATCACTACTACCTAATATTAGAACATTTTCAAAAACCCCAAAAAAAACCTCCATATCCATTATCAATCACTTTTTATTTTCTCCCAATTCCCAAACCCCCCAACCCTAGGCAAACAATAGTCTATTTAAAATCTCTATGAAGTTTGATAATCTGAATATTTCATATAAATAAAATAACATAATATCTAATATTGTATGGCTGGATTTTTTTCACTTAGCATGCTTTCAGGGTTCATGCATGTTGTATCTTATATCAGTATGTTACTCCTTTTTTGTTGCCAAATCATATTCCATTGTATGGCTATACCCAGAAGCTTTACCCATTCATCAGGGTGGGTGATGGACATTTGAGTTGTTCCACTTTTTGACTACTAGAATGCTGCTATAAATATTTGTGTACAAGTTTTTGTGTAGATATGTGTTCATCTCACTTAGATATATAACTAGGAGTGGAATAGTCTTGCATTATAAAAAATTATCACGGCCTTGTATATTAAGTAATAAATAAACTTTAGACATGGTTTGCGGTCACTCAATTGTCTAGCTTTATAATGTTGTACAATTGAAGTTGACATCCTGAATTATAATATTTAGGCACTGTGAGGGCATCAGATTGTCAGAAAGATATTGGATTATTTGTTTACCACCTTACACTTACTCAGCAGAATACTGGAAAAACAATTTTTTTGAAATTTTCAGCAATAAGGTTTAAAGCAAATTATAATTGAACTAGACCCAATTAAAATAATATTCACAACTTAATGGTTTTTTTTCTTTAAAATGGTGACCACATTGATAATATTGTTCAATGACAAATTCATTTAATGATGAAATTATTCAACAGACATTTAAACAAATTAAAAAATCATAATAGTATTTGTGTCATAACCATAGTAGGTATTTGTACTATAATACCAGTATCTAATTCTGAGTAGAAATAATCTGATGAATCAAATGGGGTCAAAGCAATCTATATGAGAAGAAATGTGTTCTACATTTTTGTGGATGTTCTCAGATCAAAATTTGTCAAAACGCAGTATTTTCAAGCAATGCCTAGGATTAAACATAATCCTACAGGAGAGATCCACTCTCTTAGCAAATTTATAGTATACCATACAGTATTGTTAAGTACAGGCATATCTCATTATATTGCACTTCACCTTATTGTGCTTCAAGATACTGTGTTATCTATAGATATAAAAGCCTAAGCGACCAAACGACAGTTGCTATGATGCGTGCTGACCACCAGGGGGAAGATGCTCAAAGCAGAAGCTTCCCCCTGGTGGTCAATGTTCTCCCACAGCGGGAGTGCTGCTCAGCTGACCAACAGGTACCAGATGCCAGGCTCATGGCTGGCAAGTGCAGCTGTAGCTGCACAAGCCTCTCCTGCCTCCATGGCAACTGTGGTGGCAGCAGGGCCAGTGGGGCCAGGATGAGTGGGAGCCAGGCTGAGGGACCCCACCAGTGCATGAATCTGTGCACTGGGCCTCTAGTTTACAAATATAAGGTTTGTGGCAACTGTGCATTGGCCACTTCTATTTATGCCTTTTTCCCAACACCATTTGCTCACTTCATGTCTCTGTATCATATTCCGGTAATTCTCACAATATTTTAAATCTTTCATTATTTGTTATTTATTATGGTGATCTCTATCAGTGATCTTTGACATTAGTATTGTAATCATTTTGGGTCACCAGGAACCATGCTCATGTAAGACAAGGAACTTAACAGATGTTGTGTGTGTTCTGACCGTTCCACCAACTAACCATTCCCTTCTTTCTCCATCTTCTTGTGCATTCCTATTTCCTGAGACACAGCAATATTAAAAGTAGGTCAATTATATCCCTACAATGTTTTCTATGTGTTCGAGTGAAAGGAAGATTCACACATTTCTTAATTTAAATCGAAAGCTAGAAATGATTAAGTTTAGTGAGGAAGGCATGTTGAAACACTAGATAGGTCAAAAGTGAGGCCTCTTGCACCAAACCATTACTAGTAGCTAAATTGTAAATGAAAATGAAAAGTTCTTAAAGGAAATTAAAAGTCCTGCTCCAGTGAACACACAAATTATAAGAAAGTGAAACAGCCTTATTGCTGATATAGAGAACCTTTTAGTGGTCTGGATAGAAAATCAAACCAGCCACAACATTCCCTGAAGCCAAAATCTAATCCTGAACAAAGTCTTAATTCTATTCAATTCTATGAAGTCTGAGAGAGGTGAGGAAGCTGCAGAAGAAGAGTCTGAAGATAATAGATGTGGGTTATTGAGGTTTAAGGAAAGACTGTATGCCATATTCATAACATAAAAATGCAAGGTGATACAGCATGTATTGATGTAGGAACTGCAGCAAATTATCCAGAAGGTTTAGCTAAGATCATTAATGAAGTTGGATCTACTAAACAAGAGATTTTTCAATGTACACAAAATAGCCTTGTATTGAAAGAAGAAGCTATCTAAGACTTTCATAGCTAAAGACAGAAGTCAACACCTGGCTTTAAATCTTCAAAGGGACAGGTTGACTGTCTTGTTAGAAGCTAATGCAGCTAGTGACTTTAAGTTGAAGCCAATGCTCATTTGCCATTCTTAAAATCCTAGGGCCCTTAAGAATTTTGCTGCATCTACTATGCCTGTGCTCTACAAATGGAACAACAACAACAAAAAAGCCTGGATGACAACACATCTGTTTAAATGTGATTTACTGAGTTATTTAAGCCTACCCACCACTGAGACCAACTGCTTAGAAAAATGATTCTTTTCAAAATATTGCTCATTGACAATATATCTTAATACCCAGGATCTCTAATAGAGATGTACAATCAGTTTAATGTTGTTTTCATGCCTGCTAACACAACATTCTCCAGATCATGGATCAAGAATTATAACTTTCAAATCTTAAGAAATACATTTCATAAGGCTATAGCTATCATAGATAGTGATTGCTCTGATGGGTCTGGGCAAGTACATTGAAAACCTTCTGGAAAGCACTCATCATTCTAGGTGTTATTAAAAACATTCAGGATTCATAAGAAGAGGTCAAAATATTAATATTAGCAGGAGTTTGGCAGAAGTCGATTCTAACCTTTATGGAAGACCTTAATGGGTTCAAGATTTCAGTGGAGGAAGTAGCTGCAGATGTCATGAGAATAGCAAGAGAACTAGAATTACATGTGAAGCCTGAAGATGTGAATTGATTGCTGCAATCTCATGACAAAATAATAATGGATGCTGTTACCTACAGATGAGCAAAGAAAGTGGTTTCTTGAGATGAAATCTACTCCTGGTGAAGATGTTGTGAAGACTGTTGAAATGACAATGAAGCATCTATACCCTTACATTAACTTAGTTGATAAAGAAATGACAGGGTTTGAGGGGATTGAGTCCAATTTTGAAAGAAGTCTTACTTTTGGTAAAATTATATCAAAAACATTGTATGATACATAGAAATTTTTCAAAAATGGTAAAACTAATAAATGTGGCAAACTTCCTTGCTGTCTTATTTTAAGAAATTGTCACAGCCACCCCAATCTACAGCGACCGCCACCCTTATCAGTCAGCATCCATCAATATCAAGGCAAGATTCTCCACCAGCAATAGGTTACAACTCACTGAAGGCTCAGATAATGCTTAGTATTCTTTAGCAGTAAAGTATTTTTAATTAAGGAATGCATATATATTTTTTGTACATAATGCTACACAATAATGTAAACATAACTTTATATGCACTAGAGAACCAAAAAGTTGTGCGATTCGCTTCATTGAGATATTTTCTTTATTACAGTGTTTAGGAACCAAACTGCAATATCTCCAATGTATACCTTTTTAACTACCCTGTTGTAAATTTGTTCTCTGGAACTTATCCATCCTACATAATTGAAAATGTAGAAATTGAAAATTTCTTCCACATCTTCAGCCCTGATGGTGATGTGGTAACAAAGTGACTCATGAGTTAAAGCTATAAATTTCTGTGGAGCATTTTTGAAGAATATTAAAAAATTTATATTAAAATGATTTTGTTTGGTTGCTTTGTCTTTCACAAAAAGTTTTACTTGATTTCTATTGTGTTTTATTGCCCTGGATTCCAAGTAAGCTCACTGGTTGATTGTTTCCTGTCTGCAGAATACACTCAGAGGTTTTCCTTGGGGTTTCAATGCAGAGAAGCTAGAGCTTCAGGTACAGTTTACCTGTTAACATGGAGTGTCATGTACCTCTTATCTTTAAACTCCTTTCTTTCCTTCCTTCCTTCCTTCCTTCCTTCCTTCCTTCCTTCCTTCCTTCCTTCCTTCCTTCCTTCCTTCCTTCCTTCCTTTCTTCTCTATTTATTTAATTACTTACTTATTGTTACTGGCTCTCAATTTTAGTTTCTCATTGAAATAACTTAGGAAGCTATAAAGATATGATGCCTGAGTCTCATCTCTGGAGATACTTAATTAATTGGTCTGAGATGTGCTCTGGCATCAGGATTTTCAAAAATTGCTGAGATGTTGCTAATGTATAGCCCATTGTTACAAATCACTGCCTTAGCTAAACCCAGCTGAATGCTATGTTCTTTTGTCTTCAAAATCAAATACTGCCCTGGCCAGATGGCTCAGTTGGTTGGAGTGTCATACACCAAAATGGTTGTGGGTTCAATTCCTGGTCAGAGCACATACCTAGATTGAAGGTTCAGTCTCTGGTTGTGCACATATGGGAGGCAACCAATTGATGTCTCTCTCTTAGATCTCTCTCTCTCTCTCTCTCTTTCTTTATTTGTCTCTGTAAAATCAATTAATAAATATCCTTGGGTGAGAATTAAGGGGAAAAAAGTATCTGAGATAAAAATAGACTCTTGATTTAAATTGAATCCATAATCTTTACCATTAATGTTTTTATTTTGCCCTAGCATTATAAAAATTACCTAGTAAGTTATTTCAGGGTGGTGTAACTATTTTATTTAATTTCCAAAATTGTTCAAGCATGTTTCTCACAATGTTTTATAAACACATTCCTAACTAATGGCCTAAAAACAATGTGGAAATATCCTGGCATTTTCTCCTTTCTAAGAGAATCCTTCTGCTTCTGAATTTCCTCTGTGGTATCTCACAGGATAGCTATCTCGAGGCTTAGCTGTGGAAATGGGTTGTGAATGATTACAACCTACTGTGACTCTTTCTACCCCCTGCCTTAAATATGGACCCCTGCTTCAGACTATAAAACTTCACTGAGGCAAGGAAAGAATAGTAAGTTAATATACTTAGAAAAACACAAGTCAAAGCAACTTAAAGAGGTCCCCTCTAATTATTCTTTTGATTCCATACAAACTGAACCAATAGTTCCAACTTAATTATTGACAACTCTCTTGTCAATGCCTTAACATCTTATTTGCTGACAATTTATTTACTAGTAATCTAGAAAGTTTATTTAAATCGTATAGTTTATTTTATTTCTCACTTACAAACTGCAATTTTTCAGTTAGCTCTAAGAATTTCATAATATGATATATTTTGCAGGTATAAAATGTCCCTTTAATAATTGCTATCATTTGCATATTTAAAAATAGATTCCCTACTTTTGTATTTGTAGTTCAACTGCTTTTGCTAGCTACCATTTTCTCTAGACTAAAATTTTGCTAGCTACTTTTTCTCTAGACTAAAATTGATATTGCCACCCCCCAGAGCATAACATGGCTTTACTAGTACTGAGACATAATTAAGAGACTGAATCCAGTGTTCCCTGGCTTTCTAATACTAGCTCTTTAAAATATAAATTTAGTTATGAGGTTCTGTCCCTGAGGGGAAATACCAGTGACAACCCAATCAGTTTCTGGCAGTTAAGTTTCAAATAACAGTGGGGTTTCTGCTTTGGTTCTGGGCAATTTTTCTGCTGCCAGTCAAGGATCGTCCCTTAGAAGCATCTTTTGTCAAACCTTTCTAGGGGCAGACTTTTGATTGACAATATAAGATTTTACTCATTGATATGATGCCAGATTTGTGTACAAACAGCAAGGAATTTCATTAGTAAGTTTAGAATGATATAATTTAATATTTGAATATTTTATTGTGTACTTAACTAGAATCATGTATATATACTTCTTACCTAACGCTGAGCATATCTTGGCATTTAAAATAGAATGTTTAAATGCCTAAATATCCTGAAGCTTTAGGACAAAGGTTAATAAAGATAAAGGAGTGATTTAAATTTATAAGGGGAGGATTTAGTCATTAAAGTTAGCACAGCTGTGGTGGTGATGTTAAAGATGATACATTAATGAGACTTTATCATAATAAAGTCCTGGCATCCCTGCTTACAAAGCTCATATTCAGTAGTAATATAACCACACCCACTTTAGAAATAAAGATATAGGGAAGAGAGTCAGAGTTACACAGCTCATAGTAGTACCTTTGACTCCATAACAATGTGACCCACAAAGGTGACATCTTTATTTTTTTTTTGAAGTTGTTAAAATGAGTTTTTTTTATTAATTTCTTTATTGATTAAGGTATCACATATTTGTCCTCATTCCCCCATTCCCATCCCAAACCCCTCCCCACGCATTCCTCCACCCCCCTGTTGTCTGTGACCACTGGTTAGGCGTATATGCATACATACAAGTCCTTTGGTTGATCTTTCCCCCTTACCTCCCCTCCCCTGCCTTCCCTCTGAGGTTTGACAGTCTGATCGATGCTTCCCTGTCTCCGGGTCTGTTTTTGTTCATCAGTTTGTGTTGTTCATTATTTCCCTTAGATGAGTGAGCTCATGTGATACTAAAAATATATTTATAAGAACCAAAAATGAGACAAGTAATAATGGTTATGCTGAGAGGCAAATGAATCAGTCTGTAGTGAGTTTCTTTCTGGGCCAACAGTTCTTTTGAGTCCCAATTTCAATGTCAAACAGTTCCTTATGTGTACATGTCAGCAATGGTATTTCAGTTCTGGATGGTGGACAAATGGTGGTAATGCAGGTCCAACCCTCTCTGGTTTGGTCCTGGGCAACCAGCCGGGACACACAGCTGCTGACTGCTAGTATGGCAAGGCGTTGTCAGCGTCTTCCATCTCTGGACTGTTTCTCTTCTGTCTTCATGGCTAGAGCAGTCCTGTCAATTCCTCTCTGTTGCAGGAATCCACATGGTCTTGGAGGAGTTTTCTGAAAATATACAAACATATTCTCAACCAAAAGTTAATAAAGGAATCTTTTCTATAAATTTGACTTGGGATCCTTTTTCATTTTTTGCCCAAACAATTTTCCTTTGGCTTGTTTTGACACCATGTGTGTTTTTCATGGGTGTCTTGCTGTTAACATTACAAATGAAAGTTAATTTTCAAAAGTAAAAATTTTCTAGATGTAATTTACTTACAGGATATTTTAATTAGCATGTCCTATATTGCTACAACCCAAGTTTTGAAGCTGCATGTTCTATATACTTGTAGTGAAGCTACATTAATGTAGTGTCCACAGTACTCTTATCAAAATAAATCTGCTGTTCATGGGAGCCCCCAAGTGGCTGCACTAATATACACTTCCCCATTTAAATAATTTAATGTATTGGCAGGATTCATAAATATTTCACTAGACTTTTTCCTCTTCCCTCTTACTTGCCTCACTTAACCCATGAGGGGAACAATGTTCAGCACTATCTGTAAATAATCTCTTTAGCCCGTTTTTTCATGAGGACCTAGAAAAAGAATAAAATGATATTCCCAAAATTTGACATACAATTTGTAATACTTTTAATTCTATAATATAAAAGAATATATCAATGATGGCACTTATAAAGTAGTATAATTTAGAGGTGATAATAGCTAAACTTTACTTTGTATTATATAGAGCTTTTATTCTATTTTAATTTGATATTTTTTAAACTTATCTAATATTATCAAAAATTTCCTTGTTTTTTAAATCTGTGGATTTATGAAATTTAGAAAAGACACAAGTTTTATTCAATCCTTGTTTGTCAATAAATACCAGCAAAATATTGTTATGCAATTCTGACTCCTATAATTCTATTTTTTTAATGTTAAATAATCATACAATCTAATCAAGTTAAATTAATTGTATTGTGAAACCAAATTGATGGCTTTGCAAAATAAAAGATATGATGCAGACATGTATAAATTAAGTATATCTACAGAGATTCATTTGCCACAAAGTACTTATGTACTGTACATGTTTCTAATGTTATCACTCTACAATTTTCCTTTATAACAATCTATTTCTAATCCATACTTCTCTACAATGGAATATAAATCCATTAGATTTCCTGCTGGAGCATTGTGTTTTATTATCAACAAATCTCTGAATATATTTGACCACATATTTCATTTATTTGACTCTTAATCTACCTATTTTTACTATTGAAAATTAATCATGAATTATACTGGATTTTTATATATTTATATTCTGTAGTATTTAGAAATTTAAGTAATTCAGTTTATCTATAACTATGATAGAAACTATCTGAATGAAATAATTCTGTGTAATACTGCCTTATACTGTGAACTGGTAACCCAAAATCTTTCTCCTATATCCCAAAGGTTTATATAGACCTAGTGAAACATCTCTTTTAAAAATTTATTATTATTATTATTATTATTATTATCATTAGTCTTTATTTCAGGCTATCTTCTATGAATCTATGGGGCTGGACTGGGAACAGATTCAAATTAGAACCATCACCCTGGAATCAGCACACTGTGCCCCTAAGCCATGTGTATCATGTTTGGGATCCTCTTCCTTAGGTATATTTTCTCCAAAGAGCCTCTTTTGACCCTCTGAAAAAAATATTTCTGATGTGTTCTCCAGCAACCCCAGCTACCTTTGGGTACCAGGCTGAGTAAGCTTTGTTGTATGACCTTGAGAAAATCATCTTAAATTCCTGAGCTCCAATTTAAAATGAAATAGTAGTAGAACATGAATCCAAATCCCTTCCCATTACTTTCAAAGGAGTGTATTTTTAAATATGACATAGATTATATCTCACATTAATATTAAATTTGTTTAACAAATACTTCTTGATCATCACCATGTACCTAACTAGCAATGTCCTCATCTCTGGAGTACTAGAGAGAAATAAAAGGTTCCTAAACTTAGAGCTTATATTCTACTGTGGCCAGCATTTTCCTGCACCCCAAAACACTTCCCCCAGACTCTTCCTAATGAGGCACCATAGTTTGCAAAAATTCTCTGCTGACTTTAACCAGTCTCTTCACAGACTCTCTTGAGTAGGTAATCTGACTTCAGACTTTGCTTTTGAAGTCCCTAGGCAAGATAAGAATTTGTAAAAAATACATCAACAACAAAATGTTTCTGAAACAATCAACATCACTATAAAAAGAAGCTATACCAAATCTATTTGAATAACAGAGTAACAAATTTAAGTTTTCATTCAGCAACAACCAAAATCGCATATGTCAAAACATCAGTAAATAAATCCCTAGATACATATCAACCTGAATTTGCAATACTACATTATAGTGGAATGACACTTAAGATCCATTTTATACATATTTTTAACATTTTAAAGAATAATATAAGAATGATATTAGCCTACTAAATTATAGATGATGGACTAGTACCCTTATTTCCACTTACCATACCTTATACATCTGCTCACTGACAGCCTACACTTTGGAATGAGGTTTATGAATTACTCTTAAGCAACTGAGCTGTCTAATCCAAAGATGGGTGCTCTTCTCTTCCTTCTTCCCTATGATGAAGCAAGTGTCTTCTTCTAAGGTCTCTTTTGAAAATTCTAATTTTTCCTATATTTCCCCCTATTATTTCTTTCATTTGTGTGAGAGAGGAAGAACAAGTTATTATTGACATTCTGTGTATCGTGAGGATCAAAGAACACATCATTAATCATGATGTAACATTTCTAGTCTAGAGACACTAATCCTTGTGTCACCAGGAAACCTCTCCAAATTTGTTAGTACCTTCTTACAGTTTACTAAGCAGGTACCTGGTGTCAAAGAAAAAAAAAAAATAAGAAGAGCCAGAAAAGATAAGTTTAAAAAAGAATAGGGATTATTTTACTGTTCATAAGCAACATTAAAGCACATATATTTAGTCTGAAAAAGTGATTTAGGGGACAATGGATAAAAGAAAGTGAAGAGATTAGCCAAAGAACATATATGCATAGCCTGTGGATACAGACATTAGTGTGGTGAAGGCCAGGGGATGGGGCTTGGTGTAAGTGGGCAAAGGTAGAGGGCAAATGAGGGAGTTCTATAATAGTGTCAATAATAAAAACTGAAATACTATAAATAAAACATACTTTTAGTATATACAATAAATATAATTCTTGCATTTTGTAGAAAAAATTAAACAAAAAGGAGATAATGGTAATACATGCTTACTTTTTATGTACCAGGCCCTTTACTAGTACATGTAGTATTTGTTTTACTCTTCAATATATATATATATATATATATATATATATATATATATATAACATATATAAAAATAAAAATTCAAACAGTTAATGTATCTCATTAAATTTTCTATAATTAACATGTGGGAAAGGCTGCAGACTATTCTCATTCTCATTTTACCTTCTTTGTAATACACTGTCTACCCATCCATGTGAGTGCATCTATACCAGTTCAGAGCAATTGAAAGATAAACAACAGGCCAAATCCTGCACATACATCTTAAGAGGAAAAAATCTTCATCTGACATTTGAGAAAGAAAGCCATATTTCTCTTCAGAGAAAATGCTACTGGCCTCAGAGTTTGCAAGTGGACCTGAAGAACAAGAAGAAGGGTGTCAGTTCATCCAGCAGACGGGTGAAGCAGGTGTGTGGGCATCTTATTGACACTATGTTAAGAAAAGCTATTTCTCATATTAGGGATTTTTCTGAAAGACATGAAACACTATACCTTTAATCACATCTAGACCATAGAATTTATCAAACTTCCACAACTTTTTAAAATGTTACTACTAGTGATATTTCCAGAAACCATAGCTTCTACTTACAAAAAAAATGCCAAATCTCAAAATGTAAAAAGTATAAAATCCTCACCAGCAACAAATGAAGTAAACAAACTCTGTTAAGTCCTGAGTTGAAGATCTTCAAGTAGGAAGGTCATCCCAGAGTTTTAAGAAAATGAGCTTCAAAACCCCTCACAACTGAATTCTTCAACTGCATGCCATTCACTGTACTCTGAAGCAAAATGCAAAATTTAAGAACTAAAATGTTTAAATATGTGAATATAAATATGTGGAAATACACATACCACTAAACTTACATCCTATATAATAAAGAGCTAATATGCTAATTAAACTGGATGGTAGAACGACCTTCCAGAAGGACCTTCTGGAACGACCTTCTGGACGATCTTCCAGAATGATCAGTGGTCGGGGGGCAGGGTTGCAAGGCAGCCAGGGCTGCCAGGGCCTACTCTTTCATGAATGCCGTGCATCAGGCCTCTAGTAGACTTTTAAAAGGTTATGATAATAAGTTGATGGCATGGGAACTATACTCTGATCTACAAAGACTTCAAAAAGGAAAAAAAAATAGACATTTAAAAAGTTAAATGCTGGTCCTCAAGTTCCAGTTATTAGAACTATAAATCAGATAAGTGTGTCTTGGCAAGGCAGCTGCATATTATTCTGAAAATTCAACAAATGCAACTCTGAAGGACAATTTTAAATATTTTGAGCATTTAATGAATTGTAAAGGCTACCCAAGCTTTATTTCAACTAATACTTTAAATTATATTTTACAACGAGTGTGTCAATGTGCCAAGTGGTGCTCATTGGTCTCTTTTTCCAGTGAACCGTATGGGAGCTGTTTTAGTGACTCTGCTCATAAGAAAGGCTCCTTCTTGTCTGAGAGAGGATTATTACTGTGAATGAGGAGACGCCTTAGTATTTAAAGCTGTCTACAGATCTGCTAAGTGCCTATAAAACTTGCCTTAGTCTTTGCTTTGCTTTTGTTGTTGCAATTGTTGTTATTGTTTTTATAGTGGGGGTTGAATTGCTGTTCACTGAAAAGAAAAAACACAAGTTCTTACAAACAAAAAGGCCTGAAGGAGAATGGACAGGAATTGGAGATGGACTTAGGCGCTTTTGTGAATTTAGCTCTCACTTCTCACACTGTTTTCTTTTATTTATTGAAATGGCTCTGTAGCTCAGTAAGGGGAAAACAAAAGAAATGAAAATTCATTTAAATACTCTCGTTTATTTATGTTAACATTTCATCATATGCTGTTCAACAATTTACTAAATGTTTATTATGCACAGTGTTGTATTCTCAGGAGAATAAATAAGTTTCTGTCAGCACTTCTTTTATGAAATCCTATTTTGGATGTGGATTTTAAAAATTCATAATAAACATGTCCTTCAGGAAGAAGCCAAGAAAGGAAATGCTTTGACACTTTTGATAAGTGAGCTTGTAAGTAAAAAATGGGAAACAAACACAGCATAAATATTCACTGTGTGTATGTATGGAAAGGAGAAGAGAGAGGGAGGTGGAGCAAAGAAAGAGCAAGAGAGGAGGAAGAGAGACAGAGACAGAGATAGAGAAAGAGAGAAAAAAATGAGATGATTAATTCTTGGATCTTATTATCTTATGAATAAAACTAGGGGCCCAGTGCACGGGGGTCCCTCAGCCCAGCCTGCCCCCTCTCACAGACTGGGAGCCCTCAGGGGATGTCCTACTGACAGCTTAGGCCTGCTCCCCAGGAGGCGACCAGGCTGATAAGGGGAAGGCACCAGCCCCATCACCCCACTGCTGCAGCCATCGCCAGCCACCGCCAGCCACCGCAGCCGCCAACGTATTTTCATCACACGGACTCCAGTCCCTTCACCATGAAAAAATGACAACTTTCTTTAGGCATTTTCAAGATGTGTCTTTCATAGGATATGACATTTCTTTCTCTCTTTCTTTTTTTTATCCTCACCTGAAGATGTTCCCACTGATTTTTAGAGAGTGTGGAAGAGAGAGGGAAAGACAGAGAGAAACATCAATATGAGAGGGACACTTTGATTGGTTGCCTCCTGCATGAGCCCTGACCTGGGCCCCAGCCAGGGAGGAGCCTACAACGTAGGTACATACCCTTGACCAGAATCAAACCCAGACCTTGTGGTCAGTAGGCCGAGGCATTATCCACTGAGCCAAACCGGCTAGGACAGGATATGACATTTCTTAGCCCTCCAGCAGCAGACCTTCATTTTTTCCTCCAGGAGTGTGGTAGAAAACTCTAGATCACCTTTTTGGATTCTTATTACCCAAGTTACCAAGAATATTACTAGTGGCATACAGGGAGCTTAGCCAATGAGCAGTCAGAAAAGGTGTTTCCTCTGCAGCTCATGTGCAGAGACAGGACTGCTGGCAAGCCGAGGTTGGCACACCCTCTCTGTCTCTGGGCCTGCTCAAGCCTCTGCTGTGGCCTGGGCAGGCCCCCCTGCTGCGCTCAGGCCCTGCTCAAGTCTCTGCCACCCCACTCCCAGCCACTTGGCACCAAGGTCTGTAGGCCAGGAGTGGCTGGGGGTTTTCTGGGACAGCAGCTGCTCAGGGCCTATGCGCTGGCCTACAGGCTTGGAGTGGCCTGGGTCCTGAGGATGTTTTCCAGGGCCCAGGTAACTGGGCACCTATGTATGCAAATTAACCCTCCAGCTTTGTTGGGTTAATTTTCATACTCACTCCTGATTGGCTGGTTGGTATCGCGGAGGTATGGTCAATTTGCTTCTTTCTCTTTTATTAATGTAGATATAAAGCAGACCTTTCTGAGAGTTTCATTGTTAACATTCTCATAGTTATCTCACCAGTCATAATTGCAAAGTAGAAATGGAAAACCAGAGAATGGACTAGACAATGTCTAAGGCAGCAGTCACCAGTCTTTCGGACCTCACAGACTGTCAGTGGTCTACTGACAACCGGTTGGTGACCACTGCTCCAAAGATTTCCTTAAACCAGCGGTTGCCGATATTTAAGACCTCATAGTCCACTGGTCTAAGGTACTCTCATCTCCAAGTTTTTATTATTCTACTAGAGGTTAGGTGCACAAATTTGTGCACAGGTGGGGTCCCTCAGCCTGGCTGGTGATCAGGGAGATCGAGGCCATCTCGCCCAGTTCCGATCGGGGCCAGCCAGCCAGGGGGAGGGACCATGGGAGGTTGGCCAACTGCAAAAGGTTGGCTGTGGGAGCGCACTGACCACCAGGGGATAGCTCCTGGGTTCAGTGTCTGCCCCCTGGTGGTCAGTGTGCATCATAGCTACCAGCAGCTCATCTGATCATCTGGTCATCCAGTCATAACAGTCACTTAGGCTTTTATATATAGAGATTTTATTAGAAAAAATAGAATAGAAAATAAAAGTCAAATGTCAAAAGATGAATGGCAATCTCTAGTACTCCAATATATATCCTACATCTTGTTGCATATATATATATATATATATATATATATATATATATCCTATTTAATAAAAAAGTAATATGCAAATTGACCGTACCCTCTGTTATACCCACAAGCCACGCTCACCAGCCAATCAGTATGCGAATTAACCCAACCAGGATGGCTGCAGGCACGGAGCAAGCAGGAGGCTTGGGTTCCCCCAGCAATGGAAGAAGCCAAGCTTCCCACACACCCTGGCCTGCCGTGGACTCCACTCAAGGCTACAAAGTTGCAATTAAAGAAGATAAGTAAATCCCCACAAAAACAGCTGTGACACAGAGCTAGCAGGAGGCTTGGGTTTCCCCAGTGATGGAGGAAGTCAAACTTCCTGGCTGGCTCAGGCTTCCACTGAAGGCTACAAAGTTTCAATTATAGAAGATAAATAAATCCCATATACCAGGGTCTCTGCTTGGGTCGCGGAGAGCATGGCCGGCCTGAAAACCACAACAGGTCCCTCACCCAGGATGCCCCATGCCCAAGGGAACTCCCACCCTGATTTGAGACACCCTTCAGGGAAAACCAGCTGGCCCCCACACATGCACCAGGCCTCTATCTTAGCTAATAAAAGAGTAATATGCAAATTGAGCGTCACTCCAACACACAAGATGGCTGCCCCCATGTGGTCAAAGATCCTGCCCCCATGTGGACACAAGATGGCCACCACAAGACGGCCAGCAGGGGAGGGCAGTTGGGAGGAACCAGGCCTGCAGGGGAGGGCAGTTAGGGGTGATGAGGCTGGCAGGGGAGTGGTTAAGGAGTGATCAGGCTGGCAGGCAGAAGCAATTAGGGGCAATCAGGAAGGCAAGCAGGTGAGCAGTTGGGAGCCAGCAGTCCTGGATTGTGAGAGGGATGTCCCAGATTGGAGAAGGTGCAGGCTGGGCCAAGGGAGACAGCGCTGTGCCCCCCGCCAACCCCCCCCCCCCGCACAAATTTTGTTCACCTGGCCTCTAGTATATAGATAAAAGGCTAATATGCTAAGTGTCCCTCTGCCCATCCAACAGGTCGCTATGATGCACACTGATCACCAGGGGAAGATGCTCAATGAAGGAGCTGCCAAGCTGCAGTAACTTGGCAGCGGCAGTTCTCGGTGACACACTCTGAAACCAGAGAGGAGGGAGCCTGATTCCTCTCAGGGGCCATGCAATTCTACCTTCAGTCATGGGTTTTGTTGCTGCTGGGGCACTGTCGGCCCCGAATCTGGTTTACTGCACATTTGCATTTGTGTTCCACACCCTGTACGACAGCAACTTTGCAGAGTGCCCCCTCACACTCTGGGACCCCTTGGGGGATGTTGGAGAGCTGGTTTCAGCCTGATCCCCACAGGCCAGGCTGAGGGAACTCACCTGCCAGACAGACTCTGCTCACTCCACAGACATCCTTCAAGCCACAGCACCACCCTAGGTGTGGCCAACCAGGGAGGGACCACAGAAGGTTGGCTCCAGTGTGTGTCCATGTGTCCAGCCCATCTCACCCTGTCTCACCCCACAGGCCACCTTCTAATTAATTTTCTTTCAATGTGCATGAATCCGTGCACCGGGTCACTAGTATATATTTAAATATATATATTATATACTAAAAAGATAATTTGGAGGCAACCTAAAATCCTTGTCTTCACTTCTTAACTATTGAAGTTTTGTTTTAAGTAATGAAAATATTTATTGGTTGATTATTATTTGTCAAACATTTTTATAAGCCCTTTATTCCTTTATTAATTTATTTAACTTTTAAATGACCTTGTAAGTCTATTATAATAGTATCTGATTATTCAAATGGGAAAAATTAGAAACTTAGCAGCTAGTAACTTATCAAGATCACAATGCTTCTAAGTGGCAGAGCTAAGCTACCCAGTCTATAGTCAGGTTCGAGCTTATCCAACACACCAGTCTACTGCCACCTCTCCAAAGAGGGGCTGGGAATATGAATCTCACAGATGCAGAAGGTCTCAATATATGACCAAAACTAAAGTAAAGAACAATAAGTTTTCTGTCTCTATAAAATAGTTTCTGAATGTGGAAAATTTAGAAAAAAAGTATAACAAAAAATAAACATATTCTATAACCCCAAGGTTCAGATATAGTAGTTAATATCTTGGTGGATATTCTTCTAATTGTTTCTTATTTTATAGAGCTTTACTTTAAGTTATCAATACACTGGGCATTTCTCAATGTCATTAAATCTTTACTGAGTGCATGCTTTTGAATGGCTACTTAATTGTAATTATTTGAATGGTCAAATAATTGCCATTTTCCAACATATAGGCATAGTTTATTTATTGAATCTTACTCAAGACCCTCAATGAACATCTTTAAATAAGTAAATGCATTAAACTGTTTTAGTTTTCTATGCTGTGCAACCATTATTACAATTTCAGTGCCTAAAAATAATACACATTTATTCTATAACAGTTCCTATTGGTCAGAGAACAGGCAATGCTTCATGGGTTTTGCTGTGTCTCACAGGCTGCAGTCAAGTTGTCAGCCGAGCTGCTTTCTCACCTGGAGGCTCAACAGGGAGGCAATTTGCTTTAAAGCCCCCTTGGGTTGTGGGCACAGTTCATTCCCTTGCTACTGCAGAACAGAGGGCTTCCATTTCATGCTGGCTGTGGACTAGAGGCTGTCCTCAGCTAGAAGAGGCCATCTGTCATTCCCTCCCACATGGCCCTTACCATGGGCAGTTAAGAAGTTACTTGCTTCTGCAAGGCCAGAGAGTGAGAGTGAGAGCTGGCAAGAACGGTCTTTTATAATGTTACTTAATCGTGGGAGTGACATCCATTGCCGTATAATATAATCATGAAACTGACCTTCATCACTTTTGCTATATAAAACAATTATAAGAGTAACATTCATCACTTTTGCCACATTGTATTGGTTAGAAGCAAATCACAGGGCCCATTCACACTAAAGGGAGTGAGTAGATTATGCAAAGGCATGACTATCAAGAAGTGGGAAGCCTGCTCACTCTTCCCTGGAGCTTCCTTGGTATTTAGAGTTGTCAAATTAAAAGCATCTCAATGATAAAACTTCGCTGGCAGTGAGGGCCTCTGTCTCAGTGACCTTTAGTTTGAAACAACAGTTCATGTCCTTGTTCAGGAAACCCTAATCTGCTTGGCAAATCTGTGGAGTTCAGTGAGTGATCCTTCCTTCCTCCTGTTTCATTGAGCCTGAAGAATGCCGAGTTTTCCATTGCCTTCAGAGCTCCCCAAATAAGATTCATTTAGAACAAGTAATTTCAGTCAGACCACACCAAATATATTTTCAAAATCGTGTGACAATCTAACTACTTTTTTGTGTGTATCTGTAGCAAGTACCCAGATTGTATGTTGTTTAGAGAGATTATGTGATTAACGTTACTTTTCCTCCCAAATTTCTCCATACCATCTGTTACACAGTTCAGCTCTTTATTATTTATTAATTCACTTATCCATTCCTTTATTTAATTAATGCTCTTGAGCTACCTACTGTGGTTCAACCACTTTGCCAGAAACTAAGAATATAATGGTGAACAAGATATGATTCCTGCCTCAAAAAGGTGAGAATATATTGCAGGAAAACAGAAAAAAAAACAATTAAACAAACAACTCAAATAATAATTAATCTGGTGGTGACAAGAGAGATGACATAGACTAATAGAAGGATGCTGAGGCAGAGAATAAGGTGAAGTTTGTTTCATTGGTGCATCCCAAGCAAAGAGGCTTAGGTTGTAATTGTCTGAGTGTCTGCCCCAAAGGCTTTTCAATCTAGATGTTCAGAGAGCTAAACTGAAACTGGCTAGGCAGAAGCCGTAGTCTTTCTTCACCTATTCTAGCCAGTACATGGGAACCCATGCTTTTAGAACACAAGGAGGTTCTGACCCGGCCAGGCAGCTCAGTTAGCTAGAGCATTGTCCCCACACACCAAGGTGGGAGTTTGTTTCCTGCTCAGGGCACACACAAGAATCAACCAATGAATTGATGTTTTCTCTCTCTCTCTCTCTTCTTTTCTCCCTCTCAAAAATCAATACACACACACACACACACACACACACACACACACAGGCTATTCTGGATCCAGTGGACAAGCAAGAAAAATTAGATTATAACAGCTGTTTCTTTTGCCATCTTTCTCATCGGGCTTTCTTATATGCAGATACTTGCAGAAAACAGTGGGTGTTTAGGTAAGCTCTTCATATACTGCTGACCTGCTTCCCTCTGCTGCGGCTTCACTGCTGCCCTCTCTGGAGGAGTAGGAGTGCAGAGTGAGGTCACAACCCATGTTTCTGAGTCCATAAAGACATACCCATGCCAATCATTTCACCCACTTGCCTTGGTGAGGAACTTCAGGCTTTCTTTAATAGGCTCTTTAAAATCAGAAGTGCTTAATTTTGGCAAGATTTAAGTAAAATTGGAGAGCAATAACAGGAATTGTTATCTAGGCAAATTATCGCTTAACAGAAATTGTGCATCTTGTTTTCATTTTTGTGCAGGAGAGAACTTCGCGTTTTCTATCCTCGGATCCCTCTCAACACATGCATTTTAAACTGGCACATGATATTCCACGGTATATTGAAAAATTGTTACTTAATGATTCAGAGATATTGTTCAAGATGTGATCGCAGAAAAATCTTTAACAATTCTATTTGATATTAAAATCATGTGTAGAATCAAAATGATATAAGCAGTAAAAGTATAGAGAGAGGCTAAGTGTTTTCTAAGAGCATTTTGCCCCATTATGAGCCCATATATTAATTTGGAAAGAAATGTTATCTTTACATTATTCAGGCTTTGCATTCAGAAATATGGTATAGCTCTCCGTTTACCTAAATATTTTATGTTTCTCAGTAAAGTTTTATACAGTTCTACCTACCGGTCTTACCCATTTTCTTGTTAGGGTTATTTTTAAATAATATATGAGGGTGTGTTTTTTTGTTGCTGTTGCTGTTGAATACAGCAGTAGTTCCCATTATATCTTTAACAGCTACCACTGGTTTGAAAAGTAATTGATTTTTGCACATTAATCTTATATTTGTCCATTATTAACTCCATAAAATTTTGACAGTCACTTGAATAAAAACAACATTCACAAAAGATGTGTGAATGGTCATTAACGCTAGTTGAGATCTCCATTTTTTATTAACTAGTTATTTCAGAAGGTATTTTTCATTTCTGTGGTTTACTTTTGAGTGTTTTGGTTTACTTTTCAGTGTTAGAGAATCTAAACTACTCAATTTCAATATTGAGAAGAATACAGATATTTTATTTGATCTACCATAAGGATAAATTTTGTATATGTCCCATGAGACTTTGAATGTCTTTTTAAAAATTCCTTCTATCCTGTCTTTTGCTGCATGTTATATTTCTTTATTATTTTAAATTTCAAAGATATAGAAAATAAGCAATTAAAATTTGTTTTAATATATTTTTATTGATTTCAGAGAGGAAGGAAGAGAGAGAGAGAGATAGAAACATCAATGGTGAAAGAGAATCATTGATCGGCTGCCTTCTGCAAGCCTCCCACTGAGGATTGAGCCCACAACCCGGGCATGTGCCCTTGATCAGAATTGAACCTGTGAACCTTTCAGTTCGCTCTATCCAGTGAGCCAAACCGGCTAGGACAACAATTTAAAATTTTTAAAAATCCACTTCTACTTACATATGGTTCATTGTCAATACCAAAACCAAGGTGCCTCTTTTGACTTCTTCCTGACCCCTTCCCTACTCCCTATCTAGATCATTATAATTTAATTTTAAAATAGTATTTTTAAAATATTCATATGAAATTATTATGTTTAATAACAATTATTTAGACTCAACAAAATGTTTAATTGGCAGTAATGTGTATTAAAACTCCTTTTATATTATAATTCTCTATTTTAAGCTTTCAATTTTATTTTCTCTTATGAAATCCAGAAGGCATTGGACTATATAATTTTCCAAGTCTTTGCATAGTTGAGATTTTTTTTTTTTTTGCACAAGAAATCAAAGTGTAGTGCATAGAACCATTTACCCACAGTAAATAAAACACTCTAGAAATAGATTTGATAAAATTGTTCAAGTATTTAGAAATCTGCATTCAGGATTGTACAGTGTGTAGTATATTTTAAGTGGTTAGGCTTAATTAAGTATAAGTATCTAATAATAGACAGAAGCAAAGTTTCTTTCAAAAACTAAACATTGTATAAAATCTATAAAGGTCTTGGAATGTCTTATTTTGTAAGGAACAAGTAAAACATTGAACTGACTCTAGTCTTTCCCTCGTGTTCCTTTGAGTAAAACACCTGTGGTTTCATCTGCTAAATCTTTGCTCAGGGTGATAGGTGAATAGAGACTTTTTTTCTTTTTGTGCTTAAACATCTTCAGAAACTTAAAGGCCATTTGTGCCCGAAAGTTAGGTCACTTACAAGTAAAGTCTCTCGTGCCATGCAGCCCCACCCACTGCTACGGTTACATGCCATGCTTTGATTCCTGTCTGACTTTCTTCCCTTGGTCTTTAGTATATGGTTCCACCTCTGTGATTTAGGCCCCCCAGGTACTCGTCACTGCTAAGGACTCTTTATAACTGTGATTCCCACCTCTCTCAACAATTACACCCTGCAAGAGGTCAGAATGAATATTCCAGGGCCTTACACAAGCTGCCTGCCTGCAACTTAAGTCATGTAATTCCCACACATGACACTTTAGCAGAGCAGCACTTCTTTGGGGAATATTCAAAGCTGTGATTTTTCACTTTCTTAGCAATAAGGAAATGTAGGGATGTACCTTTCCTTTCATTTCACCTCTGTCTGTTTTGGCTGACTTTGCAGTTGTAATGAGAGAATATCTTAGAAAATATATTTTTGATAATATGACTAGTCATAGCTTAAGCCACTTCTAGTTTTCAAAATATAATTGTAGAAAGGTGGGAGGAAAGAGAGGGGAGCTCTCTCTCAAGGGATACTTTCTTACTACTCTCCTCTCTGTGTTACTACTTTAGATGGATCTAGTATGGGTTTGCACTTGGGAGAGTTAGCTCCTAGAAAGTAGAATCAAGAGTTAGAAACCATGATATGGGCAGTAGATGATAGGATATTTAAACCATATGTCACTGCATTATTTAGGTCTCATTTAAATTTGAATGCTCATGTATAGCCAGTGCAACTTAAAGTGACACTACATTTCAGAAAACCAAACTGTGTGTGTGTGTGTGTGTGTGTGTACACACACACATATATATATATATGGAAAGAGACTTTGCTTTGAGTGATGGGCACACGATGCAGTGTGCAGGTGATGTTTTGTTGAGTTGTACAATTGAAACCTGTAGGATTTTGTAAACCAATGTCACCCAAATAATTAAATAAATAAACTATACTGCAATAAAAATATTCATTAGATTCCACAAATGACTGAGATCATGGGATACTTATCTCACAGAAAATAAGGGTGAAATCTTGGGGGGTATGCATGGGGAGAGAGCAATGGGGGGGAAAAAGACATATGTAATACTTTCAACAATAAAGATTTATAAAAAAAATATTCCTATGTTTAACTCAAGAATTCCACTTATATAAATTAAGTCAAATATGCAAATTATTTTTGTTTGCAAGAGATACATCAATTCATTATATTTTGCAACATAGTACAGGAAAAACCTAGCTTACCAGCAAGTATAAAAACACACCTATGTTCAATTTAAATTTATTTAGCTCTTTATAAAGAACGCCTGGAAAGACACATTACACATGTAACTATTTATAATATTACATAATTTTAAAAATAGAATAAGCCCTGGCCAGGTGGCTCAGTTCGTTGAAGCATTGTCCAGTACACCAAAAATGGTTGTGAGTTTGATTCCTCAGTTGGGGCATTTATGGCAGGCAACTGATCTCTCTCTCTCTCTCTCTCTCTCTCTCTCTCCCCTTCCCCTCCTCTCTCTCTAAAATCAATAAACATATCTTTGGGTGAGGATTAAAAAATTATATAATAAAAATGTAATCTATGCAAAAGGAGTACCAGGAAAAATAATTAGGGTAAATAAAACAAAACGATAACATTTTGAAAGTGATCAACGTTCTCGACATGTCAGTCATTTTTCTAAGTATTTTACATATTTAACTCAAGCTAGAGCAACCCTATGAAATAAATACCATTATTGTTGCCAATTTACAAATAAGGATGTAAATCATAAGAGTGTTAAATAACTTGCATAAGTCATATAGCTAGTCAGTAGAAGAGAGGCTATTGAAACCCAGGCAGCCTAGAGCCAGAGACAAAACTCATAGGCACAACTACCATTGTGTCCAGGTTGACATTTGTCACTTTTTTAATTTTATATATGTTTTGTCATATTTCATGTAAAATAATTATATGTTGAAATATAATGCTTTACTTAATATCTAAATTTAAAATAGTGAAATTCAATAAATCAGACCATTGAGATTTTAAGATGAAGAGTGCTATTTTATCTTAATTAGAACTTCCTTGAGCTTTGCCTTACAAAGAATTTTTTTAAATATATTTTATTGATTTTTTTTACAGAGAAGAAAGGAGAGAGATAGAGAGTTAGAAACATCGATCAGCTGCCTCCTGCACGCCCCCCCTCCCGGGGATGTGCCCACAACCCAGGTACATGCCCTTGACCGGAATCAAACCTGGGACCTTTCAGTCCACAGGCTGACTCTATCCACTAAGCCAAACCGGTTTCGGCCAAAGAAATTTTTTGATCCCTTGATAGCTAATGAGCAATGATGATGAATTCTTCTCTATGGCAGATAGCATACCAGGGTATATTACTTAATTGCAATACCAGGAAGGTAACTGAAAAAGACAAGATCACACCTAAGCCAGTAAGTAGTCTCAAGGCATAGGTGAAGATCGGCCAAGTGAAAAGGCAGCAGGTGTCTAAGTTAAATGGGAGGAGAGACAATTAGTAGCTCCCTAGATTTGCACAGGAGCCTCCTGAGGCTCATGTAACCACTTCCCAGCAGGTGTGTAGTTTGATACCTGAGATGGCAAGCTGAGCTAAGGGACCTCCGGATAGCAGCTACAAAGCTGGAAACAGGGTTGCTCCTCGAGGGAGGCAGCGATATGTGACGATGCTCCCGCACCTCCCTGAAGAGCGCTGCTCCATTTCCCCTGACCTCAGTCTCTGCGAGGTGTGCTGTAAACAAGCCTGGAAATGCATCCGTTCCACTGTCATTTCCATTCTAGCATGGCACTGCAGCAGCCTCGTTACACAACCGAGGGACACTTTATTCCCAAATCTGTGTGTTCAAATGATTGAAATACCAAATGTGAAATCTACTTTCCTGTTTTATTGTTTTTTAATGGACTCTGGAACCATTCAGTCAGAATTAATAACAGATGGCTGAGGTTTATCCTCCTTTTCAAGATGAGCAGACCTCACAATCACATTCTAGACAAGAATGACAAAGTATCCAATCAGGGAAGTATCAAGGCACCTCGATTTCTACACTCATTCACAGGTTTCAGAAGCACTCCGAACTCCATGCCCCTCTCACTTTAAGTATGAGCTTTATCAAGGAGAAAGAACATCTGAACTGAGGTGTTGAAAGTAAAATAGAAAAATTCAGTTTGCATATTCAACCCCTATAGGCTAAGTGCCGTCACAGTATCAACTTGCTAGAAGAAAATATCCCTCCTGGAAATAATTGTTATCCCATGTCCTCTAACCACCAAGTTTCCTTCAATCAATTAATACAAGTTAAACACAAAATAACACAAATGATATATACATACCGTCAAACATTTTAACCTTATTTTATCTTGGTACAGCTTGAAACAATAAAATATGACTGTTTTCTTTTACTAAATAAATGACTTACCAAGTGCTGTAGGACCAGCATTGAGATACCTCTCACAGACTATTACAGTTTCAAACATCATGTTTTTCCACCCCACCCATTAGATAGCTATATTGCAATGCATATATATATATATATATATATATATATATATACACACACACACACACACACATATATATATAGTACAAAGGCTTTATGCTTTGTGTGCTTAAACAGATTTTAAGGTTATTGTGTTTTATGTCCTTAATGTTGTGAACCTTTTTAAAGTGCCTTATTGCAATTATAAATAAGTCCTAACTTGACGGTATTTTCTCGCAGGAATGCCCTAAACACATATTCAGGTTGGGTGTTCTAAATGACATTAGTACTAAAACTTTATAAGGACAACTGCTGCAACATAATCCCTCTGTCTGCTGGATAAACTGTATGTCAACACTGGGTACACTTGGCTAAATTTTCAATGTGTGCCAATTATGGAGGTGAACAAACTGAACTCCTCTAGAAAGTTTCAGTCTTTATGAGCTTAACATCTGAGCTTATTCTACTTCACAAGCTGACTGTAGCGGTTGTAAATGAATACTACTACAGATACTTATGCTATTAAGGCTATGTCTTTCTTAATGACAATTCCTGAATAATGTTTAACATGATGTGCTAACACAGCCTGTTCTTGGGGAGGAGGTCGTCAGAATGCTTGAATTCGATCCCCACAGTTGCTAATAACCATGAGCCCTGGATATGTCACTTCCATTTTCTGGAGTCTACTTCCTAGTCTCTGAGGTACATTAAGTTTTCACATCCCATGAACCCATGTAGCTCTTTTAAAGCAAACTCTTGGTTTCTATTTTCACCCAATAAATCCCTTTTTATCTCCATTATTATGCAAGCAACAAGAAATGTATAGCATTGCATTTGTTCTTTCACAGATATTACCATGTAGATGCCAAGACATAAACAAATGCAAAAAGTTAAAGAGGACTGTGATTAGCACCAAAGGACAGCTATAGTAAAAAAAAAAAAAAAAAAAAAAAAAAAAAAAAACTGCTCTGGAATTTCAAAAAAAGAACAGCAGACTTCTTCCTATAGTCAACAAATATTAATAAAGATCTACCAGATGAAAACAATGTGCTCAAGACTTGGGTTTTATGTTTAAACTGCAGGTCTATTTCTAATACTTTTTAGACCTAGTTCAATACATCTAGAAAATTTTTACTTTACCAAATTAAGTTTCATTTGCAATGCTAACAGCAAGACGGCCATTAAAAACACACATGGTGTCTAAATAAGACAAAGGAATATCGTTTGAACAAAAATAAAAAGGATCCCAAATCAATTATATAGAAAAGATTCCTTTGTTAACTTGTGGTTGAGAATATATTCGTATATTTTCAGAAAACAACCCCAAGACCAGATGGATTCCTGCAACAGAGAGGAATTGACAGGAGTGCTCCAACCACGAAGACAAGAGGAAAAAACAGTCCAGAGATGGAAGACGCTGACAACGCCTTGCCATGGGAGCAGTCAGCAGCTGTGCACCGCTGCAGGTTGCCTAGGACCAAACCAGAGAGGGTCGGACCTGCATTGCCACCATGTACCCACCATCCAGCTATCAATGCTGACATGTACACATAAGGTACTGTTGGACATTGAAATTGGGACTCAAACATTTTTTTGTTTTGTCTTGTTTTGTTATTATATGTTTATTTCCAGTCTGCAAAGGCAAAACTTTTTAAAGGAAAGAAATGGTGGAAAAAAGATACAGAGGCAAAGAAGCATTGAACAGACTGTCAAACTACATTGGGAAGACAGGGAAGGTTGGGCGAGGAGGGCTGTAAGAGACCAACCGAAGGACTTGTACGCTTGCATGTAAGCACAACCAACGGATATAAGACACTGGGGCGGGGGGGCAGGGTGGGCAGGTGAAGGCATGTCCTGGGGGGTAGGGGAGGTCGGGGGGAGATCAAGGGGGAAAAAAAGGAGACATATGTACTACTATTTGTAATACTTAAAACAATAAAAATAAAATAAAATAAAATAAAAATAAAAATAAAGAAAGAAAGAAAGAAAAATACTACCACTGGAGGGAAAAAAGAAGTCCTTTTAAAAGTAGAATGTATCTGTCAATAAATGTTTTTATAATAAATTCTTGTAAAGTTTAACATGAAAAAATATATATATATAAATGGAGGCCCATATATCATAGGTCTGACCATGTAAAAGTTAGACTAAAACTATTAAGTAAAGTATGATTTATCATCCTACCTTGATGAGCATAATTTCCACAATGATCTGGAAGATCAGATTCAAATTTAGAATTCTCAGATTTACTTGCCCCTGGCTTCCAACCCCTATTCCTCCATCTTCTACCCATATATTTTTTTGCATTTTTGACTCTACTCAATTCCACCTGGGTCCTCAAGTGTGCCCTGTAAGTCCTCACATGTGCTCCTGAGAACACTCCAAACGGTGTATCCAAGATTCTTTTAGTGAAAGCCAAAGCTCCCACTGAAAAGTTGAAGAGGTTTTAATGGGTAGCATTAAAAACATTCCAGGCAGAAAAAATAATTAAGACTTTGTGGATGAAAGCTTCCAGGCATGGTTGCAAAAGGTTGAATTGTTCAGTTTTGTTAGAGTTTCAACAAAATAAAAATACTATAGCTAAACCCATAAGAATAAACCTAGATCATAATGTTAAAGGCTAAAAAAAATGTAAACATTATTGGTAGGCAAAGAAGAGAGATTTGAAGTTTATTAACCAGGGGTGACATAATCAAACCTGTGCTTTAGGAAGATTAATTTGGCAGCCAAATGCAAAATGAGTAGATTAGAAGCAAGACTGAAGGCAGGGAGAAGAGTTATAGCAGTACTTTAGGTAAGCAGTAATAAGACTGTTAACTAGGGCAGGGGTAATGCACGAGAAGCAAAGGCTGCATGAAAAAGTAGGGAGAAGAAATTGACAGCCCTTGATGAATCATTGGTAATGGGATAAAGGAGAGAGATAAATCAAAGAACCATCAGAGGTCTTGAGCGTCTGTGATGAAAAATAAAATTTTTGGAAAACATCAGCAAAATATCAGGAGGAAGAGCTAAATTATGGGGTAAAAATGATGAGTGGCATTAGTGTATATTGTGTTAGCAACATTAACAAACCTGCACCCAGGTAAAAATGCCATTTAGGACTTGAAATTCAGGTCTGAAGTTTGAGAGAACTATGAGGACATCACATAAAGAGGTAAAACTCAGGCCCGACTTTAAATACATACATATGCCATTCTTTATGCAATTTAATTGTCCATAGGTTTTGAAAATTTTTACTGATTCAGAGTTTAGTTCCTTAGTTTGCACAGTTCCCCAAAAAATTTGTGTGTCATCTGAAAAGTCATTTATAAACTGTGGGCCAGTTACTCCACTTTGGCAAGACCTACTTTATAATCTATAGCATAGTGGTGTACTTTGTCAGGATTTGTCCATAACAATCCAAGTTTCTTCCCAGCATGAATCATTTCTGTATCACAATGTTTAGTTCTGGGAATTCTGACTTTATCCAGATTTAGATTTTGTGTTTTTGTCTAACTTGATGCTTACAAACATTGAGTCTGCCTCTGGGATTACATTCCTCAGATCTATTGTTGACAGTCAAAAGCTCTTTTCAGCTCTCAGGTGACATGAGCTATTGGTTGATTATAAAACCATTTGTCTTTGGTTCTCACTCATATTGGCCATTATTATACATACAAACACCAACACACACACACACACACACACACACACACACACACACACACACACACACCATGATCTTAAGCAACAGTAAAGCTGAGTTAAATGAGCTTATGATTTTCTTCTTGTGTCTGCTCAATAACATTTTTATACCCACTTTTCTCTTGCTCCAGATGCACTTCAATATTTGAGTCATTGGTATGGAAATCATAAAATGATTAGGGAAAGAAGCCTAACTATGTTAAGAAAATCTCAGTCTTTAGATGAACAGAAGGTAGAACCAACAACTATGGTAGGCTTCTCTTCTAGGAGGAGCAAGTGATTGTAAGATGTTATATTAGGTTACTGCAGTTAAATGAATCCCTCTACTCATCTCTGTTTTAGCTAAAATATAGCTGCCAAAGCCTTTTCCACTATCAATGCCTCAACTTTCAGAGTTGATATATAGTTCAACATCTAAATAAATATTTGAATATGTTATGTCTCCTCTTTAACATATATCTTTAACCCAGATAACATGGAGGAATACACAGTTAATATAGATAGTAGTCTTCTAAGTACTAACGGGTAAATGCAGACTTGTAGATGTTTATAAAGGAAAAATATAAATTGAAATTTCAGTGATGATGGCTTTCAGATAACAAAAGTGTCAAACAGAAGGGAGCACATAAAATTTGAAAAGTATTTTGAAAGAACAGTGGCTTTGTAATACAGCTTGATATCTGGTATTGAGATACCACCTACTTTGTTCTTCTTTCTCAGGATTGCTGTAGCTATTCGGGTTCTTTTTTTATTCAAGATAAATTTTTGGAAATTTCATTCTATGTCTGTGAAATATGTTGTTGGTATTTTAATGGGAAGTGCATTGAATTTATAGATTGCTTTGGGTAGTATGGACATTTTGATGATGTTGATCCTACTAATCCATGAACATGGTATGTTCTTCCATCTGTTTATGTCTTCCTCTATCTCTTTTTTCAGTGTCATGTAGTTTTCTACGTATAGGTCTTTTACCTCCTCAATTAAGTTTATTCCTAAGTATCTTAATTTTTTTGGTGCGATGGTAAAAGGAATTGCTTTTTTAGTCTCTCTTTCTGTAAGTTCATTATTGATGTACAGAAATGCCATAGATTTCTTGGCATTAATTTTGTATCCTGCTACATTACCGAATTCATTTATTAAGTCTAATAAATTTTTTATGGAGTCTTTAGGGTTTTCTATGTACAGTATCATGTCATCTGCGAATAAGGACAGTTTTACTTCTTCTTTTCCAATTTGGATGCCTTTTATTTCTTCTTCTTGTTTGATCGCAATGGCTAGTACTTCCAGCACTATATTGAACAGGAGTGGTGAGAGTGGGCATCCCTGTCTCGTTCCTGTTCTTAGGGGAAATGGTTTTAGTTTTTGCCCATTGAGTATGATGTTGGCTGTGGGTTTGTCGTATATGGCTTTTATTGTGTTGAGGTATGATCCTTCTATTCCCACCTTGCTAAGAGTTTTTATCAAGAAAGGGTGTTGGATTTTGTCAAATGCTTTTTCTGCATCAATTGATGTGACTATGTGATTTTTATCTCTTAATTTGTTTATGTGATGTATCACGTTTATTGAGTTGCGAATATTGTACCATCCTTGCATCCTTGGGATAAATCCTACTTGGTCATGGTATATAATCTTTCTGATGTACTGCTGTATTCGATTTGCTAGAATTTTGTTGAGAAACAAAATATGCAAGTGAGACAAATATAACAAAAAATATAAATAACATCAAGCACATGCTATGACTTATAGGTCAACTGATTGCATATGGCCTTCCACAGTCAACCAGGGTCTGGAAAAGATCCATTCTAAATTCCCTAACTTCTTATGATTCCCTTGGCCCTGGGTCTTAAATATACACACATGTGACCACAAAGGTGATTTTTTAATGATTAGACAATTGTCAAAGGGACAAACATAGATGTTCTCAAAGGATATGACACTTTTTTAAAAAGTAAATGAACCTCAAAACTAAATTTCTAGAGAGCTAGACAGAAAAAAAAAAAAAACAGAGGGAAGACACTTTGGACAATTTATTTGAATCCATTCTATTTAAGTATGACTTATGGAATTAAACTAGTAAGTACCACTATTGATTCTGGAGTGCACTCAATACAGGCATTTTCAAAATAAGAAGAAATCCTTTTAATAGTTCTCTTATTCACTCACCATATGATATTTGTTTTCTGAATTTTTTTCTGTACTATTTATATAATTAATAATTTTGTCTCCTATTTTTCTAAACTAAGTGAAAGTAATTAGAACTATAGATCAGCATTATTGAATTGAAATGTTCATCATACTTAAATATTTTTGAAGTGCTATTAGGACTCACCATTACCCTTGAGGAACTTAGTAGTATGGTGTTAGGTCTGGAACCATTGCTTAAAGTATTAGGCAAGCAAAATTTCCAAAAATGCTGAGTTCAGACAAGCCACTAGAACTAGAGTTAAGTCAGAGGATCCAAGGTTTATGACTAGAATTTCTTAGGCAAAAGAAGAAAAAGTGGACCCAGGCAATAGGTAGGGTTTAATAAAAGAAGGAAACCAGTTTGGTAAGAGAAGCTCCAGTGAGTCACATGTAAGATTCACAGGGGAGAGAAAGACAAGGTTAAGTAATCAAGCCAAATTAATTCTCAACACATAAGACAAAAATGTGTTGAGATAATAGAGAAGCTGGTTAAGTGGACTAGTCAAGGAATCTCCCTGCAGGGGAATGGATAAGGTCAGGTTACAACAAATTCAAATATGAAAACATTACATCAAAGCTAAACATGTAGTGGAAGAACTCAGGACCTCTAGGAAATCCTGGGATTGGAGAGATAAGTCACCATCTTATTGAAAGGATAATTCTTCAGGGAGATTCTTAAAGAGGCCTTAAAAAACTTGAAAAGAGAGTAATAAACATGTCCTCAAGCATTATAAGTTTTTAAAAAATAAAAGAATCACAGGTTTAGCTCCATTGAACATAGATATATATATAAGATGTTTTAGGGATAGTACAGAAAGGTTTTCTATTCATTTAAATGGTGTAAAATGAGAAATAAAATTTAGAAGACTAGTAAAATAAAAATGTAGGTTCCAACAAATTTTTTCAAATTTTATTTTATTTATGAATATTATTTCTCATTTTACACCATTTAATATATATATATATATATATATATATATATATATATATATAGCCAGAGGCCTGAATGCCATAACAACCGAATGACTATAATGTTCACTGTGGCCAGAGAACTGGCCTGATGGGGGGCGCCCTGCCAGTTAACCTCCCATGGTCCTCCCCCGAGCTGGTCCTGCCCCTGATTGGCCTCTCCCACCCTGATCAAGGACAGGGTGGCTGGCCAATGCCCCCCCACCATGGCCCTTCCCCCTGGCTGGCCCCACCCCCAACCCCAATAGGGGGTGGGGTCAGCCCACCAACATCCTGCAGCCCCTCCCCCAGCTGGCCCCGCCCACATGGGACCTCACCACCCTGATCAGCCCACAGCCCCTCCCCCAGCCACTGACCCCTGATCGGTCCCTCCACCCCATTCGGAGGCGGGGCCGGCCAACCTACCACCCACAGCCCCTCCCCACAGCCACCCCTGCCCCCAATCACCCCCCTCACCCCAATCGGGGTGGGCCGGCCAACCTCCTGCTGTCTCCTCCTCCTGACAGGCCTGGTGCTGATCCACCCTGATTTGGGCTGGGCTGGCCATGCATGAATTCATTTACTGGGCCTCTAGTGTCAACATAAGTTAGTCAGGGCTCAAAGCCTCCTATACCTAGAGTCAATGGGGTGTCACCTTCATGCTATCTGCTCAGTGACCTATTATGTTTCAGTTTTGCGAGTCTGCTCTTTAATTGTGAATTTCCTTCTCCTGACTGCACTGAAGATAATGTCTTTTGAAGTCACTTTTGCTGGGTCAATATTTTAAAGAGAGGTCTGTATTATATATACTGCATAGGATTTTTTACCAGTTTATAGAAAAGCTTTGGCAATTACATCATATCCATAAACACTATTAAGGACAATGGGCAGGCAGTGATCCCCATGTATCTGCTAAAACTGCTAAGGAAAAATAGACAATGAAGAAGGAAGTAAAATACATTCTAGAAAACCATCATGAGGCCAACAAGGTTGAGAAAATATTTAAACTCCTTGCTTTTGAACTTACGTGTCAATTGCATGTAGTGTAAATACAATTTTTTAAAAATCTTCACCCAAGGATATGCTTATTGATTTAGAGAGAGAGAGAGAGAGAGAGAGAGAAACATTGAAGTGATTAAGAAACATCCAATGGTTGCCTCCCCTACATGCCCCAACCAGGGATCAAACCCACAACCTTTTTGGGGTACCAAACAATGCTCCAATCAACAGTGACCCAGCCAGGTTGGATAAATCCATTTTTTAAAATGTCAGCATCAGCCCTGACCGGTTTGGTTCAGTGGATAGAGTGTCGGCCTGTGGACTAAAGGGTCCCAGGTTCGATTCCAGTCAAGGGCATGTACCTTGGTTGTGGGCACATCCCCAGTGGGGAGTGTGCAGGATGCAGCTGAAGCAATGTTTCTCTCTCATCGATGTTTCTAACTTTCTAACTCTTTATCCCTCCCGTTTCCTCTCTGTAAAAAATCAATAAAATATATTTTAAATAAATAAATAAATAAAATAAATCAACATTGAAGTATGGATGCTGAAACTAGTACTTTAGAAAAAAACGTGTTTACTTAAAACTTTTATTTGCTTTTGTTTTTTAAATTTATCTTTATTGTTGAAATTATTACAGATATCTCCCACTCCCCCTTGACCCTCTCCATGCTGCACATACCTCTTCTCCAGGCCTACTGCACTACTGTCTGTGTCCATGTGTTATGCATATATGCATATAAATTCATTGGGTTTTTTTGTTTACAATCTAGTGAAAGGTTGAAGTATAACTAAAATTGGTAAAATATGTAATAGATAACAAGATGGAAGAATTTTCTGTTTCTAAGCTATGATGAGCACACTTCATAATTGTTAGTAGGTTAAATAAGTATTACAAATGCATAAAGTTTGATAATGTGTAAATTCTTATAGATTAAAGAGATAAAGTAGGTTTTAAGAACATCATAAATTTTCTTGTAATATTATATGTATAAGAGCCAATTTAATTATTGACAGTGATGACTGATCTTATCATTAACTAAATATAAAAATATTGAAGAACAAGATCAATAGATACTTAAGTTTTAAAAAAACAAATAAATATAAGTAAAATTAAGATGCAAATGATAAGACCTGTGAACAAACACAATATAGCTACAAAGCATTGGGAGTCATAAAAGCAAGTCTTAAAATGTAGGAGAAAAAAAGAATAGAAAAAGGCTAAAGATCTGAAAAGTCAATTTCCAAAAGAAAAAAATACAAACACTCTAGTAAAATGTGAAAAATGTCTTCATAGTTTTTGTTACTAAATAAATACAAACCTAAATCTAAGGTAACATTTGATTTGAAATTAGTAAACATTTAAATATGTAATAATACACAGTGTAATGAGGAAATGGAGATTATACACCTTTTATACACTTTTGGTCAAAGCAGAAGTTGATGCTTATTTTGTCAATCAGTTATTCTTAATTATTCATGAGTTTCAGTCATATAATTAAATTTATAGAAATTTAACTAGAAGACAATTCTTCAGAATGTGATTTTAGAAGAGGAAATAACTGTACATAATCTACATTTTCATTAGTTAGAGGATTACTAAGTAAATTGTATCCATAAAATATCATATTACAAATATATATTTAATTTACATTTTCAATATCCTATTTTCAGATAACAAAAAAAAATTGAACTTTTTTCTTTTTGTCCTCAGATATTACAATGTAAAGTAAAAATATAATAAAATATGAACTTTAATGTTTGTGAAGCCAAAACATATCTGTAACCCCAAACCCAGTGAAGGTCAAAGATGAGTGCAGAAACATGCTGAAAGAGGATATTGAGGTTGCAGATTTCAGACAAATCCAGCAAAGTAGTTTTCAAAGGTACGTGAGAGAAATCCAGCAATCTGTTATTTGCAAAATAGGAACAAGCTGGTGTCAGGAAGATTTCTGGACCTAAATTGGCAACAAGTTGATGCCAGAGAGGTCAGCTTGAATGAGGAGTTGCAGTGGAAAGACAATTTGCTGGAAGCAGCCTGTCAGCAAGGCAGAGCAAAGGAAGATTTGCATCTTTGGCAGCCCTACAGCTTTGGACTTCTGTGGACCGACTAAAACTAAGTGCCAAAGGAACTGATACACCCTAACGCTGGTGTAAGGAAACTTACTTCATTATGGATCAGGGTGAACACCTGATAATATGAAACATGGTTCTATCCTAATTCCCATGTGGTCCTCCTGCAAATACTGGTTCCATAATCCTATCTAACAAAAGAGTAATATGCAAATTGACTGTCATTCCAACACATAAGATGGCTGCCCCCATGAGGACACAAGATGGCTGCCACAAGATGGCCAGCAGGGGAGGACAATTAGGGGGGACCAGGCCTGTAGGGGAGGGCAGTTAGGGGGGACCAGGCCTACAGGGGAGAGCAGTCAGGGGTGACCAGGCCTGCAGGGGAGGGCAGTTAGGGGAAAACAGGCTGGCAGGGGAGCAGTTAGGCATCAATCAAGATGGCAGGGGAGTGGTTAGGGAGTGATCAGGCTGGCAGGCAGAAGTGATTAGAGGCAATCAGGAAGGCAGGCAGGCGAGCAGTTGGGAGCCAGCAGTTTTGGATTATGAGAAGGATATTGGACTGCCCATTTAGGCCCGATCCTATAGGGGAAGTTGGACATCCCTCGAGGGGTCCCAGATTGGAGAGGGTGCAGGCTGGCCTGAGGGACACCACCCCCCCATGCATGAATTTTGTGTACTGGGCCTCTAGTTTACTTCTATAAAATATGTGTAGTTTTAAAAAGAAACAATACAAAAGCAATGTAGTTATAACACAAGAGAAAAATACAAATGGTACAAGAAAACATATTTCAGATGAATAAAACAAGAAAAAAAAGATACTGGCATTGAAAAAATAAAGATTATGATCAAACAGTATGATAAATTAATATTTTAATTAATAAATCACCTTTAAAAATAAAGTATCTCTAAGCAGTTATAAAGGTGTAAAAAATACAGTAAAACAGCAGAAATAAAGCACACAAATAAACAAAAATATAAATTGGAAGATATTAGAAAATAATTTAGAGGTAAAAATAAAATATAATAAAAAAGATCTTGGGGAAACCAAGATGGCGGCATAGGTAAATACCTGAAGTTGCTGCCTCGCACAACCACTTCAAAACTACAATGAAAAGACAAAACGGACATCATCCAGAACCACTGGAAGGCTGGCTGAGTGGAAATTCTACAACTAGAAGGGAAGAGAAAAGCACACTGAGACTTGGAGGAGGTACAGAGGTGCAGAAGTGAAGTGCAGAGGTATGCAGGCACACATGCACAGAAAGGGGCTGGAAACTGAGTTCCCTGTTGTCTTTTTCAGTCAGAAGGGAGACGCAAGCTCGCAACTGCTCTGAACTCCAGTTCCAGGCGAGACTCTGGGGACCCAGACTCATACGGAGAGAAACTGGACTGTCTGGCAGCAGGCCAGAACACAAGGGCAGCTTTCTCTCAGAGGTGCTTGCAGTGATCATTGTTCCTGCATGGTGCCTGAGGACACAGAGACCTGGGAGCCTCTTCGAGGCAGGGCTAGCGGTCTGCCATTGCTGTTTGTTCCACCTTGGTGATTCCCTGAAATCCTGCCCCACCCAATTTACAACCCCACCCAAGCTGTGCACAGAGGCTTTTACATATGAATGGCTTGGCCTTTTGCAATCTAAAATTACCTAACAAACTGCAGCTGGGTCAGAGAGTCCCAGAACTTCCAAAAGAAGGCCCAAGTCTCCATAGCAGCTTGCATTGCTTTACAGCTGGGCCTCATCTGGGCACCTCCAAAGCCCAAACAAAGAGGAAGAATCTGCAGATCTCTCTGTAGTTCTTGCTGGGTAGCCTTAGGCAGTGGCTGACTTTGCACCTCCTTGGAGATCCAAGAGCCAGTGTACCCAGTTGTCAGAGTAAGACCATCCAGATTACAATTCTTCACATCCATAAGAGACACACTCAGGGAGCACACTCAGTGAGTGTCAAAGTCCCACTGAAGCAAGTCTTGCCCCATAAGGATGTCTCCAGCACAGAAGTTCTCCCATCATAGGCATAACTGATCCTCACAGCCAACTGGCCTGGAGGTCAATTCCTCCCAGTGATACCAACAGCAATCAAGGCTTAACTACAACAAGACTGTGCACACAGCCCACAAAGGGGTGCACCAAGAGTATCCACCTCAGGTATTTGGGGAGGCTGAGCCACTGGACCCTATAGGACACTTAACACACAAAGGCACTCTATCAACACAGGGAAGCAGCCAAAATGCAGAGACAAAGAAACAGGTCACAAATGACAGAAATGGAGGAAAGCAAACTATTGGGTATAGAATTCAAAACCACAGTTATAAGGATACTCAAGAATCTTCAGAAACCTCCAAGAAATATAGTGAGACTCTCGAGGATATGAAAAAGGACTAACTAGAAATTAAGCATACACTGACTGAAATAAAAAATAATATACAGAGATCCAACAGCAGACTAGAGAATCCCAAGAATCAAGGCAAAGATTTGAAATATGAAAAAGCAAAAAACACCCAACCAGAAAAGCTAAAATAAAAAGAATCTAAAAATATGAAGATAGTGCAAGGAGCCTCTGAGACAACTTCAAGTGTACCAACATCTGAATTATGGGGGTGCCAGAAGAAGAGAGAGAACAAGATATTGAAAACCTATTTGAAGAAATATTGACAGAAAACTTCCCCCACCTGGTGAAAGAAATAGACTTACAAGTCCAGGAAGCGCAGAGAACCCCCCAAAAGAGGACCATACCAAGACACATCATAATTAAAATGCCAAGGGCAAAAGACAAAGAGAGAATATTAAAAGCAGCAACAGAAAAACAGTTAGTTACCTACAAGGGAGTACCCATACAACTGTCAGCTGATTTCTCAACAGAAACTATGCAGGCCAGAAGGGAGTGGCAAGAAATATTTAAAATGATGAATAGCAAAAACCTACAACCACGATTACTCTACTCAGCAAAGCTATCATTTAGAATTGAAGGGCAGATAAAGAACTTCATAGATAAGAAAAAGCTAAAGGAGTTCATCACCGCCAAACCAATATTATAGGAAATGCTGAAGGATAGTATTTTAGAAGAGGACGAAGAAGGTAAAGATAAAAATTATGAATAACAAAGTGACAACAAATATATATCTATCAACAAGTGAATCTAAAAATCAAGTGAATAAAAAATCTGATGAACAGAATAAACTGGTGAATATAATAGAATCTGGGCCATAGAAAGGGACTGGACTGACAATTCTTGGGGGGGAAGGGGGAAAGGGGGGTGCGGGAAGAGACTGGACAAAAATCGTACACCTATGGTTGAGAACAGTGGGGGCGGGGTAAGGGCAGAAGGTGAGGTGGAAACTGGGTGGAGGGGAGCTATGGGGGGACAAAAGAGGATCCACTGTAATAATCTGAACAATAAAGATTTATTTTTTAAAAAATGATCTCACAAGAAGCAGTACAGAAGAAAAAGATACAACTGAGGCAAGATGGTGGAGCAGGAAGACCTAACACAAACTCACTAATTCAGCAACAACTTATGGACAATTTTCTTTGTGAGACATCAAAAATAGAAAGGTTCCTATACCCCAGGCAATATGAAACCAGATTCACTGAAACTTCTAGGGAGATTTGGGACACCGTCTCACTAAAATCTTCACCCCTGGCACAGTACCACAGAATCAAGAAGACTTCTAACTTCCAGCTTCTCTGAAGAAAGGGAGGGGGTTGGTTCATACAATCAGTGGCCAATCATTCTGAGAAGATTTTTGATGGAAAAGGCACATTCTAGTCATTTGAGGGAGAATGGAGACAGTGTCGTGGACTAATATGCACCATAGATTTTCCACACTGTTCACCATATGACAACTGGACAAAAATAAATAATAAATAAATAAATTAATTAATTAATAACAAATAACTCTTGGCTTCCTCCTTAGGAGGAAAAGAGTTGATCCATACATCCAATACTCCAACTTGTATGGGGCTGCCCAAATAATGAGCATCTACCTTAGAGCTCTGACAGATCCAGCATAATCTTACTGTGTATAGGAGAATGAAGATAGTAGTTTGGATTGTGAGATGCCATAGCTTCTGCTCCAACCCCAGCTCAGCAAAGAATTAGTAGATAAAGCACACAACTGCTTGCTTCTCCCTGGAAAGAAAAACAGTTGGTAGAAGCCTCCAGAATCTCTGGGTGAGCTTATAAGTGGTAGATTACACCCAAAAGACTAGTCTAAAATTGGGAGAGGCACCTGCTTTGTCTAATGTGCAGACACCAATACAGAGAGTCAAGGAATATAAAGAATCAGTCAAAAATATTCCAAACAAAGGAAAAAGATGAATCCCAGGAAACAAATCTTAATGAAATGAAGTTAGATGATTTCCCTGATAGAGAAATCAGAATAACTGGCACAAAGATGCTCACCAAAGTGAAGAGAGTAAGGCATGCACAAAATGAGAATTGCAACAGGAGATTAAAAAAAAAAACAAGAAACAAACAAATAAACACAGAAATCACAGAACTGAAGAACACAATAACTAAATTGATAAATTTACTAGAGAATTTTATTTTTTAATTTTTTTAATTAAGGTATTATATGTGTACATATCTTACCATTCCCACCCCACCCCACTCCCATACATTCCCTCACCCCCCAATGTTTTGCATCCGTTGGTTATTCTTATATGCATGCATATAAATCCTTTGGTTGATCTCTTATTTCCCCCACCTCTCCCTAACCTTCCCGTTGTAATTTGACAGTCTGTTTGATGCTTTACTGCCTCTGTATCTATCTTTTTGTTCATCAGTTTATAATGTGTTCCTTATTATCCACAAATGAATGAGATCATGTGGTATTTTTCCTTCATTGACTGGCTTATTTCACTTAGCATAATGTTCTCCAATTCCATCCAGGTTGCTACAAATGGTAAGAATTCCTTCTTTTTATGGCAGCATAGTATTCCATTGTGTAGATGTACCATGGTTTTGTGATCCAGTCATCTGTTGATGGGCACCTAGGCTGTTTCCAAATCTTAGCTATTGTAAATTGTGCTGCTATGAACATAGGGATGCATATATCCTTTCTGATTGGTGTTTCTAGTTTCTTAGGATATATTCCTAGGAGTGGGATTATTGGGTCAAATGGGATTTCCATTTTCAGTTTTTTGAGGAAACTCCATACTGTTCTCCACAGTGGCTACACCAGTCTGCATTCCCACCAGCAGTGCACGAGGGTTCCTTTTTCTCCACATCCTCGCCAGCACTTGTCAGCAGACTAAATCAGGCAGAAGGACTGGAAACTTAATTGCAGGTTATTAGAAATACTTCAAAGGAGCAAAAATTGCCCAGATGGCATGGCTCAGTGATTGAGCATTGACCTATGGACCAGGAGGTCACAGTTCGATTCCTAGTCAGGGCACATGCCCTGGAAGCTGGCTCAATCCCCGTTGGGGGACATGCAGGAGGCAGCTGATTAATGATTCTCTCTCATCATTGAAGTTCCTCTCTCTCTCTCTCTCTCTCTCTCTCTCTCTCTCTCTCTCTCTTTCCCTCACCCTTCCTCTCTGATATCAATAAAAATATGTACTTTTTAAAAAGGAGAAAAAATTTTTAAAAAGAGTAAAAAAACATGTGACACTATCAAACAGAAAAATCGAAACATTATGGGGGTCTCAGAAGAAAAAGAAAAACAACAACAACAAAAAAACTAGAAAATCATTCAAATAAATAATGGCTAAAATATTTCCAAATCTGGGCAAGAAAATGATCACACAGATCCAAGAAGCTTAAAGGACTTAAATTTTGATGAAACAAAAGAAATTTAAACCAAGATGCTGGGGTTCTTGTCCCAGCATTACGAAGGGTGAAGCAATCTGGAGAAAGGCTGTGCATAGTTTCAATAAGGAGTCCAAAGATGAAAGATAGTTTTGAAAGGCATTGGGGGTCAGAGAAGCTTCAGCTAAAAGAGCTAAAGACTCTCTCCGTGACTCAGAACCCTTACTTTTATTAACACAATTTTTCCTAAGGCAAGGTGGAGATAATACACTTCCAATGGTAGGGTTTCAAAGGGTAGGATTTACAGAAGCATTGTCAGATTGGGGAATAGCTATAGCTGTTCAGGTGTTTGGCCAACAGGAGGCAATAACATGTAGATTAAGATGCCCTGAGCTGTCTGGCAGCAAACGATTATCCTATTCAGGTTTGGGGAAAATGTTTTTAGCCATTCCAATAGATGATTACATATGTGGCTCAGCCCTTGTTGAGCCCCCAACCTTCATCAACCTTTTGATGAAACTCTTGTAATTATGACATGCTGGAACTGGTTCCCGGCACCAAGACACTTTATAATTATTTTCAAAAATCAAAAAGAGAATTTTGAAACCATAAAGAAAAGAACAACTTGTCATATACAAAGGAGGCCCTCATAACATAATTAGCATATTATTTTAGGAGAAACCTGGCAGGTATAAAGAGAGTGGAGTGATATATATAGAGACTGCTGAAAGGTAAAAACATAAGCCAAGAATATTATAAGTGTCAAACTGTTATTATAAAATAAAGACTTTCCCATAATACAAAGTCTGAGAGGGTTCATCAATACTAGACCAAACTGTAAGTAAAGATAAATATATAGACAAAGAAAGTACCCTGTATTACTGTAACAGTGGTGGGTAAATCACTTTTAATTCCAGTATAAAAATTAAACAACAAAAGTATTATAAATAACTAAACTAAGATGTATATTAAAATATACACAATATGAACAGATATAAATTCTGACAATAATAACAAAGCAAATAGGGAAGAATGTAAAGTGTAGAATTTTTGTATAAATTAAACTCAGATATTATCAATTTAAAATGGATTGCTTATAAGATATTTTACATAAGCCCAACAGTAACCACACACTGACACAAAATATCTACAAAGCAAAATAATAGTAAGACTAAAGTGTATTGATTTTTTAAAAATCAACAAAACACGAAAGAAGACAGCAAGATAGGAAAAGACAAGTGAACTATGAGACTAACAAAAAAAAAAAAAAAAAAACACAACACAGTGAGAATAGTACATCCTTATCTAAAAACAATTACTTTTTAAAGTATGTTTTAATTGATTTGAGATAGAGAGGAAAGAAGAGAGAGAGATATCAATGTGAGAGAGAAACATCATTTGGTTACTCTCTCTCACACACCCTGTCTGGGGACCAAAACCAAAACTTGGGCATGTGCCCTGACCAGGAATTAAACCAGCAACCTTTTGGTGCACAGGACCATGTTCCACCAACTGAGGCACGCAGCCCAGGACTATGGTTAATTGCTTTTCATCTAAATGGCTTTAACTCCCCAATTTAAAAATATGAAGTGACTGAATGGATTTAATAAAAATAACACCTAACTATATGCTGGCTACAAAAAACTTACTTTAGACTTAAGAACACAAATATCCTGAAAGCAATGGAATGAAAAAAGATATTATGTGCAAATGGTAACCAAAGGGAATTGCATGCAAGTGGTATCCAAAAAGGAAAAGGGATAGTTATACTTACATCAGACAAAATAGACTTTAAGTCAAATTGTGTTGAGACAATGAAGGACATAATATAATTATTAAAATCAGAATCTCAAAGGAATACTAGCACTCCCATGTTCATTATAGCACTACTTATAATAGCCAAGAAGTGAAAACAACTTAAATCCCCATCCACAAAGAATGGATAATGAAAATGTAGTATATTCTTACAACAGACTGTTATTCAGCTTTTAGAAAGAAGAAAATTCTGCATTATGAAACAATATGGATGAAAACTTGAGGACATTACACTAAGTGAAATAAGCCAGTAATTAGACCAATATTGCATGATTCCACTTGTATGTGACATCTAAAATATTAAAGTTAATAAAATCGAACAGTGGAATTGGGGTTGCTAGGAGCTAGAGATAAGGTAATTTGGGAGTTACTAATCAAGGGGCATAAAGTTTGTGTTAAACAATGCTGCTATATGACCCTATAGCAAACAATAATGTATTGTATAGTAAAAATTAAGAGAGTTGATCTCATATTAAGTGTTCTTAACACCATGGTAAAGTGAAATTTTAAAAAGAAAGAAAAGGTAGGGAGGTGAAGGAAAGAGAGAAAAAGAGAAAGAGAGGAAGGAAGGAAGGAAGGAAGGAAGGAAGGAAGGAAGGAAGGAAGGAAGGAAGGAAGGAAGGAAAGAAAGAAAGAAAGAAAGAAAGAAAGAAAGAAAGAAAGAAAGAAAGAAAGAAAGAAAGAAAGAAAGAAAGAAAGAAAAAGAAAGAGAAAGAAAGAAAGAATGAAAGAAAGAAAGAAAGAAAGAAAAGAAAGAAAGAAAGAAAGAAAGAAAGGGAAAGAAAGAAAGAGGAAGGAGGGAGGAAAGGAGGGAGGGAGGGAGGGAGGGAGGGAGGGAGAGAGGGAGGGAGGGAGGGAGGGAAGGAGGAAAGGAGGGAGGGAGGGAAGGAGAGAGGGAGGGAGGGAAGGAAAGAAAAAGAAAGTTTCCAGATGTCAATGTGGCTCTCTTATCATTAACTCTAGAGACAAGCTTATAGCACGCTATACCTTACTGTGTTAGTTTTCTAGTGCCATATTAAAAAATCACCACAAACTTAGTGACTTAAAACCATATCTGTTTATTATCGCACAGTCAGAAGTCCAGGTGAACTCATCTAGGCACTCTCCATAGGGCTGAAATCAAGATGCTGACTGGACTGGACTCTTACCTGAAGTCTTAGGGGGAAGAATTTACTTTCAAAATTATCCAGGTTGTTGGCAGAAATCATTTCCTTACAGCTATCATTCTGAGGTCCTTTTTGTTGCGGGCTGCCATCCAGAGTTCACCCTCAGCTTCTAGGGGCTGGCCACATTCCTGACTAATGGCCCTCTTTATTTTCTTTCTTTTTTTTTTTTTTACTGTTCAGATTTTCCTGAGGATTTTATTTTATTTTTTTTAAATAAATCTTTATTGTTCAGATTATTACAGGTGTTCCTCTTTTATTTTTCCCCATAGCTCCCCTCCACCTGATTCCCCACCCCACCCCAGGCCCTTCCCGTGCCCCAGTGCAGTAAACAATTATTCCTGCGTGCAGCTCTGCAAGCAAGCCACCCTCTCTGGCAGACAGTCCAGCTTCTCCCCGTAGGAGTTTGGGTCCCCCGCGTCTCCCCAGAGACTGGATTTCAGAGTAATCGGGGGCTTGTCTCCGTTGGGGTTGAAAAAAGCAACCCACCCAGTCGCCCGCAGCCAGCCCGGATCACGCGCCTCCGTACCTCAGCTTTTCAGCGCTCGTGCACGTCTCAATGCTCTTTTCTCTTTCCTTCTAGTTGTAGAACTTCCACTCAGCCAGCTTTCCCGTGGTTCTGGGTGATAGACGTTTTGTCTTTTAGTTGCAGTTTAAATTGTTGTGGGAGGCAGCAGTTTAGGTGTTTACCTATGCCGCCATCTTTTCTGCCCTCTTTATTTTCAAGACAGTAATATCACATCAAATCCTCCCGATGGTTTAGATTTCTCTCTTTTCCTATTTTGCTACTAGAGAGAGAAAGTTCTCAGCTTTTAAAGGCTCATATGATTGGATTAGATCCATTTGGATTATCTCCCTTTTGGTCAAATGTGTCATGTGTTATGGATTGAATTATATTCCCCCAAAAAGATATGTTGAGGTTCTAACTCACAGTAGCTCACATTGTAATCTTATTTGGAAATAAGGGTCTTTAAAAGATAATCAAGTTAAAAATGAGGTCAAAGTGGGCCCATATGTAATATGATCATTCTCCTTGTAAAAAAAGAGGAATATTACCCTTTGAGATAACATGGAGACACCTGGAGAGTATTATGCTAAGCAAATATGCCTACCAGAGAAAGACAAGTATCACACGATTTCAGTTATATGTGGAATCTACTTATCAAAATAAACTGACAAACAATATAGATTCAGAGACATGGAAGCATGCAACAGGCAGGAATCTCAGAGGGAAGGGGAGAGGGAGGGGAAAGACATTAACCAAAGAACTTGTATGCATATATGCATACTAGTGGACCAGAGCATGAAATTTGTGCATGGGGGTGGGGGGGTGTGTTCCTCAGCCCAGCCTGCACCCTCTCCAATCTGGGACCCCTTGGGGGATGTCCCATAGGGATTGGGCCTAAACCGGTAGTTGGACATCCCTCTCGCAATCTGGAACCGCTGGCTCCTAACCGCTCACCTGCCTGCGTGATCACCCCTAACCACTTTGCCTGCTGGCCTGGTCACCCCCAACAGCCCCCCTGCCAGCCTGCTCACCCCCAACTGCCCTCCCCTGACTGCCTGATCACCCCTAACCACCTCTGCCTTGGCCCCACCACCATAGCTTTGTCTGGAAGGATGTCCAGAAAGTCTCCCAGAAGGTCTCTTGGTCTAATTAGCATATTACCCTTTTATTAGTGTAGATCCCATGAAAACAAAGAATAGTGAGGTGAAGGCCTGGGGAGGAGGTGGAAGTGGGGTTGAGGAGGTCAAAGGGGCAAAAAGGGGCATATCTGTAATACTTTCAAAAACAAAGATAATTTTTTTTAAAGGGAGGAATTTGGACACACAAGAACACACACACAGAGGGAAGTAATGTCAAGACATATAAAACTCCCTGTGAAGAGAGAAGCAGAAATTGGACTAATTGCATCTCCAACCCAAGAAATGGATGTCCCACCACCAACAGAAGCTAGGTAGAGTCAATGACAGATTTTACCCAGAGTCTCAGAGAAATTTACCTCTCAGAACTGAGGCAATAAATTTCTGTCATTAAAAAATTAAAAAGACACAAGTGAGAACTTGGAAAAGGAGAGCGAAAGTGTTAGCCAAGAAAGAAAATGGAACAAATAAAATTTTTAAATAGTTCTAAAAATAGTTTTATAAGATAATATTTTTAAAATTTTCAGAAATCAAAGATGACCTGAATATACAGGTTGGAACATTATATCACTGCTCAGAAAAAGCTGATTTGTGATCATCAATACTGAGTAAGCCACACACTGGTAAAATTTCTGAATTTCAAAAAGAATGAGGGAAAATAACATTCAATTTTAGAAAGAGTAAAAACCTGAGTGGTTGTATAACAATTTAAGAAAGCAAAAAGGTCTTTCCTTTATTTTACTGAACTTATAAAACAACAACAACAACAAAATGGACAAAAAGGAAAGATTCCAAGCCCAACATAAAGAGCTATCATAAATCAGATTCCAAAAGCTTTTTAATGTACCACCTAAAAAGAATAAATTAATTATATTTATAAACCAAAATAAAATATTAATAAATTGAATATAAGTGTATTTAAATAGTAATATGCCATAACCCATATACTGAACCCAGAATATATAGAAAGTTATACTAGGAAATCTATGAGTAAAATTTTTGACATAACTGAATAAGAAGAAAAGTAAATAGATAAAAAAAAAGTAGGCAACACCAATTTTCTGATTTTAAAATGAAGGGAAGTGAATAGGATCAGATAAAAGTTATCTATTGCCATTTATGAGGTAAGCATTATAACCCCAACGAAATAAGAGTAAGCCTATTAAATTGGAATTATAGCTAGGCCAGCATGGCTCAGTGTTGTGTCACCTATGAATGGGGAGGTCACAGTTCTACTCCCAGTCAGGGCATATGCCTGGGTTGCAGGCTTGATCCCCAGTTTGGGGCACACATGAGCCAGCTAATCAATGATTCTCTCTCATCATTGATGTTTCTATCTCTCCCTCTCCCTCTCCCTTCTTTTCTGAAATTTTTAAAAATTAGGATTGTCAGTGCCATCATTTACTAGTTTAAGAACAGTTTTGGAAAGCACAATAAAACTTGAAAAACAGATTATCAATATGATTATTAAATAAAAGAGACTTTCATTATACAATCAAGTCATATAGATTAAAAAGCCTACAAATACCAAAACATAAATATATTCAAAATAATCTGTGAACTGCAAATTAGAATAACAGAAATATTGGAACAGAAAACATTTTAAATTCTATAGATAAAAAACATTTTCTAAAATAAAGAAAAAATTTAATGTGCATATCAAAGGGAATGGTATCTCTTGGAAATATATATGCTCAACAATCAGCATTGTGACCTAACCTGGTGATGTTACTGGATTTTATATATTTAACTAGAGGCCAGGTGCACAAATTCATGCACCAGTGGGGTCCCTCGGCCAGGCCTGCAGGATCAGGCTGAAACCATCTCTCCATCTAAAAAATGAGAAAAAAAGTACACACACACACACACACACACACACACACACACACACACTTGAGGCCCGGTGTCCCTCAGCCCAGCCTTCACTCTCTCCAATCTGGGATTCCTCGAGGGATGTCCGACTGCCCGTTTATGCCCGATCCAGGATCAGGCATGAACGGGCAGTCGGACATTCTTCTCACAATCCAGGACGGCTGGCTCCCAACTGCTCACCTGTCTGTCTTCCTGATTGCCCCTAACTGCTTCTGCCTGCCAGCCTGATCACCCCCTAACCACTCCCCTGCCAGCCTGATTGATGCCTAACTGCTCCCCTGCCAGTCTGTTTGCCCCTAACTGCCCTCCCCTGCAGGCCTGGTCCCCCCCCGCCCAACTGCCCTTCCCTGCAGGCCCGATTGCCCCCAACTTCCTTCCTCTGCTAGCCTGGTCACCCCTAACTGCCCTCCCCTGAAGGCTACATTGCCCACAACTGCCCTTCCTTGCAGGCCTGGTCCCTCCCAACAGCCCTCCCCTGCTGGCCATCTTGTGGTGGCCATCTTGTGTCCACATGGGGGCAGCCATCTTTGACCACATGGGGCCAGCCATCTTGTGTGTTGGAGTGATGGTCAATCTGCATATTACTCTTTTATTAGATAGGATAAAAGCCTAAGTTACTGTTATAACCGAATGACCAGAATGACCAGTTGACCAGTCACTATGAAATGCACTGACCACTAGGGGGCAGACGCTCAATGCAGGGGCTGCCCCCTGGTGGTCAGTGCACTCCCACAACTAACCTCCCACAGCCAGCCAACCCCCGTCCCCACAGCCAGCCCTAATATCCAGCCAGGCTGAGAAACCCCACCCATGCACAAATTTGTGCACCAGGCCTCTAGTAGTTTTATAAAGTAATAAAACTTAAACAGGCCCAAGCCCTCAGTCAGGCATCTCCTGAGGGCTCCTGGACTGCAAGAGGGTACAGGCCAGGCTGAGGGACCCTCCCCCCCCCCCCCCGCTCCAATGCACAAATTTTTGTTCATGGGCCTCTAGTAATTAATAATACTATAAGGTAATTTATATAAGTGTGAATTTGTGTATGGATGCATTCTATATTCAAAAACAAGGCAATGTATGATCATTTGAAAGATACAAATATTTGATTAAACTAAAAAAGGGTTTACTTTCAAAATTTGAAAAAATAACTATTTTCTCTAATTTTCCAAAACTAAACATCCAAAAATAAGTGTATCTGCTCATTTCAAAATGACCTACAGATGTTATGTGATGTATTCTCCCAAGCTGCAGCAAAGTAATATATATATATATTTGTGTGTGTGTGTATTTATAATTTTACTACAAGTGTATTTCTGGTGAACTTTGGTTGTTGGATTTTAAGACCTGCCTCAGAAAAGTTTTTTAAAAGATTTATGTTCATATTTAATATGGAATATTCTGCAACTCTAAGAACACAGACAGCTCTCCAAGACATATTTTTATATGAAAATGCAAGTTGCAGAACAATATGGAAAGTATGTTCCAATTCATATTTTATAAATAATTCCATAAGAAAATGTACTCAAATTTGAATATCAAATTATTATGGGGGAAAGAAGAGTAGGGAGATTTGAATGAAACTTAAATGTTTTTGTCCTATGTCTGAAATGTTTGAATCTTACAAAAAAAAAGATTTTCATGCATTATGTGTTTAAAAATAAAAAGGTATTCTTTGAAAGTCTTATCTGACAAAGACCTAAGTAAACATTCCCAAGTGCCACTTTCTTTAATGATTTGTTAATTAACATGATTATGAAATTTTCCTGGTATTTTGTTTTTGCAAAAGGCAGAGTAAATGGTATTCTATACATTTGGAAGGAAAGGGATAATCAGTGATACCAAAAGTATTAACCCATCTAGTAACTGATGGCTGAAAGCATACATACCTTTAAACTTTTGATTTCATTAAAAGGTATAATGTCCTAAACTGTATAGCACTTTAAATAATTATTAATTATATTTATAGATGAATGATTTTTGGTTCCTTTCTTAGGAAAAGGAAGACACTGGAAAATTTTGAAATAGAGTGAGAACATCTAAAGAAAAGGAGGGAGAATTGCAAGTCCAAAGATAAGCTCATGTACTTGACAAAAATTCCTAGCACCCGAGATGTAATATAACACAATCAGCAGGTGTTCAGAGAAGGAATATGAGTGCATATTCATTAGCTAATTTTAATATTTTAAAATATACCACTGAGAATTTGGATTTGCCATTGCTGAGTTCAAAGAGGAAGAACAGAAAGAACAGTTATTAAATACAGATGCTGTCATAGACTTCAGTAGGACCCTGACACCCAGGGCTTCTCTATCCTTTACATATTTTTTATTTCTGATTAATATTTTCCAAACAATTTTGGCTCTCTAACTTTGGCAAACAACTAAAGACTAGATATTTAAAATATCCCAGGAATGACTAATCCAAGCACCTAAGGTTCTATAACAAATAATGTTATGAAGAAGGAATGGTGTTAAATTTAAATTCAACACAATTACCTTTTGATTAAAAAAAATAGACTAAGGAATAATTATGTGTAAGTTTACTTTTAATATAAAACAAAGAGAGAGCCTGTTCCAGCTAAACTATTCAAGCAAAAATCCACAATGGTCATAACGCTGTGTTGTAGTGAGTTTTATAAATGGTTCATCTAAGTATCTTCCTACTGATATATTTTCATTTCCTTTGGGAAGCGGGATATACTTTTTAAAGTGGCGGATTTTATTAACTTTTTCAGGGGGGAAAGAGGTTGTGTCTAATAAAAACACAGCATTTTTCTCATTAATCTAAGCATACTCTTACTTTTTAAAATAATATACTTGGAGAAATATTAACATATTATTCTTGGCAAAAAAAAGGTGAACAGGAAATTTAAGCACTGAAAGGTGAGGGTACTAAGATAACCTTTAAGGTCCCATTCATCCCTGAGAGTCTATGATCCAAACCAAAGGAAGCTGCAGTTAAAATGCAGACACTGAATCAAAATCATCTACAGTATCAGACAACCCTTATAAGCTGGATTTTAGGTTTATATTCTCCTTTATTCGATTTAATCAAGAATGAGTTTACATTTTGAATAAAAAAATTAATAAAAAGCCTATTGAAAAACAAATGGTTTTATTCAGAAGAGACAATTCACAACTGGGAAATAAAAGGGTTCTTTATCATAGCACTGCCATTGAATTACATAGTCATCCAAAGAAGTACCTTCTCTTCATCATTAATTTGCTTTTACTTGCTACTATATATCATGCTCAACTTTTTCAGCAAATAATTATTATTTGAAACTCATTGGCTTCTGGTGATTGATTACTGGCTTTGTAAAAGACAATAAATTTATTCTTATATTGTTTACCCCTGGTTTTATTTTTATAATTTTTTCTTTTACTACAGTACCAAACAGAAATTTATGCTGAATAGTACAAGGATATTCCATAAAGCTTTTACTCAGATCCAGTAAACAATTTGGCTCACTTCTTGCTTTATCATTCTCTCTAAACACACACACACACACACACACACACACACATTTTTCTTTTTTATGTACCATTTGCAAGTTCATTTGAGGCATTCTCCTTTTTTTATACCTAAATATTTCTATGGGTATTTTCCAAAAGCAAGACACTCTCTTTCATAACCACAACACAGTTATCATTTATACCCTCTTACCTTTCTTGTCCCTTGCCCTACGCCCCTTCTCCTCAGGTAATCATTATACTGTTATGTGTCTATGAGTATTTGTTTAATCACTTCACCTATTTCACACAGCCTCCAAACCCCTTCCCTTCTGAAAGCTGTTAGTCTCTTCTCTGAATGTGTAAGACTGTTTCTATTTTGTTTGTTTTGTTCATTAGATTTCAAATATAAGTAAAATTATATGGTATTTGTCTTTCTCTGATTGGCTTATTTCACTTAGCATAATACCCTGTAGCTCCATCTATGCTGTTGCAAAAGGTAAGATTTTCTTCTTTTTATGGCCAAGTAGTATTCCATTGTATAAATGTACTACAGCTTTTTTATCCACTTATCTACTGCTGGACCGTTGGCCTGCTTCCAAATCTTGGCTATTTTACCTAATAATAGACAAACATGTAAATTGACCGTACCTCTGCTACGCCACCAGCCAATCAGGAGTGATATGCAAATTAACCCAACAAAGATGGAAGTTAATTTGCATATACAGGTGCCAAGTGACTGGGGCAGGATGCTTGTATCGTCACCATGACAACGATGCAGGTGTTCTGCCCCACCCTCATTCTCTCAGGGCCTCTGGGCAGCATGGGAAGGCGAGGCTGGAGCTGAAAGAGGCAGCCCTGGGGCCTGAGTGAAAAGGGGCTGGGCCAGAGTGGAAAGGTAGTGCCAGCAGCCAGGGAAAGGAAAGCCCATTCTAGGATGAACCTTCGTGCATTGGGCTTCTAGTTGTAAATAACACTGCAATGAACATAAGGATGCATATATTCCTTTGAATTAGTGTTTCTGTTTCTTTGGATATATTTCCAGAAGTGGAATCGCTAGGTCAAAGGCTATTTTTAATTTTTTGAGGAAACTCCATACTGTTTTCCACAGGGCTGCATCAGTCTGCATTACCACCAACAGTGCACAAGGATTCCATTTACTCCACAACCTCGACAACACTTGTTGTTTGTTGATTTATTGGTAATAGTCATTCTGACAGGTGTGAGGTGATATCTCATTGTGGTTTTAATTTGCATGCATTTGATGTCTTGTGATGGTGATCATTTTTTCATATTAGCCATCTGTACTTCCTTTTTGGAGAAGTATTTATTCAGGTCCTTTGCCATTTTTAATTGGATTGTTTTTAGTGTTGAGTTGTATAAATTCCTTGTAAATTTTGGATATTAAACCCCTTTCAGATGTATCATTGCCAAATATGTTCTCCCAATCAATGGGTTGTCTTTTCATTTTGTTGACGGTTTTCTTTGCTATGCAAAAACTTTTTAGTTAAATGTAGTCCCATTTGTTTATTTTTTTCTTTTGTTTCCCTTGCCCAAGGAAATATATCAAAGAAAATATTGCTATGAGAAATGTTTAAGATTTTATTATGTTTCCTTCTAGGTTTTTTCTTTTATTGTTTCCAGTCTTACATTTAAGTCATTAATCCATTTTGAGTTTATTCTTGTGGTTGGGTGTGGTCTGTAACATAATAATAAATTGTGAGTAGCTAGTAGATGTTTAAGATGTGTGCATATTCTATAAGGAGGTAGTCTAATTTCATTTATTTGCACATATCTGTCCAGTATTCCCAATACCATTTATTGAATAGACTCTCTTTATCTCTTTTTGTGTCCTTGCCTTCTTTGTTAAATATTAATTGACCATAAAGGTGTGGGGTTATTTCTAGGCTTTCTATTCTCTTCCATTGATCTATATGCCAGTACCATGCTGTTTTTATTCTATGGCTTTGTAGTATATACTTTGATATCAGGTAATGTTATTTATTTCTGGCTATCTCAGTAGACAGTGCTAGGACATATATCTTTCAACCCATGTATATCTATATCTATAGTTATATATAGATTTAAATATAGATACAAATATGGGCATTGATAATGTGTGCATGTATATATTTTATATAGTTCATATTAATATAATCCATAACCACAGGATCCATTTTTGTCTTCCACATTAGGCAACTTTCTCCTCATGCAGTCATTTCCGCAAGCATATAATACATAGACACCATTTTCAGTATTATTAATCTGTAACCCTGCAAAATACAAACCTGCAAAGTATGGCTGAAAATTTGTTATAGTCCTTGTTGTTGTTGTTGTTTTGGGGGGTAAAACATATTCAGAACAATGCACATATCTTAAATATACAACTTAATGAGTTTTGACAAATACACACTCCCATTAACTGCCATGCATTCATAAGATACAGAACATATCCATTATCCCAAAATTTTCCTCAGCACCTTTCTCCTAAAATGTCCCCTCCCAGTAGTCAAGATAAATTAGTTTCATCTGCTATGAAAACTCATATAAATATGAAAATAATGTCTTTATCATTTTTGCTCATCAAAAAATCTATGAGATTCAGGCATGTTATTGTATCTAATCAGTAGTTTTATTTTATACTGAGCAGTATTTCTCTATATGTAAATAAATACCATATACCACAGTTTTTTACCCATTACCTGACTGATAAACATGTTAGACATATTAAATTTTTTACTATTTGTTATGCCCAGATGTCATGATCCCCAAAGACCACCAGGGAGCCGAGTCCAATGCAATAGCAAAGAGCCTTTATTCGAGCTAGCCAGGTGACTGCTCTGCCATTCTCCACGCAGGGAGTCCGGAGAGCAGCTGCCACCCTTTGTGCAGGACCACTTTTAAGCACATTAACCACATCCTGTTCTTGCAGAGCAAGTAACCCAAGACAAAACAGTTCTTCCCAAGCAACGTCAGAGTCATGCCATTGACGACCATGTTATTCACAGGGTCATGCTGTTCTTCAGAAAGCTGACAGTGTTCTATGAAGGAAGGCCGTATCTCAAGGCCTGGCCTGGTGTCAGCACTGACAACTCTATCTGGGGCATAGTACACAGCCTCAGTAGTGCTCAAAAATTCCCACTCTCTAACATTCCCCACTGGTTTTATGTACTTGAGTCAAATCATTGACTCTTTTGGGTCATTGTTGGTGAGGGAGTTATATTGACCCATGGGGACTATAAGCTTGATAGAATTAATTCTCTGCTGAATAAAGTCAGTGGGCCTGTTTATAAGATAAGGGCCCGGAATCAGGGCCAGGACTAATCTTTAGAGGGTCCAAAGAGTCCTGGACTCTCTATTTTGCCTGGGCTGTCTTAAGCCAGGTGTGATGAAGCCACATTGCGATCCTGTGGACCTTGACTGCTGTGGAGATGGTCCTTTCCAGGTAGGAGTCAGTCCTTGCGTGGCAAATTTCTTTATCCAAACAGTCACCAGGGTGGAAGGATGGATCGGATCAGACATGCTTCTGGACTGCTTTCTGGGTGGACTATAAAGCCTGTAAGAACTTGAGTAAAGATTGGTTATGGATTTCAGCTTTTCTAGATTGGGTTTCTATGTAAGCTGGTGAGGTGGGTAGGTAAGGTCACTAGAATCGGTAGAGGCCCCACTGGTTTTAGGGCAGCCTCCCGGGCTGCTTCATCTGCAGCCTTGTTCCCTCTTGCTTCTGGGGAGTCCCTTTGTCTTACATAGGTAGAAATGGAAAGACTTAATTACATCTGGTAGCTCTAGTTGGCCAATCGTCCTTGCTCTGCTCATATCTGTCTAACTGCCTAATATATTACCTCAAGGATCCTGGCTCTGAATTCTTTTAGGGAAAATGGACGTCGGTGGGCTCTTCTAGCTACTTCCTGCTGAGGCAGGTCAGAAGTTTCTCTCAGAGCCAAGAGATCCTTGCTGTCTGTCAGAGGGACAATGAGGCCTGGGCACAGAAGGAGGTGGGCTTGTGACCTGGTGGAGACAAACTGTAACAAATGGTCTGGTGGAAGGGAAAGAAAACCTTTCAGTTTTAATTTTTCTCCTCAAAATTACCCCTATGTTTATCAAAAGAGCCAGGTAAAGACTAATTTACCTATTGTATTTAATTTGGCCTGATTGTTTGCATAAACATAACAAGAATGGTAACTGACCACCTTTGCCAGAATTTCATGATTGAATCTTAATGTGCCCCGTAGGGACAGGAAGCCAAGCCATCCAGCTGCCGTCAGGCCGGCCTGTAGTATCTGCTGAGTTAGGTGAAGTCCTCACCTGTAGTGGCTCTACCAGGGCCCATGACCTAGGTTTCAAGGCCCATCTCAGCCCTCCTGTTCATCATGGCTCAGAGTGTGTGCGAATCCCGCAGGGACGCAGAGGCGCCCTTATTGCTCTCCTTGTACTCTGACCAACAGCCAGTGATGGTAGGGCATGGGCCTGACACTCCAGTGCCAGCCATTTTCAGGGCTCCCAAGCAGGATACCAGGCTTTCTCCATGGCACTCTTATGGGCTCCAAGTCTTCAGAGTTCAGGCAGGCCTCTTTAAAACATGACACTCCAGCCAAAGTTTCCAGTCAATAAAACCACTATTAGAAATCGGTCTTATTGAATTTATGCAAAGAAATGTATTGCTATGATTTATTAAGTATTGCCAAATTTCGGAGGAATTGTATAAGGAGAAAAATATACTGACCTGCTTTAAGATAGAATTTTAACAAACAGTAATTGTTAGATTTCTTTTATCAGTCCCTCCCTAAGTACTTTGGCATAAGCTATTTACCCTCTGTTTAGGGAGGCAAAATGTAAATTATTTACTCTTCCTGGCTTACTGACCTGTATTATTTGATCAATTTCCTTACAACATTTCTTTTCTCCTTCTTTATTACATATACAACCCTTATTAATTTTATACTTCCAAATTAGCCTTCAAACCTTTTTTCTATGTCCTTTAAAAATACATAACCGTGCCTCAGACCTTCTACTCCGTATTCCTTATTCTTTGAAACCTCAATCCTTTAAACAGCCAGAATTTCTTAGATTAACATTTATGAACACACTTTCTGTGATAAAACTAAGAGCAGGTAAAGTTCCTTTGCTGAATATTCTACCACCACCCAAGAACTGCCCAGTAACCTCTCCCTGCCAGGCTCGGACAATGAGATTTTCTTTATGTGTATTGGAAGCGTTAAAAAGAAGAAAACGGGGCAGAGAGAAATCCACTGTGTTCTGCCAGCATAGTTCAGATAAGTAAGAAACCAAGGACGCCAGTGGAGCGGGTTGTACCCAGTAAAATCAACAAAAACCTATCTCTCCCTGCTCTCCCCGCAGACAACCCTCTTTCTGCATTAACCATTTACTCTGTCCTTAGCAGGGGACATAAGGCAAGCAGTCTGAGGTCCTGTATAACCAGGCTTTTTTACACGTAAGGAACAGCTGCTCTCCCTCCCAGATTTCCCTTCTTTACTCCAAGGTCCCAGAGAATCTCAACCTTCACCACTTCTGATATCTCCGACTATCTCCCTGTCCCCCAGCCTAGGGCTTCTCTATCTCAGCAGGCTGAGAGTGAATTCCACTGCTTCTACCCTTTCTCACACCTGTTCTGGAGCAGTTTTCGGCTCTCTTCCTCCCCCAGAGAGAGAGAGAGAGAGAGACCCACTCTAAATCTATCAGGAAGGGCAGGCAGGTCGCAGTTCTCAGGACCACATGATTCTCTGTTTGCTAGCAGGGCTGAAAAAGGCAGCCTACAAAGCAGTTAATTATGACTAATCTTCAACCTTCACAAATTAACCCTAGAATTGCAAAATTTTAAACTAACAGCAAATTATAAATCAAGGAAAAGCAATTAAAAGTTCTCTACTGTCTTCCCTCTAAAGCAGGGAGGTGCACTGTCTTTAAACAAATTAAACAACAGAAAGAGATAACAAATACTATCATGTGTACAGCCAGATGGCACAAAGTAGCTTTCACTTCACACAGACCAGTTAATGGCCAAGACAGACAAACATCCATACTCACACTCTCTCAGTAGACTGGCTCAAACTGGAGCTGAGCAGATAAACGAAACAATGCCCAACTCCCAGATAGGCATGGGGGCACTCCCGGCACCCATGCCCCAGAACAGAATTCTCAACCAACATCTTGGTGAGAACCTACCAGAGGAGTTAAGACTGCGCCCAGTAAGTCCACAGAATAAAACAGAAAAACACAAACACAGACAAACAAAGGCACCCAAGAACAGCCTTCCAACCCCGCAAAAGCAAAACCAAAAGCTGGACGATGGCCATGCGACAACCAGCAGGAGCGACCCGCCTCATCCCAGAGTTTCAAGGGGAACCACACCCCTCGTGAGGGGTTTTCACTCCCCTCCAGATGAGGGTTTTTACGCCCCTCCAGATGGAGGGTCGGAGCGTCCTCCAACTCCTCCCACCCAAGGTCCTCCAGTGCGTCCACCTAGACTGTTTTGGGCACAACAGATTTCAGAAACAAGCTCACACAGAATAGAAGACACAACAACACAGACACCTACCGTGATCAGTCACACTCTCCGGGTCAGGGTCCCTCGTGGGTCTTGAGGATACCGGAGGAGCCCCCAAATGTTATGCCCAGATTTCGTGATCCCCAAAGACCACCAGGGAGCCGAGTCCGATGCAATAGCAAAGAGCCTTTATTCGAGCTAGCCAGGTGACTGCTCTGCCATTCTCCACGCAGGGAGTCCGGAGAGCAGCCTGACCCTTTGTGCAGGACCACTTTTAAGCACATTAACCACATCCTGTTCTTGCAGAGCAAGTAACCCAAGACAAAACAGTTCTTCCTAAGCAACATCAGGATCATGCCATTGATGACCATGTTATTCACAGGGTCATGCTGTTCGTCAGAAAGCTGACAGTGTTCTATGAAGGAAGGCCTACATGCTGGGAAGGGGCCATGAGACTGTATCTCAAGGCCTGGCCTGGTGTCAGCACAGACAATTCTATCTAGGGCATAGTACACGGCCTCAGTAGTGCTCAAAAATTCCCACTCTCTAACACTATTATGAACAGTTTTCATGAACATTTATTGAACATTCTCTTTGTGGTAATTTATTATTATTTCTATTAAATAAATAGAGCCAGTTCTACTACAATGTAATATATACGCTCTTAAAATTACTATACTATGAAAAAAATGTTCAGTTAAAAAAACACAAGGCTTATGGGGAAAATTAGGTTAAGAGTACGATACTCAAAACTTTTGTCAGTGAAACATAAACAAAATAAAGCAACATTATAAAAACAGTTATATTGTTTTACATGTAGTTAATGGTTAAGAATGCAAATACTGCAATAAATATGGCACTTTACCCTGAGAAAGATAAATTTGGCTTGTAGAAGTGGGTATTTGAAAGATTGCAACTTGCGAGTTATTTTGAGCGGTGGAATGAAATGTTTCAGATACTAAAAGAAAAGTTATAATACCAGTTGTGGATGGGTGTGGTTTGTAACATACTAACGAATTGTGAAGTAACTGGCTGGTGCTTAAGACCTGTGCATATGTATTTATATATTTCTACACAGCCTGATTCAGCTGAACTTAGTGCTTTCTGCACTCAGTGTTTATCATAGATAAAACTGCCTATACACAAGTAAAATACATATGTTATACTCATATTGTTCCCTAAAATATCAATAACATTAAAACAAATTTGCATTTTTAAAACAAGTTGATTGGGGAGGCTGAGCTACTGCCCCCTATAGGTCACCTACCACACAAAGCCACTCCATCAACACAGGGAAGAAGCCAAAATGCAGAAACAAAGAAACATGTCACGAATGAAAGAAACGGAGGAAAGCAAACTACTGGATGACATAGAGTTCAGAATCACATGTATAAGGTTACTCAAGAATCTTCTAAAAACTGCCGAGAAACTTGATGACACTTCTGAGGAGCTTAGTGAGACCTTCAAGGACCTTAATGAGAATGCCAAAAAAATGGAAAAGGATCAGTCAGAAATGAAGCATACACTGTCTGAAATAAAGAATATACAGAAACTCAACTGTAGATCAACATACCCCAAGAATCAAACCAAAGATCTGAAATATGTGGAAACAAAAAACATCCAACCAGAAAAACAAAAAGAAAAAAGAATCCAAAAATATGAAGATAATGTAAGGAGCCTCTGGGACAACTTTAAGCGAAACAACATCCGAATTTTTGGGGTGCCAGAAGAAGGGAGAGAGCAAAATATTGAAAACCTATCAGAAGAAATAATGACAGAAAACTTTCCCTACCTGGTGAAAGAAATAGACTTACAAGTTCAGGAAGCGCACAGAACCCCATACAAGAGGAACCCAAAGAGGACCACACCAAGACACATCATAATTAAAATGCCAAGGGCAAAAGACAAAGAGAGAATATTAAAAGCAGCAAGAGAAAAACAGTTAATTACCTACAAGGGAGTACCCATACGACTGTCAGCTGATTTCTCGGCAGAAACTATGCAGGCCAGAAGGGAGTGGCAAGAAATATTCAAAGTGATGAACAGCAAGAACCTACAACCAAGATTACTCTACCCAGCAAAGCTATCATTCAGAGTTGAAGGTCAGATAAAGAGCTTCACAGACAAGAAAAAGCTAAAGGAGTTCATCGCCACCAAACCAGGATTACATGAAATGCTGAAGGGCATTCTTTAAGAAGAAGAAGAAGAAAAAGGTAAAGATAAAAATTATGAACAACAAAATGACATCAAATACATACCTACCAACAAGTGAATCTAAAAATCAAGTGAATAAAAAATCTGAAGAACAGAATGGACTGGTGAATATAATAGAATCAGGGACATAGAAAGGGAGTGGACTGACGATTCTCAGGGGAAGCAAGTGTGAGGGGTGCGGGAAGAAATTGGACAAAAATCTTACTCCTATGGATGAAGACAGTGGCGGGGGGTAAGGGCATGGGGTGGGGTGGGGAATCAGGTGGAGGGGAGCTATGGGGGGGAAAAAAGTGGAACACCTGTAATAATCTGAACAATAAAGATTTAATTAAGAAAAAAAAAAAAAAAACAAGCATCATAGCTGAAATGACGATACATAGAAATGCATTTGCCGAGTCCCAAGGTAAATATATATCTAATTTTATAAGAAACTGTCAAATTGTTTCACATATTGTTTCTACTGTTTTAGAATAACACTAGCTTTGACTTCATTAATTTTCGCTCTTATCATTTCATTCTTTCTACTTATTTTGCATTTACTTTGCTCTTCTCTTTCTAGCTTCTTAAATTTGAAATATAAACAATTCATTTTAAATTTTATTAAATGACACAAAATTTCTTGTAAGTACTGCATTAGTAACTACCTACATATAGTGATATATTGCATTTTCTTTATCATTCAGTTTGAGATCTTTTCTAATTCCTTTCTTGTTTCATGTATATGTTATTTATGTATATGTTATTTAATCTTCAACATTAACTCTGTCCCAAATATCTTATTATTTTTATATCTTGTTTTTGGTAATATAGCATATATGTAATATTATAATCTTTTAAAGATATATAGACTTTTATTAGAGCCCAAAATATGGTCTGTTTTGGTGAAAGTTTATCTTATACTAATAAATATACCTATTATAAATATTAATGATGTTGTGTACTATAAATATAACTAAGATCAAGGTGGTTGAAAGTTTGTTCACATCTATACCATTAATGACTTTGTCTAGTTTTTCTAACAATTGCTCTCTATCAGGTTGGGTAATGTATTTTGATCCATCTTCAAGTTCAGTGATCCTCTCTTCTGCTGTCTCCAATTTACAATTGAGGTTATCCTGTTAATTTTTCATTATCAGTTTTGTACTTTTAAGTTCTAGATTTTTCATTTGATTTTATTTTATAATTTTTATTTCTCTATAGAAATTCCCCATCTGTTTATCATTTTGAGTATGTTTCCCTCTAAGTTCTTGAACATATTTGAAATCACTGTTTTAAAATTCTTTTCTGCTAATTCCAACATTTGATCATCATGATCAGTTTCTACTTACTACTTTGTTTCTTGACAATGAGTGACATTTTCTCATTTCTTCTCATGTCTAGTGATGTTTGTATGTTGAACATTGTGATAATATATTGAAGAGATTCTGGATTCCATTAATATACTATAAAGATGTTTTTTTCTTCTTACCAGTCAGTTAAATTGAATGTACTAAAGCTTTAAACTCTCTCTACCTTGCCATGGGCAGCAGCTAAAATCTTTGCTTATATCATCCAGCCTCCCTGCTGTTGCTTTTCACCAGTGAGTTGGACTTTTCCCTGAGGGTTTGTGTAGATTGATATGGAGATCATATACAGATGTTTTATCTGTCCTTTTTAAATGTCCCTCATTTCTAATATTTTTCTCCATTCTTTTCAGCTGTCCTGGATGTCCCACACTACCTCTAAAAGCTATTATGATTGCAGCTTTTTCCTTCAGTTCTAGCCATTAAAAGAAAAGCTATATAATTTCAAATTAGCTATGTAATTTCCTTGTCTCATGTCTCAACTCCACTCTAATTTTTGTCTAATCACTCTCCAGTGCCTTCAAATACTTTTTGCTATTCTTAATTTATTCAATTTATAATTTTTATCTTCAAGAACATCAGTCAGATACAAGTTAGTCTACCATTACTAGCATCAACCTTGTCACTGAATACATTTTAACTCATTTATTAATTTAGTCAACAAATATCTACTACCTTCCTACTATGTTTTAGATATTGTTCTGGGCACTAAGACTACAAAGGATATAAGACCATAATTTAGCAACTTGAGGTAGTGAAAACATAATACAATATACAGTTGATGCATTATAGAAATGTAATGTACACCTGAAACCTGTATAATTTTATTAATCAGTTTTACTCCAGTAAATTAAAAAGACTATAACTTAGCTCTTTGTAGCAGAGAAGTCTTTATTCTGACACAGCATGGTAAGACAAATTCAGGGACCTCTATGGGAGCATAGAAAAAGAGAACTTGCAGGTTTATCTTTATTTCCTATCTTTCTTCAAATCCAATAACACATTCCCAGTTCAGACAATCCTATGTCATGTAATTATTGAATATTTTATTTATGCAGTAATGATTAGAGAATCTCTGAGCATTGAGTTGGTCAAAATATATTCTCAAAAAACCTTTAAGTACATTACTTTGAGATATTGCTATGATTGAGTGTGGATTTTTTTTCTTTAAAATTAGCCATTTTAAGGTCTGGTGTTGGGGGAGGAGTTGATTACCATGGATGTGCACTGTAACTTTCTTTTTAGAGCACACAACTATTTATAAAAGCAGACAAAATGGAAACTATGTAAACATACAACAAACTTAGATCCATTGAAAAAAGTCTTAAGGGAAATTTAGGAGACTATTCACAACCTTAATATTGAAGAGATTTTTCAATAAATACAAATAGTATAAAAATATGTTACACAAAAATAGCTTAAGGTGGATAGAGATATGTCAGTTTAGAAATATTGCAATGCAGATAAAAGACTATCTGCAATGCATAAAGAGATTTTGCAAAATAGTTACAATAAGTTCAACAGCCTGAAATACAAAACCATATGAGTAGACAATTCACACAAGAGCATATCCAAGTGGTTGAAAGACATGAAAACATGCTCAGTCTTTACTCATTATGGAAAATATGAATTAAGTTATAAAGATAGAACCTAAGCCTGGAAGAATGAAAGAGGTTCTCATATATTGTTGCAGAAAATTGTGTAATTGTGTAAGTAATTCTGCAATATCTGATAAAATGCACATGGTCTTCATTCCAACAATTCAATTCCTTGAATTTGACTCATGGAAGTATCAGTAGGTAAAGATAGGTACACAAAAAATATTTGTCATAGTATCTATAATACTAAAAGCGTAACATGCTAATTAGACTGGGTGTCCTTCCAGATGACCTTCCGAATGAAGCTGGGCCTGCGAGGGAAGCCTGGGTCACGGGTGCCAGAGGGAAGCCAGTGCTGGCAGCCTGGAGAAGGAAAGCCTACTCTTGCATGAATTCTGTGCGTCAGGCCTCTCGTTTTATAAAAAGAAACAAAAATTCTGAGGTTTTTCCTCTGCAAACTCAGATCCTCTAAACCCAATACATAAAGAGATGACATCAGATAATTGATTGGATAGATTGAAGCTAAATAGGGGAGGAAGAGCAAGGCAGCCATACTCTACACCTTGGAGAAGGCTGTGAGAAGCTCTGTTTGAAAGCCATTGCATTATCTGATCATTCCCAAAATTAGCCTAAGTTGATTTCTCCTGTATCTCTAGTGTGCTTAGTATATCTTAAACTTTTCTTCAGTAGGCACTGAATTCCTCTGCCTACCCAGGATGTATAACAATGTTGCTGCTACATATGATATTAATAAGTGTAGGTTATTTTTTGAGTTGAGGAACTTTCTAGTCCATGTTATTGTCTGAGATGCTTGGCTCTAAAATATGCTTGAGTATGACAATTGTCAATCAATTTTGGTGTGAGCTCCTCAAATGCACTTAGATATATAAATATAGATATTTTTCTACAATTTTACATCAGACATAGGAAAAGACATCGCAAATATATGTGAAACTATTAAAGGAAACTCAATGAAGTTCTGAGATAATTGGTTTTTTTAAATCTCAAAAAAAAATATTCACTGTCCTCCAAATAGTCTAATTTTTTGGTGTCTTTTCCCATGATTAGGTCACTGAAGAATAACAATATTTGAAAATGCTTCACAAGAAAAAGCATTAAATAAAAGGACTTTAACCAAACATACTGACAAGATTATAATAGCTCTCATAATCTAACTTGCTTTTACTATGTAATTACCCAGGAAAAGGTGCAGAAGTATAATCCACTGATGTCACAGAATAGTAAACACAGAGATACATGGTGAAACTGTGAACTAATAGGTAAAATTAGTCATTCTTACTCTTGCTCTTTCTGATGACACCAACACTATCCAAAGCAAAGGCAGAATCATTCAAAGCTTCACTCTCCACATGCCCTTTCCTATAACACCTGATCCCTCAGCTGCTCTGTGAAATAATTGTTCTCCCTACCAGCATAAAGAATGCATGTGAATTCATTGCAAATCATAGACAGCCTTGTATGTGTGTGCATGCACACACACATACAGTTTTGAAATTTCAGCAGCACCATTGTAATGCTTTGAAGTGCAAGATAACAATTTAGGTGGGAAAAAAAGAGGGAACTTAGAATTAATCAAATGGTGATCTTATACCTTGGAATAATTAATGTTTGAATTCAAATTAAACCATCACCCATAAAGGTTCTTATTCTTTCACAATTATATTATCTCATATTAAATTTCAGTTAATTTCAGTGAATATATTTTTGCTGACTTTCATGTTTAATGAGATTGTGTTCAAAAAAATTTAATAGAAAAAAAAACAACTCAATTTAGATTTCAACATGTTTGAACATTCAGAAATGTCACATAAGACAATAATTTTGACTCTCTGAATCTGTTGTTTCATTTGTAAAATTAGGGAAATAATATCTACATTATAGGTGTTAGAAATAGTGGATGAGATAGTATGTGTTCATTAAGTCTTAATTCCCTTTATAATAATTTGAGTGGTTCATTTGCAATGCCATACTTAATATAGTAATAAAAATAGTAAATTATAAAAATAGTATTAAAATATAAAATTTAAAAAGGTTATGCATAGAACTATTTCTAAAAATTACTTTTTGAATCATTGAAACTTGGGAGTACATTGTACTATAGGTATCCAAACAGAAAGTGTGAAATCTATATTGCTCCTCATGGATGATCTGTTTTCTTCTCAGACCCCAAGTAGTAAATATTCCACTTATTTAAAAGTGGGAAATAATGCCATCATTCTTATTACACAAGAACAGAAAGTACAAGCTCAGAAAATAAAGCCAACTGACTTGAAAACAATGAGTTTAGATTACAGCATTGATGTTTAATCAAATATTTATTCCTAGCTCTTATATATATAGGAAGGGTGAGGGAGAGAGAGAGAGAAACATCAATAATGAAAGAGAATCATTGATTGGCTGCCTCATGCACGCCCCATACTGGGGATTTAGATGCAACCCAGGCATGTGCCCTGATCTGACTGGGAAACAAAGCCTGACCTCATGGTTCATAGGTCAGTGCTCAATCATTGAGACATGCTGGCCAGGCAGCTCTCTCCTGAGAGAATATCAGAATATTATTGATCAGAATATCTAATAATTGAGGGAAAAGGGATACAGATATAAGGAAATGACATATTTTTACTTTGTGTATTGGTGAAATTTTAAGGCACTTTTAAGCTCACAAAAAAAAGTTCAAAACTTTGAGATATGGACCCATAGAAAAATATAATGGAAGTTATGATCACTCTCCCATAAAAGGAAAATGATATTATATAGGTTCAGCGAAATCATAGACCATCTCAAATTCTTCCAAAAATTCTTTCTTATTATCCTTGGTTTATGAGCTCTTGATGTACAAGAAATTATTCAAATATTTGGGACAAAAAGACATTTCAAATCCCCCTAATACTCACACTTGAACCCCTAGACTCTAGGGCCTAGAGGTTCATGAAATACAAATTATATATCTTTGTTTAGTTTTGAAAAGTCACATTTTGCTCCAAATAAGTAAGAATAATTTATAAATATATTCTTGTTGATTAAATAAATGAATGAGTTATATATCATATAATTCTATTTTTATTGACTCAAGATTCAAGTAATTGTCCTATTTTAAAGATTATAACAAAACGTAATTACTATCCAAATCAGTTCTTTAAAAGGAAGAACAATTGAACATTGTGACCTTTATCAAATTTGTTTTCTGTGACCTTTGAGTGAATGCATAAGTGACAACCAAACATTTCCTGCAAATAGTGACACAAAGAAGTGACATTTCTTGCAGACAGTGGCAGTGCAAGCATAACGAGGCATAGATAGAAGAAAAGCATTCTGTTTTCATAGTATGAGTTGTTTCATTGGCTAAAACAAACTGAAAATATTTTCCTAGCTCTTCTCAGTATGGTATTCAATAATCCTTTAATGAAATAGAATTCAAAGGTTATACCAGAGCTCACTATATACTTAGACATAAATATAGATGTAAACTTAGACTTAAGCATACATTTGTGCACACACACACACCGAGAGAGAATCCATTAAGACTCACTCATATTACTATTTGGAATACTTTTTAAAAGAGAAGGAGGATGAAAGAACTATGAGATAAAGTACAAGGTGGAGGAAAAGAAGATGTTATTGCAATTAAACTAAAAAACTGTGAAGGAAAATGGGCCTAGATGTACACTTTTGCTCCTGTTTAAAAAGATGGAGCCATGTATACCAGGAACGAGACCATCTGGTTAGAGAGGCATACTAAGCAAGGTTGAATTAAAATGACCCTCAAGGATTGGCTTGTCACGTGCCTTTTTGAAATAAGTAATTATGTTAAATAAGTGTTACCCAAAACTCTTCTTATCTCTATCATCCTAACCACACTTTGTTTCTGCAAACAGGGACTCCTAGGATACAGATGTTGATACCTCCATGTAATAAAAACTAAAAAGGCTTGAGATACTTTGATGTGGAATTAGATTTAAAAAATAACACAGGCTTTTATTCTGCAGAATAAGGAAAAATAAAGTATAAGCATCCCATTAGTATGAAACAGGAAGATCTTGAAAATTTTCTAGAAAATGAAGAATAGTAAATAAAATTTTTATACAATAACTATTAATATTTATTTACATTCTTTATTAAGGAAAACAATTTTTCATAAGGTAAAAATCACTTTATACCTATTATCCTCTTATTCCTAAAACCCCCATAATGTTTAAAATTCCTCAATGCCCAATTCTAACACCACCAATAGCTAGAGTGAAAACCAGGAAAAGCATGGTTGACTATTAATAATTAATCTCTGGTCAGGGTCAACATTGCCTCAATATATATTTGAAGATTCTGGAGCTTAAGTTGGGGAAAATTATGTTGGCACTCTAGTTCATTGGTTGGCACTCGTTCATTCAGAAAAGGAATGGAGGGCCATGGAGAATTGGGTAACATGGATCCTCTAGGGGCTAAGAATTGGCTAGAACTAATAGGTCACATTGCTGCCAGGTATGTTTCCACTGCCCTTTGGAAACACCTTGCTCCAGAGCCATCAAATAAAGAGCATGATCCCTACAACGATCACCCCTCCTACACCTGACACCTCTTCACAGTTGCTTGTGTAAGGACAGTTGCAATGCAGAGCACTCCTGGATGTTCCAGTGTGTCTGACTGTTGAATCTAGATCATAATAAAACTTCATTCCAGCTGCCCTGGAGGTTAGGAAGATGAGGACGGTCTAATAATGTAGAAAATTAACAAAATATAGAGAAAGTAATTAAAAACTGCTAAGTGATGAATTATGACAAATACCAACTACTATCAAGCTTAACAGAATACTCTCACAAGCCTAGTTTTGCCCATGTTTACATCATTTACCTCTCTAAAGGGTGTTATATTAGGGACAAAAGTAAGCCAAGCTAGAAAACAATAGTTCCTTATTGACATGACTTCACTTAACATTCTTTTCTCAGCAGTAATTTCATCATCCCCTGTTACAATGGCTCTTTCCCTCTGTGTTTAAACATGTTTATTTCTCCCTCTTTAATTAACCAACATGTAATCCTATCTAATAAAGAGGGAATATGCTAATTGACCATGACTCCATCATAAAGATGGCTGCACCCACAGCTGAAGCCAAGTTCCCATAAGGAGCCTTAAGGAGCAATCAGCAGGGTCCTGAGTCTATGCCCTCCCCCACCCCCATGGGGCTTGACAGGGGACTTCAGGCCACGCCCCCTGCCCAGCGGGGCATGATGGGGGACCTCAAGGTGCGCATCCCGTCCTGGTGCTGGGCTAAGGGACCTCAGGCTGCTCCCCTCACCCCAGTACCAGGCTGGGGTACCTCAAGACCATACCCCCCACCTGGAGGGGCTTCACTGGGGACCTCAAGGTGCACCCCCAGTGCTGGGTCAGAGGAACTCAGCCCTCACCCCCCACTCCAGCACCAGACTGGGGCACCTCAAGACCATACCCCCCACCTGGAGGGGCTTGACGGGGGACCTCAGGGTGCACCCCCAGGGCTGTGTCAGGGGAACTCAGGCTGCGCCCCCAGCCCAACAGGGCTTGACAGGGGACCTCAGGCTGCATCCCCCTGCCAGTGGGGCTTAACAGAGGATTTTAGGCCATGTCCCCCACCTAGTGGGGCTTAATGGGGGACCTCAAGGTCTGGGCTGGAAGACCTCAGGCCACGTCCCCCCATTCTGGCACTGGGCCAGAGGACCTGAGGCTACATCCCCTGCCTGGCGGGGCTTGACAAGGGTGGGCCTGGCCAGGTCTGGATCTAGCCCAATGGGGGTGGGGGACAGCCGGGTCTGAGTCTTATGTGATTTTGAGGTGCATGTGGGTGGGCGGGAACTTGACTCTGGGTCCCATGGTGCAGCCCAGACTCTGACAGGAGGAAGGTTTTCATATACATTTTACCAATTTTCTTTCATCTCTGACACATCTATTATAGAGAAAGGGCAAATTGCAATATTAAGTTATTTCCTTTAATTAATCTTTTAATGTGCACGAATTTCATGCACTGGAACACTAGTTTAGTAAATTATCCTTTATTTGACTGATCTACTGCTGCAATCTACCTTTCTGTTATTCTCTATATCTTTTACCAATTGTATTTTTAAAATTGCTGCTATCATTCTTTTTATGTTCCTCTTTCTAAGAGCTCCTTGGCTCCTGTCCCCACTATTCCACAGTAGCTGCGCTCCTGGAAATCACAAATGACCAGTACCTCATGAAGTCCTTGACTTCTCTGATGCACATGGTGTCATAAATAATCTTCTGGAAGCTCTTCTCATATTCCTTTTCTGGAATTCTTCCTATTTTCCCTACTTGATCTTTGCTATCTATGTTTGTATCTTTATTACTTCATCTCTGGTGGCAGCTCCTAAAATTCTGTCTTCAGGCCTCTCTTTTCTCTTAATTATCTCTCATAATGGGATCACTCCAATCACTATTTTACATTCACTTATTTATATTATGGGGAATCAATGATTCATTTTTTAAAAACTATTGGTCTACCAGGTAATAGTTAACTGACTGGCTTACTAGATGGTAGGCAATCTGCTAGGACCTGATAATAAAAGGTGAATGAGAGGCCCTGACCTCAAGGAACTCAGGGTCTCATAGGAAAGCACACATAACAGCTGAAAGTATATAAATATGACTGTGCACGGCTTTGGAATCATTTAAGGGATGGGTGATGGGAAATGTAGTCAAATGCAAGACAGAACCCTCTAGAAGAAATGGCAATACCACTTTCATAAGAATTCTCTCCTTTATAAAATGTTTATAAATAATAGTAGAGTTGACATATAACATTATATTAATTTCAGGTATTTCACACAGTGAATTAGTATTTATATACCTTATAATAGGATACCACAATTTGTCTAACAGCCATCTGTCACCATACAAAGTTACTACGATATTATGCTCTATTTTCCCTGTGCTGTACATTACTTCCCCTTTACAAGTGGATGTCTTGCACTTGTGTGTTTTCATTACTGCTCTTATGCAAATTAGTTCCACCTTTCTTCCTCCCTGCTGGATACCTGCCCCTCAATGCCTTTGAATAAATGATGTTTAAAATCAAACTTTTTATTCTCGCTCCTACATTTATTCCCCTCTATATTTTCTAATTTATGGTGATAGTGTCCATGTTTATCCAGACTAGCCCTAAACCTCTGCCTCACTGTGAACTTGTCTCTCTGCCTCACTCTTGACATCTCTTTCACCAATGATTGTTTTCTTTTTGATCCTCAAACAAGAATATGTCCATTGATTTTAGAGAGACTGGGGTGGGGGGGGTGGAGAGAGAGAGAGATTGCTATGTGAGAGAGAAACATCAATCAGTTGCCTCCCTTCTGACCCAGGATCAAACCCAAAACCTAGTTGTGTGTCCTGACCAGGAATCAAGCCCACAACTTTTTTGGTGTATGGAATGATGATCCAACCAACTGAGCCATCCAGTTGGGGAATCAATGATGCATTTTTTTTAAAACTAGTGGTCTACCAGGTAATAGATAATGTAACTATGCAGCTGTAGGCTGATTTTTTTAAAATATATTTTATTGATTTTTACAGAGAGGAAGGAAGAGGGATAAAGAGCTATAAACATCGATGAGAGAGAAACATCAATCAGCTGCCTCCTGGGCACCCCCCACTGGGGATGTGCCCACAACCAAGGAACATGCCATTGACCGGAATCGAACCCAGGACCCTTCAGTCCAAAGGCCGACGCTCTACCCACTGAGCCAAACCGGTTTCAGCAAGGCTGATTATTTTTGTCCCAGTTTCCTCCTTTTTAAAATGAGGATAGTGTTTCCTACATCACAGCGTTGTTGTCAAAATAAAATGAGATGGTTCTGGAATATATCAAGCATTGATTGCATGCCATTTATTATTACTCATAATTCTTATGTTGCTTATGTTTACATTTTATTCTTACTATCTTAACTGTGGCTTGAATTTCAGTCACTCATATCTGCATAGTCATTGTACTAAATGAACTAAATCCAACAGAATAAGCTCACAAAGTCCCTTGTGTCCTTTATCCCACTGTCTCTTCACACTCATTCTGTAGGTCAATTCCATCCTAGCCTCTCAATGAAATCTGTCAGGTTAAATAGCTTCTCAGTTACTATGATTCATAAGAACACTTAATTTGGTAATAATAACTCCATATTTAATAATAATAATAATAATAATAAATTCCAAGGTCTTTTCCCTCCATCATCTTGGCAGTACAATACATCTATAAACATGTGGAGTGAGGGATATGGTATGGGGGACTTCATTGTTTTTTAGTTGACCAGCTCCTCCCTCAACTCACATGTTGCTATTGCAGACCCCTCCAAGGTTAGCCCCCAGGGAAAAAAGAATTAGGGTCTATACTGTGGTGGTCTAATGTTTGAAGGAGAAGGCATTCAAAACTGATACTCCATTGCTGATGTATTCAGCTCTTCTTCAATGACTTTGACATAAATAGCTTCCCTGGGAAGTCATCCATAACTCTCTCCTCCAGTCCCTGGGCCTCAGGTGGCCTCACTCCTCTACCGGGTCACTTCCTTCTTCCCTGTGGGACCTCAGCATTCTAAAATCACCCCTGAGTTTACTTTTCTGTTTCTTTTTCTATCTCTGTTTTTATTTTCATTTCCATCCTCTCTTCTCTTTCTCTCTTTAAAAACTCTGCCATTTTTTTATTTTGCAATTAAATCGACATACAATGTTATATTAGTTTTAGGTGTACACCTAAATGATTAGACAGCATATAATTAATAAGTGATCTCTCCAATAAACCTTATACCCATCTGACACCATATATAGTTATTACAATATAATTGGCTATGTTCCCTATGATGCACTGTACTTTACATCTCCAAGACTATTCTGTAACTACCAATTTGTACTTCTTAATCCCTTCACCTTTTTCACTCATTCCCCAAAACAACCTCCCATCTGGCAACCATCAAAATGTTCTCTGTATCTAGGTGTTTGTTTCTATTCTGCTTGTTAGTTTATTTTGTATTTTAGGTTCAATAGTTAATAGATATGTATTTATTGCCATTTAACTGTTCATAAGTTTTAATCTTTTTTTCTTAAAAAAAAACCTTTAACATTCCATGTAATACTGGTTTGCTGGTGATAAACTACTTTAGCTGCTTTTCTTTTTGTCTATGAGGGTAGAGTAATCTTGGTTGTAGGTCCTTGCTTTTCTTTTTCTTTTTTCAATATATATTTTATTGATTTCAGAGAGGAAGAGAGAGATACAAACATCAATGATGAGTGAGAATGATTGATCCTCTGCCTCTTGCATGCCCCCCACTGAGGATCAAGCCTGCAATCTGGGATGTGCCCTGACCAGGAATCAAACCATGACTTTCTGGTTCATAGGTCCACACTCAACCACTGAGCCATGCTGGCTTGGTGCTTTTATCACTTAGAATATTTCTTGCCAATCCCTTCCGGCTTGCAAAGTTTCTGTTGAGAAATTAACTGAAAGTCTTATGGGAGCTCTCTTTGTAGGTAAATACTGCTTTTCTATTGCTGCTTTTAAAATTCTCTGTCTTTAACTTTTGCATATTAATTATGATATGTCTCATTGTGGACCTCTTTGGGTTCATCTTGTTTGGAACTTTCTGTGCTTACTGGACTTACATGTCTATTTCCTTCACCAAAATAGGGAAGATTTCTGTTTTTGTTATTCCAAGAAAGTTTCCAATTTCTTGCTCACTCTCTCTTCTCCTTCTGACACCCCATGATTGAATTTTGACATGCTTGAAGTTGTCCCAGAGGCTTTTTACTCTCATTTTTATTTTTATTTTTTATTTTTGCTATTCTGATTAGGTGTTTTATCCCAAATAGCTGTTTAGATTTTGGCTTCTTCTACTTTACTATTGATTCCCTGTAACTTATTCTTCATTTCAGTTAGTGTATCCTTCATTTCAGTTAGTGGTTCTTTTTTATGGCTTCTATGTCTATGTTATGCTATTGAAGTTCTCTCTAAGTTCATCTACTCTTCACCTTATAACATTGTTTTGAACTCTGCATCTAGTAGATTCCTTGTTTCTATTTAGTTTAGTTCTTTTTATAGAGTTTTGTTCTTTTCTTTCATTTGGGGCATGTTTCTTTGTTTCCTTAATTTGGCAGCTTCCCTGTGTTTATTTCCATGTATTAGGTAGAGTTGCTATGTCTCCCAGGCTTGGCAGAATGGCCTAATGTAGTAGGTGTCCTGTAGTGTCCCCATTCACCTGAGCTGGGCTCTCCAGTTGTGTTGTCTTCCTCATGTGGGCTGTGTTTATCCTCCTGTTGAGCCTCGATTGCTGTTGGAATGTCAATGGGAGGGACATACCCCCAGGCCAATCAGCTGCAAGTACTTTCTGCAACTGCTGTGGAGGATCAGCTGTGCAGTGGGCTTACTTACAAAGAAGGGCTTACTTCCATAGGCTCTGGTGCCCACTGAGTTTGCCACTTGTGTGTGTTGCTTGTGGAGGTGGTTGGGTGGTGCTTTGACATGGTCTGAAGATGTCCACCAAGTGTGCTGACTCTGCCCAGGGCCACCCCAAATGAGTTACAAAATGATCTAAATATGGCTTCTACTTGTGTTGGGCTTAGAGGTGCCCAGTAGGGACTAACTATGAACCGAGGCCAGCTGATACTAGCATTAGGCCGTGGGCCACTTATTGAGGGCATGCTAACACCAGATGTAGCTTATTTGAAAGATTTTAGAAAAATCTGAAGCATGAGCCAAGACAGGTGATTCATATGGAAAAGCCACTGGAAACAGCTTGGGTGGGCCCAAACATTGGGAGGTGGGTCTCAGGGAATCATCAGGGCAGGGGGAACAATCATAACTAGGTTGATGGAAACTTGGATATGTGCCCGCTTGCCAGTTCTGTGGGAGGATGGCTCAGAGAAGGAACAATGGCCTCTGACAGTACTTCTATCTGGGAGAAAGCTGCCCCTCCAGCTTGCCCTGGTGCCAGACAGTTTAATTCCTCCCCATATGTCCCTGGTGCCTTTCCAGCTGCTGCCCCAGTGCAGAAGTTCAGAGTGAGTGAGTCTGAGTAAGTCCATGCCTTACTCAGTATCGTAAGAGAAACTACCTGAGACTCCTACAGCCCTCAATCTCATTACAATTCCTGCTGGTTTTCACAGCCAGTGATTATAGGGATTTATCTCCCTGGAACTGGAACTCTGGGCTATGGGACCTGCTTTGGGGCTGTGACCCCTTGTTCCTCAAGGAGGACCTCCACAGCCAAGATACCCTCCCAATTTTTATCTTCCACATGTGGGAATGAGACTAGCCCCTTCCACCCAGTTACCACCCCACCCTCTGCCCTTACCTCCCCGCCACTGTCCTCATCCATAAGTGTACGATTTTTGTCCAGTCTCTTCCCGTACCCCCATACCCTTTTCCCCCTGAGAATTATCAATCCACTCCCATTCTATGCCCCTGATTCTATTATATTCACCGGTTTATTCTGTTCCTCAGATTTTTAATTCACTTGATTTTTAGATTCACTTGTTGATAGATATGTATTTGTTGTTCATAATTTTTATCTTTACTTTTTTCTTCTTCCTCTTCTTAAAGAATACCTTTCAGCATTTCATGAAATATGGATTTGGCGGTGATGAACTCCTTTAGCTTTTTCTTATCTGTGAAGCTCTTTATCTGCCCTTTAATTCTGAATGATAGTTTTGCTGGATAGAGTAATATTAGTTGTAGGTTCTTGCTGTTCATAACTTTGAATATTTCTTGCCACTCCTGTCTGGCCTGCATAGTTTCTATTGAGAAATCAGCTGACAGTCATATGGGTACTCCCTTGTAGGTAACTAACTGTTTTTCTCTTGCTGCTTTTAATATTCTCTCTTTGTCTTTTGCTATTGGCATTTTAATGATGATGTGTCTTGGTGTGTTCCTCTTTGGATTCCTTTTGTTTGGGGTTCTCTGTACTTCCTGGACTTGTAAGTCTATTTCTTTCACCAGGTGGGGGAAGTTTTTGGTCATTATTTCTTCAAATAGGTTTTCAATATCTTGCTCTCTCTCTTCTTCTGGCACCTCCATAATTTGGATGTTGGTACACTTGAAGTTGTCCCAGAGGCTCCTTACACTATGTTCATATTTTTGGATTATTTTTTTCTCTTTTGCTTTTCTGGTTGGGTGTTTTTTGCTTCTTCATATTTCAAATCTTTGACTTTATTCTTGTGATCCTCTTGTCTGCTGTTGAATCTCTATATATTATTTTTTATTTAAGTCAGTGTATGTTTAATTTCTAGTTGGTCCTTTTTCATATCCTTGAGGGTCTCACTAAATTTATTGGCCTTTTCTAGAAAATTATTGAAAAACCTTATAACCATGGTTTTGAACTCTATACCCAGTCGTTTGTTTTCCTCCATTTCTTTCGTTTGTAACCTATTTCTTTGTCTCTGCATTTTGGCTGCTTCCCTGAGTTGATAGAGTGGCTTTGTGTGCTAGGTGTCTTATAGGGCTCAGTGGCTCAGCTTCCCCAGTTACCTGAGGTGGAGACTCTTGGTGCACCCCTTTGTGGGCTGTGTGCACAGTCTTATTGTAGTTAAGACTTGATTTTTGTTGATATCACTGGGAGGAATTGACCTCCCAGGTCAATTCGCTGTGAGGATCAGCTGTGTCTATGCTGGGAGAACTTCTGTGCTGGAGACACCTTTATGAGACAGGACTTGCAAAAGCCTCTGTGCTCAGCTTGGATGGAGTGGAGTCTCAGGGTGGAACAGACAGCATTAGCTTCCCGTCATCCCACCCTAAGTGGCCCCTGGCTCTCAGTGTCCCATGGTAATTGCTGCAAGCACCTCTGAGAGAAAGCCGCCCTCAAGTTTCACCCACTGCCAGACAGTCCAGTTTCTCCCCGAATGAGTCTGGATCCCCAGAGTCTCGCCCAGAACTGGAGTTCCGAGTATTTGGGAGCTTTTGTTTCCCTCCCACTTGAGAAAGCCAGCCATGTACTCAGTTGCCCACCCTCTCTGCATGCATCTCAGTACCTCTGCCTTCCGTAGTTCCTCTGAGTCTCAGTGTGCTTTTCTCTTTCCTGACAGTCCAGTTTCTCCTCATATGAGTCTGGGTCCCCAGAGTCTCACCCAGAACTGTAGTTCAGCACAGTTGGGAGCTTTTGTCTCCCTCCCACTTGAGAAAGCCAGCGGCACACTCAGTTGCCAGTCCTCTCCTTGCGTGCATCTCAGTACCTCTGCCTCCTACAGTTCCTCTGACTCTCAATGTGCTTTTCTCTTTCCTTCTAATTATAGGATTTCCACTCAGCCAGCCTTCCTGTGGTTCTGGATGATGTCCATTTTGTCTTTTAGTTGTAGTTTTGAAATTGTTGTGTGAGGCAGCAGTATAGGTGTTTACCTATGCCACCATCTTGGTTTCTCTGGTCTACAGACATTTCATGCTCAACTCATCTTTAATACTTAAAAATAAGATCTTTTCCCAAGTGGTTCTCAAATCATTACCATTACTTTTTAATAACTAAGAGAGAGCAATCTATTAACAATTAATTAGAGTAAATGAAAGGGGACTCTCCCTGCAAAGATGAAAGCAAACTGTTCATGTTTAGGGAAGATTTACTAAAGTACTTCAAACTGAAAGATAGGCAATCAAAAAAAGGTGGAAATATTTTCATCAAACTGTGACCAGAAATGATTAACAACTTCTCTGCAGATTAGAAGTGCAAATAAGGAGCAGCACCAGGCCTTGAAAAAATTAATTATAAGTATATATTATTTTATTCATAAAAAGATCTATTATAGTCTCTCTGTAGATCAGAAAACTAGAGTAATAAATAGACTAATTAAATTTTTATTTTATAAATCACTGTCAGTTTCATAATGTCCCATTTTTTTTCTAACCAATTATTTGTATGTTACACTTATTGGAAAGCACCATACAGATGATATATTTTAAATATAGCCATACAGAAAATGTTTTACTAATGAAGACTAATACAGTATGTTAATATGTTCAGAAATAGAATCTTAATCAATTAATAGATTTCAAAAAAACTAAGATAGTAAGAGTTTCTCAAGCTTTTTTAATTCAGTATGGCTTTTTAAATTACTTTATGGGAGGAGATTGACAGAAGGGAGGGAAATGTGGCTTTTGTTCTTATTCCAATAAAACCTAAAAATGCAAAAGTCTGAAATTAGCCAAAAACAAATGAATTGTGATATTTATTTTTGATGAGTCATAGAACTCAAGAGGAGTGGTGTCTGAATATAGAATGAGACTATTCTAATTTCTTGAGGCTTTTTAATATATTACTTATATCTTTTTTTTTCCACTTGAAGAAAGAAATCATCTGACCTCTAAGAGGCACATTTTCAATAAATTCCATAAAACAGCAGGAGAGAATGCAGATTGAAAATGCAGTTCCAGCATCTTGCACTTTAAAAAGCTTTTAAAGGCTGTCTCATGCATTTATCTTCTAATAAAGAAGGATGCACAAGATACCTCGCATTCTACTCTGGTTGGTAAGTCAGTGATAATGTTAAATCAATGGCACAATGATCAAATATGAGAACAGGATCAATATTCTGATCAATTGAATTGCCTTAGATATTAAAAAGTAATTATTCTAGGACAAGCCTGCATTGGAAAAAATAAGAGTATGTCTGCCTTGTCTAGTAACTTTCACGTTAAATATCAACAAACTCAGTTCACAAATAAAATAACAAATTTTGGGGAATTGTATTAAGCACAAAGTTAGCAGAAAATGTGTCTGGTACAGATAAAAATACAATTATATTTTTTCACACATAACTCTGTAAGGGAGGATGCCCCCCAAATAGAAGCAAGTCTAATTTATTATTACATTTTATAATAAAAAGCAGGCATTTGGGTAGGGGGATAAATAGGAAGAGGTTCTACCCTTAGCGCCAGACGTAAATCAGAGCTGCCCTGAGGCCATCACAAGGCATTGATCTACAGCTGCAAGTGAGTGGCACAGTAGGTAAAATGAGAATTGGTTCCTGACATGAAGGAACTTGCATTCTGGTTAGAAAGACAATCTTAAACATATGAAACAATGTGAGAAGACTTACAAGCAAAATAATGTAATGAAAGCTAACTTTTATTGGCAGTTTACAATGAGCCAGATACAGTTGTAAGCACTTTGCATGTTCCAGTGAGTTCTGTTGGTGGGCTGCCCAGAAGTGTGGTAGTGGCTTTCTGCAGCCAACACCTACTTGCCATATGCTTTTGCTGCAAACTGCTAAAAGCTGGCCAATTCTCAAAAACACACACACAAAACTGCCCTTTATAGAAATAAAGTCAACAAGCCTCAGAGTTTATGTACCACCACTTCCCTGGAGCAAACGGCAGTCAACAACTAACTGACACAGGGATATAGAAAAGGCCACCTCTCACCTAAGTAGGACCAACTAGGTGCTGCAATTTGTGGTTCACAGCTCCCAGTAGGATCCAGCTGGCAATAGTCTTTGGCTGAGCGCCCATCTTCACTTCTCTTCTCCACCCTCCCACAGCTTTCCTTAAGATCTCTCTCTGAATAAATCACTGTACAATAAACTCTGCCTCCAGATCTGCTTCTAGGGAATCAGAGCTAAGACCCATATATGAACTCATTAAATATTTGCAATCACCTTATGGGGAAATAACAACTATGATACCCATTTCACAAATTAGTAAACTGAGGCATAGCGGGATTAAGAACATGGACAAGGTCACTCAGCTCATACATGGTAAACCTTTGCTTTGATCCCAGGAACTGCTAGCTTCAGAGATTATGCTCTAAACCTTTATATTCTGTGCTGTGAATGTTTGCCAAGGGAAGGCTGTCACTGTGGGTGGCAGAAAGAATGCAGGATTTAAAACAAGGAGATTGATTTTAATGTGAGCGCTTTGACTTCATAGCCTTGTGATTTTGAGTTAATCACTTAATTTTACAGTACATATTTGTAAAATAGGAATAGTAATATGAAGCTATTGGGATGATAAGATGAGATCAAACATGTGAAGTACCTGGCCTAGAGCAGGCTTTTAAGAATGTTAGTAAAATTTTGATTTTGTGAATACCAACATTCCTTTGAAATTGTGTAGCACTTTACAACTTGTAAAATGTTTTATTCAATCATCTCTTTTAGTCTTCACAATAGCCTTGTGATAAAAATATTATTGGATATATTTTATTGATTATAAAAAGAAGTTGAAGCTCAGAAAACCCTCAAAGTTAACAAAACTAGGACTCAAATTTAAGATATCTAACTACACAATAATACTGTAATAACTATGTATAGTGCCAGGAGGGTATTGGAAATATTGGGGGGAATACTTTGTAAAGTACATGATTGTCTAACCATTAGTTGTACACTTGAAACTAATACAAAGCAATATTGAATGTAAACTGGAACTCAAAAATGTAATTTAAAAAATAAAATAGGCATTGATTAAAAAAGAAAGAAATCTGACTATAATTCCAGTATTTTTATCTTTATAGCACAGCTACATTAAATAATAAGTAAAACTTTATATTACTCAAGTGATTACTAGAAATTTTATTTTATTATTCTCTTGACTTCTGAAGAAAATAGTAGCATTTTGAAAATAGTGAGTGCTGTTAGTTCTACAGGAATTCACAAAGGGGAGAAAATAGTTTCAGGAGACAGTTTATGAAGGATGGGGCATTTGAGCTCAATTTTTACTTCTTCAACAAGCAAATATTAGTTGAGATTATTTGTATTTCAAGCACTGTGTAAAATTTGAAAAGGCAAAATGAGGTAAAAAAAAACAAGTATTTGTATATTTTTCCCCTTTGATTTTCTTGCCTGAGGTGATATATCAATGAAAATTCTGCTCTGTGAGATGTCTGATATTTAGCTGCCTATGTTTTCTTCTAAGAGTTTTAAGATTTCACATCTTACATTTAAGTATTTTATCCATTTTGAGTTTATTCTTCTGTATGGTGTAAGTTGGTAGTCTATTTACACTTTTTGCATGTATTTCTCCAATAATCCCACCACAATTTATTGAAGAGGCTGCCTTTGCTCCATTGTAGCTTTCCTTTGTCAAATATTAATTGAGCATAATGGCTTGGGTCGATTGCTGGGGTCTTTGTTCTATCCCACTAATCTATATGCCTGTTCTTATGCTAGTACCAGGCTTCTTTGATTACAGTAGTTTTGTAGTTTAGCTTGATATCCAGTATTGTGATCCCTCCATCTTTGTGCTTCTTTCTCAAGATTGCTGCAGCTATTTGGGGTCTTTTTTGGTTCCATATAAATTTTTGGAGTATTTGTTCTAGGTCTATGAAATATGTTGTTGGTATTTTAATAGGAATTATCTTGAATCTATAGATTGCTTTTGGTAGTATGGACATTTTAATGATGTTGATTCCACCTATCCAGGTATATTCTTACACTTGTTTATATCTTCCTCTATCTCTTTTTTTCAATGTCCTGTAGTTTTCTGAGTACAGATCTTGTATCTCCTTGGTTAAGTTTACTTCTAAGTATCTTAATTATTTTGTTGCAATGGTAAATGGGATTGTTTTTTAGTATCTCTTTCTGAGAACTCATTATTGGTGTATAACAATGCCATTGATTTCTGGGCATTTAATTTTGTATCCTGTTACATTGCTGAATTCATTTATTGAATCTAGTAGTTTTTGGTGGAGTCGTTAGGGTATCCTATGTACAATATCATGTCATCTTTCAATGACAGTTTTGCATCCTCCTTTCCAATTTGGATACCTTTTATTTTTTCTTCTTATCTGATCACTGTGGCTAGGACTTCCTGTACTGCATTGAATAAAAGTGGTGAAAGAGGACAACACTGTCTTGTTCCTGTTCTTAGGAGAAATTATTTTAGTTTTTGCCTATTGTGTATGATGCTGGCTATAGATTTGTCATATATGGCCTTTATTATATTAAAGTATGATCCCCCTATTCCCAGTTTGCTGAGAGTTCATATCAAAAATAAGTGTTGGGTTTTTGTCTAATGCTTTTTCTGCATCTATTGATATAATCATGTGATTTTTGTCTTTCAATTTGTTTATGTGATATATCACATTTATTGATTTACAGATAAACAAATAGGACTACATCAAAATAAAAAGCTTCTGTTCAACAAAAAAAAGGGGGGAGGGCTACTGTATGGGAGAATATATTTGCCAATGATACATTTGATAAAGGGTTAATTTCCAAAATATATAAAGTACTCATACAACTCAACAAAAGAAAGACAAACAACCCAATTAAAAAATGGACAGAAGACATGAATAGACACTTCTCCAGAGAGGACATACAAATGGCCAAGTGAAAAAAATTCAACATCACTAATCATCAGAAAGATGCAAATTAAAAGGACACTGAGGTAGTTGCCATATCAGACCTGCCAGAATGGCTATCATCAATAAATCAACAAACAACAGATGCTGGCAAGAATGTGGAGAAAAAGGAATGCTAGTATACTATTGGTGGGAATGCAGACTGATGCAACCACTATGGAAAACAGTGTGGAGTTTCCTCAAAAAACTAAAAATGGAACTGCCATTTGACCAGTGATCCCACTTCTAGGAATATATCCTAAGAAGCCAGAAACACCAATCAGAAAGAATACATGCAGCTTTATGTTCATAACAGCATTATTTACAGATCTGGAAACAGCCCAAGTGCCCATCAATAGATGAATAGTTTAAAAAACTGTGATACATTTACACAATAGAATACTATGCAGCTATAAAAAAAGGAAGGATATTTTACCCTTTCAGACAGCATGGAGAGACCTGGAGAGTATCATGCTAAGTGAAATAAGTCAGGCAGAGAAAGACTAGTATCACATGAACTCACTTATACTAGTATGTGGAATCTAATGAACAAAATAAACTGATGAACAAAAAGGATCCAGAGATGTTGAAGCATGGGACAGACTGATATATTTTTGGAGGGGAGGGGTTAATCAATGAACTTATTTGCATATATCCATAGCCCATGAACAGACAATAAAGAATGTGGGAAGGACTGGGGAGGGGATAGGAGTTGGATGGAGTCAAAAGGGGAAAAAATTGGGAATATCTGTAATGCTTTCAATAATAAATATAAACTAAAAAAAAACAAAAAGAAAAACAACAACAACAAGCAGAAGCACAAAGTCAGAAAGAAAAAAAGCATCTTCAAGAAATAGGAGTAACATATTTTAGGAGTCTGAAAAAGTATCAGAGTTTTTGCCCTTATGTTTATAGAACATAAGGCTGGAAAGTTCATTTGGGGCAGATATTTGAGGACAGGGAAAGTCTGGTTTAGAATATTGAGTTTCGAGTGTGCATAAAGCAGGTGTATCTGGTACGTGGTAGGTATTCAGTAAATATTAGCTATTGACATTTGTCATGGTATTATTTAATGAATAATTGATACTCTTTCAATTTCTCCTCATTCTCTCTAGAATGCTATTCCAGAATAGAATTCCTAGAATATTCGAGACTGAACAAAGTCCTGAAATGACTATTTTTAATTGGGGCCCAACGATAGCCTCCAAAGGATTCATGGATTTCCTGAAATTGTATTTTTAAAAGTGTAAATAGCCTACTAGTATATACAGAGCCATTGGTTGCATCACTTCTTAGAAGGGGCTCAAAAGAGGCTTACTCAATAATAGATTGAAAATTAGCACTTAGAAGCTACTTGACTTGGTAAAATTACTGTAAGTAGTTAACTTAAATAGTTAAGGAAAAATGCTTCAAGGAGTTCAACAGGAAAAGAGAAAATGTTTATTATGAAGTTACAACATAGGTGGCCTGATGAAAAGAAAGCCATCTCAGCATTACAGGAGTGATGGTAGCTTTTTTATTTTATTTTTATTTTTTTTTTATTTCAGAGAGGAAGGGAGAGGGAGAGAGAGATGGAAACATCCACAATGAGAGAGAATCATGGATCAGCTGAAACCCAGGCATGTGCCCTTGACCAGAATCAAACCTGGGACCTTTCAGTTCGTAGGCCGACGCTCTATCCACTGAGACAAACCAGCTCCGGCTGATGTTAGCTTTTGAAATAGTACAGAAAACACCTCTTCAAGAACTCCCCTCAAGGATCGACTGACAAAGATAAGCTTCTTTCTTTTTTTCTTTAATATATTTTATTGATTTTTTTACAGAGAGGAAGGGAGATGAGAGAGAAACATCGATCAGCTGCCTCCTGCACACTCCCTACCAGGAATGTGCCTGCAACCAAGGTACATGCCCTTGACCTTGAATCCAACCTGGGACCTTTCAGTCCACAGGCTGACGCTCTATCCACTGAGACAAACTGGTTAGGGTTAAGCTTCTTTCTTTAATGAATCTCAATTCCCAACTAAAAAGAAAAACTGGAAGTTGAATGCAAGACTTTCCCCTTTCCAAAAGAGTGAATTTGAGTCTCACTGGAAAACACTATCTAAACAATTACATTAAGAATATTCGATTCCATAAAATAAGAACAAATCTAATTTGGATTGAATTTACCAGGAAAGAATCATGCTTCCTGCCTAATGAATATGTGGTGTGTTTTTTGTTTTGTTTTGTTTTTCTGGCCTGATTGTTATAGATTTAAGGATTTAATATAATTGATCACAAGTTTTAGGTATCCTTCAAAAATATTGTAAATATCTCATTTTAAGATAAAACTGTCCTTTGAAGAGCTAATCATTCTTCCTTTCATAAATCTGTCTTTGGGAAAACTGTACTTTTGTTCAGAAGAAACTATGGAGAGAAATGGTCACAATTAATAAGACAATGAAGAGAAAAGCAAGTGATCAATGGTAGAAAAGGAGTCTAGTCTTGTGGATCTCCTGTGAATTAGCTGTCCCATCACAGCAATAGTACCTGGAGAGGGTTACTTTATCTTACAGGAAGAAGAAAGTTACTTCCAGAAAATACTTTGTTCACCAAGGCTAAAATAAATGAAATTGATTTATGCATGAAATTAAATACATTCGTTGATATATTAACACAAAGTGCCAATTTGAAAAAAATAGTGGAGTATCAGAAACTCTCATGCTATTTTCCAGGATTTAATCCAGTTATCTGGTATGTACCTTTGCTACATATTACTTTGCTTTAAACAATGGAACAGTCTGTTCCCTGCACCATTACTCTGACTGAGACTTGTAAAAATCCCCCTAATATTACTGAAGGTCACTGTCAAGTACCAGAGATTCTAAGTTTTCTTAGATTTGCAAGCAGAGATACCTCAGGAATATTAACCGACTCAGCCCTTCAACAACAATTATCCTTATTAAATAAAATCTGTATCAGCTGAATCGTTAGCACAAAAGAAATTAGAACTGCTATGGCAAATCTGCAGTGTAAATCCATGGCAGTAACTGATTTTCGCAAGAGAATATTAATCAAGAAAAGTTTTAACTTTATCAACTCCACTAATGAAAAGACATTTTCTGTTACATATCACACAAAGCCTGATGGGGTGAGGAAGTGCAAGCCTTAATCCTCTAGATTTCAGCTGATGTATTACTTCTCCAAATTCGCAATGCTTTTGAAGTGCCTCAGATCTTAAATCAAGGAACTGGCGCTGCAAAGAAGAGAGCCTCAGTAAAATTAACTTTTTCCTCTCCCTGTAGATGGTATTATATATATTTTTTGTCTTAGCACCTTAACATGAAAGATGTCTAATACTGAGAGAGGCAGACATTTTCTATAAAGACCTGAATGGCTAATTTAGTAAGCAAATAAATTGGGACACAAATCTTCCTGCTCTTTTAACCCATCATCAGCAATTCTAATCAAGCTAGTCTGCTCAGAAACTAGAATTTCATGGTAGCTGCATTTTTTCCCCTGCAGTTGCATTATTTTCTTTAAAGTAGATACCCAAAAGATAGCAAAATAAGCATATTGTTAAAATTTAATTTAAAAACTAATCGAATTTCAGGGTTAGATTCTGTCCTCTTCCTCTACCACTGTTGCATGTTTCTCTTCATCTCACTAAGCAACAGGCCCTTCATTTTTGATATGGGAATCCTAATACTGCTCTCCTTAAAGGCTTAGTGTGTTTATAAAATGAGACAGTCTGTATAAATCAGCTAGCACACAGTGCCTAACATATAGCAAGTGCACAATAAACACTAGTTTTTATTATTGTTATTTTCTTGCCCAGATTTTTTTTTGAGGGGAAAAATTATTATCTTTACAATTTCTTACTGTGATCACAGTATTTAGTTACATGTTGTGAAAATAAACTAATCAATGTGACACTAGAGAAAAAAATGGATAAGCATTGCTAAGGGAGTCATTTAAAAATAGAGTCAGGAGGTCATTGAAGAAGAGGTGCCGATGCACGTCTCATAGAGTTTTCAGAAATGCTAGTTACTAGCTAACTTACAGTTAAACTCAGCTAAGGCCAAACCATAAACATCCTGGATAAACAATTATTACATGGACATGTACTGACTCTACTTCCTCCTTAGCATGGCAGCTGGACCAGCTACAGTCTCCATTTTTTTTGTTGTTGTTGTTTGTTTGTTTGTTTTTTTAATTTTATTTTATTTTTATTGTTTTAAGTATTACAAATAGTAGTACATATGTCTCCTTTTTTTTTTTTCCCCTTTGATCTCCCCCCGACCTCCCCTACACCCCAGGACATGCCTTCACCTGCCCACCCTCCCTCCCCCGCCCCAGTGTCTTATATCCATTGGTTGTGCTTATATGCATGCGTACAAGTCCTTCGGTTGGTCTCTTACAGCCCTCCTCGCCCAACCACCCCTGTCTTCCCAATGTAGTTTGACAGTCTGTTCAATGCTTCTTTGCCTCTGTATCTTTTTCCCACCATTTCTTTCCTTTAAAAAGTTTTGCCTTTGCAGACTGGAAATAAACATATAATAACAAAACAAGACAAAACAAAAAAAATGTTTGAGTCCCAATTTCAATGTCCAACAGTTCCTTATGTGTACATGTCAGCAGTGATATCTGGATGGTGGGCACATGGTGGCAATGCAGGTCCGACCCTCTCTGGTTTGGTCCTAGGCAACCTGCAGCGGTGCACAGCTGCTGACTGCTCCCATGGCAAGGTGTTGTCAGCGTCTTCCATCTCTGGACTGTTTTTTCCTCTTGTCTTCATGGTTGGAGCACTCCTGTCAATTCCTCTCTGTTTCAGGAATCCATCTGGTCTTGGGGTTGTTTTCTGAAAATATACAAATATATTCTCGACCACAAGTTAATAAAGGAATCTTTTCTATATAATTGATTTGGGATCCTTTTTATTTTTGTTCAAACGATTTTTCTTTGTCTTATTTAGACACCATGTGTGTTTTTAATGGCCGTCTTGCTGTTAGCATTGCAAATGAACCTTAATTTGGTAAAGTAAAAATTTTCTAGATGTAATTTACTTATAGGATATTTTTCCTTACATGATATTGCCCTACTATCCCCCCCCCCCTTTTTTTTTAATGGAGGTTTTTGTAAATTTTATAATGCAGTCTTGATAACTTTAAATTAAAAAAAAATTTTTTTTTTCCCCCACACATATGACTGCTTTAGGTTCATTGCATATTCAGGAATTTTACCATGAGATGAACTACCAATAGAAATTTTAGTTATTACTTTAAGAATAGCTTTTTGTCCAGTACTTGAATATTCACTTATTTCAATTAGCCTATTTAAATTAATCTGAAAACTCGATTACTATTTTACTGTCAAATTTAATACTCTACCAACAATCTTAGTTTACCCTGTAAATATTAGTGGGAAGGATTATTTGCATTCTTGAGTGGGCCCTGAGCATTCCAAATGCTCAGCTGAATTTAGATATAGGGCAACTGCTGTCGGCTAAGTCTCTTGTCTGTTACCTGGGTCCCAATCTGAGCTGGGCCAAGTCTCTGTCTGTCACCTGTATCTCGATGTGAGCTGGGCCGGGTCTCTTTCTGTTGCCTGGGTCCCAATATTAGCTGGGTGTGGGAAGCGCGAAGCAGCCATGGGGGTAGGAGACCTCCTTTAGAAGGGGGTGAGGGTTCAAGCCCCTGCAATGTTGGGGGGGTGAGGGTCTGTGCCCCACTTCTGTTTCCCCCCCAAGTTCTCTCCTGATGGCCCCTCTGCGACTGTGCCTGTCTTAGGTTGTTCCTTCCTTGAGGAATCTTACCCGTCTCTGGCTAACCAGCCATCCTCCGGGGCCAAGCAGAGTGCTGTGAGGTTCAGTTCTGTCTCCTTGGTAGACTATGACCCCGTGGCCTCCACACCCAGCACCTGCCTTGGGAACCCCTGGCCTGCTGGCAGGGTCCCGGTGCTGATCACATATCTCGGGGAACTCGGGTTTCTTCTCCAGTGAGGGCCCAGCTCACACAATTGCATGTGAGACAGATCCCTGGTACCAGCCCCCACGAGGCTTCAAGCTCAGCATGAACAGAAAGCTCAGGTAACAGCTGAGGGCAATTGGATTGTGAGAAGAGGGTCCCTCTTGGCACAAAGGGCAAGAGGGGCCAATATAGGATGCTCAAGTGCCTTCCCAGTGCCTTAATTCCTTCTGCAAGGGATTAAATCCTTTCACGTCCCTTTTTTTTTTTTTTTTAAATTGCTGCCCACCATTCAAAGAATTAGTTTGTAAGTTTGTTTGGGATAATTGTAAAGTATGCTGTTGTAAAATATCTAAGATTATAATGAGATTGTAGAATAATATCATGTAAGGATATTCTTTGCCCTAGGCCCTGGCAATTCCATTTCAAACTGGCTGTCAATTTCTTTTTGTAGCTTTATATAAACTTTGTCAGGGAGGCAAAAACACAAATTACTTACTTTAGTTCAAGCGGCCAAATATATTGACTTTCAATTACAATCCTTATGACTTTTGAAGGAAACTTCTCTTTGTTTCCTTCCAAAATAATTTTCAGTCTACAGAGAGTTTCATTTAAAAATTTTTGTCACATGAGACAATTTCTCTTAATGCCCCGCCCCCTTGTTGTCTGTGTCCATTGATTAGGTTCATATGCATGCATACAAGTCCCTTGCTGGATCTCTCCACCTTACCCCCACCCTCCCCTACCTTACCTGAGGTATGATCTTCTGATCCACGTTTCTCAGCCTCTGGATCTGTTCTTGTTCATCAGTCTATGTCATTCATTATATTCCACAAATGAGCGAGATCATGTGATATTTATCTTTCTCTGTCTGGCTTATTTCACTCAACATAATATTCTCCATCTCCATTCATATTGTTGCAAATGGTAGGAACTCCTTCTTTTTTACCGCAGCGTAGTATTCCATTGTATATATATACCACAGTTTTTTAATCCATTCATCTGCTGATGGGCATTTAGGTTGTTTCCAAATCTTGGCTATGGTGAATTGTGCTGCTATGAACATAGGGGTGCATATTTCCTTTCTGATGCCTGTTTCTAGATTCTTGGGATATATTCCTAGAAGTGGGATCACTGGGTCAAATGGGAGTTCCATTTTTATTTTTTTGAGGAAACTCCATACTGTTCTCCACAGTGGCTGCACCAGTCTGCATTCCCACCAGCAGTGCAAAAGAGTTCCTTTTTCTCCGCATCCTCGCCAACACTTGTTGTTTGTTGATTTGTTGATAAAAGCCATTCTGACAGGTGTGAGATGGTACCTCATTGTTGTTTTGATTTGCATCTCTCTGATGATTAGTGACTGTGAGCAGGTTTTCATATGTGTCTTGGCCTGCCTTCTGTCTTCTTTCGAAAAGTGTCTACTTAGATCAGTTGCCCATTTTTTGATTGGGTTGTTTATCTTCTTTTTGTTAAGTTGTATGAGTTCTCTGTATATGTTGGAGATTAAACCCTTATCATTGATATCATTGGCAAATATGTTCTCCCATGCAGTGGGCTTTCTTGTTGTTTTATTGATGGTTTTCTTTGCTGTGCAAAAGCTTTTTATTTTGATGTAGTCCCATTTGTTTATTTTCTCTTTAGCTTCCATTGCCCTAGGAGTAGTATCAGTGAAGAAGTTCTTTCGGCATATGTCCGAGATTTTGCTGCCTGTGGATTCCTCTAGTATTTTCATGGATTCCCATCTTCTGTTTAAGTCCTTTATCCATTTTGAATTTATTTTTGTGTGTGGTGTAAGTTGGTGAGCCCATCATTTTGCCAGCCAACATACTGCCTTTACATATAGGACCTAATTAAAATCATTAGCTATAGTTTTCACCTCTTTTATTTGCATACTGGGCTTAACCAATCCCTGTTAACTTAGTCAGCATCCTTCATTTGCATGCAGAACCTAAATTGGAACAGCACTTAAGATTTTCACCTGTATAAACCTGCATTTTTCTGTGCTCCTCAGAGCACAATTTAGGTTTCCGCCTGAATCTGTGCCTCCAACATAGCAATTTATTGCTCAAATAAATGCTCTTTTTTTGTTCTTTATAGCCTAAATCTTTTTTGTTCAACAAATGAGAAGAGGAAATAAGTTGTATCTACATGTTTATTGAAATACATTGTATATGTGCTAAAGTTCACAAAAGAATAAATTTAAAAACTGTTAAGATACTTCTGATTGCTTCTAACGACCTGAATGGCACAACAGGTAAATAAATAAATAAATAAATAAATAAATAAATAAATAAATAAATAAATAAATAAAATTAACGTCTGCTTCTCTGCCAGGGCAAAATTTCTCTACTAGACTTATCCCTGTCACTACCAACTCCTGGTTAGGAGAGATTTGGCAGGTGGGTGGTAAATGCAAGTTCTGGCATCTGGAGAAGCTCTCTGGGATGCCTCCAGAAGCAATACCAGATTGATACAGTAATATAAGTAAATGAAGGAAGATGCCAAGGTAGTCAGTGAGGAAAGTCAGAGAGAGAGAGCACAAAGAGTGCATGGGGAAGCTCAGTATACAAGTGTTCAGCACATACTTAACAAACATTTATTGCATGCCAACTATTGCACCAGCACAGACATTATATTTAGTATGGGGGAGTGGGTGGTCAAATATAATCCTTATCCTTGAGAAGCTCAAAACTGACTGGACTGTAAAAATAAGAGAATGCATTTGTAACTAAGAACATAGTATTAAAATACAATGTGCCAGTGATAGCATAATTCTTGTTAAATGTAATAAGAGGTATGGAATATACAAGGATTAAATCACAGTTCCTAGGAGAGAAGAAAAGGGGGATAATTGAGCAGACTGTTAAAGAACAGATACTGTTTTTTGCTTTGTTTTGTTTTGTTTTTAAGTAAAAATGGAGAGAAAAAGATTCCAATGAAAGGGAATAGGATGAGCATGGTAGAACTGGACATGGTATATGCAGGAGTAACTGAAAATCAAGCTAGAAAGTCTGGGTGGAGACCAGAATTTTGAAGTTTTTTCTCTCATGCCACAATGTCAGGCCTTCATTTTGTGAGTATTGGGGAACTAAAGAAGATGTTTTAGCAAGAAAGTGGCATGGTTGTAAATACAGCTTGGGAAAGTAGTTAAGCAGTTATGGGGAGAAATTAAAAAGAACACCACTTGAAACAAAAGACAATCTAGAATCTGATCATAGTGGTCCCAAAGGAAATATGGGAGCCTCAGTTAAGGGAAAATATGTGAGAGCAACATAGAATGGAAAAAAAAAAAATGGATTCAATGGAGATCAAGAGTTGGGCCCAAACTAATGAATGATAGCAAAGCCAAATCATCCAGGTAGACATACTGACATTTGAATGAGAGGTATATAAAATAACTCACTGAAGCTTTGCAAAGGCAGAATATCTTTTATTTTATGTAGTAGCTTAAAAAGCACATGCTGCTTGCTCCCTTTGTTTTTGATTAATTCCTTCAGCAAGTGCTAATTACATGGTAGGTAAAGCAGACAGAGCCCTTTATTTACAAATAGCCTTTCTGTCGTTATGTGCCAAATACTGTACAAAGAGTTTCATAAATATTAGTGACTGGGCCAGGGCCAGGAGGTGCTCAGACATTTGGTCAAACATTATTTTAAGTGTGTCTGTGAGGGTGTTTTTGTATGAGATTAACATTTGAATCAGTAGACTGAGCAAAGCAGATTTGTTCCCTAATGTGGGTGGACCTCATTTAATCAGGTGAAGACCTGAATAGAACAGAAACACTGATTGAGAAGGAACTTCTCCTGCCTGGTGTTAGAGCTGAAGCATCAGTTTTCTGACCTCAACTAAAATTTACACTTTTTATCTCTCCTGGTTCCCAAGCCTCTGATCTTAGACTATAACTACACTGTCAGCCCTTCTGAGTCCCCTGCTTGTTGACTGCAGATCTTGGGGCTTCTTAGTATCCATAATTATGTGAGCCAATTCCTTATAATAAATCTCTTAGTTCTGGTTCTCTGGCTAACCATAACTAATACAATTAATCTGTTTATTCCTTGTAAAAATCATTTAAGCAAAGTCCTGTCATCCTGATTTTAACACGAAGAAAGTGAAGAACAGAGGGATTAAGTTACATGTCCAAGGACACAGTAGGCTGGAGCACAAATTCAAACACAGTATCCACCCAGAGCTCCAGGGCCTCTGCTCTCAATTCCTACACAGTATTGCACCCACTGTCTTCAGCATATGCATTCAATAACATTGGGACAGGAAGGACAGAGTTAGCTTTTGAAGATAAATTGGCACAAATAATTATCTAAAGTTGTGACAAGAGCCACAAAAAGAATCTACAGGGTGATATGAGACCATAACAGAGTGGGATCTTACCTGTTCTGGGACTTTCTCAAGGGAATGCCACTCCAGATGAGCAGCAGAATTTCTAAAGACCCCAAGAGGGAGGGCCAGGGTGGCTGATGTTGGGTGAGAAGGGAAGTGGGTGTAAGAAGTCTAAATAAGTAGCCCAGAGGTCGGTGATGCTTGAAAAGGAGTTCTGATTTCTTGTTAACATCAATGACAGGTACTTGAGCAGACTTGAGGGGGTCTTGGAAGCCCTCAGCTCCAGTGAGGTCTGGATCAAAGTGGTAAGTGGGGCCATTAGGAGGCATGGCTGTGGTTGCAGAGAGCGTTGACACCGATGTCCACCAGTGCTCCACAGTGCGCAGGAGTTATATGCCCAGGTTCTGTTTGTTCATTTCTGCTCATTAAAATTCAGCACAAATCAATGATTTTGTAAAATACTATAACAAGCGAAGAACTAGAAAAATGTTCACATGCTGGAATAGTGCACAACGTCAAACTTCCATTAAATTTTTCTAAATGGTTACTCTAATTTCAATGTTTATCTCCCTAAGAATAAGACACAGTTTGTGGGCTGGCATTAATCCATGAACCACACTTTGTGGTAGACTAGGCTGGTAATAACAAAAGTGAGAGAAGTGGATGTATTTGAGACCTATTTACATAGAGACCTATTTACATGGATAATCGGATTGAAGGGTTTATATTGCAGCAGAGAGAATTGGCAACAATGACAATTAGATTTTTGGCATGAGCTATTGAATGAATCATGGAGCTCTGTTCTGAAAAAGGCAAGATTAGAGGAAATCACATTTAGGCCGGATATAGAAGGTATAGAGAAAAGAGAATGTATTCAGGAAAGGGGCGTTGATTTTATAATGACTGATGATTTTTCATGTGCAATATAATACATGCTTTTGAAGCTTAAAGCACTGATATAAACCAAAAATTAATAATGAATAATAAATATTAATAATAATAAGCATCACTAATTAGACAGGACAGCTGAACGACCTTTGGGCCACCTTCCAGAATGACCATTGAGTGGGGCTGTGGGTCTGGGAGGTAACCAGTGCCAGGAGGCAGCAGGCTGCAAGCACGAAGGCAGCCGGAGCTGTGAGGTCCAAGCCCCTTGCATGAATTTCGTGCATCAGGCCTGTAGTTTATAAATAACACATTAATAAAATACTAATAATACCAACGTGTGCATAACAATTATCTAAGAAATTTAAACATTTAATTCTCATCATGGTATGGGTACTATTTTTAGCTCCAGTTTATGGATGAGAAAACAGTGGCACAGACAAGATGAATAAATTGAATAATTTATTTAGAATGTCACAGATGAAAAATGGATGTAATATAAAGTGGTGACCTGAACTCTACCCATGATTTCACCTCAAAAGCAAACATCTACATTAAAAAATGTAAGTTTAAGATATAAGATTGGTTACTAAAAGAGCTCTCTCTTAGATTATGGACAAATCACGTAAGCTATTCCATGTTGTTGTTCAGATTTGTAGTTTTTGGTCTTCAGGAATGAAGGCTAATCAGACAGGACTAGTCAGCCAGACACATAACATTTACAACTCTTTCTCTTCATGGAGCAGGTGCCTATAAACTTTACATATAACATTTTGAAGAAAGGAAATGAGAAATAAAATATTTCCTTTCAATTACTTGTCATTATTTTCTCTCTCACATTCTATTTTGTGAAACCTATAAGTGTCAATGCAAGTGTTATTGACAAAAAGTATTGTTAGACCTAGATTTGATGTGACTTTGCCACTTTGTATACAACAATGCTAGCACTCTCTTTTTAGTAAGCAATAATAAAAAATGTATAGCAATCATCAATGGATACTGGTAGCAGGTTAGGATGCTGGCTGTCAGAATCATTGCTTAGGCAATAGCAGATGGGCCAGGCTAGGCAGAGGGCAGGTGTACAAGGCACACGTAGGCTAAGGGTCCAAACTAAAGGGCAAAGGTAAGAGAGCTTGACTCTGGGTCTTGACCAGCATGGGCGTGATTCCAGAAGAGCATCCTGAAATCTGTCCAGGGGAATAGGAGGTCAGATGGGTGCACACATCCTGAAGCTGAGAAGAATTAAATATGAGATATATCAATCCAACCAAATATAGCATCTGGAAGATCCGAATGACAGGCAGTCATCCTGAAGACAAGAACAACAACTAAGGATGGCATATGTCAGGGAATGATTTCTAATCTCTTTAGAAAGGCAGTGGTTATCAACACAGGATTTGCATTCAAAGAACCTGGACTGAATGCAAGGTTGGCCCTAGTTACCTGTTTAACCTTGGAAAATTTACTCAAGTTCCCTAAACTTCCTTTCTTCTTCATAGAATTGGTATGCAACTAACAAAATAATATCTGGAATCATTTCCTCAACTAGAGACCCAGTGCATGAAAATTCATGCACTGGAGGGGGTCCCTCAGCCCAGCCTGCCCCCTCTCACAGTCTGGGAGCCCTCAGGGGCGGGAGGCAACCCGGCGATCAGGGGAAGGCAATGTCTCCATCACACCTCTGCTGCTGCCACTGCTGGCCAGTGGCAGCACAAGCCTCAGCCAGCCCTGGTACCTGAACCTTGGACAGCCCTGGGCAGCTGGGCAGCTGCTATCTGAAGTTTGCCTATGTCTCGGCCTGGCCCTGGGTGGCTGGAGGGCTGAGGGGACTGGGCACTGCCCACTTGTGCTGATAAGCACTGCCATCTTTGAGGGCATGGCAGTCAATTAGCATATTCCTTCCTTATTGGCTGTGGGTGCTGCCATCTTTGTGAGGGTGTGATGGTCAATTAGCATATTCCCTCTTTATTAGATAGGATAATTAAGAAATGTTATTTCATTGAAGATGATATTCAGACAGGGTCAGATAGGTCCCTTGCTTGTGAATAACACTGCGCTGTCAATAGGTATACATGTAAATATGTCCTATTTTTCTCCAATAATTTTAATCAGAATATTTTTGGATAATAAAAAAGGAATTGAACTTTGATAACATGAGACTGACTTTTCCAAATCAGTCCACCTATGCATACAAAATTACTGAGCCAAGCCTGACAAGGGCAAAATAAGTCAGAATTTGCCACCCTACTATTGGGTAGATTGTAGTATAATTTACACTGAGCCTTCAGTCCTGGTATCCCATGTGCATTAGGTGTGCCCTAAGTCCCTAGCTCTAATTTACCTTTAATAACTTACTTGTTTTGGCTGCAAGGTATACTGGGGATAAAGGAGGAATTAACTTTAGGTGGAATGAAGTGCAGGACCGGACAAAAATGTGAGAAAACGATGCAAATTGTAGGCCAGAGGAGCTGAATTTTACAACTGATACTGTGAGTCAGTGTTGGCAGTGCGACTCTAGGGAATGGAATGTGTGGGAAAGTCTTTCAGGGGCTTGAGAACAGACAAGTACTGGGACCCAGCAGGACTGGCTCAGCAAGGTCTCAGGGAATAGAAAGTGGACCCTGGAAATGGATGGAAAAGCTGGAATGCTCATGGCTTCCAGAATAATTTGTAGAAATGTTAGCCAATTTGTGGAAATAATCTGACACTTCTAAGCTAATTTAGAGTATAGGAGAAACAAAATAATTCTTAGCCTTTCCTGGCCTCTACAAGGAGTTTAAGATTTACTAGTTTATTAATTTCCATATGGAAACAATATAAGGGCAGCAAAACCTGGAAATTTCTGGATATACATTTCAAGTATTAAAATTGGAATATGGCAAGGTCAAAGGTGATTCTTACTAACTCCAACATTCTTATACACCCACACACACATGCACACTCTAATACACTCACACACTCATACACAGTCACTCTTTTATGCTTTCCCCCATCTCACACACACACACACACACACACACACACACACACACATGCCCTTTCTGATGTGTGTGTGTTTATGATGATTCATATAAAATTTGAAGCCATTACATCCTGTCCCTGACTTTTTCTTCAACTGTCAACCTCCGAGATAGATTATATTTACATTATAATTATATTTACAACTTTACATTTATATTTATACTATAAATTACAGAATATCAAAATATTTTTGCAGTTATTAAAATTGTGATTGCAAAAATGTGACAGATATAGTACATCACTAGTTATCAAGACAATTGACAAAGATTCTCACACAGAATTATAGACGGATGAAGTGATAAAGTTCTGTAAAAGAAAAAAGCAAACAAATTAGCAACTGGTTTAAAACCATACCCAGAAAAAAGTGAAAGAGAACATCAAAAAGCTTAGGAATCTGATAGAAATAACTAACCTAAAGTAGGAGCTATGGCATTTATCAGCCTTATGACCATGGACAACTTAACTCCTCTGAGCCTTTGCTTCCTCGACTCTATAACACAAATAAAAAAACAACAAGTAAAATAACAATAACCCTCATCATATGTTGGTTCTGAAGATTAAATGAAAGTTTACTAAAAGTTCTTAGCATAGGGATCTATCTTGGCTCAACTAAAAAGAAATTTTTTGAGCTTGCTTTTTTTCTCAAAGATAAAATGCATCAGCTTAAAAAGATGTGTATTGTCCATAACAGTGTAGTTCAGAGGCCTTTTCATGTGGAAAAAAAAAATCAAATGTCAGATGAGTGGTTGGATGAAATGACATTAAGGTCCCTTAGCCTATCAGTCTACACCCTGCATCAAATTATTAGGCAGTTGGGTTAGAGGGATCTTTCTGCAGATTCAGGTGTCCTGTCACCACAGCTGAGGAATCAGAGTGCTGCACAATGGAGCCATAACAAGTGTTTTGCTCAAGCAGCAAGCCCCTCCACTTAACCTGATTCAATTAAGAAAATATAATTATTTCAATCATAATAATTCAAACATAAAATGTATAATAGAATTAGCTGAGTTAGTGCTTTGGAGGGACTATTCAAGAATTTTTAAATTTTTTTTCTTTTATCAACAGGGTCAGTTTCATCCTAAAGAAAGTTTCCTCATGGTCCTAAAACAGCTGCCACCCACAACTAGAAAGCATGCTTTATGATCCATAAACTCCTCCCAGCCCTTTATCCATCTCTAGGTGAGCCATCTAAGGATACAAGCTCACCTCCAGGAGGTTAACAGTCACCAGGGGATTTCCAGGCACTGATGGCATTCCCCAGTTAAGAGGCACACGGATTAATAAATGGAATCAGCCTTGATGGAAGCAGTGACTGTAAGAAAGAGATGTTATAAAGCATGTGTTCTAAAGTAAACAAATATTTTTAGAAAGAAATAAGGATACAGGGCATAGAAGCAGGGTCATTATCCAGGTATTTAAATAATTTTTCAACCCCATGCTATTTTTATAAGAGTAAAAAGATTATGGAATATTGTAAAGAAATACTACAAGTTAAATAGTGGCAGATAGCTACGGGGTACTTAATATTTTTCATTACATATTATATAATTATAAGAAACATATTTTTCTTCCGAATATACACTTTGTGACTGCGCTAGTATTTTGTATATATTATTTTATCTTATTATTTTTTTAATCCTCACCTGAGGATTTTTTTTTCATTTATTTTTAGAAAGAGTGGAAAGGAACGGGGAGGGAGACAGGAAGAGAGAGAGAGCGAGAGAGCGAGCGAGAGAGAGAGAAACATAACCCAGATACATGTCCTTGACTGGGAATCAAATCCGCAAACCTTCTGTACACAGGACAATGCTCCAACCATTGAGCATACCGGCATCATCATTAGAAAACTTTTGACTGACAAATAAATAAATGAATTAATATATTAACAAAAGAACATTTATGTGAAAGAAATACTATAAAATCATATGCCATTCAAATTTCACCTTTCTGTAAGATTGGTCCAGAGAGGTTGTTAAAGATAAACTAGAACACAAACTTGGCTGTAGAGCAGCCGAACAGAAGTTCTGGGAAATATAACTCAGTTTGATAGAAACACAACTTTTAAACCGAGATGGAGAGTTAAAGGTAATTTGGGGATATAGAAAATACTAATGTTCTAGACTATTTTATAATAGTTTCCCCCAAACTGGAAACTATCAGATCAGTTCCCATGATGATTGTTAAAACAAAAGAAAAAGAATATCCAGTTGAAAGAAAAGTTTCATTTAAATATATAACTATTTTCTCCTTGGAAAAGTCAACAAGACTCTGTACTGTCCTCAATGGCTGGGCCCCTCTTTTCTTGATTTGGACTTGAATTAACCTTATAATGCACTTATTATACCAAGTTTTGGGAAAAAATAGAATATTAAATGAAGGTTGTATATATATTATTTAGAGCCCACAACTTCTGTTCAGCCAGCTCTATGGTTCTCCTGCCATTTCTCTCAAAATTATATTCGCTCACTGTCAGTGTCCACTGGCCGGGTGACAAAGTGCTGACTCTGCAGAAACCAAGGCGTGCTGAGCAACAGCTCCAAGGGCAGATTGCTGACAGACTTTCTTCCCCCCCAGTACTAGGGCTTGTGCTCCTTTTTGTGCAAAGGGGCCAAATTAGTTAATATTTCTAAAGCGTTAAGAAAAAGAAAAGAGCCGTATGCATCCTAAGGTTTCCTATTAAGTTCTGTTGCTCTCAGGATCAGGATAAGCACAGAAACACATTAAGCTCTACCCACAGAAGCATGAACATGCTGCTAAGATTGTCAGGATGCCTGACAATGACAACACATTGTGTTGCCCTCACATTTGACAACATTTGATAAAATGGACAAATCAATGTCCTGGGAAAAAATTTAGACATTTATTGCAGTCATTATTTATTTGAGTCCTAGATAAAATGCTAACAAGGACTTTGCAAATGTTGACAATATTATGGATAGTCCTCTGAGAATTGCATAGCACAATCTCAATTCTGAATTCAAAATCCTTTCAGTCGAATGGCACTTCCCTTCTGTATACTGTTTTCTCTGCCACAGATGAGACTTCACTTAACCCCAAGTTCCCTCCTGACAAGGACAGACCCAATTACTAAGAATTTCTTAAGGCTTAGGTTAAAAATACCAATTCTCTCTTGGCCACTTCTCAAAGTACTAAATCAGAGTCTTCAGGGATGAAACCAGAGCATTTGTATTATTAACAAGAGTTCCAGCTACTGCTGCTTTTTTGTTGGGGTTTGAAACCATCATTAGCTAATGTCTACACCCCTAAAAGAATCTTATTTCCTACAGCCATGCTCTCATTCTTAGACAAGATTTTAGTGGTTACCTTGTTCCTAATATTTAGATTAAGTTGTTTCAAACTATAGGAAATACAAATCTATAATTAGGGTTTTTTTTTCCTTTCACTCCAACTAAGTTTCCAGCCTTTGTAGAAATTCTTTCCCTTCTTTGTGCCTTTTCTATCTCCATCCTCACTTGCTGCAAATGTTCAGTGATATCGGATTAGAAAATTCCAACTACAGTCTTCAGCACAACCCCACCCTCTGACTGCACCAATAGCCCTCAGCCTTGTACTGGCAGTGCACTAAACTTCTTGCTTTTAACTATTTTAAATCTAGACAAAAGTCTTAATGTAGGCCTTTGAGGATATTCTGTCTGTTCAGTTGAATTTTGTGTTTTCACTTTGTCTGCTTTTACTGTTTCATCTCATTTTCCTTTAAAGTATTATCTGTCATTGTAGCTTTGTTTTATTTATTTTTATCCACCTTTTTATTCTTTTCTTTTCAAACGTGAAACAGGAGGTGCTGTCATTAGAGGAACTGTCAGGTTCATTGCCAGCATATGTCAGAACAGTACAATCAGCCCGTCACAAACTAGGATCCTGTTGGAACAATAGTGTCACCTCATTATCTGAACAGTTCAGATATATCACAGTAAAGGTAAAAGTATATATTATCTAGGATAAGAAAGTTTATTTAATACCTGTTTAGACACTAATTAACTATGACCTCAAACAAGAAATTAACTGACTTAAAATGAGGACAATGATAACAGCTCTACCTATTTTATGGGATTTGTGGCAATTACTTATACCAGTATATGTATGTGCATAACCAATGGACATAGCCAATGGTGTGGCTAAGTATGGGGTGTGGCAGGGGCTGGGAAGAGGGGACAACAGGGGGAGAAATGGGGGACATCTGTAATATTGTCAACAATCCTATCTAATAAAAGAGTAATATGCAAATCAGCATCACTCCACTACACCCACAAGCCACGCCCACCAGCCAATCAGGAGCGAGTGTGCAAATTAACCCAACAAAGATGGCTGCGGCCACAGAGAGAGCAGGAGGGAGGCTTGGGTTTCCCCAGTGATGGAGGAAGCCAAGCTTTCTGCACAACCTGCTGGCCCACTCCAGACTACAAAGTTTCAATTATAGAAGATACATAAATCCCAGCAAAAATGGCAGCAGCCACAGAGCTGGAGAGAGCAGGAGCCTAGGGTTGCCCCCGGTGATGGAGGAAGCCAAGCTTTTGAAGCCCTGACCTGCCTTGGCCTCCACTACAAAGTTTCAATTATAGAAGATAAATAAATCCTAACAGAAATGGCTGCCCCCACAGAGCAAGCAGAAGGCTTGGCTCTACTCCAGGCTACAAAGTTTCATTGTAGAAGATAAATAAATCCCAGATATCAGGACCTCTGCTTGGGTCATCAGGGTGTGTGGCCAGCCTGCAAACCACCACAGGCCCCTCACCCAGGCTGCCCCACACCCCAAGGGAACCCCCACCCTGATCCAGGACACCCAACAGGGCAAACCAGCTGGCTCCCACCCATGCACCAGGCCTCTATCCTCTCTAATAAAAGAGTAATATGCAGATTGACCATCACTCCAACACACAAGATGGCTTGCCCCCATGTGGTCAAAGATGACTGCCCCCATGTGGACACAAGATGGCCACCACAAGATGGCCAGCAGGGGAGGGCAATTGGGAGGGACTAGGCCTGCAAGGGAGGGCAGTTGGGGGTGACCAGGCCGGCAGAGGAGGGAAATTGGGGGTGACTGGGCCTACAGAGAAGGGCAGTTGGGGGGGACCAGGCCTGCAGGGGAGGGCAGTTAGGGGTGACCAGGCCTGCAGGGGAGGGCAGTTAGGGGCAAACAGGCTGGCAGGGGAGTGGTTAGGGGGTGATCAGGCTGGCAGGTAGAAGCGGTTAGGGGCAATCAGGAAGGCAGTCAGGGGAGCAGTGGGGAGCCAGTAGTCCTGATTGGAGAGGGTGCAGGCTGGACTGAGGTAGACCCTCCCTCCCCCATACATGAATTCGTGCACCAAAGCCTCTAGTAATAAATAAATAAATACGAAACCTCAATTAAAATTGGAGTTGGAAAGGCCTGAAGAAAAAGCTCTCATACTTTATCACTTATCATCAATTACCCCAAACAGAAAGAAATGTCAATTACAAGATGAGTTAATTCAGTTACAGACCCCAATTATAACAGGCACAACTTGCACTCCAAAACTGTGCTTTACTACTCTAGCAGGAGGCAAGATTTTCTTCCAGCCCAGCAACAAACCCAGCCAGTGCAAGCATCACAGCTCAACCAATGAGAAGCCATTGTTACCTAAACTCTTACTTTCCTCCAATGAGCTTTTATTTTTTTTTTTCTTGGTGATAAGCCTCTTGGCTTGCCCTCCTTCCTATAAAAGCCTCCCATCTGGTATAACACCTCAGAATATCTCTCTGCTTGCTAGATGAGATGCTGCCAATTCACAAATCATTTAATAAAGTCAATTAGATCTTCAAATTTACTGAGTTAAACTTTATTAACAAATGGTTGTCAGGATCAGCTGAATCATGGATCTAAAAGTGCCTTGAAAGCTGTCAAGTAACAGCTTGTTCATTTGGGGAAGACTATAAACTGAAGTCATGGATTAAATGTAGAGAATCACTGAAAATTGATTAATTATTCCACCATTTGTCTCTGGATAAAGAAGGGGCCAGGTAGAAAAGTATGGAGAAGAACAACACTTCCATGGACAAGAAGTGGGAGTCTGTGAGGGCCCAGCTGAAGCCAACACAACAGAAAGCAGAGGAGAAGAGAAAGCTTTCATTTGAGCCACTGAATTAGGCTTGACCTGACATTAGCCACATCTTGGAACTTCTCAGATATGTGAGCCAATACATTATTTGTTGTAATGCTGGTTTTAGTTGGATATTTCCTCTCTCACAACTAACTTTTTACTTTTTAAATAATTTAAGACTTAGGTTGCAAAAATAACACAGCATATCCTTATATACTTTTCACTGTAATTCTAAAACTATTCTATATACTATTCTGAAATAAATAATAGCTCATAATATATTTTTTCTGAAACATTTGAAAGTTGCAGACATGAAGTCCCTTCACTCCTATACACTTTGGCATGTATTTCCTGCAAATAATAACATTATCTTATATAACCACAGCAGAATTATCAAAATTAGAAACAAACATATATATATAATACTGTCACCTAATCTATGATCTCAATCAAGTTTTATCACTTACCTCATTAATTTTCTTCATAGAAAAAGGGGAAAAATGTTCTCTTGTCCAAAATCTAATCCAGAATCATACATTTCATTTAGTTGTGAGGTTACTTTAGTTTCCTTTAATCTGAAAAAAAAATCTTCTCTCTTTTTTGTCTTTCTCAATCTTCACATTTTAAAGAATATAGGCCAGTGATTTTTGTAGAATGTTCCTTAGTTTTGGTTTGGCCAAGGTTTTCTCACAATTCAGTTTAGTTTATACCCTTTTGGCAAAAACAATCAATCAAACAAACAAAAAAACAAATGAGAATGATATCACCATTAATATCACCATTAATGGTGATATTAATTTTGATCACGAGATGAAGGTGGTGCCCAGCATTTCCACTGTGGAATTATTTATTCTCCCTTTGTAATCAGAAAGTTTCTTATGATAAAGTATTTTGAGATTATGCAAATGCCCTGTCATTCAGTATGTTTCTCCACTAGTTTTACTATGCAATGATGATTTGTACCTAAAGCAGCTATTATTTTGGAAGTTGCCAAATGGTGATTTTCTGATTCCTTCAACATTTAGTCAATGTAATCATATGGTAGCATTTATTATTAATTGAATCATAACAGATAAAGTGCATCTGTTAATTGTGGATACTAAAGCACTGTACCAAGTTCTAGTATTTAGATAGAGTAATCCAAATAATTTGATTTGGGATTTGCTTTGAGAGGAGAGCTGTCTTTTCTATAAGCACATTTAAAATTTTGCAAATATTTAAAATGTTCAGACAATTCTTAATTTAGAAAGGATGAATAAGGGGAGAATTATACTTTGGAATACTGTAGAACTGGGTCCCTCAACAACAACAACAAAAATCCCTTTATAAAAGAAATGTGGGTCTCAGAAAAAGGGATTCCATTGTTGACCATTGCTAAACATCCACTCTACTTTCACCTTGTGCTTTGTGGAGAAATTTTTTACCTTACTGGGAAAGTATTTGAGAACATTGTACGCCTTTGTCAGCTGTATTGATCTACAGTTAGACTTTGATTCTATAGACAGGAATCACTATGGGACAAATTATGTGATCTTAGCACAGATCTCAGGCTATGAAGGTTCCTTCAAAGTCTGAACCATAATACCACTGTGAGAATCAGAGCAGGTAGGAATGGACTCTCAATATTAAATTCCAATCAAAAGCTAAGAAAGAGACTTGTGCCCTAGCCCTAATTCCTTTTAATTTATTTCAAAATAATTTGATACAGACTTAAAATGATCTGAATGAACACCTCCCTGCCACAGGAAATAAGACAAGCACCTACTTCTGTGCTGATGACATGGATTTCTCATTAAGTTCCAGGAGCTGCCTTAATAAGCTACTAAGCCTGCTGGCTAAACACTGTCAATTTAATATCTACTGTGCCAAAACCAAAATTATTTTAGACAGACACTCCATCACGCAGATGAAAAATATGAGTGAAGTCCACCAACGGATTATTAATTTAGCTATCTGGGCTAGTAGTAGAGTGGCAAGACTTGTAGTGAGCAACCCAGGAAGCTCAAAATATTAATTTATTACATTATTATTGAATAAGTAGATTTCAAGTGCCAGATGCTGTACTAAGAAGAATCTGAGACTCCTTAGTGATTAAGATTCAGTCACTGCCCTGCAGAATCTTACTTTCTGAATTGGAATTCCAAGATTCTATAAATTCTATGGTGTCATACTATGATATAGAAACTAAGGCAAAAAACAATACTCAAACTGCTGAAAGCTTTCTTTGATCAGATAATGAGTAGCAACAATGATGTGTTTTCATTTACTGTAATGCACAAATTCAGCAGGTGTCCTGAACTAACATCAATTTGACCCTTTAGTAATTTTTATATGCTTCTCATTTCTACTATCCTCAAATTTTTATGTTATTTTAAATATTTGAAGAATGGATAACATATTATATATCTTTGCTTAACAGTCTCACCTGCACAATAAGATCATCACTTGCATGACTTACATTCCATTCAATCCAATTAAAAAACGGGCAATGACCTGAAAAAACATTTCTCCAAAGAGGACATACAGCCCTAACTGGTTTGGTTCAGTGGATAGCATGTCAGCCTGTGGACTGAAAGGTCTCAGTTCGATTCAGGTCAAGGACACGTACCTCGATTGCAGGTTCCATCCCTGGCAAGTGCCGGAGGCAACCAATCTATGTGTTCCTCTCACATCAATGTTTCTCTCTCTCTGCCTCTCTACCTCTCTGTCTCTCTCTCTCTCCCTTCTACTCTCTCTAAAAATCAATGGAAAAATATCCTCAGGTGAGGATTAACCAAAAAAAAAGAGACGAGAACATACAGATGGCCAATAAACATATAAAAAGTTGTTCAATGTCATCAATCAATAGAGAAATGCAAATTGAAACCACAATGAGGTATCGCCTCACATCTGTCAGATGGCTATTGTCAATAAATCAACAAACAACAATGTTGTCAAGGATGTGGAGAAAAAGGAACCCTTGTGCACTGTTGATAGGAATGCATATTGGTGCAGCCATTATGGAAAACAGTTTGGAGTTTCCTCAAAAAATTAAAAATGGAACTGCCTTATAGTGGTTCCAATTCTGGGAATTTATCCGAAGAAACCTGAAACACAAATTCCAAAGAATATATGCACCCTGATGTCCATTGCAGTATTATTTACAATAGCCAAGATTTGGAAGTAGCTTCAGTGTTCATCAATAGATGAGTAGATAAAACAGTTACTGGTGCATTTACACAATGGAATATTACTCAGCCTTAACAGGAAGAAAAATTTACCCTTTCCAACAGCATGAATGGACCTGGAGAACATTATACTAAGTGAGATAAGCCAGTCAGAGAAAGACAAGTACCATATGATCTCACTCATATATGAAATTAATGAATAAACTGCACTAACAAGCAAAATAGAGGCAGACTCATAGATAAAGAACAGGCAAATAGTTCTGATGGGAGTTGTTGGGGTGTTGGGGGGGGGAGGATTGAGTAAAAAGGAAGAAAAAGAGTAAGAACTCACAGACACAGTCAACAGTGTGGTAATTGTGGGGAGGAAGGGGTAGGTGACAGTGGCAAAAGGTATAAGGTGGATGAATGGTGATGAAAAAAAGATAATAAAATGGTTAAAATAACAATAACAATAATTTGAAAAATAATTTTCATTATTTTGAGAAAGGACTGACTGGGCCTTTTTCCAAAATGACAAGGAAGTCTGTGAGACAGTAGTTTTTTATTCCAATAATCCCTTTGATATTTGACCTATTGATAGTGCACAGATACAACCAATTATTTTATGTAAAACAATCCATGCCCTTGCTTTATTTTTTTCTTACTTCTAGGATTACCTACCTAAACAAAGGTTCCATATTCCCCAATACTTAGTAAGTATTATAATTATTGTCAAAATCCACGTCCTATACTCTGGTACTCTCTTCCCAATTGTTCTCCATCTGGCAAACACATCTTTCAGCTGTGAAGTTTTGCACAGCTACCACAGGTGGAGATGTCTATGCCAGATTTCTCACCATAACTTCCTTCAGATCTCTTATAGCTTTGTGATCCATTATTTACATGTTACTCTCACACCTAGAATAAGGATACTTTCCAGGAAAAAAAAATATTTTCAACAAAAACAGTGAGGAGAAATGATGGAAGCAATACATACAAGGGATGAGCAGACACAATGATTCAGTAAGAAAATCTCCCTTGTAGGAATTATGAAGTTAAAATTATAGCAAATGTATCATATGTGAAATAAATACAGACCTGAGGAAATATGGTAACAAAATTCCTGTGAAATAGAGCTAAGATTCAGTGCTGTAGCATTATCCCCTTTCTTATAGCAGTAGACATTAAGTGTATATTACCACCAATGTTGTCTTATTCTTGGAGGATGTTCACCTTAAAAATTGTACAGAGAATAAAATTCAACTTGTTTTATGTGTCATTATTTCATTTCTCCTCCTAAAAGAAGATTATGAACAAAATGTAGCAATTCTTAATTATTTTAAGGCCAAAGATGTGTGTGCTCGTTTTTGCATCTCACTTCATTTATGTAGCAGAAGCACAACTAATATTTGTTAAGTGCATTTATTAATTATTATAAATTCTGTATAAATTTCCTCTCTCATGCTTTAGCTAGCACTTCTACTAAAAATATTAAAAATGTTTTACATAACTTCCTCCTTCAAATTACTATTTTTCTATATAAAATATTAAATAAGCAGTTCTGTTAGAATTATCTGTAAACAAAATCAAAATTTTATATATGCCCTCCAATGTATTAGTATTGGTGCTTTACTAAGATTTTTTCTTTATGGTTAGTAGTCTATATTGCTTACTTTTTAGTTATAGCTGTCTCTCTTTTTGTCTGATATTCATAAAATATAAACCTCCAGGTTACTGAAGGATAAATGTTTTAAAATGTCTATTGTAATCATGTATCTAAATGTGGAGAATGTTGTAGTTCCTCAGGCAGAATATTCTGATTGTACACAAAGATGAAGTTCTTAAGTACTGATATAACAAAACAAATTTAACTCTTTATATCTAGATTTGAAAAACAACTATTTGCTCTTAATAAATATTAATATATTTGAGCATTTATAAATTCACTTGAAATAAAGATCTATATATAAGGGACAACAAAGTTTATGTGACATTATTGATTAAAATTTCACAAATTTCACTGTAAATATGAGCATTATTCATTACTATAGACCCAGTGCATGAAAATTCATGCACTGCAGAGGGGGTCCCTCAGCCTGGCCTGCCCCCTCTCACAGTCTGGGAGCCTTCAGGGGTGGGAGGTGACCAAGAGATCAGGGGAAGATGACGTCCCCATCACACCTCTGCTGCTGCCACTGCTGGCAGCACAAGCCTCAGCCAGCCCTGGTTACCTGAGCCTGGGGCGGCCCTGGGAGGCTGGGGAGCCGCCATCTAAGGCTTGTCTGCACCTTGGGCTGGCCCTGGGTAGCTGGGGGGCTGAGGGGACTGGGGGACTCTGGAGGCAGGCACACAGAGTGGCTGGGCCCGTCTGGGGGTGGGCCCGGCCTTGCTGCGCGTCTGCTGCCCTGGCGGGGCTGAGGGGACTGGGCGCTGCCAACTTGTGGCTGTGGGTGCCATCATCTTTGAGGGTGGGGCAGTCAATTAGCATATTCCCTCTTTATTGGCTGTGGGCACCGCCATCTTTGCAACAGCATGAGGGTCAATTAGCATATTCCCTCTCTATTAGATAGGATGGGATCATTATTCATGAAACTATGCTACACTTGCACATATTTGTTTATGTGGGTCTTTTTCCCCTCAATGAAAATTCTGCCTAAACTATATCACTTAACAGCACAATAGTGTTATTTGAAATCTAAAAAGTAGGTGCTATATGAGGCTCCTTGTTGAATTGGACACAATCTGATTTAATCAGTGAAATGTATGGAGCAGCAGTATAACACCCTTATGGTACTGATGCATCAGTGTTATTCAGGCAGTGGTATTGTTGTCCATTTGTTGATTACTGAAGTGAGAGGAGAGCCAACATTATGTGTTGCTTTCTCAGTAGCTGAAGAACACTTTAACTGTTATACCAAAGATGAAATACGATGTCTCCTGAGCAAATCACATGACTATCACTTCCGTAACACTTATAACACATGTCACAAATGGATTGCAACTATATCTCACACTTCAGATTTGCTTTATAATTTTGTTTATACATTCAAACCATAAGGTATTATAAAACAATGCTTATTAAGATTACTTAGATAACTCCCAGTTAAAGGAAAAACATGGGCAAACCAAAAACTTATCTCTATTCCATTGTAGGTCTAAAGTTAGAGTCAAAGAATAAAGTGTTCATCTGTAGGTCTTCTTTATTTTAATGTTTTGTATGTGCATTTATTCCTATGCCGTTGCACTATGCTTGCAGATTTTAGTACTTGGAGGTGAGGACTTGTGTGCTTGAAATGCTTTGCCAGTTTAGGATATAAACTTCAGAGCAGGGAAATTGACAACACAATTAACAATAAGAGCTATGTTCTTAAGTGACTTTATGTGTACTAAGTGCTATGCATTTCTCATCAACTGAATCCTCATAAAAAGTCTGTAAGGTGTGTACTGCAGCCTCTAATCTACATATAAGGAAACTGGGACTGAGAGTGGTTGAGTGGCTTGCCTAAAAGTACACAAAGTAGTAAAAGGATCTGAATCAAGTCTACCATCCCCTCTGTCATTGGTTATGCTTACAGCCCAGTTCTATGCCTGAGGAGAATATAACAAAGGTGTGCCAACGAGTATTCCCTTCTAGTGCTACTTAATATTAATTTAAAGAAAAGAATAACGATATGCTCAATTATTTATATAACTGTATATGTATAAGATTGTTTTATATTTATTGACAGAAAAACACAGTGGGGAGAAATGGTGAAAAGAGAGACAGTAAAAGGTAATCCTGGACCTATTATCATCTTGAGACAATACTTTATCTAGTTTTAAGGTCTTTTGAAATTTTTAACAAAGAAGAATGACACTCCACAACCAAATTGACAGTGTCTTTTCTGAATCATCTTGTTAGCATGTACTTGAAGGATACCCTGACCCGTGTTGCTCCAAATGTCCAATAAGTATCAATTTTCTACCTTGAATTTTTCTGATTATTGACAATTTTCTCTGCTATGGACTGTTTGGATGATGAGACAAAACTCAATGTGATTGGGTCTCAAGTTAACAAACTGAGAGCATTCCAGTTAATTAGTATTTACCTCATTAGCATTGTTCTCTCTTGTAATTCATAAAAAGGTATCTTAAAATATACAAAAGAATTTTCTTTACAAGCTAGAAAACATTTTCTTGTTTGATCTTAGGCACATTGAGACTTGTAGTATTTGATGATAAAAATCTAAAGGACATCTTTCTCTGTCTCCATTACCAAGTCCCTTTCTAATGTTTTTATTATCCTTTTGCACTAGGAAGTAGCAGTTTTTATTGCATCAACCAACGCTAAGTATTTAATATTGTAAATCTTTTTTGGTTATGAATTGCTTATTCACAGAAAAATGAGCAGCCATAAAAATCTTGAAAGATAATTTCCAAAGTACAGGCTTCTAATTTATTTTCAGATATGATTATTTGTCAATAAAATTAAAAACGGTATTTATAATTTAGGATAACTAGTAGAAAATATTGTAATTTGAAACATCAGAGTGTGCATTTCATTATAAATTTTCAAATTTTGGCAAGAATCTTGGTCTTAAAATAGTGTTGAGATTGGAAAATGACCAAAAATGTATTTAAAACCATAGGAATATAAAACCTTAAAACAGATAATAAAGCTTAATGTAGACTAATGCTTGGCTATTTAGTCAAACTAGTAAACTGTGTCTCTGACATAAAAAGCCATTATTCATAAAATGGCTACATAAGTCAGGTCAGAACAGTGGCAGATAAATGACAATAAATAAAATTTTAAAAACAGTGAATTTCTTTTGGCAATTAATGACAAGTTTATTCTGCCTACAAAGGAAAACATTTAAAATGGCAAACTCTTGGGTGCTACCACTGCCCCTTGTTTTTCTTCAAAAATGCAGTTATTAATCAGCTTATAATAATGCATTTATTAATCAGCTTCTACTACTCATGAAAAATAACTGTGCATATTGCTTTTTTTTACCTATTTAGATATTATCTAAAAGGATTCTGGGATTTTAAATAGCTAAAGAAGGATACATTTAATATAAGAGGTCTTCATAAGAACTATTATCTAGAAAATAGTCTTCAAATAATTTTCTGATTTTTGATGGCATTCTAAACATTTTACATAAAACTTATTTTCCTCAATTATAAAGTTCACCTAATAAATTGAATGTTGAACCAAGAATCAGAATGTCTATATTTTTATCAGGATTTCTATCTATAACCTTTTTACTAGATTAACTCATATTTAATTGTATTATATACAAAATAGTGTTGATAATATTCATGAAAATTGCCTTTATATGTTAATGTACATTTTGATATCTAAAAATCCTTGAATCTTTATAAACTGAGAAGTTCCTGTTTGTATTTGACTATATTAATAATTATGGAAGCCATATTTTGGAGATGGTAAATTTAAGGGTATGTTTTAACATGGTGTCTCAAGAAGTAATACTTGCAAAATAAACACTAGTTTGCAAGCTGACATTAACACAGGAATTGAAAAGCTCTTTGAGAAGTTACGAAAGTGTAGTGACAAATAACAGTAGATTTTGATTGGAAGTGTGGTGTAGGTGTCATTGGGTCCAATGTCAGATCCTTTTAGGCTCCTTAAATGCTTCATCAATGACCAGGGGGAAAGAAGAGACATGTTAATGAAATCCCTGGAGCCATTAAATCCAAAAGCCAGTCTATAAAAAGTGTCAGTCCAGAGTAAAAAATTGAAAATGCCCAGAAATAAACCTTAAAACAAAAGACTTCTACAGAATTTATTTCAATAAAAAGGTCATGAAATAATATTTTAAATTATACTGCAAAGATATCACTTCCTAAAATTTCAAGGAAATTGGACAAAGGTGAATTCTGTTTAAATTTCATCAATACAGTATTCTTCATGTTTTATCCAAAGAGATTAAAGCAAAATTTGAATTAGGTGGACAGAACATTAGCAGGCAAATAATTCAATTCAGGCTTAGGACAAGAAACTCATTAGTCCATTACTCTCCACTTTTCTTTATTGCTAAGCACTTTGAACTCTTACTGCAGAGCCAGCTTTGCTTCAGTCTTCGAAGAACACTCCTGTGACTCTAGTGTGGACCTGGAAGAAGCTCCGTCCAATACTCTAAAGATCAACAGCCAGGAAGCCCGCTGTTAATTGGGGTCTAGCCTTGCAGCCGACTTGTGTAATTTTCTGTCCTCTTCCTGAATCGAACTTGCAGCTCTTTTCCACTTTTCTCCGCTGTGCTGGCTTTAGTCCCATCTTTACAGTGTTGACAGTTCTCCAGTGACTGTGGCATGAGTTTTTCCTTCTTGCTAGCCATTCATCTTCTTCTCACCCTGGGAACTAGCAAATTTTGTTTCTAAATCCAAAATTCTGCTTCATGCTGACAGATATCTCTGACACTGCTTACCTGAGTATCTATCTGCTTCCCTGAGTATCAATATTTTTAGCTGCAGCATTCTATATTTTTCAATCTAACAGCAACAGTTTGCTACCACAAAAGATAAGTAATATATACATAGCTGCAATTAATAAACAAAATTACAACAAAATGCTTCTCTAATTTTAATAAGACAGCAGTATGAAGTTAAATTCACAATTATCACTAATAGTACATATGAAATTAAAATAAAATATCCCACACTAAAGAAAAATAATTTTAAATGAATGTAGCATATTTATTTGCTATTAGACAAATTGCATTTACTAATTTACTTTCACTAGGGAAATAAATTCATTGATTTTGTATTATTTTATTCTGAACTAATTATTTAATATTTTAGATTTTTCTATTTGGGGCAATTTTGTATTACATTCAGGTTTTCTTTTTAATAATAATTGGAAGTTTGCACTCAATGCGATAAATCAGTGCTATTTTTAAAATGATGATTTAATAGAAATAATTTTGCTTGTTAGGGAATAAAATGGAAGAAATATTATATTGATCACCTGTTCATGCTCCGCATAATTATGCCTGGTACTTGCCACTGCATTCTCACACTTTAGCCAAGCTCACCTACCTAAAGAGACCATTTTTGGTCCTGGGCATGAGATGTATAGTACATCTTTAGTCCTCTTTTAAGCTCTATTCTTGGCATCCTTTGTCCATTGTTCAAAAGCTTTATGAGACCAATGCTTTTCCTTTCCCTGACATATAACTTCATTACTGATCTTTATTTCCCATATCTACTTAAAGAATGCCAGTTCTCTGACTTCTAAAATTCTTTATTTTGTATGTAGTGGTATGCTAGTAAATAGTAAACAACCAGCTCACCAAAGAGAGTAAAACCCTGAGTTATAGCGTTTACCCCTTATCCTTATTTTTTCAAACTGATTAGTCCCATATGAACAATGTTATTCATATTGCTACACTGAATCAATTTTGTCTTTGTGATTTTTGACATAAAGTTTCTGGGTTTTTTAGAAATTAGAAAATACTGACTGAAGATCTTGTTGCTTTCCTGTAAATCATATGAAAAAAATGTCATATGTTATCAGTAATGGTCATTTTTACCATTTTTAATGGCAAAAATGTCCACCCTGGACAATTTCAAGCTATCAAAGAGGCTACAATAAAAGTGGAGTCAGGAGGCATATTAATTATTTACTGCTGCATAACAAATTATCCCATAAGTTAACAGCTTAAAAAATAAACATGTTTTGACTCACAATTTCTGTTGGTCCAGAAGCCAGGCTGGCCTCACTGGGTCCTCTACTCAGGGCCTCCTACAAGGCTGTCAGCCCAGCTTCAACTGAGCATGCATGCATTTCTAAATTCATTCCCATGTTTGTTGGAAGAATTTTGTCTTCTTAAAGACAACACCTTTCCTGTTCATTTCCAACTTGATGAGTCCTTTTCATGGGAACCCTTGCCTACCTGAGTTAAAGACCGATCAGAAAGGGCAGTTTCTGGCACATGTTGTATCTTTCAGTTGGAGTTATCCAACTCGCTCTCATTACACCTGAGTCTCAGTCAGGTGACAATGAATCCAGTAGCAACATAGAGTCCCAACCCCAAAAAACAAAACTTGTCTTCTGAAGGCAGTAACCTAAACCTAAAGGTACCCTGCTTCCCAACATTAAATTGTTTTAAATTCATTTCTTTAATATGGATGGAACTACCCAACTATGCTCACCATTAATTATAACTTGGTTTTTGCTTCATGAGACATTCTCTGCATCTCTTTCTTTTTAAAAATTGTTTGACCTCTTGTAACTCTGCCTTCTGGGTTTCTGTAATCCAACATTTTTTATGGTGTATACTACATCTCACTATTATCCTTTCTCTGTCTCCTTTAGGAACTCTTCTTCCTTGTCTGTCTTTTAAAAGCTGATTTTCTGCAGTACAATTTACAATGGCTAAGATCTGGAAATAGCCCAAGTGCCCATCAGTAGATGAAGGGATAAAAAAGCTGTGGTACATTTACATCATGAAATACTGAAAAAGAAGGATCTCTTACCCATTAAGACAGCATGGAGGGACCTGGAGAGTACTATGCTACGGAAAATAAGCCAGTCAGAGAAAGACAAATATCACATGATCTCACTCATATGTGGAATCTAATGAACAAATTAAACTGATGAACAAAATAGATCCAGAGACATGGAAGCATGGAACAGACTGTGGAATCTCAGCGGGAAGATAGAGGTGGGAAATGGGTGGGAAAAGACCAACCAAAGAAATTGTATGCACATCTGAATAACCCACAGATACAGACAATAGGGTGGTAAAGGCCTTGGGCAGGGGACCGGAGTTAACTAAAAGGGGTCACTGGAGGAAAACAGGGGACATACGTAATACTTTCAACAATAAAGATTTAATTTTTTAAAAAAAGCTTATTTTCTAGGGATTTCTTTTGTTGAGCCTTTACACATTTTACTCTACACATATTTCATAGGTTTTATGTTTTTCACATAAGCGTATAGGTAGCTCTTAAAGTTTTAATAAGCCCAGATCAAGTTTCCTTTCTCAGATTAGACCTTTTCATGAATGTTTATACTATAACCACTAAAAACTGAAAAAATAAATAAATATTAACTATAGAAGGAATAAACAAATTGTAACCTAAGTATGTAGTGAAATATTACTATCCATCTTTTAAAAATGCTGATACAGCATCCATGGGTTTCAAAGCATCATGCTCAGTGAGGGCAGTTAGACACAAAAAGGTGTATACTTTATGATTCCATTTTTATGACATTCTGTGAAGACAAAAGTTTAAGGACAGAAAACAGTTTAGTGTTTTCCAGATGTTGAGTGACTATAAAAGGGATTTACTATAAAAGGACATAAGGAAATATATCAGGTAATGAATGTCTTCTTTAACTTGACTTTAATAGTGGTTATATGATTATATATTTGTCAAGACATAAAATAGTACACCTCATAAGAGAGTCATTTTATTTCATGTAAATTGTACCTTAATAACTTGTTGTTTGAAAAGAATCAAAATATCAAGTATTGAATTCATGATCTTCATTTTCTCAATCTGTTTCTATACCTATATTTTAAATGTAAACTTATACCAATTACCTAGTTAGATAAGGAAAAATATAAAGTCATTTTTAATACCTCTTCTTTTCTAACATCCCACATCACCTACTCTTGACAAAGTAAATCTCTAAAATGTAACTTTAAATTCATTCTCTTCTTATAGTAAATGATCAAGTGTAGACTTCATCTTTTCTTGCTTAATTAAAGCAAAAATTTACTGAAGTCACCCCTTTCTACTTTTATTTCTAGTACTCATCCTGTATTACCAAAACTTACCACAATTCACAACCTGCTATTTCCTGACAAAAATCTTTTTACGTTTTTATATCTATACTAAAGGCCCAGGGCATGAATTTGTGCATGGGTGGGGTCCCTCAGACTGTCCGGCGATCAAGGGCCTGCAGGTGTGGGGAGGGACCATGGGAGGTTGGCTGTGAGAGCGCACTGACCACCAGGGGGCAGCTCCTGCCTTGAGCATCTGCCCCCTGGTGGTCAGTGTGCATCTGTAGTTCAGTCTTTCAGTCATTCAGTTGTTTGGTCACTTAGGCTTTTATATATAGAAATTTATTAATATTAACCTGAATGTATATGTAAGTTTTATGAGACAGAATAGATTATTACTTATTGAATAATCCTTACATTTTGATTGAATTCTAACCAGAATATTTTTTTGAAGTCACTATTTTTTTAGCCCTTTCAAGTACATGATTTTTTTTTTCAGTCTCTAAGGAGATGTAGTAGCGTCCTTCTTGCTATCCTGATGCTTCTACATCATTTCACCTCTTCCTATAAAACAAAATTCCATTTCAATGAAGTAAGGCTATTTTAGCTATTAAACCCATTTCCCACTTTTAATCCTGCCATTTCTTGACCTACCAGCTATTTTTCTTTTCTTTTATTAAAATATATTTTTATTGATTTCAGAAAGGAAGGGAGAGAGAGACAGAAACATCAATGATGAGAGAGAATCATTGATCAGCTGCATCCTGCATGCCCCCAACTAGGGATCACAGAGGCAACCTAGGCATGTGTCCTGACGAGAAATTGAACCATGACTTCCTGATGCATAGGTTAATGCTCAACCACTGAGTCATACTGCCAGTCTTTCCACTGTGGCCAAAGCCACTTTCATAATTTTCCTAGAATTATTAAATAAATCCCAACTGATTTTTGTTCCTCTGCTCCTGTCCTTTCCAAATCACTCTCCACACAGAAGCTAAAATGTCAGTTGTTCACTGCTGAAAACTCTTCTGTGGCTGTTTCTTGCACTTACAAATTAACTAGAGGCCCGGTGCACAAAGCTTGTACAAGGGTCTTGGCCCCCTGCCGCAGTGGCAGCCTCCTCTGCCTTGGGCCCCCACCTGCCGCAGCTTTGTCCAGTCTAATTAGCATATTACACTGTTATTATTGTATATATACACTGGTCACCTTGAACTAAACCCACTGGCCAGGCTCTTGATCACCTTCTGCCTCAGAACACAACATTTGCTCCCTGATCTCAAGCTCCAAGTCAATGTGTCACAGTCTACAATGGCCTTTCAGTTATTAGGGTATAGTAACCTCTTTTCTTCTCCTGAAATGTGTTCATTCTGAACACATTTTCCTATGGAGTTTTGTCCTTCAATTACAAGAATAGACATTTGTTCTCCTTAAAGACCTTTTATAAAGAAGTCCTCACTTCTTCCTATTATTCTCATTAGCAATACTCTCATTATTCCTTTCATTGCATGTATCACAATGTGAAATTTCACTTATATGAGTTCACTTGCTTATTATTTATCTTCTCATGAAGATGCAAGCTCCAAGAAGGCAGATATATTAAAAGATGTCATAGGTGTGGCAGTAGCTGCATGTTAATTAGCATATGGTGACCCTCAACAAATGTCTGTGGGATAAACACATGGTCTCTCTATTTTCTCAATCCTATCTCCATTCGCCAATGGAGGGATAATATTTTTTAAATGGTTCCCAAAGATCAATAATTTTTTAACCTCACCATATTTCAAAAATCCTTTATGTTTAGAGGCATATGTAATTTGACTAAATCCACCAACTAATTCTGAAGCATCACCTACCTCTGTTTCACACTAGCCATACTATGCTAGAATCAGGAATTCTGAGCAAAAGTTACTTTATTACTTCCCTATTGAAAATCCGTTAGTGGCTCCATAAGATGGCTATCAATGATCAGATCTATGTTTATGTAACCAATTTCAACTCACCACTGCCTGCTCATGCTGTTCCCTACAGCATTACAAACTGTCTTCAGTATACACACATTCATACACACACAGTTGCCTGTAATTTAATGGTTTTGAGTAGTTAAAAATAACAATTTGCTTACAAGGTAATTTGATTCAGTTTCTCCAATAGTTGTCTTTATATTTTACTCATTGACATATGGATTACTTATCAGGCCACCCTAAAGCAATAGATTTCTCAGTCACTTTCCATATTCCCCACCTCATTACACCTCACAGCAAGATTACGTTATTTTGTACGGGTATGGATAAGGGAAAAACTTTAAAAAACTCCTCTACTAATTCTTTATTATTCTGCCCTACTTAAAAATCACCAATATAGACCCAACCTTAATGGACACTGATATATTGGAACAAAGTAGAAAAAGCCAAAAATATTTTGCATCAGGAGCTGAATTTAGTAATTACTTTTTTCTTGCCAGCTAATTTTTCTTCCAAATTAGTTTACCTTAATTTAAGTAGCTGACCCTCTAATTTGCATCATCTTCTAAACTAATTTGTTAATGATAAAAATATTTATAGAATGTCTATATAATGTAATGGCCCTTATGCTATGTGCTGGTGATACAATGATGAGCACACAGACAACATCTTAGGGGGAGGGAGATGGAAAAAGGTATGGGGGATGCTAAATGGTGATGGGGGAAAAATAAAAGAGTAAAAAAGTACACAGTAGCTATTCTCAATGAACCAAAATACAGTAGGGACTCATACATTAATCATATAATCACAGTGATGATATATAATTATGAATGGAGATAGACTTACTGTGGGAAATAATCACAGTTATGTGAGGAATATATCACATACCACTGATTGATACTGGAAGTCAATGAAAGCTTCCTGAAAAAATAATTGGCTGTAATATTAAGAATAAATAAGTTAAGAGGGAAGAATAAGGAGATGTGCCTTCCAGAGAAAATTAGTGTATGCAAAACCTTGTAGTTGAAATGAACAGGCAGATCCCAGGGTACCAAGGTCAATGTAGTGAAAACCAGAAACCCAGGTGGGAGGCCAGAGACTGCAGGAGTAGTAAGGAGCCAGACTATTGGGGTCTTCCCAACCATTATAAGGATTTGGGTCCCTTTTTTCTAAGATCAATGATATCTCATTAAAAATTTTAAAGCTTAGTAGTAAGTGCCTCCTGATTGGTATTTTAAAAATTTAGTTTACAAGGGAAAGACAGGATATGGAGAGAACAATTATTGGTCACTTATTTATTCTAGGCTGTGTTGGTTAATTTCATGTCCCAATTTATCTGGGTTAAGGGATGCCAGATAGCTGATAAAACATTATTTCTCAGTGTGTTTGTGAAGACATTTATGAAAGAGATTAGTATATGAATTGGTAGGCTGAGTAAAGAAGATCACCCTCAGCAATGTTTGTAGGCATCACACAATTTGTTGAGAGACTAAATAGATTAAAAACCCAGACCAAGGACAAATTTGCTTTCTGTTTGAGTTGACTGGGGTTTACATCTTTAGTTGCCTAATTCTCAGGCCTTTGTACTTGGATTGAGATTTACATCATTAACTTCCCTGTTTCTCACATCTTTTGATTCAGACTGAATTACATCACTTGCTTTCCTGGTTCTCCATCTTGCAGATGGCATGGCAGATCCTCAATAATAACATGAATCTTCAGAGAGAGAGAGAGAGAGAGAGAGAGAGAGAGAGAGAGAACCCTAATACATAGGCAAATGAGAAGGGTTATCTGGATTATCATGGTGGAGATAAAAGGAACCAGATTGATTCATAAAATATTTAGTAGAATAGATGGGGTTTGATATTGCAATTGAAGGAGTGAAGGAGTCAGGGATTGCTCTCAGTGTTCTTTTTAACAAGTAAAATAAGATGTCATTTTTCAAAGTGGGCAATAGTTTGGGATAAAGAGTTTAGTTTTGTGTCTTATGAATTTGAGATGCTTTGAGACTGTCAAGTAGCTATGTTAAGTTAGCAGTCAGTCAGTTAGGTCTAAAACTCAGAGGAGAGGACTGAGTTGGAGATAAATATTTAGGATCATCATTTTGTATGTGGCACTCAGGCTATGGAATGGAGAAAAAGAATATGGAGTAACAATAGAAGAAATGCTAGACTAAGCTTTAAGAAATTCCAACATTTAAGAGCCAGGTAGAGGAAGATAAGCCTGACAAGAAAGAAAATGAAGAAGGATATAGGGAGTAATTTCCAGGGATGACAATGCAAAAGTTTAAAAAGAGAATAGGTATAAGATTGGGTCAAGGGTGAAGAATTCCAAAGCATTCTGGAGATAATGGTGAGAAGGGGTAGTTTAGTATTTTGGGCAGTGGCAGAGGAAAATTTGGATAAAAAGAATGCAAATTTTAATTTTAAATGGCAAATTCTAAGTCAAGTTTGGAAGTTAAGAAAAAAAATTAATGGCTCCAGACCATACCATTTATGGTGGCTATAGATTGCTTCCAAGAAAGTTGCCCTGGATGACACAATGATTTAAAATGATGAAGGGCAGAAAGTTCAAAATAAGAAGAAAAGTGAACTCTTTTTTAAAAGGAGAAACAATTAGGATATAATAACCTGTTTATTACAAGTATTACTCTCTTAAGAGAAATATAGCAAAAATAATTAAAATACTTGAATATATACATCTTTAATTTTCAAAGACATTAAACTTTAATTTTAAAAAAATTGTGTATAGTTATACCCTTTTTTCTGTCTATAGTTTTGTCATCAAAATTTCATCTAATTCCTATTGACACAGGGAGAAAAATCACACACAAAAACTGCCTGTCACATCAGTTTTGTTTGACTTTCAAGAAATAGAACATTGCTTTGAAATGATTCAAACATTACCAAGACATCTGAATACAGAGCAGCATTTTAAAGAACTAAATTGCATACCAGAGGTTAGCAAAGAAATGTAGATGATAACTAGTATCTCTACTGGAAATCATAGTCCAGAGTCAAGGCAAAGAGTTTTAAATGCATTAACACCAGCATATTTTCTCAGAGCCAAAAATACAGCATTTTCCATATTCATTGTTATGATCAAACTATTTCAGAAAACATAGAGAATATACTTTCTATTCCTATCATTATTTTCTGCACTATTCTCAAATATCCATAGGTAAAATTATATACAATCGTTCATGACAATTGTTAGGATTTGTTTAAAAGCAAACCCCAAGTTCAAAAGTAAAGTTTGGGAGAAATGTTTAACAATATCCATTTGCTTAACAAACTAATAAGGAATATTGAAATATAAAATAAAAAGCATCCCTGGAGAGCAAGGTAAATTATAACATGAACAACCTCTGTTTTGAAAAGTAATTTATGATTATTGCTTCATACACATGGCCTATGGCCTGGAGGGTTTGTTGATCTTGCCCGTAGTCCTCTTCTCATATATTAGCGTAAGAAAATAAACAGATAAATAAATATCATTTAAGATACATTAATTCTGTAAAATTTGTTCACACAGAAATATTTTACTAAAACATGGAAAGTGATAACTAAATAGAGTTTGTTTTTGTTTGTTCTCTAAATGACCTATAAGCAGAAACAAAAAGAGGAAACAAAATTCTAAAGCACAGTGATAGACAGTAAACTTAACCAATTCCTTTCTAAATATCCACTGACATTCAAACAAAATATTGTTCAGAAGGTCAAACAATATATATCAGAATTTTAAAAATATATCATTGAGCACAGTGTCACCAAATATCAGGACACAACCAATTCTATATGTGTATAATTAGGAAATGCCATGAGGTATAATTCTAATTTCTCAGCATCCTAGCTCTAGTTTTCTTATGACTTTTCCATTATAAATGAAAAAAAAGTATGGATGTTCTTCAAAAAATTAAAAGTAGAACTACCTTATACCCTAGCAATCCCACTTCTGGGTATTTATCTGAAGAAATCCAACACACCAATTCAAAAAGATTAATACATCCCTATGTTCATTACAGCATTATTTACAATAGGGAACTAACCCAAGTGTCCATCAATCAATAATGAAATAAATAAGATGTGATACCTACACACAATAGAATTTTACTTGGCCATGAAAGCATCTTACCATTTGTAACAACATGGATGGGCCTAGAGGGTATTACGCTAAGTGAAATAAGTCAGGCAGAGAAACACAAATACCATGTGATTTCACTTATATGTGGAATCTGAAAAACAAAATTAATAAACAAGCAAAATTGAGCAGACTCATAGACACAGAGAACAGACTGATGGTTTCCAGAGAGAAGGGGAGTTAGGGGACTGTGGAAAAGGGTGAATGGATTAAGAAGTACAAATTGGTAGTTACACAATACTCATGGGTATTAAATTACAACAGAGAGAATAGTCAATAATATTGTAATCCTCTATACCTGAAACTAATATAATATTGAATGATAACTGCAATAAAAATTAAAACATTAAACAATTTTAAAATAAATGGAAAAATATTTTAGATATTTTCAGGATAAAGCAGGGGTTTTATTATATATATATATATATATATATATATATATATATATATCCCTTTATTATAATATTGTTTTACTAAAGTTCAGTGGTAAACACATCCCAGAATAATTTCATAATAATTCTAGCTTTTCTATAATGCCCTCCCTTGGATTATAGGTGGCACCTATGATTTGCTTCTAACCAGTAGAATATGACAAAAATAAGATGTCACTTTCTTGATTAGGTTATCTACACTAATAAAAGAGAAAGATGCAAATTGATCATACCTCCGGGATGCCCACCAGTCCATCAGGAGTGAGTATGCGAATTAACCTGACAAAGATGGGATGGTTAATTTGCATATGCAGGCACCAAGCGGTCTGGGTCCCGGGAACATCTTCGGGACCCAGGCCACTCTTAGCCTGTAGGCCTGCACATAGGCCCTGAGCGGCTGGGGTCCCAGAACGCCACCAGCCACTCTGAGCCTACAGCGCAGGCACCAAGCGGCTAGGGGCGGGGCGGGTGCCAGCACCAAGTGGTGGCCTGGGTCCATGCCCCCAGCCCAGCGCCCACAATATGGGGCTGGCTGCCAGCCTTGGGGGTATGCCCCCCGAGCTGCAGGGACACGCCCCTAGCCCAGTGGACACAATGCAGGGGGTCCTCTGCACATGAGCTGCAGAGGGAACACCTTTTCTTTTCTTTTTTAAATATATTTTATTGATTTTTTTTTTACAGAGAAAAGGGGAAAGGGATAGACAGTCAGAAACATCGATGAGAGAGAAACATCGATCAGATGCCTCCTGCACAGTCCCCACTGGGGATGTGCCCCCAACCAAGGTACATGCCCTTAACAGGAATCAAACCTGAGACCCTTCAGTCTGCAGGCTGACACTCTATCCACTGAGCCAAACCAGTTCGAGCGTAAACACCTTTTCTGACTGCTCATTGGCTGAGCTTCCTGTATGTTGCCACTTGCAGTGTTCTTGGTAACTTGGGTAATAAGAATCCAAGAAGATGATCTAGGGTTTTTCCACCAGACTCCTGGAGGAAAAAAATGAAGTTCCACTGCTGGAGGGGCTAACAAATGTCATAACCTGCCCTAGCCAGTTTAGCTCAGTGGATAGAGCCTTGGCCTACCGACCTCAGGGTCCAGGTTTGATTCTGATCAAGTGCATGTACCTAGATTACAGGTTCCTCCCTGGCCGGGGCCCAGGTCAGGGCTCATGCAGGAAGCAAACAATCAAAGTGTCCTTCTCACACTGATGTTTCTCTCTGTCTTTCCTTCTCTCTTCCACACTCTCTAAAAATCAATGGAAACATATCCTCAAGTGAGGATAAAAAAAGAAAGAAAGAAATGTCATATCCTATGGAAGACACATCTTGAAAATGACTAAAGAAAGTCGTCATTTTTCCACAGTGAAGGGACTGGAGTCCGTGTTGATGAAAACACCTTGGTGGCTGTGGTGGCTGGCAGTGGCTGCAGCAGTGGGGTGAAGGGGTTGGCACCTTCCCCTGATCAGTCCAATCGCCTCCCGCAGAGGGAGGCCAGACTGTGGCTTAGGCCTGTTCCCCATAGGACATCCTCTGAGAGCTCCCAGTCTGTGAGAGGGGGCAGGCTGGGCTGAGGGACCCCGTCCCCCAAGTGCACAAATTTCATGCACTGGGCCCCTAGTCTTATATAAGCCCTCATTTTATTAGACTGGACAAATAGACTTTCTAATTGGCCTTATAGACATAAGCTTTTATGATGTGACTCTCTGTGGAGAAGGCCATGTAGCAGGGACCTGAGGGCTGCCTCTAGGTGCTAAAAGCCCCGGTCCTATGACCTCAGGAAACTGAATTCTACCCACATCATGAATGAATCTGGAAGAGGACCCAGCTGAAACCTTGTGAGACCCTTGATACACTCCTGATCAGCCACAGAAACTGTGAAGTAATATAAGACTGTTGTTTACATCACTAAATTTGTGATGCAACATAGGAAAACAACAGATTTTTGTTGCTTCAAAATGATGTCAGCTTTCTAATTATTCTGTTTCACTGGAGAAAATAGAAGCAGTCAAGATTTTATCAAAATGTTTTATTCATAGCCCCTACTGAAACTTCATACTGTGGCATCTTTTAAAATGTATTTGCTGGGAGAATCCAAGATGGCGGCATAGGTAAACACCTAAACTGCTGCCTCCCACAACAATTTAAACTGCAACTAAAAGACAAAACGTCTATCACCCAGAACCACGGGAAAGCTGGCTGAGTGGAAGTTCTACAACTAGAAGGAAAGAGAAAAGAGCTTTGAGACGTGCACGAGCGCTGAAAAGCTGAGGTACGGAGGCGCGTGATCTGGGCTGGCTGCGGGTGACTGGGTGCGTTGCTTTTTTCAACCCGAACGGAGACAAGCCCCCGATTACTCTGAAATCCAGTCTCTGGGGAGATGCGGGGGACCTAAACTCCTACGGGGAGAAGCTGGACTGTCTGCCAGCGAGGGTGGCTTGCTTGCAGAGCTGCGCGCAGGAATAATTGTTTACTGAACTGGGGCTCGGGACTCGCGGATGCCTTTGGGGACACAGAGCCGGCTAACTAGCAGCCATTGCTGTTTGCCACGCCCTAACCTAGTGACACCCTGAGGCCCCGCCCTGCACAACCTACAAACCCACCTAAGCTCCAAGCAGCCGAGTTAGCATAAGAAAAGCCTGCCCTATCACAGCTTAACCTAGCAAACTTGCAGCCCGGGTCAGACAGTTCCAAAACCTCCAAACCCCAAGCAAAGAGGAGAAAACTGCAGCTGTCACTGTAGCTCCTGCTGAGTGGCCTCAGACAGTAGCTGACCTGCACCCCATTGGAGATCCAGAAGCCAGTGTACCTAGTGGTCAGTGTGAGACACCAGATTTCAACTCCTCACATCCATAAGTGACACATTCAAGAGGCAAACTCAGTGAGCACCGAAGCCCCACTGAAACAAGTCCTGTGTGTCTTCAGCACAGCAGTTCTTCCATTATAGACACAGGGAGTGCTCACAGCTAATTGGCCTGGAGGTCAATTCCTCCCAGCGTACCAACAGCAATTCAGGCTTAACTACACCAAGACTTTGCACTCAGCCCACAAAGGGGTATACCAAGAGCATCCACATCAGGTGATTGGGGAGGCTGAGCTACTGCCCCCTATAGGTCACCTACCACACAAAGCCACTCCATCAACACAGGGAAGCAGCCAAAATGCAGAAACAAAGAAACATGTCACGAATGAAAGAAACGGAGGAAAGCAAACTACTGGATGACATAGAGTTCAGAACCACATATATAAGGTTACTCAAGAATCTTCTAAAAACCGCTGAGAAACTTGATGACACTTCTGAGGAGCTTAGTAAGACCTTCAAGGACCTTAATGAGAATGCCAAAAAAAATGGAAAAGGATCAGTCAGAAATGAAGCATACACTGTCTGAAATAAAAAATATACAGAAACTCAACTGTAGATCAATGTACCCCAAGAATCAAACCAAAGATCTGAAATATGTGGAAACAAAAAACATCCAACCAGAAAAACAAAAAGAAAAAAGAATCCAAAAATATGAAGATAGTGTAAGGAGCCTCTGGGACAACTTCAAGCGAACCAACATCCGAATTTTTGGGGTGCCAGAAGAAGGGAGAGAGCAAAATATTGAAAACCTATTAGAAGAAATAATGACAGAAAACTTTCCCTACCTGGTGAAAGAAATAGACTTACAAGTTCAGGAAGCCCATACAAGAGGAACCCAAAGAGGACCATACAAGAGGAACCCAAAGAGGACCATACAAGAGGAACCCAAAGAGGACCACACCAAGACACATCATAATTAAAATGCCAAGGGCAAAAGACAAAGAGAGAATATTAAAAGCAGCAAGACAAAAACAGTTAATTACCTACAAGGGAGTACCCATACGACTGTCAGCTGATTTCTCAACAGAAACTATGCAGGCCAGAAGGGAGTGGCAAGAAATATTCAAAGTGATGAACAGCAAGAACCTACAACCAAGATTACTCTACCCAGCAAAGCTATCATTCAGAGTTGAAGGTCAGATAAAGAGCTTCACAGACAAGAAAAAGCTATAGGAGTTCATCATCACCAAACCAGGATTACATGAAATGCTGAAGGGTATTCTTTAAGAAGAGGAAGAAGAAGAAAAAAGTAAAGATAAAAATTATGAACAACAAAATGACATCAAATACATACCTACCAACAAGTGAATCTAAAACTCAAGTGAATAAAAAATCTGAAGAACAGAATGGACTGGTGAATATAATAGAATCAGGGACATAGAAAGGGAGTGGACTGACGATTCTCAGGGGAAGCAAGTGTGAGGGGTGCGGGAAGAGATTGGACAAAAATCTTACTCCTATGGATGAAGACAGTGGCGGGGGTAAGGGCATGGGGTGGGGTGGGGAATCAGGTGGAGGGGAGCTATGGGGGAAAAAATAGAGGAACACCTGTAATAATCTGAACAATAAAGATTTATAAGAAAAAAAAAAGAAAAATCAGGTCATGTGTGAGGGATAGGAAATCAGAATGGTATTGAAGTTCTAAATAATAACACTGGAAGTAAGAAAACATTAGGGCAGTGAAAAAAAAATGTATTTGCTTCTGCTTGTCACCTGATGACTTAGAAAGTAATGACTCACTTACACATACATGTATTTTTAACCCTGTAAAATTGTAAGGTATAGAACATTTTAAGAACTCATAAACTTCAAGATATAATAAATTTAAAATCCAGATGAAAGAAGTCATGTGGCCCTAAAATAAAACAGAATGTTGAAAATATTAACATAAAAAGTTTAAGAATAATACTGGCAAATCACCAAGGTATTTGAAAACTGAAATATCTCCAAAGTTAAAGATAAATTCCAAAGAGCCCAAGTGTACAAGTCTAAAGAAAAAGATACTTGCCAAGTGCTAAATAGTCTGAATGTACTGTCAGGAGTGTCAACTGAGGTGTAACTGCCATTGATAAGTATTTGCTATGTGCCAAGGACTTTATGCCTTTCCTTTCACTAAATTCTTCCTATTAGGACTATATAATATAGATGTTTCCATTTGTAATTTATAAAGGAAGAAAAAAATCTTTAAAAGGTTAAGTAACATTTTCAACTTTACTTATATCCAGTAAGTAACAGAACAGGGAACTAAACTTATAACTCTATAATTCAGAAGTTGAATTTTTAAAATATACAACAAATATATTTTAAAAATCCAGTTCTGCATCACCTTATGTTCACTGTGGAATCTGAAACACTGCTCATTGGCATGGCAGAGGGACACATTGTGAGCTAGCACACGTGGTTTTCAATTAGAATGACTTCCACTCTTCTCATATTTCATTACCAAAGCCAGTCACATGACCACATCTATACTCAACATAGCAGAGAAATATTCCTCCCTCAGGTAGGGAATTGAACTATTGGTGAACACTAAAACACTCCATACAAAGTGCTCATATATTCTATGTCTTTGAATATTTATAAATTTTCATATATATGAAGAAATGCAAAGAAGAACTTCAGTAGTTATAACATATGAAACAGATTCAAAATTTAAAAATACAAAATCAATTTCATTTTTAATAAACTTCTATAATTTTAAAAATAGCTAGCCTAAATAGAGAAAACACCAATAAAACAAATTAAGAGCAAATATATCTATATATGATATATCTATTTATCTAAATATAGTTAAAGATATCTAGATATAACTATATGTTCACAGTTACTCAAGAATCAAAGATCTCTAAAAGCTATTTTGTACAATTCTCTAATAGAAATTTTGAAAATCTGAATAAAAAGGATGATTGCTAGAAAAACAAACTAAACCTGACTCAAAAAAATGTAAAAAACCCAAGAACTTTGAAAAAACCCCATCCAAACAAAACACTTCATGAAAACAAAAATTATGAGAAAATTATTTTTTAAGAATATGTAATTTTTATGAAACTTAAAATGCTCTGGAGCACACAGAAATAATAAATTATCCCAATTGTTAAATATAAACCCAGCATAAAGCCAAAACCAAAACTTTTTGCCAAAGATAGCAAAAAGAAAGAAAACATGGGAAGAAGTGTGGAAGGAGGAAAAGAGGTAGGGAAAGAAGACAGAGGGCAGAGAGAAACACTGACAGGTAAGAATGAATCTTCTATCCATGAAAGTATGAAGAAGGAAAGAAAATTATTGCTAGCTTTGAGTTTGCATCTCAAATTGCAAAAGTTATGGCCACAGTGCATGATACATGCTTAGCTAAAATGGAAAAGGCATTGAATTTGTTGGGTGGAAAACATGAAAAAAAATTATTCCAATAATGTGTTGCACCAGAAGGCACTCTAAAAGCTAGTCCACAGGAAGACTTGAACAGGGGATCCCCTAAATCAAGTAATCCTTATAACTTTCATTACAATATATTATTATACTTTGTTTTAATTTATTACTAGTTATTATTTAATATTTTACTATGCCTCATTTGTAAATTAAACTTTAATAAAGCTATGTATAGGAAAAATCATACAGGTAGGGTTTGGTACTATCTGCAGTTTCAGAAATCCACTGGAGGTCTTGCAATGTATTCCCCACAAATGAGGGGGACTACTGTAAGCTACAGCAATAATAATAGAGTACTTCTACTATCAAATTTCCAAAATTAAAAAGACTGATAAAAAACTAATAATGGTGAGTGTGTAGGTAACAAACACTTTTAAACATTGTTGATTGAAATATAAATGGATAAAAATTTCCTACAGAGATATTAGATGGTATGTATCTAAGTTTAAATATGCCCACCCTCTTCAGAATCGAGTTATTTATCTTTAAGAATGTAATAGAATCATTGTGCAAAGATTTTTAGATTAGATAGATGATGATAGATACAGATAGATAATAGTAGACAGATAGATGCATAGATTTATATATATATATTAGAAGCCCAATGCATGATGATTCATGCTAGAATGGGCTTTCCTTTCCCTGGCTGCTGGCACCGTCTTTCCACTCCGGCCCAGCCCCTTTCTGCTCTGGCCCCACCTTCCCATATTCCCCAGAGGCCCTGAGAGACTGGGGGTGGGGCAGAACACCCCATCACTCTGCACCTGTGTATGCAAATTAACCACCATCTGTGTTGGGTTCATTTGCATATCACCCCTGATTGGCTGGTGGCGTAGCAGAGGTATCGTCAATTTACATGTTTGTCTTTTATTAGGTAAGATATATATATAAAACAATTGTAACATTAAAATATAGAGTCTCCCCAAAAATATAGAAACACATTTTAATAATTATAAAGGCAGTGTTTATTAAAATACATTTCATTTTCAAAATTGAACTATCACTGTTAAAGTGTGTATACATTTTTTGGGACACCTTGTATGATGGTCATTAGTATTATTGAGCTGAGAAGGCTTTATAAAACAAAACCCCCAAGTGCCTGCAACATTAGCCATAGGTCATGAAGCAGGGAGTGGAACTACAGCAACTTTGATCAGCATGGATATCATGATGTCCATATGACACTATGGAGATCCCAGCCATTCTCCTAGCAGAGGCAGTCCTTAAGTCTCTGCAGCATCACCAAACTTGATATGAGTATGCTCACGCTCCAAGAATTAAAATCATAGGTCAAGTTCTGAACACACATGGATTCTCATAATGCTGGGCAGCTGGCTTGTTTGAAAACCTGCGTGGGGAGTCCAGCAAATATATATATAATATTGTAATTCCCTATGTTTCCTTGGCTTTAACCTATAACTTATTCCATCACTCTCTGCTTTGATTTACCCAATAACAGACTTCCTCATAAAAAGGAAGAATTTAATCAGGTTCGTGAAGTTCTCTGAATCTTTCTAGAAGGTGAACTCCTTATATATTGTGATCTAATTAATCCAGGACTCTGCACCATTTGTGCATAGTACTCAGACAACAGCATGGAATCAGGTGTGTTTGTAGTTCCTCATGACATCAGGATAGTCATGCCACTAACTAATGGTGCTGACCATTCTCATAAGGGGATATTTTTATTCACTCCTTCAACTCCAATTTGTCCCCCATACAGCTGCTGAGTTTACTATCTCAAATGTGGTGTTTTCATTTGTCCCTCTTTCACTCCATGCTATCTTAATGTTTTTTTCATTTTCTAATAAATCGATAGCATCGTAAGAAACAGCATTGTTTATTATGCTATCCCACTAAAAGCTCAGTCTACTGCTATGTACAAATTTGATAGTCAATAACTACTTGCTTTAATGAATAAATACATGCTTGTTTACAGATAATTTAGGAAACATTAGGTTTCTGAAGCTTAAGTTTCAAATGTCAATCTCTATGTTTTAGCCCTAGACTAATAAAATGTTAAATTTTAAATATAATATTTCTGCAATGCCAAATTTCTTAGTACACACAATGTTTTTGTCTGATTGTAGGTATCTTTGAACTATTTGTTCCACAGTGGGAATTTCAGATTTTTTTCCAAATCTTTCTGCAAATTGTCTTTAAGGCGATAACATCATTCTATTAGATGTATACTTACTTACCGAGGGAAAGTAAAAGCATTTCATGTGGTAAGTTAAATGACTTTGTAACCATGCAGTAGACTAAAAGTTTTAGATATAAAATAGTTTAAATTAAATATTACCATTAGAGTTAAGAAAACTGATACTCAACCAGCAAGCACTGCTCATCTAGTGAACAGAAGATTGCCCTTTATAACAAACCAAGCAGTTATGTGCTTGTATTGAAAAGACTTGCCTTCACAGACGGTGAACTTAGCTGATATTTTGGAATTTCTAGGTGAGGCCCTGAGTTCCTATTGCAGTGGGTCTTGCTGACTTGTCCCAGGAGTTCACAGCCATGCCTCGCTGCTTGAGCTTTGCTTCACGGTGTCCTTCTGCCACTTAGTTGAAGGCTCCCTCCTCCATTTGCCATCTCGCATCTGCTTAAGTGTTTGACGTCATCGTCTTCATGCATACCCTACCCAGAGCATGCACAAGCCCACGTGCTTCTGCACTGAGGAGCTGACTTCATTCCAACCCAAAGGAAAACAACAAGTTCAGGGAAACACTGGAAAGTAACTGATTTGAAATACCAGAGCAATTGTAAATAGAAATAATAATTGAACAAAGTAAGACCTGTAAAGTGGCAAAATGAATAGTTATCTCACCTAATATATTGATATCTAGAGAAAAAAGGGTAATAAGACAAAAGCTTTTTACAACTGGGTAAAGGGAGAACAGTACTGGTAAATACATCTATGGAGTGAGCATTTTGATAGCTAAATACAAAATAAGTTAAATAACAAGAAAGAATAAACTATTTTTAAAAAGATGTGCCCAATTCAACCATTGTTTTATGACATATATGTGTAAAAAGTAAGAATTTATCTTTCTATATAAAATTATACAAATCTTACACCTGAGAGAAATCAGTGATAAATCACCCAGAGGCTGTCTTCATATTTCCTCATAAGCCTCAATGCTCATTGCCATCACCAACCCCTCATAAAACATCTTGTATTATAAGGGGGAAAGGAACTCATTTGATATAGTGTTTATCCCATTGATATCAAAAGAAACTGGCAGAAGTGAATTTGTACAGGGAAGGGCAAAGAGAATAAAATAAAAATCTAAGGCTTTTAGTGAAAAAAAATTTTAATGTAAGTTTTTCAAGGCAAAGTGATTAAAAGCATGACACTGAAAGATCCAAAGGGAATAAATGTTTCAAACAAGCCTGGAGTGTTAAAATATACACCTAGAAGAATTTGACACTTAAATTTCTAAAGGGTTTGAATGATTTTCAGTAGACCTTAGGCTAAAAATTTATAATGAGAACTCAGAAGAAAATAACAAAGGGAAAGAGTCAGTTGTTAATAAAAAGGAATTTGTATTTGATTTCTATTAATTCATATTTGTTTAACATTCTTAAATGAAGAATATTATTTACCATCACAAAAAAGTAAGAAAGAATAATAGTTTGTGTCTACTAAATTGAAGTTTTCTGGTTATCTTGAAAATATTAGTACTAGTAGTAAATGTCTTCATAACTCAGTGGCACTTAACAAATATCACAGTGAAATAATAAATAAAGCAATAAGAAGAAAGCAGAACTATTTTTCTATAGTGCTATATACCCTAGTAAAAATTAAGGATATCCTTACAAATATAGGAGACACAGTCAGCCTACCTATAGCAAGATTCAAAGTAGACAGTCATAAACACTTTTTCCTAACTATAACTACCGTGAGTTACACGTCTAAAATTCAACCAGCGATATTCTTTCTATTATTTTAAATGTAATCCTATATAATAAAAGCCTAATATACAAATCAACTGAACAGTGGAACAACCAGCGGAATGACTGGCAGAATGACTAGTCGCTATGACATGCACTGACCAACAGGGGGCAGATGCTCAATTCAGGATCTGCCCCTTGGTGGTCGGTGCGCTCCCACAGAGGGAACACCCCTCAGGCAGAAGCTGGGCCCATGGCTGGCAAGCACAGCAGCTGTGGTGGGAGCCTCTCCCGCCTCCCCAGCAACACTAAGGAACAGCAAGCCAAGCAGTAGGAAGCCAAGCGAGCAGGCAGGCAGTAAGGAGCAAGGGATCCTGGACAGTGAGAGGGATGTCCAACTGACGGTTTAGGTCCGATCCCGGGGAGTGGGCCTAAGCCAGCAGTCGGACATCCCCCAAGGGTCCCAGACTATGAGAAGGTGCAGGCTGGGCTGAGGTGTCACCCCCCCCCCAAAAAAAAGTGCATGAATTTTGTACACCTGGCCTCTAGTTTGATTTATAAAATCCTTGAGGAGGGCAGTTAACAAAATGAAAACAAAAAGCAAAAGCACAATACCTCAATCACAACATATGTCATAATCTGTTGTTCTAAGTTTTTTCTTCATTAGATAAACCTATTAATGTCAGTGATATCAGCAATGTTATATAATCAGACCACATCACTGAGTTGTATCTGCACTACTGAACTGGTATCCAAAAGTACACTATGATTCATCAGCTTGGAAAGGAATATTGCATTTCTGTTTCATGAAAACTTTGTCTTAAAGTGGTAATACTTCCCACTTTATTTCTAACAATACTTGATGTAATCAAAGCTAATTTCAGTGGGTTTTTACTTTCAAATTTAGAAAAGTTTTGTTTGCTGAAGTATTGTATATATTGATTAAAAATCCAACAGAAATACTTGAAAACCAGTAAATAAATGGAATCTCTAAATATTTGAATCACAGGTTGCTGCATTACTTATCATGAATTGATCATTTAGTTTCAGTTGTGACTGAAAAGTCTATTTTTTCCTCATTCAAATTGATATTGAAAATAATAAGACAACCACACGATCCAATTGGACCAAAGTTGTCATGTCTGAAATCTTATACATACTTTTGTCTGGAGTTTGCCAGAACTGTGCTACCTTGAGCTTCAGGGCTACACTTGGCATGCATGAGATAACACAGGAAATTTTCCTGACATAGGAGCCACTTCATTGGTTGCTTTGGGAAATGATTTTGCGCTCATTGTAGATGTTCAGTCCTGAAAGAGTGATAAAAACTATATTCATTATTTTGCACACTGGCCACAAAGTACTATCCTAAAAATGATTTAAAAAAAAAAAAGTTGTGCCTAGGTCTAGGCCAAAATCTAAACTATATCCAATATGATTGAAATTCATTCATTTGTGCCACATCTCTGCATTCAGCCTTTTATAAGTTTCCACAGGCAAACCATGTCTGCTTCATCCCACCTTGTCAAATATTTGAATGATTCATTTCTTAAAACTATAGTGAGGCTTTATCTAAATAACAAAAAATAAAATAGATTGCACAGATGTCAGACATATAAGGAAGAGAATGCAAATAAATAGCGAAAATTGTTGAGTTCTCTTGACCTCTGAACTCATTTAGCACATTGGCAACCAGTGATGATGTTTTCTGCTATCCTGAAAAACTGAAGCCATTGGGTGACCTTTATGTCTGTGTTCAGTTTCCCAGAATTTTCCATGACTCCACTGCACATAGCAATTCCTTTCAACTCTCACCTCAAAACTGATGTATCTTCTTGACTCCCCACCACAGTTGAGATTGTTGCCTCAAGTCCTACCTTTCAAAAGCTATGGGTCTCAAGGTGGGTTTGTTTGTCTTACTTTACTCCTCCTTCAAGTAACACACAGTGTCAAAGCAACCTTGGTACTTACTGACCAGAGGAAGATATGGTTTCTAATCACTGCAAATGAAATCTGCATCTGGTATCTACCTTCCCTAACTCTTATCTTGTTATTATCAGAGTCTTCTGATAATCTCCCTGCCCTGTTCTTCAACACCTTTTTCACATTTCTTATCTAAAAATTTTTCTTCACATTCACTTCGTTACTCAACAAACACCCACTAAGTACTACTATGTGCACATTCTTCTAGATGCTTCAAAAACAGGCATCAAGTTTCTGTCCAAGGAACTCACAAACCTTTGGGATCTACAATTCTAATGATGTGTTGACATTATGACCCAGGAGATTCAAACTATTTCTTGATATATCTCTTCATACATTTATCTCTAAAGCTATCCATTACTCTTGTAAGGTGCAGTCATTTGCTACAATGTGATTTTATGGTCTGGTATAGTGAGAGAATACTGGAAATAAAATTAGGCCATCTCTCTTTGGCTGGCGTGGCTCAGTCAGTTGGGCATTTTCCTATGCACCAAAAGGTTACCTACTGAATTCCCAGTCAGAGTATATGGCCGGGTTGTGGGCTCAATCCTCAGTAGAGAGTGTACTGAAGGCAGGGGATCAATGTTTTGGACTCATATAGATGTTTCTCTCCTCCTCCCTTCCTCTCGCTCCAAAAATCAATAAAATATATATATATATATATATATATATGTTTTTTTAAATTAGGCCATCCCAGTTCAAATCTTTTCTCTGCAATTTTCTGATTATGTGACTTGAACAATTCCCAGTTAAGTGATTATTCCCTAAGTATGAGTTAATGCAATAACTATCTATTTAATTGTTATAACAATGCCCTAGTTACAGGATAATTTGAAAATTACTTGAAATACCTCATGAGAAACCCAACACAATTACTGCTCCATAATAGGCGCTCAATAAATGTGATTTTAGTCAAAGAAATTATCATCAAAACAATCTATTAGATGCCAACTATATGATCACTTTTTAACTTTTTACTTTTTAAATAATTTAAGACTTAGGTTGCAAAAATAACACAGCATATCCTTATATACTTTTCACTGTAATTCTAAAACTATTCTATATACTATTCTAAAATAAATAATAGCTCATAATATATTTTTTCTGAAACATTTGAAAGTTGCAGACATGAAGTCCCTTCACTCCTATACACTTTGGCATGTATTTCCTGCAGATAATAACATTATCTTATATAACCACGGCAGAATTATCAAAATTAGAAACAAACATATATATATAATACTGTCACCTAATCTATGATCTCAATCAAGTTTTATCACTTACCTCATTAATTTTCTTCATAGAAAAAGGGGAAAAATGTTCTCTTGTCCAAAATCTAATCCAGAATCATACATTTCATTTAGTTGTGAGGTTACTTTAGTTTCCTTTAATCTGAAAAAAAAATCTTCTCTCTTTTTTGTCTTTCTCAATCTTCACATTTTAAAGAATATAGGCCAGTGATTTTTGTAGAATGTTCCTTAGTTTTGGTTTGGCCAAGGTTTTCTCACAATTCAGTTTAGTTTATACCCTTTTGGCAAAAACAATCAATCAAACAAACAAAAAAACACATGAGAATGATACCACCATTAATATCACCATTAATGGTGATATTAATTTTGATCATGAGATGAAGGTGGTGCCCAGCATTTCCACTGTGGAATTATTTATTCTCCCTTTGTAATCAGAAAGTTTCTTATGATAAAGTATTTTGAGATTATGCAAATGCCCTGTCATTCAGTATGTTTCTCCACTAGTTTTACTATGCAATGATGATTTGTACCTAAAGCAGCTATTATTTTGGAAGTTGCCAAATGGTGATTTTCTGATTCCTTCAACATTTAGTCAATGTAATCATATGGTAGCATTTATTATTAATTGTAAACAATCTTTAAATTGTTTATCTAAAATCTGATGTTAAGAGAAACCACCAATTTAGGAATTAGAGGAAAATGTTTCTAATTGTCATAAACATCTTTTTACAAGCTAGGTAATCATCATTGAGATAGAATCTGGTTGAAACATAATTTTAAAACTTTATTAAAACCCCAGCACAAAGAACACTGGATTCTGACAATACTGACAGTCTCTAATAGGAAACAGGAGACTGGAACCCCCCAAGAACAGGATGAGTTAAATAACATTGTCTGAGTGCACCTGAGAAGTAAGAGAAGGTGTATAACTAGCAAGTCTTACGTGTCTATTTTTCTTTCTTTTTAAAGTCACTCTGCTTCTGAAGAAATCTCTGGGCCTATCTTCATTGTGAAGTTCAAAAGAAATTGAAGACACCATTTTATATTTTACAATTAGATTTGTTATTGGCGCAATAGTAGAGAATTCAGAAAATAAAACGCTATATCACTAAGAAGATATGTAGTAGAGAAATTTTTTCAACGGTACTTGCTACATGCTTAGAATTTCAGGTTTTCTTCAAATTGCAATTCATTCATACTTTTGTTCCTCAAGACCTCTATATTTTGGCTTTTATGATACCACTTTACTTCTGATTCCCAACACAAATTGTCTGAACTAGTGCAATAGAGTGCCAAATGAGTCATAAGAAAATTTCAAAAGTTTACTATATAAGTCAGCATTTGCCAGAGAAATAGAACCAATAGGATACCTACAGTGGTTTATTGCAGGAATTGGCTCACGCAGTTATGGAAGCCAAAAAGCCCCACAATCTTCCCTCTGCAAGCTGCAGAACCAGGAAAGCTAGGGATGTAATTCAGTTGGAGTCCAAAGGCCTGAGAACCAGGAGTACCAATGTGAGAGGGCTGGAAAAGATGGATAGTCTACTTCAATGGATGAGAGAGAAAATTTTCACTTTCTTTGCTTTTTTGTTTTATTTAGCCCCTCAGTGAATTGATTGATGCCCACCCACATTGTTGAGAGTGAATATCTTGACTCAGTCTATTGAATAAAATGCTAATTGCTTCTGAAAACACCCTCACCCCTCACGGACAGAGTCAGAATAATGTTTTACCAATATCTGGGCACCCCGTAGACCAGTCAAGTAAGTTAACTCATAAAATTAACCATCACATTTACTGTTTTATGATAATGGGAAATTTACTTACTTTTTGGTTGTAAAGCAAAATTGTATTGTTACAGACTGAATGAAAAATATTAATTACATATTAATCGTTGAAAAATTAAATTTATTGCTTTCAACTATTTCTATTAAAGCAAGCTCATTGGCCTGGCTAGATGCATTTTGCTGCCTATATAGATTCGAGATGATTCAGATAAGTAGATAGAGTAAAACTCCAGTGGTCTAATAGGAGACCAAGCATCCAGATTCAGTTCAATACTAATCAGCTATATTATCTTGGGTTAGTTAATATAACCATCACTCACCCTGATTATTTACATGTAAAAAGAAAGAGGTAGATAATATAATCTCTTGAGGTTTCTTTAAGACCTAAAATTCTATTATTCTATAGAAAAACTGTTCTGATTCTGATTATATTTCCAAAATTCTAATTACATTTGTAATTAGTACATTGTGTTCAAATGATGATTTCTGCTTTTAATATACATTAAACCACTTATTCCTTTCATTGGTTTAACTTAATATCCCACGTCTATCTTTTTTAATCCTCACCCATGGAGATGCTAATTGATTTTAGAGAGAGGGGAAGGGAAAGAGAGAGAGAGAAACATCGATGTGAGAGGGAACATTGATTGGTTGCCCTCCATACATGTCCCACCGGGGTAAGTACCCTTACCCAGAATTGAAACTATAACCTTTTGGTATGCGGTTTGATGCTCCAATCAACTGAGTCACACCAGCTAGGGCTAAGTCTATTATTTTTAATAGATCATGTATGTATGTGTAACTTCAGGCTAACCTTAAGTTTCAGTTGTGGGGAAGCATGGGACTTGGTTGGAATGTCTATAAGGAGGATTCTCTGGAAGGTCGGGGGTCTCTGGGGGGACCATGCCAAAGGTGGCAGCTCCTACCTTGACTTTTCCAGACAAGTCCGATCCCCCGGGGTGTTTTGCTAGAATCTCTATGTTTAGTCTTTAAAGACGCGACCTTGTAGAAACATATACTTTCTCAAAGATACTTACCCTGATTGTATCTAGAGGTTAATTTTAGTTCAAGTTGTTTGACAATAAAAGCCAAAGGAGGCAGGCAAACAGGGCGACGTGGCGGTGATAGCCAAGTAGTGCCTTAGCCTCTTTTTCACAGAAATGTGTGTTAAAGTGATCATTCATCCATCGTTCAGGGTCTGCGGGTCAGCCCTAGCATTCAGTAACTCTATATTAGTCATAATCAAAAATAAAATATAACTAATTCAAATTATCAACATCATATCATGAGATTTTATTAGACATAGTCTGCATGTTTTTCCTTTGTATTAGCAAAAATTTGCATTATTCAACAAAATCTTTACCTTTTCTTTTCTCATCAGACTACCTTCTGATTATAATTTGCTTCCATGAAAATTTGCTTTTATACAGGGATTGCACAAGCATTCTAATGTGCCTGACAATCCCCACAATATTAATAAAATGCATTTTGATGAATATTTTGTTTTCTTGTGAGTTTTATTTGTATGAACCAACTGTTTCATGTTTTGTTGTCCCTAGAATACTGACAAAAATCAAGTTTTTATACCACTGGATAAGCAAAAATATCATACTTAGGCCCCAGTAAATTCATTAAAACACTGCAATCTGACAATAATTGTCAGCAACCTTGTCCAGTGATAACTGCACTTCGGCATAAATTTCTTTTGAAATATGTTATTTCCTCTTCCTACATTGGCCATTTCTATAAGCTTCAAGGCAACCTTTGGAGCTATTCAAGTAAAATGGGTTCTAGTATCTTTGGACCTAATTTTTAGAAGTTTATGTGATAGAAAAATAGTATTAGCTAAAAGCCACCAAGAATAGCACACATGTACAGTATAGACACATTCCATATAAACACCCATATATATAAATACATAGGTAGCTATCATCATTCATTTGGTTTCTATGTTTTATCCTCTCTGCTAAGCCCTTTGTCTCCTTTAAAATCAGTTAAAGCAACTATCAAATTATTAGCATTATCCCTACCTAAATCCTAGGGTTTATTGACCTAAACCATAATAGCATGATCTAAAAGTTACAAGTCATTGAACTTCCTCACATGAAGGTTAAACTGCTTGAACCTTGGGCTTCATATTGTTTTTCCAAAATCCTTTTTCCTGGTGCCTAAACTCACTTCTTGTTGCTGCCAATAGCAGGATCCAGGGCAGACATATATTGATTGCATCTAGGTGCCAGATACTTTGCAATGTCATATAAGTTAATTAATATTAGTAACAGGCATGCTGAGTGAGGAAAATTATTTATATTTTACATGGAAAGATACTGGAGATGAAAGAAAAATGGTAGCTGTCCAGTGTATCACAGCTGATCTGTGGCAGATTCTGATTTGCCTGACTTCAATGTCCATGCCCTTCCACTGTAACAGACTCTCTCTCAAATGAGAGTTCCATTTGCATGTTTGAAGTATACATGAGCTATCTAAGAAAAAAAAATTGATCAGAGTCAGCAGTACCCCCAAGACTTCACTTTGTCAGTTTTAGATTTAATTATTTTTCAACACATTGTACATTATAGGCAAATAGTAACTATATAGGATGTGTGTGTGTGTGTGTGTGTGTACGTGTGTGTATGTGTGTGTGTTTGTGTATAAAAGAAAAACAAGCTTTGGGTAGGTGGGAAGAGATCAACCAATGAACTTGTATGCATTTATCCATAACCCATGGACACAGACAATAGGTGGGTGAAGGCTTGGGGTGGGAGGTGGGGTCAGGCTGGAAGAGGTTAATGGGGGGAAAAGTGGACATATGTAATATTTTCAACAATAAAGATTTTAAAAAAAACAAGGTTTGAATTTTTGGAATCTCCTTTTTAATGATTACTTTTGAAAAGCATTGTCATAGAAGAGGTTTGACTGAGTTTAGCTAAATTCATTAGATGCCAATCAAATTAGCACAGTACACAAGTAACTGTGATTTGAGATGGTTCTGGAATCTCCTCTTGATTTGGGGCTTGCCATTTACCCATGCTGGCATGAAAGAATGATGGCTGAGGTGGTTGTGATAGACAATGACCTCGTTAATCATTGTGATGGAGATACTTGTTGTTCCTTGCAGTGACTCATTATAGAGTGCATCAAATAATAAACACTGACAGCTAGCTAGTAGTGAGTGAAGACTGACAGATGGTCAATAAATTCAGAACTGGCATATTTTTGTAAATTGATTGTAGGTTTGAAGGCTTTCAGTGCCTTCTCCACATCTTTAAATCACCAAAACTGTCTTCCAGATCACTCAATTAAAATTTAAATACAGAAAGTCCTAATATTTGAAAACAAGATATTCCTTACACTCTTATGCCATTGAAATTTACCCAATTGTTTTTACAAGGCAAAGAAAACATTTTTAAAATTTATGCAAAGAAAAAATACAGTGGCTAAATTGCAGATATTGTTCTATAAATACCATGAAAGACTGATGTGAAATAAAATTATATCCATGAGATCCATAAAAGTTTGTCTCTGTTTGAGAATTATTGTATACAATCTAAATATGGATGTTTAAAAAGAAAACAAATATAAAGCTTAAGTAATGTGTGATACTTTATAAAATGCATTTCACAAGTCTAGATATTCTTCCAGATAAGATTAGTTACTACTGATAATATAGTTCCCTGTTCCCACAACTTTCAAAATGGCATGAGTCTTATTTTAGGGGTTATGGGAGATTTATAAAAAGCATGCCAATTTCAAAGCCCAATACATTCAATAAAAACAACAAACCTGCCTTCTGTGTCTGTCATGTTCAGACAGCTCACACTGACTACTATCCTTTGATAGCTCCTTCTTCACAAAGCATAGATTATAAAATAATCTGTCCTCAAAAATAATGAGGAAATGCTCATTCCTTTAATTTTATTAATGGCAAGCTTATGTTAAATATCAGTCTCATTTATAAATACCCAAAAATACATTTTCCCCATGGATCCATGTGCTAAATCTTTTCTACTTGTCCTCTAGACATACACTGTCTGTCATGGATTGAATTGTGTCCCCTTGAAAAGATATGTCAGGGTTCTAATCCCCAGTATATGTGAATGTGGCCTTATTAGAACTAGAAGCCCAGTGCACAAAATTTGTACACTTGGGGGGCAGGGTCCCTCAGCCTAGCCTGTACCTTCTCACAGTTCAGGAGCTCTGGGGGGAATGTCTGAGTGACAGCTTAAGCATTGCCATGGAGGCAGGAGAGGCTCCCACCGCTGCCACTGTGCTCGCCAGCCATGAGCCCAGCTTCTGGCTGAGCGGCACTCCCCCTGTGGGAGCACACTGACCACTGGGGGGCGGCTCCTGCGTTGAGTGTCTGACCCCTGGTAGTCAGTGCTCATCACAGTGACCAGACATCCCACCATTTGGTCATTTGCATATTAGCATTTTATTGGGTAGGATTAGGGTCTTTGCAGATGTAATCAAGTTTAAAATAAGGACATGCTGAATTAGGGTGGGTCCTATTCCAATATACCTGATGCCCTTATAGGAAAAGGACACAGATACAAGAGAGGAGAGCATCATGTGATGAGAGAGGCAGAGATTGGAACACTTACAATCTAAGGAACATCAAGGATTGCCAGCAAACCACCAGAAAAGGGAAAGGCAAGGAAGGAGACTCCTCTCCAGGTTTCAGAGGGAGCTCGGTTCTGCTGAATCCTCAATTTTAGACTTTTAACCTACAGAATCGTAAGATAATGAATTTCTGTTGTTTTATGCCACCAAATTTGTAGTACTTAGCTCTAAGAAGCTGATGTACTGCCAGCCTGCCGTAAGCACAAGAAGATGATAGGCTGCAACAATGGGGTTTCTCTCACATCTACTAGTAGTTCAGTCTTGTCAAATAAAGTACTAGCAGGGAATTCAAAGGCAGTGGGAAACTGAGGACAGGTGTTTATTCCCCCGGCTGACCTGCTATTTCCTTTGACTGGTTGTTTCTCTCCCAAAGGCTAAGCTACGCCCTCTGGGGTCAGGTAACTGCCTTGTCCCCTTTCCCCTGCAGGATTCTGATGGTAGTGGCTGACAACTTTTACATCTGTACTAAATACCCATTGCTGCATGAGAAATTGTCATGAACTTAGTGGCTTAAAACAACATATGTTTATTATATCAAACTTTGTATGGATCAGAAATCAGGCAAGGCTTCACTGATCCTCTAATACAGGTCTCCCAGGAGGCAGCAGTCAAGGTGCTCTTTAGGAATGGAGCTTACCTGAAGGCTCAACTAAGGAAGGATCTACTTCAATTCATTTACGTAGCTGTTAGCTGTATGTATTTCCTTTTAGGCTGTTAGACTGGGGGTTGCAGTTCCTTGCTGGCTATTGACCAGAGGCCACCCTCAGCTCCTTGCCATGTGGGCCTCCCCTACGTGGCAACTTACTTCATCAAAGACAGTCATGGAAAGCATTTTTTATCAGTCAGGATGTTTTGTAATATAATCATAACATTGGCATACTCTCAAAGTTGAGATACTCTATTGGTTATAAACAATTTAACCAAGGGAATAAGATTACATAAGGCATTGAATATTGCAAAGTCAGGATCACTGGGAATTATTTTAGATGCTGCTGATCACACCGTCTCCCGCTGGAGTCCTTAAATCCAGACCTCACCTTAGATACTCATCTCCTCTTTGAGTGTGCCATCTGTTTTCTGCCTTGATACTAACTGATGTGGAGGGCGATAAACAAAGTGTAATCACTCTTCTTTCTGTTCACTGTGATAAATTATTTTCACCGTGAATAATGTGTTGGTTTCCAAGTTTCACCCAAAGTAAAGAGAGTTAAGTAGATTTTCTTGCAGCAAGGGAAATCAGTGCTGGACATTCTCAACATATTCAATCATCCAAGGCCAATATGATCTACAAATTTAACAATTTATCTAAGGCCTGGAATAAAACATTTTTTTTTTCTGAAATGATTTACATTGAATCAAAGAAGAATTGGCTCATAAGAAATGGTGTAGGACATTAAGGACCCGGGTGTATTCAATAAGTCTGTGACTAGAACAAATAAAAACAGAGTGATTAAACATGATCATAGAAAAAAGACAGAAGTCAGAGTTGGAGGGACAACACAAAATCTCACTTCCAAGTGATAAAAAAAAGACTGTAAACAAGTAAACAGGTCAAGAAAGGAGAAGATGAAGATGTCCAGAGAAGCCTTAGAATGGGGAATACTGAGAAGTGTGTAGACAAGGTTATCAGCACAACAGGGAAAGAAGCCCACTTACATTTGGAGCAAGGGCAAGCTAGCTCTTGCAGTCATGTAAGCTCTATGTGGGAGAATCAGGCATATTTTTAATTCTCTGTTATAGAAAACAGGTAAAATGTGATTTCATTGTCATTTTTTTGTTTTTTTATATCTCAAATAAAAATTTTAAAAAAAAACATTGTAGATCAGACATAGTTTCAAGGAAAGAATACCAAATCAGAAGCAGAATCAGGGAATACATATCCTTTCTTGCTCTAATCCAAACCCCGATTTGCCATGTAATACAGAGCAACTCAATTACCATTAACTTTAATTTCCCAATATATAAAATGAGATAATAGTATCAACACTGACTACATCACTAGATTTTTGTAAAGATTAGATAAGACAATGAATTTTGAAAAAGTAGTTCTATCCCAAATTGCTTTAGAAGTAGCCAAAATAAATTATGAACAACTTCAGGATAATCTATATCCTGGCTGAATACTACAAATATTTTAATTTTTCCGAAAATTCATGTGTGGTAAGTCACATTTATACCCCATCATTTATAGCCCTTGAGTAGCAGTAATTTCTGTTTCTACCACTGACTTACATAAAGCTTTGACAATTTCTTCCTTAAAAAAAAAAAAAAAAAAACATTGTTAATTCAACATGCTGGTTCTGGCAGAAAGGTAATTCACTCCCAATTATTTTTTTTTCTCCACACTTAGTATTCATGAAAGAGATTGATTAAACAATTAGTATGTATATGCATTATCCATTGCCAGTTGACTTACCAAAAAAAAAAAATTACAAAATCAACAGTGTGATTAAATGTAGAAAAGAAATGAGAACCTTCCGATCCTCCTGAAAATCATATTCAACTATGCAACATAATCAAAAAAGTGAGACAAAATATCTCTGGAAGGTAACTCTGTTGTATTTTGTTTAATACCAAATAACTTTTCCTCTGCTGAAGAGCAGTCTCCCATCTTGATCACTTCCTCTTTTTAGGGTTGGTGACCTCATGAGAGCACCAGTGACTTGTAGGAGGTGAAGAAGGAAGGACAGGAATAAAGTATATTTATGCTTTATTATTATCAGACAGTTCAGTTGGTAATTAGGATTTTCTATAAATATTTATATTTTTAAAATATTCTTTTTCAACTGTAATTTCATCACCTATGAGTTTTTGAGCTATATAAAATTATATATTAAAAATGCCTGTGTAACAGAAATTCTGTTTTGTATTGTTACTGTTGTCTAGCCATTGGGACATATACAGTGGAAGACAACTAGTTAGAATCAGGATTTCTTTCATGTAATAAATTTACCTCATATCCCTGAGGAAATTAGTGTGTGTGTGTTTTTTAATTCCTTGTTCTTCCATTTATTAATTAAATATGAAAATAGCCATCGCTTTCAATAGAATGTGGTGTGATTTTAACTGGTTAATTAAAAAAAGAAAACACCATGCAATACTAGATTATGTAGTCAGGGGTACTGACCTTTCTCTCTTAGATTGTCAGTTTAAGAAATGACAACAGCCAACATAACAATAGCTGTTCAGTATGAATGAATCAAAATTATATTTTGTTGTTGTTATTGTTAGATTGGAAAACATATGTAAGATACCAGTGGCCCGGTGCATGAAATTTGTACACATTAAAAGGGGATTAATTAGAGAAAATATTTTAATATTGCTATTTGCCCTTTCTCTATAACAGAAGTGTCAGAGATGAAAGAAAATTAGTAAAATGTATATGAAAATCTTCCTTCTGTCAGAGTCTGGGGCATGCCACAGGACCCAGAGTCAAGTCCCCGCCCACCCGTGGCTCCTCAAAATTGTGCGAGACCCAGATTCAGCCGGCCCCATCCCCATTGGGTGAAATCTAGACCTGGGAACAATCCCACCCTTGTCAAGCCCTGATGGGCGGGGGCCGCAGCCTCAGGTCTCCCATCAAGCCCTGCTGTGTATGGGGCACAGCCTCAGGGCACCCATCAAGCCCTGTAGGATGGTGGGTGCAGCCTCAGGTCCCCCAGCCTGGCGCCAAGTCGGGGGTGCAGCCTGAGGTCCCCCGTCAAACCCCGCCAGGTGGGAGTGCAGACTCGGGTCCCTGGCCCTATGCCGGAAGGGGGGCACAGCCTCAGGTCCCCCTTCAAGCCCCACCTAGTGGGAGGCACAGCCTCAGGTCCCCCGGCACCGGGATGGGGGGCACAGCCTTAGGTCTCGGGCCTGGAGCCAGGGTGGGGGAGACAGCCACAGGTCCCCAGCCCAGTGCCAGGGTGGGGGGGCGCAGTCTGAGGTCCCCTGGCCTGGTGCCAGGGAAAGGGTTGCAACCTCAGGTCCCCTGCCCCAGCCCAGTGCCACGCAGCCTCAGGTCCCTGCTGATTGCTCATTAAGGCTCCTTATGGGAACTCAGCCTCTGCTGAGTTCCATCTTGTGTTATGGAAACCCCACCTCTGCTGTGGGTGCTGCCATCTTTGTGATGGCATGATGGTCAATTTGCATATTCTCTCTTTATTAGGATATTTTGGTGTGCCACAGAATTTTAATAATTAGTTTATAAGTGCCATGAGAACCAAATGATTAAAAATTGCTGTTCTATTGTATTTCAATAACTATCCTATATAATAGAACCCTAATATACAAATCAACCAAATGGCAGAACGACCAGTCGCTTTGATGCACACTGGCCATCAGGGGGCAGATGCTCAATGCAGGAGCTGCCCCCTGGTGGTCAGTGTGCTCCATAGGAGGAGCACCGCTCAGCCAGAAACCGGGCTCACACTGGCAAGTGCAGCAGTGGTGGCGGGAGCCTCTCCCTCCTCCACTGCAGTCAGGCAGTAAGGAGCGAGGGGTCCCAGACTGTGAGAGTCCTGGACTGCAAGAGGGATGTCTGCCTGCCTGCTTAGGCTCGATCCCTAGGGCCTAAGCAGGCAGGCAGAAATCCCCTGAGGGGTCCCAGAATGTGAGAAGGCACAGGCCGGGCTGAGGGCCGCCCCCCCCCCCCCCCCCGCTCCCAGTGCATGAATTTCATACACCAGGCCTCTAGTTTAAAATAAAGATCTAAAGTAATGGTTCTAAATCCCAAGTAAGCACCAGAATTACATAAAAAGCATGTTAAAATAAAGAATTCTGTGCTTTATCCTTAAAGTTTCTGATTAGCAGGATTGAGGTGGCATCTAATAATTTACATTTCTAACGAATTCCTAGGTGATACTAAGAAATGCACCACACCTTAAGAAATGCTGATTTCTTGCTCTAGACAGTTTGGCTCAGTGGATAGAGCATCAGCCTGCAGAATGAAAGGTCTTGGGTTAGATTTCAGTCAAGGGCACATGCCCAGGGTTGTGGGCTTTGCCCCCAGTAGGGAGTGTGCAGGAAGCAGCCAATCAGTGATTCTCTCTCATCATTGATGTTTCTCTCTCTCTCTCTCCCTCTCCCTTCTCTGAAATCAATAAATATATATATTTAAAAAAAAAAAAGAAAGAAATGCTGATCTCCTGGCTGGGTGGCTCATTTGGTTAGAGCATCATCCCAATATGCAAAGGTTGCAGGTTCACCCCCCAGTCATGGCATATACAAAAATCAACCAATGAATGCATGTATAAGTGAAACAACAAATCGATGTTTCTCCTCCTCTCTTTCTCTCTCAAATCAATTTTAAAAATTAAGAGAGTGACCAATCTAAAGAATAGCTTTGTTCTGTGAACACACATAAAATATGTAACTATAAAATATATAAAGGTGACTAAAGAATAAGATGCAAATATTTTGAAGCTTGGCTAAAAAGTGGTTCAAATCATAGCAAAAAAAAAAAGATACACAGCCTGAGTTGCTTAGATGAATTGCATGCTTAACAAGAGAGACGCCTAGCTACATTAGATCATTGTACCATAAACTGTATTTTCTTGAGCACACAATGGCTAGCAGTCCAGCTAGCTCAATAAAAACAATATTAACACTGTTACATTACCAGACAATCACAATCCCATTAGCATTAGCCTCTTGAAAGGTATTCCCAAGCTGGAATTTTGCCAAACTCCTTCAGACAATTTCAATTTAAAACACAATGTAATTTGAAAATGGACATATGGCAATAAATATGGCTACAAAATATTGCACAAGCACTTGCTCAGCCTTCTTGGGTGATAGAGAGACCTGAACATCTAGAGATTGCCTTAACAGTACTCTCTCTATATGTGAAACATATATCCATAATCCTTGGCTCTGTAACCACATAGGAATAAAAATTTTTTTCTGAAATTGAATAAACAAACATTTTATCACTCTAGTCACTTTTAATACACAAATCCTTGCCTGCACTCAGTAAGACATAAGTGGTAGGGATAAGAGAGAGGATTACAAGCATATTGTATAAACTGGTCACGTTTTCTTCCACAAAAGAGATTGCTTGCACCATTTTCTATATTTGGTGAAACTAAAGAACTAACTGACAACCTTAAAGCAGAAATATTTAAAACCTGATTGAATCTGAAGGGAGGTCTGTTCCCATTTTTTCCTTTGCCGTGTACATCAGTTAAGAGACTAAAGTGAACATCTCATAATAAGAACTAGCTGTTTTATTCTTGCCGTTTAGCATTACCCTTCAAGCACAGCCACCTGCTCAGACAATCAACATGACTTTCTATGACTTCTCAATAAATGAAGCTCAATGCACGAACCCAAGGGTACTGTCAATCTAAAATATCGATATGAAAGCCTTAATTGCACATTTTATGATCAGCCAACTGTACTTAAGAGGCAGCCATATTTAAAAGAGAGCCATTTTCTTATCTTTCAAAATCATATTTTACTTTGCCCTGTCACCAATATTAAAAACCTATCATTTTGCATATTAAATGCAACATTACTAAAAATTCAGCATCATAACTTTGGAGCTCTACTTCTACCCAAAGGAATCTCAGAGTTATTATTTCTTTCTAACAGAAATTTCCAGAAAACAGCATTAGGGAGTTTTAACGTGTCTTCTTAGAAGTGTGTCTAAAGAATATGAAATTAGCACCTGTATATCCCATGCCACTAACTCTATGCTAATTCTGTCAACTGTTCCTCTTTATTAAGACATTTATGTTCCTTATATGTTTGGGTGGAGGGGATTCAGAAACTATAATTTGACTCCTTTCAGCCTTTTGTAAAGTTATATATATATATATATATATATATATATATATATATATATATGGAGAGAGAGAGAGAGGTAATATGCAAATTAGCCAGGATGCCTTAAGGTGTCACAATTGGCTCAGGAAGAGGCTGCACGCAGATGGGCAGAAGGGGACTACATGCCCCTTCCCCAGCCCCAGAAGCTGTGGGGAGGCTGGGGCTGGGGGTGGGCCAGAGCAGAGACATAGCACACAAGGGCACCTACTCTGAGCCTCTGTGGAACAGCTCGGATCACACCCCCACCACAGTGGACACACACAGGGGCATTCTCTGAGCCTCTGCAGCGAGGCTTGGAACACGCCTCCACCCTAGCGGACACATAAAGGGGGGCTTCTGTGCGTGAGCTGCAGAGGAAACACCTTTTCTTACCACTCATTGGCTAAGCTCCCTATATACTGCCACTTGCAGTGTTCTTGGTAACTTGGGTAATAAGAATCCAAGAAGGTGATCAAGGGTTTTTCCACCAGACTCCTGGAGGAAAAAACTAAGGTCTGCTGCTGGAGAGGCTAAGAAATGTCATAACCTGCCCTAGCTGGTTTGGCTCAGTGGATAGATCCTCGGCCTGCCGACCTCAGGGTCCAGGTTTGATTCTGATCAAGGGCATGTACCTACGTTGCAGGCTCCTCTCTAGCCAAGGGCCCAGATCAGGGCTCATGCAGGAGGCAACCAATCAAAGTGTCCCTCTCACATTGATGTTTCTCTCTGTCTTTCCCTCTCTCTTCCACACTCTCTAAAAATCAATGAAAACATATCTTCAGGTGAGGATAAGAAAGAAAGAAAGAAAGAAAGAAAGAAAGAAAGAAAGAAAGAAAGAAAGAAAGAAAGAAAGAAAGAAAGAAATGTCATATCCTATGAAAGACACATCTTGAAAATGCCTAAAGAAAGTTGTCATTTTTTCATGGTGAAGAGACTGGAGTCCGTGTTGATGAAAATACCTTGGAGACTGCGGCAGCCTGCAGTGGCAGCAGCAGTGGGGTGATGGGGTTGGCGCCTTCCCCTGATCAGTCCAATCGCCTCCCGCAGAGGGAGGCCAAACTGGGGCTTAGGCCCGTTCCCCATGGGCCGTCAGTAGGACATGCCCTGAGGGCTCCCGGACTGTAAGAGGGGGCAAGCTGGGCTGAGGGACTCCCCCCCTCCCCCCACCGCCCTGCAGTGCATGAATTTTGTGCACCAGGCCTCTAGTGTAAGATCTTACTACATATTTCTCTGCCATTTACCTAGCCATTGTGAACATGAGAGTTTGTCAGATAGAACTTTTTGACTTGATACCACTGGATGAACATCAAGTCAGGTGGTGCTGTTTTAATTTGTATTTTACGCTTTACCTAAGTCAACTTTTTAAATATCCAATCTGCTACTATAAGAGAGACCTAAACAGAAGCTGCGTCAAAATGGACTGCAGTATGGTTAAGGTTGTATTTTCCACCATCATAAATGTGAAATGGTTCTGTTCTGACCATGTCAGTTGAAAATGCCAACTCAAACTACCTGGGGCAACGTTACTGCCCCCCTGTAACTCAGCTGCTATTTCTTGCCTGTCACAATTCTGACCTTAGAAAGTTTCCCTTTGGTCTAAATGAAAGCACAGAAAGAGAGAGGATTTTACAACAATGTCACTAGTAAAACAGGTGTGTGAGATAGTAGATGAAATTAGCTGTGTGGTCATAATGCCGTTCTGATAAAATGAATTAACATTAAAATTTAAAGGCAGTGGAAACCAACCTGGGTTTGTGACTAGGAACTAGTTCTTGCTCTTTATTGAATTATCTTGACTTATGTGAGCTTCAGTTCTCATCATAAAAGGAGAAAGGTGAGCACAATAAAGCCTCTTCAAAATACTGTTATGGGCATCCAAAAAATGTATTTTAAAATATTTTTTTTAAATCTCTACATAAATATTAGGCTTTAGACCTTCCCCACCTCAGTTTTCCCTTATTGTCTTGGAGAAACAGTCCTGTAGACAATCTTGAAATTCAATTATGGCTCCAATGGCCACCCATGTTCTGGAGACTCCCATATTTTCATTTCCTCTTTAAACTTCTATCCTATTCCAGACCAGCTGGCTACCACATATCTCTATTCTAGAGTCATTTTAAGGTTCCTCAAGCTCCACATCTCAAAACCAGAATCCACTTTTTTCCCCTCTTAAAATCTACTGATTTTCCTGCATCCCCCTTCTTCGTGACTGGAAACACCTTTCATTATTATTCAATTCTCTCTTTACTCTATCTGTACCTAACTGTTCACTATCCCCGTTAATTCTCTATTATCAATATTTCCCAGTACCATATTTTTGTATCTTCCACTATTTGCACTGTAGGGCAGGGGTAGGGAAACTTTTTTCTGCCCAGGGCCATTTGGATATTTATAACATCATTCTCAAGCCATACAAAATTATCAACTTAAAAATTAGTCTGCTCTATTTGGTCAAACATTTAATTAACTCACTCCTAATCCCTTGGTAAGGCAAGACATTCCCCACCTCTGCTGTAGGGGATCGAGACCTCATCTCTTCTCTCCTGAATTAAAGCAAGTTTTGCTCATGGATCTCCTTACTCCCCACTCCACTGTTAACCTCAGCAGTGCTGTCAAAGTGCTCTTATTACACACATTTGATTAGATTATTCTTTGCTTAAAATCCTCCATTAACTGGCAAGCATCTTGAGAGTGAAACATGAATTCCTGTATGCGACTTCCACTTTAGCTTCCTTCTAGAGCTGCCTCACCTCCAGTGAGCTCCTCACCATTCATGCCTAATTTCCAGGCAGTTGAAACGGGATGTTCTCCAAATGCACATCAGAGTTAAACCTTTCCTTTCCATAGGCCTCTCCCACTCCCTTACCCTTCACCTTTTATTCTTGATGAAACGTTAGATCTATGTTCTTCCTAGGAGGTGCTGCCAGGTAGCATCCTTAGCATTCAAACACATTCACAGTTTTATAATTCCTGCTTTGTTCTTTGTCTCTTTCAATTAATATCTGAAGATTAATTTTTCTTGTAGTATTTACATTACCATTGTCATTGTTGTCCAGAATATTATTGATGTTCAATAACTGATTGCTGAAGAAGTACATTTTTACCTAGTCATTTTTCTCCCTTATTCTTTAATTTGCTAAAAAAAAAAAAGTCCCTAAATTATTTTAAGCAACTATGTTACTGATGTTTGTCTACTTAGCAGAAATGCTACCTATATATCCCAAAACAAAATTTTGCTATTAAAATTGCATACATATTTGGAGTTAGAAATTCCAAACTTAGGGATATAAGTCAAATCTTTATTCAGTTGTATCATGATTCCAGTTAAAGGAACAACATCTGATTTCCAGAACATCGAAATGAAAATTACCAAATAGCCTTATCTCATTCTAAGCAGCACCAAAGGTTGAGAAGGTCTTTCTTTAGAGAAAGATGACTCAATGTGCTAAAATCAAATCTGACACTTGAGATTTCTCTGACGGTTAAGAACATTTATCTTCTACCCATTAACTTTGCAAGTCTAAATGATGATAAATTTAAAATGGGATAAAGGTTCTCTTATTTAAAAAGATGCATTTTTACTACAATATTCCTATTTCATTTCATATTTATTCAGAATTTCTATACTACAAAAATTCTTGGTTTTGTTCTGTTTTATTTTCTTTAGTTGGTGCAGTAAATGGTGATAACCTCTAAGTTATTGTTTAGGGAAAGTAGAATATACTATCATAAAGAAGATGCTTTTTAAAGTACCTTCCTTATTCTATAAAATGATTTTCAAATGAAGCAAAGAAAGGTAAAGGAAGCCTGATAATATGAAAAATTCCTCTTCAATGAGCACAAACATATGAGCAAGACAGAAATAGGAAAGCAGAGCATAATTAATGTGGTCCACAAAGCATGTTGTAATTGACATGAACAATTGGAGGTCAAGGCTCAAATATATTGATTGTTTTCTATGCATAGTTTTTATGTTTCATCCTCCTTTTCATCCCGCCTCACACTAGATATTCTCCTACAAAATTCTGTCCCTTCCAATGAAAAATAAATATGTTTATGTAAGGAATCCTGAAATTCAACTCATTCTCTTTAAAGATCCTTTTGGGGTAGGGGGGCGGGTGGAGAGAAGAGTTCACTCTACTTTTTTTTCACCCTTGGAAAAATAAAAGCATTTTAAATAAATTATTTTTCTGTCATCGTAAATTCAGGGCTTTGCCTTCATATACAAACACAATGTGTATTTAAATTTCCTTTCACACATTTACTGGCTAATTTAACATCTGTCTTTTTTTAATATAATATCATGATTATTCTCTGTATGAAATCAAATATGTTTTAATGTATGAATATACATTCAGACATACAAACCAAAGCCCTTAAATTCTTTTTTCTCTTTGTGTTTTTCCCTTATGAAGGAAGGTCCCTCTGAGGTGCTGGGATGAAATTCCTTGGCGGTGATGGGCTCTGATGTCAGCACCAGCTCGCTTCCAGCAGCCAGCCACTGCCAGGCTGGCCACTGGCAGAGGAGCATATGCACCTTCATGCGTGGAAAGGTTGCTTCGTAAACCTCCCCTACAATCAGCACCGAGAAATTGACAGGACTACTATCATTAGGCTCCTTCGAGGTGGCTCTTTTTTCCCTACTGACCTTTAAATCCCAACAGAAACGCGAAGGGGGAAAAAGAGAGAGCAAAAGAAGGGAGGAAGGATAAGAGAAACACAGTTGAGGAAAAGGAGTGTGGTAGTTTTTTTCTTAAACCATCAATAAATAGCCAAGGTTACTTTTGGCAAAGAGAAAAACAGAAAAGGACAGACTGTGCCTGCTGGAAGCTTTTGTACTTCTGCCCGGACTGAGGAGAAATGATAGGATTAAATAAAAATGCCAGCAATAACAGCAAGGAAATCTCCTCAATAGTTTTCCTTGCCTGGAGGAAGAACTGCTTGAAGCGCTGACCTCCCTGCCTATCTCAGGGAGGTCAGGAAACTGAGGGTCACGCCTACAATTGTGATTAACGATGCTCCTGCAGGTGCCATGTTTCTAACCAGTCTCTGGAGTGCAGCAAGACTCAGTTGCCTGGTGGGGTGTTGAGTCATTGTTCTGGCAAAAGATCTATTTGCTGCAACTACAGACTTAGCTTTCAACAAGGCATCCTCTTGATTCTTTGCTGCGACATCCTATCATAAAAAGAACAGAAAGCCTAGTACAAAGAATGGCTGCTAAGAAGGATAAAATGTTAAATTAATTTTAAAAAAGCTTTTGTACTGAACAGAAAAGTGCAGCATAATGAATAATTAAACAATTAATAATGTAATCCTCTTAAAAGCACAGAACCACTATGCAAGAAGATTAAGTGTTTAAGTTTCCAGGATAATGCAAACAGTAAGGATGAGCCTCTCCCCCGACCCACCTCCCCCATAATCTCCCCCCCCACACACACACCAGTTTTAGAGTAATAGAATTGAAAGCACATTTCTGGATTTTAACTAAATACTATTAAATTTTCAGTAATAAGCTAGCAACAACAATGCCGCAATATGCGAGGATTATCAAATACAAAAGTAAGTACATAATAGCAAGAAGCTAACATCTCTTGGTTCTTTTTACATAAAAAGACGTTACTTGAAAGGGTGAAGGTTCCTTTTAAGGTTCTGTGTTGCACATCGCCAATCATCAAGTTAAGTGCTCATCTGTGTAAGATTGGGATATAGGTTAAGGTGTTTCAATGACAGTGCAATCGTGGAAAAAGGACTGGAAAAACAACACAGAATTGTTGCAGAGCTATAAAACAAAGTGAGTGATGGATCCAAATTCCATCCCTCCATTACATTCTCAAATCTACAATTAATACTCTCCACAATATAGTACTTGTGTTCCTATGAGAATATATTTCACTATTTCCTAACATATTACAAGTATGGGTTATCTTAACTCAGTTTCCCCAGAAGCAACACATACAAGAAAGAGTCATGTGCAACTAATTTATTAAGGAAGTTTTTCCAGGAGATAACAGTGAGGCAGTGGAGAAAAAGCCAAGCATGGTGCATTTCAAGTGAACTGCAGCTCAGCCTGATCATACAGAGAGCAATGGAGCATCTATTACACCATAGTTTGCCCTGCCACCTGGCTAAGTGATTCCTGCAGCCCAAGACTGAATGTTCTGAAGAAGGAGCAGAACATGCAGAAGCAGCACTGCTCAGGAAAGGGGTCCCAGGATCCAGGCAGAATACCAACAGTGTCTCTACACAGCTGTAACAAAGAAACAGCTTTGCTTATAGTTATCAGGGAAAGAGTTTAACTGTATAGTTAACTATATTCTACATTAAAAACACTGGTTAGGTGGAGTCTTATTGTAACTACGTAGAAACTTTATTTCTTTAATATGACCTTTTCTTCTTTCTTTCCTTTTGATTCAAGCTGGTATCATCCAGCTTGAATGACCCTGACTCACCTGCCTCCTTCTGTCTTGTAGGACCACTTGCTTAATCATTAAGCCCTCGGGACAATCAGGTTCTGGTCAAGCATCAAATAATCTTAGAAGCAAAGCCTCAGGTCTGTTGACCCCAGAGACGTGGTTTCCATCAAACTAGGGATAATATCGATGTCACAGTTGTGTTTCAGGTCCAGGCCCAGAAAAGTTACAAAACCAGACAAAGTGACCCCATGGCTACATCAGGACCAGATGAACTGATCAATAACCCTGACCACACCCTAACTCCCTTAGTCACCATGATTAATGATTTTTCCTCCATATTACCCATCCCCTGGAAACCTTCGGGAGCCAGGTCTTTGAGCACTAGCTCACCTGTGTGTCCTGGCATGGGCCACTTCCTAAAAATAAACCCTTACTTTCTTTGCTGCAAACTCCTGTTCATGTCTTACTGGGCTCTAATGTGCATAAATAGAACCCTTTAGTCCAGTAACATTGTTGCTACATTCCATTTGCCACCACTGCTAATGGATAACTTCTACACAAATGTGTGTTTTTAATTAAATACTATTAAATTTTCCCCTGGACCTATTCAGACGTCAAACAGAAGGGTTTTTGAAACTGTTAGGAGCATAAATAGAATAGTGGGGACGAGCTATAGTTGTACGAAATATTAATCATGCTTTGTTAACCATAATTGTTCTGTATTAGAAAAAGCACATTCTGACTTGGTTGGGATTTGTAAGCCCTGGGACATGGGAGTTAACTTCAGAATGTAGTCAGAGAACTGCCTATCATTATGGAAAGATTAGAGGCCCAGTGCACAGGGGTGGGGGGCAGTCCCCTCAGCCGAGCCTGCACGCTCTCGATGTCCAGGACCACTGGGTCCTAACTGCTCGCCTGCCTGCCTGATCGTTCCCAACACTCCCCTGCCTGTGTGATCACCCCTAACCACTCGCCTGCCTGCCTAATTGCCCATAACCACTCGCTTGCCTGCCTGATCGCCCCTAACCACTCTCCTGCCTACATGATTACCCCTAACCACCTCTGCCTGCTTTCATCGCCTCTAACTGCTCCCTGGAGGGCAGGGCCAGCCTAGGCGAGGGGCTGTGGTGTTCTGCACTTTCCAACCAGGAATGTTTTAATAGGCAGTCTCCAAAAAACTTGAACTGGAAAACCTAGAAGTAGAGTGCTCAGATTTCAGGCATCAGATTCTATTAGCAAGATTTCTATCCCAATTAAACTCTAATTCTGAGCTCTCAATAGTCTGGACAAACTTACCTTTAGTATCTCTAAAGTTTCTTATTCATCACTATCCCATTTTCCTCCACTTCAAACCAAGGCAAAAAATGAAACCTTTAATTTTGATCTTCCTTGCTGCTAGGGAACAGCAAACCTCAATCGAAATAATTTCCCGCCAGAAGTCATCCAAATACCGAGAGACTGAGGACTATAAGGCTGACTATGTATATGAACAATAACAGGCTCCCATTCTAGCTGTAGGCACCCAGGTGTCCTCCACAATCCCACAATCCTCTGGTCGCATACTTCCGGGTTTTCTAGCTCCTCCTTAAGTGGTGTTTCCTTCAGTCGTGTTGCAACATCTAGGGCCTCTAGTTGGGGAGGATTTCTCTCTTCTTTGATGTTGACAGCTGTTTCCTATTTGGAATCATGAAGTTTCGGGAGTACTGCCACTGCCATGAACATGTCATGAAACAACCACCCATTCAGTCCATGGCTGGCACCGTCCTGGTTCACAATGGGAAAGGCACAGTCCTAAGCCGTTTTCCAATAGAATCTTCCTCTTCCTTCCCCAGCACACCTACTCCAGGCCGACCATCCTAACCCCACAGACCCTTAAGACCTTCCCCTCTATTTCTTTGACTTTCCCCCATCAAACTCACACCGCCTAGGGGTGCCCCTAACTGCTTCCTGGGGGGCAGGGCCAGCCTGGGCAAGGGGCCATGATTTTCTGGTCTCTGGTCATTCTGGTTGTTTCCCCATTTCAGTTGCTGGGCTTTTATTATATAGGATTAGGTAACCTTGTTGCAGAAACAATGCAGACCCAAGGTGCCCACCCTTTGTGACCCCACAGCCCACATTTCCTGTAACCTGTGATAATTATATCTAGCCTACTTCCACATGCCTGTAATTAAGATCTTACTTTCCTATGTAATCTGTGTCCTTCTACCCAAATAAGCAGCCAGCTTATGGGAAAGGGTAGAGCAGATTTTCATGGATGACCTGCTACTCTCCCATACTGCATGCATTGTTGGAATAAATCCTCATATATTATTCAATCTTGTCTCTGCTTAACTGGCTCAAGTAGTGACAGGCAGCTCAGATCCATTAGTTGTTTGGTTTCAAAACTAGTAGTATTTTGCCTGACACTGTAGAATTTGACCTCAAGTTACCTCGTGCTCTGTTCTGAGAACTATGCTTTACTGAAAGTCAACCTCAACCCCTCTCCGATATTTCTCTGTTTAGGATTGTAGTGCCTTGCTTAGATCTCAGTCCTCCTAAGATGAGACTTTCACACCTGCCGTTCCTCCTCTGACCCCTGACTCTAGACTCCAGACTTATGACCTTATCATTTCCCATTTGGTTCCCTTCCATGAAATCCCAGAGGATGGGCTTCACATTACGTTTTTGAGAAGCCAATATCTAAAATTGTTGCTGCTCTCCACTGGTATGGCCTTAGTTTATCAAGTCCCCTTCCTCCTTTATCTGTAGCTCGATAATAGGTTAGGCTCTTGCAGATTCCAAATTCCCCTAGTGTGTCTCATCTTATACCAGTCACCTGGGCCCTACAGCTACATCCTAAAAGATAAGGTCAGTTGTTGTTCTAAAGGAACCCATTTATATTTTAAAAAGAATAAGTTGTTGAAATTATTCAGCAAGCAATTGTGGAGGAATGAGGAGGTCTGAATTTTTTTGAATGCTTTTTTCATAACATACTACAGTATAAAAGGATATTTTAGAATCTTGTAAATGCTTGTTCTCTACAGCATCACTGTAGGGAGTAATTCTTAAGACGATACCAGATTTAGGAGACAAGTTGATCTGGGAATGAAGAATACTCATCATGTGCTGATTTTAACCACAGAACATAATAACTATTAGAATTACTTAATCTGGAGGTGTAAATTCATAAACAATAGTTGAGAACAAGGGAAAGACTGAGTCAAATAAACTAATCACAATTAATTTAAAAAAGAGTGTTTGGAAAGCATATCTCTTAACCAGTAGTAGTTAGCTTATCATTAATAATCAAGGGACACTTTAACATATCTAATGTAATTTTTGGAATTGACTGGGAATCATTAGTTTTTCATTTATTTCAAAAAGCTTATCCTAAAGTAAGGTCCATAGACCTTACAGTTCTCATCTTCACTATGTGAGGTACAGCCTGAGACCACTAGGTTAGGGAAAATATGGTCTTCAACAGATGTTTGAAGTCCAGAAAATGGTGGGCAAGAGGGGAAAACTTTATCAGAAGCAAAGAAAGGACCAGATGCTCAAGAAGACCAGTTAGAGAGGGATTCATAGAATCTATGAGATAAATCAGGCAAAAGATAAAAACAGTGGAAATTAAGGAACAGAGAGAAGTAAAGCCAAGAGGTCCACAGCTGATTTTGCATCTTTAGAGCTGGAATTCTCTTCAGAGCTCATTCCCCTATGAGATATATCTATCCACGTGGTGTGATAGAGGGTTCTTAGACTACAAATGGGAAAGATCTGCATCCTAATTCAGTGTTGACACTTGGATTCATGAGCCTGGGCAATTCATTTATCTTACTTGAATAATAATGGAAAACACATTATGCCATTTTAAGACTATTATTAAGATTAAATAAAATAATGCCTGTCAGGTCATAGCACATTGTTGTTTTTGAGCGACAACAATGTGCCATGACCTGCCAACCCACCCTTGAATAGAAAATATCTGTGATTCATGCAGTGGTAGTAGGAGAAAACAACCATAGGATGGGGAGTTATTACACTGCTGGAAGACATAACGCAAGATCAACCTGCAACTCTTCCTAACTTAGTAGGTTCTGCAACTAGCTCCAGCACCAACAGAGTCCAATACCCACTCTTATGAACAAGGGGCACAAGAAGGTCAAATCTAAGATAAGTTCCTCTAAGGTCAAGTAAAAGGAAATTCATGATATACAAAGTCAGGAAAGAACAGAAGAAGGAGATAGAAAGCAACCAAGTCACTTATGATATTTAATTTAAAAAATAAAATAACCCTAACTGGTTTGGCTCAGTGGATAGAGCATTGGCCTGTGGACTGAAGGGTCCCAGGTTTGATTCTGGTCAAGGGCATGTACCTTGGTTGCGGGCATATCCCCAGTAGCGGGTGTCCAGGAGGCAGCTGATCAATGTTTCTCTTTCATCGATGTTTCTAACTCTATCCCTCTCACTTCCTCTCTATAAAAAATCAATAAAATATATTTTAAAAATAAATAAATAAAATAAAAACATAGAGTGTCCCCAAAAAATGAATACAAATTAACAACTGATAACTCACTGAATTTTAAAAATGGACTTTCTGTTAATAAACACTGACTATAATCATTCAAAGTGTGTAACCATTTGAGGGGGAACCCTGTATATACCTAGGAAAGTAAGCATTTATTGAGTAACAGAGTGTGCTGGATATTTTACAGCTCATTTGATCCTCGTGACTCCTGCAAAGTAATATTAATATGATCATTTTGTAGATGAGGACATTGAGCTTTACCAAGGTAAAATAACTTGCCAAATTCCAAAGTCAACAAGTGGTAATAAGAGTTCCATTTGAATTCACATCCTCAGATCTCATTTGTGATTTGTTGTGCTCTATGTTTGGACAGATAGATGGGGGTGAAATGATGTACATATTATTTTCAATGTTAAAGAAAAGCTTGTTTATTTTTTAAATGGATGATAGTAGATTTAAATTTAGATTCTACTGGATACATTTAGAAGACTGATGGAACACATTTTAAAAATGCCACAATTTATGATGGTAATCACATTCTTTACAATTGTTTATACTTGTGATGTGAAATTTTCACATGTCAACCTAAAAAAAATGTGCAAGGAGGCACATAATTTTTCATAAGAGTATGTTTTCAAATCTTAAAGGCCAGTTCTCTAGAGCAGCAGTTCTTAACATCTGATGGTCATCAGGGTGTGCATAGTGATTATGAACACACACTTAGGAGTCAGTCTTGCTAGTTGTGCGACATTAGGCAATTTAGCTCAGTCTACTTATCTCTAAAATGTGGATAGTACCAATACCCTAGCTCAGCGGTGGTCAAACTTCAGCATACAAAAGAGTCATTGGGAGATCATTAAAACACAGGCTGATGAGCCTCTAGTCCCAGAGTTTCTGATTCAGGAGGTCTGGTCTGAGGTTAGACCTCAAAATTTGTTTTTATAACAAGTTCCTAGGTGATACTGAAGCTGCTGTTCCAGGGACCACACTTCAAGAACCTCAGCCTATCCCATAAGGTCATTGCAAGGACTGGAAATGTTAACACATAAAGTGCTTGGAATTGCACTGGCGCAGAAAAGGTGCTAATACATACTAATTGGCTAGTATCATCAATTAGGATTGAATTCACTCTAACAGAAAATTCTACTCCAGGGGGTTAAACAGCAAGAGGCTGATGTTTTTCTTTTAACCAGAAGCCTCAAGGTAAATCACCCAGGTCCAACTCCACTGTTCAAGAATGTCATCAAGTCTCCAGGCTCCAAGTCTTCTTGCTCAATCATCTTTGCTCCATGGCTTTTGTCATCATGGACACATAATGGCTGCTATTCCTCTAGGAATCTTGTCTGTTGTTGCTGTACATCTTAGCCAAGGTCACCAGGATATTTTCAAGTCTGCATTTGTTTATGATCTTGCTTACAAATCTCTGCCCTCTACCTTGTTCACCTGAGACAACTCTGACCTTTTCTGCTGCATCACCTGGTTTCCTGATGTCCTTTCTTGGGCCAGATAGAATTTATTACTTGTTTATAACAAGGATATTAAAGGACACAAATGAATAGCCAGATGAAGAGGTACATGGAGTGAGGTCTGGAAGGGTCCTGAGCACAGGAGCCTCTGACCTCATGGAGTTTGGGGTACACCTCCCTCCCAGCATGTAGATGCACTATTATTTTTCACCAACCTGAAAGTTCCAAAGGAAGGATTTTAATATGTTCCTTTCACTAAAGGGATCTTGTTACCAGTTAGCCACAGATTTATCCTGGATTTTTTATTGCTGATGAAAAAAAAATCACTCTAGATTTAACTAGATAATTATCTATAGTGAACACAATATTTAGGCATCGGGAGAATATGTAAAAAAGAAAGAAAGAAAGAAAGAAAGAAAGAAAGAAAGAAAGAAAGAAAGAAAGAAAGAAAGAAAGAAAGAAAGAAAGAAAGAAAGAAAGAAAGACAACTATCCTAGATGTCATATGTATGCATATGATGAGTCCTTAAGTATAATAAAAATTATCTGGATTTATTTATCATAGAAAGTACATTCCTAGAGTAAAAGAAATACTAAAAAGAAAAGGGAAAAAAATAGGTAAAAGACGTAATTTCCAGAAGTTCTAATACTGTCATATAATGTTGATATTCTATATCTTCATCCAAAGTTTTCAATTTCTTTTTAATTTTCCAGAGGAAATGCAGATCCAATTTCTAATGATAACCTGTGGAGAAATCTGATTTGCTTTTTAAAAAAAAAAAACAAAACTATTTTTCCAACCAAGTTTGCTGGCTTTCATCTACACACTAATGAAACATAAAAGTTCAGTTCTCAACATTTAACTACCCCATGTTGACATTTGAAACCACTTTAAAGGAAAAGGGTATCATATCTGAACGTGAAGAGAATAGAAACAGGTGTGAAAAGGTGAAGACCTCAGAGCCTCTTTTCTTAAGGAAATTAGCATTGCTCTTGACATTCACTCTTTAAAGAATAAAGAGTAGAGGATGAGTTGTGAAATGAAATGTGTACATCAGATAGCATCAAGAGCTTTGAAGTCATTCTAAGTAAACCAAATCTGAATGATATAAGAAGAAGAACCAAAATATATGTTATTATATCTGAATTATACCAGGCTTCCCAAATTTCAACCAAAGTCAGAAAAAGCCAGGAAGTTTTATTACCAGTAAAGGATGTAAATATTTTTGCTAGGTAGGACTGATTAAATTCTGTCCCTGAGGAAAGACTGATATTGCGAGAAAGCTAACACTTTGAGGCCAGTAACATAAATAACAAATTTATTCAAGTAACACTCTTTATTAGGGACTCCATTTGGTCTCTTTGCACCAGTGCACACGGGTGGGTGCACTCATGCGTGGAACCCTGAAAGCCAAACCAACAACAGTACCCACCCAGCAGCTCAGGCACGCGAGCCATTCCAGGAGGCAGATAGCTCTGGGAAGAGCAGCCAGTGGGAGAAAAGCCCATTGTTTCTCTCAATCCAGCTGCTACTCGCTTTCCAAACCTAAACAACAGAACTCACTTAATGGCTGTTGAACTCCATTTTAAATGACAATATAGACACCTCAATCTCAGCTAAATCTGATTTTGTGCTCATTTCACTTTGCAGCAGCATTTTTTCTTCTTCTGGGGGGCATTTTTTCTTGAACAATCACCAAACCTGCAGATTCTGACTAGCTTGTCAGAAAGGAAAAGAAATTTATGTTTTGTAGAAAATTAATCTAATCAGCAGAACATTTATATGACCAAGCCAGTTTACAAATGAACAATAGCTGAAAGGGAGAACTTTTTATCTCATTATAGTATGACCTTCCAACACTTGGACACAATTGTTTAATTTTTGTTGTTGTTGTTAACTCATTGTGTTTAAAGTTTAAGGAGTCTTTTGGTTTTCGGGGAAAATAAGGAAGCTGCAAATCTCCTTATTTTAATAAAATAGAAAGCAGGAGGTAAACCAATAATAACCTTTAATACTGTGATGAAAATAGCCTTCATAAAACAAGGATAAACAACATTACAGTCTAATTTACCTGTGCATAAAATGTAAGCTAAAATTCAATGTGCAATAAAATATTAGTATCTTTACTGCCAGCCTGATCTTAACTAATCATTTCTTATGTTATTTCTGTAGTTACAGTAAGTCATCTGCATGATATTTGACTGAATAAGGTTAGCTCAACAATGGAAACTACTATGGTCTCCCCTTCTCAGATTCACAAAATCTTTTTTCATTAATGTTCTCACACATTCCTAAACTACTCCCAAACTGGACCAGCCTCTACTTTTTTTCCGAATACCACCAATCCAAAGCAGTTTTCTTCCTAACAATCCCCTTCTTTGTAAAACATAAACACATTCTTCAGGGGCACTGTAATTATCCAAGATGAGCTTTAGTGTTGCAAATTGCTTTAGCACCCCTATGATTTATCCGTAGTAAACACACTTTATAATATTTATATTCCCATTAAAACCGCCACTAATAATGAATCGACAGTAAATAAGCATTTATATTATACAGCATCGACAAATACTGGATGCCCCTATACTAGTTACATTCTGTGCTCTTCCTATCATGTTGGGAAAAAAACCAAACTGGCATTTTGCCTGTTTATGAAAATACCTTTGAAAATGGCTCAGCACATTGCACTTCACATTTGCAACCATTTCCTTTAAAATATGGCATTTGTCCATTCTTATGAGGTCTGGGTTATTGCATTTTCACATTCTGCATCATTACTCTGAGTAGGTGTCTTATCAGCAGCTCCAGTTGCTGTGGAGAAGATTGGAATTAAGCACTGGAAGCTTTTTATTTATTTTACATGTTTTATTCCTACAAGATTTTCAACATATAAGCTTCTTTGTTCGGTTGAGAATTGGATACATTGCCAAAGCTTTGTAAAATTTACATCTTGTTTTTTCTCCTGTATTTTTTCCAAAACTAGATTGAAAAACAAGTATAGTTTTTAATTAAAGCTCTGACCAACAATAGACATCTTCCCCCAGGCATTGACATTTCTGATCAGTGGTGTGGTTTTATAAAAGCCTAATAGGAGATGTTCACTATGCAACCACAATCAGTCTTCAAGCAGTTTATGTGTCAGCTAAAACCTACGGTGTTCCTGAGAATATTCATTTAAAGATAACCATCACCCAAATTGATCTAACTGTTACCGGCGAAATGACGAGACCTCAGTACTTGTCTTCTTGAAGGAAAAAATTCAGTCAAGAGACAAAGTGCAGTAAGGCAAGCAAGAGCTTACTGGCAGTGTGGAAATACACTCAGAATGGACTGAGTAGGGCCTCAGAGTGGGAGTGCCCCCATCAGTTCAGGTATTTACAGACTTTTTATTCCTGGAATTCTCTGCTCCAGTCTCTGCAGCTTCCCCTTCTCGCTAAGCTGTCTGTGCATGTGCTATGTGATTGGAACTGGTGACCCCGGAGGCAGAACAATATCCTGAAGGTGAATCAGAGATCTGGTGACCACAATTCCGGGGGTGGTGAGGCTTGCTTACCTTTAAAGATCTAAAGGTAAGCAAGCCTTACCTTCAGCCCTGTAGACATGCAGGAATGCTTGAGGATCATCTGTCCCTTTTCTCTGCCTTTGTCTGGCCCCGCTCATGTCTAACTAGCTACCTATCCTAATATAACTTTGATCAACAAGGGCATAGGGAAATCTGAGGCAGATTTACCTGTTCCTTTTAACATCATGTAATCTGGACTGATTCTCCTTCTGGCTTTAACAGGGAAAAACTGAAAGAAATTTATCTTTTCCAAATAATTTCAGAATAGACTTTCTTGTTTGTTTTTATCCTCATCTGAGCATATGTTTTACCCATTCTAGAGAGGGGGTGGGAGAGGAGAGAGTGAGAAACATCAATGTGAGCAAAAACATCCATCAGTAGCCTCTGATTCATACCTTAACTGGGGATTGAACCCGAAACCTAGGTATTTGCCCTGACTAGGAATCGAACTGGCAACCTTTCAGTGCAGGGGACAAGGCTCCAACCAACTGAACTACATTGACCAGGGTCAGAACAGACTTTTGATTGCTATTTTATTACTTATTTCAAATTACCAATGCCCAAAGAACATATATGCATAGCCCATGGATACAGACGTGGTGAGGGCCAATCCAAGATGAGAAACAAAAAGTATCAATTGGATTTAATAGCATGCATGTCATTCATGTCCTGAGCAAAATAAATGACCATGTCTAAGGTCTCTGATACATCTTTGAATTTTTTTAAAATATATTTTTATTGATATCAGAGAGGAAGGGAGAGAGAGATAGAAACAACAATGATGAGAATCATTGATTGGCTGCCTTCTGCACGCCCCCTGCTGGGGATCAAGCCTGCAACCCCAGGCAAGCGCCCTTGACCGGAATCGACCCTGGGACCCTTTGGTCTGCAGGCCAACGCTCTATCCACTGACCAAACCAGCCAGGGCACATCTTTGAACTTTAAATGACTGAAAAATTGATCTTAAGTGGAAGACAGGCCTTGTTCTCTCTACAGTGTTATGGCCTAATTTTCTATAGAAATGTATTCTTCAACATATATTTCCTTGAAAATGAATTATATAAAAAGACCATTTCATATATACTTATATACACACACATTAACACTTTTCTTAGGCAGCAAACATTCCTATAGTAGATGTTTGATTTGCAGTAAGTTATTTATCTGTTGAAGTTTAGTTTCCTATTCCAACAAGTAGGGAAAATTATATACAACCAATAACTAGCATAAAGCAGCTACAGCTAAATAACTTGTATTCTAATTCTGTCCCAGTAGGACTCCCTTCTCTCACCACTGTGTCTCATTCCCCTTCTCTAAACCATCAGGGAAGACTGAGTCTAAAGATTTCTCCTTAAAAAAAAAAAAAAATAGGAGAGAGAGAAACCCGGCCAGTGTTGCTCAGTGGTTATCAACCTATGAACCAGGAAGTCATGGTTCAATTCCTGGTCAGGATATATGCCCAGGATGTGGGCTCAATCCCCAGTGTGGGACATGCAGGAGGCAGCCTATCAATGATTCTCTCTCATCATTGATGTTTCTATCCATCTCTCCCTCTTCCTTCCTCTAAGAAATCTATAAAAATACATTTTAAAAATAAAAATGAAGATTTATCCTTCAACATCACACACCGTAAGGTCATACAACCCATTCACAGAGGATCTGTGTTTGACTACAGGTCAGTCTGTTGTGTGTCATAGAATTCCAAAAGTTATCAAGGCTTGATAAAACACCTTTAAAAAATGTAGGCAAGTAGCTTACTTCTCCAAAATGACAGATCCTTTAAAATAAACAGCAAATCCATGAAACTCATAAAATTCTATTTCCTAATATTAACATTCAAGAGGTGCTTGATGTTGCATAAACATTATTTAGAAAATTACAGTTACTTTAAACTTATTCTTTTTAGCATAACTCACATTTACAGAAGCACATTTATAGAAGGCTTGTGAAGACAATGCTTTGTTTAATAAATGGAATTGTTTTTGCTCTTGACATTGAACATCTGCTAGGTACTGGAGCTAATAGAAATGAGTATGAATTAACACATTTCTTCTTCAAAAATACATTTTTCAGTGACTCGATTTTTTTCTCATATTTGGTGCTGGCAAAGAAAATATACTATATCGCATTAGAGGTCAAACAGTTATCAAATGTAATTTTTTGCAACAACAAATATTTTTGTTTCTTTTTTTATTTTTTAATCCTCCCTTACCAAAGGATGTGTTTTTATTGATTTTAGAGAGGAAGGAAGGAAGAGAGAGAGGGAGAAATCTCAATTGTTGCCTCCTGTACTCATCCCAACCAGGGATCAAACCCACAACTTAAGTATGAACCCTGACCTTTGGTTTACAGGATGACTCTTCAGCCAACTGAACCACCCCACCGGGATGCAACAGCAAATATTTTTAGATTATACCAGAAATTTCAACCTGTTTCATCTCATGGCACATATAAACAAATTACTAAAATTCTGTGGCACACCAAAAGTATATATGCTTTGCTGATCTAACAAAAAAATAGGTATAATATTTATTCATTTACACTAGACAGCCATTGTTGTGTTGGCGACTGCCTTTTCTTTTTTGACAATATAAGAGAAAATAGGTCAGTGTCCCTGACCAAATAGTCAGGTATTGCATATTTTGAAAATTCTTTTGGCACACTGGTTGAAATTTGCTGGATTATATGAACAAGCTACACACACGTGTGCATGCACGCACACAGGTGCACACACATGCGTGCACACACACACACACAAAGCATCTAAAGTAGGATATCTTTTATTATTCTAAATGTACTTCCTGACTGAGACTTGGTGTGCAAGCCTGAAATTAATTGTCACAGGCCAGCTATTAACTCCTAAAAATAGGGAGCTCTAATGAAAACACTTGGAGGCCAAAGAGTGTGCAAAAATACTGTCTCAATAATGCTACAGCAACATACTCATCAAGAGCAGGGACCTAGCCTGCAACCTAGGTATGTGCCCTGATTGGGAATTGAACCCACAACCTTTTGTTGTATGCCACAATGTTCTAATCAACTGAGCCACCAAGCCAGGGCCAGGGCCATGGCCAAAATGTACCTCTATTTTAAATTCAGGTATAATTTTCACACAATAGAGTGAAGAGAGACCTTAAGTGTTATAGTTCAATAAGTTTTGATGAATGGATACATTCTTGTAAACCAAAAATCTATTATAATAAGGAATATAGTCATCCTTTGTTATCCACAGGGAGGATTCTAAGACCACCTGCAGAAATCAAAATCTGTAGATCAAATGCCATGATATTTGCATATAACCTATGTACATCCTCCCATATACCTTAAATCATTTCTAGATTACTTAAAATGCCTATTAGAATTTAAATGCTATATAAATAGTTGTTATACTGTAATGTTTAGAAAATAATTACAAGAAAGAATTGCACATGTTCAGTATAGACACAACTATTATAGGACTAACTAGATAGCACATATCAGCAACATCATAACTCTTTTTTAAAATATTTTGAGGATTTGGGTCAAGATGGTAGTGGAGGTAAATGCATCCTCCCACAACCATGTCAAAACTACAACTAAACCACAGAACAACAATCATTTGGAAATACCTGAAATCTAGCTGAACAGAAGTCCTACAACTAAGGATGTAAAGAAACCACATCGAGACTGGTAGGATGAGTAGACACATGAAACAAGCTGATCCCAAACCTACATGTGGAGGATAAAAATTGAGAGAAATATCTTAGATGCAGAAGATTCTCATGAGGAGTGAGGGATCAGGAAGAGAAGTCACCATAACTTCTGACTAAGAAAACCACTGGGGATTGTAGCTGAGTGAGATGGAGGGTTTCTGGAGTCCCAGATATTCCTCTTAAATGGCCCACACAGAGACTTACTTGGACTTGCTTTCTCTGAGATCTAGCCCTGGGGCATCAGCTCAAAAAGCATTAGGAACATCTGGGGCGGGGGGGACTGAGTAGTCTGGAAGTTGGATTGGAGATGGAGAGGCAATTTTTCCCCACTGAGAAGTGCTGGCAATGACCATTGTTCCTTTTCTGAGCCCTCCCCTGATGGAGTCAGGAGGTGGACACCATAACTTAGCCTTCATAATCCTGGCTATCACTCTTCACTCTACCATGGTGATTCCCTGAGACCTCTCCCACCCAACTTGCATGCCCACTCTGTTTCCAGTGGCTTTTCCATGAGAATGGCTTCTCTTGGTTCATGCTTCAGACTTTCCTAAAATCTCTCAAACAAGCAGCATCTGACTTCAGTGTGTCCCAAACTTTTCCTTAAGTTATTGCAGCCAGCCTTGTTAGAAGATTAAACTACAGGGTACCTGCAATCTCAGCACAAGTAGCAGCCATCTGAAGATCACTTTGTAGCTGGGCCAAATACAACTGGAGGCTGACCCTGGCCTGTACCTCCTAGGATGCCCCAAAGCCAACACACCCAGTAGTTAGCTTCAGACCAAATTAAAACACCATCCAACCACCTTCACAAATGATAAACCCAAGGGGAGTACTCAGAGGCAACCAGAGCCCCACTTAAGTAAGTCCTGCTAGATGGGGTGGGTCCCTCTTCCAGCTAATTCTTTATGATGGTTACAGCCAGTCCTGCAGCTGATTCATGGGGGGGGGGGGGTTTAATCCCTACAATTGATATGAAAACAACAAACAAGGCTCAACAAGAAGGGTGTACACAGGCCACACAGAAGAGTGCACCTGTACTGCCCAGCTCAGGTTAATGGGAAGGCTGCACCACTGAACCCTACAGAACACATATTACATAAAGCCACTCTACCAATCCCAGGTAGTAGCTCTAGCTAATACATAGAAACAAACACTGGGAGACTACCAAAATGAGGAGAGAAAGAAAGATGTCCCAAATGAAAAAACAGAACAAAACTCCAGAAAAAGAACTAAATGGAGACAAGCAACTAACCACATGCAGAGTTCAAAACACTGGTAATAAGAGTGTGCAAGGGGATGAATAGATGAACTTAATGAGAACTACAACAAAGAGCTAAACATAAAACCAGAGATAGAAAACATAATAAAGAATAAGTCATAAATGAATACACTGAGAGGAGTACTATATTTCAAGGAATCAACAGGGGAGTAGATGAACTAGAGGTTCAAATCAGAGATTTGGAAGACAAGGAAGCTCCCATAAGACTGTCAGCTAATTTCTCAACAAAAACTATGCAGGCCAGAAACAATTGACAAGAAATATTCTAGGGGGTGAGTGAGGGCTAAAATGGGTAAATGGAGATAAAAGGGGAACATCTGTAATATTTTCAACAATAAATATTTTTTAAAAATATTCTAAGTGATAAAAAGCAAGGACCTACAACCAAGATTACTCTTCCCAGCAAAGCTATCATTTAGAATTGAAGAACATATAAAATGATTCCCAGACAAGAAAAGGCTAAGGAGTTCATCACCACTAAACCAGTATTACATGAAATGTTAAAGGGTCTTCTTTAAGAAGAAAATAAAAAATATGAATAATAAAATGGCAATAAATACATATCGGTCAACAATTAAATCTAAAAATAAATAAATAAATGAAAAAGTGGAACAGAAACTGATTCATATATACAGAGAACATTTTGATGATTGTCAGGTGGGAGGGGGGTTAGGGAGCTAGATAAAAAAGGTGAAGGGATTAAGAAGTACAAATTGGAAGCTACAGAGAAGTCACAGGGATGTGAAGTACAGTATAGGAAGTATAGTCAATAATATTATAATAATGTATGATATCAGATGGTTACTAGATTTATTGGGGTTATCACTTAGTAAATTATATAATGTCTAATCACTGGGTTGTACACCTAAAGCTAATATATGCTATATGTTAACTGTAATTGAAAAATAAAAAAATAAAGTAAAAGAATAAAGAAAGAAAAATATTTTTGGTCAGTGGTTTGTTGTGGATGTGAAGCTCAATTACAAAGGGCTCTCTATATTGCTATCATCACACAAAGTTTTGCATGCTCCTTACCATCAATCATCTCCAAATTTCTTCCCACTAGAAGTAACAACCATTCTGATGTTCCTGTCATAGGTCAGTTTTTCCTGTTCTAAAATTACACTAGAAAGTATAAAAGAACACTTTTGTGATTGACTTCTTTCATTCAACATAATGGTTTTTAAAAGTAATTTATGTGTTTACATGTATCAGTAATGCTTTCATTTTACTGCTGAGTAGTATTTTATTGTATACTAGTAAATTGAAATTATCTTGCCATTCACTTATTACTGAGCATTTGAGTTATTTCCTGTTTGAGGCAGTCATAAATAAGAATGTTATGAACATTTTTATGTAAGTGTTTTTGTTCATGTATGTTTTTATTTTTCTTGGATAAATATCTGGGAGTGGAATTGCTGAATTAGGGTAATTGTAACTTTAAAACATACTGCCAAATGGTTTTCCAAATTAGTTGTATAATTTTATACACTTATTTCCAATGCATGCAAATTCCAATCAAGCTCGGCTGGTGCGGCTCAGTAATTGAGCATCGACCTATGAACCAGGAGGTTTCCAGTAAGGACACATGCCTAGGTTTCAGGCTCGATCCCCAGTGTGGGGCATATAGGAGGCAGCTGATCAATGATTCACTCTCATCATTGATCTTTCTATCTCTCCCTTTCTCTAGCTTTCTCTCTGAAATTTAAAAAAAAATTCTCAATATTTAATCTTGTTAGCTTTTTAAAATTTAGTTATTATAATAAGCGTATACTGATATCTTATTTTGGTTTCAATTTTCATAAGTTTAATGACTAAAGATATCAAACATTTTTTCATGTGATATTTGTTTATTTCCCTTCATAAATGTTTGTTCAGGTCTTTTGTTCATTTATTAAAAAGTATGTTGTTTTGTTTTTAAATTGATTGATAAGGGTTCTTTACATAACTGACATAAGTCTATTGTCAGATATATGAATTACAAATATTTTCTTCAAGCCTTAGACTTTTGATGAGAAGATTTTAAAAAAATATTTATAAGGTATAAATTACCAAATTTTCATTTTAGTTATTGTACTTTTCTATTCTGAATTTTCTGACTCTTTAAATTTCTATTTCTCTACTGGGTTTTCCATCTGACTATTCATCATGTCATTCTTTCCTTTAAATTCTTAAACATATTTAAATTGCTTTTTAAAACTCTTTGCCTGCTAATTCCAAATTATCTCTAAGGTCTGTCTGACTCTGCTACATTTTTCCCCTGGTTATGGAGCAAGGATTTCTTGCTTCTATGCCTATGTAGTAATATTTTAAGATAAACATTGCAAATGCTATGTTGTTGAGAATAAAATTTTTAAAAACTCTTTAAAGAATATTGAGTGTTATTGTGGCAGCAATATACTTAATAATGGGTAACCTTGATTGTTAGAATAGGTCTTTATTATTCCCTACTAGAGGGCCAGTGCATGAAATTTGTGCATGGGGGGCGGGGGATGTCCCTCAGCCCAGCCTGCACGCTCTCCAATCTGGGACCCCTCGAGGGATGCCCCACTGCCCGTTTAGGCCCTATCTTACCTGGATCGGGCCTAAACGGGCAGTCGGGCATCCCTCTCACAATCCAGGACTGCTGGCTCCCAACTGCTCACCTGCCTGCCTTCCTGATTGCCCCTAACTGCTTCTGCCTGCCAGTCTGATCACCCCCTAACCACTCCTCTGCCAGCCTGATAGATGCCTAACTGCTCCCCTGCCAGCCTGTTTGCCCCTAACTGCCCTCCCCTGCAGGCCTAGTCCCCCCCAACTGCTCTCCCCTACAAGCCTAGCCCCCCCCCAACTGCCCTCCCCTGCAGGCCTGGTCACCCCAACTTCCCTCCTCTGCCAGCCTGGTCACCCCTAACTGACCTCCCCTGCAGGCTTGATCACCCACAACTGCCCTCCCTTGCAGGCCTGGTCCCTCTCAACTGCCCTCCCCTGCTGGCCATCTTGTGGCAGCCATCTTGTGTCCACATGGGGGCAGTCATCTTTGACCACATGTGTGTTGGAGTGATGGTCAATTTGCATATTTTTCTTTTATTATATAGGATTAGATAGGATAGATAGAGGCCTGGCACATGAGTGGGAGCCAGCTGGTTTGCCCTGAAGGGTGTTCCGGATCAGGGTGGGGGTTCCCTTGGGGCAATGGGGAAGCCTGGGCGAGGGGCCTGTGGTGGTTTGCACACCCCCTGGTGACCCAAGCAGAGGCCCTGGTATCTGGGATTTATTTATCTTCCGTAATTGAAACTTTATAGCCTTGAGTGGAGGCCAAGGCAGGCCAGGGCTGTGGAAAGTTGGCCTCCTCCATTGCCGGGGGCAACTCAAGCCTCCTGCTCTCTCCAGCTCCGTGGTTGCTGCCATTTTTGTTGGGATTTATTTATCTTCTATAATTGAAACTTTATAGCCTTGAGTGGAGGCCTGGGCCAGCCAAGGTGTGCGGAAAGCTTGGCTTCCTCCATTGCCTGGGAAACCCAAGCTTCTTGCTCTCTCCATGCCCGCAGCCATCTTGGTTGGGTTAATTTGCATATTCACTCCTGATTGGCTTGTGGGTGTGGCTTGTGGGTGTAGCAGAGGTACACTCAATTTGCATGTTACTCTTATTAGATAGGATTCTAAGCCCAGATTTGCCTGAGACTCTTAGATATAAAGTTTCTGGGACCTTTATTGAGTGCCCAATGTTCAGCAAGGTTTCAGCTGGTTGCAACTCCTACTTCTGTCAGAAATGTGTGATCTCCACAGCCTATATTTATTTCACAGTTTATTTATGCTCTACATTTACTCATATTCACAGCTCCCCAGTTTTCACTATGTGGTCACAGCTTAATATTTGGTACGAAACTTAAAAACAATTCTTTGGCAGTTTTCCTTCTTTGCCTAGCTCCTTGGAGTTTGGGGCTGCTAAATTCCAATACATTTAGCATCCCTGAACTCCAAACTCTGCCTCCTACACTCAGTAAAACCAACCTGCTCTGCTTGGCTCCTCCTCCTCACTCTCAGAGAATGTAATGGTAGTTGTAGGGTTCACTCTGTGTTTTCTTTCTATGAGAGATCAGTCTTGAGTTGCCTTTTGTCAAATGTCTAAAATAGTTGCCTCATATACTGTGTCCAGTTTGATCACTGTTTATAATGAGTGAGCTAGTACAGTGCCAGTTACTCTGTCACACTATAGGAGGAGTCTCTCAAGATTTGTTATTTATGAAAGTTAATATACATTCATAACACAAAACATGGATGCTAGTCAGTAAAGGTCAAGACATATAAGAACTTCCAAGTTTTTAATAAAAACTCCATTTAAAAATCCCTGCTTCCATAAGAGTAAATATCCATTTCATCAACTCCAATGCATAAGAGATTCCTTTGTATTATGCCCTTCAGTGAAGCAAAATTTCAAATATAATGTAAGTAACTTTAAAAAATCCATTAGTACTTAAAAAGATTCAAATACATTTATACACTTGGGAAAAAATATGAAATGTGATTTTTGGTAATCAGATCTGAGCTGAGCTATCCATGATATTTGATTTTACTTCTTTTCCTCCCTCAACAGTCAGAACATTTCATGTAAGGACATTTACATATTCAAAGTTGAAGGTGGATTCTAGACTTTTTACCCTGTAGAACTTAAACTGGATATATGTCAAGTTTTGCTTCACTGAACTCAAGCTATTTTATATCCTGTTTCTGTGTATTTTCACTCCTAACCCTTACCACCTTCACAATGAGCAGAAGCAAAAGAGCAGCCAAGCAGAGCACAAGAAAGAGATCCAAGAGTGAGGAGTCTCTTTATTTGGTGTAAAGTCAAAATGGCCCACAGGATAGAAGACCTTCAAGTTTAAAGTAGTGAACTCAAATTTTTTGTTAGATAAGGAAAAGGGAGCAGGCTTACAGTACAGTTAACTCTCAGTCATGTAAGCCTGATCAGCCCACTAAGAATTGCTAAATCAAAGCCTTTGTCTTTCCTTTGTTAGTAAGCCATCTTGATTTCAGGTGGTATACCAGATATCCACTCCAATCTGTGGCCCATGATCTGTGCAGGATATCTCTTGAAGTTCTTCTCTGCTGCTCCAGCAAGGTAAACAAGTGCAGGCCATATATGTCCTACACAGAAAGGTTGAGTGATATCATTTATATTTCAATTTACAAATAAATAAAAACTTAGAAGTTAAAAAAATCAGAAAAGTTGAATAAGGAAAAAATTAAGAAAATGAAGTTACTTTCTATACTCACACACTAAGGAAGTGGTAGAGGCAAAATTCAGACCAGACTGTACCTATTGCTCAAGGTTGCATTCTTTCCACTGAGCCCTATTCTCTTCCCTCAAGTTCTGACTATTTTGGAAGGTGAGTAGGGCCTCTGTAGCTTACCCTTTCAAAACTAAACATTGGTATGTTTGTTCAAATTGTAGTATATGACATGGAAAAATATCACATTTATTTATTATTCATTAGACAGCCTTTAATCAAAAAATGAGACTAGATGAAATTGAAGGTTAACAGCTTTTACTCAAAAAAGATGGAATTAAATGAAATTGAAGATTAAATTATATCCTGTCAATAAAATACCTAATACTTTAATGTCTAATTCCTCTTCAAGTGTCCAAAATTCCATAGAGCTTTTTAAAATTATTAGTGAATGTAACATTGCCCCAAATGCTCACCTCTTGGCACCCATAAACAGCTAAGATCCCATCATTAAAAAAACCAAAGACCTTGAAAAAATAGAAAAACATAAAAATCTGGAACAATGTTATTTATCACTGCAAAGGCAGTATTGTCTAAGAAGTGTCATTGACCTGGTTTTGCACTGAGGGGGCCTGAATCTTAATGGTAATATTCATCAAGGGTGTATCCAGGGCTGAAGTTAGCCAGTACACACTGCTAACTGTGGCAGCACCAATTGTTAAAATATTTAAATACTTCCAGTCAGATTGGTAAATAGCAACTGCAATAAGCAGCAACATGAATTAATAATATGAATTCCAGTACATGTGGTTTATTTTAGAAATCCAATATGCATTGCAATTCTAGGCATTTTTTTCCTGGATTAGGTACTATATGCAGAGTCGAGGGCATGTTCCAAAATTTTACCATTCATTTTAAATAGTGGAGAGTTATATCATGGTAAATATGAGTCAGGAGTAGTCACAAGAGGAGACAGAGAGAGACTAAAAAAAAACAACACACAGATTCTAGAGACAGAAGGCATTGCATGCCATGCAGGGCCATGTCAGAAGGCACCAGGGTGTCAGGAGGCAGAAAATGGGGGTGATGGGAAGGTATAACCAAAGTCTTAATTGAAGTTTCTGTGGGAAAGGCAAGGTAGGGCAGGGTGAACAGGTTAGGACTGACTATTCTGAGTAATTTCTTCAGTGAGCTTTGGGATATAGGATGGTCCCCAGTTGCTTGGCATCTGTTTTGGGGAGACTTAAAGCTGAGAAATAGTGCTTCCTGGGCTGCCTGGTGCACAGAGAGTTGTGGGCTCTGGATTGGTTTGTTTGTATATCAAAGACATGCACCTTAGGTCTTTTGCTATCTTAAGAATTGGCTAATCCTGAAGTAGCAGTTTCTTCCCAGTCAGAAAGTTGTGTTTTGTTTTGTTTTTAATGTCAAAGCATTGTAATATACAGAAAAAAATAAAAATATTTACAATAAGTGGGAGAGAAAACCTTGAAACCAAATTAAGAAGAACCTAGTTTACAAACCTTCACAAGTACCAGCTGCCCAAAATCTGCCCAAGTGGAGAAGCAGGGACCATGTTGACGTAGTAAATGGAGAGTCTGCTGGAGCTATTATCCAAGTCAGGTACTGCGATGGACTCTCCAGTGGAACTTTCAAAGGGCATTGTGGTTTTGGTGTTTTTGTTTTTTAGACAACTTATTTCCTGGTGGGCATCAGCCATTCTTGTGAGATAGAAAAGGTCAAGAGAGTGGTTCTCTCAAAACACATTGAAAAATTGGAAGTTCATGTACCTCGGGTAGACACAGTGAAGCACTAGACGTCACACTCTCCCAAATTTGTCTGCTACCACCCTAGCCCTCTCCTTCTCCATGCCTGTCGGTTCCCATATTCCTGAGAACATGTCAAGCCTGCTTGTCTCCTGGCAACATAACATCCCTCTAATCCTTGCTTATCCAGGGAAACTGCCATTTGCATTCTCCTCCATTTCTTCTCCATCATATTTTTCTCACATGGCCTCCAGCAGTCACCACCTCAGTTGCTGGTGCTGGTTTTATTCTGATTCACCAACATGGTCTACAGCTGTCTGATGCTCCTGGGGAAAAGAAGATAGAAGTCCAGGGTCCTGTCTCCAAAACCTCAGTACCAATCAATCCCTATCCACTTTCATGCTCTTTCATTCCTTTATGTTCTTTCCCTGTGGCTCATGTTATTTAAGCATTGGTTAATTGACTAACCCACAGAAGGAGGAAGGGAAATGAAAAATGAAGGACAGACATTTGAAGAGCAATGTGGGGAATTAAAGGTAAGATGGGAGACAGCCTCCATGCCTTTGAGAGAATTCCCACATGACTGGACAACTGAATTGGGGAAGTCACTGGGACAGATTGAAGCATAACTCTGACAGGGATGACATTCAGCTAAGAACTGTATGAAAACATCACATCAACAATTACTGACTCCAGGATTACTTCTGATGGGTTTCTTTGTCTGATATTTGCCTCTCTAACATCTGTTTTCTTGGTCTTTTATATGTCTTTGGCAACAATTAGAGAACTATTTTCAACTCCAATGATGGAAGTGATCAGTTTCTAATTAGGAGTCATGTTGAGAAACTATTTGGTGAACTTTAGTGTTCTTGTAATTCATTCAAGATACTTTTGTCCCCAGTAGCTATTTCAGCCCTTTAGTCCTGTGGACAAGCTCAGGGAGGCCTGCATGGTGGGCCTTACAAACTCAGGGCTGAGAGTAACCATATAAGATGGCTTGAACACAAATATTTCTAACTAAAAGTGGGTCATGGCTGTAGTCAATGTCCTAGGTCTATAGCTTCATGAACAAAGGTCAATCTTTATTCTAAGTGAGCCTGTCTACTATCATTTTGATGGTGTGGCTCAGTTGGATGACCATCGTCCCATGCACTGAGAAGTCACCAGTTTGATTCCTGGTCAGGGCACATGCCCAGGTTTGGGGCTTGATTCCCAGTGGTGGGGTATGCAGGAGGCAGCTGATGAATGGTTCTCTTTCATCAATGTTTCTCTCTCTCCCTCTCTCTCAAGTCAATAAAAAAACAATAACATGTCTTTGAAACGTCAGACCGCTCAGGGCACAACCTCCATACAAGAGAAGGAGACCATAGAACCCCTCATTATTATCCTGTTTCCCTTGAAGCTACTGTAGACTTCTGACCAAGAAGGCCACCAATGGATGGATTATGGATGACAAAACAGAAAGATAAAAGAGCTCTGGGTCTTGAACTCTGAATCAAGGGGAAAATGCTACCTCCAGATTTCTGGGACAATGAATTTTCTTTATCTTCAATACACTTGTTTTTCTTCCTGGTGTGTAGTCATTTGTAGATGAAGTTACTCAAATTTAAACTAATGTGCCTGAAAAGAACCCCACACTGATGTGTGGCATGGCATATCATCTTATTTACATTCCTTCTCAGTCACTAACCTCTCTGAATACACCATTAATGGGAGATAACAATTCTCCCAAAGTGAGTTGAAGAATTGGAAAGTATGGAGGAAATTTGGAAAGGGAATAGACACTGACCTTCACTACCACCTCATCAGTATTCTTTTTTACCATGTTGCTTCTGGGATGAGCTGGAGTTTTTGTTCAAGCTTTCCTAAGAGAATTCATAACCTAATGAAGCTCAACTTTTCTCTTCTTCTATTTTTATATTATTTAATTTTACTACCAGACCAAAGAGCAGTGTATTATAAAAAATAAAAAAAAGAAATTTGGTTGCATTAATTCTTCAATTCACATTTGTAAAATGCACTGGGCTACAGTGAAACCATTTTGAGGCTTGGGAATATAACATTGCATCATTTTACAATTTTCTTGTATTTTTATAAATCACTAACACATTTTAATTGATTTAAAAGTAAAGAAAGTAAATTAAGATTAACATATTATACATAACACTACTAACACAATCTTATTAGTAAAGCAGCCTTGCTCATTCAAAGTGTTAATTAATGGGATGTTAACAATAGCAAACAAAAATAAAAATCATTTATAACAGGATGAAGGAATTAGAGTGCTATAAAAACATCTAGGAAGAAAACTGCAGGGAAAAAAACTGACTACATATTTTAAAATGTATATAACTAATGTAATATTAACAAAAATATTTGTTTAAATGTGTATTCAGAGCTTGGTTTCACCCAATAATTTATAGTCTTAGAGGATTTATGCATTCATTTATTTTTCAAATGTTTCCATGTTCATATTGACTCAATAAGAAGTTCAAAATCAAATTCACTGAAAAAATATTTTTTGGTTACAAATTTTACTTTTGGCATTTGCTCCAAAGGCCATTAAAATATGGTCTGACTTAGAATTTCTTATGTGCCTATAATGTCATATTGAGAAATTGTATTATTCTAAGATTCCAAAAAATTTTAACAGAACTTAATAGAACTATTTCAGTGTTATTTCATCAAGTGTGGGATCAAAAATTGCAGTTTGTCTTAGGTGGTAGACATACTGAATCTTACTGTATGAAAATAGAAAACAGGCTCAGGAATTGGATAGTATGATCATTGATCTTACAAAAACTTCTGTCTGCCAGAGGAAAGCTGAATCCTGCACTCCAAAATAGCCTTACCCTTATTTAGTGCTCTCTCAATCTTCTAACTCACAAGTACCATTTTTTAAGTCTGGAGTAAGATTATGCCATTCCAGACTATAAAATTATCTCCAAAATACATATTGGGAGTTATGTTTTGGCAAAGCAATAAACAAGGTAACTTGTATTGCATTTTTCTTTCATTCTTTGCATTTAATACATAATATCCAGTTGAAGTGGGATGGGGGAGAAAGCAAACAGCATATTCAAGGCCATGTCTCATTAAGAAAAGTTTATTTTCTCAAGCAAGATGGAGGTTTGGAATTTCACCCATATCCAGTAAGTGCTGCAACATATATTAAGCCATCTTTTCTCTTTATTGTTTTAAGACAAAAATTTTAAAGCTAAAATTTGTTTCTAATGCCCTCTAATTGCAAAGTACCAATTACCATGGTAAGATTTAGTATGTTTACAAACAATTTATGTTTTAGGATTTCATAGTTCACTTGAGTAGAGACATACTTGATTTGTCACAAAATGTGTTAATTTTAGCTTAGAATTTATAAAAGTGACATCTGTGAACTTTCATTCTTTTTTAAATATATTTTATTGATTTTTTAGAGAGGAAGGGAAAGGGATAGAGAGTTAGAAACATCGATGAGAGAGAAACATCAATCAGCTGCCACAAGCACACCCCCTACTGGGGATGTGCCCACAACCAAGGTACATGCCCTTGACCGGAATCGAACCTGGGACCTTTCAGTCCACAGGCAGATGCTCTATCCACTGAGCTAAGCCAGTTAGGGCATGAACTTTCATTTTAACATGATATGTTTTATAAGTACTAGAGGCCTGGTACATGAAATTTTGGCACTGGCAGGGTGGGTCGCTCAGCCCTGCCTGCTCCCTCTCGCTGTCCAGGACCCCTCAGGGGAAATCTGCCTGGTGCCTTGGGCCCAATCCCCCTAGCAGTCAGACATCCCTCTCTCAATCCAGGGCTCTAACACTCTAGGAACCCTCACTCCTTACCTCCTGGCTCCTTACCTCCTGCCTGCAGAGGAGGCAGGAGAGGCTCCCGCCACCAATGCTGTGCTCACCAGCCATGAGCCCGGCTTCTGGCTGAAGCGGCGCTCCCCCTGTGGGAGCACACTGATCAGCTCCTGCCCCCTAGTGGTCAGTGCGTGTCATAGTGACTGGTCATTCTGCTGGTCATTCCCCTGTTTGGTTGATTTGCATATTAGGGTTTTATTATATAGGATTCTATTTTCAGAATTTTGCTTGCCATTATTCCAAACGAAATTAATGAGCCCTGGTAAACATAAAGTAGGATGTTATGTGCTATGTAATATGCATTTTTTGTTTGTTTTGTTGTCCATACTACATGAAAACTGAAAGGTTAATTTTTGTAGCTAGAAACTGGTCAAACCAACTTTGAAAAATGTCACCTCCAGGAATATTACTTTTCTCTGGTTGATATCATTTTATATCCTAATCTGAAAGTCAAATGAGCATTTCTAGGCAAAAGAAATAAGAGCTAGGGTGTGCCAGTGGGTTTATTTTTAATTGGAAAAAGAATTTCTCTTTCTTAAAAGTCAGGTAATGATTCCAATGTGTTTCTAAGCAAGACCTGAATAAAATATTAGAGAACCATGCTCAAAAATGATTAGTGGCTTTCTATTCTAATACAAGTTGTGAAAGTAATGGGAGACCTGGCCAGTTGTTTGGAGCATCACCCCATACACCGAAATATGGCGGGTTCAATTAATGGTTAAGGTTCATCCCTAGGTTGTGGGTATGTGATCCCTGGTGGGGGCATGTATGGGAGGCAAACTGCGTTGAGCAGATGTCTGTCTCTTGTATCAATGCTTCTCTTTCTTTCCCCCTTTCTCTCTCTCTAAAATAAATTTTATATATATATATATATATATATATATATATATATATATATATACACACACACACACCCTCAGTTGAAGATTTAAATTATTTAATTAAATTATATATATATGTATGTGTGTGTATATATATATATATATATATATATATATATATATATACACACACACACCCTCAGTTGAAGATTTAAAAAGAGATTAAAAAAGAAAAGAATTGAAGTTTTCCTTATTTGTAACTATAGAATTTGTGGAAAATTTATTAAATATACCATTTTTTGAAATTTTTTATCAAGCAAAAGACTGAGTTTCAAGTTCCTTATATGTGAGTAAAAATATTTCCATATATTAACTGATAAATAAAGCACATAGAAAGATTCATAAGATAAAATCTAGTCCTACAGATATGAGATATGCATTTTTATTCTATTCCATTTATTCAACTAATAATAATCTGTGATTCTAGGACAAGATTTTGTAATAATTTTTATATTTCTGGAGCTAAACTCAAAAGGTGGAATCTAATATGTTCCCAGATAAAGATCTTTTAATTGAATTAATCAATGGAATGCATGGATTTGTAATGAAATTTGGATCTAAGTTTTTTCAACTCTGACTAAGTCTTCATTAATCACACAATTTGCTTGACCATAATACAGTACATAGAAAATGCTTGCATAGGAAATTACTAAGCTTGGAAAAATAGGTAACTGTGATTAGGAGAGATTTATTTGACTTGGGCCAGAAAGCAAACAATTGAATTATGTTGTATGACAGCAAGTGGCCATGTTTTCTCTTCTGAACACTTTCATATTAAATGCAGAATTTCCTTGGTTATGGTGGATGCATGGTATACTGATTTCATGTTTTTAGTTGATAACTTTTAACAGATGTGCTAAGTTTCAAGATGAAGGAAGAGAATCAGAAAAAGTGCTAAAATATATAAAATTCTAACCATCTTACCCTTACAATTAAGCCTCTGATTTCCCACCAAAGTAAAGCTCTTTCAAGAATATAAATCCAACTGTGCTCTCAAACTGTAGATTTTGCATGGTAGAGGCTCAATTAAGGAAGAGTAACTAGGATTTATTTCATCGGCATACAGAAACTCCATTCCAGGAACATTTAAATGGTGATAAAAGAATTGCTTTCCCAGCACATCTTCAAAAGGGCATTGACACAGTATTTCTTGTCCTACTGGTAATCAGTTTTTTCTTCCTGCTTATCATCCATTCCCCACTTTTATTTTTACTTTTTAATTATTTCAGAGAGAAAAAGAGAGAGAGATAGAAACATCAATGATGAGAGAGAATCATTGATCAGCTGCCTCCTGCATTCCCCATACTGGGGATCAAACCCATAATCCAGGCATGTGCCCTGACCAGGAATAGAATTGTGACCACCTGGTTCATAGGTCAATGTTCAACCACTGAGCCACGCAGGCTGGGCTATTCCCACTTTTTAAATATATATTTTTATTAATTTCAGAGAGGAAGGAATAGGGAAAGAGAGATAGAAACATCAATGATAAGAGAAAATCATTGATTGGCTGCACCCTTCCCACTGGGGATCGAGACTGCAACCTGGGCATGTGCCCTTGAATGGAATCAAACCTGGGACCCTTTAGACTGCAGGTCGAAGCTCTGTCCACTGAGCCAAACCTGCTAGGGCCCATCCCCCACTTTTAGAGACTAAGTATCTTCTTTCTTTTAAGGAAACAGACATGGAATATTAAAATAAATACTAATTACTTAACCTAGAGACAAATCATGACTACTATTTTAAATAATATAAATATAAGCTAAAAAATAAGAACTTGATACATTCTAATGTGCATTTATATGCAGATATAATACAGTTGTATTTTTCAACATTAGCAAGATGCATTATAGTGAGTTCCCTTTAAGAGATTTCAAATCATCACCAGTTATGTTTTCCCTTTGGTTTTAAAGGCAGAGCTGACAGTGCTCTATGAATAAAAATGAAAAGTAAATTCCACACTCAGAAAGTTTAGTGGCTGTGAACCCTTGTTCCAAGGGACTTGAGATTATACCCTGGGCAAACAGCCTGCTGATTCAACCTCAGTGAGTGACAGGGTGGTTAAATTGGGGGAATGGGGGCAGGGAGCTAAACATATATTGAGCTCTGGCTACCAAGAGTCTTACTAGCCAGATATAAAAATCAATATAACACTTTTGAATTCTCAATGTAGACATATTTAAAGAACCTATAAAGGGAATATTATTAGTCTTCCTGTTCATCTATTAAAATAAAATAGAGGCTGGAGCTCTCCTCCCCTTCTGGCTGAGAACAGTATAAGAATGGAGTTTGGGCAATGCAAACTCTGCTTCAGATCCTTAATTTCTGAGCAATTCTTCATTCATCACCATGGCAGCCACTCAGTTAAAAGTAAGATTATGTCTGAATTTCAGAGCTGGAAGAGGTCTTAGAGATCATTCAATTAAATGCCTAATTTTATAGTTGAGTAAAGAGAACCAACATGGTTACTCAGCTATTTAGTAGTATAACCAGGGGTGGAACTCAAATCTGATCCTCCAGTCACAGTTTTGAGGTTTTGTTTTTTCTCCCATCCATAATAATCAACATTGATTTTGTTTTGTGAACCAAAAGTCAGTGGATTTCAAACATTTTTGAAGATATGGTAAGAAATATATTTCACATCATTACTATACACCACACCACACACACACAGACACACACACACACAAACTGAAACAAAAGTTTTTTGAAATAATATTATTAGATATTATGCACCAAGACATTCTTGGTGCTTTGCTCTCATATGCTATCCTTTTTATTCTTAATAATGATCAAGGCTTATTAAAATGATTTCACAATTCAATAAGGAGTCATGACATACATTTTGAAACAGCAATTGCCATCTAACTTTCCTATTTTGTTGTCTTCAAACAGACATCAAGAAGTTTAATTGTAATTTGAGGAAGTTATGCCAACAATCAAAGAGGCAGCAAGATAGGGCAGGAATATGTGGAGGAATATGTAAGCAAAAGTGGCCACTCTGATTTTAGTCAGTATGCACACCATCTTCATATCAATATTCTCTCAGTTCTGCTTGTTCAAGAAACACTAGCCCTTCCCATCAGGAAGAGGATGATCTAGAATTGAAGCTTTATTCCCTATTACTGCTTCCACCTTCTCAATTTCTTTTTCCTGGGCCCAAACATTTGCACTCCACCCACATATTATAGCGATGCTGGAAAAATCAGAATAGTTTTCACCATAATTACTTTTCCTTTCATAAGTAAATTGGATTTGCCACATTTTGCTGGATAATTCCATTTGAATAATGCTTAACTACATGTCCATGTCTTTCTTTTAATTCAGTGCTCCCTTTCATGGATTATGAGCAAGCCACTTTTCTACCCAGTTCCTCGTACTAACAAGAAGTCCTATGAAATACTTTTAAGTCGCTTGACTCTGTCTTGGTAGTAAGTTGCCATCTCTGTACCCCACCCTGCTTCCTCCCACATGTTCCCAACTCTGTCTCTCTCAGTACTCTTATTCTGTCTGACACACAAGCATACGTAAGAGTTATTCAATGATACTTGGCTCTTCAGATGACACAGATGTATGCACTACCCCCACTGCCACACACAACCCCTGTCTGCCACACACAGGCTTCCACAACTACCACAGGCCAGTCCAAGATCAAGTGGCTAGTTCTTTCCATTGGCTACTTTCACCATTTTTTCACTTGTTTTTAAACAAAACCTAAGCAATTCCTAATAGAGAGAGAGAGAGATAGAGAAAGAGAGAGAGAGAGAGGTGGAGGAGGAGGAATTCGAATTCTTTTGGTGAAGGGGTTACTGAATAATGTACTAGTACACACTGGCTTTGCCCCTTATCCACCTTCCACTCTCCACCCTCCATCCGTCATCAGTACAAAGCTTACAAAGCTAGGTCAGTAGCCTGGAACAGATTAAATACAGCTTAAAGACCTGAGTGCTCTCTCCCAACCCTCTCAAATGTTACCAAAGGGAGAAAATACAATAAGCTGATCATCTGAAATGGGAAGGTAAAGGAGAGAATAAAAAGAGGAGAAATAGAGGAAAATGAACTCCCACTAAGTGTTTGACCACACCTGAAAGAGCGAATAACAAAGCAATGCTGCAGTCTTCACCACAAATAGTATTGACTATTTTGTGTGTATTCATCCTCATGTCAGTTTGTTTTTGCTAGCATTCACACAAGTGGTAAAAGGGTCTTCAGAAATACAGTAATTTTTATTTTGACAAATATCCCTCATGGTTAAGCCATGTCTAAACCCTTGAAGCATTTACAGGCCCTCAAATTAAATTAAAGAGGATAAACACACATTGCACCACAATGCCCTGTGGCAAACAAGGCTTCCTTTCCTCCTTAGCTAAAATCATTTTTCAGCCAGGAAGGGAGTAGACTGATGTGAGGCTCTGTGCTCCATGGAACCGTTGCCGAGATGACAGATGATGCCATTCCGGCTTTCAGCAAGGCCTGAGAAGAATTTCTGCTCCTTCACATTTGACCTAGGGAATCCATGTCAGATGTAACTGCAAAATAAAAGCCAGCAGCCTCACAACTGTCCTACGGCTCCATTTACCCAGTTGATCATCCTGGTGATCTTGACCACAGGCGCTCCGGAGTGGAAGTAGCACAGCTCCCATAGCTTCCACCCTAGAACAGAAAGAACGTAATTAACCCAGATGTACACTTCTTAGCACAGACTTGTCATTGCAATGAAAACTACGCAAGCAAAGACGTGGGCAAAAAGGTTTCTTGGAAATGTCTTTACCCCTTATATGCCTTTAGCTCAATATGGATGGAAATGTTTGAGGCAACTTACGAAGTCAAACCATTCCTAGGATGGCTTCTTCTCTTTGAAAATGGAGTGAAAGGTTAAGCAATAAGAAATTTGGCAAGTCTTCTTGGCCAATCTCCTTCAACAATCTGTTTCAGAAGGCCTTTACTTATCTGTGTTCTGCTTTCAGCTCACCATTTGTTTGAGGGTGAAGATGTACAATTGCGACAGTTTAGATAAGGTTGCTGTCTGCCGATCCTCAAACTCAACTGAGTTAAAAACACAACAACAACCATGTCTGTCAATCTGGGGTGCTTCAAGTAAGTGACACAGAGGCAGCTGTGCCCAGGCAACAGAGATTTAATTTGGAACTAGGAGCACTTAGAGAAATATTGAGAAGTCCCCCTGAATCATAAATTGTTTTCTCTGAAATGATCCAATAAAATACTTTGTATTCTTAACTATGGCCTTTTTAGTCCCCTTACCCAGCAACGTAAGTGCTTTGGGTATGTTACAACAGCAAAATGGCATGTATTACACACCTGTAAAGACTTCTAAATATCAAATCACTTCCACAAGACCAGCTACATTTAAAAACCAAAGCTTTTATGCAAACACTTCAGAATGTGTGTGTTTAGTGTGGCAGACATAATGCTATCACTCTGAGAGTAGCAATGTAATTTCCTCCCTTTCAAATGTATGCTTTACACATAGATGGGTCATATAAATGTTTGTGGTAGGTTTGGTTCCTGAGCTTATTGGAGAGTAGTCAGATGATGTATCATTGCTTGTGGCATTTATGGCTAAATCAAAACTCCTGAGCTAAGGTTTCCTTTCTGTGTGGTGTAATCATGCCGATGCAGAAGGTAACAACCACCTAGAAATTATCCTCATGCTGGTTTCCAGTGAACAAATTCGTTTTCTGTGGGTATGACTCAGCATCATGGTAGAATGTGAAGACATTTACTAATTCAAGGAAAACATATATGTATATATGTGTTCGTTTGTTCGCTCGTGTGTGTATGTGTATTTTATGCCAAAGAGTACAGAACTGGCTTTTAAGTGAGTTGATACAATGGATTGATCAAGACAAAATTATATAGGAGCCTCTTTACAAGTTCCAATTTCATTACAGTTACCATATGTGTAAAGCCTAGTTCACTTTAACTAGTGGGAGTCCTATCATTTAGAGAATCCTACAGGCTGTGCTTCTGCAGTTGCTGAAAGCCAGAGCTGGATGGGTGTAGAGTATAGAGCTACTGGCATTGTCAAAACCCCAGCAGGATAAACTCATATCACAATTGTTAGAATTGGCATCAATCCAAACTGAGCCAACAGAGTTGAGTCTTTCAGACTTCGAAAATGTTAAGTTGTGAATAAATCAGTTATTTCCCAACCCTGTTTGCATCAACCCAATTAGACTACCAAATTCCTCAGGATTTGAGGCTATCATTTTCTTTCCTTTGTATGTTAAGCTCTAACCTCTCACTCTTAACTGGTTCCTTCCCAACAGCAAGTAAGTGGCCTAAATGTCTCTCCCATAAAATACAAAAATTCATAAATGCAAATTTTTGTATTGACTTCATATATTTTCCAGCAAATACTGGATCTCTTCTTCACTTCACACACACCAAAAAATTCTCGAGAGACATTTCTATTGTTTCTGAACGAATTTCATTCCCTCCCAACCAATTTTCAATCCAGTGACCTTTATGAGCTAAATCCAAGAAATATTTGTAGTACCTATCTTTCTATATATTTCTTGTTATCTACCCTTGATACTTACTCTCCTTTTATCCCCGTTTTTGGAAACACTTATGCCCTCAGCTTCCATAATTTTTAAGTAAGCTCGCTAACGTGTGCCATTCCTGCTTTGTTTCCTTTATGTAATCAAACTTTTCCACCAAATCTTCAAATACTGACATGGTCTGGATTCTCTGCTTTTTAAATATAATAATCCTCCCTCCAGTGATTTAATTGATGCTGATGACTTTGATTATTACTCTACAGAAGTAGGTCAATTTTTACTCAAGCTCTGAGAGCTTTTCTGAGCACAACTTAAGACCTTGTAGAGTCTCAGACTCTATTATCAATAAATCAACAAACAATAAGTGCTAGTGTGCACTGTTGGTGGGAATGCAGATTGGTGCAGCCACTTGGAAAACAGTATGGAGTTTCCTCAAAAAATTAAAAATGGAACTTCCTTATGACCCAGAGATTCCATTTCTGGGAATTTATCTAAGGATACCAAAACACTAATTCCAAAAATATATGTACCCCTATGTTCATTGCAGTGTTATTTACAATAGCCAAGAGTTGGAAGCAGCCTAAGTATGTATTAGTAGATGATTGGATAATAAAGCTGAGATATTTTTAAACAATATAATACAACTTGGGCATAGGGGAAAAAAAGGAAATCTTTTGTTTTGTTTTTATTTTTAGAAGGAAATCTTACCTTTTACAACAGCAATAATTGATCTGGAAAACATTGTGTTTAGTGAAATAAGCCGGTCATAGAAAGACAATGTGGAATCAAATGAACCAACAAGAAAAATAGAGACAGACTCATAGACAGAGAGCAGACTGATAGCTGTCACGTGTTGGGGGGTTGGGGACTAGGTGGGCGGATTGAGGGATTAAGCAAAAACCAGAGAGGAAATACTCTTGAACACCAACAACAACAGTGTTAAGCTCTAACCTCTCACTGTGGTGACTGGCGGGGGATGGGGGGCTGGAGTGGAGGTGGAGGAAGGTACAGAGGAGATAAGTGATAATGGTAAGAGACATGACTTGGGGTGAAGAAGACACAAAATACAGTTACAGATGATGTGTTGTGGAATTGTGCACCTGAAACCTATATAATTTTGTTAACCAGTGTTACCCCAATAAATTCAACAAGGGAAAAAAGATACCTCAGAACTATACCAAACTCATGACCTGCCACACCTACCCCACCCATTACCAGTACCCATAACCTAACCCTAATGTTGTTTTCTATCCTATTGGATGGTATCATTTCATTAAGTTGCACACACCATATATTAAAGCACCATTCATAACACACCCTTCATTATTTCTTTAACCAGCTCAATATCTATCTGGCTAACTTTTGCCTCCAGTAATATATCCATTTCTTCCTACCAAATTTTGCCCAGTCTCTCTAACCTCACTCTTTTTAAGTTTAATTTATTGGGGTGACACTTGTTAACCAAATTACATAGAATTCAGGTACACAATTCTACAACACATCATCTGTACACTGTATTGTGTGTTCACTACCCCAAGTCTCTGTTCATCACCATTCTGTCTTCACTCTTGCCTCCTTCCAATCTGCTCTCCATTTTGCAACCTGAATAATATTTTAAATGTAAGTTTAATAATGTCATCCTCTCCTGGAAACCCTGCAAAGGTTTTCCATTAGTCCATAAAACATCTTTCACATGTTCTAAAACATCATTCACCTCTCCATTCCCTCTCCCACCATCTCCATCTGCTTTCTGTTCTCAAGGCATGCTAACCTTCTTCCACATCTTAAAGACATGCTTCATCCTTCCAGAGAACATGCTGTTGCTTCCATAACTGAAGTGCTCTTCACCAAGACATATCATCATCATTAACTTGCACTCAACTAGTATATCTTTAGTGCAGATATCACTTAGTTTCATATATCACTTATGCTGCCTTTTAAAACTAAATCTTCCCATCTTAGACCAAGTTTTTATAATACTCTGACCTTCCTTTCAGGGTAATTCTCATTGTACTTACAACTTCTTTACTTCAGAAAACATATTATAAATGAACACATAAATAATTAATCAATTAATATGTATGAGGTACTGAGGTGGCAATAGAAATTTTAAGATAAATAAATCCTAGTTCCTGCTCTCCTTGCTAATGGGAAAGTAACTTAGGCAAATAATTAAAGGCATAATGTAGCATGATATTTTAATAAGGAAATGTACCATACAAGCTTGTGGACAGGAAGATCCAATTATTGCTATGTGGAAGGAAGAGTGCAGGAGGTTTCAAAGGAAAGCTGAAATTTGTGTTGGACTTTGAAGGATGATCCAGAAGTTCGTGAGGTAAAGACATTGAAAAAATATTTCTTAGGCAAACAGTATAAGCAAAGTCAAAAAGTTACTGGCATGCATGTCAGGTACAAGGGACTTGCATGAATGCTTCAATAGCTATAACATGCGGTGTATGGAGGGGAGTGATGTGTATAAGGCAAAGAGGTAGACTGGGATAAAAATCTTCCAGGATATAAAACTATATGCAAAGAACTTTAGACCATATTTCCTGAACACAGTAGGATCTTCTTTTCTCTCTTTCTCTTTTAGATGATATGAGGTACTTGGAAAGAAAATAATGGGAATAATGTGAAGAGTGGAATGGAGAGAGATAGTAAGATGAGAGTCAGAGAGACCAATAGATACTTATCACAATCATCCAATGGAGTTGTATGTAATTAGAACTGTAGCAATAGAATATTTAGAAAATTTTGAAGACAACCAATGATATGATTTTTTTCTAAAAAATGAAGATCAAGCTGGCTGGTGTGCTCAGTGGTTGAATATAGACCCATGAGCCAAGAAGTCCCTAGTTCAATTCCTGGTCAGGGCACATGCTCGGGTTTTGGGATTGATTTCCTTTGAGGGGTGGGATATGCAGGAGACAGCTGATTGATGTTTCTCTCTCATTGATGTTTCTGTCTCTAGCTCTCTCTTTCTCTCTCTCTAAAAATCAATAAAAACATTTTTAAAGAAAGATCAAAGATGTCTAGCTTGGGTAATGGAGTGGATTACAAGAGAACTTACTGAGACAAGGCACACAGGAGGAAAAAAATGTGTTGTGGAGATTGATGCTACATTTTCCTGCCTTTGTGGAACATAGGAAATCTAGTAAGTCTAGTAAAATAAAGACATAGTATAACTACCTAACTACCTATACCATGATAACAACATGCAGGAGAACCTTGTTTTTCTTAACAGCTGGATAGAGCATCTTAATAAGAGCCCATAATTGGTTCACAGCATATTTTAATAAGTCAGTGTAGAGTGTGGGCTGACAACTAGAATTTGCAGACCTGAAAACCAGCTACATACTTGGAACTCTAATCCAACACAAGAAGGAAATGGAGGCAACTTGAGGGTTGGAGAAAGACTGAAACAGAGGGAGACATAATAACTGGCATCAGAGAAAAGATAGCCAATGCGTTTTTGGCAGTGAAATGTTTTTGTTATGTGTGGTATAGAACTCTTCCTCAGGTTCTCCCACAAATTCTGCAATAAATCCCACATATCTCACCAATGCCATCTTTGAAAAGAATGCAAAGTGCTCAGTGTGTTCTCATGCTTGATGCATGGAGAAATCAAAGAAAAGACATTTATGGGTTTTAATAGAATTTAAAAACCCTATAAAGAGAGTACAAAATAAGCACAGACCCATAGCAGCATAGTAAGTTAAAGCTCCTGTCTGAGACTTCCTGATATGGAAGAGGACTGTTTTTCGAAAGGACAAAACATGAGGAAAGGCAAAAATGGTAAGTAATCTGATATGATTAGTGGTGTAAAGGACAGAAAAAAAGAAGAATAAAAACCACAGGAGATAGTGGGGAATGAATAAAGTAGCAATTTCAGATGAAAAATTTTAATTCAAATGTAGAGTCTACATTCCATTTTTCCCACTATCACTTAAGAGCAGGTTTATACTACTTGCTGTCTAGTTCCTATAAATATTTTCCTTTGATTTCTTACAAAAATGCCTAAGGAATGAAACAATGACCATATATGAGGCAGACGTTCAGGAGGTCTTCATTACTCTATTGTTGAAAAACAAGGTTTGAACTTTCTAGACCTCTTAAATGTGCTATTAAAGAATTGTTTAAGACAGTGCAAATAAGAAACAATCATGTACATGAAATCACCATCCCTACTTGCATACACATCATCACTAATTACTTCCTGTCATGTTTCCATGAAGAACGCCATGTGCTTGCTAAAAGTCAGTGCTTAATAATTAAAAGAAAGGTTGTCTCTTAGCTGAGAAATAATTTGTAGAATTTGTAGTAGGAGTTCTTGCAAATGTGGATTTCCTCCCCCTTCATTCAGCATTGTGGCTAATGCTGGTGTCTGCTTAGACTTCCAGCTCAGGGCCAAAGTGCAGTCTCATTCACCTTACCGGGTAGATGAGCAAATATGCATGACTAATTCTTGAAAGCTCTTACAAAAGACATAAAGATTTGTATCATTACATTTCCATTATTCTCTAATAATTATTTTTAAAAAGGAATGCCTACTGTAAATGGCTCAATAGACCTTGTGTTCTCTTCCTCTGCATCTGTAATGAATCGAACAGATATTTTTTTTTCCAACAAATCAATTGTCTATCCCCTAACCTACATTATTGTTCACTTACAAAAGATGAAACATTTACTCTTCTGGGCAAGGTGTGACAACACACTGAGTAAATTCAGGGGTTTTATGCAAAGTATTCATTGACACTAGTAAAACAGAAACATACCACTTAATATCAAAGTTAAATTAGCCAAAAAATTCATTATTTAAAAATTTTTCTTTTCTCATGGTTTAATGTTAAAGCCCAAGGTTATGAGCATACCTGTGGTTCTTTCTGCATACAAACCATTTTTAAGGGAAAAGCATTGCTCCACCCACAATTCTATCAAAAAATAAATATATTTTACTCTTTTCCTAAACATCAAAAAGAATGATATTAATATTTCCTCTTTTCTAAAGCATGTTACAGGACTTCTTGGCTGCTGTACAACATTTTGGCAGTTCCAGTGCATTGAATCTAGAGCCATTCAAAAATCCTTAGTGCAAGTGAATAGTGGCTGTATAGGAGTATTGCTCTCAAATTTCCTTTTGGGCCTTCTCTGGCTCACACTAAGATGTCTTTTAGAATCATTTTACTCACATTAGTTAACCATGTTAAGGAAAATCACTTTTGGAAAGAATTTAGTTTACCCACACCAACCCTCTGGGAAGTCATTTAGTCAAACTGTCAGACCAGGCTAATCATAGTTTGTTAAGTGCCTGCAGCCTTGTTTAAAACCTGAATGCAATGAAAACAAACCACACCCCCTACCATTAAACTTATTGCTGTCATGAAACTGGCTAGCTCAAATACCTGGGAGATAAATGTGAAGCTCACAGCTCTCACCAACCCCTCATTAAAGCCAGACAACTGAAAAGACCACATTAAAAAATAATAACAAGACCTTCTTGAATGATGATTGGTCATCCCTGCTGCTATTTTTAATTCATTTATAAACTTCTTATTGCTATATCAAGATTTATGACTTTCAAGCATTAAACATATCTAAAGTTAAATGGCAGTGCTATATTCAAAAAACACTATAGCCCTGGTTCATGGTGAGGCTGCATTAGTTCAGCAAATCTACCCAAGATGTTTAGATGTGATTCCCTATTTCTCAGTAGTAATATGTCAGTTCTCATTAGGTACATAATAAAGTTTATTGCAGGACCTTTTAAGTCAGCAAGCATTTTGACATTACCTGATATCAGGATGAACAGCTGTTGCAAAGAAGTGATTCTTCAGGAAAATACAGATGTAATCAACCACTTATTAAACAAGAAAAAATTATAATGTAAGTACATTTAGCAGGCATAAATTTTCTTGTGTTTGTGGGTAGCTGGTTAACTATTCTATTTCCACAAATATTAGCAAATGTCTGAGTATAGTCACCCATGTTCTAATAGCTAATGTTCCTTTAAACCCTCCTCCCACTACCTTCTTAATGAATTTTTGTCATCCAAAATGCAGTGAAAATGTTAACAAATATTTTATTTCTCAGACCAAAAGCAAAAGTGTGAAAAAGTAAATAAAATTAAAAGAGAGCCAGATACAAACGTTTTTAACTTCTGAATCATAGTATCAGGTTTTTTAAAATTGATTTTTATAGAGAGAGGAAAAGAGAGGGAGAGAGAGAAATATTGATGTAAGAGTGAAACGTCATTCACACACCCTACTGGGGATTGAACTGGCAACCCAGGCATGTGTCCTGACTGGGAATCAAACCAGCAACCTTTTAGTACATGGACAGCTCCAACCAACTGAGCCACATGGGCCAGGGCATCATTTTTTGTTGTTGTTGTGTTTAAAAGTTTTCTATACTAATACCCTTAACCATATATGTCCCTAAACATATTTGAATAAATATAGCATAAGACAGTTAAGCCACACAAAGTGTTAAGGAAAATGTCCCACACAAAAAAAAATACATAAATATAGTAGAGAACTAAATGATGATGAAAGAAGAGAATAGGGAGGGACACATCACAAATTATCTTCATAAAAACAACTGTGTTCATTGATCTTCAACAAATATCAATATTTGCAATTATTTCTAAATATATATAATATAAAAATAGCACTTAAATCATAACTCTAAAAATATTATTATGCAATTAATGCTCACAAACTGTTTTTTAAATAGGACATACTTTCTTACTGACAAGTTTTATCATTTATACTCAAGTGACAGCCAAGCTACTAGGGTAACCTTCTATTTATTCAGAAAGCATTTTTGAAAGCCTTGTATGTACCTGAATTTGTGCCAGGCACTCCTAGCAAAAGAAATGTGAATAGCTACTTTTAGTGTATATTTCTTGAAGATTAAGTTTTGCATGTTTGATTTCTTAAAGAGGACCCAGAATACATTAATAAAATCACATTTGCTGAAATGGGCATGCAATGTGTGGATTTATTTCTTGTGAATAAGAAGTCATAAGACCTAAAATCATCAGCCTGGCACCAAGAATCAATAGAGGCAAATGGACCACAAGAGAAACAAGACAATCAGGGAGGGAAACTGTTCTCCTCAGGTAGCAACACCAGGTTGGAAAAAGACAGAGCAAAGCATTTTTATAGACATGAAGATACAATCCCACGTTAACAGAGACAGGATTGTAATTATGGCTGTTTTGTTTAATGCTGTTATAGGCTTTTAATCTTTTGGCCTGTGCTACCAAAATTATAATATTAGAAAGTTGAGTCAAATAGAAATCAATTGAGCATCATAATAGTCATTGAGTAAAGTATTTGTGTTTCTTCAACAACCACAAGTAACTCTTAAAAAGAATTTCAATGAATATGATTTCTAAAAGAAGTTTAACTCTCTTCACCCAGGAAAATTTGACCATCCCATTTCTACCTCATTCAAACTTCTCTCAGAGAACATAGCACTTTAGTGCATGTCTTTATAAATTTGTCTTATTTCACATGTCATGATCACCTAAAGAGTAAGGACCTTGTCTTATGTAGCTTAGTAACCAACATGGTACATAATTGGATGTCCTAAATGAGGAAACTAAAAATTTATATATAAATTTAATGTTTAAATGATAAAATCAAAAATAAACCTAGTAATATTACCAATATTTTGTTTTGGAAAAATCAAAGTTTGATATTAAAATGTGATCTTTTTCACTAGTATTGCTATAGTCCTATTGGATAATATTGCAAAGCCTGGTATCTTTAAATTCTGTCTATAAAGTTAGCTTTCAGCATGACATAGGACAAGTCACTCAACCTCTCTATTCCTTAGTAGTAAAAATTATTCTACTTTACCTCACAGGAAGGTTGGGTTATACCAGCTATAAAGCAAAGTATAATATAAAAATCTACATAAAGATTATTGGGAAGACATTTATAAAAAGTGATTATAGTGAAATAAAATAACTATGGATTCAACAGCAAATTATATAAGAAACACAGAAGCTGTAGAAATAACTTTGAAGTTATTTCACTTACTATTTATTCTAAGAGCATTATATACAGACCATAGTTGATATTTATTTGTATAGCACCTGAATACATTTCTGAGATTACCTGTTTAGTATGCCCTTTGTTGTATTAATTAATAAGTCATTGAAGTTATAAAGCTTATTATTTATTTTAAAATCCACAAATCTTAAATAAGACAATGAATTTATAAGCTAACAGAGAGATTATTTAAAGTGAGACATGTTTGGAGAGCTATAAAAAACCAAGGTCTGTGAGTAGCAAAGATTCTTTTGTCTCAAGACATCTTCTGCCCCTACTTTTGTATTTTGAAAAAATAGTAAGCTTACATAAAAATAGTAAAATAAATACCATGTTCTTTTTACCTGGATTCATCAATTGTTCATATTTTATCACAGTGCTTTATGTCTACACACACACACATGCATGCACACAAAGACATACACACACACACTTTTTTTTTGTTTCTTTTTGGCTGAATCACTTGAAAGTAAGCTGCACATAGCATAATATTCACCTCTAAATACTAATATTCACCTCCAAAGACTAAATGACACCACTTTGTAACTCCTAAGAAGCAGAAAACAAAGACATTCTCCTACATAGCCAAATATCATTATCACACTCAACAAATAAAACAATAATAGTTAATATTGTATTTCTCAAGTTATCTGTGGAGAAGGACCAGCATTTCTTACTTCCAATCAATTGAGAAACAATACTTTAGCAAATTAAAATAAAAATGAATTACTAAAAAATGAGCAAGCTCCTATCTATACCACAATAAAGTCAAATTACTATAGAATTTTCTAATTGCTTATTCTCAATTGTTGAACTTAACACCTTGTGGAACAATAAATATCAATTCACTGGGTGGCCACTGAGTTAAGAGCCACACTTAGTAGCACTATTATGATACTGAGTAAATATTCAAATGTGCCAAATTACTCTTCCAAGTACATTTATGATGTGACCCATTAAAAAATCACCTCTTGCCCTGCTGGTTTGGCTCAGTGGATAGAGAGTCGGTCTGCGGACTGAAGGGTCCCAGGTTTGATTCCGGTCAAGGACACATGCCTGGGTTACAGGATTGGTCCAACCTACAGGAGGCAGCCAATCAATGATTCTCTCTCATCATTGATGTTTCTATCTCTCTCTCCCTCTCTCTTCCTCTCTGAAATCAATAGAAGTATTTTAAAAATCATCTCTTTATTCCTCTTTAATCATTAAAAGTGACACTTTTTTATCTTTTATCTTTTTTTTTTTTAACATTTATGACACTGACCTTTTTGAAGAATCCAGATCAGTTGACTTGTAGAATGCCCCATAATATGGTTTTGTTTGAGGTTACCTCATGATTATTTTTACTTTAAACTCTCTGGATGTAGGTGATTCTGTGCCCTTTCTGGAGCATGATATTTGGAGGCACATGATATTGGTTTGACCCATTGTTAGATGTTATTTACATGAGCCTTGCCTAAAGTAACTATTATATTTTAGATAAAAAGGATAATTTTTAATTCTATCAATTTATTTACTAGCTGGCATTCTTCTATAAAGAAGAGGTTCCCTTTGCCCCTCCACCTCTTTATTTGGGGGGAAGTATCTCTGTGAATTCATGGATTCTTTTATTTTTTTTTCATTTAATATCATCATCATAATCCATTTGGAAATTCAAATTGTTTAAAATGTGGCCAGTAATAATTTCTTCAGACCAGATCCTATGTCTCTGTGACATGTCCCTATAAATTTGTGAGCACTTTCTCACTTTCTGATAGAATAAGGTATTCTAGGTTTACCATGTACTTTTTTCTGCACTGAACCAAGAGTAAATCATTTCCATAAAATGCCTGGTTTCTCTGAATAGTGAATGGCATTTAGAAACCAAGATCTGGGTATTGGGTGTGCTCATTACTACTGGATGATATAATTTTCATGTAAGTACAAAGGAGCTGACATCTAAAAAAAATTATCCAACTAGCAATGCAAGAAATGCTAAAGGGACTACTATAAAAAGAAGAAATAGGAAGGGAAGAAGGAACACAGGCATAAAGAATAAAAATGGTGACAAACAAGTACCTATCAAAAATAACTTTAAGCCCTCACTGGTTTGGTTCAGTGATAGAGTGTTGGCCTGCAGACTGGAGGGTCCCGGGTTCGATTCCAGTCAAGGGCACATGCTCGGGTTGCAGGCTCCATCCCCAGTAGTGGGTGTGCAGGAGACAGCTGATCGATGATTCTCTCTCATCATTTATGTTTCCATCTCTATCTCAATCTCCTTCCTCTCTGAAATCAATAAAAATATATTTTAAAAAATAATGTAAATGGATTAAATGTTCAATCAAAAGACATAGGGTAGCTGAATGGATAAGAAAACATGACCCAGATATCTGCTGTCTATAAGAGACCCACCTCAGAACAAAGGACTCACACAGACTAATAGTAAAAGGATGGAAAAAAAATTTTAGGTGAATGGAAATAAAAATAAAAAGCTTGGGTAGCAATACTTATATCTGACAGATTAGAACTCAAAGTCAAGGCCATAACAAGAGAGAAGGAAGGCCACTTCATGATACGAAAGGGAACAATTCAACAAGAGGATATAACTCTGGTAAACATATATGCACCCAAATACATAAAAAAAACTTCTGGCAGCTATCAAGGGAGAGATCCACAGCAATGCAGTCATAATAGGGATCTTTAATACCCCATTGGCACTACTGGATAAATCCTCTAAACAAAAAATCAGCAAAAAAAAAACACATTAATCCTAAATGACTCACTAGATCAGATGGATTTAATTGACATCTTCAGAACATTTCAACCCAAAGCTACAGAATATACATTCTTCTCAAGTGCACACAGGACATTTTCAAAGATAGACCACATATTGGGACACGGGCAAAGTTTCTTCAAATTCAAGAAGATAGAAATCATATCAAGCATCTTTTCAGAGCACAATGGCATAAAATTAGAAATCAAATACAATAAAAACATTGAAAAAAAAATCAAACATGTGGAGGCTAAATAGCATGCTACCAACAAATGACAATGAAAACGCAACAATCCAAAACCTATGGTACACAGTGAAAGCAGTCTTGAGAGAGACGATCATAGCTCTACAGGTCTACCTCAAAAAAAAAAAATGGTAATAAATTATCTAACCCCACACTTCAAAGAATTAGGAAGAGAGCAACAAGAAAAGCCCAGAGTAGGAGGGAGGAAGGAAATAAAATAATAAAGATCAGAGTGGAAATAAATGACATAAAGACCAAAAAAAACAAAAATACAAAAGATCAATAAAATAAAGAGCTGGTTCTTTAAAAGGATAAACAAGATTGATGAACCTCTAGCCAGGCTCACCAAGAATCATAGAGAGAGGACCCAAATAAACAAAATCAGAAATGAAAGAGGTGAAGTAACAACCGACCCCACAGAAATACAAAAGATTATGAAAAAATGCTATGAATAGCTCTAGTCCAACAAACTGGACAGCCTAAACAAAATGGATATATTCTTAGAAAAATACAAGTTCCAAAACTCAATCAGGAAGAATAAAAAAATCTTAAATTGAAGCAGTAATCAAAAATCTTCTAGCAAACAAAAGCCCTGGTCCAAACGGCTTTACAGGGGAGTTCTACCAAGCATTCAAAGAAGAACTAAAACATATCCTCCTCAGACTATTCCAAAAAATTCAAGAGTAAGGCATACTTCCAAGCTCTTTCTATGAAGCCAGCATTACCCTAATACCAAAACCAGATAAAGACACTGCAAAGAAAGATAACTACTGGCCAATATCCTTGATGAACATAGATGCTAAAATCCTCAACAAAATTCTAGCAAATTGGATCCAGCATTACATTAGAAAGATCATACACCATGACCAAATGGAATTTATTCCAGGGATGCAAGGCTGGTACAATATCTGCAAATCAATAAATGTGATACATCACATAAACAAATTGAGAGACAAAAATCACATAATCATTTCAACCGATGCAGAAAAGGTATTTAACAAAATCCAACACTCTTTCTTGATAAAAACTCTCAGCAAAGTGGGAATAGAGGGATCATACCTCAACATAATAAAAGCCTATATGACAAACCTACAGCCAACATCATACTCAATGGGCAAAAACTGAATTCATTTCCCCTAAGAACAGGAACAAGGCAGGGATGCCCACTTTCACCACTCTTGCTCAATATAGTACTGAAAGTGCTAAAAATTATAATCAGACAAAAGAAGAAATAAAAGGCATCCAAAATGGAAAAGAAATAAAACTGTCATTATTGGCAAATGATATGATACTGTACATAGAAAACCCCAAATATTCCATCAAAAACTACTAGACTTAATAAAGGAATGCGGAAATGTAGCAGGATACAAAATTAACACCCAGAAATCTATGGCTTTTTTATACATCAACAATAAACTCACAGAAAGAGAAACTAAAAAAAAAAATCACATTTACCATTGCACCAAAAAAATTAAGATACCTAGGAATAAACTTAACTAAGGAGGTAAAAAACCTGTACTCAGAAAACTATAGCACATTGAAAAAAGATATAGAGGAAGACATAAACAAATGGAAGAACATACTGTGTTCATGGATTGGTAGAATCAACATCATTAAAATGTCCATACTACCCAAAGCAATTTATACATTCAATGAAATCCCCATTAAAATACTAAGGGCATATTTCACAGACCTAGAAAACAATTCATCTGGAATAATAATAATAAAAAAAGACCCTGAATAGCCACAGCAATCCTGAGAAAAAAGACCAAAGTTGGAGGGATCAAAGTACCAGATATCAAGCTATATTACAAAGCCACTGTTATCAAAACTGCCTGGTACTAGCACAAGAACAGACATATAGACCAATGGAACAGAATAGAGAACCCAAAAAGAGATCCAAGCCACTATGCTCAATTAATATTTGACAAAGGAGGCAAGAACATACAATGGAGCCAAGACAGTCTCTTCAAATAATGGTGCTAGGAAATTTGGTCAGATACATGCAAAAAAATGAAACTAGATCAGCAACTTACACCATACACAAAAACAAACCCAAAATTGTTAAAGGACTTAAATGTAAGATGGGAAACCATAAAAATCTTAGAAGATTCCATAGGCATCAAAATATCAGACATATGTCCTAGCAATATCTTTACCAATACAGCTCCTAGAGCAATGGAAACTAAGGAGAAAATAAACAAATGGGACTACATCAAAATAAAAAGCTTCTGCACAGCAAAAGAAACCATCAACAAAACAAAAAAGCCCAGTGCATGGGAGAACATATTTGCCAATGCTATCCTTTATAATAAAGAGCTAATACTCTAATTCATCCAAACAGCAGAACGACAGTCTGGACGACCGTCCGAACGAAGCCCGGGCTGTGAGGTCCAGTTGCAATGGGCTGCTAGGGGCTGCAAGGCCCGAGCCCCTTGCACGAGTATTGTGCATTGGGACTCTAGTTTCAGATAAGGGTTTAATCTCCAAAATTTACAGGGATCTCATACAACTTAACAAAAGGAAAATAAACAATCCAATCAAAAAATGGGCAAAGAACCTAAGTAGACACTTTTTGAAAAAGGTCATACAGAAAGCCAAGATACATATGAAAACATGCTCAAAGTCACTAATCATTGGAGAGATGCAAATCAAAACAACAATGAGACAAGAGACTTGACCGACAGCAGCTGCCCTATATCTAAATTCAGCCTAGCATCAGGAATGCTCAGGGCCCACTCAAGAATGCAAATAATCCTTCCCATTAATATTTTAGGGTAAACTAAGATTGTTGGTAGAGTATTAAATTTGACAGTAAAATAGTAATCAAGTTTTCAGATTAATTTAAATAGGCTAATTGAAATAAGTGGATATTCAAGTAAAGTTAATTGTACTGGACAAAAAGCTGTTCTTAAAGTAATAACTAAAATTTCTATTGGTAGTTCATCTCATGGTAAAATTCCTGAATATTCAATGAACCTAAAGCAGTCATATTTTTGGGCAAAAAAAATTTTTAAATTTTAAGTTATCAAGACTGCATTAAAAAATTTACAAAAACCGCCATTAATAAAAAAAAGGGGGGGGATAGTAGGGTAATATCATGTAAGGAAAAATATCCTATAAGTAAATTACATCTAGAAAATTTTTACTTTACAAAATTAATTTTCATTTGTAATGCTAACAGCAAGACGGCCATGAAAAACACACATGGTGTCTAAATAAGACAAAGGAAAATCGTTTGAACAAAAATAAAAAGGATCCCAAATCATTTATATAGAAAAGATTCCTTTATTAACTTGTGGTAGAGAATATGTTTGTATATTTTCAGAAAACAACTACAAGACCATGTGGATTCCTGCAACACAGAGGAATTGACAGGTCTGCTCCAACCACGAAGACAAGAGGAAAAACAGTCCAGAGATGGAAGACGCTGACAACGCCTTCAGTCAGCAGCTGTGCACCGCTGCAGGTTGCCTAGGACCAAACCAGAGAGGGTCGGACCTGCATTGCCACCATGTGCTCACCATCCAGATATCACTGCTGACATGTACACATAAGGAACTGTTAGACATTGAAACGGGGACTCAGAACTGTTGGAAATTGAAATTGGGACTCAAACATTTTTTTGTTTTGTTTTGTTTTGTTATTATATGTTTATTTCTAGTCTGCAAAGGCAAAACTTTTTAAAGGAAAGAAATGGTGGGAAAAAGATACAGAGGCAAAGAAGCATTGAACAGACTGTCAAACTACATTGGGAAGACAGGGGCGGTTGGGCGAGAGGGGCTGTAAGAGACCAACTGAAGGACTTGTACGCATGCATATAAGCACAACCAATGGATATAAGACACTGGGGGGGTGGGGAGGGAGGGCAGGTAAAGGCATGTACTGGGGGGTAGGGGAGGTCAGGGGGAGGTCAATGGGGAAAAAAATAAGGAGACATATGTACTACTATTTGTAATACTTTAAACAATAATAATAAAAAAAGCGCAAAAAAAAAACAACAACAATGAGGTACCATCTCACACCTGTCAGAATGGCTATCATCAACAAATCAACAGAGGACAAGTGTTGTTGAGGATGCGGAGAAAAAGGAACCCTCATGCACTGCTGGTGGGAATGCAGACTGGTGCAGCCACAGTGGAGAATAGTATGGAGTTTCCTCAAAAAACTAAAAATGGAACTCCTATTTGACCCAGTGATCCCACTTCTAGGAATATATCCCAAGAAACCAGAAATACCCATCAGGAAGGATATATGCACCCCTATGTTCATAGCAGCACAATTCACCATAGCTAAGTTTTGGAAACAGCCTAAATGCCCATCAGCAGATGAGTGGATTAAAAACCTGTGATACATCTACACAATGAAATATTACACTGCTATAAAAAAGAAGGAGCTTTTACCATTTGCAACAACATGGATGGAACTGGAGAGCATTATGCTAAGCAAAATAAGCCAGTAGGAGAAAGATAAGTATCACATGAGCTCACTCATTTGTGGGATATAGTGATCAACATAAACTGATGAACAAAAATGGATCCAGAGACAAGGTGGCACCGAGCAGACCATCCAACCTCGGGGAGAAGGCAGGGAAGGGAGGTTTAGAGATCAACCAAAGGTCTTATATGCACGCATATTAGCATAACCAATGGACACAGACACAGGGGTGGTGGGAGCTTGCTCTCAGGGGAGTTACCAGTGGGGAGTGGGGTTAATCAGAAAAAAAGGAGACATGTAATACTTTAAACAATAAAAGTTGTTGGGCTTTGTTTTTTAAAAAAAATTATCCTCTTACCATTTCAACCAGTACGAAAAAAATTGTTTCACACATGGAAAAATTCAGTATGAATTCTATTAGAAAATATTTTCTAGTGAGAAAATTCTTAAATTAAGGAGTTATATACTATAAACATTTCAACACTTATAACTAGAGCTACATTGCCATACCTTTCAGAGAAAGTTTATTATGCATAAATATGTAAAATATTGTTTTGGTCATTTCAAAAGTGGTATTTTCACACTTTCCAAATATCCCCAATGAAATGTGATGGGTCTCTCCCTTCTATCTTGATGACATGTTATTTCTTAATATCCAATGATACATAGTACACTGCATTTTATACTATGAATATTAGTGGCTGTTGCTCATCTAACCTCTTACTAAGTTTGCAACATAATTTTTCCAGGTAGAAGCTAAATTGAAATCTTGTGTTACTTCACCACTGGACTCATGTACTATGAAGCCCAGGACATAGTTTCAATGATTAAAAAATACAGAGTACAATGTGGGACAATTAGTGAGTACAAGAACAACTCTGGGTCACATGATAGGCCAAGTTCTCAGGGTACCTCCGTTATTTTCTGAGATAGTTATTTTCTTCCTGATAGTAAACATCTTTCAAAAGGGATAGATTTGGTATTAAATGTGGACATGTTTCAAAATAACGCAGTGGAGGATTTGGTTTATGCTCCAACGTGAGAACAGATTGGAAGTTGTTACCCCCATTCTTATAAAAGGAAATCTGGACAAAATCAAAATTACATTTCTTGAACCTATAAGAGAACTAAGATTGTTGGACTAACTGCCACCCTGAAATCTGGAGAGATGAATACATCTAGAAAGTTGTGTCAACCAACACCTACATGCCTGGATCAAAAGCCAGTGGAGCCCTCATCTCTCATCATTGATGTTTCTCTCTCTCCTTTCATTTCCTCTCTATGAAATCAATAAAAAACATATTTTAAAAAATTCACACTGTAAACAAATCTAGGGCCAGAAATTTTATCACTTCATCAAAATCGACCAATTCTTTAAAATACACAAACTACCAACCTCCCCCCCCGCAAAAAAAAAATAGATAACCTAAATTGGCCCATAAAGGATATAGAATCAATAATTAATGATGTTCCAGAAAGGAAACATCAAGCCCAGATGGTTTCAATCATGAATTCTATCAAACATTTAATAGGGAAACAATACCAAGTCTCCACAATCACTTCCAAAAAATGGAAGCAGCATAAATACTTCCTAACTCATTCTATGAGGCCAGCATTACTTTAATACAAAATCAGATAAAAATCCTTATGAGAAGGCCCTGGCCAAGTAGCTCAGCTGGTTGGAATGACATACTGATATGCCAAGGTTTGTGGTTCAATCTCTGGTAAGGACACCTATAAAAAGTAATCAATGAATTCATAAATAAGTGGAACAGAAAAGTGATGTTTCTCTCTCTCTCTCCTTCTCCGTATCTCTCTCTCTCTAAAATCAATAATTATGAAAATTATAAGAAAAGGAAACTACAGATCAGTATTTTTCATGAACATAGAAAAATCCTCAAGAGAATATAAGCAAATCATACCCAACAATGTATAAAACAAGTTATATACTATTACCAAGTGGGATTCATTACAGGTATGCAAACCTAGTTTAACTTTTGAAAGTCAATGTACTCTACATATCAATAGGATAGAGAAATATCATCATAGGATAATATCAATTTAATGCAAGAAAAAAACACTTGACAAAAATCCAACATCCATTTATGATAAAAATACTCAGCAAACTGTAAGTAGAGGAAAATACCCACAATGTGATAAAGAGCATCTATAAAAATCCTACAGATAAAATAGTAAGGGTGAAAAACTGGACACTTTTCCTCCTAAGGCTGGGGGGGGTGGCGGGGAAGGCAAGAATGTCTTCTTTCACTTCTATTGGATCTGATTGTGGTTTTAATTCTCACTTCCCTAATGGCTAGTAATTTTAAACATATTTTCATGTGTTTATTTGCCATTTATGTCTTCTTCAGTGAAATGTTCCATTCTATTGCCCTATTGCTCACTTTCTAATGGGATTGTTTGGGTTGTTTTTGTTTGTTTTGAGTTCTTGGGGTTTCTTTTTTGTTAGTATTTTGCTTTTGAATTTAGTTGTTTATATATTCTGAATGTGAGTTCATTGCCAAATAAATGACTTGAAAATATGTTCTCCCATTTGATGGCTTGTCTTTTCATTGCATTAATAAGATCTTTCATAAAGGTTTTTAATTTTGATGAAGTCCAATTTATTGAAATATTTTTTGGTGTCATGTTTAAGAAGTTGTCATCTAACATCCATACTAATAAAAGGCTAATATGCTAATTAGACCAGGAGACCTTCTGGATGTCCTTCCAGACAAAGCCATGGTGGCAGGGCGGGAGCAGAGGCAGTTAGGGGTGATCAGGCCAGGATCGGAGGGCAGTTGGGGGTGATCAGGCTGGTGAGGGGGGAAGTTAGGAGTGAGCAGGCTGTCAGGAGGCCAGTTGGGGGTGAGCACTCCGGAAAGGGGGGTAGTTGGGGAAGAGAAGGTCGGCGGGGCAGGCAGTTGCGGGCAAGCATGCCACAGGCAGAGTGATTTGTGGCAATCAGGCAGGCAGGCAGGTGAGCGGTTAGGAGCCAGCAGTCCCAAATTGCCAGAGGGATGTTCAACTGCCGGGTTAGACCTGATCCCTGATTGGGTCCCAGATTGAACAGGGTGCAAGCCAGGCTGAGGGACACCCCCGCCACGTGAATGAATTTTGTGCACCAGGCCACTAGTTAAGTAATAAAGATTTTCTACTATATTATCTCATAAAAAATTTGTAGTTTTGTCTTTTACATTTAGGTCATAATAATATAACTTGTTAGCTTAGCTCAAGATTCTTGTTTTTGTTTTTTTTTTAGATATTGATGTCCAATTGTTTTTGCACCATTTGTTAAAAAGTCTATCCTTCCTCCATTAAATTACTTTTGTGTCTTTGTCAAAAAAAAACTGTGATTTCAATTTAACATATGTAAACTTAATAAACTTTCTTTTTTTTTTTTATTTAAACAAATCTTTATTGTTCAGATTATTACAGGCATTCCTCTTTTATTTTTCCCCATAGCTCTCCTCCACCTGATTCCCCACCCCACGCCATGCCCTTACCCCCCGCCACTGTCTTCATCCATAAGAGTAAGATTTTTGTCCAATCTCTTCCCGCACCCCTCACACCTGCTTCCCCTGAGAATCATCAGTCCACTCCCTTTCTATGTCCCTGATTCTATTATATTCACCAGTCCATTCTGTTCTTCAGATTTTTCATTCACTTGATTTTTAGATTCACTTGTTGGTAGGTATGTATTTGATGTCATTTTGTTGTTCATAATTTTTATCTTTACCTTTTTCTTCTTCTTCCTCTTCTTAAAGGATACCCTTCAGCATTTCGTGTAATCCTGGTTTGGTGGTGATGAACTCCTTTAGCTTTTTCTTGTCTGTGAAGCTCTTTATCTGACCTTCAACTCTGAATGATAGCTTTGCTGGGTAGAGTAATCTTGGTTGTAGGTTCTTGCTGTTCATCACTTTGAATATTTCTTGCCACTCCCTTCTGGCCTGCATAGTTTCTGTTGAGAAATCAGCTGACAGTCATATGGGTACTCCCTTGTAAGTAATTAACTGTTTTTCTCTTGCTGCTTTTAATATTCTCTCTTTGTCTTTTGCCCTTGGCATTTTAATTATGATGTGTCTTGATGTGGTCCTCTTTGGATTCCTCTTGTATGGGGTTCAGTGCGCTTCCTGAACTTGCAAGTCTATTTCTTTCACCAGGTAGGGAAAGTTTTCTGTCATTATTTCTTCTAATAGGTTTTCAATATTTTGCTCTCTCCCTTCTTCTGGCACCCCAAAAATTCAGATGTTGGTTCGCTTGAAGTTGTCCCAGAGGCTCCTTACACTATCTTCATATTTTTGGATTCTTTTTTCTTTTTGTTTTTCTGGTTGGATGTTTTTTGTTTCCACATATTTCAGATCTTTGGTTTGATTCTTGGGGTACGTTGATCTACAATTGAGTTTCTGTATATTCTTTATTTTAGACAGTGTATGCTTCATTTCTGACTGGTCCTTTTCCATTTTTTTGGCATTCTCATTAAGGTCCTTGAAGGTCTCACTAAGCTCCTCAGAAGTGTCATCAAGTTTCTCAGCGGTTTTTAGAAGATTCTTGAGTAACCTTATACATGTGATTCTGAACTCTATGTCATCCAGTAGTTTGCTTTCCTCCGTTTCTTTCATTCGTGACATGTTTCTTTGTTTCTGCATTTTGGCTGCTTCCCTGTGTTGATGGAGTGGCTTTGTGTGGTAGGTGACCTATAGGGGGCAGTAGCTCAGCCTCCCCAATCACCTGATGTGGGCACTCTTGGTACACCCCTTTGTGGGCTGAGTGCAAAATCTTGGTGTAGTTAAGCCTTAATTGCTGTTGGTACGCTGGGAGGAATTGACCTCCAGGCCAATTAGCTGTGAGCACTCCCTGTGTCTATAATGGAAGAACTGCTGCGCTGAAGACACACTTATGGGGCAGGACTTGTTTCAGTGGGGCTTTGGTGCTCACTGAGTCTGCCTCTTGAATGTGTCACTTATGGATGTGAGGAGTTGAAATCTGGTGTCTCACACTGACCACTAGGTACACTGGCTTCTGGATCTCCAATGGGGTGCAGGTCAGCTACTGTCTGAGGCCACTCAGCAGGAGCTACAGTGAGAGCTGCAGTTTTCTCCTCTTTGCTTGGGGTTTGGAGGTTTTGGAGCTGTCTGACCCAGGCTGCAAGTTTGCTAGGTTAAGCTGCGATAGGGCAGGCCTTTCTTATGCTAACTCCGCTGCTTGGAGCTTGGGTGGGTTTGTAGGTTGTGCAGGGCGGGGCCTCAGGGTGTCACTAGGTTAGGGCGTGGCAAACAGCAATGGCTGCTAGTTAGCCAGCTCTGCGTCCCCAATGGCATCCGCGAGTCCTGTGCCCAGTGCAGTAAACAATTATTTCTGTGCGCAGCTCTGCAAGCAAGCCACTCTCACTGGCAGACAGTCCAGCTTCTCCCCGTAGGAGTTTGGGTCCCCCGTGTCTCCCCAGAGACTGGATTTCAGAGATATCGGGGGCTTGTCTCCGTTTGGGTTGAAAAAAGCAACGCACCCAGTCGCCCGCAGCCAGCCCGGATCACGCGCCTCCGTACCTCAGCTTTTCAGCGCTCGTGCACGTCTCAATGCTCTTTTCTCTTTCCTTCTAGTTGTAGAACTTCCACTCAGCCAGCTTTCCCGTGGTTCTGGGTGATAGACATTTTGTCTTTTAGTTGCAGTTTAAATTTTTGTGGGAGGCAGCAGTTTAGGTGTTTACCTATGCCGCCATCTTGGATTCTCTCTCTAAACTTAATAAACTTTCAATTTAAAACCACAAATCCAAAGCCATTATTTGGTAGATGGTAACATTTCATAGAACTTAGTTTCACTTTATTTAACGGTTTAATTGTTTGATTTAAAGAATATTGGAGGGTGAGTATTTTTTTTCTATTTTTCTTTTTCTTGCTTTATGTTTTTTCAGCTTTTGAGATATCTCATGTCCTACTGAAAATAGAAATTGTATATGTGTATTTAAGATATACAACTTTATATTTAAGTACTGCAAAGGTTTTTTTTGTTAGACAATTAATGTATTTTAAAAGAAAATCAATCATTTGAAATGTATAAATTCAATTTAAAATGTTGAAAAGTAATGAATGAAAAGTGTATGTTATACATATATTAAAAGGTCCCTCAAAGGTGATTACTAAATAGATATTTTAATGCAATAATAATTTGTAAAAGCTGCATTTACATGCTTAACGGGTTAAACTTTGCCTTTGGAATTTATAAGTTTTGTAAAGTAAACACTAATTTTAAAAAAAACAAAGTAACATATATTAAAATAACTCAAAAAATTATGGCAATATCAAATTCTAGAGATGATGCAGAGAAACTGAATCCTTCAAACATTGCTACTGGGAATATTACATTATACAACTACTCTGGGGAACAGTTCGGCAGTTTTTCACAAAACTAAATATGTACTTACCATACAATGCAGCAATTCCACCCTTGGGTATTTATTTGAGAGAAATGAAAACTTACCCTACATAATAAAAGGGTAATATGTAAATTTACCCTAAAGGCAGAATGATCAGAACAACCGCTGGACCAGTCATTATGAGGTTCACTGACCACCTCTCGGTTCCTTTCTCTGGCCAGCAGGCTCTGATCGCTGATGGTGAATGGGAAGCCAGGGGTGGGTGGAGGAGAATGCAGGCAGAGGCCAAGGCCCCCGCCACCACCCCCCGTCACCCCACGCACAGAGGGCAACACATGGCAGGGGCAGGGCTCGTGAGCGAGCAGTAACTGCCAACCTCTCAGTCCCTTCCCCCAGCTGTCAGGCACTGATCACCCTATGGTGAGAGGGGAACTAGGGGTGGGTAGCAGTGCCAGGCAGGGCTGACTGTGGGCAGCAAGGGAAGATAGGATGGCCCTGATCACAGGCCAGGCCTAGGGCCCATATACATACATGAATTTCGTGTGCTGGGCCTCTAGTATTCATATAAAAACTTGTACACAATTGTTTTTAGCAGCTTTATTTATAGTAGTTCAAAACTGGAAACAATTCAAATATTCTTCAGCAAGTGAATGGTTAAACAAGTTGTGATTACATCTATACCATGGAATACTAGGCAACAGTAAAACAAGAAATGAACTATTGATAGATACTACAACCTTAATGTATCTCAAGGGAATTATGATAAGTAAAAACAAGCCATTCCTAAAAGATTACATACAGCAAAGTTTCATTCATGTCATATTATTGAAATGACAAAATTATGGAGATGGAGACTAGATTAATGGTTGCCATGTGTTAGGGACTGACAACATAAGTGGAAAGGGAGGTGGTAGGTCTAAAAAAGGAAGCATGAAGAGTCCTTATAATCTTGGGACAGTCTGTATTGTGACATGAGGGTAGTTGCACCATCTACACACTTGATACAACTTCATAGAAATAAATACACACATGCAAATGAGTGCATGCAAAACTTGTAAAATTTGAGTAAGATCAACGGGTTGTATCAGTGTCAATATCCTTTTTGAACTCCAGATTTTGCAAGATGTTAACTCTGTGAAGACAGGTATTAAAACAAGAAAATATGTGAAGTATACCCAGAATTTCTATATTTTCATTACAACTGCACATGAATTCTACAATTGAATTTTTAAAAACATAATTTTTTTAAAAAGTAAATATTTTAATAGTCTCCTATTTTATGCACACAAAAATTATTTTAGGGCTTTAAAAAAACACTTTACATTGTCATAAAAATAAACAGAAATTATTTAGAGAAATGGATGAAAATGCAGTATGCTCTTACTAGAATGTACTGCTTGCTACTACTGCTGTCACTATTACTATGTCTATAAATATAATCATTAATTTAATATTTTAAACTGACATTTGCTCTATGATACATTTTCTTCACATAACTTCATGGTTAACTTCCTTACTTTATTTAGGTATCTGAGAATTTTACACAGAAACATCTCTTCTTTTTTAACATATTTTTATTGATTTCAGAGAGGAATGTAGAGGGAGAGATAGAAACATGAAGGATGAAAAAGAATTATTGATTGGCTGCCTCCTGCATGCCCCCTACTGGGGATTGAGCCCACAATCCGGGCATGTGCCCTTGACTGGAATCGAACTCCGGACTCTTGAGTCTGCAGGTCGATGCTCTATCACTGAGCCAAACCAGCTAGGGCGAATCACTTCTTTGACCAACCTGTCTCAAATATCCCTGCCCCATCTTCCCACCCTATATTACTCCCCACTACCTCCCTTTCTTCTGATTTATTTTTCTTCTTAGCACTTATGATCAAATGAAATATTGCATATTTATATATTGCAAATGAAATATTGCATGTGATTACTTGTTTATTCTTGGCCCGCCTTCTTCCTCTAAGGGCAAGCTGTAAGAGAAGAGGACTTCATCTGTTTTTGTTCATTGTTGCATGCCCTGTTCTTACAAAGTGTTTGCCATGATAAAGGCTCAGGAACTACTTGTTTGATAACCAAACAGTGCAATAAACTTTTTAGTGAATGTAGATATTAAATACATCTGAAGTGTGAGAAGAAGGCTAGAGGAGATACCTTATAAATCTATTTTCAAATATTTTATTAAAATACTCATGAAAACTATTTTGCAAAGAGTCTTCTATGCACTTCAGCAACAACAAAATAATCAAGGAAATGTTATATCCCTCTAGGGTTTGCCACAGTTCTCCTTATGCCTTATTCATGAGTTAGGATCCATTTTGGAACCAGCTCTCTTAATTTCACTTCTCTTTTCCACTAGCTATTCAAGCTAACTAGTTTATGGAGTGCCAACTCTTAGGGTGAAAGCTTAGTTGCCTCGGACCAAATTTGCATTTTTTCCTCCAGGTTTTTACTTGAAGTTTCTTTTTGCCTCTTTATACATGAACTTTGGAATTCACTAAGTCACATAAGTATATGCTCCCCCATCTTTTTCTCCCAAGGAGATATCTCCGGTCTCTTTCTATCCCCTGGAAAGAAGAAATGGCATTTAAAAAATATCTACTGTGCATACAAAATTTCCTTCTGCTTCAGCTCTTAAAGGAACATCTTTTCACCCAGGTCCACTGGGAAATGGTTTATAGGAACTCTCCCAATAAATCCAAGTGTCTTACTCTTCATTCAAGGATAAGTATGTAGGGAAAAAAATGCATAAGGCTTGTGAAAGAAAACAAATACTTATTTATTGAGTATTCTGAAAATGTTATATATGTTTCAATACATAAAAAGAGCTGAGGCTCCAGTAGACAGTTACCAGGTAGCAAAATGAAAGTAAAATAACCTGCATGCCAAGCTGGTGTGGCACAGTGGTTGAGCATCTACCTATGGGCCAATAGGTCATGCATCGATTCTTGGTCAGGGCTCAGTCTCCATTGGGGGACATGCAGGAGGCATGCAGGAGGAATGCAGGAGGCAGCCAATCAATGATTCTCTCCATCATTGATGTTTTTATCCCTTCGTCTCCCTTCTTCTCTGAAATCAATAAAAATATATTTTTTAAAAAAGTAAAATAACTACCACTTCAAATTATGTGGGATGTACAAAGGTATGCAGGAAAACCTATGTTGTTACTTGTGGAGACCTTAATCCCTCTATGTCAGAGAGAGATTTGGGAAGACTGATGAAGAATATTGTAAAATATAAGGCACTCAAGATAATGTAAATTTTATACTACTGGAAGGTGGCTACCATCCTCTATTTAGCTCTCCATTCTCAAAATGCCCAAAACATGGTGTGAGGTTAGGTAGTACATGAATGATTCTTGATTATTTGTGGAAATTTATGGTCAGTTTTATATGATGTTATTTTCACTACCTTGATATCCTTACCAAAAATATTGTTTTTCATTAAATCAATAACAACTTGACCTAACAGTTTATGCATTTGAATTCTGGGACTGAAGCACCCATTAAACACATTACAAGAAAAGAAAGGCAACCCGAGGTGGTTTGGCTCAGTGGATAGAGCATCAGCCTGCAGACTGATGGTCCTGGGTTCGATTCTGGTCAAGGGCACATGCCTGGGTTGTGGGCTCGATCCCCAGTGGGGGGCATGCAGGAGGCAGCCAATCAATGATTCTTTCTCATCATTGATGTTTCTCTCTCTCCCTCTTCCTTCCACTATGAAATAAATAAAAATATTTTTTAAAAAAGAAAGGCAATTTGGGTGATCTATCAAGGCCAACAATTTAAGTCACAGAATCAAGCAATACGTTTTTATGCTCTTAATCTCTTCCTCCACTTAAGGCCAGGTAGAGAGAAAAAACAACATGTGAGTACAGGTAGAGCACCCCATTTCTATAGTATAGGTCTCCAGACCAGAGCATGTTCAAGCTAAAGGAGGGAAGATTAAGCTACAAAAATAAAAAGTTCCAATTATTATACAAAATTCAAGTTATTTAATTAAGAGAATATTTGTGACTTAAAGTTTCTATAGGACTGTGTCTTATTTAAGAATCTCCTTTATTGTCTTGGGACTGCTGAAATCTTCCTCCAGGGGCAGGAGAAATTTGCTCTGATTGAATGTGTGATACAAGAAAATAAAATTCCATTATGATAAAAATCCATGCATCATGCCTATTCAACATACTGGCCACACATGGATAATTTAATTTACTCCTCACAACATCTTTGAAAGTTACGCATGCAACCTGAGCAGCTGTGAAGGCCACATGCTCAGAAGGGCCCTGTGCTGCATTTAATGCTCTAGTCCAGCTGTTTTGAAAATCTTAATAATTTTGGAACAAAGGGCATTTTCATTTTGCACTGCGTCCTACAAATTATGTAGTCGGTCCTGCAAAGAGCTTTTAGAATGATGGCCATGTTTAATTTCGTGCCCTAGATGGGAGTTACATGGTTTTAACTTTTAAAAAATTGTTATACTGTGCAGATATTTATATAATTACCTGTATGTATTTTATATTAAACAATTTTAAAATGTTCAAAATAAATCTTTCCCCAGAAATAAATTTATCCTAAGAAATAGGGAAAATTTAATTTTTGACTTATGTTCTCAATGAAATTAATAATTATAATAAAAAATCTCCATTGAAAGCACTAAGTAGACTTCATATAGCAGAAAAATAAATTTTTAAGAAGAAAAGGATAAGCTTGAGGTGTAATGTACAATTCAGAATGACTACATGTGAAAATGAGAGAAGATAATAGAAATGGAGGTTAAATGACAGATTTAGATGATAAATAATGGTCATCTCCAAAGAAGAAAAAAAGAATGGATCTCAGTCAATTATATTAAAAATAATCTTTCCAGAATAGAGACACCATGAGAAACTAAGAAGTATTATTGGGGTTATGGCAAATTTAATAAGCAATGTGTTTCCTGTTAACTTTATTATTTGAATTCCAGGAAAATAAAAGTGATCTTGAAAACTTTGAAAATGAAAAAAAAATGCATTCTTCCCATAGTGAATGTATAATCAGAAAAGTTTCATTTGTTCATTTTTTTCTTCTGGAAAAAAAAAAGAAAAGAAAAATGTCTATGTTTTGGCAGTGGGGAAAGAGGGAAGTCAGGTTGGCATGCCTGGCTGAGAGCAGAACAGCAACCTCAGAGCCTCTGGAAACTCAAGTGCTTCTATGAAGAAGATTACTTTAAAGATGTTAATTGGTCCCCCAGAAAATGAAAACAAATTGAATTTAAAATTCTATCATTGAAAAGTCATGGTAGAATAGAAAAGAACTAGCAGTAAACACTGAAACCAGCTAGTAAGAAAAAAAATATTCAGAAATCAATTAATATTATATTGATGCTGTTAAGTCTAAATAATTGGTGTAATTATGGTAGGTAAGATGGAATACAAGTGATGAAATATGCTTTAATAAAAGAAACATCTTTTGTCCTTAAGTAGGGCTTGCAAATTCAGGTTAAATTAATGGAAAGTACACAAGGAAGGTAGGGAGGAGAAAGAGCAATAGTACCATATGGAAAATAAAATGGAGTTAAATTGTAAATTGTTGTTTTCATAAGTGCATCACAAATACAACATTAAGAAATCTGTGAAAATTGTTAAATTTGGCACTAATATAGTTAAAATCAAATTCTCCATTTTCCAAATTATTCTAAATGATAAATACATACAGAACATTTTCTATGCAATAGAACACAAAAAAAGAAAAAGAAACAGCTTGTTGAAAAGAGGCATAAAATTAACACAAATCAGATCCAAAAAAAAAATTAGAGTCAATTACAATAAAGTTAAATTCAAAATTAATAACATCCAAGCCTTGGAATAGGATTAAGTGATATTATTTCAAAGGAAATGCAGTACAAAATACAAGACTACATAGAAAAATTTTAAAAACTATAATAAAGCCCAATCTTCTTGATGAACATGGATGCTAAAATTATAAATAAAGTTATAGGGAACAGAGGCAGAATCAAATCTATAAAGCCCTAGATTATTCTCTTTCCCTTTTGATAATTTAGCAGAGAGCTGGCTCAGGAAACCTGAATTGCCTCAAGAAAGAACAGGCAGATATAGCCATCACCTTCCAGGGAGTCCCATTTCTAAGAAGGCCTCTTCTAGACCAGAAAACGTGCATTCTTACATACTCACATAGGTGTTTCCTGGCCCTATGCATAAGTACGTAGGGCAAGACTAGGGTGGGGCTTCCCTCTGCTGGCTTGTGAGCCACTGTGCACCATGAGCCCTCTACACTCCCCTAAATTGTGAACAGTGTGCTATACTCTTCTCTGCTAGTAAATATCCTCCCAAATAAAGCCTGTGTTAAATGTATCCTACTTTGCTAGTGATATTGTCCATGATCACTGTGCACAATAAGGACAGAATTCCACAATTTATTATGCCAAAGGGCATTCATCTGAGGAATGCAAAGTGGATTCAGGTTATTAAACTGAGTAACACCATATGTCATATAAAAAGAATAAATAAGACAAACTTGTATTATCCATTTAATGTGTGGCAAATGGCACTTGATAAAATAGTGTGCCCATATATATTTTAAAACCCTTTAGAAAGGACAAGAAGGATAAATTTGGAGTGTTTATTTAAAACAACATCTAGCAAGCTACTCAGTAGGGAAAACACTAAAGTCTTTTTCTTTCAAATCAATACCTAAGGAAATAAGAATTTTATCAAATTCAAAATTAATGATATTTAAGTAATTCTTATCAGTTTCATAAGTTATGAGCCCCTCAAGAGTGAACCTCTAATGGAAAGAAGCAGGGAATTTTATTTTATTTGCTTTTATTTATTTATTTATTTTAGTTAAACCTCACCCGCACCTGCAACCCAGGAGCTGACCAAGAATCAAACTCACCCCCTTTGGGTGTGCCAGCCAACACTCTAACCACTGTACGGCACTGGCCAGGACAAAGGAGGGAATATTTTTGTTGCAAAGTCATGATGCAGAAGCTCAAGAAAAGCAATCAACTGAAAATGGAATTCATAGAAGGAATTCAGCAAAGTGGAAGACTAAAAAAAGACACAAGAACTTCAATTCTAATTCTATACACCGAATTCAAGAATTCCCATTAGAAATAGCAATAAAAACTTAAGTAGAAAATAGCCAAATGAGAAATGTGGGTGATCTATAGGTATAAAACTGTTAAAAAACTATTTTATATTTGTGTCTAAGAAAAAAGTATATCCATTATTCTTTTCTATTTCTCAATAATGTTAAGATTTTAAATCTTCCCAAATTAACCTGAAGGTTTAATGTAACTAGAATAAAAGTGTAATGGGATCCATTTTAAATACTGAAGAAATAATTTAAACTCTGTTACAAACTAAGTTCTAAGAGCATTTTTGAAAAATTTCAAAAGGAAAATAGCAAGCCATATACTTAAAATAAATTATACAGTTACAGTAATTAAAACATTGGTCTACTTGTCTACATACAAACACTATATATACAGAGCATAGCAACAGAGAAGGTGACAGAAAATATATGTAATATTTAAAAAATCAAAGAATAATGAAAGGATCATTCAATAAGTGCCTAAAAAGGAAGGGAAATTTATACATATCTTCAGTTCATACCATACAACATAATTCCTTCCTGTTTAATTAAAAAGTTAACTTTTAGTAAAAAAAAAAAATTAGAGAATTTTTATCTCAATATCTATCCATTTTGAAAGAGGTTGATTTTCTAATTAGACAAACATACAAAAAGTGAGAAAATAATGTTATAGTTAACTCCATAAAAATAAAAACGTTTGTATATGAAAAGATTAATAGAAACTTTTTTATGCAAAAAAGTTAATAGAAACTAAAGAAAAGACTAAGTTCAAATAAAAGGCAATGTCTTTCCAAACTTTATTATTGTTTTAATTGATATTTATGGAATAACTACTGAGGTCAGCACTTTATTACATGTTACTTAACCATGGCGAGTCTATCCTGGTGCTGGTGTACTACCTGTTTATATCATTTTACCATGTATCTGTTACTCTTAATATTTTTCCAGTCATTTCACATTTTGGAACAGTATTTTTAATTTTAAAAAAGCATATTATACTTTGAGTCTAATTAATATTAAAATTAATATTAAAAGCAGTAAGCCCAACTAGATTTCAAAGAAATGCAAGTCACAACCACAATAAAAAGTATTTATCTGCTTTGCCTTTTAAATTAGCATTTTTTAATTAAAAGAAAGGTAACCATCCCCCTCCCTAAAATTGGCTTTAGTAAAATAAAAATTTTCTCTCATTCATATTTGGTAACAGTGGAGGTTGGAATTACTTATAAAGTGACATAAAAATCTTAATGATAATAACTGCATAGTCTAAAAGCAAGCAAATAACTTTAAAATATGGAAAAGGCTCTTTAAAATTTTTCTAAATAGCCTGTATGGCCAATAGCACAGGAAAGGAAAGCAAATTATGGCCCTCATACAAGGCACTCAATGCTATCATTAAAATAATGATTTCAAAGATTACATAACATCATGGAAATATTTATGATAATTTTATCATAGGAAAAAAACAAAATAGAACATGATCCAAATAATAGCAAAAGAACAAAATGGAAAGGAATGCACTAAATCACAGACTAATGAGTTTGCAGACCACTGCACTAAATCAATAAACTGCTAGTTTAGTTTTGAACAACAAAAAGAAAATCCAGTTCCTTTAAATTATCAGTCTCTCTACTCAGTAATGAAAAGTATCCAGTTCAATATGTTAATCCACACTACATTCCTCCCTCCACCCCAGATGGGCTGGAACCTAGAGGCTGGGGAGGAAGAAGGATGTCTTATCTGTTTCTTTCTCCTCCTTCTTAGATTGCTAACAGGAGTTAGCCTCCTCTTGCTATTGATGTTCCCTCACCCTCTGAGGTGGTCCTCTTAGGCAGAATTTAAAGAACTTGTTACAATTGATGAACCTACACTGACAGATCATAATCACCCAGAGTCCTTTACATTTGTTCACCTTTGGTGTTGTACATTGTATGAGTTTGGACAAATGTATAATCACATGTATCCACTATTGTAGTATTGTTAAGGGAGAATGGAACTTCTCTGTCACTTGTGGGAGCAGGGTTCTTCCAGTGCGACTGAAATAAGCAGTCCTCACAGGACAGTGAGATGTGGTAAAGACTTCATTTGTGTGGGGTTTTATCCTTTGGGTTCAAAAGTTCCATGTCCCCTAATCCAGTCTTGGAAAAGGGAAGCTGTGGATCCAACAAAGCCAGGAGCAGGGCCAGTGTCCACAGTATCTGTTCCATGGTGGAACTGAATCCAGCAGAGCATCAGGCTAGATCCAGTCCATCAGTCCTTTGTGTGTGACCCACATGGCCATGAGCCACATGGGTGAATGCAGGGGAGCATGCCCCCTGCAACAGAAGCCAGATGCAAACAGCAAGGGAGAGAGCCAAGAGCCAAGAACACAAAAAACAGACTCCCTTTGTCTAAGTGTTTAAATATTCAGCTTCCCGGCCCTTGCAGTGGCCATGTCTATTCTGGCCACTGACTTGTTCCTAGGTATGATTGACAGATAGGCACCTTCCCACATCACTCAGACCTTATTGGGCATGTGTCCAAACTGCCTGTGTCCAGTCCCTTCCCCCATCAATCAGTGGGAACGCATTGAGAATATTAAATTGCAGCTTCCTGGCAAAGCTGTATAAATGGCATGCCTATATTACCTCGTCTTCCCTTTACTCCTTTCCTGACAAATAATAACCACATTATTATAGCAGTAACAGAATCATATTGAGTAGTTTCACTGCCCTAAAAATATTCTGTGTTCCACCTACTCTTCCCTAACCCCTCATTAGGCAGAATTTTAATCAGCTTTTGATCTGTCTTTAAATTCACAGAGCTTTGATTTCCTCATCTATAAGAGGAATCTACACTAATATAAGAGAAACATGCAAATTGACCATATCTCTGCTACACCCACAAGCCACGCCCACCAGCCAATCAGGAGCAAGAATGCAAATTAACCCAACCAAGATGGCTGCAGCCACTGAGAGAGCAGGAGGCTTAGGTTGCCCCCGGCGATGGAGGAAGCCAAGCTTTCTGCACTGCCCTGTCTGGCCCTGGCTTCCACTTAAGGATACAAAGTTTCAATTATAGAAGATAAATAAATCCCAGATACCAGGGCCTCCCCTTGGGTCGTCGGAGGGCGTGGCCGGCCTGCAAACCACCACAGGCTCCTCTCCCATGCCCCAAGGGAACTCCCACCCTGATCGAGGACACCCTTCAGGGAAAACCAGCCAGCCCCCACCCATGCACCAGGCCTCTATCCTATCTAATAAAAGAGTAATATGCAGGTTGACCATCACTCCAACACACAAATGGCTGCCCCATGTGGTCAAAGATGGTTGCCCCCATGTGGACACAAGATGGCCATCACAAGATGGCCAGCAGGAGAGGGCAGTTGGGAGGGACCAGGCCTGTAAGGGAGGACAATTGGGGGTGATCAAGCCTCCAGGGGAGGGCAGTTAGGGGTGACCAGGCCTGCAGGGGAGGGCAGTTAGCAGCAAACAGGCTGGCAGGGGAGTGGTTAGGGGGTGATCAGGCTGGCAGGCAGAAGCGGTTAGGCACAATCAGGAAAGCAGGCAGGCGAGAGCAGTTGGGAGCCAGCAGTCCTGGATTGTGAGAGGGATGTCCAACTGCCCATTAAGGCCTGATCGAGGGGTCCCAGATTGGAGAAGGTGCAGGCTGGGCTGAGGGATACACACCCCCATGCACGAATTTCATGCACTGGGCCTCTAGTAATATATAATAGCTGTTCTACTTCTACAGGAAGTTATAATAAACAAAAAATTTGTTTCAAGAAACATGTCAACATAAGTTAGTCTTATTACAACAGTTGACTACTTCATAAATGGAACGATTCCTATGTATTTTGTTTTCTTCTTAATACATGTGAATTCCTTTGCTCTTCTAAGTGGGAGAATGATCAGAAGTAAACACCAAAGTCAAAATGTACTGTTATAACTACTTATTCATTAGGCTTATCAAAATATCCACCAAGCATACAAAAATTACTATTACTGTTTGAATAAAATGGCATCTTGTGAGAGTTTTTTAAAAACCAAAATAAGCAAAATGAGATGTAAAGCATCTGGAAACAAAAGCATGTCAAAGCTTCTCTTTGAATAAGCACAAAACACATATATATTGCTGGGGTTAGGCACTTTAAAATTTAGTGAAATGAGTTTAGTATTGAAAGAAACTTTTTGTTGAAGATTATTGCTTTTATTTAGATTTGGATAAAATTGTTTATTTTAATTGGACAATAATTGATTAAAATATTATTTACATTAATTCATTTAATTTCATTAATTACTCCTTTAAGAGTAATTTATCTGTAATTTTTTATCAGTGGCAATTTATATCTAATGTTAGTACAGAATGATAATGGCAGCACTTTCCTAGGATGGTTCCCTCAAGCTGGGACTCCTGTAATGCAGCACAGTGAAGGGAAGCCTAGGGCAGAAGGAGTGGCAAAGCCTGACCCCTGCTGGCTGAACCTCCACTTATTTTTCCCTTATCATCTCTTCTTCCCCCTTTGGAATAGATTTCCTCCTGGTATGGATATGATAATTCTTCCCTAAGGAACAACCTCAGTTCTAAAGGAATCTTTAATGCATTGAAGAACAAGTTTTGGGGCAGAGGGACCTCTGGAGCCTATTCAAATCTCACTCCCCTTTTCTACTCCCCTCAGCAGAGACCATCCTGATAAGCAAATGGATGTACCTTGTGCAGCAGCATTCAGTCACACACAGCACTTCATATCTCTAAAGGCACCCCTGCCTTTCCTGCCCCCTTCTCCCTTTCACAGCTTAAATATGAATAAAAACAGAATAGCAAAACCAAGCAGCATTTTATTTTGTGTAGATTAAAGTAAAGCATTATTTAAAGGCAATAATGGTACACTCTCACAGAGAATTTTCCTTACATACTTTCTAATAATGGGGAAATTGTACATATACATATATGCATAAATATGTACATATCTTCTGAAGATATACATAACCTCAGAAAATATTAATAAAATAATTTTGAAATGTGAGTTGTTAATTTAAATGATAGCGTTAGTGATGAAATGTGATAGTTCAACAGAGTGTGGAAATGGTTAGTGTTTTTTGCAGAATTGTATAATATTAATGTTGAAAATTATCCAGCATTACCCTCGTATCTTGTATGTGAGCATCCTAAGTGATAAAGTGACTTGTTCAAAGGACTTTGCAAAATCAGAACGAGAGGTCTCTTCACACTTAGACTCATATACAGGGTGTGTGTGCATTTTACATAAGCTCATACACCTCTTAGGTTTTGTTATAAATCTTATTGGAAAATATTTCTTGAAATTATCAACCCAAGACCTCACTGGGTCCATTGTAACCACTAAGGATCAAAAGAGACAAACAAGAGGAGAAAATCTGACAGAATTCCTGTCCCTGACAACTTTATACTCCCCATGTCATTCTGGAACATCCGTCTTGGGCCCCACATTGTCCTCAAATTATTGCACTGCCTGTTTCTGCCATTTTATCACCTAATTGTTGAGTGTGGTTTACAGCTTCACTCTCTGCCCCTTACCAACTGCATCTCCGGATTCTGGCTAAGCATGTAGGTCTTGGCACCTGTGTTTTGGCATTGTCAAAGCAAAGATACCCAGTTTCTCCACAGAAATGAAGAACCTCATCTTCCCAGTAGTGGTCCTACTGCCATTTCTGTAAATACGCAGTTCTTAGAGTGTCTGTCCACGCGCTGCCTAAACTTCATGAGTTCCAACTCGTAGGTAGGAGACCACTATGCTTGCTGTCCATGCGTTGCTACTCTCCCCAGGAATTAAGATCACTCCTAGTACCTCAAGCTAGGGACACTACTAAAAGGAAACTTTGGGTTCAGACACAGATTAATCTTCAGATCCTGAGAAGTCCAAGTCTCCCAGAGCAATCTGACCTTCCATCTTAATATAGGAGACATCGCCCAATACAGTATAGAGACCCTATGAAGGGCCAATGCCCAGAGGGACTGTGAATTCATCAGCTCAGGATTCTACACTTGTTCTTTTCCCTGGACCCCACACACTTCTCCCCTTTACCACCCATCTTCCACTCACCCCTGGAGCCCAAGGAATAGATGATAGATGAACATTTACAGATGCCTTAGTTTAACTAAGTTTTTCATGGGATGATAATATTAAATTAGGATTCATGAGTCATAAACAGACATAGCAAGTAAATATTTTTCCACTTATAGCAGATATTTTTTGATATCACTTTTCATTATTGACTTTTGTATTCAGAAATTATGTTCAAATATATAAAATTATACATTGGGCAAACTAAGGACAATTAAAAATACAACTATAACTGCATTTAATTCATGACTACGATAAGTAAAGAAAATCAAATCTTGGGTGCTGGCATCAAACTGCCTGAGTTTACACACCAGCTCTACTGTTTGCTTGCACTGGTGACCTGGGCAGGCTATTTAATTTACCTGAACCTGGTTGTCTCATGGTGTTAAGTGCATGAAAGATGTTTAGCCCTCCACCTGGCACATGCATGAACACTTTGTAAATGCATATACTACATTTCTAAAAGAAGTCAATGGAGGAGAGTATTTGAATTATAAAGAAAAGGTCATAAGAAAACAATCTAAATGTCCTTCAGCAGGTGATATAAAAAAACTGTGGAACATCACAACATGGAATACTACTCAACAATTAAGAAGAATGAACTGAGTGTTTAGTGCTGACCTTCCTGATTTTCAGCAACCGAATAAAAAAATAGCTCATCCTTTTCTCCTGACATCTACAATCTAGTAGGAGTGTAAGATCAGTTCTGCCTAGATGCTTCACACACACACGCATATGCACACGCACAGGAACAAATAAAAGAAAGGCAGCCAGAAGTTAGTAGGAAATGGGAGCAGGAAACAGAGAAATCTTGTTTGCAGATGTCCTTCCTGCCCTTTCCACCTGGCTTACTTGCAATGTCCGATATTTCTTCTTTGGTCCTCACTTCCCCAAGTTATTTACCAGATGCTAAGACTGGGTCACTGAGGTCACCCGGGAAGGAAATGCGGACTGCTGCTGTTTACCTGAGTCGCACAGGCCAAGCGGAACCAGCATCTCCATGCTCTCATAAGAATTCCAGAGGGTCTAGCATTTGTCTCAAGGCTGTTTGTTGGACTATTGCTATGCCTTTTGTTTTTTTCATTATTAAACCTTCATTGATTTGTTTACAAGTTTTCCGTTTCATCCATGACACTAGCAAAAATTCTCTGCATTTCCTTGACTTCCTGGAAGTCATTGATTCAAGCAGCCATAGACAACCTGGTGTCATAAAATTATCAGAAACCTAACTGCCAACATCACATTGACAATAATATTGTGTACATCTAGTTGAAAACAATAGAAACTGTGACGTTTGTTTAAAAAAATATCACTGTGTTAAATATCAACTTTGAATTAGTGGATTTCAAATTGCTTATGTGCAGGGCTTTTAAAACTACTTGAGTTGAAGAACCCCATTGCAAACTGATACATCTGTAAGTTCAATAAACATAAATTATTAGAAAAATGAAAAGAGAAAACATGAACACAAAAAATAAATCCCCCCCACATTTTATTAAGTCATATAGAATTACTATATCAAATTGCTGTAAAAAGTTCTAAACACTTAACTCTCAGTTTCTGTACTAATTTCAGTATAAGTAGTTCATGAACCACCACTAGTCCACCACCCACATTTTGAGTAGCAGCAAACTAGAGGATATTCTGTCATCCTACCATCCTTTCTCATTTCCTTAATCCTTTTCAATACTTGCCTTTAGACCACCCCTCTCCTCTTTCTTTTCTCTGCTGCTGCTCCTGGCAGAGAAAGGCCATTAGAAAAAGCCCCAAAGCTATCTTCCACATATGTGCATATTGTTTCACTTAAAAAACAAACAAAAGTTAAATTGGCAAGGCCAAACGTATTAAGCCTAATGCTTGGCCTTTACTTTCTCAAAGTTAAAAGGACCCTTTAAGGTAGGAATTATCTCAGGGAAATCAAAGTAAGTCCACTGGTAAATAGCAAGGTGAAAAAAATAATGGTTTTATTACAAAAGTTGAAAGTTCTCTGAACCATGTCTTTCTCCTACTATAATGTGCTAAGATTATTGTGCCTATGCAAATCACTTTGGTGTGTAGTTATCTGCATTTTCTAACATAAAAACTCCATATTTTGTTAGATTTTCTTCCATTACTATTTAATTATTCATGTATATGTTTCTTTTCTCCCCCAAAGTAAGCATACTCTCTCTGAAGGCAGGGATTTTGGCTACTAACTTTTTATATCTTCCACAGCATCTAGCACAGAACATAAATCAACATTCCATAAATATGGAATAAAGAAAACTAGTGTCAGTTCTCTTATTGTTAGTTGAAACCTTATATGTGCTTAATATAATATTTTCAGAGGACTAAAATAATACTTCAAAGTGAAAGGAGTATTTTCAAAACAGAAATAAAAATATGACAACATAATTTTAATTCTCTTTGATTACTGAAAATGCCTTAAAAATCAGTTTTTATTGCCTTGGCACAATATATATAAGAGAGCAGTTATAGTCATTGGCTTTTTCCACAATTTGGAGTTATTTAGCAAAGCTTTTTGAAGGACCCTGAAGACAGGGCTGAATTTTCCCCTGGTTAACAAGGACCCTTAGTCAATAACAAGAATACCCCAGCTGTTTGATCAACCTCAAGAAGTAACTGATGATCCAAGTTGGATGGTTTTCCAATGGACACTTCCATTTTGGACTTGCTTCTCATTTGACAGAATCCCTACATCTGGTTTAAAAGCTTTCCACTTTTTATTTTGCCAAAGCCTCTTTAAACATTGCCTATGCGCACTGAAGCTTTTTCAAACAAATCAGAGCTTTTCATATCTCTAAAGCAGCTGTAAGGACTTTATATTTTCACAAAGGGAATAAAAGATGGAGTCTGTAAAGAGTGGCTTATGGGAGTCTTTGTACTTACAAATAAAATGTCTTAATAAGCTTATTCATGTAAACAAAATAATGGAAAATTATGAAAATCATAAAAATAATTTATTATATTGACCAGTATAATTATAAAAATGGATTCTGTCTAGTCCTCTGGAGAAGAAAAATGAAAATAACAATAATTTTCTAAAATCTCACACATTAGAAAATTATATTTAGTTTCCTCAGTAAAGTTCTAGGCAAAATTTTAATGGATCAGGTTGACATATAATTATATAATTCCATTTCCCTCCCCCCACCAGTGTTCTAGACAAATTTTAAAGTGCCAAATTCTAATATATGCAAAGGATAACAAATAAGGTTGTGGAAAATTATGATAAACCTATTTCATGTTGATAATAGTCTCTTCGTTCATACTCTGAATCCTGAGTAATCAAATCGACCATATATTCCTAAGAAAAGCATGCTATTTTGCTAGGTATATAATTGTATAGGAGGTTATTTAATCTCTATTCCCAATATAGCTGGGAACAATTTCTGATATTTTTACATAGTGAATTATTTTATTGATAAAACCAGCCTCATTATTCAGCAATAGTAATATGCTTCAGCAATAATTGACCATTAAACTTTATATTTTTGATGGGGATCAAAAACTCCTCATGAATGACACATATATTCAGTAAAAGTAAACACTTGAATTCCTAACCTAAGAAATTTCTCATAAGGTTCAAGCAATGTTCATTGACCATATAATGGCTAGTTATTCCTTTATCAATTCCAGATGTACTATGGCTCTTTCAGAGGTAAATGTAACTTTTATTTCTATTTCTTATTATGTGGAAGTAGATATCCTGTGGCTAACTGGTACCCATAGGTTCCCATGAGCATTTGTCAAATGAATGAATAAATTAATAAATGAATGGATGAACCAAAGAACAATGAAGCAATGAATGAGTGAATAGGTGATTGAATAACTAAATAAAAATAGAATTATGCTTAACCAAGACTGAGTAGAATGTTATATTAGCTTTTCTACTTCTTGAGTTCTCTAACTATATCCAAAACGGTGATTTACAAACTCTAGGCACTTATTAAATAACTAGAGGCCCAGTGCACGAAATTCATGTACAGGAGGGGTTGTCCCTCAGCCCAGCCTGCACCCTCTCCAATCTGGGATCCCTTGAGGGATGTCTGACTGCCCTTTTAGGCCCAACCCCAGTGGGACTGCTGGCTCCCAACTGCTCGCCTGCTTGCCTTCCTGATTGCCCCTAACCACTTCTGCCTGCCAGCCTGATCAACCCCTAAGCACTCCCCTGCCAGCCTGATTGATGCCTAACTGCTCCCCTGCCAGCCTGTTTGCCCCTAACTGCCTTCCCCTGAGCCTGGTCACCCCTAACTGCCATCCCCTGCAGGCCTGGTCACCCCTAACTGCCCTCCCCTGCAGGCCTGTTACCCCCCAAATGGTCTCCCGTGCAGACCTGGGTGCCCCCCAACTGCCCTTCCCTGCAGACCCAGTCACTCCCAACTTCCCTCCTCTGCCATCTGGGTCACCCCTAACTGCCCTCCCCAGCAGGCTTGACTGCCCCCAACTGCCCTCCCTTGCAGGCCTGGTTCCTCCTAACTGCCTTCCCCTGCTGGCCATCTTGTGGTGGCCATCTTGTGTCCACATGGGGGCAGCCATCTATGACCACATGGGGGCAGCCATCTTGTGTGTTGGAGTGATGGTCAATCTGCATATTACTCTTTTATTAGAGAGGATAGAGGCCTGGTGCATGGGTGGGACCAGCTGCTTTGCCCTGAAGGGTGTCCCGGATCAGGGTGGGGGTTCCCTTGGGGTGAGGGGCGGCCTGGGCCAGGGGCCTGTGGTGGTTTGCAGGCCAGCCACACCCACCAGTGACCCAAGCAGAGGCCCTGGGATCTGGGATTTATTTATCTTCTACAATTGAAACTTTGTAGCCTGGAGCGGAGCCAAGCCTTCTGCTCCCTCTGTGGCAGCAGCCATTTCTGTTGGGATTTATGTATCTTCTATAATTGAAACTTTGTAGCCTTAAGCAGAGTCCAAAGCAGGTCAGGGCTGCAGAAGCTTGGCTTCCTCCATCGCCGCGCCTCCTGCTCTCTCCAGCTTCGTGGCTGCCGCCATTTTCATTGGGATATTTATCTTCTATAATTGAAATTTGTAGCATTGAGTGGAGGCCTGGGCTGGCAAGGGCAGGTGGAAAGCTTGGCTTCCTCCATTGCCAGGGAAACGCAAGCCTCCCTCCTGCTCTCTGTGGCTGCAGCCATCTTGGTTGGGTTTATTTGCATATTCCCTCCTGATTAGCTGGTGGGTGTGGCTGGTGGGCATGGCTGGTAGGTGTAGTGGAGGTATGGTCAATTTGCATATTACTCTTTTATTAGATAGGACAATTTGTTTATCAATAAAACATGGCTAATATTTCCTTCTCCTCCAGAAAATACCATAAAGAATTTACATTTGTTCATTTTAAATTAGTAAAGTTTCACTGCAATCTCTATTTCATGTTAAGAATGCCTACTCATCTGGAAGAATCATTCATGTCTTCCATAGACTTTCATAGAAAGCACTTCCATTATGTATAAGCCCATTTTTCCTTCTTTGTTCTAGATGTTACGGTTTAGAAGGTTATGTTAACAAACAGCAAGTAGACAAAACAAAATAGAACCAGAGAGTGTAAGTACAAGTTTGAAGCCAGAATCCTTCCAAGGCTGTAACAGAAAATGGAGAGTCCAGAAGAGACCATTAACCCTGTCTGTCACCTCAGCTTGAGCACAGAGGACAGTGCTGAAGGCAGTGGGCCTTGAGGCCGCACTGCCTAGCTCTGAATCCCCACTTTTATCTTTGTTTCAAATGACAAATGCCCTCTCTGTGCTTCAGCTTTCTCATAGGTGGATAATAAGAGTATCTATCCTATAAGCTTATCAGAAGACTTACATAAGAACAAGTGTGCAGTGTGTTCAAGAAATGTGAGCTATTATTATTACAGAGAATCCATACTGTTCTTCTAAAAAGCAGACATTCTAACATATGTATTTTTCCAGTATCACTTGCCCTAAAGTTGATTTGTGAATTAAGTACTGTTCCCTTTTCTAAATATAATGTAGATTACAATTCTGTGCTTAATTCTTGGTCTAGTCTTACGTTTGTCATTTTGTGGAGGGTGAGGGATACACACTTTCACTTGTCCTTTGTTTCTTCTTGCCATACCTCCCCCCGACCTTTAATTTTTCCCCTTCCTGAAGGTTCTTGTTATAAAACAAGATGATTAAAAACAATCATCGGTAAAGTATTAAGGAACATCACTTGTCCCACAATGTTTACATTCTAAAAGAGGGTTTTTTATAATATTAATGTTTAATATATTGTCTAAGTATTGACGAGTGAAATTTCAGTCACAGTAGTATCTGCTGTACAGTAGAGAGAGGAAGTCTTAGAGTACATAAGGCTAAGTACACATTTGTCAAAAGGCGAGAGAAGTGAACCTGAAAACGGTGGCCTGGTAAGTCTAATATCAACAGTAACATAATCAACAGGCCTAACAAGGTGAAATTTATCAAAATCTGGAGGAGGATGGAATCATGTGCAATAAGCAGCATGGTTTTATAAAGAGCAAATTATGTCTGACACAATCAATAGCTCTTTCAGCAGAGTAACAAAATTAGAGGATGAAGGGAATCAAGTAAATGTTGCCATTTGCACTATCACAATGCATTTAAAATAGCCCCTGTGAATTTAAATTCAACTGTAGGTAAAACTGATTCAGCTATGAATGCTTTCTAAAAAGGCCTGAAAAAAATGTAAAATGTCATAGATAATGACAATGGAAGTCATTGTGGTGTGCTACAGTTAATAAAGCTCATTCACAGCATTTCCTGAACTGATGAAAGGGAAAAAGTGTACCTGAATTGTATATAACATATCTAGTGAATAGCACATGTCATGGGATGCAATTAGGCAGGTTTTAAAATACAATAGATAATCTAAAAAGAGCCTAGGTGAGATCCCTGCAGCAACCATCTCTTGTATAAAATAAAACTGACTGAGCTCAGGGGAAAAGCCCTCAGGACCAAGAATCAAGAAATCCTGGGTTGTGTTTGCTCATCTTCCTAACTGCAGTCTTTCCTGACTCATTTACTGTGTAGGCTTCATTCCCACCCTGACTTTAAGACTTAATATGATATGACAGGAGCCACTGATTACATTGGCTCTTTGACCAGAACTTAATGGGACAAGTATCTAGATACTTTTTCAACTCTAACACCCCTATTCTTTCTTAGCTAAGCAAAATGTAACTGTAGCCTTGGTTCAAAGGTGCTTTCTTGGCCCACATTCTGATCAGAAAAAGAGAGAGGGGATAGGTAATAAATAACTACAGGGCAATAAAATAAGAGTAACAATACAAATTTGTAGAAAGTTCTAGAACAACTCAAATAAAAGGAAAAGATTGTCAAAGAGAACTGGGTAACCTTTCCAAAGGGGCGCTATTTGAATGGGGCCTTGAAAGCCAGGTAGAGGAGGGGTGGGAATTGAGATCTATGCCACATAAATAAACAACAGGGCTAGACTTTTCCTCGTTGGTATAATGAGAAGACTAACTTCCAATGAGTCTAGTTCACAATACTGCTTTGAAGAGTAGATAGAATGACACACATGACAGAAATTTGTAAAACATTATACAAATAGGAAATAATTAAATTACATTATGAACAGTTCAAAATTGCTTTGAAATGAAATTACCTGTAGGATAAAATCTAGGAGAGACTTAAGCCCAACACGAGCCTAAACGTGGCAGTATCAGCATTACCGAGATTTATCAATGTCTTTAACTCTGTTTCTAAATCACAAGTCAGGTGGGGAGATGCCACTGCAGAGCGGAGGCTGGACTTTGTTATAGGTACATGTACTCCAAAACAGAGCATGACTCATACGTGTGGGATATGAAACCTCCTACAGATCAGCATGGGTTTGCAGGCAGCAGCTGCCACTATCCTCCTCTGCCATTATGTTCACTACAAAGAGGGGAGTCTCCATGTTCCCATCATCTAAGAATAAGAGCTCAGAATCACCTTTAACACCTCTCTGCCGTGATTTCTCCGTAACTCATCATGTTTCTTGCACTTGTCTTTTCATTTCCTTTCATGCTGGCACTAACAAATCTACCTTCTTACTTGAACAATTACAAGGCTCCTTACCTGGCGTCTTCCATCGAACTATCAAGCTTCTCTTCCTCCCCCAGTCTGTCTTCCATATCCACTTAGTATATAAAAACAATGCTTTTGTCCTGCTTCATTCTTATTCACAATGCATCAACAATCCCCCATTGCTTACATCAGTGATTCTCAAACTTCATGACCATGAAGATCATATCTGATATTTGTTTAAAATGCAAATTCTAGTATGCTTTTTCCTGAACTGATTCAATAGTGGTGGGGTCCTAGAATCTTCATTTTTTAGCACACAAAAACTTGGTGATAGTTCTAGTAAGTACTCTGAGGACAATCCTAAGAAAAGAGATCAGATATTCTTAGGATATATACCTGAATGATAAACACCTATTACCAAGTGTCATGGAGTCATTTATACATGATCGCTTTATTTAGGCATGATTATAAAAACTACTAGAGGCCTGGTGCATGAAATTCATGCATGGTGGGGCATTCCCCTCAGCCCAGCCTGCACCCTCTCCAATCCGGGACCCCTCGGGGGATGTACAACTGCTGGACATCTCTCTCACAATCCAGGACCCCTGGCTCCTAAATGCTCACCTGCCTGCCTGCTTAATCACACCTAACTGCGCCCCCCCTGCTGGCCTGGTCACCCCCAACTGCCTCCCCCTGCAGGTGTAGTCGCCCCCAACTGTCCCCCTGTTGGCCTCGTTGCCCCTTAGTGCCACCTACGCCTGTCTAGTCACCCGAACTACCCCCCCCTGCCAGCCTGGTAGCCCCATGCAGCTTGTTCAGTCGTCCGTTCGGTTGTTTCAGATGTTATGGTTATTTAGCCTTTTATACATGTAGATATCATAGATAACCTATATATGTGCATAATGCATAGCGGTCTATCTTTTCTATATAAAGTACCATATGAGATCTATTTCTGTTCCTCAAGGGGCTACTATTTGGTACAAGGATCTCTGTTTAAATGGCTCACATTTTAAAATAAAAGATGTTAAATTCTGGATAGTTGTGTTCAAAGGGAGCTTGATTCATGGTCCTAGAATCTTACAGTTTAAATAAGTCTCCAAAAAGTAACCTTTGCCAGGAAAGGAGAGCTATCCTCCTGAGGAGATTTAAGTCGTAAAATAACTATTTCTTTCCCCTTTTTTCCTCAGGGTGAGGTTGGTAGTGATGGAACATTTAACTTACTTTCTTCCATCATCGTGCTCCATCCATCAACCCCAAACTGGAGACTAGTACCTGCCTTCTTTCTGAAAGTAGTAAAGTGATCAAGCAGCAAATGTGCTCAAGGTAGCCAGAAAATGATCTGAAGAGAGTGAAACTAAGAGACATGCTACATGGGAATAGCTTACATTCCTGGAAAGTGGCCCTTGAGGATTCATAAAGATGACATGAGTCAAAGGGATGCCACATTAGGTAATTGGGAATGCATCATCTTTCCAGTCACCAAATAGAATGATAAAGCTTAGAAGCAAGAAGTTTTAGAGTATATAGACTGGGGTAAAAGTAGGTTTACAGTTGTTCATATGGAAAATAATACAACAATTAATAAATAATAATACAGCAGTAAATTATGTGTTTTGGGTACTTACAACTGTAAATCAATTTTGCCCCACCTTGTGTAGGCATCTGTGGAGAAAAGGGGAGAGACTGTAACTGACTGAGCAAGGTCACCAGAGCAGCAGACTAAACCACCAAAGTCCTCAAGAAACCACCAAATGAACCAATGAAAGGTCTAGCATTTGGAGGCCTCAATCCAGAAAGAATCAATAGCCACATGGGTTGGACAGTTGTATGACATCCCCTCCTGCATCCACTAACAATGCCTGTGGCTGAGAGAAGCCTGACACTCTCCAGGCCATCGGTTTTTAACTATTTAAAAGCAACTTCTCCAGACTTTTATAGAACCTCTGCTCTGTCTGTTGGGGAGAGGGCATCAAATTAGAGTGTGTGTCATAATATCTGAAGCTGACTGATTTAAGCTAGAAGTCCTGAAGTGTTATGGAACAATAGTAATATTTACCAGAAGGTATGAAAATACAGTCAATTGGCAACTTTAGACATCTGTTTATGATAGTCTACTTTTTAAATAAGGGCCATAAAATCAAATTATGGTAAAGCAAATATAACTCCAAAATGCATATTAATAATTCTTTTCATTTTTGAATTATCCTAAATGTAACATGGTACAAATAAATAAATTTTGAATTGTAACCCAAGACTTGAATTTTAGTACTGACCAAAATATTTTAAAACTGGGTGAGTAATATAAACATGAAGAACTATAATTTTATATTCATGAATCAAGAGCAGTAATTATTGCAGTACTCAACAAAAAACAGGCCATTGAAACAAATAAGACTTTTTTTATCATTCATAGTATTATTAGACTTTCTAAGTTCACTATTTGACTTCAATTCTTGGTAGACATATTAAAAATAAAAATTCCATGTAACACCAAAATATTATTTTACTCATTAAAAGTTTTGCCAAGATCATCTCTTTCACAATATTTTTGGGTACTCATCTAAAATTAAAATCTAAAATTTCTTATCCAAATGAATGAATTAAATTATATATTCTCTAAATTTCCCTTCAGTTCTTAAGATTTTGCAATTATCTTGGAAGAACTTTTATTAGAACTGTGAGCAAGTATGGTCATAGTCTAATTTCAGTTCTCTATCAGAACTATTGAGATGTAATATAATCAAAAAGGAGCGGAAATCTATAAGGGGAAGGAATAAGAGGGTAAAAATGTAAAAGAAACAGACTGAAAAATTAGCTAAAGAAGTAACCAAGAGTTAACTTTCTTTTCATCTTAGTTAATACAGTATTCTATTAGATGTATTTCACATACTTATTGGATTGCCTAAAACAAACAAAACCTTTGAAAATGATTATAGTTGGAGCTAAAATGTTCACAGATAATGAGACAGGAAGCAAATGTCACTTTCTGATTCAGATATTATATGAAGGGATTACCAGTCTGAAATAAAAGCATTAAAAGCATCCACATTGCCTGCTGTGAATTTGAACTGTCTAGAGAGAAATAGTTCCTAGGAGTCAGTGTCTTGGCAGCCGGGTGCCTTGGCATAGGGCATTCTCCACTTTTCACTTTTCCAGCAGGTTGGGCTGAAGCATTGCTGGAACAAATGACAGCAACAGAGCCTGAGCCAGCATGTGTGGTGTTCTGTTCCCAGCAAGTTAGTGTAGCCCTTGTTGCAAGGATAGATGCTGGGTTACAAATATCTGGTAGTATAAGGATTTTGATTTTTGTCCATAAACACTCAACTGTCTATGTATATAAACCAAATATCAAAGATAAATTATTTGTAAAAGAAAATATGGTAATGCAGACATGGCAAAAGTAACCAGTCAGGAAGCAAGGGAGGCCAAAGAGGATTTCACATCAGAAACCTGTTCACTTTCACACTGGGGCTAAAGTAACCACGAATCATTTTAATTAGTCAGCCATAAAATGTCACAGCCTAAATGAGTTCAGAGGATTTCAATTCAACCCATAGTACATCACAAATACCACCATGAACCAAAGTCAACGCTGCAGCCTTAAATTTGAGGGACATGCAGATAAGAAGACAGGTGTATGCATAAAAGAATAAAGTATAGTAGAAACCAATTATAGCAAAGTCATTTTTCTTCCATAAGAAAAAATTTTATTATAAAGAGAAAAATTACTACAATGAAGGTGACTATGACATCTTTAATGATTGAAGTATCTACATACTTTCTGGATGAAATGAATTTCACTAAAGGTGAATTATAAATTGTCCAGCTCTCCATGAATATTATAGTTTTACTAAGAATTGTACCACCTTCACTAAAAAGATATATTCACCACCTCCTGTCCTAAACGATCTGATGTAATTAATGGGGCAGTTATAATTAATATGATGTTTTCACAGCCAAGATTAAATATGCACATGGTTACAGAAGTGTAAGGTACATCTGGTTCCAAATAAGAGCCTTACAAAGACTCTCTTCCTTGATTTGTTACTTAAATATTTGACAGGGTACAGAGATCTAATATGCAATTTTGCAGGTGAGCATAACTGCCCAGCTAGTGCTACTGTAGATATCTTTATATTTCAGATCCATTGTACTTTTTCTATCCTTAACAGATTGCTTTTGGTGGCAGCTGAACACTTAGGTACAGCAAAGATGTATTATTAGCAAAAATTTGGCTTATTATTCAATTATCAATTACTGGTTGAACTCTCAAAGAAGACTAGGTATGGCTTTGATAAGTATGCAGAAGTTCTCAAAATGTTTTAAAATAGCAATATCACAAAATGAAGCTTTTCTGGACTTTTTTTGTATTTTCTAAGATATATCTGTCTTTTTCTTGTTGAGTATAACTGACACCATGTTGTGTCAAAATGGACTTCAGTCTGTTGATACTTCAGGAGTGCTTATTTGTTATGTCTAAAATATATAGTAGATAAGGTGGAATAACTGTATTTGTTTCTTTTAATTAAAAAATGTGTTAGATAATACATTTCAGCTAGTATTTGACTCAATAATATTGCTTTTTATCAATACTACAAACTCAACATTGCCTGTATGACCTTGGGAAAGTGTTTGTTTGTGTTTTTTTTTTCATTTTGGTTATGGAGACAGTGATAATGATCCTATCTAATAAAAGATTCATATGCAAATTAACCATCACTCTGCCACACTCACAAGCCATGCCCACCAGCCAATCAGGAGCGAGTATGCAAATTAACCCAACCAAGATGGCTGCGGCCAAGGAGCAAACAGGAAGCTTAGATTTCCCCAGCGATGGAGGAAGTTAAGCTTTCCTCACACCCTGGCCAGCCAAGGCCTCCACTCAAGGTTACCAAGTTTCAATTATAGAAGATACATAAATCCTAACAAAAATGGCGGCAGCCACGGAGCAAGCAGGAGTCTTGGCTCTGCTCAAGGCTACAAAGTTTTAATTATAGAAAATAAATAAATCCCAGATACCAGGGCCTCCACTTGGGTCATCGGGGGCGTGGCTGGCCTGAAACCACCACAGGCGCCTCCCCAGGCCGCCCCATGACCCAAGGGAACCCCCACCCTGATCCAGGACACCCTTTAGGGCAAACCAGCTGGCCCCACCCATGCACCAGGCCTCTATCCTCTCTAATAAAAGAGTAATATGCAGATTGACCATCACTCCAACATACAAGATGGCTGCCCCCATGTGGTCATAGATGGCTGCCCCCATGTGGACACAAGATGGCCACCACAAGATGGCCAGCAGGGGAGAGCAGTTGGGGGCAATCAAACCTGCAGGGGAGGGCAGTTAGGGGTGACCAGGCCTGCAGGGGAGGGCAGTTAGGGGCAAACAGGCTGGCAGGGGTGCAGTTAGGCATCAATCAGGCTGGCAGGAAAGTGGTTAGGGACAATCAGGAAGGCAAGCAGGTGAGCAGTTGGGAGCCAGCAGTCCTGGATTGTGAGAGGGTGTAGGCTGGGCTGAGGGACACACACCCCCATGCACAAATTTCATCTACCGGGCCTCTAGTATTACATAATATCCTCCTAATATATAAAAACCCAGGGTCTGGAACATCCAAAATGACAGAAGGTTCCACCGAAAGCCAGGCTAGGGAGCTGAGGGAGCGGGAGCTGATCAATCAGTGGCAGCGGTGACTGGAGAGTGGTGACTGGCAAGAGGCTGAAAGGCAGACCTCTTGGTCCCTCCTCCTAGCCCTCAGACTCCAATCAATCAGCGGCGGATGCGGGTGGAACTGGGGACTGGCTTCCTTAGTAGTCCTCTAGGTTCAATCTCAACAGGACAGGACAGGCACCCACGGACCAGCGCTGCTGGCCTGATCCCGACAGCGCTGCTGGCCTCCTGGAACGTGGCTTAGGACACTGAAGCTGCTTCCCCTCCCTAGACGCTCCACAAGGTCACTTGAGCCCGCCAGCTCCAGGCAAAGTGTGATCACTGCACAGGGAAGAAATGTAGTAAAAAAAATAAAATAAAAACGGATGACCAAGGGCCGCCTCCTCAAGCTCACAGGAGCCTCTGAGCACTGGGCACCCAACTATTTTAAGGGCTTCAAGTGAGCGGGGGACGAAGAGGGGTCAGGAAACCTCCCTGGAGGTCGGGCTGGAGGTCTGATCCGGATCGATCTATACTGCCTCTGCCAACAGCCCCTGAGAATGGGAGAACAAAAGGAGGGGGCGGTTCTGCAAACCCCAGAGGGAATCCAGGGTCCCGGGTACTCTGCCCCGCCTGCTGACACTGCGGCTTGAGGGCACTGCGGCAGCCAACCAGCCTGATCTGCTCCCCGCCCCCTCCCTTGCTGGTGGCAGACACAGGGAGCACCCCTTCTGAGGGGAGACGCCCACCAGGTTTACAGAAGGTACACAGAAGGCGCTCAGTGAGGAGTCCCCAAGGCTTGTGTTTGCACCTTCATGCTGTCTCCCCGCCCACGGCAATGCCGAAGGAAGCCTGATTCAGGAACACCCCTGTGCTGACCACCCACACGGAAAACAGCGTGTGATAAACATCATGTCCCCCAGACGCCTGAATCCGCCTCAAAAGGAAGACGCTACAGACCCGGAGCGGGAAGACTGGGACTGAGACAAGGTCTGGGAAGAGCAGGGCTGCCCCACCCTGCTCCCCGTCCCCCTCCGTGTGTGAAGCACCTGCATCGCTGCCCTTGGACGGAAGCCTGTGAAGGAGTGAAGAACTGTGGCTGTGCCTGTGGCTGCGCTCGGCCTCCTGCCCTCGTGGGTAAGCAGGAAACATATTTACGTGCCAGAATCTAAAACCCTCTGTATCGGTAATAGAGCAAATCATGCAAGACCCACACGTGTTTCTAAACAGGACTCTGTCTGGCTGCGTGGGAACCCAGATCCAAGGCCTGCTCTCCACCCAGGAGGCTGCAAAGGCTGCTCCTCTCTCGAACTAACGCAACCTGGAGAGGTTTAAAAGGAAAAGGAGATAAAAATAAAACAGAATAGCAACAAGCCCTGAAGCCGCTGCAGACACCATCAAATCCTCCGCGCGGTGACATCAGAGCCTGTCTCCCCGCTCCTGAGCCTCAGACCGCAGGCCGAGCCGCTGACACCTGCCAGGTCTCCTGGCACCGGCCTCATCGACCCGCGGCCACTTTCAACCTCCCACCAGCTCCTGGAGGCGTGTGGGCCTGGGATGGAGGCTTCCGTGTTAAAGCGACCCTGTGGGTGTAGCACAGACACGTGTGGGCTTTTTGATGAGAACCCATAACATCCCTTCACGAACGTGTTTTTAACTGTTCTGAGATCAGGCTCCCAGCCTTGGCGACTCTCAAATAGGCCTCAGCGATTCCACTCACCCGATGCAAAGACTGACCCGGGTTTCACCAAGACCGAACCCTCGGCCCAGAGCAGACATGTCCTTTCAAAAGTAAGATCACCTGGCTGCAGGTTCTTGAACACTTTGAGTATTTCTTGCCATGCCCTTCTCTTCCCAGCAAAGCTCATTTGGAATTGAAAGCCAGATAAAGAGCTTCACAGACAAGGAAAAGCTAAAGGAGTTCATCACCCTGATAGGGGGCCAGCCGTGGCCAACCACCTGCAGCCCCTCCCGGGCTGATGGGGGCCTCTGCCAGACCCCACCCATGCAAATTCATGCACCAGGTCTCTAGTTTTCTAATGATTAACTATGTCAGAGAGCTTAATACAGTTTCAGACATAAGGCAGATATTCATTAAATTGGGTTTCTTTATGCTTTGAGTAAACATTTTCTTTTTTGTTCTTTATCTCCCTTATCATCTACTCCTTTCTTTCTTCCTTCCTAATAATAGCGTTTCAGAATTTCAGAGGGCAAAAAAATTAACAGAAATTTCGGTCCCTTCAATTTCTCCACTCTACAATAATCTTCCATGTCCCCATTACAAGCATCATCATGTGGTACTGTATTTAGCCTGTCTGTTTTTCCACTTGTCTGTTTTTCCACTTGTCTGTTTTTCCACTTGCAAGAACATGCATTTTCATCTCTATGTCCTTAGATTCCAGCATCATTAGAGTACATAATAAACTAACAATAAGCACTTGTTGAACAAATTAATACAATATTGAGAATATAAAAAATGTTACCCCTTAACAATAAGGACCCCAGAGCCTTACTCTAATTTGATCTGTGCCTCCAGGCTTCATTTGATTTGAGAATCTGTTACTGTCAAAAGGGATTGGAGATAAGAAATAGTTTTGTTTCTAACCAAGAAAGTCTTCTATGTTTCCTCTAAATTTTGTGAGTCAACTGGCTAATTTTTCTTTAGCTCATTTTTTTCTTTAGTTTACCTTGTCATATGCAGCTAAGAGCAAACAGATGATGGTTTCAACATTTGCTTGAAAATCATCTTGAGTGAGTCCAAAGTACATGAGGAGCAGGGTCTATCTTCCAAATTACCACAGGCCACAATTTTAACAAATATTTTGTTCCTACATAACAAGGGTCATAATTGTTTCCAACTTCCACATACCATCTTGTTGCAAAATCAATACAACATATTTTGGGATTTTGTTATTGCATCATTCTGTTTTTAAGTACCAATTTCCATAAAACATATTTCTGCATGCAAAGTACCTCAAAATTTAGTAACTTAAAGCTGCAACCATTCATTACTTCCACAAGTCCAAGGATGGCTGGGCATTTCTGCTGGTCTGGTGTAGGCTCAGCTGAATTCCTCTGAAATCACTCATGCATCTGCAGTGGGCTATTGGGTTGCCTGGAAACTGGCTGATCGAAAATGAACCCATCTGGGACAACTCAGTCTCCTCCACTCCATGTCTTTCATATTCTTTGAGAGGCTAGCTTAGGCTTGTTCTCATGGTAGCAGCTGTATTATAGAGAGAGAGTCGAAATGTGCAAGGCCTCTTGAGGCCTAGGCTCAGAACTCACTTCTGCTATATTTTATTGCCCAAAGAAAATCAAAAAGCCATTCCATATACAAGAGATGGTGTTGGAGCGGGGAGTTGGGTGGATGTCAAAGGTTCTGGGAAAGATGACAGAGTAAAAAGTGACAGGAATCTGTCTAGACAGCAATTGTACTGGTAGAATCTGACATAAGCACTCTGGAGCTCTGAGGTCTGTTTGAGGCTTGCAACTTCAGGAGTAAGGTTAAAAGGGTAATCTGTGGTTAATTTTAGTCAATTTCAGCTCTTAGGATACTAGCAGCTACCCACCCAACCCCAGCCATGTGGCAGATGGCTCTACACATGTTCCTAGAGCATCTTGTGCCCAGGTTGTGGGAGCAAGGGTGAGAAATGTGAAAAGAAAATTACAAAAACAATTTCATTTATAATAGTATCATAGAAAAGAAAATACTTAGGAGTTAACTTAACCAAAGAGATAAAAGACATATAAAATGAAAACTAAAAAAACAAAACAAACAAAAACAGAAAGAAATTAAGAGACAAATAAATGGAAACACATCTCAGGTTCTTAAATTGAAAGTTTTAATATTGTTAAAATGTCAGTATTATCCACAATGTCCAATGGCATTTTTTGAAAATGGTATTTTTAGAAAAGTCCATCTTAAAACTCAAATTGAATCTCAATGACCAAAATGGTTTTGAAAAAACAACAAGACAAAATTGGAAGACTCAAGTGTCCTGATTTTAAAACTTACTACAAAGCTACAGTGATCAAAACTGTGGTACTGGCATAAAGGCCAATGGAATAAAATAGAGAACCCAGAAAAAAATCACCCGAACATATAGTCAAATGATTTTGACAAGTTTGCCCAGACCTTTTAATGGGGACAGCAATCCTTTCAACAAATGGTGCTAGGAATATTGGATAACCACTTGCAAAAGAATGAAGTTAGACCTTTATCTACTAACATCATATATAAAAACTAGCTCAACATTGATCAAGGACTTAAATGTAAGACCTAAAACAATAAAACTCTTAAGAAAGAACAGAGGACAAAAGCTTCAGAACACTGGCCTTGACAATGATTTCTTAGATATGACTGCAAAGGCAAGGAAACAAAAGAAAAAAATAGACAGATTGGACTTTATCGAATTTTAAGATTTTGTACATTGAAAGACACTATCTACAGAGTAAAAATGCAACCCACAGAATGAAAGAAAATATTTGCAAATGATATATCTAATAAGAGATTAAAGAATATATAGAGACAAATTGTCTTGTTTTGTTATTATATGTTTATTGCTAGTCTGCAAAGGCAAAACTTTTTAAAGGAAAGAAATGGTGGGGAAAAGATACAGAGGCAAAGAAGCATTGAACAAACTGTCAAACTACATTGGGAAGACAGGGGAGGTTGGGCGAGGGGGGCTGTAAGAGACCAACCGAAGGACTTGTACGCATGCATATAAGCACAACCAATGGATATAAGACACTGGGGCGGGGGGGAGGGAGGGCAGGTGAAGGCATGTACTGGGGGGTAGGGGAGGCCGGGGGGAGATCAATGGGGGGAAAAAAAGGAGACATATGTACTACTATTTGTAATACTTAAAACAATAAAAAAATGGTAAAAAAAAAAAAAAAGAATATATAGAGAACTAAAATTCAACAAAGAAAAACAATCCACTTCAAAAATGTGCAAATGACTTCAAACAACATTTTTCCTAAAAGACATATGAATGGCCAATAAGCACATAAAAGACACTCAGCATCACTAATTATTAGAAAAATGCAGATAAAAACTATAAAGAGATATGCCTTCATACTCATTAGGATGGTAATTATAAAAATAATAATAATAATAAAAGAGAAAACAAAAAATGTTGGGGAGGATGTGGAGAAATGGGATCCTTATGCACTATACCTGGGAATGCAAAATGTTGCTGTAGTCGTGGAAAACACTATGGCAGTTTCTCAAAGAATTAAAAATAGTATTACCATGTAGCCCAGTAATTCCACTTCTGTGGAATAATTGAAAGCAGGGTCTTTGTTCTTGTTCTTGTTGTTGTTCCTCACCTAAGGATATTTTTCCATTGATTTTGTGTGTTTTTTTGGTTTTTTGGTTTTTTGGGTTTTTTTTGAGAGAGAATGGTAGGGAGGGAGAGAGAGAGAGAAACATTGATGTGAGAGACACATCCATTGTGCCTCCCACAATGCCTGATAAGGACCAGGGATCAAACCTGCTATCATGGTATGTGCCCTAACAGGGAATCGAACCTGTAACACTTCAATGAGTGGGCCAATGCTACAACCACTGAGCTACACCAACCATGATGAAAACAGAGTCTTGAAAAGATATAGTCTTGAAAAGATATTTGTAAGCCATGTTCATAGCAGCATTAGTCACAGTAGCTAAAACATATAGGTAACCCACATGTCTACCAATAGATGAATGGATAAGCAAAATGTGGTATATATACACAATGAAATATTATTCAGCCTTAAAAAGGAAGGAAATTGGGCAATATACTATAACATGGATGAACTTTGAGAACATTATACTAAGTAATATAAGCCAGTTACCAAAGTACAAAAACTGTATGATTCTATCTATATGAGGTACTTAGAGTAGGCAAAAAAATAAAGAAAGAAAGTATAATGCCAGATGACAGGGGCTGAGGGGAGCAGAAAATGGGATGCTGTTGTTTAATAGGTAGAATTTGTTTTACAAATGAAAGGAGTTATGGTGATGAATGGTGGTGATATATGAATGTATATTATATCATTGATGGTTAAGGTGGTAAATTTTATGTTATACTAGGGGCCTGGTACATGAATTCGTACCCAGGTGGGGTCCCTAGGCCTGGCCAGCAATCCGGGCCAATGGGAGCCATCTCGCCCAATCCTGATCGGCTGGACCCCAGCAGGAGCGTCTGCCCCCTGGTGGTCAGTGTGTGTCATTGTGACTGATCGGTCCAACAGTTAGCATATTATGCTTTTACTAGAGGTCCAGTGCACAAAATTCATGCACTGAGGGTGGGGAGTGGGGTCCCTCAGCCCGGCCTGTGCCCTCTCACAGTCCAGGACCCCTTACTCCTTACCGCCCACTTGCTGCTCCCTACCACTTGGCTCGCTGTTCCTTAGTGCTGCCGCAAAGGTTCCTGCCACCTTTGCTGCACTTGCCAGCTGTGAGTTCGGCTTCTGGCTGAGCAGCGCTCCCCTTGTGGGAGTGCATTGACCACCAGGGGGAAGCTCCTACATTGAGCATCTGCCCCCCCTGGTGGTCAGTTCATAGAGATCAGTCATTCTACTGTTTGGTCGATTTGCATATTAGGGTTTTATCATATAGGATTATATAGGACTAGTGGCCCAATGCATGAAATTCATTATTATTTCAGAGGTGATTAGGTAGGCAGGCAGGTGAGCCAGTGGTCCCGGATTGTGAGAGGGATGTCCAACTGCCGATCCTTGTGGGCCCGATCACCCCCAACTGCTCCCACTGCCAACCTGCTCACCCCCAACTGCCCTCCCCTTCTGGCCTGGTCGCCCCCCTAACTGCCTCTACCTTGGTCCCACCACCATGGCTTTGTCCGGAAGGACATCCGGAAGGTCTCCCAGTCTAATTAGCATATTACGCTTTTATTAGTATAAATATTTTAACACGATTTTAAAAAGAGAGAAGAGAAGGGAAAAGGAATCCATATATGTTAGAAGAATCTGAAAAGTCACAGGGCAACCAATATGGATAAAAACAGGGAGGAACTTGGTGTAACTGCCATCTTTCTGCTAGATGTAGAGCATCTCAGGGCAGAAAAGAAAGAAAAGTCACAGCACTCCTTCCTCGCCTAAGGACAGAGCACACTCAACTCCCCAACCCCCACTCTTTACCGTTGTCCTCTGCTCAGATTATGGAGGCAAGGAGAGGGTAGAGACAGGGAAGTGGGAGTTTATGATATGCTATGTTGGCAATGATTGGGGACAGTGACATAGATTCAGAGCTTGTGGAAAGTGAACCCAATTTTTGTGTTTTGTTTTAAACAATGTATTTCATCAGCATTCTTTGGATTCTATAGGGTACAGTTGCCAATTCTGAGGCAAAAGGAATACTCCCACTCTACATCCTATTATTGTAGTTTTATTAGACCATTTAATTTGATTGGTAGGTAGAGTTGTAATTTATCTTCATTTATCACATAGACTTTTGGAAGTGTTAAGGGCCATAACTCAAAGGCTCACAGCTGGGAAGTAGCCAAGCTTGTAACCAAACCCAAGTTATTTGATTTCAAGAGAATGGCTCCATAATTTCTACACTCCACTTGAAGGGTTTGAGATTGACAATCAGATTGGGAGGAGGAACTAGCATAGTTTTCTGAAAGCTACATTTGCATAACACTTAACATAAGATTTAAAAAGAAAAACAAAACAACCTCAACTGTCTAACTATAAACATGGGTGGAGGAACTGGTAAAAATTATGAAGACAGCTAACAACCACCTCCTCCCATCAGACTAACACTTGGCAATGTCTTTGCAACAAACTTAGTGCTTTTCCCACTATACAACCTTTCCTCCTGTAGTAGGTGATGTTGTGTCCTCCAAAAATATGTTTGGTGTCTTAACCTCTGGGACCTGTAAATGGGACCTTATTTAGATATACAATCTTTACAGATGTCATCAGTTAAGATGGGGTCATACTGGATAAAGGTGGACTCTAATCCAAAATCTGTTATCCTTACAAGAAGAGGAAAATATTGCTACAAAGAGACACAACAAAGGAAGGGATAGGAGTGATGCATCTACAAGACTAGGAATGCCAAGGATTTCCCGCAATCACCAAGAGCTGGGAGGATGCCAGAAAACATCATCCTTTGGACCTTCTGAAAGAGCAGTTGGCATCTTGATTACAAATATCTCACTTCCAGAACTGCGAGACAATAAATTTCTGTTAAGTCACCCAGTTTGTCATAATTTGTTAGAGCAGCCTTAGGGTACACCTTTCACCTTCTTCCAAATGTTTACAAATTCTTTCATGATAAATACTCTAGTGCACACCTTGTATAATCTAATGAAGAGGAAAAGAGTCACAAACAAGTCAGCATTTTATATTTCTTAGAATTAAGAAGACATGTAACAAGGAATCAGAAGGAACAAAAAACCTTTGCTTGTGAATATAGTTTTTTGGTCTTTTTTCTCTCCAGTTCTCAAAAAGGCAGTTTGCCACCCTTCCCCACCCCCAGCCTGGAAGCTAATCTCAAAGCTTCTAGTACAATTTTATTTGACCTTTACTTAAAGACCACCTCTACCAGGCAACCGACTTTGTTCCATCCCCTTGGGCTGTTGCAAAAGGCAGGTTTCACAGTCTTCCTTTCATTGTTCTGCTTGGGAATCTAAAGCCTGCTCATCCTAAAAGAAACCAACCTGAAAGTGCCAAGCAAGGCAATTGCAGAACCTATTTCATACACTTCTGAGGGGGGAAATATGCAGGGAAGAAAAAAAGGAGAGAATTAAATAGTCTGTTTATCTGAAAACTGTGTTTTTCATGCTAAGTACTACATTTACAGAGCCGATTCATCATATCCACCAATAAAGTGGAATGAAGCACGGTTCTTCCACACATGGCTTGACATGGAAAGCGAGTATTTATCGGCACTGGGTAATTTAAACTCGCATAGTGGTGTCTGGAGTATATTAGCAGCACGCCACGCAAAGACTAGATTGTTCGACAATTTGTGTACCAGAGAGAAGCAGTCCATAATAATTCAGGAAAGAGGCAAGAACAGAAAGTGCGGGCAAGTTTCTTTATGTCAGACAAATATAGCTGTCATTAAAAGGATACCAATAAAACCCAAGAAACCCGACACTCTGTTGTTGAATACTGGCTTATATGACAGAGTTGCAGGCAAACTCTGGAAATACTCATGCCACCACATGTACAGAACTGATCTCTCCCAGGTAATCTGTTGGATTCATTCTTCCTATTTTTCCATCTCCCTTATAACAAAGCATGTGAAGGCATACACACAGAGAGAAAGATGCATATTTATTGCAATGAAAACAGGGTGCACTGTGGTTAAAAGTGTTGGCTCAGGATTTATACTTCCTGGATTTGAACCCTCAGTTTACCATTCACTGCTGTGCAAACTTTATGTGCAAAATAGAGATTATATACTTTATATCTCATATGTACTATAGTGGCAAGCATTAAATAGAATAATGCATGCAAAATACAGCTCAAGGCACAGAAAAAGAGGTCAATAAATGTCAGATATCATCATCACTATTATTATAATATACATGCATACACTTGCTATCAGTGTATACCAGTACAATTAAAAGCATCTATAGGTTAATATATAAACTTAAGGGCTTATGAGCTTAAGGTAGGTTTGAAATTTGGGAAAATTATATGAATTTTTCCTTTAAAACACCAACTGCTGGTGAGGATGTAGAGCAATAGGAGCTCTCAGTCATTGCTGGTGGGAAAGCAAAATGATACACCCATTTTGGAAGACAGTTTGTCAGTTTCTTACAAAACTAAACATAATTTTACCATATGATCTGACAGTGGTATTCCTTGGTATTTACCAAAAGGGTTTAAAAATGTATGTTCCCACAAAAGCCGAGGCCTGGATGTCTAGGTTCACAATTACCAAAATATGGAAGCAACCAAGATGTCCTTCAGTGGGTGAATAAATAGACTGTGATACATACAAACAATGCAATATTATTCAGTACAAAAAAAGAAATGAGCTATCAATACATGAAAATACATGGAGGAGACTTAAATGCATATTACTAAGTGAAAGAAGCCAACCTGAAAAGGCTACATACTATAGGATTTCAACCACTGTATGTGACACTCTGGAAAAAGCAAAATCATAGAGACAGTAAAAGATCAGTAGTTGCCAGGGAGAGAGGGGTAGGGATAAAAGGGCAGAGCACAGAAAATTTTTATGGTAGTAAAACTACTCTGTATAATATTATAATGGTGGATATATGTCATTACATATTTGTCTACACCCTTAGAATGTAAGGTGCCAAGAGAGAACCTTAGGGCTGTAAACTTGTATGATTATGATCTTTGGGTGTCAATGTTGGTTCATCAGTGTTAACAAATACACCTCTAGTGAGAGATGTCAGTAATGGGGAAGGCCATGTATGTGTGAGAGCAAGGGGTATAGAGAAATCTCTGTATTTTCTGTTCAATTTTGCTGTGAACACAAAACTACTCTAAAAAATGTGGGACATTTGTAATACTCTCAACAATACTCTCAGAGCCCAAACTTAATCAAGTGGCCAATTAAATAGTACAGGAAATCTGCTCATTATTGATAAATCTTGTCATCTAGTCAACATGCAAAGAGCATTGATTCATAATAATAATATAATTCATTATTAAACTCATTGACAGAGATCATCTTAATATGAGGTTAAAAAAACAAATAAAACTAAAAATGCCAGTCTAGAAAGCTAGACTCTCCACTCCAGCCCATGAAAAGCCAATGAAGAAATTTTAATAGTGAGATGACCAAAGTGGTGTTTCCATGGGTTGTTGTTGCATCTATGTATGGACTTATTTTTATTGAGTCATGTTTTTCTTCTTGCAAGTCAAAAGAGATCAGAAATAAATCCCTATAGAATGTTTTTTATCATTTACTGTAGAAAATGTATATTAAAAAACAAGTTGTAACTGTTATAAACATAGCTTCCTGGCTACCAGTCAGCCTTTTAGTGCCACAGATGAAGATCTGTACAAGAAGATGCTTTTTAAAACCTATTAGAAGTCATTTTTTTCATGTAATAATATTTTGCTCTATTTTTAAAAAAACATAATTTTTCTATTGATAAAAATGCACTGCACTTGCCTTCTATCATACCTTCTACCTGTATAGTAATCCCATTATAACTCAAAATATTTGCTTTCCCTACCTGTGGATTTATTGGAAATTGTAATTAGTTTGTCTCTTGTGATTTTCTTTGGCCAATAAAATATGAATGGATGTGGCATATATCACTTCCAAATAGAAACTCTACAAACCTTCACATAGCTCCACCATTTTCCATTTTCTGACTTCCAAGGAAGAATAAAATAATAAAAGTTTCCATACACCTAGGACAAAAACTGTTCTGAAGCCATGGGAATAGATAAACCAGAATTCTTTAAATCTACTTCAGTAAATGGCAGATCTATAAGCATAGTGATCATCGCAACTGTGCAGGAACACCAATCCATCAGTGACAGACTTTTCTTTCTAAAAGTCACCTAGCAGGTAGTGGACTTGTAAAAGGAACATTCTCCGAATGTCAGTTGGCCAACAGCACTCTCACAGTGTACCCATGCTTTCACAGCTGGTCAGCACACTCCCATGCTGAAAGTAGCCCACTCACCAAATTCTGTCCTTCCCAAAAGCTCTAAAACACGCTTGCTTTGCTTGTCCTCACAGATCCACATAGCTTTTCCTCACTTAAATAAGCAACAATTTCAATGTTAAGAATTTATTCCAGATACAGAGCAATGGTCTTACCCTTTGACACATGAAATAAATTTTTAAAATGACCCTATAGGGGCTACTCTGTCAGTTTTGGTCCCTTAGTAATGAGAATGTGGAGCAGATCCATGGTTGAACCACATTGGACAAATATCATGAGAAGCTGTTATTTGTGTGAGCCACTGAGATAGTCAGGTAGTTAACAAACACAGAGTAACTTGACTAAGCTGAATTATACAGCCCATAAATATAACTCGAGCTATATGAAATAAAACAAAGAAAGCAGGCACTTATAATTTACCTTTCATCCATCCCCACCACCATGAAGGATGAGTTTTCCTCTTATGAAATCAGATTTCTCTTCCCTCATCTAATTTAATCAGTATAATATTCACATTTTATTTCAATATTTATTTTTAAATGTTCATTTTATTATTTCACTAGAAAATTATTTTTTCTCTCAAATGCATGATATTAAGATTTCTCTTGTGCAAGAAGACCTTGCCAAAGGGTAACATCAATATGAGTAAAAAATATAAAGCAATATAAAGATATGGTAACAAAAGAAATAATACACTTCATAATACTTCATTCAACCACATATTTTCAATTCTTAAGCAATTTCCCCCATAGGACTCTGTATTCAGTTTTAAAATGAAAACAAATAAGGAAATTAAATTTGTCTTTAAAACATGTTGAACTTTACCAGAATGTATTTATTAGAAAGGGATATATCATGTCTGTATTTGTATCTCATTTGGTATATGATTATTTTTAAATTTTGCTTTTAACTCATGGAATTCATTTTTTTAATCCTTACCTGAGGACCATGGAATTCATTTTGAAAAACAGTTAACAGTAACAGTAACAATTCAGTTATCATAGAAACCCATTAAGTCATTTAACAAATATATGATGAGAACATATTATATGTAAAGTACATGATTCACTGCTGTTAGTTTTTCAAAATAAATAAGGCACAACTTACCTTCAGGTCTAAAAATAGAAAAGAGAACATTTAATGTATAATCATTAAAAAAGTGTCATCAGAGAAACGCAGATAAAATGTTATGTAAGATCTTAAGGATGAGAAACAACAACTGAGGAAAATCAAAGAAGGGCCATGGAGCAGATGCATTTAAGCGGAGACCTGAAATACAGGTAGGAAATACACACAGAACCTGCCTGAGCAGGGAAAGAGGGGGAGGGGGGGCTAGGCGGGAATAAGAACACATATGTAATACCTTAATCAATAAAGAAAATAAACATTAAAAAATTCTTTCTAATGAAAAAACAAATCCACATAAGCAAAGCAGAAGCACTCACCTCTTCCTTTTGCCCTGATCTCGCAAGACAGAGCTCTTCTCCCCATCACAGGACTCTTGGACCTCCTGATGTGCATCATCAATGCCCTCTGAGACTTGGCAGGAGGAAAAGAAGCAGGTTATGTTTTATCTATGCCTGTTTCTCCCACTCACATAGGCAGTATAACTTAACCCAACTATTTCTTCTAACAAGTCTTATTGAAGTAGAGATGTCAAGGCATACTGGGTCATTGGAAACTAATTCAGGGTCTAGACCTCTCTCTGAATTGTTGGCCTATGAAGGCTCAGCCTTGTCAATATCTTGAGTCAGAATCTTTCTCTAAGTAGACTACCTTTCTATATTTTATTTTTCTATATGGGTCAGAGCTTTAATCCAAAGCACTGAACTCCAACCAGGGATTAATAGTGGTGAAAATTTTTAGTTCACTCGATTTGATGGAGCAGCAAACTGGTAAGTCCTGATTATAAGCCTCATAATTCCTTGGGAAAAAATTATTAGTCAACATTTTCCCTGACACTCCCTTTCTAGTAGTAGTCAAAGTACAGTTCTACAGGCTTTTCCTCCAATTACTGTTCCCACTTGAGAAATTCTGGGATGAATGATTAAAAGAAATGCTAATCCTTTATCCCATATCTCACCTAAAAAAAAAATGGGTAACATCATGATTTAGGGAAGATTCATGATGGAATGTATAGCAGCACAAAAGCAACCTGGACCTATTTATTATTTTGCAAAACAAAGTAAGACCTTTAAAAAAACTCATATTTAATCTTATTAGCCATTATTAAAGGCAATGGATCTTCCAGCATACACAGGGATATAGGACATATATCACTTATATGCAATTGTGCATAAATCATCTCTTTTTTTTTCAGATTGGTGCTTTCAGAAAATATCACTTAACTCTCAAGAATAGCCCTATAAAAGAATAAAAATTAGGCCCAGATATGAGATCTTTGCCATTTATAGACATTCTTCAACCTTTTGACTTAGTGGAGTTAATATCATTACCATCATTGTTACTTAAAATAAATGGAATAATGGCCATTTCCTGGGAAAAACAATAAATTAACTGAGCAAGCCCATGAACTTAATGTAGCTCAGGTCGCAATGTTTAAAAATTTTGTCAAAAGTTTCCTGGCTAAAGAAGTCCTTGTAATCAGCAACCACTTTCCTAAAGGAGACAAATACAACCTTTCAATTTTTCACATCAGTTTTACTGATGGGCCAAACTGGTAGAATAAATACTGGGCAATGATTCAAAAGACCTTGGCCACAGACTCAGGTACACTATATACACCAGTTTACTGGTTGACATGAGTTCACTTCCTATTCAGTGTCTTCACCTGAAAATTGGAATCAAATCTCATTCTAACCTGGGTTGGGTGTTCAATCCTCAGTAGAGATGGGTATGGGAGGCAACCAATTGATGTTTATTTCTTTTTCTTACTTCCTCTCTCTCTAAAGTCAATAAAAAATATATTTTTTAAATCCCATGCCAAACTGTTCAAGCATTAAATTCAAGAATATATGTAGAAATTCTCTGTAAACTGTAAAGTGTAAGAGGAAACTATTATCACACTTTTATAACGTCGGTACAAACTTGAGTTCCTGCATTCCTGGCTCCGTAGTTGGCCCCATGGATAGGTACTTCTAGGCCACCTTGACATTGGCTTTCCTGGTACTGCTGGATATGTACCTACCTTCTGTTTTTCCTGTCTTTCTGCCTATAAAACTGAGTCAAAAATACCTGTGAAACATAAATGTTTTAAAATCTCTAAGAGACTCTGAGCAAAAAGCAGACTGCAAATTCAAAGTGCTAGTAAGATTTTCATGACGCTAAAGTATTACCCCATCTCTCTGGAATTTGTAGGGCTTTTCTATCCTTAGGACACAAGCAGAATAAATTGGATATGGGTTACTGGGTTCTTGAGAGCAGCTCCAAACAACCATCTATGCACACAGCTGGCACAAAGCTGGATACATAGCCTCAGAATACTGTTATGAGATTGTTGGATGAGGATGTTTATGGTACATACATAAATTATCTCAGGCTTCCCCACTGTTTTGAAACTAGACATAACACTTAAACCTGGGGTAAACAATTACTAAAAAACTGACAATCAACACCAATGAAAAAAATTCTGAATGTTCCCTTCTACAGCCGGGTAAACAAACTTAACTGTAGTAAGAAGAGAAACTAATCTATGTTTCAATTAGTTCCCAGTGACTCCAGCAAGCTTCCATGGATTAATCAAATTCTGGCTTTTAGGGGAAAGGCTTTACTTAAAATCAAATTGATCTGTTGTTCTCAGATTATCACTGCTAAATCTATATTTACTCTGCTTTAGGGCATCTGAAGAGTAATAAATTGTCACCACTCCTGCAGTCTGCCTGAGTCTCAAGTCACATTTGAAATGAGTTTAATATTTAGAGCCCCTTTCAAAAGTACTGTTGCTTGCAGACACTCCGTCGTAAACTTTCCAACAACAACAACAACAAAAACAAAACACAGGTAGAGGCAAGATTTCATAAAGGCAGAGTTGAGTTGTAAATTTTCTTCTTGACTTTTGGGGGCAAGAAAGTCGATTTCACCAAACAAAAGCAAAATTCAATTGAAAAGAGGGTGAGAGGTGAGTACAGGATAGGGGTGTGTGTGTGTGTGTGTGTGTGTGTGTGTGTGTGTGTTGGAGGGGTCAGGAGGGCATCTGATTGCTTTATGAAGTCATATTTGATCCACTATCATTCCCACTTAGCAGAACATTTTTCCTAGGTCTGCCTTTCCTTTCCTTTGATGGGCAATGACAACAGCCTCCTTTGTTCGAAATACAGTCCGCAAGTGTCGCTTAGAAAAGCATGCACACACTCACTCTCCTTATCATCTCCAGGGATTGTTGTTCTTTGTCCCTCACAGGACAAAAGCTCTGATAAGCCTCAAGACTCTGATGTTTAAATACAGATTCCTGCATCTAAAAAGCCTTAGTGTGGCTCTTCCTAACAAGAGAATTGGACTGCTAATTTGAACCCTTTGGACAGCAAGGGGTTAACCCAGTCTGACAGCCAAGCCAGGGAAAAGGAGTTGACTCCCCGATGCCAGTCCTTGCAAAATTAATCCTGGAGCTTAGCATCTGGATGCTTCACCTGCCAGGCGGGCCCCAGAAGGTCTTTTTCATCACTGGGCCAGATTAAAAAAGAATGATGAGCAGAAATGGTTCTGCACTACCAGTGACAAGAAGGGAAAAATGTCCTCCACTGAGAACAAAACTCCTGATTGCCTCCAGGTACCAATGTCCTAGAAACAGTGGACAGCAGTCCCGCGATATGTCCAGGCACCACCTGAGCTGTCTGGCTGCTGGAGAAAGACTCAGGAACATCAGGAGCCACAGGGTAGGGCAGATTGAACAAGTCCAAGCTACCTTCAGGGTGCCTGCCGCCTGTCAAGTTCTCACCTGAGCCGACAGGATTTTTAAGTGTGTTCTTTGGTTTCAGGCTGCGGGCAACATTTGTCAGGAACCCCCCAGTCCCCTGCTTATTTTCCCTGCCTTGTTTGTTTTGCACTTCACAGAAAAATCAAAATTTTCCAAATCCATGTATCCCCTTGATCTTTTTGTCTTAAGAAAAAAATTAAACTCCTCTCATCTTCATGGGTGTTTTATTTGAATGTTAAAAAAAATCTCAAATATTTTAACATGTTTTAAACGTTAGCAATACAATTGCATTCTTGGGAAATTGGCCAGAGCTGGAAAAACAGTGCATCCCACCTATCTTGGATGAATGTGATGGGAGAGCAGAGGGCTGGAAAAGTAGGAAGGAGGGCCAGAAGGACACGCCTGATCTGCAGGGCAAGAACCTGCAGAAATAATGAGACCCCAGGGGAAGTGGAGCTAATGAATCCCTTTCCAACAATTTCATAAGCTGTATTTTTCTTTCTATTGCCAGATAAAGGTCCTTGTGGGGTAGAGGGGAAGAAAGAAGGAAGGGGGTGGGGGCATTTGATTAAAAAAAAGTGGAGGGTAATGGTTTAGTGTTTTGCTTAGGTTTCAGGTAAATTTTCCTTCAAAAGTACCATGAGGCAATTTAAACAGTAAAATTGTCTGCATATTAAATAATAAACTTGGTTGGAGATATGTATTTCCAAGAACTGTTATTGGGGACAATATCATTCTATTTAGCAGACAGGTAAAAGCAGGTGGCCAAATAGTGCTTTATAAATTAGATCTCTGAATATGAAGCCATGTTTTCTAAGTTTATGAGCTAATACTTTTACAAATGAAATATCTAAACTCTAATGTAAATTTCTTGCATTTGAGTGTGTCCTCTGAAAAAGAAACTTGACAAGCCAAATTTCAAACCTTAGATTCATGTTCTCATAGCAAGATAAAATAATTATTTCTAAATGTGAATGTCAAAATGCTATAACTGGTTGAATCTAAGCATAATTACTTGACTTTGTTGACTCTTCCACAGAGTTGACTTTTCAACCTATTCTATGAGGAAATGACATCTCCTCAACTTCTTCCATCTTGCTCATCACTATATGTGATTCTTACATCATTTTGGAAACTATATACCCCAGTATGTCTTCTGGATAGCATATTTTACAGGTGAACAGAAGCAAATGTAGAGAGGTTAAGTGAGTCACTCAAGATCAGACAACTAATAAACAAAGTTGAGGTTCAAACCTATAGCGCCTAACTAAAGTTTCTTGGGCAATAGTTCTATTTCTCATAGGATCAGCTGCATACAGGGAAATATATGATTTACAATTTCAGTGTGGCAGGAGGCAGAAGAATAAACGACATAAGGGTCCTCGTTGCAAGCCATGTTTATTTAGACAAAGTTCTTGAGTTTCTATTTCTTCCTTCATGAAATAGATTAGTTATAACACTTCAAGAATTATCTCCCTCATCACATTCCACAATGGAAAAACTCTTGAAAATCCAAAAAGTAATGCAATGTTTTATTCCCATTAGGGACTAGTAATAATAATAATTAATGACTTGAACAGCAACTATAACTTAAACAAGGTTGTTGTTTTTTTCTGAGAAAAAAATTCTAGGTTGGGGGCAGGAGGTACTTAGATGCCTATACTGGTGTGGCCCTAAGAGTTGATAAAATGTTGAAATAATTATCAGCTGGTTGATTAACTGCCCCTTGCTCTAGCCCCTCGAGTGTCTCAGAACTCCCCTGCAATTTCCCAGGGCTCCCATGAGTCAGAAACTAAGGGCTTAACATTGCCAGTCTCATGCTAAGGCCAGTACCAGTCTTACTAGTACTTGGCCTCTGTCTCTGCCTCATTGGAGATATCCCTGACCAACAAGGGAAGACTCCAGTGTTTGCAGCATGCTTTCTGGCATATCCAGAGTCACGTTGCCAACATCTGCATATGTTCCTATGATCAATGCCCATGTGAAAATAGTACCACTTTTTCTACTCACTATAAGGTAATTCACAGAAATACACAAAATGTGGCCAGAATGGGAAGTTCATAAAAATGTAATGCTTGACCTCAGGGACATTAATACAGATGTAGAGATGGTCTAAGTTTAAAGATCTGTGAGTAGTGGGAAGGTTATTGATTATTTATTCACTTTTTGGCAAAGAAAGAACTAAAGACTGCTTCAATTACCCAGGAATTTAGCCCCAACTCACAGTAATGTAATGCAGTTGGATCAGGAAATATATCCCTCCAAAACCAGCTGGACCATATTATGGAAAGGACATCTGAACACTCAGAATTTTAGAAACTCTAAACACCAATAACTCTTGCCTCTGGTTTAAAATCTGAGATAGCTCCAACATCTGTCAACTGGACAGCGAGGATAACTCAGGAGAAAGCACCAACACTGTCTGCAGACAAATATCATAGTGGGACACACTCTGCTCATTCAGGAAAAGAAAATAACAAAACTACACAAAAACAAGCATGGTACTTATGAAAGTAGTCTGCACTTTTAAAAAGAGAGAGGATGTAACTACTAAAAATATAAAAGAAAGGCATACTTTTGAAAAGAGACCTACTATAGGAAATAGTAAAATAATAGATTCATTTTAGCAGGAATCTGATTTTTATTCCCTGTGAAATTGAAGAAAACTTGGACTCTATGAAATAAGATAATGTTAACATTTAGATAGAAATGGAACTGACTGGATCAGGAAGGCAGATTTTTAAAAAGAAAACAAGACTGTAATAATATAAAATTGCAATACAATTAAATTATTCATTTAATATGTCTTTATTAGGAGCAAGGCAATCTCAGGATAAAGAGAGGAGCAAGATATCAGAAGCAGTATTATAGAAAATTAAATCAGTCCAATGGGCAACAAAGTTAAGAAGCACTTCAAGAATGCAGACGGTGCTGATTCACAAACTGGTCCCATACCCAGAGGACAAAGAAAGAATGAAAAAAGAAGAAGCAGGCCACTCCAGATTGGTTGGTGGCAATTTTAATAAATAAGGGAACTTGTGAGGCTTATTTGGGGTGACCACGGGATGAGCAGATCACTGCACCAGCATACCAGAGTATAAAAAGTTTGTAGAGGCCTACCTAAGTGCAGTCACACATTCAGTGCAAATGGTCTCAACACCATCTCTCTCAAGACCGCCTCTTTAAGAATGGCTCCCACTGTGGGAAGAGTAGGGAGAGCATGCATTCCAAGGGCAGGGGAGGGATCAGGAGCCTTCATGGTCCATATCTAGCTCTCTGGTTAACCGATGGTCATGTCCACTTGATGACTATCTCCAACAGAAAGACAAGAATAGAAATAGTATATAACTAGAATGGAAGACAGAAAATAAATATATGAGAAATGGATAACTGATTTCCTTAAAACACACACGCAACAATTACCTAATATATAAAAACCCTGGGTCTGTCACAACCGGAGGTTCCACCAACCGGAAGTCAGTCCTGCAGTCAATGCTGGGTTGCCATGGTAACCCAGCGCTGACTGCTGAGGGGGCTGTGAATCAGGCCCACAGAGAGGCCTGAAGAGGGAAGCAGGGTCTGATCCATAGCCTCTATGGCAGCTGTTGATCAGCACTTGCCTCTCTCTTTCTCTCTGGGGCTGACCAGCAGCTGCACCTCCATTTCTTTCCAGGCCTCCACTGGGGTTGCTGATCAACCCCACCTTTCTGATCAGGCCCCGTTGATAGGTCCAGAGACACTGACTGGCATAGAAACCGACCAATCAGAACCAAATCTGGGTGAAGTGTGAGGAGCCAATGGCTGCCTAGAAGGCGAAGCTTTTGATGCTGACTGGCATAGAAATCGACCAATCAGAACCAACTCTGAGTGAACTGTGAGGAGCCAATGGCTGCCTAGGAGGCAGAGCTTTTGACACTGACTGGCATAGAAACTGACCAATCAGAACCAAATGGGACAGCAGAGGAGGGCAGCTTGGGGTCAGATCAGGCCTGCAGGGAAGGGAAGTTGGGGGCAACCAGGCCAGCAGAGGAGGGCAGTTGGGGGCAAGATCAGGCCAGCAGGGGAGAGCAGTTGGGGGTGACCAGGCTGGCAGGGGAGGGCAGTTGGGGGTGATTGGGCTGGCAGGGGAGCAATTAGGTGTTAATAAGGTTGGTGGGGGAGTGGTTAGGGGGTGATCAGGCTGGCAGGCAGAATCAGTTAGGGGCAATCAGGCAGGCAGGCAGGCAAGCAGTTAGAAGCCAGAAGTCCAGGATTGTGAGAGGGATGTCCCAGATTGGACAGGGTGCAGACTGGGCTGAGGGACACCCCAGTGCATGAATTTCATGCACTGGGCCTCTAATTATATATATATAATAAATAATAAATTATATAAAGGAGTAAAGCTTTCCTAATGAAGTAGTGTTATGCTTTTCCAATAGAGTAAAACATTCTTAATCTTCCCCTAAATTATATAAAGAACCATCTCCAGAAAGACCTTGGGTCTTAGAGCAATAGTTTTTAACCACATTCTGATGAAGTTGTGAATTTCAAGAAAAAAAAAAAAAAAGAGCAAATTGTGCATCCCTGAGGTTAAGGACAGGACACACAGAACTCACCTCTCTCAGAAGAAAACCTCCAAAGCTGGCCTTATCTACAGGATTAAAACCCATGTTAAAATAATGTAAAATAAACCAGAACAACTTTAAAATACTTTTAAAAAAGAAAAGGATTGCCACCAAACCCTGTGCTCAACTAAGCTATCATTCAAGCAATAGTACAGGAGAAAATTATTCTGAGTAATGCACAAGCTCACCAAGGATATCTCCTAGAGTTCTTCCTGAAAATATTAACCCTTCAAAATATGAATCAAAAAGAGAGCCAAGAAGTGAGCCTGTGGCATTAAAGGAGGCACTGAACTCACTTTAATCCTATATAATAAAAGCTTAATATGCTAAGTTTCCCATTGTCCAGTCGTCCATTGAACCAATCAAAGCATGATATGCTAATGATATGCTAAGTCCGCTCAATCACTTGCTATGACGTGCACTGACCACCAGGGGCAGACTCTCTGGTGGTTAGCTTGCTTCTGGGGTCCAGCTGATAGGGACTGAGTGAGACAGGCCGGACATGCCCTGGAGCACTTCCACAGTTCCTCCCCAGCTGGCCAACCTCCTGCATCCCTCCCTGGCCCTGATTGTGTACCAGTGGGGTCCCTCAGCCTGGCTTGCACCTTCTCACAATCCAGGACCTCTCAGGGGAAGTTGGGGAGCCAATTTTTGCCCGATCCCTCAGGCCAGGCAGAGGGACCCCACTGGTGCATAAATTCGTGCACCAGGACTCTAGTGATATAATAATTGTAAAATCAAAAGGAAATATGAAAAGTAATTTAGAAAGAATAACTACATAATGTTAATATACATTAATTTAATGATAACCATTCATTCAGAAATCCCATAGCACATGAAAACCACCCATGAAAGAGAAGGATTAAATAAAGTTGGTATTTGGTGTAGCAAGAAGGTGGCAATGGTTTCTGTTTCATTCATGACACTGATAATCAGAAAAATGTATATTAAAATAGGCCATTTTTATTTCTTTTATTTTAAACCTAACTTTCAAAATACTGTTTCCAGGACATTCTTCTTCCAAATCATTAAGCAAAAAGAAGTTTAAATTGACACATCAAATGACAAAAAGAGCAAAGATAATTGTAAAAAAAGCAAAACATACAAACAACAAAATACAAAATACTTAAATCTCCATACATAATGACAAAATCTAGCATAACATTTATCGTTATAAAAACTTCTGTTAAAGATAACTCTTAGACCTATCTACAAACCAAAACCTGGCAATAATAGACCTCCCTAAAACAATATAACAAAGAAATATTAAAAGTAATATTTAGAAAATGCAGCAGTTAAATCCAAGGAAAAGAAACAGCCAGATCATTTTAATAAAAGGAAAGAACACATCAACAAAAATTTAAAAATGCAAAATCTTTTGTATGAATATAAAATCTTAATAATGATACCGGAGTCATAAATAATTATACTTTAAATACAAGAAGAAAAAACTGATCAAAATACAATGAAAAAAGTAATAGAAACACAGTAAGAGGTGGAGATTTTAATGCAGTATTAATATGTTTAATAAATAAATAAGACTAAAATAATATAAAAATTCTAAATACTTAATGATCAGTTAACATATTTATATTGAACTCCATATAGAAAACAGAATACTTGCACTTTTTTCTCAAGTATCCATGGAACTTTTGAAAACATAGTTGTTATATCAGCCCATTTTTAAAAAGTATAAATAAACTTAATAAAAAACTCCACTAATTCCATTCTTTGAAACCAATACAAAAAATTTAAAAACATACAAATTAATATTAAAATGTTAAACAAAAATTTCAACTGTTTGCAAATTGGTTATATTCATAAATTGCATATATTAAAAAATAAAAATAACAATTATAGAAAAAATAAAGTAGTATCAGTGATAAAATTGCATACCAAACACCTGGGAAGTGGCCAAAGTTACTCAAAACACTATTGTTCTCAATGTAAAATGTTTTGCTATTAAAAAACTAACAAAGAAACAACAATAAAAATATTAACCAAATCTGTAATTCCAAAAATTGGAAAGGAAGCACAACAAATAAATTTTATGAAAAGCAGAAGAAACAAAATTATTTTTTAAATGCATAAGTTAGCAATTTAAGGAAAACGTTAAAAAGTAGAATTAAATTAATCTAAGAAATAGTTCTTTAAAACTAAATCACCCAAAATAATGTCTCAAAAAACATTCTAATACACAAATTTAGAATGAGAAATTGTATACAGTGCAATATAGACATAATTAAAAATAATATCATGTATTAAAACTTAAAGTTCTGAAAATATCAGTGAAACACATTTTTTCCTAATAGATATAATTAAAAATTGACCCTGAAGGGGTAGAAATCATGAAAAAAAAAATGTAAAAGGCAATTAATGAATCACTCAGCAAAATGTGCCAAATTAAAACAACAAGATATTATACCATATAAACCCTTTTGGAAAATAAAAATACATGATTAGTTTCCCAGTTTATTTTTAAATATTTTGCATAATCTTAATACCCAAATATAAAAATAGGCAAAATAGGAATTTAGGCTAACTTCTCATGGACATACACATATGAAAATTTTAAGTCTTGTGAAATCTAGGACAGCATTATGCTTTAAAAATTACTCACCATTATTTCAAGATTTCTATTTGTAATGAAGTAAAAGCTTATTTATATTTAAAAATCTGTTAAAACTTCATATAATTGAAAAGAATGAAAGTTATCAAAAGTTACCTCAATACATAATAAAACAAGTTTGAGAAAATTCTACATAATCCCAAACAATAAGAAAAACTCCCCCAACCTATCTTTTCAGATCCAAGAAGTCTCCAAAAGATCACAACAAGAATTTTAGAGGACTCTGATACAAATTTGCTATATTGCATCACTATATATAGCTGCATTTTGAACTGAGACCCAAAAGACATTTGCAGAAACATTCTGTCACCTCCATCAGCTGAAGTGACTTGATTCAAACCAAAATCCTCATCCATCTCCATATATATATATATTAGAGACACACGAGGGTTGGGGGTGTCCTTCAGCCAAACCTGCACTTTCTCCAATCTGGGACATCCCTCTCAAAATCCAGGACTGCTGGTTCCCAACTGCTCACCTGCCTGCCTTCCTGATTGCCCCTAACCATTTCTGCCTGCCAGCCTGATCACCCCTAACCACTCTCCTGCCAGCTTGTTTGCCCCTAACTGCCCTCCCCTGCAGGCCTGGTCACCCCCAACTACCCTCCTCTGCAGGCCTGGTTTCCCCAACTGCCCTCCCCTGCAAGCCTTGTTCCTCCCAACTGCCCTCCCCTGCAGGCCTGATCACCCCCAACTGCCCTCCCTTGCATGCCTGGTCCATCCCAACTGCCCTCCCCTGCTGGCTATGTTTTGGTGGCCATCTTGTGTCCACATGGGGATGGCCATCTTTGACCACATGAGGGCAGCCATTTTGTGTGTTGGAGTGATGGTCAATTTGCATATTAGGCTTTTATCATATAGGATACACACACACACATTTTAGAGGCCTGGTGCACAAAATTCATGCACTCAGGGCGGGGGTGGGGGGTCCTTCAGGCAGACCTGCACAGCTTCTGGCTGAGTGGTGCTCCCCCTGTGGAAGGCCACCAGGGGGCAGCTTCTGCATTGAGCGTCTGCCCCATGGTGGTCAGTGTGCATCATAGCGACCCATCATTCTGCCGTTCAGTTGATTTGCATATCAGTTGTTCATTATATAGGAAAAGCCTAAGCAGCCACACGACTGTTCAACCATCCGACCGGTAACTATGACATACAATGACCACCAGGGGGAAAATGCTCCAACTGGTAGCTATGATGTGCACTGATCACCAGGGGGCAGATGCTCAATGCAGGACCTGCCAAACTGTGGTGACTTGGCAGATGCGGTTCTCGGATGATGCACCCAGAACCAGAGAGGAGGGAGCCTGATTCCGGGGTGTGTCACCAGATAACTGCCCTCTCATAATCCAGGACCACTCAGGGGATGTCAGAAAGTGGTTTTTCTATCTTACAGGCCAGGCCAAGGGACCCTATTTGTGCATGAATTCATACAGCAGGCTTCTAGTATCCATGTAAAAATCTATCCTTATAAAAGCTACTGGTATGTGGTAATACTGTGGTTTGCTGCCTAAATTCTCCCTTTAAGGACGAATTTAGGCAGCTGCTACGAGATCTATCAATTGACAGCCTTCAGTTCTCAGCCAGTTAGGGATTATCTCAATGGCAGAGAACTGCCTCACCAATGTCACACCTTTTCTGAGTTGGCCCACATTTAATGCAGGAGAATAAAATGTTGACCATCAGGACCCAACTCAGGACAGCTCTGAAGGGCTGTTCCTTTGGGATCAGCTAAGGTAACCATTGGGACTGCATTGTAGCTCAGCCTCTTCCTCAGCCAAATCCTGCTTCCTTTTCTTCCATTTAACAGGTGTTTATCCCAAGGTGCTCCTTAATAAACATCCTTCAAGCTAAATTCCATCTCAGATTCCACTTCCTAAGGAATCCAACCTATAACATTATGATATAATACTGTTACCTATTCAGTGCCTGGCCCTAATATTTGGGCCATCTCAGGGATAGAAATGTATCTTCTGATGAATGAGTCAAGATTCTCCTTCTGATGCATTGCTCTGAGCCTCAGTCTCATCTGTAAAACAGAAAAATCTAAGGGGTCTCTACACTTTTTTAAATTCTAAAATGCCATATGATAGATTTTCAAGTATATATTAAGAACTTTAATATTCACATACTCATCTAGCTAATTTTCCAAACATAATAATATAATCACTCAGTAAAAACAATCAGGCAGTTTGAGATTGAACCTAGAATGGTTATTTAGGGAGCCAAAAGAATTAGGAAACAGAAGGAGCAAAATTAAACATTATCTTCATTCATTCATCTAAGTTATTTATTCATTAAGCCTTTATTGAACAACTAACTACTCTGCACTAAGTATTGTGCGATATGTTATAAAATCAGTGAGACATGGCCCCTACCCTCATGAAGCTCCTAATTTAATAAAAAAAGAAATGGATACCTAAAATACTGGAACACTAATCCACTAAGATAATGAGTTCAGCACTAAAATGCAGTGAGTTCTGTTCCATCATGGAGAAATGCACTCAGCTCTAGCTGAGGTGCACAGGAATTGAAAAGGGACCACAAGGAAGAAGAAGTATATATAAAAACACAATCTCAAAAATAAACATGATGTTTGGAGAACATTAAAAGCAGCTTACTAACTCTAGACATGGTCAGGAGCAAAGTCGGAAAGGATTAGGGAATCCATTCAAAGGTCCTGGAGAACAGTGGTAACTGCTTCCTAGAGTTACTCCATTCTCTGCCCATGTTCCCAAGGTTGTGATTCTCTAGATACCATGTGTGTGGCCAAGAAATCAGCAAGCCAGGTTGATAGGGTTGATTTGCAGCTGGAGTCTGCAAATTACACTTCAAGAAACACTGCAGCCCTGTCCAGGTGGATTAATGGGTTGTAGCATTATCCCATGCACAGTAGGACTGTGAATTTGATTCCCTGTCAGGGCACATACCCAGGTTATGGATTGGATCCCCAGTCAGGGCGCATATGAGAGGCAACAGATGGATGATATTTCTCTCTCACATCTATGTCTCTCTCTCTCTCTCTCTCTCTCTCTCTCTCTCATTAATAAAAACATATTCTCAAGTGAGAATATGTTTAAAAAAGAAACACTGAAGTACCTACACATTCCAATATGCCTGGAATATTGGAAGCCTCACTTTTTACTTACTAACTCAGCATAATTAGTAATCGTTTCATCATTTACTCTCAAATATGTCCTTGTTTGATGGGTAAATTATTACAGCCAGTCTACTCATACATGTATATCATGAAGGTGACCCTGGGATCACAGAGAAAGTCAAGGGATACTGGATGGTCTAAGGAGGAGAGGCTCTGATCCCTTCCCTGATTCAGTTGTATCCATGTTATATGTTAGGCCTCTTCTAAAGAACAAGTTCTAATACTTAGACATGGAAATGAAAATGAAGAAATGATTGAATGGCTTTAACATGCACAGTCACAGTCAGATGGATAGATGACTTGATGGAGACAGATCATTTGCTAGCTGTGTGGACTATGAGGTAGGAGTGTGGGCAATCAAAATAGGAAGCTGTTTAGCTGTCTAATGGAGACCCTAATTAATGGCATGACAGGATGAAAAATATTTGAGAATTTTTGAAATTAGCATGACTTGGTAACTAGTTCTATGAGAGTGGGGTGAAAAATGCAGGTAAGTTATGGATGACTCCCATGTGACTATACATCACTAAAGAAGAGACCCCAGAATACATTATGTGAATGCTGTATATTTTAACAGCTTAAGAAAATCTTCCACAAAGGTCAAAAAGGATTTAGTGAGAAAGGCCAACTCTCTTGCCTACATGTACAATAATAACAGCATTTTATTCCATTTATTAAAATGTTCTATTTAATTAAACTTTACTAAGCATTTTTAAATTGTCAGACTATACCCAAAAAATAAAAGTATAATGCTGAGATCCAAAATCACACTGGAGTCAAAATTTACTAGTGTTGTATATGTGTTTAATCATAATTCTAAATGATGAATTCAGGATTTGGGAACTGAACATCATAATATTTTAGGATTGTCTTAAAAAAGAATATCAAATTTGGTATAAAAATCAACTTTTACTTAGGAAAGAAAAATATAAATTACAACTCTTAAAAATATCACAAGCAAACTCAGAAACCCAGAAAATAATATATTTATTAATTACCTGCTTAACATATCATTATAATATTTCTCTTATAATTGACTATATACTCTTTGATCACAAGAATTTATATTATTTTTTATTACAGGGTTTCTCAGGTTTAGCAGTGGTGGCGCTTTTGACATTTTGAGAGGTGTAATTTTGGGGGGAATTAGGAGGAAAAGAAGGGGTAAACCCCCAGTGGTGACCATCAAAAATGTCTTCAAACATTGTCAAATATTCCCTTGAAGGAGAGAATCAGACCCAGTTGAGAATCACTGTTCTGTAGAAAGAGTAGAAAGTGGTGTCTTAGTCTGCTCAGGCTGCCATGACAAAATACTATAGATCCGTTAGCTTAGACAAGAGAACGTTATTTTCTCACAATTCTGGAGGCTGGAAAGCCCAAGATCAAGGTTTGGGGCAGATTCTGTTCTGTGTCTGTGTCCTCATGTTGCAAGGGGGTGGGGATAAAGGAGCAGAGTCTCTTATGGGAACACTAACCTGTCAACCCATTCTTATGATTTCATTTTATTCTAATTATCTTCTTGTAGGCCCTAACTCAAATTACAGTCACGTTGAGGGTTAGAGCTACAACATACGAAGGTGAGGAGAAACACAATTCAATCAGTTCAGATAAATAATTGTCTTTTTCTCTAATATAGTTGTTCAAAAACTATTTTTTTTTAGTATTTTAAAAATGATTCTATAAGCTTCATAACTCATTATTGGTAATATGTAAAATTTTAGAATTATTGTCATATTTGAAAAATATATAGAATTTCTTTCATAAGTGGCCTATAAAAATTATAGTACACTTCATGTTTTATGAAACAATAATTAATTGCAATTGCTGTTTGAATTGGTGACACTTGTTTATAAGTTTGTCACAAATATCCTTATTGTGATGCCATATTATATGCATGAAATTATATTATTTCAGACAAGGAAAAGAGTATAAGCAAAGATCTGTCCCAGAAATGACACAGAGTTTGTTTGGGTAGAGGAAAATATATAGGTAAGGCAGCAGTGAATGAGAACATTAGAAAAATGCTCTGAGTCAGGAGGGGAGGTGGGACATATTGTCAGATGCTGACAAGTGACTGAGATATAGTTGACCAAATCTGAGTTAAGGACTCAAAGGTTGGTTGATGAACCACTAGGCAGATGAAAGGCAATATAGTATAGTGTGAAAATCATTACATCATTGTCAGCCAAATCTCAGTTTAAACAAAGATTTGACACAAACTAACTTGTGAAACCTTTAACTTGTCAGTTCATGTCCTCTGAGAGGCAAACACCAAGATGGAATTAGATATGTAAGAGGGGAATATCTGTGGAAGATAAAGAAGAGGGGAACAGAAGTATAAAGAACCTTTCAAACATAATGAAGATCTGATACCTGTGAAAGGAAAGAGGAAAGGAAGGATCATTGGGAGAAACCTCAAACTGCAGTGCAACTCTGAGAAATTCTCAGCTGCATGGCAAAGGTTGTCCATTCTGCATTGGATAGGCAGGGTCCTGCTCTGAACTTTGGCCAAGCTTACTTGCTGGCTGAGAGCAGCCCAGGGAGAGCCTGGCCTTCGCATTATGTTGTGATGGATCTTAACATGTGGCACCTGGAGGAACCATGCCAGCATGTTCTCTTGAAGGGAGAGCTGAGCTTTGCACCTTCAAGGTTGCCCCACTAGTCATGGCTTCCTTATAGAAGTGATTGTTAAACACATAAATCCATTCTAACATATCCAAACTAGATATGTCTCACTGACATTCTTCTTAGCCATACCAAAAAACGTCCTGGTCCACCAACGCCACCAGACATGAGTAGAAATATGACAGAGTGGAAACATAGAAATATGACAAAGTTGGAAAAGACATAGTGGTTTTCACTGGTTGCAATTAGAATATCTGACTTTTGCAAATTTACAAAATCTTATGTCTATGTGAACACATTGCTGGAGCCCCTGCAAGGTTATCAGAAGGGGCACATGCAAATGAAGACTCTGAAACTTAAGATTCTTTAACTTCACATAAATCCACCTCTTTCTAGAGGTGGTACTGATTGAGATCTAGTCCAATTTCTAAATCCTAAAAGCTCTCAGTTAACTAAAACTCACATAGAATGAATTGATCTTTGAAAACAAAAAAAGCTGCCCCTCCTCATATACAAAATTATCAAGTTCAGTGAGGCCAGAGAGCTCCCATTTTTCAACTTGGGTCAGAATCTGTCCATAAGGGTCCAATTCAAAGGAGAAGGGAGTTCAAGGTGGGAGCAGTTCTCAATGTGAAGTCCATTTGGAACAATGTAGAACAAAAAAAGTTCAAAAGAGGCATCCAAACCAGGTTAAGGAGCTGTTCGGATCTAAAAGAGGAACCCAGAGTGCTGGTCAACAGTTATGGCAGCCTCCAGATGTAGGGAGTGGTAGAGTCCTGAGAAGACTCCAGAAAGCCAGACCTCCTAGTCATCAGACTGATTTCCTTGGTGCACAGTGAGGATGGGCAAGCTAAATTGTGAATTCACTATCCCCAGATGTCACTGATGAGGAAGGAACTGCTAAAACATTACCACATGTTACCCATTGTCTTAGGAATTGAGCACAGGAAGATAGGCCTTTACTACCCCACCCATAGGCAGGACAGCAAATGGAAGACAGGTAATGAATAAAAAAGAACACCCATGCCAAAACCGGTTTGGCTCAGTGGATAGAGTGTCAGCCTGCGGACTGAAAGGTCCCAGGTTCGATTCCAGTCAGGGGCATGTACCTGGGTTGTGGGCACATCCCCAGTAGGGGGGCGTGCAGGAGGCAGCTGATCGATGTTTCTCTCTCATCAATGTTTCTAACTCTCTATCTCTCTCCCTTCCTCTCTGTAAAAAATCAATAAAATATATTTTTTAAAAAAAGAACATCCATGCTGGCATCCAAGCCTCAGAGTTCTTGACATTCCAATCAACAATCTCTAAGCTGTCAAGATTCTAATAACAAGATGAGACCCTATGAGGCATAAGAAAAAGAATTACCAGAGGAGAATAAAAGCAGCAGCAATAGTGTGTGTATACTAGCACGTGCTCTTCACTGGTACAAAAGAAGATGCAAGCAAGTCAGAAAGTAACTTGGAGGAGAGATCAAGAGAAAAAAACAGCATGACAAGGGATAAATAACAACGAGTTCCTCAGGAGGGCCACAGACAAGTGGCCCTTGGCAACTGCAGCATTTGTATAAAATCCAGGTTTAAGCAGCCAAACTGGCACAGCTTTAAGTTTAAAAATCATTCTTAAATAGAGTTAATTTGTGTCCTAGATTATTGGTCTCATGTTTCCCCTAAAAAATAATTTGGGAACTATAAGTGGGCAGGAGGAATTAGGGATTCTCTCCAGCTATAAATTATTTATCACCTTATTCCACTCTCTTTTTACTTTCATTGGGATGCTTCCAAATTGACAAAGAAACCTATTTACTGTTAATTGATTACCACTCTAAATTCATTGAGATTGTAGCAGTAACAAGCATCTCAAGTAGTTCAGCTGAGATTAGTTGTATCACATCACAGGAGAGGAAGCAAGATGTGGCTAAGGCAGGTTCTCCTCCCTGACAGTGGACTTCCAATTTCAAGTGCACGTGCTTCGAAATCCAATATGACACTCTTAGTTTGTGTGAAAGACAGGATGAAGTGCATAGCTTCACCTTTGCAGCACAAACAATGGTCAATGGGAATTAAGTCAGAAAAAAAAAAAAAAAACAATCCTTACTTGCTGTATTACATGTAAAAACTTACTAAAAAGAGATAAAAACTCTTGATAACATATCTATTGATAACACTGGAAAAGGTTTTCAATTTTATTTAATCCCCAAAATATAATAAGCATTAAATTTTAAAGAAAATAAAATAAATGTAGCAGAATCTAGTTTACATGGGAATAAGGAAAAATTCTACATACAAAAAAATAGCTTCAAAAAGATGTATTTTATTTTACAATATTTTTGCTACATATGAGTTGTTCATAATATTATCTAGTTAATAGTAACATTTTACTGTAGAAATTTCTGTCCCCCAAAATCATATCAAAGTCAGAGTTAATTATAAGAAAGCCTGATATCAGCAGTTATAAGAGCAATCAGAAAAATAGTTAAAATTAATAAACTTAAGAATTTTGACCCACCCTAGCTGGCTTGGCTCAGCGGATAGAGCGTTGGACTGTGACTGAAGGGTCCCAGGTTCAATTCCAGTCAATGGCACATGCCTAGGTTGCAGACTTGATTCCCAGGGGGAGAGGGGCGTCATGCAGGAGGCAGCCAATCATGATTCTCTCTCATCATTGTTATTTCTCTCTCTCTTTGCCCTCACTTCCTCTCTGAAATCATTATATATATATATGTGTGTGTGTGTGTGTGTGTGTGTGTGTGTGTGTATGTGTGTGTGTGTGTATATATATATATATATATTGTTTAAAAAATAAGAATTTTGACCCAAGCTACAAGAATGACAAGCTGCGTATACACAATTAACACCAATTTATTCATTCAACAAATACAAATTCAATTTGTAGTTTAAGTTAGGCATTATTCTAAGTGTAAACAAATCTGAGAAAAAGCTCTTGACCTCATGTATTGTACACCTAAGATAGATGGAGGGGGTTGTGAGAAAATAATATATATGCAATGTTAAGTGGGGATGAATGCTATGGAGAAAAGAGAACTGAAGTATGGGGAGAGTGTTGCCATTTCATAATGAGAGGTCAAGAAAGACTTTCTGACAAGGTGATATCTTTACAGAAATGTCAAGAACGTGTGGAAATATCTATTGCCTATTTGGGAGAAGAGAGTTCTGTGCAGAAAGAATAGCATGTGCAAAAGTCCTGAGATAAATGTTTGAGGAATTAAAGGTGGCCAGTGTGGCTAGAACCGAGTGGGTGTGAAAGTAAAGTTGGCCAAGATGTAAGAGTTCAGATCAAGTAGGGCAAAGGATGTTACATTCTGAATGGAACACTCTGGCTCCTCTGAAGATAATGGGAACAAGGAGATAAGGAGAAGGGGTGAGGGGAAAGACTATTTAGGGGGTTCTTGAGGTAGTTCCTGTAAAAAAATGTTTTTGGGAGTGATACTGAGGGAGTGACAATTCAAAGACAGTATTGACATACACCTGGATGTCAGTTCCCAAAGAGAAAGCATATTCAAGCAAGGATAGATGAAGTTCATGTCCTGAGGTACCATTTGTTACGAAGGGAAAGACTGTAGGGGAAGGTTGGCAGATTTGAGACAGGAAAATTAAAAGTTCTATTTTGGTCATATCAAAATTGAGATGATAATTAGATGTGTGTGTGTGTGTGTGTGTGTGTACATGCATGTGCCTTTCACTAGTCATATTACTGAGGAAAATCATTGTTACTACTACTAAGGATTGACTCACGGACTTAACAAATTCTGATAAGGAGATGCTTTGGGCACCATGAAAATACTGACTGAAGCCTATTGAACTAAAATATCTAAAATGCCACTAACTTAATGATCTCAAGGTATTAAACGACCTTGTAGAGACCCGGAAGTCTATCATCTCTAAAAGAAAGAAGTATGATAAATTCCATGAGTGAATGACTCAGCTCTTCCAAACTCAAAGAGGAGATAAATCCTCTCAAAAAATTTCCTCTCAAACCAAAGGATATAATACCTCCCAAACTAATAGAGTCTGCTTAGAGTGGGGGGGGGGAGGAGGGGGGAGTTATTTTGTAGATGATGCCAATTTTCTCCCTTGGGAATCAAGACTTGTTTTAAGGCCTAGGAGGTAAAATTCAGAAAAACCTGCCTTTTGCACAGGCTGCACATGAAGAGGAAAAAAATGCACGAGCATGAGACCCACCATGTCCCAAACCTGGCATTTCTGGCAGGTGCTCCATAACCTTGTTCAGATCTCCAAAACTCTGCTGAAGTGTCTTATTTATAAAAGAAACCAGACAATACTAGTCACAAGAGTTACTGTGAAGGTATAAGAAATAAAGAATTTAACACCATGTAATATCTATGTATATAAAAGCCTGAGTGGCTGGACAACTGGATGACTGGCTGCTAACTATGACATGCACTGACCACCAGGGGGCAGACGCTCAATGCGGGAGCTGCCCCCTGGTGGTCAGTGCACTCCCACAGCGGGAGATCCACTCAGTTGTGGCAACGTGAACCTCTCCCGCGGACACTCCCCCTGCAGGCTGAGCGGCAGCCATGGCAGGCACAGCAGGTCTGGGATGAGTGGGAGCGGTGCTGCGCCCAGCTGGCACTCGGGCTCCTCCCTGGCCACCTGCTGCTTCACGCACTACTTCGTGCTGTGCGGGATCCACGTGGACAGCGGGCTGGAGCCCAATGAGCTGGCAGGGAAGGCCAGGCTGTGGCGGCACTGAGGTCCACTGAGCCCCACAGGCCAGGCCGAGGGACCCCACTGGTGCATGAATCCATGCATTGGGCTTCTAGTGGGATATAATGCAGTATGAATTAGACTCTACCATGTGATTTAGAATATATCATAATTGTTAGCTCCTTCTCTACTATTCCTATCTCCCCACTCCCCATTACATAACTTGAGGGGAGCTGGACAAGAACCAAGTCCTTTAGTGTCAGGATTTGATTAGTTAGGTAGCCGAATAAGTGAGCTCTAAATGATACAAATTAATTTACACAGTAGGGATGCCAAGAGAACTACATTTTTAGCATCTACTGTATGCAAGGTATTTCATAAATATTGCTTGAATTAATCTTCATAACAAACATACAAGGTAAATATTTTTATCCTATCTTATAAATAAGGAATCTGAAGCTTTAAAAGGTTAAGTAATTCAAGCAAGTCACACAAGCTCATGCAACCAGCAATTATTTTCAGACATGCTTGATTCTGAAATCTCTTATCATTCCATCATGTTGTCTCCCTTGATGCTTCACACTCATCCTCCCCCGCCCCGCCTTGATTGCCTAGTGCTGTTTTGAAACAATGGTGAGACCAGGTCTCTAGACTAAGTATAGCCTGTGAACATGACCTGTCTAGACTTTTGCCTGTCTGTGCCTCTCTGTTCTCTGAGTCCCTGCCACTGTGCTCTGTCTGTACTTGTATGATCAAAGCCCCTCTTTAATTCAATGATATTCCTGAACAGTCATTTAGATATGTCTCCAACCAGCAGTCTGGTCTATAAATCTAGCCAGCGATCTCCTTTGACTACTGTTATTCAACTTTATAGAAACTTAAAGTCATATTGAAGTTTTCCCTCTAAGTCACTCTTTATATCCAATCCATCACCAACTTCTATTGTTTCTGTATCCAAAATATGTCTTCAACCTTCCCACTTCTATTTTCATAATGATCCTCCTCTTCCAGGTCACCGATTCCCTCACACCACAATTTCTACAGCAGTCCCCTCCTGCTCCCCCTATTTCTCTACTCCCTGACCCCAATCTATTCTCCATGGAACAAAGTAAGACTTTTAAAGCAGAAACTAATTATGTGCCCTCCCTTTTCCTTAAAATAACTTCCGGAGCTTTCCACTACAATTTACATATAATCCCTACACTTTTTTAGGTAACCTGCATTACCCACAAGCTCCATGACCTGGCTCTCTGTCACCTTCACTTTCCATGCACCAGCTATGGTGGCCTCCTTTCACTTCCAGGAGGAGCAAAGCTCCTTTTTCTCTGAGTTGTCATCCTACTTCCGCTCCTTCTCGCGCCCTGCTCCTTCTAATCCTTCCAGTCTCTGCATTGTTGCACTCATTTCCATTGCTTTATAACAATTTACAATTTGCAGTTGCATATGGTGGGTTGCCAATGAAAGGGGAAGAGCCTTCCAGGCAGAGGTAAAAGCAGACGCAAGCATGTGCAAGGGTTCTAATCTGAAGCTATGTGTGTTTGAGAAACTGAAGAGAAAACTTTTAAAAGACAGCCTTTGCGTCTCCCTGCAAGACTGCAGACTCCATCCCTGGAAGCAGGGCCATATCTGTCTTATTCACCAGTTCACCCAGACTGATACACACAGTGCCTGATACATAGGACTCACCCACTACATATGCAAGACATGACTTATCACCTTGGAAATCAAGTGTAGCAGTCGCTCTGGACATCACTGATTACTTCTTAGCAGTTTAATCTCTTTTTCTCAACAACACAGAAAATATGTGGCATTTTCCACAGAAACTTGTTTCTAACTACCTCACATGCACATGGTTTATTTGTAGTCACAGATGCTTATCTGTGCATAATTTTGTTATCTAGGTTTAGAAGTATCTTTCATTTAATGAATCCATAACCCATTTCTCTTCTCTATGGTGCCCCTCTCCCAGTTTTGTTCTCCATTGGCTGTGGATTGATCTCAAATGTCATGTGGCATCATTTTGAATGACATATCACTTATTTTTAAAAGGTAGGTATTTTGGCATTTCTTTGTCTGACCTGCTACCCTGAAAAAAGCCTTATGAATATTTTATAAATACTTATTGATGGCATGTTAAAAAAGGAACATAGGACCAAATAAGCCTGACTTTTTATTTAATAAAATTTATTTCTAAATGTCTGCATTTATTCAACTTAAAGTTACTTGTACAATGATATTTGCATTGATTTTCTTTTTTTCTAAACAGAACATAATTATATTTAATACACAAGTTTGATAGAACCAAAAAGTAAAACACCAGAGTAAAATAGTAACAAAAAACATAGTATTTCATTTGCAATGCATGAGAAATGGTTAACATCTTTAGTCACAAACAAGTCTTAAAAACCAGTAACAGAGACACTATAATAATGCAAGGAAACTGAAAAAAGACAAAATGAAATAATAAAAGTGATGATTAAGCATTAAGCATATATGATGGTTTTGCTGAGCAGTGATGAAGAATAATTTCTCTGCACTATCACAGTGAGCAGAATAAAGGCACTGATACCTAATATTCTACAGTTTTGAACAGAGTTGGATGCATTGATTTTCAAAAAGCCCAGGTTAGTACATATTATAAAATGGTAAATAAAACATTTTAGAATTATGCTAAATTAAGAATAACTCCATTGTGACTATTAAATAAGTTACTATTTCGTATATATCTTTAGGGCTATCTGGAAGATATTATTATCCAAGTTTTACAAAAGAGAAAACTTAGACTCACTGAGAGTAAGAAAATTTTTCAGTGGCATAGAGCTAGTAAGTGGCAGAACCACAACTATAATCTCAAACTTGAATCAGTTTAATAATAAATGAAGATAGTTTTCAAGAAGTTGTGTTTATGGGACCAGAAAGTATGTAATGATATCTAGATTTGAAAATGATCAGATTCATTATCTACTGCTGCACTAATGATGCACAAAAACAACTCCAATATCTCAGTGGCTTAGTGCAATGACTATTTGTTATTTCATGAGTCTATGTGTCAACTAAAGTTAGGTTGATCTTGGCTGGGTCTCACTTAGATTCTTTTGGGTTTAAGATGTAAGTTTATTTGTCTCACCAGTAAAAAGATATTAAAGATCAATGCAAAAATAATAAGATTCTGTTTAATATTATGGGCTGAAAGAAAGTGTTCAAGTTCACGAGTATAGACACAGTTAAAGAGAGCCACAATGGCAGCAAAGTAGGTGGCTGTTACACTCACATCTCCTAGGACCAAACAGAAATTACAACTAAAATATAGAGCAATTAACCTAAATAATCAATTTAAGACTAGCTGAAGAGGAGACTTATAATAACTAACTTACACCACACATAAAAATAAACGCAAAATGGATTAGATAATTAAATGTTAGACTCAAGCCCTAGCCAGTTTATCAGTGGATAGAGTGTGTACTGAAGGGTCCTGGGTTCAATTCCAGTCAAGGGCATGCAGAGTTGATCTCTAGCCATGGTCAGGGTGCCCGGGGGAGGCAACCATTGATATGTCTCTCTCATATTGATGTTTCTCTCTTGCTGTCCTTCTCCTCCCTTCCAAAATAGAAACAGACTCATATATACCTAGAACAGACTGACTACTGTCAGAGGGAGGAGCTGAGTGAAAAAATGTGAAGGGCTTATGCAAAGAAAAATAATCATAGATGCAGACAACAGTATGGTTATCACAGGGAAATGAGTGGGAGAAAGGTAGAAGTTGCTAAAGAGGGGTTAAATGGTGATAGAAAAAGACTTGACTTCAGGTGATGAGCACACAATACAATATACAGATAACTGTTAAAAAAGAAATTGTCTTTAAAAAAAAAAGGCTAGAAAATATCTTGATAAAGTTATTCCTGTTGCAGTGTCTCTGAAAAAAAAAAAGAAAAGAAAGCTGCAATTTTTACAAGATGGTTAAATCTCTTGGATAAAATTTTTAAATGTTAAAAATGATTGAGAAAGAATGAAACACACATACAAAGTCACTTAATATCTTAGAACAAAGAAGGTAAAAGCACTATTACAACAGAAACACCCCACAAAATATAAATGTGACTAACACAATTAAATGACATTTCATGCCCATTGTAAAACTATAAATAAAACAAATAACAAGTGAAAATAATGTTATTGACATTAGGTGAACAATATTCCAGACATATTATGCGTATCATATCTTTATGATGGAAGGAAGGAAGGAAGGAAGGAAGGAAGGAAGGAAGGAAGGAAGGAAAGGAGGGAGGGAGGCTAATTTTACAAAAGTGTAGCCATATCAACATTTCTTTAACAAACAAATATTAAGTTTGCTTTGAACAGCTTTTTCTTTGCAAAAAAATGCAACTAAAGGGAATGATGAACTACTTATATTTTTCTTTACCACGATATATTTTTTAAATATTAAGAAATTAGTTCTAAATTTTTAAGAGGTTGGAATCATTATTCTACTTAACAACATGTGTTAGAAGTATATACCAATGTCCTGCTATAAAAGACCAAGAAATTAGCCTATTTCAAATTCTTTCTATCTTCTGATATTTTAAAAAGTATTCATTTACTTCATTATGATTTAGAACATTTACACTTTACTACCATCTCTCCCACTGGCTCTAGCCAACCATGATGATCTTCTTATCATTTCTTATCCCTCCAATATCATTCCTGCCTTAGGTTCGTTCCTTTTACTTACTTCTTCCTCTTTCTGGCACATTCTGCTTCCAGATATTTGCCAGGCTAGCATCCTTTTGTCAGTTATATCTTACATTCAAATGTCACCCTTCAGAGAGTCTGCCCTGACCACTGATCCTCAAGATACCCAACATATCACCTCGTTTTATTTTCTTTAGAGCATTTATCATGATCAGAAATTCCCTTCTTCAGGACTTTATTTTCTATCTTCCCACACTATCATATAAATCCCATGACAACAGGAATTATTGGTTTACCACTTCTGTTTGGGACTATAACACTTTTGAGGAAATCTATACTTTTCTCTTGATTGTAGAAGACTTGTCAGGTCCCAGCAAACTTTCTTGCCTCAAGCTAGCATCAAGAATTTGGAAGTTATACTTAAAATTTTGCAGACCAGGGCTGTTTCTCTACCCTCATTACGTTGATGACAGTTTTTTAAAGGGTTTGCCTCTATTTTTCTTGTTGCTATTTCTGGCAATTTTTATTCTGCATACACAGTAAATATTTTAACTTGCTTGTGTAAGAATGAACTTAAAAGGAAGAGATTATGATGGAAGCTAAGCAATGTGAAGCACCACCACCATTGTGAATTGCAGATGCCATTGGGAATCTAATAAAGGACATACCCCTCCTCCCCCCACCCCCCGAAAAAAATGAACAGGCAGACCTGTAGGCAGACTTGTAAATGCAATCCCCAAAGCCCATTCACAGATTTCTTTGAGAACCATGGACCTTCTGCTCAAGATGTAGTAATGTTACATGGCATAATTACCAGTGGAAACAAATATGCCCTGGTAACTGTATTCCAAATGCATAACCCTGGGAAGGGGGAAGAGCATGAACTAAGCTTACATAAAGCAGTGGGGGGTTTATGGCTGTGATGTCAAGGAAGAGCAACTAAAGAAGTAACTACCTAGATGTTTGCAAACCCTTCCCAGGTCCCCAGGATTGTGAGCTTCTGCCTTTCCCAGCCCAGGGTATTGGATTTCTTGACTTTTCTTCCAAGCATTCATGGTCACAGTGCGTACCAGGGAGATAAGGTGGATACAGAATATTGATATGGTAAGAGTGAATAGGAATAACAATGGATCAGCAGAACAGCAAAGCCTGTTTGTATATGCAACTTCATTAGTCTACTTACATAAAAGTAGTATTTGTTCCATTAATTACATACTTTGTGGGACAAAAACCTCCCAAAACACCACTAGTGCAAGTAATTAGGTGCCCCCTCTTTAAAAATGTGTGTTTTATTTCTAATTATAATGCAATTACAATAAGGTAAAGGTCATATTGCCAAGGCAACCAGAAACGGGGCAACATTCATCAGGAACTTAAACTCCCTTTGGTCAGTCATTCTTATCACTGACTGCCCTCATACTCGGCTTATAGTACAGCTGAGCCACTCCTCTCCTAATCTTGCCTCTCATTCCATAAATTCCAGATGACCTGCCCAGATTTGTTCCTTTGACCCATACTTCTTCCTCAACGTCTCTCTACTTTAAAAAAATTTTTTTTAAATTTTATTCACCACCTCCCCACACACACCAAAGCCCATTATTGAGTTTCACCTTTTAAAAAAGTGTTTGGTTCACCTTTTTCACCTTGTATAACTGCTATCCTATATAATAAAGAGGTAATTTGCAAATTGATCATCACTCCAACACACAAGATGGCTGCCCCCATTTGGTCAAAGATGGCTGCCCCCAGGTGGACACAAGATGGCCAGCAGGGGAGGGCAGTTGGGGGCAACCAGGCCTTCAGGGAAGGACAGTTAGGGGCAATTTGGCCAGCAAGGGAGCAGTTAGGCATCAATCAGGCTGGAAGGGGAGTGGTTAGGGGGTGATCAGGCTGGCAGGCAGAAGTGGTTAGGGGCAATCAGGCAGGCAGGCAGGCAGGCGAGCAGGTCCCAGATTGGAGAGGGTGCAGGCTGGGCTGAGGGACACCCTCCCCACCCCCTGCACAGATTTTGTGCACCGGGCCTCTAGTTAGAATATATTATTCTTGAAAAATAATGACACCCTCTTTTAGTTCTCATATAATACTATATGAAATATCAAAACTTGTAATTGCTTCTAAATCTACACAGTGGGATTCCTCTAAACTAACAGCATCACTGTATCCAGAAGCTCATCATTTGACCACTACAGATAGATTTGCTCTGTTTCTTTGTTATACTGTTTTTCACAGACAAAAAAAAGTCCTGAAGTTTCTTCCAAGATGAGTTCATGTATCCCAGGTGACAGCTCAAATTTTGACCATACCACCCAAACCAAAGGAGTCTTTTCTGTTTCCCTAAATCCTGAAACATCTATGTCTCTATGTGCCCACGCTGCTCTCTGAGTGTCAGTCATTCAGGGTTACTGCACTACTGTATAACAGAGAAATAAATGGGATTTTCATTGCCAAATTCACTAGAACTGGATTTTGCCTCAGAGCAGTTTCCCCTTTAGCCCAGCTTTATACAATAATATTTGACCTCAATAACCTAGTATGTAAAATTCATGTGACATTCTGAAATACACTTGATCTCTGTACTAGATGTGTTCTCACATCTAATATAACACAAAAAGTATGCAAAAGAAGCCATCACATTTAGTTATACAAAACTCAGCGGTGACCACACATACCACCAACCCTATAGATGCACACTTTCTATATTCACAAAGACCCTACGAAAACATTGCAAAACAATATAGCTAAGACACAGCCTTGCATTTTCAAATAATATGTCCTACTTTTATTATTCCTTCAAATAAATGTTTGCTCCCATATTTATTCACTCATCACAGAAAACTAATGTGAGTATAAATGTAGCCAACCATGAAAAATAAATGCCCAACAGCCAATGTAGATTATGTATTAAGATGTGGGTTATGTCAAGGCAGGGTATTTCTGTAGGGACTTCATCCCCACAAATCCTCAAGCATATCTGGTGTTACACAACAGATTGCTCTGTCAGGACTTCTGTCTCTGAATTCCAGGTGTGCTCGATTTTGCATCTGTTACTTCACAAATGCATCAGACTTGAACGGCAAACCATATGGCTTCCCTTACTGGACTTACTTTCAATCACAACTATGCACAAATTACCAGTACTGAGGCTGTGCCCCCTGAAAATGCTGAGAGTAAGTGGTGTTGCATTGGGCATGGAGACATAATTCAACATGAGTTTACAGCAGCCCTGAATGTATTGTCTGTTGCTTCCCAGCTGACCCTGATCTATGGTATCTGGATAACAAATGTGCACATTTAGAATATTCTGTTCAGTTGCAGCTATGTGCTGGGAATCAAACAAGTTACAAAAAGCTCCAAGTCCAAATACAGTAGTGACAAGCAGTAATAGTGTCATTATCAGGCAATAATTCTATGCCTATCATTGAATCCCACTGGCAATAAAAATGATAGCCTGTAGCAAAGTGGCCACTAACAGACACTAGCAAGGGGATAGCAAATTACACTTAGTACTGTGATTGCATCTTCAATTAGCTTTGTGTATAAATGTGTGTGTGTGTGTGTGTGTGTGTGTGTGTGTGAAAGTCCTAATGATACAGCTTGAATGCATGTGACTGGCAAAGAAAAATTAAGTAAAACAAAATAGGGATGTTTATATTTTAGAATCATTTCCGGCATTGCCAGCTGACAAATTACATGAAGTGTGTTTTCACTGCACAGCACTTCTTTTTATAACACAACTATGGATCTCCAAACATTCCCTCAGGACAAGATGCTTATCGAAAAGGAATGCTCTGAAAGCCAAAAATACTTGATATTTTTTATATGTTTCTATATAAAAATGATATGTTTCTATATAGTCCCTCACACAATGGAAAAGTATTCAGAGAGGTAGATCTACTAAAAATTTTCAAGCAAGGAGAGAATAAAAATATTTTAACACTGCATATTCATGGAGCCTTAAGAAAGATTTTTGTTGAGATTGTTGATACACCTCTTTTATAAAGGACTTATCATAAACTAGAGGCCCAGTGCACAAAATTCGTGCATGGGGGCGGAGGGGTGTCCCTCAGCCCAGCCTGTACCCTCTCCAATCTAGGACCCCTCGAGGGATGTCCGACTGCCCGTTTAGGCCCGATCCCAGTAGGACAGTCAGACATCCCTCTCACAATCCAGGACTGCTGGCTCCCAACTGCTCGCCTGCCTGCCTTCCTGATTGCCCCTAACTGCTTCTGTGTGCCAGCCTGATCACCCCTAACCACTCCCCTGCCAGCCTGATTGATGCCTAACTGCTCCCCTGACAGCCTGTTTGCCCCTAACTGCTCTCCTCTGCAGGCTTGGTCACCTGTAACTGCCCTCCCCTGCAGGCCTGATCCCCCACAACTGCTCTCCCTGCAGGTCTGAGTCCCCCACAACTGCCCTTCCCTGCAGGCCCAGTCACCCCCAACTTCCCTCCTCTGCCAGCCTGGTCACCCCTAACTGCCCTCCCTTGCAGGCCTGGTCCTTCCCAAATGCCCTCCCCTGCTGGCCATCTTGTGGTGGCCATCTTGTGTCCACATGGGGGCAGCCATCTTTGACCACATGGGGGCAGCCATCTTTTGTGTTGGAGTGATGGTCAATTGCATATTGCTCTTTTATTAGATAGGATACTGCTTGAGGCCATCTCAGATTATGAAAGTTTTCTTACTCAAAGAAAACAAAAATTCATGCTGCACCATGAGCACTTTTATAAATTCCTTGTTTATTTTGCAAATAGCAAAATGTTGACAGAGCAAAATTGTAAAACACAGCTACAAATTAACATTATTTAACAACATCCAAAGCCAATTAATTTTATGATTAGGAAAAGGTTACAAACATTTAATATAGAAAGAAACAAGATATCTGAAAGTTCAAACTGGGACCAAAGCTAGCACTACTAGCAATGTTAGTGTGCTGTTTTTCATTTTCAATTACATTTTACATTTAATATTTTGTATTAGCTTTAGGTGTACACCACAGTGGTTAGACAATCATACACTTAACAAAGTGTTCCCCCAATATTTCCAGTACCCACTTTGCACCATACATAGTTATTAAATACTAGGAGCAAGTGAGGGATTTGAAATCGCATGGCACTGCCCACCCTCAAGTTGCTGGCCCGGCCCTGCCTCCCTCTCCAGCCCTTGAAGCAGCCACAGCCTCTGCTGATCAGGCCCTCCCCCAGCACAGGCGTGCAGAGCTCCGTGCCGCCCTGCCCCCGATGCTGCACTGGCAACCTCCTCCTGTTTGGTCTACCCATTACAGCATCCCGGTTAATTAGTATATTTATCTAATGTCTCAATCCTTTCACCTTTTTCACTCAGTCCCCCAACTCTCCATCCCCCTGGCAACAATTAGACTATTGTCTATATCTGAGTCTGTTTTTGTTTTGTTTGTTCATTTACATTGTTCTTTAGAGTCCACATATAAGTGCAATCATATGGTATTTGTATTTCTCTGACTGCTAATTTAAGCTTCCAAATCCTTTGGCTGGCACTGCAAGCTTAGTCCTAAGCAAAGCAACAAATTACATAGCAGCAAAGCTTGCTCAGATCACTTGGCTTTTCTCTGTTTCTCTTTACTTCCTAGTGTGTGGTGAGGTTAACTGTATTTCAATGTTATTTACTTGTTATCAATTTAGACAATGAATTCTACCATCAAGAGCATCATATGCTTTCTTTCTTTGGGCCAATTTTATTGATTTAGTTTTTTCTTATTGGCAGATAAATTCAGCTTATGTAACAGCAATTACCAAAGGGAACATTAATAAGATCCACATGATATAAGGAGCTTGCTTAAGCCTCCTGGACTATTCTTAAAATATTACATTGAGACTATTTTTTTTTATTTATGCAAGACAAAAATCTCTCTGGCCTCACCTTATTAATCTTGAGTGCAATGTCACCATTTACAGCCTATAGCTATAACTTTAATAAGCACAGATTCTTCCTGTATCAGAGGGCCCTAAATTTAAAAATAAAAATAACCACTAATATGTGAGGATCAAAAGCTTGACAGAGATTCATGACTTTCATCCAGGTAAAGTTGTTAAGGGGCAGCAGTGCTGGTACTTCTGAAACTGGAAATCCACCATAAGAAAGCACTTCGAAGTATTAATCGATTCTATCTGACTGCCCCATCTCCTGAAAAGTTACTAATTATCATTAATTATGCAGAATTAGACTGAACAGAATAGTACAGAATAAACTCTGGCCATAGCAGTGACCAAAATAATGATTTAAACCAAAGGTCAAAGGAAGAAATTTGCTATCATACCCTTAATAATGAGTATTATCAAAGTTATTAACTATTAGCTCATTAGAATTTAATAAGTGAATATTTATACCATGTCTTAATATTGCCCCATTCTAAAATTGCTAAAGTTATTCCATTTATTTACCTGAGAAATTTTCTCTCTATTCACTTGATCGTTTAACAAGCCCTTCTAACACTAGAACAAAATAATCCAAATATTTTTATGATAACACAAAAGACCTCAAATAGCAAAAAAAATTTGAAAAAGAAGAACAAAGTGGAAGGTATCACACTACCTGATATCAAACTATACTACAAGGGTATGGCATCAGAACAGCATGGTACTGGCATAAAAACAGATAAATAGATCAATGGAACTGACACCAAATGAAGTGTGTGTATGTGTGTGTGGGGGGGGGGGGGGTCCTCTTCCCCACTGGGTGCTGCTGGGAGTGGACTTCATAGGATATCCCAAGACAAATAATTTTCTGAGATTGCATAGGAGAATGAGTGATTGTTATATGTGTGGAATTAAATCCCTGTGTTGCTAAAGTCCCATTTCCCTTAGTCCTGTCACAGAAGTGTAGCTGGGATTTCAGTAAAGCTAGAAGAAAGCCAGTGCCCAGAGTTTTCTTTCCATGTAGATGATAGGTCCAGTACAGCATCAGGCTAGTTGCAGTCCCGTACTGTGTGGGGATCTGCATGGCCATGGGAAACACAGGAGAATGCCGGAAAGCCAAACATGAGCTGTGAGCCAAGTGTATCAAGAGGAATCAAGACAGCCAACTCCTTTGTTCATAGAATTATCTATCCCAAATACCCACGTGCTGGCAGTGACCATGCCCATTTTGGCCAATGAACTCTGTTCCCAGGTGTGACTAACAGGAAGCACCTTCCCTAGTCATCCCAACTTTACTGGGTATGCATCTATCTCCTCTTTGTCCAGTTCCCTTCCCCCAGTGTTTTGCCAGGAGCATGCTTATAATGCCTGGCTTCCCTTTGCTCCTTCCCTATTATTAATAACTAGAGGCCCGGTGCACGAAATTCATGCATGAGGGGGGGTGTTCCTCAGCCCAGCCTGCACCCTCTCCAATCTGGGACCCCTCGAGGGATGTCCAACTGCCCGTTTAGGGCCAATCTTACCGGGATCGGACCTAAATGGACAGTCAGACATCCCTCTCACAATCCAGGACTGCTGGCTCCCAACTGCTCTCCTGCCTGCCTTCCTGATTGCCCCTAACCACTTCTGCCTGCCAACCTGATCACCCCCCAACCATTCCCCTGCCAGCCTGCTTGATGCCTAACTGCTCCTCTGCCAGCCTGTTTGCCCCTGACTGCCATCCCCTGCAGGCTTGGTCACCCCTAACTGCCCTCCCCTGCAGGCTTGATCACCCCCAACTGCCCTCCCTTGCAGGCCTGGTCACTCCTAACTGCCCTCCCCTGCTGGCCATCTTGTGGTGGCCATCTTGTGTCCACATAGGGGCAGCCATCTTTGATCACATGGGGGCAGCCATCTTGTGTGTTGGAGTGATGGTCAATTTGCATATTATTCTTTTATTAGATAGGATAGAGGCCTGGTGCACAGGTGGGGGCCAGCTGGTTTGCCCTGAAAGGTGTCTCAGATCAGGGTGGGGGTTCCCTTGGGGCGTGGGGCGGCCTGGGCGAGGGGCCTGTGGTGGTTTGCAGGCTGGCCACGCCCCCCGGTGACCCAAGTGGAGGCTCTGGTATCTGGGATTTATTTATCTTCTATAATTGAAACTTTATAGCCTTGAGCAGAGCCAAGCCTCCTGCTTGCTCCGTGGCTGCAGCCACTTTTGTTGGGATTTATTTATCTTCTATAATTGAAACTTAGTAGACTTGAGTGGAGACTAAGGCAGGCCAGGGCTGTGGGAGCTTAGCTTCCTCCATCGCCAGGGGCAACTCAAGCCTCCTGCTCTCTCCAGCTCCATGGCTGCCACCATTTTTGTTGGGGATTATTTATCTTCTATAATTGAAACTTTGTAGCCTTAAGTGGAGGCCTGGGCTGGCCAGGGTGTGTGGAAAGCTTGGATTCCTCCATTGCTGGGGAAACCCAAGCCTCCTGCTTGCTCCGTGGCTGCAGCCATCTTGGTTGGGTTAATTTGCATACTCGCTCCTGATTGGCTGGTGGGCGTGGCTTGTGGATGTAGCAGAGTTATGGTTAATTTGCATATTACTCTTTTATTAGATAGGATTAGCTAATTACAACAATATCAGAACCAAATAGAGAGCCCTGAAATAAACCCATGTCTATAGGGCCAATTAATCTATGACAAGGAAAGCAAGAATATACAATGGTGCAAAGACAGTGTATTCAATAAGTGGTGTTGGAATAATTTGGCAAATACATGCAAAAAAGTTAAACTAGACCACTTTCTTATATCATATATAATATAGTCTCAAAGTGGATTAAAAACTTAAATGTAAGACCTGAAACTATAAAACTCCTAGAAGACAACATAGGCAGTAAAATCTAGGATATTTCTCTTAGCAATATCTTCTTGGGCAAAGGCAATAAAAGGAAACAGAAATAAACAGTACTACATCAAACTAAAAGTGTTTGGACAGTAAGGAAAACCATCAGCAAAATGAAAAGACAACCTACTGAATGGGAAGAAAATATTCTCCAATGATATATCTGATAAGGGGTTAATATCCAAAAGGTAAAAAGAAGTCATACAGCTCAACACCAGAAAAACAAACAACCCAATTAAATAGTGGGCAGAAGACCTGAATTGACACTTCTCCAAAGAAGAAGTGTCAAAGGAGAAGTGACATACAAATAGCCAATAGACATATGGGAAATTGTTCAACATCACTATCACAGAAATGCAAATCAAAACTACAATGTCAGATTTGCTATCATCAATAAATCAACAAACAACAAGTGTCAGTGAGTATGTGGAGAAAAAGGAACTCTTGTGCACTGCTAGTGGGAATGCAAATCACTGGTTCAGAAAACTCCTAAAATATTAAAAATGAAATTGCCTTATGATCCAGCAATTCCACTTCTGGGAATATATTAGAAGAAACCCAAAACACTAGTTCAAAATATAGTCAATAATATCATAGTAACTATGCATGGGGCCAGGTGGGTACTTGAAATATTGGGGAGGGGGGGTACTCTGTAAAGTAAGTACATGATTGTCTAACCACTATGCTGCACATGTGAAACTAATACAGGATAATATGAATGTAAACTGTAATTGAAAATGTTTTTAATTTTTAAAAAGTGAACACTGAAATAACCTAAACACTCAATAGTGGGGAAAAGGTTAAATAAACATGGTGCATCCACATAATAAAATATTAAAAATTATGCTTGCAATGAATTTTTGATGAAGAAAGTATTTTTGATAAATATAAATGAAAAATAATTATAAAAACTGTATGGGCAGTATGATCCCAACTATGCAAAAAAATATGTTTTTAAGGAAAAAGAAAAGAAAAAATAAAGCCAAAATATTAACAATGATGGGGGGGGGAATAATTCCTTCTATCAAACAGTGGGAGAGTCATAAACATTATACAGCTTTCAACATAAGTGGCTCTCCTGTTCCTAAATTAGAAGAGATATTGTCTTACATAGGCATTTGACCTCCATGAAGTTGATATAATAGTGCACATCTTCGGCATTCTCCATGGAAACATCCTCAGGACTCTATAATCCTCAAAATTATGAACTGCATTAGTGGAGATGCAGATGTACAGATGCTGGACAGCTGGCTAGGTTTCCTCACCAATTAATTGAATTTATCTCATTTCCTTTCTAGCAGCTATTTGACTCCAATTCATATTGGTGCTTTCAAGGGGAATATCATTTAATGTCCTTAGGAAGTATGTATGTTTTCCTCATTCTAATTATGGACTTTCAGATCCTTCAAAGAATATCAGAGCTATAATTTCTAATTTTGCTAATGCCAACAATTGCAAAAGCCCTAAACTTAACATTCATTTTTGTACGAGCAAACAGATTTTTATTTTTAAAGCAATAATAACTTAAACCTTATATTATGTTTAATGGATTCCCATTAAAGTTTATGTTTTTCTATTGAACATCAAAGTGTAACCCTCTATGTTTAATATATGGATGTATATAGATCCATGTGGTATTTTTATACAATGCTTTGGGATCTTTTAAAATAATCTGCAAACTTAGAAGTGCATAAGTATAAGTTATTATATGTTGCATGAGCTAGAATGTAGTAGAATATCTGGCCACACCTAATTTTACCTACAGAGATGAAGTTAAAGGAAACAAAGATAAAATAATCAAATGGATAATATTTAAGAAATATAAAAGAATCAAGAATTTTAGCATAATAACTTTTTTAAATATTATCTTACTGATTTTACAGAGACAAAGGGAGAGGGTTACAGAGTTAGAAACATCAATGAGAAACACCGACCAGATGCCTCCTGCATGCCCCCTACTGGAGATCGAGCCCACACCCAAGGTACATTCCCTTGGCCAGAATTGAACCAGGGATCCTTCAGTCCATGACCTGACGCTCTATCTGCTGAGCCAAACCTGTTAGGGCCAGCATAATAACATGTTAATAAAGTGATCAGCTTAACAATAACCCACAACCTTCTGACCAACTAATAAAGTGATCGGATAATCAAAACAGGTTTATTAAAGATGAAAGCCAGAGCACAAAAATTAATACATTTAAATTTTCAAATAACTAATGATTGAATAATTGGGCTGTTGTTGAAAGTCCAGTCCTTCAAAAGTGGTGTTTCAGTCTTCAACAAGAAATTAAGATTTATCAGCTGATGCCATTAGTAATTTTTTTCATATTTTCCAAAGTTTGAAGACCAATAATAGTTCTAACATGAAGATTGTTAGTTGTATTCCAACAGCTATTCTCTTCTACTTTCTTAATAGTAACCTCTTCAGATTTTTTCTGGATACCTCCTCATTCAGAATACTTCAACTTTCCAGCCTCCCTTATAGTTACGTGTACTATGGACCTAAGTTTACACAATGGGACATAAACAGAAGTCAACTGGCAGTTTCCAAGTGCTTTTTTTAAAGATCAGATATACTGATGATGAGTTGTGGAATTGTGTACCTGAAACCTATATAATTTTGATAAACATCATCACCCCAATAAATTTAATTAAAAATAAAAAAAAAAAGTCAGCTAATCCCATCTTTTACCTTGTTTTTATTAGTTAGTTCTCCTGGAATGCTGATGTGATGACAGAAGCTGGGTTAAACATTCTAGACTATATGGTGACCATAAGAATGGAATATACAAATAGTAGAAACATGCATCCTGACACCATACCAGCCCTGGGCTTCTAGAACTATGTGTGAAAATATATATGTTTTTGAATTGTCTAAGGCACTTTTTTAATTTTTTTAAATTTCTTTGTTGATTAAGGTATTACATATGTGTCCTTATTCCCTCATTACCCCCCAAACTCCACCCCCCCCCCATTCATGCACTTAGGCTGTTTCCAAATCTTAGCTAGAGTAAATTGTGCTGCTATGAACATAGGGGTGCATATATCCTTTCTGATTCGTGTTTCTAGTTTCTTGGGATATATTCCTAGAAGTGGGATCACTGAGTCAAATGGGATTTCCATTTTTAGTTTTTTGAGGAAACTCCATACTGTTCTACACAGTGGCTACACCAGTCTGCATTCCCACCAGCAGTGCACAAGGGTTCCTTTTTCTCCGCATCCTCTCCAGCACTTATCATTTGTTGATTTGTTGATGGTTGCCATTCTGACAGGTGTGAGATGGTACCGCATTGTTGTTTTGATTTGCATCTATCTCTCAGATGATTAGTGATTTTGAGCAGGTTTTCATATGTCTCTTGGCCATCCTTCTGTCTTCTTTTGGAAAGTATCTATTTAGGTCAGTTGCCCATTTATTGATAGGGCTGTTTATCTTCCCATTATTAAGTTGTATGAGTTCCCTGTAAATGTTGGAGATTAAACCTTTATCGTTGATATCATTGGCAAATATGTTCTCCCATGCAGTTGGCTTTCTTGTTGTTTTATTGATGGTTTCCTTTGCTGTGCAAAAGCTTTTTATTTTGATGTAGTCCCATTTATTTATTTTCTCTTTAGTTTCCATTGCCCTAGGTGCAGTATCAGTGAAGAAATTGCTTCAGCATATGTCTGAGCTTTCGCTGCCTGTGGATTGCTCTAGTATTTTTATGGTTTCCTGTCCTATGTTTAAGTCCTTGATCCATTTTGAGTTTATTTTTCTGTATATTGTAAGTTGGTGGTCTAGTTTCATTTTTTTGCATGTATCTGTCCAATTTTCCCAACACCATTTATTGAAGAGACTGTCTTAACTCCACTGTATGTTCATACCTCCTTTGTCAAATATTAATTGAGCATAGTGGTTTGGGTCTATTTCTGAATTCTCTATTCTATTCCATTGATCTATATGTCTGTTCTTATGCCACTACCAGGCAGTTTTGAGAACAGTGGCTTTGTAATACAGCTTGTTATGTGGTATTGATATCCCACCTACTTTGCTCTTCTTTTTCAGGATTGCTGCAGCAATTCGAGGTCTTTTTTTATTCCAGATTAATTTTTGGAAAATTCGTTCTAGATCTGTGAAATATGCCCTTGGTAATTTAATGGGAAGTGCATTGGATTTATAGATTGCTTTGGGTAGTATAGACATTGTAATGATGTTGATTCTACCAATCTATGAACATGGTATGTTCTTCCATTTGTTTATGTCTTCCTCTGTCTCTTTTTTCAGTGTCCTGTAGTTTTCCACATATAGGTCTTTTACCTCCTTAGTTAAGTTTATCCCTAGGTACATTAATTTCTTTTGGTGTGATGATAAATGGGATTGCTTTTTTAGTCTCTCTTTCTGTAAGTTCATCATTGGTGTATAGAAATGCCATAGATTTCTTATTAATTTTGCTACATTGCCGAATTCATTTATTAAGTCTAATAATTTTTTGATGGAATCTTTAGGGCTTTCTATGTACAATATCATGCCATCTGCAAATAGGACAGTTTTACTTTTCTTTTCCAATTTGGATGCCTTTTATTTCTTCTTTTTGTCTGATCACAATGGCTGTACTTCCAGCGCTATGTCGAACAGGAGTGGTGAAAGTGGGCATCCCTGTCTTGTTCCTGTTCTTAGGGGAAATGGTTTTAGTTTATACCCATTGAGTATGATGTTGGTTGTGCGTTTGTCATATATGGTGTTTATTATGTTGAGGTATGATCCTTCTATTCTGACCTTGCTGAGAGTTTTTATCAAGAAAAGGTGTTGGATTTTGTCAAATGCTTTTTCTGCGTCAATTATATGACTATGTGATTTTTATCTCTCAATTTGTTTATGTAATGTATCATGTTTATTGATTTGCGGATATTGTACCATCCTTGCATCCCCGGGATAAATCCTGCTTTTTCAGGGTGTATGATATTTCTGATGTACTGCTGGATCCTATTTGCTAGAATTTTGTTGCAGATTTTGGCATCTATGTTCATGAGTGATATTGGCCTGTAATTCCCTTTCATTGTATTATCTTTATTTGGTTTTGGTATTAGGGTGATGCTGGCTTCATAAAAGCTTAGAAGTGTTTCTTCCTCTTGAATTTTCTGGAATAGTCTGAGGAGTATAGGTTCTAGTTCTTCCTTGAATGTTCGGTAAAACTCCCCTGTGAAGCTGTCTGGCCCCGGGCTTTTGTTTGCTGGAAGCTTTTTGATGACTGTTTCAATTTCTTCCATAGTTATCAGCCTATTGAGATTTTTAGAATCTTTCTGAGTGAGTTTTGGAAGTTTGTATTATTCTAGGAATATGTCCACTTCCTCCAGGTTGTCTAGTTTGTTGGAATAGAGTTGTTCATAATATTTTTTAACAATCCTTTGTATTTCTGTGGGGAATACAAAGAAATACACCTGGAGTGTATTTCACCTCTTTCATTTCTGATATTGTTTATTTGAGTCCTCTCTCTTTGCTTCTTGGTGAGCCTGGCTAGAGGTTCATCAATCTTGTTTATCCTTTCAAAGAACCAGCTCTTGGTTTCATTGATGCTTTGTATTTTTTTTTTTTTTTTTGGTCTCTATGTCATTAATTTCTGCTCTGATATTTATTATTTCCTCCTTCTGCTCACTGTGGGCTTTTCTTGTTGCTCTCTTTCTAATTCTTTGAGTTGTAGAGTTAGATGAGTTATTACCATTTTTTCTTGTTTTTTGAGGTAGGCCTTTAGAGCTATAAACTTCCCTCTCAGGAATGCTTTCATTGTGCCCCATAGCATTTGCATTGTTGTGTTTTTATTGTCATTAGTCTCCAGGATGTTTTTAATTTCTTCTCTGATCTCATTGGTAACCCAATCATTGTTTAATAGCATGCTATTCAGCCTCCAAGTGTTTGAAATTTTTGAAATGTTTTTATTGTAGTTTATTTCTAATATTATACCATTGTGGTCTAAAAAGATGCTTAGTATGATTTCAATCTTCTTGAATTTGGAGAGACTTTGCTTGTGACCCAATATGTGGTCTATTATTGAAAATGTCCCATGTGCAGTTGAGAAGAACATATATTCCATAGCATTGGGGTGAAATGCTCTGAAGATGTCAGTTAGGTCCATCTGATCTAGTGAGTAATTTAGAATTGCTGTTTCTTTGCTGAGTTTTTTGTCTAGAGGATTTACCCAGTGATGTCAGTGGTGTATTAAAGTCCCCTACTATGATTGTATTGTTGTCAATCTCTCCCTTGATATCTTCCAGGAGTTGTGTGTGTGTGTTTTTTTTTATGTATTTGGGTGCCCCTGCATTGGATGCATATATGTTTACCAGGGTTATAATCTCTTGTTGTATCGATCCCTTTAGAATTACGAAGTGGACTTCCTTATCTCTTCTTATGGCCTTTATTTTGAGGTCTATTTTGTCAGATATAAGTACTGCTACCCCAGCTTTTTTTTTTTTTTTTTTCATTTATATTTGCCTGAAAGATGTTTTTCCATTCCTTTACTTTCAGTCTGTGTGAGTCCCTTTTTCTGAGGTGGGTCTCTTGTAGACAGCATATATATGGGTCATGTATTTTTATCCATTCAGCCACTCAATGTCTTTTGATTGAAGCATTTAGTCCACGTTTACATTTATGTTTAAAGTTATTATTGAATGGTACTTCTTTGTAACCATTCTTATTTTTTGTGTCTGTGTTCCTTCTTAACTTTTTTATTTCTTCTTTTTTTACATCAGTCCCTTTAGCATTTCTTGCATTGCTGGCTTGGTAGTGATAAACTCCCTTAGCATTTTTTTTTGTCTGTGAAGCTCCTTATTTCCCCTTCATTTTTGAATGATAGCCTTGCTGGATAGAGTATTCTTGGATTCAGTCCCTTGGTTTGCATCACTTTGTAAGTTTCCTTCCATTCTTTTCTGGTCTGATGTGTTTCTGTTGAGAAATCATTTGATAATCTAATGGGAGCTCCCTTGTATGTAACTTTCTGTCTCTCTCTTGCAGCCTTTAGGATTATCTCTTTGTCCTGAATATTTACCATCATAGTTATGATGTGTCTTGGTGTGGGTCTTTTCAGGTTCATCTTGTTTGGGACTCTCTGTGCTTGTGTCACTTTTTTCTTCCCCACATCAGGGAAGTTTTCTGACATTTCTTCAAATAGGTTTTCTAACCCTTGTTCCTCTTCCTCTTGTTCTGGCACCCCTGTTATTCGTATGTTGCTTCGTTTCATGTTGTCTCATAGTGCCCTTAGGCTCTCCTCCTGTCTTTTAATTTTTTTCTCCACTTGCAATTCAGTTTGGCTGTATTTTGTTTCCCTGTCTTCTAATTCGCTAATTCGGTCCTCCACTTCTCCTAGTCTACTGTTGAAACTTTCCATGGTGTTTTCTACTGTTGAAACTTCCCATGGTGTTTTTTATTGCAGGCATATCACTCTTCATTTCTTCTTGATTCTTACATAAGGTGTTGATTTTTTCTTTCATCCAGTTTATGAACTCTATGACCCTTATTCTGAATTCTTTTTCTGACATATTGCATGCCTCTGTTTCACTTAGCTGCTTTTCTGGCGATTCCTCCTTTTCTTTCCTTTGGGGGTTTCTTTGTCTACCCATTTTTGGTCTCACCAACTGATCTAGATGTCAAGTCGTGCAGGGGCTGCTCTTTGAATGGCAGTGGTTTCTTGGGCTGCAGTTGCTCCTTGGGTGATCACAGTAGCAGCTGCTTCTCAGTAGGCAGCAGCTCCTCTGATGGGTTCTGTTCGCAGCAGTGGTGTCTCCTCTGGCTGGTGGGGGAGGCTGCTCATAGAGCTGCTGTTCCTTGGTCAGGGGTGGACTGATTTTGAGGTTGCTGCTCCTTGGATGGGGATGGGTTGCTCATGTCTCCTGCTCCTTGAATGGGGGCTGGCTGCTCACGTGGCTGCTGCTCCTTGGACAGGGGTGGACTGATTGTGTGGCTGCTGCTCTTTAGATGGGTGCTGGCTGTGTGCTGCTGCTGTTCCTCAGATGGGGCAGGCTACTTGTGATGTCACCGCTCCTTGGACAGGGGCAGGTTGCTTGCAGGGCTGTTGCTACTCATATGGTTGCGGGTTGCTCGTGCAGCTGCTTCTCCTAGGACAGGGGTGGTCTGCTTGCATGGCTGCTGCTCCTCAGATGGGGGATAGGCTGCTTTTGCGGCTGCTGCTCCTTGGGTGGGAGTGAGCTGAATGTGCTGTTGCTGCTCCACGGACAGGTGTGGGCTGCTCACCCAGCTCCTTCCCATCAGACTGGTGCAGGCTGCGTGTGGTTGTTGCTCCTCGGACCAGTGTGGACTGCTGCTCCTCAGATGTGGGTGGTCTGCTTGTGTGGCTGCTGCTCCTCAGAAGGGGGTGGGCTGTTCACACAGCTGCTGTTCCTTGGATGGGGGAAGGCAGCTCACACTGCTGCTACTCCTTGGATGGAGCAGGTTGCTTGCACAGCTGCTGCTCTTCAGACAGGTGCAGGGTGCAGGCTGCACCCAGCTGCTGCTCTTTGGACAGGGGTCTGCTGCGTGGGGCTGCTGCTCCTCAGTTATGGGTGGGCTGCTGGAGCAGCTGCTGCTCCTCAGATGGGGCAAGCTGCTCACGTGGTTGTTGCTCCTCAGACTGGGGAACTGGCCGCTCACACAGCTGCTGCTCCTTGGACAGGGCAGGCCTCGTGAAGCTGCTGCTCTTAGGCCTGGGGCAGATTGCTCATGGGGCTGCAGCTCCTTGGACAGGAGCAGGCTTCTCACGTGTCTGCTGTTCACGTGGTTGCAGTGCCCTGGGCTAAAGCGTTGGGCCGGTCAGAGGGGAGCGTGCTTCAGAACTCACAGGAGCCTGTGCCCAGGGTGGCTGGAGCCTCGTTGACCGTGGGATCACAGCCGAGGTAGCAGGACCCTGGCAGGGGTGGCTGTAGAGTCCCAGGTGTTATCATCTGAAGGCACTCTGGGTGGAGTTGGGGCTGGGCACCCAGTTATAGCATCTCTCCCCTTCAGAAAGGCGAAGACTCTAAGGACAAGCTGGCCTCCTGGTACTGTTTGCAATGGTAGCAGAAGCTGCTTAATTAGGTGAGCCCGATTAGCCTGCCCCTGAAGGTCCTGTGGGATCTAACTGTGCCTCACTTACTCTCTCATACACACACACACACACCACCTGACCATACCCTCCTCTTTTACTCCCTCATTAACTCATTCATGCTCTATTCCTCACTGCCACATTCTTCCTGCCTCTTTAGTTGGTTCTGGGGTGTTATTGACCCATTCATGGATGGAGTTTCCTCTCCAGATGTCTGGTTATGTGGCTTTCTCTCAAGCCCCTTGGCCAGACAGGATAAAATTTACCTCAAGAAGACACAACACAGAGGGAACTGAGCACAAATGTACTCACAACACCAATAACCCCAATATAAGTGACCACCTGAGAAAAGAGAGCACAAATGATATCAAAGAGAGAGAAAAAGATAAGAGATAAAAGACAAAGGAAGAAAAAGGAAGAAAAGTGGATAAGAAGAAAGAGAATGAGAAGAAAATAATAATAATAAATTTACAAAAAATTGATTTCAAAAATGGTATAAAAAATTAAGAATAGCAAATAAAACCAAAATATAGTGATGGAAAAATAATGTGAAAAGAAATAGAAAATAAAGCAACAAACAAAAACAGGAAAACAAAGAAAAGAAGAAAAAAAAGGGATAACAAAATAATAAAAAAATAAAAATAAAAGTGAAAAAAGTAAAGTGTCATTCTTTTGGCCGGTTTATGATCCAAGTCATCTGTACCGTACTGTTTCTCAGTTTCCCATTGCTGAGGCTAAAGATTTATCTTAGGCCAGTTCCTGTGACCTCTCAGGGAGTATTCAGATTCCTTTGTATCATTCTAGGTGGGATCTGGGTGTGGCTGTATTGGTTGCCTGAAGACTGGAGGGAGGGGCTATCTCTCAGGAGAAAATGGTGACGGGGTTCAGGTATAACTCAGCAGTAGTCTCGCTACCACCTCTCCTGGGCCACCTACTCTTCCTAGATTCCACAAGTCCACACCTTCTCCGGCACCTTAGCCACAGGTAAGTGTCTATATCCGCAAGGTCCTAGGAACTAGGTTCAGTGAAGAAAGGCACAGGCCCCAGAGCAGGGAAGCATCTCTGCAAGCTACTCTCTTGCCAGCCCTGCATGGTCCGGCCAGCCCTTCAGGGCTACCTCTGAGCTCAGATCCAAAATCCAGAATCCAATGTCCAAAATCCTCTACCTCCCGCAGTCCCGTGGACCCTTTTTGCACAGTTAGACACTTTGCCTGTCCTCAGGGACGTGGCTTGGCACTGTGTGGTTTCTCCCTGACCCTCTGGGCACTGAGGTCTGGCAGACTCTCCTGCCTAGATCCTTGATTTCACCTTTATCCAGGGGATCTCTGCCCTTCCCGGCTGCAAACTGTCTCACCAGCTGAGTCTCCTTCGCCAATTCGGGCTGAATTCTATTTGTTTCAGCTGCTCACTCTATTTGCTCCAGGGCAAGGCTCAGGACACATCCGTCTATTCCGCCGCCATTTTGTCTCTCTGTCTAAGCCACTTTTAATTTTTGTTTTATTCTCTTTGGTTTGTTTTACCTTTAAGAGCTGAGCAAAATAATCTTTTCTGAGGTGTGGTAATAACCATGACCCTTAAAACTGCTGATAATTAGTTATTTGGACAGTGGCCTTAAGAAGTACATGGCTCCTTTTTAGGAAAAGTAGCCAGGCTTACAAAATTGTTTTTTCATCAATTATCTCTGCCTTCTAAGGAAATACATCTACCAGACTGCACTTCTGGGCTCTCTCTTCCAGTGACTAATTCTGGTAAGAGCCTGATTTGCACTGGCCACATTTATCTATTAGGTGGAGTTAACATGGGGAGGGTCACTGTTCAGTCATGACCCAGACTCCTGGTTCTGTCTACCTGAAAATGATGGACATTTACTGTTAACTTCCAGGTTACCAAGAAAAAAATAAGGTAAGTTAGACTGCTCTATCTGCTTCTGTAACTGGGTAGGTTAATTTAAGAGAGTGAGGATGGAAGACAAAGCCCCATTTTGGCCTCAGGGCCATGCCCATTCTGTAACTGTGCTAAACATGAATAGGGCAGTTGCATTAATCCTCATTTACCCTCACTGTGACTGTTAGGAATTTCGATAGAGCTTTGAGAGGGGTGAGTGAGGTTACCCCAGAAATGATATCCTCAGCTTCTCACAGGGTAGCAGGGCAGAGTCAAATCAGACACATTAGTGACCCTTAATTCTCAAGTTCTATATGTTTGTCTCATTGTGATCCTATAAAAATCCCATAGAAAGCACACGTTATTTTTTCTCCTTCCTCTTTGGGCCTTTGGTTTTAATATATATATCCAATAAAACAATACACAAAAAAAGCATCATCAGTCTATCTATTAGTGACCTAAGCTTGGGAACAAGCACCACATGTAGCACCATTTTCAATCCACTCAGCAATGTCTTCAATGACATGGAAACACAAGCAGGACTCCAGACATATGGCAGTTTTGGGAAACACTGATAAAAGTCCTTATATATTCCTACAAATGTGCCAGGGAACAAGCCTTACACACCAAGGGCAGTTGCTAGTAGATGTGTTCCTAACCCAGGAGATGGGGATGAGGAGGTCTGCACCATGGCAGCAGTGTCGTTCCGACCTACATTAGAGCCTGAATTAAAGGAGAAAACAAACCAGTTACTATCCTAGTGCTGTTTTCATTTGAAATGTTAATGCTCTGTTCACCATAAACTCTTCATGCTAATTTTTAGTTAAATATTATATTGAAATACTATTTATCTTGATTGCTGAGTGTGTGTTTTTTTTTTTAGCTTCACCTTAAATTTAGCCAAGTGTATAAGGATAAAAAAAAAGTGGTCTTGGGAGATTTCACCCTAGTCATGGCCCTGCATTACAGAGTCTAGCATTGGTTCTCTGTGTGACTTCTGCCAAGTTCACCTGCATGCCTGGCCCTTAGCACATCTGAAATGTAATTCCAGCTGATGCTTCATTGCTTCACTTATCATTTGAAAAGTGTGTGCTCTGCATGATCCCTGAAGAGTTGTCATTAAATAACATCAAAGCAGTCTTGTTGTCCTCAAAAACACAGAGCCCCTGCTTTCACCAGGAACGTTCATAAGAGTGGGTCACACCATCCCTGAGGTAGGAGCCACGTGAACACATCAACAAGGTGCGAATCGGGTGAAGAACAAATGGTGAATCCCTTCAGAAAAATTTTTCTTCTTTTCTAAAAGGTGTGTAGAACTACTAAGACTGCAGATATTTAATAAGAACCAGCATCCGTGCTTTGGCCTGCTTCAGATTACACAGCATCATCCTAGTGCCAGTCCAGGGCTTCTTACATGCACTGATGCTTAAAGCACAGCCGGAACAAAAGCCTGGACTGACATTTTTAATGCCTCTAGCAACTGCTCGACGTTCTGTTTTATTTTATGTGGCGTTATTACTTGGCTTTTGGTTGTCCACCCTAAACAGCCAGCCTGCAGCGACAGCAAGCACTTGTTTCCTTCCACAAGACCTGTGAACCCATTCTATCGATCCCCAGACCCCCGGACTTTTTATGGAAACAAAGATGGATTGAGCCCCTTTCAAGGAGCCACACACAAACACTGACATGTACATGCCTCCTCACAGGACAGATTCTGTCTGGATGTGTTGAGATTCTTGCCAAAGAACAATGGATACCTTTGTGGATAAAAGCGCTACCTAAATGTAAGATTTTGTCAGGTAACAACCTCACAATGCTCAAAGTATCTCACAATTGCTGCCTGGTGGTAATTATAGGGCAGGTTGCAGTGTACTCAGGGGAAAGGCCAAATGAGGCCTGAGAGGCAGGTAAGGTGTTTGGCAGGACTGACATGCAATGAAAGATTTTAAAAGCCTGATTTCTCTAGCCTGACAATGAGCATAGTTAGAAAGGAACTTAATTGCACCATTTAAGATTAGGAAACGTACAAGGGAATAAAGTTATCAATTCCAAGCTTAAAATGCCAATGCACAATATGAGAATAAGTACTCATATGAATGGCCCAGCAAGAAAATCTAAGAACCAATAAAATGAAATACTTTCGCACACAGTGGAATTCCGTGCTGCAGGAGATCAGAGAGTCAAATGCAGTAGCTGTATTTTAGAAGGAGGCGGAATAATTTTATGGCCACTCTAAAAGAGGAGACAGGCTTAAATTGCTGCAGGAGGCTAGAAATGAGGAAAAACTTCATTAACGACAAAAGTAGTAAGACGCGGGAGTGGGCGTAATCTGAATATTTTGATTTGCCACGTTTTCCGAGCTTTACCAGGATTTCTCTTAGCCAAGTCGGGAATCTGCTCAACATCTAAGCCCACGACCTTTTATCTTGGTTTTGTTGCTGTACCATCTTTTGTCTTTCATATTCTTTTATCATTACAAAGGCATTTATCATTAACTCTCTGGTGACCCCTTCCCTGAAATGCATGCCCACCAAAGTGATTGCCCAGATGCTGCTTACTTTGCACACGGATTCCTGAAACCTACTTACACCTTTATTCCCTCTTCCACTTCAAATCACATTATAGCCAGAAGGAGTTACTGGGAGCAGACTCCAAACTGCACACAGAAATTCCATTAGATTTCAGATCAGTTGCCTTAACCTCTTATGCACCACAGACCACAATAATCCATCAGACCATGCCAATTTAACCACATTCTACCTCTCCCTGTTAGCTAACTATATGCCATTAGATAAATTAGAATTTTCATTCTGTTGACTGCTGGTTGCTTCACACTCTTCACTTGATCATTTTGGGCGGGTGGTGGGGGGCAGTGACCCAACATAACCCCTTAATTTGTGTAGCATTTCAGAAGCTGCAGTACATTTTTATATCCACACCATTTGAAAAATCACAGAAGCTCACTGCAGATGTCAGGGTAGAGCAGATCTTAATATCTTCTTTTTGGCAATATGAAAAATCAAGCCTCATTTCTGCTTACATGCCGGCATCTTTTGATTCTTGGTCCTTTTCAATATATAAGACGATTTACTATAGCAAAGCAAGCTGGCCCATTTTATTCACAAATCCCCCTCCTTTCTCTGCCACATTACTTAAGTGTCTACCACATCTAGAATTGTCTACCTTTTGTTTCCAACAGTCCTAGCTTTTAGAATGCCACTGACTCCATAAAAACAACCTTTATTCACTTAAAATAATCTTGTACCACCAAGCAATGATTCCTAACACACACTTCGCTAGGACTCTTTCCCTAGTCTTCTGAAAAAGTATGTTTGCATCTCTAAAATACCAAGGAATAGATAAAGTGGTAAAATCCACAATGTTATTTGTTTTTTATGCCTTACAGATTCTGCAACATCTGCCAGAGGAGCATTCATCTTTTCATTCATTTTTTCAATAACTATTTAATCACCTCTACATGCCCAGACACTAAGGATATGTAGCAGAGAATAAAACAGACTAACATTTTGCCCTTGCTGAGTTTAGATTCTAGTGGGAAAGACAGACAGTAAACAATGTAACAAAGAGATTTATAGAATGGTTACATAGTCTAAAAAATATAATTTAAGTAAAGATGGGAAGAAATGTCAGGATGGAGGCAAGGAAATGGAATTTAGACCAAGTGGTTTAGTGAGGCCTCACGGAGAAAATGGCTTGAATGAAAATCAAATAAAACCAAATCGCTAGCCATGTGGATATTTGAGAACGAACATACCCAATAAAGAAAGAGCAAGTGCAAAGGCCCAAGAAGCCGTGCCTCTGGGTTGTAAGCAACAACAAAGAAACCTATGTGGTCAGAATGGAATGAATGAAGACAATAGTGATAAAAAGTAAAGTTGGTGAGATACCTGGGATAATAATATAAAACCTGGTAGGAGACGGAGAGCCATGTGGGCAGAGAAAGACAAGAACTAACTTCATAGGATCTCTAGCTGCTTAGTTTAAAATAGTGCAAAAGGGGCAAGAGCAAAAGGAAAATGATCAGTTAGGAGTCTATTGCCTAAGTCCAGATAAGTGACTCAGGAGTTATAATGGGAGTGTTTAAATGAGATAAATTTAGGGTATATTTTGGAAGGTAGAATTAGTAGAATTTGTGACAAATCATATGTAGAATGTCAAGGAATGAGGAGGATTAAGGATAATACCAAGATTTTGGCTAGAGAGAGTAGTTAGGTAAATTTTTCTTTTAATAAAAATATGAAAGATTGCTGTAAGAACAGATTTGGCAATGGGGGAATATCAGCAGATTTATTTGGGAAGTGTTAACTGTGTGATATATATTAGACATCCCCAAAGAGCACCAAGTAAGCATTGTGTATATGGAATATTTGAATGCATTTGAATATTGAAGATCAGACAGCATACATAAATATAAACATCCTAAGCATGTGGAAGGTACTTAAAATCATGGATCAGGATGAGATACCCTTGAGGGTGAGGAAAAATGAATAGAAATGAGAAGAAGTTTAAGTACACCCTGGCCCACTCCAACATTTAGAAACTGGAGGGACAAAGAACTTGGTAAAGATGTGTCTAGAAGAGTAAAAGGAAAGTTAAGTAAACATGGTGTCTTGTAAGTCAAGTGAAGAAAGTATTTCAATAACAGGGATTTTCTATACAAGTGCTTCTGATAAGTCAAGTAAGATGAGATCTGAGAATTTTTTGACTTAGCACTAGGAAATCATAGATGACTCTGATAAGCCTGGTTTCAGTGACAGAGTGGGGCTGAAGAATGACTTGAGGGGGTTAAAAGAAAAAGGAAAAGAGTTATTGGAAACAGGAAGTCAGCAATCATAGATAACTCAAGAAGAAATGGGATGATATCTAAAGGAGGAAGTGAGGTCAAGAGAGGGAATTTTTTAATATTAGAAAAATTATTTATAAATAGGGGCCCAGTGCATGAATTGGTGCAAAGGTGGGGTCCGGCCAGCCCGGCCCTGATTGGGGCATATCGGGGCTGGGCTTGTTCAGAGGAGGAGACAGTGGGAGGTTGGCTGGCATGCCTGCTCTGACCTGGGCCCAATCAGGGCTCAGACAGCTGTGGGGAGGGGGCAAGGGCAATTGGCTAGTGGGCCCCACACCCAATTGGAGGGCGGGGCTGATCTGGGGCTGGGCCTGCCATGGGTAGGGGCTGTGGGCAGTGGGCCAGCCAGCCCCACCCTTGAATGGGGTGGAGGGGGCCAATCAGGGCCAGCGGCCTGGGGGAGGGGCCATAGGTGGTTGGCCAGCCAGCCCTGCTCCTGATAAGAGTGAGAGGGGGCAATCACGGGTGGAGCTGACTAGGGTGGGGCTGCTGGCTGATTGGGATGGGGCTGGGCAGGGGGAGGGGCTGCAGGAAGTTAGCCGGCCAGCCCCACTCCTTATTGGGGTGGGGGGGGGGGGTGATCAGAGGTGGGGTTAGCCAGGGGGAGGGGCTGCAGGCCAATCAGGATGGTGGGGGCCCATTGGAGGCAGGGCTGGCCAGGGGGAGGGGTTGGGGGAGGTTGGCCGGCCGGTTTGCTGGCTGCAGTGAGCATCATAGCAACCAGTTGTTCAGGTCGTTGCAGCATTCCGGTCACTGGCTTTTTATATGTATAGATTATGTTTATAAATTATTTGAACTAATTCAATAGAGTGGGAAATTGGTGTGTTACAAAAGAAATGAGAGAACTGCTGACATGTTGTCTCAGAAAGATCGGGTCTAATCACTCATGGATTACTTGGCCTTAGCCAGGAATATCAAGTTCATTTACAGTCAAAGAAGCAAAGGCAGAAAATATGGGTTATGATGAAGATTAGCAATGAGAACATCTGAAAGCTTCTTCCGATTGCCTTTATTTTACCAGGGTAGAAAGTGGGGTTTTCAGGTGAGAGGATGGAGTGGAGAAGTTTCAGAGGATGGAAAGCACTAGTGTAGAAGACTGAGAATGTGTAGATTAGCAGGATGGCTGACAGCATTGAGGTCTGCCTTGAAAATAATAATCATGTGTTTTAAATTAAACCAATCATCTTGATTGTGCATTTTGTCACATTTATTTCAGTTGCTGGGTTCAATCATAGAAGTACTCAGAGAGCTTCTTTTAACCAAGGATCTGATTTAACCAAATGACTACACAAAGGGGAAAAGGACAAGGGAGTTAAGAGTATTTGCAAGCAAAAGACTATAATAATTAACTATAGATTTTATGTTTGAAAAAGCATTCAGAGAGGAGGTTGGGGTAGGGAAAAAGAAGTAGAAAGTGGGGGTGTAATTGAAAAATTGTTGCAATTGACATAATTGAGAGAGCAGGATGGGAAAGTAGGGATGCATGATAATCAGTTAATGGGATGTTTGAAATTGAAGCAATAGATGTGTATATGGGTAATTAAAAAATCAAGATTATGGCTGAGGTCCAGTGAAGGCCAAGAAACTGAAAATTCAGAGTACTGAAATGATCATATGCATGGATTTTGAAATCACTAACATGTGCCAAAAGTGCCAAGAGTGAGGAGCGGTAAGCTAAAATCTCCAAAGGATGAGGTGGCATACCCAAAGAGATGGATGGAGCAATAGGTGGTTACAACAAGAGATGTAATGGATGTAATGTAGTCTGATGACAGAGGAATAAGTAAATAATTCATTTTAGGAGAGAGGAGGGTAAGAAGCATGATCTGGAAGTTGTCAACAGGCTCAAAGAAACTGCCCCATCCACCTTTCTACAAGGATTTTGGGAGAGAAAACTGCTATATTTGAGGGACTTGTAGGGAAAGTAATGCCATCAGAGGAAAGCGGAGCTTTAGTTAGACAAGAAAATTGAAAGGAACTTCTACAGGAAAGGTTGAGGACATAGGGATGTTTTTGCAAATTGACCCTTTGTTTCAGAAAAGTTAAAGTGGCTCAAGATATAAAAAGTAAGTAAAGGGAAGAAGAGTCTGAAATGATTTGGGATTCCTGGGCTTCTTTTGGAAACTGACCTGAACAAGAGTGAAGGGAGTGATGAGGTCCAGTTCTCATAGCTCCAAGCAATATAGTGGCTATGAGCTCTCTCCTTTAGGAGTGGGCTCTCATTCAGGCAAATAGATTCTGGTTCAGAAGTTAAAGAGTTCTAAATACCTAGTGATGAGAACAGAAATTGCAGAGGGGCAGTATTATTCCTAAGGACAGCTACTCTCCTGAACCCTGCAGAGAAGTGACTGTCCCCAGCATTCCGGCCTCTTTGTGACTTCTGTCAACAAGCCTCCTAGGCTGCAGAGTCTGCAAAGGCCATAGTGATGGCTTCTCCTGGTCTCCACCTCCCTCTGCAGAGAAAGCCAAGGTCCCCCAAAGAAAGTAAACCAGTTCAGGAGATTTAGGGAGCATTTCAAAGGAAACCCTAATTATATACATCAGTCTGTTCAAAAGATATATGGAATATTTACCAAAAACAATTTTGGAAGGTGAAAATATTGTGAGGCCTATAGCCAATGACCCAGATGAATTTGGATTTCTGCCCTGATCTAGCTGGTCTCCTTCCGTTATTAAAATGTTTTCTGAGAGCTAACACATCAAGCTCCACCTGAGGAAACTGGAGGTAGTAGAAAACTCTGGAATGTCTTCCGGATAGGGTTGCTAGAAAAAATACAGGATGGGCAATTAAATTTGGATTTTAGATAAACTATGAATGATTTTTAGGATAATTATGTCCTTTTTAATATTTTTATTTCCTATACTTTTACTTGCTATATTTTATAATCTTACCCCTAACAGAATTTGAAAAATCAACAGAGATGTATGGATGGCTAAGCTTAGAGTAACAAACCTTTTATGAATATGCCTCATAAATAGTGGAAGGCTTTAAAGCCTCCTTCTCCCAAGTTACTCATTCTAGGTTTCCCATGTCATTAATTGAAAGGTATATGTAAAGCTGAAATAAGCTGATAGTCACCTAAGATATCTCTTCTGTCCTTTACCCATACACCCCCTTTATTCCCTATGTCCTCACGATTTTACACAATGGCTTAAGAAATGGAGAGAAACGCAGTACAGGAGGTTAGATCTGGCAAGAAGGTGCTCTCCTGTTTGTGGTTGTCAGAGTCAGGGTGGGAGGTAGGGAAATTGGGTGAAGGTGGTCAAAAGGTACAAGCTTCCAGTTATAAGAAAAATAACTTTTGGATATGTGATGTACAACATGATGGCTATAGTTAATAATACAGAAAAGGTGACAAGGGAGTAGATCTTAAAAGTTCTCATCACAAGGGAAAAAATTATAATTGTGTGAGTTAATGGATGTTAATTAAACTCATTGTATAAATCATTTATATCATTAAAAGTATTGTGTTTTTCACCTTAAACTTATACAATGCTATATGTCAATTATATCTCAATAAAACTGTAAAAATACCAAAAAAGGTGATATCAAAAAGATTCCATAGGCATGAGAAATAAAGGAGGCACCCTCAGGGATGGTGCCTAGGAAAATACCCTCCACCCTTTTGTAGGCATTTCACAGCACTGAATGTCCCTGTAGGGTCTCTGGTATGGCATCTATAGGGCCTAAATAAACAAATAGTCTACACCACTCACCCCAATGGGTGTTTAAGAAAAAGGAAAGATGAAAGGTGAAAGAAATTTTTCCTAATGCTTTAAAATTCCTATCTACACTAATAAAAGAGTAAGATGCAAATTGACCATACCTTCATGCACCACCAGCCCATCAGTAGTGAGTATGCAAATTAACCCAACAAAGACGGCAAGTTAATTTGTATATGCAGGTGCCAAGCAGCCAGGGGCGTTCCGCACCACCCCAGCTGCTCCAGGCCTCTAGGCAGTGTGGGATGGTGGAAAGGCAGCTCCAGGACAGAGCAAAAAGGCGGCTCCAGCCAGAGCAAAGGTGGTGTCAGCAACCAGGGGAAGGAAGGCCCATTTTTGCACAAATCTTCGTGCATCAGGCCTCTAGTTTTAAATATAAAGGACTTAGGACAGTGCATGCAGCCTGCCACTTGTATTACTCTTTATTTAGAACGAAGACGATGCTCCCTGGCTACTGAAGGTCAGCAGTCACCAGAGCACACCCTGTGTCCTGCTCCCTAATGGCATATGTCCTATGGGTGGCTGAAACTTGAAAGAAATGCAGTATATTAAAATCTACTATCAATCCAGTAAAGAAGAGCCAGCTGGATACATCAGAATACAGTTCAAATAATCACTATATATGAACCTGCACATTTATCCACATCCCTATCTCAAAAACTAACACATTTCATGCTCTTTCTCACATTTAAATCTAGATAAGTAAATTTTCAATATCCTTTGAGGATGCAGCTGTTGTTTAACACTGTGACTTCATATTTGTACAGCTCTTCTCATCATAGAATCTGAGACCATTTTACCAGCATAATTCAGTATTAATAACCAGTAAAAAATAATTTCAGCTACATTATTCTATTGAGCAACTAGTCAGGATCACATTTAATTTCCAGGGCATCTGGAAATTGCTACTTTATCCTTAATAAGAAAACAAACAAACAAAACAAACAAAACAAAAAATCCTCTGATCCCCCAAAGAAAAAAACATTAAGGCCAGCCAACAGGATAAAAGAGGGTTATTTCCAAACAAATGCACTTGGGGGGAGGGCTACCAAACCATTTTGTATATTCCAGGAAAGGGAAAATTGGCTTGGAAAAGTGATGAAAAAATTTGACAACATTTATATAAGGGAAAAAACCAAGAGATTAGGCTACTTGCAGAAATTCATATTTTTAGATTAATGTGGCAACTCCTTAAAATGTGACTATAAAAAATCAACTTGGAAATGTGTTCTTAATATGAATGAATGATTAGATGCAGACTCCTCTATGAGCTCTGATCCTAGAATATTTTATCCTCTCCCTACAACTGCAAACCTTACTCTACCCACACTGCAGCCAGGATGATGATTTGTATCACTGATACCTGATGTCTGGTGCATGGAATGTTTGTTCCTAGAACCCCCAGCACCCCCTTCTCATCTCACTAGATAAATCCGATTCCCTTTTATTTTTCTCACCTACACACCATTTACAAAATTCCTTCTCAAGCCAGCTTTCTCAGATTCTTATATAAACTTTTTCCCAATATTTAAATATAGGGCTATAAATAAAGAGGCTTTGGCACAGTTCCTAAATTAGGGAGTGACCACTGAAAATTTATTTAATTTGATGCATAAAGGAAAAAACTCCATTTGAGGAAATGAGCAAGTGCATCTATTCTGTCTTGTAACCGATGTACAGTCCTGTGTGTGTGAAAATTAGCTGTAAAACTTGGCAGACTCTCACCAGATGCTAACAATGATTGCTAATCAGTTCAAATAACTAAGATAACTGTGTCTCATTAAATAACACTGTGCATGACAAGCACCTTACAGCAGTTTATTTTGGTTCATTTGCATATCAAAATCTTGGTATTGTATCATTTCTCCCATTTAAAATAAAATCTTTCAAGAGTTTCTTTCGTTCGTTCGTTCTTTTTTTCTTCTTTCTTTCTTTCTTTAAGTCATCCACACATCAAAAAGCATGGCATTTGCTCAAATCAGGTCACAGAGCTGAAGAAGCAGCATTCTGGGAAGACACACTGAACACGGGCGTTATTAGACACTGCAGGATTACTTAAGTAGCTCCCGAAAGAAACTGCATTTTCATGTCATAGTGGTCTGAGATGGATTTAGGACAAGATAGAGCAAGTAATAAGGATGTTTTTTAAATGTCATGAGTTCTACTAAATGAATTAGTTGCTAAGACCTAAGAAGATTTTCTCTACCCTCTTCCTCACCTCCAAGATGCTATGGAGCCCAGAGGACCGGAGTACTCTGCCCCAGTTTAGCTGCTGCAGGAGGCTCCTAAGTGGAAAAATTACTCTGATTGTGACAGAACAATTTCAGATGGCAAGCATCATCGATGATACTGAACCCTTCTGCTGAAACTCAGAGAAAGGTCCAAGGGGTTTATCCTGTTCTAAAGATACAATTAGCTGAGATTTTTATCTCCACATCTGAAGAGCCTAAATCAGACAAGTGCCCCGATGAGCATCTCCAGCCAAAAACAGAACACAGTCCAACACTGGGCTGCTTTCTTTTTCTTTCTCTTAACTGACTTTTTGAATAGGCAGCAATTCATCACTCTCCTCCGCCTATAAAGAAAATTAGAGCTTTGTATGCTAACATGATGAGTATTTAGAGTAAGGATCATCAACATGGCCAGCATCTTCAACATAAAAAAGAGCTTAGGCAAAGTGCAGTGACCAAGCAATTTTCTATCTCCATGAGAATAGGTTATTTTATCACAAATGATTTTGTAAAAAAAAGGAAGTTATTTAATCATCATCAGAGGGTTATAAAGTACACACATATTGTTAGTGATTTCATAAAACAAGCACAAAAAAGATACAGCCAAGAGGGTGTTGTCCATTAGTTTTACTGTGAGAGATTATATTTAATCTAGGCATTCTTCCATGGCACTGGACCTTTCTGATGCTTTGTTTTGGAATTTAATTTAAAGATGAGAATATATTCACTTAATAAATATTTGTCCCTTGAGAATGAATGTGATTTTTTAAAACTTCCAAAATCCATGTGGAAATTTGTTATTCAAATCTAATGAATGAGAGCCCCCAAAGTGATCACAATGAAAAACAGCACTCTTCAATGAATAACATGTTTATCGTGTCCACTCAATTAAGCAATATTTATCAACTGAGACATTATGATGTGTAACATCCTAGGATGAAGAGATACAAATAAAAATACATGCACACCTTCCCCATTAAGGAGTTTAAAGTCTTTTGTGGTGAGGGAAATAGATACTTAGACAATTGCGGGACACTTTAAATGATTTATAAATGGAGTACTCTGAGAACACCTACAAAGGAATGATTAATTCCAACTAAAGTGAATCATGAGAGAGTTGGTAGTAAAAGTTGGATTTGGTCTGGGAGTTTAAATGAGTAGGACTTCAACAGGGGAAATCAGTGAAATATAGGAAAAGAAATGTTTGTTAAACAAATGTGATAACAAAGCCAAAAGTACACAGGAAAATGCAGAGTGTATTTATGGTACTATAGATATCCTGTTGTAAGTGAAGAGCTATTTATAAAATATGAGACTAGGAAAGTAGAAAAGTGGCCACCAAGAAATGTGGAACTGCAACAAGTCTTTTCTGTTTGTCCTTTCCAAGAGTCTGTTAACTAATTTTGACTCTTTCTCAGGCCCATGTATACTTTTGCATCTTCAACATCAAAAAAGAGCTTAGGCAAAGTGTAGTGACCAAGCAACTTTCTATCTCCATGAGAATAGGTTATTTTATCACAAAGAATTTTGTAAAAACAAGCAAGTTATTTAATCATCATCGGAGGTTATAAAGTACACACATATTGTTAGTGATTTCATAAGACAAGTACAAAAAACATATAGCCAAGTGTAGTGACCAAGTTGCCCTGCCCAGTTGTGGAATTTTGAGTGGATGTTTAAGAGCATAAATAGCTTTGAAGAAATTTCTCAGTTTTACAATATAGAGTTTTCTAGTCTCCAAACATAGACTGTCTTTCCATTTATGTAGCTTTTCTTTAATTCTCCAGAAATATTTTGTGTTTTCTGCCTCATGATTTAGCACATTTAAAAAGACATGTTTCTAAGTATTTCATTGTTTAATACTATTATAAAGGTAACCTTTTAAAAATTAATATTCTAACTAGGACCTAATATTCCATTTCATTAGTTACTAGGTGATGGCATATAAAAATATGTCATCTTCAAATATTGACCTTTGATACTACAAATTTGTTAAAATCACTTATTATTTCTAGTAAAAACAAAGAAATGTACACCTGGATAGGACTGGTAAAAACATCAAATTCCACTCCCTTGTTTTAAAGATGAAGACACAAAAAAGTAGCTAGAGTAACTTGTAAGGTCACAAGGATGATTAGATCCAGCCAGGGGTGAACCCAAATCTTCTGTCATCAAAACCAGTTTCCTTTGCACCACACCATGTGTAGATTGTCATCACATTGTAGAAGTTGGCTCTTGTAAGCAATACTGAGTTTGAATATTTAAACAACAGAGTGATATGATATGTACACACTAAAGGAAACTGAAAGTAGTGAGAGGAAACTGGAAATACAAAGACTGGTTACAAAGCTTCTGCAGTCATCTGAGTTAGAAATAATGGGAGTCTGAACCAGAACTGTGATAACTGAAATAGAAAAAAAGTGATGGACTCAAGTGTCATTTCAAAGATGAAATTGCTGCAACTTGGTGATGAGAGAGAAGAAAAAATTACAGATGATGATCAAGCTTTAGAGCCTGAGTGAAGGTGGATGTTACCCCATCATCTGAGGAAGGAAAAGGGAGATGAAGAAAAGACTCAGAGGAATACAACTGTTAACTCTGTGTTTTCCTATCTGGCTGAAGAGCACTCAATCACCCAAGATTTTGCTCCAAGTTTCTGGCCCTTAGAGAATGCAGCAAAGTTCAGAGGCAAATGGGGCCAAAATAACAACTTGATTGATAACTGATGATGAGTAACAACAAAAAGTAGGCTTTGGGGCACTGTACTAGAGATTTATCAAGAGAACTGAGTGAGAGGAGAAATAGAGTGGTATGTCCACCAGGCAGATCCTGAATCAACTTCCCAGTCAGCAATAGGGCAATTCCACAACTCAGATGGAATCAGGATACAGAGGAGAACCCCTTCCCATAAAAACAGACATAAAGGGAAGGTCTTCTACTTGTTTCTGGAGTTGGAAGATAGTAACTCCATCCCATAATATGTCATTGCTCAATGAGTATCAAACTCTAATCAAGCTGAACAACCAATCCTCTTCCTCAAAGGAAACAGAGAGGCAGAAGCTTCCTTTCCACTATTCCCCTGCAAAAGTCAAACTTCTACCAGAGTAAAAAGAACAGAAATTGTCCTTGCTCAGTATCCTAATTCAGAAACTTGGGAGTCACCTTCTCCAATATTCCCTTCTCTCCTAACAGTCAACCAATCCTCAAGTATCATCAATTTTCAATTCTATCTACTGAAAGCAATACAACTCTAACTCCACTTGCTCATCCCCATTGGTATTTTCTTCATATCTCTTCTAAACCAGTGCAGTAGAATCTCCCAAATGATGGCTTAATCTCTGACTTTACAACCTTCCATTTCATTCTTTACAATGAGGAGAGATACTAAAATGCAATGTAATCATACTCTTCTCCATGTGCTCCCAGTCATCTCCAGGATACATCCAAATGATAAAAAACTGTCAGTATTGAATTTATTGCATTTTTTGTTGTCATGGCTTTCTATACTACTAAATTGGGATTCCTTTATTGCAGAAGCTTTTCCTAATTTATTTGTGTATTGACAATGCCTAGCAATTAATCTAACTATTTAAAAATATATTTTGACCTGTACAAACTCTTCTACATCTCACCCTGCCTATTTTTCCAAGTTTGTGTCCCATCTGTCACAGCCCCACCAATCCCTGCCTAACTCTCATGCAAGTTCTAATTTTAGGTATACCAACTATTTGCAGGTGTTTGAGTATTCTTTGCTCTTTCTCCTCATATTTGTATACTGTCTTTGCCTGCTTCCTTCTGTTTCTCTTTTCCACTTATATATATTTCCTATATGTTATCTATGTTTCAAAATATCAGGTTATGCCTTTCTTCCTCCAAATAGCCTTTCCTAATCATAATCATTTCTTTTCATCCCATTAATGGGCCCAGACAGAGTAGAAGACTCTTCACATAATATCCATGCATATCTCTAACACTACATTTATGAAACTGCTTTATAATAGTAATTTATTTTCTTTTTTCTCATATTAACATTAGGTTCCTTAAGGGTAGGCATGAGTCTCCATGTCTGGAAGTAGCATTCAGTAAATGAAGAAATAAAGATAAAAGAAAAGAAAACAAAGATGGAAGAAAGAAAGAAAGAAAGAGAGGAAGGAAGGAAGGAAGAAAGGAAGGAAGGAAGAAAGGAAGGAAGGAAGGAAGGAAGGAAGGAAGGAAGGAAGGAAGGAAGGAAGGAAGGAAGGAAGGAAGGGAGGGAGGGGAGAAAAGAGAGAGAAAGAAAAAAACAAGTTCAGTATTTTACATATTATGTTTCTCAACAAAAGATTCATTGAGAAATGTCCAATTGGTCTACAGGGTAGAGTAAACAGAAATTTGAGCATCTATTCCTCTGTCTTCTTGCTAATTACTTTGTTTTACTAGACTTTCAGAAACAATTAAATACCTAGAGGTTCATTCTAAATTGTACTTTAAGTTTTAGGAGTAAAAACAAATCCTTTAGAAAAAGACGTTTTATTAAATATTTAAATTTCTTCTCTTTGCCTTAAGGCCTGTGAAGTTTTACAAGTCAGAAAAAGCCTTCAATTAAAAGGTGCAACTATATAAAGAAAGGTCAATTTCAACTACATTTATGAAGTATTTGATACTTTCCTATCACTGAAAGAGTACAATGTCCTTCCCATACGCTGTCTGGTTGCTGCCTTCTCTTCAGGCAGTCACATTTCATGGTTATGGTGACAATCCTGAAATACAACATTCCAAAAATTCAACTATGGTCTTTTTCCTTTGATGACAAAGGTCCTTCAAAAATTCTTAGGGAAACATGTAAGAATACGTAAATACTTTTAAAAAATAAAACCATATGGTTCAATAAGTTAAAAGCTGGAAGAAGAGCTTTGGTGATAACAGATAATCATTTATTAAGAGTAATTTAGAATACTATATAAGTAAATTGTAAGAAAATAAGAAGTTTTATTCTGCAAAGTTCTTTAGCCCCTTTGTTTCTTTGGAGAAGAATGCAGAGCAAAGAAAATTAAGGTTCTTCTCAGTGATGGCAAAGGTGTAATGTAACTGATATCATTTCCACTCAGCATCTGTTTTGTCTTTTCCTTGTCTGTTCTCATTTTCATGACAAACCTATTTGACTAGGACTCTTCATTCAGTCAATAATTTTTACTGTGTGCCCATATATGAACATAAAATTAACAAAATACATTCCTTGCCTTGAAGCTTAGTTGGCAGATTAAAAATCAACAATAGCCTTGCCGGCATAGCTCAGGGGTTGAGCGTTGACCTATGAACCAGGAGGTCACTGTTCGATTCCCAGTCAGGGCACATGCCCAAGTTGCAGGCTCCAGGAAGTGGCCGATCACTGATTTTTTCTCATCATTGATGTTTCTATCTCTCCCTCTCCCTTCCTCTTTGAAATCAATAAAAATATATTTTTTTAATTTGTAAAAATCAATGGTAATATCAAGGTGTGATAAGGGCCAAGTTAAAGCACCAGGTGAAAAGAAAAAATAATCTGATCTAAGAGAGAGGGCTTTAGTGAGGACTTCCAGTTGGAGGTCACTGCTAAACTGAGTTAAACTAGCAAAAGAGTATGGCAGATTAATGGGGAAGGAATCAGAGAAAAGAGAGAGGCTTTTCTCATCTGAAGGAAGAACATCTGCAAAAGCAAGGAAATGCATATTTGGAAGGGGTTTTCAAACATTTCAGTGTCTTACAATACAGACTGTGATGAAAGAAATGTAAGGCGATGAGGCTGAAAAGATAAACAGTAAGATCATGAAAAGTCTGATAGGACAAGTTAGAAAGTTTGGATTTTATCCTGTAGGCTGTGGATTTACTGAGGAGTTTTAATTACATAAGTTGGATTTTAGAAAGATCATAGGATAATAGTGTGGAAAAAGACAAAACTAGAGACAGTCTGGAGATTGTTCCAATAACCTCAGTAAAAGGTGATGATGGCCTAACCCAGGAGAGTAGTACTGATGTGAAAAGGGGTGGATAAACTGAAATGATATTAAGGAGGAAAAAGCTGTAACAGGATTTGATATGTAGGTATGGTAATTTAAAAAGGAAGAAATTCTTCTCCAGGTTCGTTGTACCATGTTTTGTTTATTGGTTTGTTTGTTTTTTGGTTGTTTCTTTTGTTTGTGGTTTTTTTAAATCTTTTAAAGTACATTTTTATTCATTACAGAGAGGAAGGGAGAGGGAGAGAGAGAAAGAAATATCAGTGATGAGAGAGAATCATTGATAGGCTGCCTCTTGCACACCCCATACTGGGGATCGAGCCCCCAAATGGGGCATATTCCCTGATGGGGAATTAAACCGTGACCTGGTTCAAAGGTCAACACTCAACCACTGAGCCATGCCTGCTGGGCCATTTGTTTGTTTTTTTAAACGTAATCTATGAAACCTAAGCACTAATGGTAATTGAACATCCTATGAAGTCATTCAAGGCAACTGTGTGGGCTGCACTTGTCTATATTAATGGGCTAACAATAGGGAAAAATGAAACTTTCTGTCCAATTAATGTAAATTTTTAGTACTCTAGGAAAGTAGAATATGAAACATTATATCCAAGATATTGAATTAAAAATACCAGAAAAGATAAGAACAATGACCAAAGTTATTCCCCATATAAATTACTAGTAGTTTATGAACCAATCATAAATGCCTCTTTGAACTTGATGTGTTTCTAAATTTAGTGTTCCTGTCTCTGCTAAAAACAAAAAGTCTTTATTATTATTATTCCATATGAGTTTACATCACATGGCTTTTTTCTTTGAACCCACAATTCAAACAAAACTATTGGAATTTTATCTTCCAAAAATCTGAGAATAGATCAAAATCATTTTACATTTGCATGAAACTTATATAGAATGGTTAGTTCCCTATTAAGATACTCTCAGCCAAAGGTAAATGTAATCAAATTTCAAAATGTTCCAAGTATCATCTAGTCTGCTTCCTACTATATCAACCATGAGGCAAAAAAAGAAGACTTTGTGGCTTGAGCAGAGAGTATAACAGTGAAAATCTAAACCTACCACACTGATAAGTCTCCAAATGAAAATAACATAGACTTCTGAGAAGATATGGATGCCAGGGGGTACTAAATATATCATATGTAACAAGAAAAAAAAGAGGCAAGGGGGTTGTTCGTAAATAAAACCCCACATAACAAACTAATTCACATAACACTCAAGGAAACTTCATTCTTTCATAGTTCCATCTCTGAATGGTCAAAAGTAAAAACCTAGTAAATGCATGTTGATGGGTTTGATCTGGGAAAAACAGTATCCTAACATTACAGGCTTTGACTAAAGCACAGAATATATATGGCCAAACCAGAAAATTCTCCAACCATTACAACAAAACTGCAGAACAAACACAAGGGGTATTTTAAATCAATCTGCTAGTGTTCATTGCCACTACATCCCTAAAGAAAGAAATTGCCTTAATTTTTTTAGATGAAACTAAAATAAAGAAGAAAGAATTGTTTGAGAGGTTAGAAATTAGACAATTACCCACCCTGATCTAGCACCCTACCTTGAACAAATAAGGACCCCTGTGAATGTTACCTTTTGTGGAAAAAAGCATTTTTGCAGATGTGATTAAGTTAAAGATCTTGAGATGGAAATCTGATCCTGGGTTATCACAGTGGACACTAAATGCAATCAGAAGTGGCCTTATATAGAGAAATTTACTACAGAGGAGGTAAATGTGATGTGACCACAGAGACAGAGAATGCAGTGACGTGGCCATAAGCCAAGGAACCCTGAGTCACCAAAAGCTGGAAGGGGTAAGGAACAGATTCTCACGTAAAGCTTTCAGAAGGAAATGGCCTTCCAACATCTTGATTTCAGCCCAGTGATACTGATTTTGGACTTCTGGCTTCCAGAATTGTGAGAGAATAAATTTCTCTTGTTTTAAGACACCAAGTTTGTAGTAACTTACTATAACAGCCATAGGAAGCTAACACAGATGCCTGGGGTACAGTGAGGGATAGAGAAATTTCTCATCACTCACTTTGCAATTCAGCAATTCTACACAATGAGCTCACAGCCTTGGGCCTGTAACCTCATAAAAGAAGCAGAGCTTTAACTTGTTTAAGTGAAGACAGCTGAACACAGTCTCCCGTGTACCCTTATACCAAAGGAAATTCAGCCTTCTGTGGAATCAGAACAGCCTAGCCCCACTCAACAACAGAGTTAGGTGATGGGTAAGAGACTGCATCCCTTTCAATGCATTTACTGCTGCCAGTTGCAACTGGAACAATTCTTGTAGCATATCAGTTTGTCTGACTCACCAGTAGGGAGAAATCAGAGGCCAAGCAGGGAGTGATAGGAGAGCTTCCTAAAAAGGTACTCTTCTCTCAGGCCCGGCATTCATAAGCAATGTGACTGGGCAAGTTGCTAACCTACTTCACAACAGTGTCACAGGGCAGCTTTACAATTAATTTGTAAATGCCCTTTGGCCCACAAAAAAATCCATTCAGCCTGTGAGATTTGTATTTCCCAGAGCTACTGATTTGCATACCATGAAGCTCTGCCAAGGGAATAGCATCTGCCTGCAGTAAGCACACATGTAGAGGTCTCTTATAAACACACACTCCCTGCAAGGTCCAAATTAAAACGAAAGGAGGGAAGAGGGAGACCATTATATTTGTTTTGGTCCCATTGACTAAATCCTATTTGACGTATTCTGATTCCACTTAGCAAACAGGTATGTTAGCAAGCATTAGTTTCCTTGGACAAGTTGAGGCTGCTGCAGCAAATTATGTTCAGATACTTTTGGATCCTCAGGAAAAGGGCACGGTCTAAATCCAGGGAACTATTGTGTGAGAGAGACGGAGCCTTTTTCTCCCAGTCTTAATAAAGAACTAAGCATAAGTCCTATTAGACTTCGAGTTCAGACACCAAATTGACCCCTCTGGGAGCTTGGAAAGTCTCATTCTCCTTCTCGCCTTATATAGCAGTGGTAATAAAAGACCGTATGCTGAGGATTAACTAAAGTTCACACACTGCCTTGAAGAGAAAAGTCTTGATTTTAGTGCTGAAAATTTATATTAGTGGGAGGGGAAAGTGGAAAATGGCAAAAGAAATGGAAAGTTACCGAAAGTTATAAAGAGAAATATAAATTGAAGCAGGTCTACGGGAAAGATGAGAGATCAGATGCAACAGGGTAGGAAGTAGGAAAGGTTGCCAACAACAACAAAAATACACAAAAAAACTTTCTTCATCTGTGTTGACTTGTGCATGCTCCTCAACTGTTAAAAGGAAGCACATCCTTTTGGCAGCAAAAGAATGATAATTCCAAGTGAAGAATAGAGAGAAAACAGCCGTAGAATGCCAGGGAATGAGGGGGTGAAAAAAGAGGACAAAGAACAGAGATTAAGAGAGAAGCCCAGAGATGATAAAACAATAGGGAATGAAATTCCTAGAATCTATAACAGGAGTTAGGAGGAGAGTCCTTTAGTCCCCAATTTATTTTGTTTATTTGAGAGAGAGAGAGAGAGAGAACATCAGGTAGCTCAGATGGTTAGAGCATTGTCCCTGTGCCCCAAGGTTTTGGTATGATCTCCAGTTGAGACACATACAAGAGGCAACCAATGAATGCATAAATGGGTAGTCCCCAATTTATTTTAAAGGCAAGAATTGTTACCTTGATTTTATGAAATCAGAACTGGCCAATGCTTTCAGCTCCCTAGAGATAGTCTAGTCTCTTGACATATAGCAAAAAGAAATATTTTACTCGCACTCAGAATTCCTAATATGATACACATTAACTAACAAAGCCGTATTTGCACACACAAAAAGTGATTTGGCAGAATTCATTTAAGAACTTGAATAAAATTAAATTGTTTTCCAGACTCCCAGAATCAAGCAAATGGTTGGGCTTTTTTGTGTTTATCTGTTTGTTTTTTGAAACTAAATCACCTAAGGTTTACATTGATGTAGCTGACAATGGAGCCTACAAAGGTAAGTAAACATTTCAAAATTCATCTAAATTGTTAGAGGAAAGGTTATTTTGGTTTTATACATAGATAATTCCAAAAGCTATCTCACAGTGTTGTAAAAACCTTGGCCCAGATCCATCAGATAATAAATGTATCTCTTTGTGATGTGAGGCATAACAGGGAGTGGAGAGAAAAGTGACAAAATTGGACTGCTCTAACTTCCCCAGCTCCTGGGTAAGCAGATACCAGATTACATGTCCACGCTGCAGTACTGTTTCTTCAGGAGTACTGGGTTCTCTTAGCCTCCAAATGGATGATTAAACCATACTGCCTGTGTAATATTTTAAGATATAGACATCTCATCTTTCCAGTAGCGCCATTTATTTATTGGACAAAAGTATTGGATATGATTCAATTAAGAAATAGAAAGCAAGTCAGTTAGTTCAATAAAGAGGACATATTCATTAGGTATTACAAAACTGGAAACATGGAGGTAGCAACACAACAGCAGAAAGCATCTGCCTCTCCTAGGCCTAGAAAACAAGGGGAGATGTTTGGAATATTAAACTTAGAGCTGCATTGCCCAATGGTAGTCACCAGTCACATTTGGCTTTTGGGCATTTGAAATGTCACTACTCTAAATTGAGATACACTAAAATTGTAAAATACCAGATTTTAAAGATGAATTATGAAAAAGAAAGGTAAAATATCTTGGGGTAAATAACATACTTATTTCGCTTTAACTTTTACAATGTGACTACTAGAAAACCTAAAATGTCATATGACTTGTGTTTTCTTTCTATTGGACAATACTGGGTTATAGGCTTGGAAGAAGGCCCCAGTGGAGTGGAAACTCAGCGTTTTGAGAAAGGTGCTACAGGATGATGTTGGTGTGTGTGAGAGAGAATGATGAGTCTGGGACTGGCACTGTGAATATCTGCAAATTGGAGCCAATTGCCACTGAATCAACTGTCCCTGCCAAGGTGAAGAAATACTACTCAGCGATGCCAATAAGAGCAACAGAAAAACAGGAAGAAATCTTTTTCTTCCCCAATCTTGCAGTTTCCTTCTGTTGCCCCCAATAGGCAAAGCCCAAAAGGGATCAAACTCGGAGGGAGAGATGTGATTTGCATGGTCCCAGCCCCAGCTGCACGGAGCAGAATATAGAAAGATGAGTTTGCAGCCATAAGAAAAGGTGAAATACTGCCATTTGCAACAACAGGGATGGATCTTGAGAGTATCATGCCAAGTGAGATAGTCAGACAGAAAGTCAGCAACCATACTATTTCACACATATGTGGAATATAAAACCAAGAGCAAAAAATGAGCAAACAAGACAAGCAATCAAACAAAAACTCATAGAGGCAAACAACAGTATGGTGGTTACCAGAGAAAAAAGGGGTAAAGAGGTGTAAAGGACATCAACTATATGGTGACAGAAGGAGATTTGATTTTGGGTGGTGGGCACACATGCAAATACAGATGATGTGTCATAGAATTGTACATTTGAAACCGATACAATCTTATTTAACCAATGTTATCCCAATAAATCTAATAAAAAATAAATTTTCAAAAAAGAAACATGAATTTGATGTTGAGAGGCAAATAACTTAATAACCAGCCCTACATAGTAGGGATGTAACTATGAACCAAAGTCCCTGTCTTCATACAGCTTTCATTCTACTGAGACAAAGCAGACACTAAACAGATACATAAACAAGATAATTTCAGAGAGTGATAAATGTTATGGAATTAATAAACAAAGTCATGGCTTAGAAAGTGACAAGGTGAGAGGATGAGGTTGGGTACTGCTTTAGATAACAATGTTAGAAAATGCCTTTCTGAGATGATATTTGAACTAAGGTCTGAATGGAGTAATGGAGAGAGGGAGAAGAAAGAGGAATAAAATGGGCAAAATCTCTGAAAGAAGAATGATCTGGAATTGTAGCTGAACCATAACTGTAAGCGGGAAAGATACTAATGAAGATTGGGACTGGATTATGTAGGGTCCCTGTAAATCATGGTGAGTAATATGGATTTTAACTTAATTGCTATGGGAACCACTGTAGGATTTTAAGCAGGAGAGTGGTATGACTTGATTTACATTTGTAAAAGGTCATACTAGCTGCTGTGTAGAGGAATGGACTCCAGAAGGGCAAGCCTAGGAGGGAGACCAAGAAACTACTGCAATGCCAGGTAAAGATGATGATTCCTGAGACTGTGGTGGAGGCAGGGGGAATGGTGGAAAGTGACTGTATTCAAGATATGGATTTGAGACTGAGTCAACAGTATCCATTAAGTTTGGGATGATTCCTGCAATTTACTTGAGTAAATTTTCCAAATATATTTTAAACACCAAAATTCTTTGAAACTACTCTAGATATTTTTCATGGAAGTAATTCAAAATTTTACAAAACATTTCTTGATCTTCTTCTATAGAAAATTCCAACCAAATTTAGAAACTGTTATTTTGACTCAGGTTCTGGTTCTCCATTTTTGTCTGTCATCTGACACATTCTCTGTCAACTTCTTGCATTCCTCAACTCCAATTACTTTCACTCCATATGTTAAAGCTCTGCTTGTCTTGAGGCAAATATTTGTTAAAAGAGAAAGATGATTTTCCAGATAATCTAATCCACACATTGACTATGCCATTCAGGCAGAAGCTGCACCTGCCAAGCTCAGGTCAGTATCTGCTACCCCAGCCTGTCCATAAAGCCTGTGTTTACCAAGGCCCTCATCTAACCAAAATTATCCTTGCTTCTGAGACATCAGCCATATTTAGCTGCTGTGACCAACTAAGGTCAAAATCAACATGATCCATACTTACTAAAGCCAAATAAACAATCATTCAAAAAACCTTATCTTCTTATTATTTTGAGTCCCCATTTCTAGTCCATGTCTATTTTTCAGTGTTCATAGTCAATTGATAAAGATGCTGGGGTTTGAAAGAGCCAATAAATAACCTTCTTTTCTTTCTCTCCCGGGATCTCAAGGGAATCTGAACTAAAAGTCAAATTATCTTTTACTGATGGATTTAAACTGTGGCTTGGATTTATGGCCAAATGGCTTTAAAAAAATATTTATTGTTGAGAATATTACAGATGCCCCCTTTCTTCCCCCTTTACCCCTTACCCCTTACCACCTGGTTCCTGCCCTGCCTCAGGCCTTCACCATCCTACTGTCTGTGTTCATGGGCAATGCATATAAGTGTATAAGTTCTTTGGTTAATCTCTTCCCATCTGCCCCCCGCTTTGAGATCTGTTCCATGTTTTCATGTTGCTGTATCTATTTTATTCATCTGCTCTTCTGAACTGAACTGAACCCACCAAGCTACAAAGCTACCACCTTCAATGGAATGGAGAAGGTGGAAATCAAAGTAAAGAGGGATGAAAAGCTGATAGAAGCATGAAACAGACTGTGGAATTGCAGAGGCAGGGGTGGGTGGGTGGGAAGAGGTCAATCAAAGGACTTATATGCATATATGTATAACCCATGGATACAGACAATAGGGTGGTGAAGGCCTAGGGCAGTGGCGTGGGCAGGCTAGAAGGGGTTAGTGGGGGAACAAGGGAGACATATGTAATACTTTCTATAATAAAGATTTTTTTAATTAAAAAATAATAAAATTTTTAAAAGGCAAAAAAAAAGTGAAGAAGTAGAGATAGAAAATAAGACTTAAAAAAATAAGACTTGATAATTCACAAAGTTGGGCAACAAAGACAAATGAATACATGGAACAATAGCAGATGGGAATGCCAGATCAATGGAAGCCTTGCTTTTAATACAGGAAGTTTTGAGACATATGCCTAGGAATAATCAAAGAAAGAGGGAAACACTGGGGATGTCAGAAAATAAATGTATATCAGAAAAGGTAGTTGAGAGTCAGTGGGTGGGATTCAGAGCACTAGTAGAGAGACTGACCTCCACAGTAACAGGTGGGAACATAACAGAGATGAGGGCAAATTACTTAGGTTTTTAGATTTAGTTATGGGCAGATGGAGTATTCATTCCATGTTTTCTAATTTCTGAGTGAAAATTGAGATGAGGTATTCAGCTAAAAATGAGAGGGTGGGAGGTGTGAAAAGAGAAAGTTTGAAATTAATCTTACTGGGAAGCAAAGTTACTGGGAAAAAAAATTTCTGAGTAGTGCTAAGGGTCCATTTGAGGTGTGTGGTATTTTAAAGCCCAGCCCTGTAACTTGCTCCAGCAATATTAAGATGCTCAGGGATATACAAGGAAAACCTAGGTATGTGATCTCAAGTAAATATGGATTATTGCAGGGTCCAGATGGAGGAGAAATAGAAAGCCAAGAGTCAAGGGCATTTTCAAGAACATGGTTATATTAATTTATTCAGCAATAATCATCAAAATCCTAACATATGTCAATAACTAGTCAAAAACACCCAGCTGAGATAGAAAGATTTAGGTGCAGGCCAGTATCTAGAGACTGTTCTAGAACTAGGTGCAGATTTTTTCTTTAACCCATTTTTTCCTTTTTAAAACATTCTTCTTAGAAAAACAACAACAAAAAAAATGGTAACATATATTTAGTACTTATCATGTATCAAGTACTATGCCCGGCACTTCCTTAAAAAAATTATTGTTTGATCTTTATATCAATATTATGAGAAAATAACTATTATTAGCCTCATTTGCAGATGATGAAAAATAATACAAAGATATTAAGCAATTTGTGCAGATAACCAGACCACAATCTAAACTACCGGCTTTCGAGCCCCTTGCCTACTCCAGTTAAGTCTTTATCACTTGAGGTGAGGAGAGGGAGATAATATCTTCCACACAAATATTTAAAATTTCCGATTTTTATTTTAACACAAAAGTAACTTGTCCATTATTTGGAGATCCTTTTTTAAAGAAGTAAGAACTTCAAACTCTGTTTCAAGAGCGAGTGAAATTATTATTCCAAATTATCTAACTTTACAAATTGAACAGTCTTGCCTATCCAAGTAATTATTTTAAAAACTCTTGTGAATGATACATGCTGAAGAAAATATTTATGCTTTACCTAACATTTTCTACTCAAGAGAAACAATGTGAACTTCTAAATTTGGGCCTGGAAAATAAACACAAGTTTTCCTCCTTAAGTCCTCTTCCTTCCTTCCTTATTAATCAAACCAAGATAATTGTTCTGCCCTAGAAAACATCCAATGACTAACAGATACTATTGTGTGTTTTTTCCTATATGGCACCCCATCCTATTCATCAAAAATCACAAAATTAGCAAGGAATGAGAGAATTCAGACTTTAAAACAAAGGCTGTGTAGGGGTGAAGGTTACTCACATTCTTAAAGCATGACAGGAAGTGGGCAGTGTTCCCTTACTCCTTGTTACCTACAAAAGAATTCTTAAAGTTGAATCATTCAGAAGTCCCTTTGATTGTATTTTTTCAAGATTACATTTTATTTGAATATAATCAACTATCACTACCTGAAAAGACAAATTCAGGTTAGACAAACATAAAAAATGAACCATGCTTCCCGAACAGTAAAACTGATTGGTCATGCATGACATTTAGCCAGGTTTGGTAATAGCTATCATTTGTAGAGAATTTGTTACATTCCAAGCCAAAGTTCTTAATCTTGGTTACATATTAGAGCCACTGGAGACATTTTCTTTTAACTTTTTATTTTGAATTAATTTTAGACTCAGTTGCAAAAATAGTACAGAGTGTTCATATATCCCTCCCCTGCTTCCTATAATATAACATTAGCCCCTTACATAGTACAATTATCAAAACTAGGAAATTAATACTGCTACAACACTATTAACTAAATTACAGACCCTATGAGAATTTTACCAATTGTATTGTTTATGTCCTTCTTTTTAATTCAGGAATGCATTTAATTATTGGTATTTCCTCTCGGTATTGTCTGATCAATGATATTCCTTCAGTCTTCCCTTGTCTTTCATAATCTTGATCCTTTTGAAGAGTACTAATCAGTTATTTTATAGAATATTCTTCCAATTTGTTTTTGTTTGATGTTTTCTCATAATCAGAATAAAGTAATGCATTTTTGTAATAACACTATAGAAGTGATGTACTCTTTTCAATGCATTATATCAAGAGGTTCATAATATCAATGTCTTATTCCTGGTGATACTAACTTTCATAACTTGGTTAAAGCCCGATCTTCTGGGTGTCTTTACTATAGTTATTATTTTTCCCTTAATAGTTAATAAGTATCTTAATACTTTGAAACTATGCAAATCCTGTTTCCCTTCAAACTTTTACTCACTAACTTTAACATCCATCAATAGGTATTGTATAAAACAATTGTTACTGTGGTGTTTGTCTGATAATGAGTTTCTATTTCTTTATTTCCTTGTACATGTATTAATTGGAATTCCACCTGAGAGTTTTTAAAAATGCTACTGCCTAGGCCTCACCACAGACCAAGTAAATTTAAATTTACTAAGCATAATTATCCCTCATTCACACAATATGACTAATAAACAGGTATTATCAGCATTGAAATATGAAGAAATCAATATTTGGAGTGGCACAATAACTTATGTTTTCATAGCTGGTAATTAGTGAAGACAAGGCAGAAACTCTGAGCTGCCTATCTCCAAAATCCATGTTCTTTTCACTGTCTCCCCCCTCCCTCCCTTTAAGTTCAGTTCACTGTCCCTGATGTCAAAAGTTGCTCTATTTAAAACCAACTCTTCCTACTAACTGAAATCATCTGTACTTCTAGCCTACATTTGTCCAGGTTTAGACATTTTTTTTTTCTTTTGACATCTACCTTTCTAAAGAGTAAGAAACAGAGATGCCAACTATTATTTGTCTTCACCTGGGGAATAGAATGCTGCAGAACAATATGATGGTGAAAGCAAAAGGTGTATTATATACACAACAAATCATTTATGTATTTAGGCTAATAGGCAACCTTTTTTAAGAAACATAATACAAATGCTCTCTGAGGTAACTAAGCTCATCAGGCATTGAAACATTGAAATGTATGAGTGTAGTGGTTCAGAGCCAAGTTTCAAAGCCAGGTAGACCTGAGTTAGAGTCCAGCAAACCACTAAATTACTTTGAATACATTTTTAACCTCTTTATGTTTCAATTACCTAATTGCTAAAATGCAAATGTTAATAGCAATTACAGAGACTTCTTATGAGCTCTTAGCACAAGGGAGTAACCAATCAATAACTATGAGATTAAAAAAAAATTCCTGCAGCCCTAACCGGTTTGCTCAGTGGATAGAGCATTGGCCTGCGGAATGAAGGATCCCAGTTTCGATTCCGGTCAAGGGTATGTTCCTTGGTTGCAGGCACATCCCCAGTGGGAGGTGTGCAGGGGGCAGGGGATCCATGTTTCTCTCTCATCTATGTTTCTGACTCTCTATCTCTCTCCATTCCTTTCTGTAAAAAATCAATAAAATATATTTTTAAAAATTAAAAAAAATATATCCTGCAACTAAATTGCCTAACACCTGACAAGACATGAGTATTTTTAAGGGAGTTTTTTTTTGGGGGGAGGGGGCGGGGGGGCGGGTAGAGTCAGGGAATTCTGAAGGGTATGTGGCACATAGAGTTTTGGAACTGTCAGAGGGGTTCATACAGACTCATGGAGAAAAGGATGAAGGAAATGAAGAGTGTGAATTATCACTTTGACTGATTTCTCTCGTGGAAGCAACCATCAAGTAGAGAGCTAGATCAAAAGATGGGCCAATGGAAGAGTTGCTACAGCTGTCAAGCTGTAATGGTAGGCAGCTAAAACATCACATGAAATATAAAGAGAGAAAACTTTTCCCAGAATGCCTCTCAGAAAGTGCAAATGGAATAAGGAATTTTGTCTATTTCAGTCATTTCTATATCGTCAGTGCCTAGAACACTGCCTAGATGTAATAAATGTGCAATAGAGTTTTTAAATTACTGGATAAATGAATACATTGATATTAAAAAAAAACATTCAGAAGCTTAGCTACTAAGAAACCTATTACTTATAGGTCTTCTCCCTTGATAAGAAGGGTAAACAAATTAGGGGACAGCATTGATTTTTTCAGATCTATAGAAGGAAGCTGAGGGCCTGCTTACCTTTTGTTCTCTTTATCCCCTCTCCTTAAGGGCTCAGCATCTCTTCTAAATACTTATTGGATGAATAAGGAATAATAATTCTTAAAAGGATGCCAAATTATAAACCTGCTAAGTAAATCTGAATCTCTGCTTGACCTTGACTATATGTCACTGAAAATTATATCTACTAAAAAAAGCAATCATTGCTTGCCCAACTATGAAAATGTGAAATAAGGTGTCTGTTGCAAAGATAGGAAGTCACTTTTCTTCCTTTCATGCTTAATAAGAGAGAACCCTGAATGTGTGCCTAGCCAAAGAACTTTATTTCCAACCACATCTGTAAACAGATGTGGCCATTGAGATGTAGGAGAGCTCCAGGGAAATGGTTTTGCCACCTGTCCTTCTTATTCCTGCCTGGAATGAAGATATGATGGCTGGAGCTATAAGAGTCATCTTGTGATTTTAAGGATGGTGAACAGAAAGATAAAAGGAAATAGGATTTCTCATGATTTTCTGGAGCTATCCTACCAGTGTCTGTTTCTAGTCTTGGTTTATGTGGGAGAAGAATTTCCATCTGGTTTAAGTGACAATGGTGAAGTCAGTAGCGAAAACAATTTTAACATTGTGCACATTAGATGAAGTGTAGGAATAGTTGAATCAGTAGTAGCTAAATATGTGTACTTTGAAGAAGAAAAATGCATTAGCCACTGTAAACTTAAATAACTGAGCTATACTATGGAAAGTGTTTTTGTCAATAATTGGCATATTTTAATATTGAAAGGAATCATAAATCACCTAGTTCAATTATCCATGTGATGCTCAACAATCCTCTAGATATTTAGGTAAGAAGTCCTCCAGCTTATGCGTGGCTACATCTAGTGATGAATAACTCTACTTCACACATCAGCCCATTTTTATTTTTGGACAGTTCTAAAATTTAGAATATTCTTTCTTGCATTGAAGTAAAATAACTGTTTTTCTCTGGTTTACATCTATTCTATTCTAGTTCTTATGTTTAGAACTATATTCAATACATCCAATCCCTGTTCTAAATGATAAATCTTCAATTATCACAATACTCTTGAGACAGCTGCCCTTCCAGATTTTCATGCCACAAAATCATGCTGACCATGTTTCTAAACTTGCTAAAGACTACTTTCCCAGAATCCAGAGGATATGAATGGTTATACCTACTCTTTCCTTTCCTTGCTACATATGCCTGGAAAAGATATGGCCATGTTCTCCTAGTTTCATAACAACTTCTATTTTGCCAAAAATGTTCTCTTCGTTGCTCAAATACAGATCCAAAGCAATATTATTCCAAAATGGTTTTAATAACTCTGAGAAATATATTTTGAAACAAAGCAAGTAAGTAACTTGTCATCATCAACAAGATGGTGTACTACTAGCTAAATGAGAGTACCATTATATATCCCCCAATTTTTGAAATTACCCTTCTTACTATTCTATCTAATAAGAGTAATATGCAAATTGACCATCACTCCAACACACAAGATGGCCACCCCATGTGGTTAAAGATGGCCACCACAAGTTGGCCAGCAGGGGAGGGCAGTTGGGGGGAACCCAGGCCAGCAGGGGAGGGAAGTTGGAGGTGATGATGTCAGCAGGGGAGAGCAGTTAGTGGCAACCAGGCTGGCAGGGGAGGGCAGTTAGGGGTGACCAGGCCTGCAGGGGAGGGCAGTTGTGGGGGACCAGGCCTGCAGGGAAGGGCATTTGGGTGGGGTTAGGCCTGCAGGGGAGGGCAATTGAGGGAGACCAGGCCTTCAGGAGAGGGCAATTGGGGGGACCAGGCCTGCAGGGGAGGGCAGTTGGGGGCGACTAGGCTGGCAAGGGAGGACATTTAGGGGTGACCGGGCCAGCAGGGGAGGACATTTGGGGGGGGGACCAGGCCTGCAAGGGAGGACAGTTAGGGGCAATAGGGCTGGCAGGGGAGTGATTATGGGGTGATCAGGCTGGCAGGCAGAAGCAATTAGGGGCAATCAGGCAGACAGGCAGATGGATGGTTGGGAGCCAGCAGTCCTGGATTGTGAGAGGGATGTCTGACTGCCCATTTAGGCCCAATCCCAGTAGGCCTGGTCCCCCTCAGTTGCCCTCCCCTGCAGGCCTTGTCCGACTGCCCATTTAGGCCCGGTAGGATTGGGCCTAAACAGGCAGTCAGACATCCCTTGAGTGGTCCCAGATTGGAGAGGGTGCAGGCTGGACTGAAGGACACCCCCCCCCATTGCACAAATTTTGTGCACCGGGCCTCTAGTATAATATAACCATGCAACTTCTATGAACTAAATCAGAAATAAATTATTTATCTCCATCTTCACATTAATATCATATCCATCCTTTCACTTTTCATCCATCCTCCAGTATATTTCTCTTCTTATGATTTTGGATTTATGAGCAGACATAAATTGTATCAACACAGAATAATATTGTAAATTTCATCACCAAACAAAAGTCAATTTATATTCAATTGGATTGATTCTCCCATTATCTTATGTCAAACAGAGTCTACTCACCAAACTTTGATGTCACCAGTGAGATATTTACTACCCTTATGCTATCTAATTCACTTGTCTACCCACTAAAGTCAAATATATTGAGTCTGCAGGATGTAATTGTAATCAAAGTAAATGTAGCCTAAAATAATTATTTTTAGAATTAAATAATTAAATTAAAAGTTAGCCAATTAGCAAGGACATTGTAAATTTAATCTGAAACTAGTCTCTGGGTTTGATATCTAAGGGCAGACCTTCCATACTGCACTTCTGTTACTTTTCTGTGCTTCCACAACTGGTCTTATGTCAAAGAGACAAAATGAAAATGGTCAGAAACTGCAGTTACCCTATACCAGGACAGTAGAAGTTATTTTTCAGGCTAGATTTTTAAGAATATAAAGCCAGATTCACAGTTTAGGAGAAACACAGTTTCTCATTCACAATCTATCTTCCAGCCAACCTATTCTATTACCAATATCAAGAAGGTACAGAGATTTAAAAAAAAAATAGTTTAAACTTCAAATTCTTCAAACCAAGCTGTCAGGGAGGGGAGAGGTCAGAAGATGACATGCTGGGGGGGAAAAAAGGAAAGCTGAAGATAACAATAGTGATGACATCGGTTTTTCACCTATGAATTGGGATGGAATCAGCAGATGAGAGTTGGGTTATGTGAGGTTAGTGCTGTTGATAATAGAGACAGATGTGCCTAGAGAGGTTTAGGAAAGTAGTAGCCAGGCAAAGCTTGAAATTGAGATAAACCCTCTGAAAGCTCTAGGACTCATGTTATCTTCTGCTAAATGGTATGAGAGATTATTTTTTAACTAGAAGCCCAGTGTACAAAATTCGTGCATGGAGGGGGGATTCCCTCATCTCAGCCAACACCTTCTCCAATTGGGGACCCCTTGAGGGATATCCAACTGCCATTTTAGGCCTGATCCAAGAGATCAAGCCTAAACTGGCAGTCAGACATCCCTCTCACAATCTGGGACCACTGGCTCCTAACTGCTCACCTGCCTGCCAGCCTGATCACCCCCAACAGTCCTCTCCTGCAGGCCTGATGTCGCCCCCAACTGCCCTCCTCTGCTAACCAATTTGATTCTGATTGGCCAGTTACTATGCCAGTGTCAAAAGCTTCACCTCCTACGCAGCCATTGGCTCCCCACAGCACCCAGCTTTGGTTCTCATTGTTTGGTTCCTATGCCAGTTAGCATCAAAAGCTCTGCCTCCTAGACAGCCATTGGCTCCCCACAGCACCCAGCTTTGGTTCTCATTGGTTGGTTCCTATGCCAGTCAGCATCAAAAGCTCTGCCTCCTAGACAGCCATTGGCTCCCCACAACACCCAGCTTTGGTTCTCATTGGTCGGTTCCTATGCCAGTCAGCATCAAAAGCTCCACCTCCTAGACAGCCATTGGCTCCCCATAGCACCCATCTTTGGTTCTGATTGGTTGGTTCCTATGCCAGTCAGCATCTCCAGGCCTATCTCTGGGCCTGATCAAAGAGGCAGGGCTTAACATCAGCCCCCATAGTGGTCAGGAGAGAAAGAAAAGTCTGGCTGCTGGCAAAGATCAGAAAGAAAGAGGGAGAGAAAGAGAAAGGTAAGCACACTGATCAACAGCTCCCACTGAGGCTGCAGATCAGATCTGACTCACTTTCTGGGTCTCAGCGACCTGGGCAGTCAGTGTTGGGTCGCCAGGCTGCAGCTGGGCAACCCAGCCTGACTTCCAGATGGCCTGGTGGAGGCGTTAGCCTTGGGAAGGGTGCTACCCCCTCTGATGGCTGGCTGGGAGTGACCTGGGTGCCAAGGAGGTTCCCGGACCCAGGTATGTATGCAAATTAACTTCCATCTTTGTTGGGTTAATTTGCATACTCACTCCGATTGGCTGTGGGTGTAGCATAGGTAAGGTCAATTTACATGTTTCTCTATTATTAGGTAAGATTACATTCATCTTGAACAAGTCTTTCTTGTTCAAAATTCCCAGAAATTTCCTGTTCCAGACTAAGGAGAAAAAATGAGTGTTGTCTATAATTTACTCATGTCCTTCACTGCATTTCACTTTACTATACTTTTCCTTCTTGTTAAAAAAACAAACAAATAAATAAATAAGACATGTTAGAATATGTTAGTGAGATAACATTTGGAATTCTCATTCACATGGCATATAATAAATAATTGCTTAAATTATACAACTATTATATGGAAGGCAACATTTTTATTATTAGTTTTATGGATTGGTGTTGACATTATACATACAAGAGTAAGAAAGGTTTCCTTTGGTCTTCAAAATCCCCCAAACTAGGAGAGAAGATAAGACATACTTAAGTATCTAATACATAATCTTTACTGTGGCATGTGTCTTAAGAGAGGTATAAAGAGGCCCAGAGGTTTAGATAAAGAATGAATTAACTCTGAACTCAAAAATACCACAAGCAAAATGGTTCCTATAGTATGAATGCTTATGTTCCCCAAGCCCAGTCCCACCCAAAAAAAAAAAAAAATCCTATGCTGCAATCCTAATGCCCAGTGTGATGGAATTAGAAGTTGGTGCCCTAGGAAGACGTTTAGGTCATGAGAGTGAAGCCCTCACAGATGGGATTAGGCATTGTAAAAAGGCTCCAGAGAGATCCTTAGCCCTTTCTATTACGTCTGTACAGAGCAAGAAGGCAGGGGCTATGAACCAGACAAGGGGCCCCCACCAGAAGGCATCTATGCTGGCACCTTGATCTTGGACGTTCCAGCCTCCAAAACAGTGAGAAGAAAAGTTTGTTGTTTGTAAGTCACCCAGTCTGTGACATTTTGTTATAGCAGTCAGAACAGACTAAGACAATGGCTAATGGTAAAACAAAAGAATCCAAACATGAGTACAGGGAGTGCTGATCTCCTTCTTTGCCCTGCTTTAGCCACATCACTTCACTGTGCATTAGTCTCTTCAGCCATTAAATGAAAAAGGAAAAACGGCATTCTTGCCCAAAGTACTCATATCCTCTAGAGATGACTCTGAGATGAACACATCAATAGACAGATCCCAAACCAAGCACAAACATCGTATTGTTCATGGACAGCTTCACAGCCCTCAGAATAGAGCACACGTGTCATCGCTTTCCACAACTGTCTCCCTCCAAACTTGACATTCTTTAGTACAGCCCCAGAAGCTGGAACTGCATTGTCCAGCCACAGTGAAATGAGATGTTCATATGCAGCCAGTCTCAAAGAAGGTTAATTTGTGTTACCAAACTAGAAATAACCTGTCCTAATTATTTTTCTTTACACTCATCTTTTTCCCCTCATACAGTAAAAAGTGAACAAAAATATAGTGTCTCCAGGATTGGATGATAGCTGATCTATTAAGGCTACATTTTGGCTAAATAAATAAAAGGAAAAACAGAAACATTACTATTCTTAAAGACTTGTTTCCTTTCTCTTTGAAGAAACTGTGAGCATTAATGACCATATAAATTCAAGGGCAAGTGCTCCATTCTTTATCAATTTGAATCAATAAGTTGATCCTTTCACCCAGCATGTTTTCAGTGTACAAAGAGATAAAATTTGATAAGTGAAATGTAATGAAAACATTACATTGGTACAAATGAGAGGTGTTAATAAAGTACAGGCACTGAAAATGTATAAAACAACCCAAAATGCAGAAGAAGTGATTGAGTTCCTATTGTAGTATATAAATTGCATTGTTAAAATGATAATTGATATTATAGCTTCTACTTAAAAAACTCCCTTTATATAACAGATATATTGTCAAAACTGATCATAAGAAAATACTTTCTCAAGAGTATACCTGTCCATAAATTATTCCTGTGAAATTTTAGACATGGAAGAGTTATCTGAAATAATGGCATGTCTAAAAATGAGAGGTGGGAAGAGGAATTTAAAGTAAGAAAATGAGGGAATCCAAGATGGCAACATAGGTAAACACCTAAACTGCTGCCTCCACAACAATTTAAACTGCAACTAAAAGATAAAACGTCTATCACCCAGAACCACGGGAAAGCTGGCTGAGTGGAAGTTCTACAACTAGAAGGAAAGAGAAAAGAGCATTGTGAAGTGCACAAGCGCTGAAAAGCTGAGGTACGGAGGCGCGTGATCCGGGCTGGCGGCAGGCGACTGGGTGCGTTGCTTTTTTCAACCCCAACGGAGACAAGCCCCCGATTACTCTGAAATCCAGTCTCTGGGGAGACGCAGGGGACCCAAACTCCTACGGGGAGAAGCTGGACTGTCTGCCAGTGAGAGTGGCTTGCTAGCAGAGCTGCGCGCAGGAATAATTGTTTACAGCACTGGGGCACAGGATTCCAGGACACGGTCAGGACACAGAGCGGGCTTACTAGCAGCCATTGCTGTTTGCCACGCCCTAACCTAGTGACGCCCTGAGACCCCGCCCCACACAACCTACAAACCCACCCAAGCTCCAAGCAGCTCAATTAGCATAAGAAAGCCTGCCCTATCGCAGCTTAACCTAGAAAACTTGCAGCCCGGGTCAGACAGCTCCAAAACCTCCAAACCCCAAGCAAAGAGGAGAAAACTGCAGCTCTCACTGTAGCTCCTGCTGAGTGGCCTCAGACAGTAGCTGACCTGCACCCCATTGGAGATCCAGAAGCCAGTGTACCTAGTGGTCAGTGTGAGACACCAGATTTCAACTCCTCACATCCATAAGTGACACATTCAAGAGGCAGACTCAGTGAGCACCAAAGCCCCACTGAAACAAGTCCTGCCCCATAAGCGTGTCTTCAGCGCAGCACTTCTTCCATTATAGACACAGGGAGTGCTCACAGCTAATTGGCCTGGAGGTCAATTCCTCCCAGCGTACCAACAGCAATTCAGGCTTAACTACACCAAGACTTTGCACTCAGCCCACAAAGGGGTGTACCAAGAGCATCCACATCAGGTGATTGGGGAGGCTGAGCTACTGCCCCCTATAGGTCACCTACCACACAAAGCCACTCCATCAACACAGGGAAGAAGCCAAAATGCAGAAACAAAGAAACATGTCACGAATGAAAGAAACGGAGGAAAGCAAACTACTGGATGACATAGAGTTCAGAATCACATTTATAAGGTTACTCAAGAATCTTCTAAAAACTGCCGAGAAACTTGATGACACTTCTGAGGAGCTTAGTGAGACCTTCAAGGATCTTAATGAGAATGCCAAAAAAATGGAAAAGGATCAGTCAGAAATGAAGCATACACTGTCTGAAATAAAGAATATACAGAAACTCAACTGTAGATCAACATACCCCAAGAATCAAACCAAAGATCTGAAATATGTGGAAACAAAAAACATCAAACCAGAAAAACAAAAAGAAAAAAGAATCCAAAAATATGAAGATAGTGTAAGGAGCCTCTGGGACAACTTTAAGCGAAACAACATCCGAATTTTTGGGGTGCCAGAAGAAGGGAGAGAGCAAAATATTGAAAACCTATTAGAAGAAATAATGACAGAAAACTTTCCCTGCCTGGTGAAAGAAATAGACTTACAAGTTCAGGAAGCGCACAGAACCCCATACAAGAGGAACCCAAAGAGGACCACACCAAGACACATCATAATTAAAATGCCAAGGGCAAAAGACAAAGAGAGAATATTAAAAGCAGCAAGAGAAAAACAGTTAATTACTTACAAGGGAGTACCCATACGACTGTCAGCTGATTTCTCGGCAGAAACTATGCAGGCCAGAAGGGAGTGGCAAGAAATATTCAAAGTGATGAACAGCAAGAACCTACAACCAAGATTACTCTACCCAGCAAAGCTATCATTCAGAGTTGAAGGTCAGATAAAGAGCTTCACAGACAAGAAAAAGCTAAAGGAGTTCATCGCCACCAAACCAGGATTACATGAAATGCTGAAGGGTATTCTTTAAGAAGAAGAAGAAGAAGAAAAAGGTAAAGATAAAAATTATGAACAACAAAATGACATCAAATACATACCTACCAACAAGTGAATCTAAAAATCAAGTGAATAAAAAATCTGAAGAACAGAATGGACTGGTGAATATAATAGAATCAGGGACATAGAAAGGGAGTGGACTGACGATTCTCAGGGGAAGCAGGTGTGAAGGGTGCGGGAAGAGATTGGACAAAAATCTTACTCCTATGGATGAAGACAGTGGCGGGGGGTAAGGGCATGGGGTGGGGTGGGGAATCAGGTGGAGGGGAGCTATGGGGGGAAAAAAAGTGGAACACCTGTAATAATCTGAACAATAAAGATTTAATTAAGAAAAAAAAAATAAAAAATAAATAAAAAATAAATAAAAAATAAAGTAAGAAAATGACATCAAAATACATCATCTTAAAATGTTTTTTAAATACTCTGGATTAGGTGCTTCAATATAGTCAAAGGGGGTATGCAAGGTTACATTATTTAGATTGATAAAGCTCTTCATATTTTTCAAGCATCATCTATGCATGAATTTCTAGTATTCTTCTGTGGTTAGCACATTATATCCTCTCTCTCTCTCTCTCTCTCTCTCTCTCTCTCTCTCTCTCTCTCTCTCTCTCTCTCTATTTCTCTCTCTCTCTGTCTCCTTCCAATAAGGAAATTGAGAAAGAAACTACTCAAGTAACTCGCCTCAACTCATAATGAATAAAGACTCTTATTAAATGTTCAAATTCTTGAACATTTAATAAGAGTCTTTTCAAATATGATAAGAGGGATCTCATATTGACCAACTTTTAAAAAAAAAGAAAGAAAGAGAGAAAACAGGCCTTGAAGGGCTTAAACAATGTTTGTTCTTTATACTGCAATCCTTTATAGGTTGCAAAGAACAGAGGAGAATTTAAGTTATTTCAATTGACAGGGATCATTTCTAATTTCTAATCCAACATGTAAAGAACTTGAAAGTTATCACTCCCACCATCACAACAAGAAAAGAGCTGAACAAAATGAAAATCAACAACTCTTCTTCAACCCATCATAGAATGGAGGTCACAGAGCAAGCCACCATGCCCAAATCTGGAAACAAGAAAATACAGGGAATCACAGCTTAACGGGAGAAGAACCCTCAGTTAGAGGCAGCATCCCCTAGAAATGCTTAAATGGTAATTAGCTAATTGCTAAAGAGTGAGCATGGACTAGCTTGAGAAATAAAACCTCCTGGAGACCCAGCCTCGGGGTCTTACACTTTCATAAGCCTTACGCCCAGTAGTGCCACCAGGTTCTTCCTGAGAAATCATATTTCTGAATGGGAAGGGGAAAAGTAACCATTCTGAAATATGCCTGGAGCATTTTGTTCTTTAACAAATATTTCTCTTAAGGAAAATTTATTTTACCAGAGTCTAACTGATTTAAGATTTTTCCTGAGTCTAACAGACCTGGGGGAAGGGAAATACCCAATCCCAGCCTCCTCTAGCCTTCCTCTCTCACCTACAGGGGTGTGGGGGAGGCAGGGAGCGTGAGAGGACAAAAGTTAGACTTACACATAATCACAGGACCATAGAATGACTCCTCACTCCCACATGCACATCTTACCACCACATCTTACCGTCTTGCCCTTAGGAAAACCCAGACAGTAGAAAAGACAAAATCAAGGACACCGCAAGAAATATTAGCCTCTGACATCTGCAGCTAGAGTAAAACAGAGACTAACACCTACCCAGATAAATATAAAACCTCATACAAAAGTTCTCATTATCTCAGTTTCTTTCACCCAATACATCATGTGTGACACAGAACATTATAAAGCATGCTATATGGCAAAAATCACAGTCTGGAGAAAGAGAGCAAGCATTAGAACCAGACTCGGATATGGCAGATATTTTTAAATTATCAGACCTCTAATTTAACTATATGCTAAGGCCTTCAATAGTAAAGGGGACAACATGCAAGAACAGATGGGTAATGTAAGCAGAGAGTGGCAACTGTAAGACAGAATCAAAAGGAAATGCTAGAAATCAAAAACACTGTAACAGAAATTAAGAATGCCCTTGTCAAGTTCATCATTAGAGGGGATGCAGCCAAGGAAAAAATCAGTGAGCTTGAAGAAGTGTGAGTAGAAACTTCCCAAATTGAAAAGCAAGAGATTTTTTAAACTTAAAAAATACATATATAGAACTGAATATCCCAAAACTATGGGACAAATTCAAAGGTATAACATGCACATAGTAGGAATACCAGAACAAGTAGAGAGAAAGAAACAGAAGAAATACTTGAAGTATTAATGGCTGAGAATTTTCAAGTTTGAAGACTTGTTGTGAGGGTACAAGGGGAAATTAGGGAGTACAGGAAACCATCTCTGACTGTCAAGGGAAAAGTTTCATGAAGGGTTTGAATGCCTTTTGTCCCACTGTGGCGACTCCACTGGTCACAGAACATACACTAGCAGTCACTCTTCTCACAGGTTGGTCTGCTTTCTGACAACATTCCTTCTTCGTCTTTACCTAAAGTCCTTTGTTTACATGGCATCTACCACCTGATGGCTGATGCTTTCTTTCTCATCTTTGTGTCTCTCAGCTTTGTGATCAATTTATTGTCTGTGTCACCCCTCTCTGTATGTCCCTATTCTACTCAATAAGAGACAATTAGACTGGGTTAATAACCCTCCAGCATCAGCATCCCTACTGAACAGAATCCCTTCCTCAAACCACTGGCCAAGCTGCTGGCCAATCTATAGCATGACTGTATTTGGCTCAAGTGCCAATTCCTGTTCCAATCATCTCTGAGCTAAGTAGACATATCTTGTGAGAAAATAAATTCAGAGCAGGATGCTGCTTGCTAGTTCATGTTTGGAAAGGACTATTGACAAGGGAGTCTCTCATTATGTTATGAATTCATCTGAATTATTGGGCATTTTAATAGCAGGTTGCAAAATGAAAGGTAATTTCCCAAAGAAAATGGCAACTTTGATTCAATATATCTTTTTCTCCTTGAGTTTCATGTGTGGTTTTTGCCATGCTACACACCGCCATCTTCCCCCTGGCCCCAGCACCACTGATGAGGTGACAAGGAGTATGAAAGTAACTCTACTGACGACAGTCCAAGGTAAACTCTGAGAGTCATTAGAACCAGGACCAGGCTGCCCCTGACCCAGGAACTGTTCTCATAAGAGAACAGGGAAGACAGCTACAAAGACAGTACAAAAATTGATCTGACATCCTCAAGAACAGCTATACACATCCTTGATGGTCCCATTCCTTGAGTTATTTCACTGTGTCACCTGTCCCAAAACATTTTCGAGTGCTGTCTACGAAACAGGTGGCTGGAAGAGGATGTTCTGTGTGCTAAAACTTAAGCGTGTGTGTGTGTGTGTATACAATTTCTCCCCTCCAGAGCACAATATGTTTGAAGAAATATATTTTTCATCTGCCTGGTTTCACTTTAGGCTGTTAATTTTCTGAAGCAAATAAAATCAATGTAGAAAGAAAGCACAGTATTCTATGAGTGCTACTTTTCACTTGAACTTAAGTTAAATATGAATGTGCTCTTCTTTTTCACTAATTTTGAAAGAATCATATTCAACTAACTTCTCTGTACACATATGACACTGCAGTGAGGGAGAGGCACTAGGCACCAGCATCATTCTTTTTAGCTATCAACTGTGTTTGACCTTCAGGGCACCTTTCCTAGGGAGAGAGTGCTTTACTCTCCCTTTAAATAAAGTGCTGGTACGCTCTGCATAAAGGCTACAAGATAGAAGATTAGAACCCTGTTCTTGTTAACTAATTCTCTCTGGCCTCACAATCAAAAGAGGTGCCGTCATGCATCATATCTTTCCTATTATCTTTGTCCTCTGTGCATACTGCTTCTTGGCTTTCCTAGTAGAGATCTGTATTTAAGAAAGAGACACAAAATGTGCAGCAGTTTAGTGTTGCCATTTTACCAATCTTCTCTGGTCCCTCATACCCTATAATTTGAATGATACAAAGCTGTACTAAATGCATCTTATCCTAATCTGTTTCTTAGGATTGTTTTTTTAGAGAAGAGTAAGCAAGTATTTTCAATACTTTTCCCCATAATACCTTTTTTCTTTATAAAAAAAATTATCACTGTTCAATTTGAAGAAAATACCAACGTCATTTATTCATTCATCAAATTGTATTAAGTGCTTTAAGACCCTAGTGACCTTTATACATATCTGTGGAAACTTAAAATAGTCGGACACTTTTTTCATTTTAAAGATGAAGAAACGAAGTCACAGAGACGTTCCATTATTTATCTAAACTAAGAAACAGAGTATAATTGCAAAATGAAGTCATTTTTAAATCTGGCTTAGTGATGATCAGGGAAATAATTTTACTCATATTTTCACACAATAGCTACAAATATTACCATACTTTAGGATCCCTTGATATATATATATGTGCATATCAAAAGTTCATGTAACATATGTTCCATGTAACATAATGCAACTGTTTGTTTTTTCTTGGTGATATAAAATTTACTGTGAATTTACACTCAGTTTTCATTGAAAAGATGTCCAAAGTCAACTTTATTCTTCACCATCAAAAAAACAAAACAAAACTAGACTGTTCATTAAATTAAAAAAGAAAATGGGCCAGGCTTGCTTTGTTCTCTCTCCTAAGGGCCTCTTGTCCATGAATTAGCATTAATGAAGGTGTGAGAGAAGTGGACTTCCCATACCTGGAGAGTAAAGAAAACCAGGCCCATATAGAGAGCTCGGTGTACATGCTGCATAACAGTATCTCTGAAGGATAGTGAATTCTGTATTCCAGCAAAGGTCAGCAAACAAACCCAGGGCGCCTGAGCATTTGATATTTTCTTTTTAAAGATGAGCTGCTCTGATGGTTGGAGGTGTTCATTTCCCAGCTCCAACACAGAGCAGTCAGATATGCAAACATGGACACTATGCCTGCAGTCTCAATAGATTAATTCTTTCTGGCTGCCGGGAAACATGAGTGGGCTATGTTCATTCCATGGTAAACCCCAACCCTGCCTCACTCAGAGACAAAAGAAACACACACATAAAAAGCTAGAGCCTCAAACCACAGCTATTTCACATTGAATAGACTTTCCAAGTAAAGCCCTTTGAATTTGCTTCCTATATTAAACATTAAAAACCAAAAAGGAATTTCAAATATTGTTTTTCTTCATTACTGTATCACAAACTTCTAATTAGAAAAATTTCTTTTACTAAATGATTTAGTTCTTATGTCTGTTTTAACACTTGAAAGGTTACAGCTTCAGGAAAAAAGGAAAGAGCTTTAATTAAAGAATGAATTATTGAATATTTAGCTTTAATTGATGTTGCCCTGTGCTATTATTTTGCATGTTTGTAGATGTGTTATGTGACTCTGTTATCAGAATAACCAAAGAGAGAGACACTGACTACTGAGCCTTAAAAAAGGAGAGGGCCTCTTTCTGATCACATCCAGTCATTTAAGCTCAAGAATCATCTGAAGTGTGGTTTCCATGACAACAAGTCACTAATTGCAAACATAAAATAAAGTAAAAAATCAACCTTCCCTAAATTTGGCAGCTACAATGGATGATGTCTTTTTTTTTAATAGTGAAATGGCACTTTTCCTTAGGGAAATTCTAAAGTCACTTCCTGAAACCCTGGTCTGACAAAGGTACCAGCCTAAAGCTTAAACCTGCCCGGGTTGTGATTGCCAGCACTTGGCTTCTGGTAGAGATAAGAGGAGATGGTTTCGATAAGGAGTGGATGATTTTTGCATCTTTGAGCTACACAACAGCTTAAGAGAGCTGCTGAGGCAGATGAATAAACCAAAGAAATGCTACAAAATACTGGATTTGAACATCCTTTAGACAAGGGGGGGGTGAAACAAATTGAGGAAAGGTGAGTTAAAATGTAAAACCCAGGCACTTCCCATGGGGTTAGTCATCCATGCTCAGTCACTAGCAAAGGTTTCTGGATTCTGGTAGATTTTTTTAAAAACAAACAAAAAAATGAATCCTTTGAGACTTGGAAACCTGTTCAACTGACACAATGGCACCATTCAAAATTCACCAACTGATGGACTGCAGCATATCATTTGTAAAAATTGCTTCAGCCTGAGTTACCTTTCACCAGCTCTGTAAGTCTACTCACTGGGTCACTAGGACTGAGGAAGAACATTCTGATAAATTCTGTTTCCATGACGATGAATTAACCAGTGAAAGGGGAGAGGTGTTGAAAGATCTGTATTCTGTAGAATACTCTCAAATGCTTGCCTGTTTTCGTTTTTAGCCATTTAGTTCTCGTGGCTCCATTCCAGGACTCTTTAATTTGCCAGTAGCTGTTTTTCCTACACAGATTACTAGAAGTAATTCATCAGTGAATGTTTCACTCAGTGGTCCCATCTAATGTAAGGAAACATAAAAATGAATTTTTCCAATTATGCCTTTTCGTTTGTTCAGAAAAAAGTAGTAAGCTTGTTTCTCTTTCTTTCCTCACAATGTAGCTTTAGTGTTCTCATTCTCCCTTATTTATTGACCGTTACCTTACACAGACTACCACTACAATTTGTATGATGTCGGGATCTGCTTTTAAGCACCAATAAATCCCCAAAAGGCAATGATTTTTTAATTTACTGGACCGAAACACCAGAGGGGACGTAAAGAGAAAAAGAACATTAAAACATGTAGGCCTAGCACATGTTACAATGAAACAAAGTGTTTAGGAAAAAAATAAGAAAACACTAGGGCCTTTTCTTTACTAAATTACTTTAAATCAGTTTATTTATATACAATGGAACCCATTTATGTTATTTCAGCATTTAGGTACTTTCAGGATTCAATGCTACTGTTTCCTTTGGGGGAAGAGTGATTCTCGTGGTTTTATTTCCAAATGATGAAAAATAGCAAAAAGAACTAATCTATTTGCAACAGAAAGAAATGAATATACAGCTATTTTTCTGAGGTATGAAGTAGGAAAAATGTCTCCTCAAAATATGTACTTCCAATCTTGCTTCAGTTTATATCTCAATAAATAGCTAATTTAGTTCCTTTTAAAAGCTAAGTTCAAATAATGGTTCCCCCCCCCCTTGTCTTTCTTTTTTGCTAAAACAAGGCAAATACCAGATTTCAATTTTTAATTGTTTGTTCTGCTATTGTGTTGCCACAAATTTACTTACTTTTCCAAATGTATTTATCCTTTGCTTAAAGCAGAAATAAATTTTACTGGGAGCTGTTCTAGACTGCCAACAATTAACAAACTGGTCAGATTATTATCTTTATCTGAAAAGAGCAAAGGATCAAGAGATTCATAGAAAGTAAACTATTTAACATTTATTATACAAAGCTGTATCAATCAGAACTATTTTTTAACAGTTTCAGTATACAGTAAAGCAATAATACATTTTTTCTGTTAAGAGCTGTTCTTCAGGGTTATGTTTGCTCTGAGAGCTTAATTTCTCTTCCAAAAACAGAGAAAAGGCTGTTTTCTTTTCCTCCCTCTTTAACACATGCATATTAATATTAGTGAATCTCAAAGAATGTACATAATTGAAAAATCAAAGTAATTGTTGTAATGAAAAACCTCTAGCTGTTCCACAGCAGATACATAGTTATTAGAAAAGAAAGCCATGCTCCAAAAGCAGGGTTGGTAGCCCAGAATTTCTTCATCTTGCTTTGCAATAGTGGGGCAACAGTGTTAGCTGACTAGATATGGATAAGGGGAAGTCTCATGGCTTCTTTTGTTCCCCTGCCATATGTAACTCCTTCAGCTCCTTATGGGTAACATGCATGAGTTCTGCTAGCGATGCCATGCTTCCAGTCCTGAGGTTGTTACACAGGTAACTGGCATTAGGTTCACATTGATGTTAATAGTGTGAGATCTCTGGGCCAGCTGTTGTCTGGGAAATAGAGAAGGTATGGCCCACCCAAGAGACGCCTGCTTATACAACAATGTGACCTGTAGCTGGCACCAGGCAGTGCAGGAGGCAGCTCATTAATGCTAATGTCTCCAGTGAGATAGGGATAAACAGCAGCTCTCTCAGTCTGCAGATTGAGTGTCACAATAATACTGTCAGGTTCAGTTCCTTATCATTAAAAATGAGTATAAATGGGAGGAATAATGGCTGCTGATCCATCTGAGTCAAGTGTGACATCCTTATGACACTATTTACAACTGTATAGATGTCCTTCAGGCATAGTGAGAGAGATTTTTTTGACAAAGAAAATAATCAGGAAACTTCTTGAGTTTGAGGATAATACTGGTCAATGACAAAACATACTGTAAACTCCAATAATTTTCTTTTATAATACACATTAATGATGTATGCAAGTATTGCATATGTTGCATATGCCTCAATACATCTATTACTTAAAGTTGTTTTTAACATTGACAGGGCATTTTATAAGTATCAGAATAATAACATTTTAAAAGGCTTATTACTTTGTACATGAATGTAATACATAATACATACAAATATATAACACTAGAGGTCCGGTGCATGAAACTCATGCATGAAGGGGGCCCTCAGCCCAGCCTGCACCCTCTCACAATCCAGGACTGCTGGCTCCTAACCGCTGGCCTGTCTGCCTGCCTCATTGCCCCTAACCTCTCTGCCTGCCTGCCTCATTGCCCCTAACCACTCTGCCTGCCTGCCTGCCTGATTGCCCCTAACTGCTCACCTGCCTGCCTGGTGGCCCCTAACACCTCTGCCTCAGCCCCCGCTGCCATGGCTTCATCTGGAAGGACATCCGTAATGACATCCGGAAAGTTGTTCAGCTGTCTGGTCTAATTAGCATATTATGCTTTTATTATTTTAGATTTATCATAAATGTGATCACATTTAAACAACAGTGAAAAAGTATATTGAATGTATATTCATATAGCAATAAAAAGACTAATAAGGAAATGTATATTTATGAATCTAAATAGGTGTCTTCTGATATTTCCCATCTGTTCCTAAAAGGTTGTATGAATAGTTTCTTAATTGCATAGTTTTTTATTCACTGAGACCTCACTACTTAAATAAATTTTAATGAACCTTTAGTAAAGCTAGAAATGTTTGTAATACCAAAAGCTATTCTTCATGTATCTGTTTTGCAACTTTATATTTTTACACCTATGGTTTTAAAAATTTAAAGCATGTATATGGGTAAAAAATTTAAAGCATGTATATGCTTTTTGTTGTTGGAGATTTTTTTAACCACACTTTCCCAGAAATAATACTGAGAGATATAGCTTTAAGGGCACCTGTTGAAGCAAAGAGATTTGATCAAGTGTGCTAACCTAGGATCCAACATCCCACTTTCCTTCCCAGAATGTAATCCCATTGGCCACACATTGCTACCTAAATCATAAGAACTGTATATCATCATATAGTTTGATAGCTCATAACCCAAGGTTAACTGCCATTTGTAAATCACATAAAAATTTAACTGTTTTGAGAGATAATTATTTTAAAAATCCCTTTTAGTAAAGTACAGGTAGATTGCTACCAATTCAGTGAGATAGCTAACACAGACATTCACTCAACAAATATGTATGGAGTATTCACTCTGTCTTTGACACAAAGAGTTTACAGTGTATGTACAGAAGATCTACAAAGGTAAAGATAGTTTGATAACTATAAAACAATATGGAAGAGTAACTATAGAAAGCAACCAGAAAAAATATTGGAGGATTGTGGGAGGGGGTCATTAGGAAGAGAACAGTAAGGTTTAATAAAAACTTTCTGAATGAAATTATAGAAAGGCCATTCCATACAAAGGAGACAGATGGGCAAAGGCAGAGGAGTGAAAAATCAATCTGTTAGATATAGACAATCACAAACAGCTTTGTGTTGCCTAAGTGTCCAGTGAAAGGTGATGAAAACAAAGAGAAACAGAGACAGAGACAGGCAGGAGCACTTCAAGGACGTATCAGAGTCATTGTTAACAACTTTTAAGTTATTTTGTCCTAATGACCTTTTGGGAGGTGAAGGCAGCAATTCTGATGAAAGATAATGGCAGTGACAGTAAATATTTGTGAATATGATTATTTGAAACTATGTTTAGGAGTAGAGTTATCAGAACTTGGTGATCAGTTGGGCATTTCATGGAGATGAGAGACTGCAAAATTCTACATGATACACAAGTTCTACCCTGAGCAACTGGGAGGACGGTGATGCCACCCATTAATTAAGAAAAAGAAGCCAATTTAGGGAGAACATGCTAAACAGAGTGTCTGTGAAATATTTCTGTAGATATGCCTAGCTAGTAGCTGACTATTTAAGTCTGAAGCTCAGGGCACAGACCTGAATTAGAGACCGAGACTAGGCATCCACTGGTAATCATCATATCAGAAACCATAAGACTGGATAAGATAACTCAAAGAATATAGCAAGTGAGATGAGTTGTGAACTGAGAGCCCAACTCTGGGGCATAATAATTATTTGAAATCAAGAGGAAAGTAGCAAAGGATGAAAACAGCAAGGAGTTGAGCAGAGCTAGGGGAAGAATCCATAACATATCAATATCATGGAGCCACAAAGTGAAAACTGCAGCAGAGGGTTGCAGTGAAGTAAAGGTGAAAAAATACAAATTAATCTCTCTCTGCCTCTCACTACCTAAAAACAAATCCATATATTTAAAAATGTTGCATGTTTTGACTTCTATATTCAAGCATTTTTTGTAAATTAAACAAAATGAAAACTGAGTAATGGCTAACAGAGGAGAAATTTTAGCATTTCTTAAAAGCATCTTTAAAAGACAACTATCAGATCTCCTCTTTGAGAAATCTTTTTCATGTTAAAAATCAGTAAAACCTGACTTCAGTAACTGGCATTAGGTCTTCTCTAATGCTGAAGTCAATAGCTTCTCTTGTAACGGTGTTATGGTTTAAGCATTGCTTCAGGCCTATGTGGAACTTGAACGTGGGATCAAAAAGATAAAAGTCACCTGGCTTTATCACTTTCACTTTATACTCTGAAATTCTTAGGATCTGTACATTCATCCAATGTGTCACTGATTGTTTTTAACAATCTTTTGCATCGATGTGTTTTGGAAGATGTTTTTTTCCTCTTTAAATCTCCCTTTAGGGAAGCTGAAACATAAGCTGTTGAGTGTGAATGTGTGTGGACCTTAAATCCTAGAAAAGCAACAAATGCCGAATTGTGAACATACATACAAATATTTTAACAATTATAACAAAATGTTTATGGAAATTTGGGGATCCTGAATTTCCAAGATAATTATAAATTGAGTGAAGACAGTGTAGTACAAAAGGAAGCAGTAGGGCATAGTGGTGAAAAGTTACAGGATTTACTCTCAGATTGGTATGCAAATTCCAACTGCATCATTTACTAATTATGTGATTTTGACAGTGACTTGAGTACTCTGAGTCTCAGTTATCTTTCCTATTGAAGAACAAAAGTCAGATTGACTACAGAAACTTCTTCCAAAATCAAAAAATTTTATTTTATTTTATAATACCATATGCCAAGCACCGTTTTCAACAGTAAGGATACTACACTGAACTACTCTCATGAAACTTATAATTAAATAGTTAAAATGTCATTTCATATAGCAATAATTATTCCAAGGAAAACAATCTGGATAAGCTAATATTGAGCAAACAAGATTGGGAGCTGGTAGGTACTCTGAGAAGATGGCGTTTGAGCAGAGACCTGCAGAACATAAGTCAGTGATCCAGGTGAATATTTGGGGAAGAACTTTCTAAGAAGAGAGTACAACAAATGCAAATATCCCAATCTGGGATACTCTGATAAATTTGAGAAAAATCAGGAAGATCTGTGAGCCTGGTGCTCGGTGACTTATGAGTTGAATTTAAAAGATAACCGGGGATTAATCCATAGGGGAATTTATATGCCATATGACTTAAGGGAACCAAGAGTAGATACAGAACAACCAAGCAAAGGCATTTACAATAGTGCAGGCAAGAGCTGATGGCAGCTTAAAATAGGAAGATGACACTTGGTACCAGCTAATAGTTAGATGCATGCATTTGAAAGTAGAGTCAACATAACTTCTTACAGATTGAATGTGAATTGTAAGAAGAAACATAAGAATAATTTCAAAGTTTTGGGTTGAAGTAGCTTGGTGAATGGAGATAGTAAGAAATGGTTTAAAAGAAGGGGAAAACTATAAAAATTTTAAAAATCTTTAGCCATTCATGGTAGGAATATTCAATAGACCATCGGATACAAAGGTATGCATTCAGGAGAGAAGTCAAGAATGGATTTTAAAATTTGGATATTATCAGAGAATAAATATATTCAAGCTATGAGGATAGAGTAAGATTCCTATAGGAGTGTATTAAAACAGAAAAGTGGTCCTGGATCTGACTTCTTGGGGTCTTTAATATTTAGAAGTCAAGAAGATGAGGAAAATGCAGAAAAACTATAGGAGGGTAGTTTCTTAGAATCAAGCAAATAAAGTGCTTCAGGAGAAAGGGGATGATTTACTGCTATATGTTACAGAAGTGTTGAGTGGGATGAGGACAGAATTGACTATTACATTGTCAATGTAGAGGCCATTGATGACTGAGAAGAAAAGATTCAATGGAGTGATGGGTACAGCACCTTATTTCAGGGAGTGTGTTCAAGAGAGAATAAAAGTGGAAGTAGAAATGGAAAAAATAACAGATTTTTGTAAGAATTAAATAAGAAAATATATGGGAAGCATATACCTCAATGTTTAGTACATTTTATTTTTTTGTTTTTTTAAATCATTCTTTATTGTTGAAAGTATTACATGTGTCCCATTTTCCCCCGCTGACCCCTGCCAGCCTGCACCCACCCCCTGCCCCAGGCCCTCACTGACCATTGTCTGTGTTCATGGATCATGCATATACACATTCGAGATCCTTGATTGATTATCTCCCACCCACCCACAATCCCCTATCTTCCCTCTGAGATTTTTCACTCTATTCAATATTCCATGTCTCTGTTCATCAGTTTATTTTGTTACTTAGATTCCACAAATGAGTAAGATCATGTGATATTTGTCTTTGACTGACTTATTTCACTTAGCATGATACTCTCCAGGTCCCTCCATGCTGCCTCAAAGGGTAAGAGATTCTTCTTTTTTACTGCTGCATAGCATTCCATGGTATAAATGTACCACAGCTTTTTTATCCACTCAACTACTGATTGGCACTTGGATTGTTTCCACATCTTATCTGTTGTAAATTGTTTTACAATGAACATAGGGGTGCATACATTATTTCTGATTGGTATTTTGGGTTTCTTAGAATATATTCCTAGAAGTGGGATCACTGGGTCAAATGGCAGTTCCATAATTAATTTTTTGAGGAAAGTCTATACTATTTTCCATAATGGCTGTACCAGTCTGCATTCCCACCAGCAGTGTACTAGGGTTCCATTTCTCCATGTCCTTGTTATTTGTTGATTTGTTGATGGTAGCCATTCCGACAGGTGTGAGGTGATACCTCATTGTCCTTTTAATTTGCATCTCTCTGATGATCAATTACTTTGAGCATTTGAAGAAGTGTCTATTTAGGTTCTTTGCCATTTTTTAATTGGTTTGTCTTTCTTCTGTTAAGTTGCATGAGTTCCTTATATATTTTGGATATTAACTCTTTATTAGATGTATCATTGCCAAATATGTTCTCCCATATAGTGGGGTCTCTTTTCATTTTATTGATGGTTTCTTTTGTTGTGCAGAAGCTTTTTATTTTGATATAGTCCCATTTGTTTATTTTCTCTTTAGTTTTCTTTGCCCTAACAGTGGTCGGCAAACTGCAGCTCGTGAGCCGCGGTTTGCCGCTCTGTTGACTAATGAGTTTGCCGACCACTGCCCTAGGAGATGTAGATGTAAACATTTTGCTAGGAGATATGTCTGAGGTTTTGCTGCTTATGGTTTCTTCTAGGATTTTTATTGTTTTATGACTTATATTTAAGTCTTTTATCCATTTTGAGTTTATTCTTGTGTATGGTATAAGTTGGTGGTCTAGTTTCAGTTTTTTGCATTTATCTGTCCAGTTTTCCCAACAACATTTATTGAAGAGCCTGTCTTCACTCCATTGTATGTTCTTTCCTTTTTTGTCAAATGCTAATTGAGCGTAATGGCCTGGGTCAATTTCTGGGGTCTCTGTCCTATTCCATTGATCTATATGCCTGTTCTTGTGCCAGTACTAGGAAACTACAGGACATTGAAAAGAGAGGTACTAGTAGAAGATATAAACAAATGGAAGAATATACCGTGTTCATGGACTGGTAGAATCAATATCATTAGAATGTCCATAGTACCCAAGGCAATCTACAGATTCAATGCAATCCCTATTAAAATACCAGCAATACCAGCAGCATATTTCACAAACGTAGAACAAATACTCCAAAAATTTATATGGAACCATAAAGGACCCTGAATAGCTGCAGCAATCTTGAGAAAGAAGAACAAAGTTGGAGGAATAACAATACCAGATTTCAAGTTATACTACAAAGCCACCATAATCAAATGCTTAGTACATTTAAAATGCCAATAAATAGTTATCATCACCATTTTTATCATGTTTAAATAGTCATACATTATCATTTAAATATTTAAATATTAACTATATACACAGCAAGATCAAAAGAAATAAATATGTGTGTGTGTGTGTGTGTGTGTGTGTGGTTTTTATACATTAAAGTTTTTTTCCATTTTTTTTATTAAGGTATTATATGTGTACATATCTTACCATTGCCTCCCCCACCCCACTCCCATACATGCCCTCACCCCCCAATGTTTTGCATCCGTTGGTTATTCTTATATGCATTCATATAAGTCCTTTGGTTGATCTCTTATTTCCCCCACCTCTCCCTTCTCCCAACAGAATGTTATGAGGATGAAGTGAGATAAAACTTTTACTAAAAACTTTAAAATATACATTAAAGGTTTTAGTATTCTGTTGGGGGAAAAATATAGTCATATAAGTTTTCTTTGTTTTACAACTCATGAGGCTTCTTAGGCTCATAGCTTATGACTTACCCAAAGTCATATATAAAGCCAGAAATAAAACCAAGATCTAACAACACCTGACTTTTTTTTCAGCAATAAAGGACAGAAGTTTAGTTATTTCACCAAAAAGAAAATTGCACAATATCAATAAGAATCAAACAATGTAAATATCCAATTTGAATAATGAACACTTAAAAGATATGTTTAATTTATAAAATACCTACACATGTACTGTTAACCATCTTGCACAAATTGTTCTTTGTAGAGATGGTCAGATTCCCCACTTAAGTTCTTCCATAAAGACAGATTGAAAAGATTTTTTAAAATATGTTTTATTGGTTTCAGAGAGAGGAAGAGAGAGGGAGATAGGGATAGAAATATCAAGGATAGGAGATAATCATTGATCGGCTGCCTCCTGTATGCCCCCCATGAGCCCAAAACCCAGGCATGTACCCCAGCCAGGAATTGAACCATGACCTTCTGGTTCATGGGTCAGCACTCAACCACTGAGCCACAACAGCTGGGTGAAAAGATTTTTTCATAGAAATTATGTAAAGAAATATAGAAAAATGGCAAAACATTTATTTAAGCATACATTTAATCAATCAAAAATATTTTATTGTACAATTACCCATGCTAGGTACTGGTTTAGGTACTAGGGATATAAGAGGAATTAGAATCAGCATTATTCCTGTTCCCTTGACAACTATAACTTACTGAGAGATAATAATCAAATTTGCAAATATGAACTTCTTAAATTTTAATAAGTATATAAGGAAAGAAACAGGGAGCAACAGCATAAAAGAAGAACAACATAATAATTGAGTGTCATTATATGAAATAACATAAGAAATGTCTGTCATCTATATAAAAGAGATAAGAAAATATCTGGATCTTTTTGACAAACCAGGTGTAATCACTTCCAGAAGCTTGGATGAAAAGAGAATTTAAAAAAAAATGACATGCATCCAGTAAGGCACTTTGGTAATAGATATGAAAGGGAAATTCTGTTGATTTTTTTCTTCAGGTAGCCATTTTTCTTGTTTCCAGATGAATGAAGACAAGGACCAGTCTTTAAATTTCCTTGTAAGAGGATACTGAGGTCAAAGTGAAACATTAAAAAATAAGCATCAATCAATTCTGAAATGCTTCCAAGATGTGTTAGCTGCTCCCAAGTCTCCAAGTAATCAATACAGAACCTTGCTTACTCCTGCAGGGCCAAAGTTTCCCATCCACAAAAAACTAGAGTTTCTTTGGAGCTGCAACCAATCTGAGTCCTTGATATCATCTGAGAAGCATGCATTTCCCCATCAAATCATCTTTGTCAGTGACCAAATTAAGTCTTTTTGTTTATCCAGTCCTTTGATTCCCATATGCTGGATACTTGTTCCCCACAACCCATGCCCACTGATCCTTTTTCTCCCGAGTCTTTCAACTGTGTTCTCTGGAATTTCATTCTGATTAACCCTTGTATCTTCAAACTCTTCCTGAACAATCTATCTTCCACATGGTTAGAACTTAGAGGTTCTGACATGAGGTCTATAAACTATATTTCAAGAGTTCAAAGATATGCTTTAAAAGATTAATGTTTAAATTCTTCCCATTATTTTAAAATATATCTTTGTTAAAACTATTGTTGCTGTATTATAAGGATAGCTCTTACGACAAAAGGTCTAGGTTGTCTTGTGTGTCTGATTAAGTAACGTGCAATCAAATCATCAAAACCTTATTACAATGTCTAGAATTATTTCCTATTGATAATAATTAAATGAATGTCTTTGCCTTTTGATTAAAGATGACTATCATTGTTTACTTTAAACATAAATTTGCAGAAAACTTCAAAGGAAATAAATTATAAGAATGCTTCCATATAATCTAGTTTTACTTTTATCTTTGAACTGGGGCACAGAATCCACAATCTTTTTTGTGTTGAAAGGTTTCTATGAATGGAAGCATGAATCTTGAAAATATAATGTTTCCTTTGAATTTGTGGACTATTGTTTGTGTGTGTGTCGGGGCGGGGGGAGGTTGTGTGTGTTCTTTTTAAAAACACTTGAATTGAAAAGATTGGAATATTGCCAAAAATTTACTGAGGCAGAAATCAGGAGTCATCCTTGATTCCTCAATGTCTTTCAGCCTTCACTCTACATTACTTCACTCTACTTTACTTCCAAGTTCCTATGAATTGAACCCCTTAAATATTTCTCAAACCTGAACATTTCTCTTTGTAACCACAGCCATCATTCTTGCCCAAGACAATGCCATCTTTTACTACAATTACTACAATCTTTTCTGTGCCTTCGTTGTTACTCCTCACTGCCCTCAATTTTGCACTCAGCCGGGTTATCCCTGTATTGTAAGACAAAGAGAGAGATAAATCACTGAGATTGTTTTTGAAACTACAACTATTTGAAAATTCTGGGAGAAAGATGTGTTGGAAGGAAAGCTGTATCAAGGTAGAGAAAAAAAAATAATCACTTTGTTTATGGAAGACTAAAGTCTTTGGAGTAAATTTGTACTGTACTCACAAGTAACGTAAATAATGAAGAAGTCTGTTGAGTTGGTGTTTTTTAATGCTAAGGGATATTAACTTGTCACCCCTCTAGTCAGAAAAAATGAGTTATGTTTTGTTTTTTAATATTGGGATTCATGGTGTAGTTGAGGTTCAGAAAAGAGAGGAGGTATGGGAAAAGGCTCTGAGCCAAGGATGAACAGATTACAGATTGTACCAACCAGTGGGAAGGCTAGAGCCAAGGGAAGAAGTCAGCCAAGAGTCCCATGAGACAGATAATGACAAATGAGCTGTGTGCCAACTGTTTTTTTTCTACTCTTACAAAATCATCTTCTTCTACTTTTATGAATCCTCTTGTGAAAGCATCAGATATTTAGTAAAGCACATTAGTATAGCCTTAGAAAAGGAAATACATAGGCTCTAATTATGTTGGAGACAAAGTAATCTGTGGAGAAGACAGCAGCCTGCAGAGTGGTGATGGAAAACCAGCAGTGTTCATGGGAAGCCTCAAGCAGTAGTTAAGAGGGAGCAGTGAAGGCCAACAACTGGGAAAAACAGAAACTTTCCTTTTCTGGAGATTCTTAGACAACATTCAGGTATCTGCATAGATGGAACATTTGTCCAACACATTTACGTTATCATTGCCTAACACTCTTCCAGGCCTGGGGATAATAGAAGTGAACAAGACTACCACAGATCAGGCCTTGTGGAATATAGAGCCCTATGGGAGAGAAGCAATAAATAAAAAAGCATACATTGTCATATGCTAGTGAAGAAAGTAAAGTACATTGTAGGGATATTAGCTACTGAGGGAGGGCTCATTGACATTTTATGAAAAGAGAAGAGTGGGGCCTTGCTAAGAAGATAACATTTGAGCAGTGATCTGAAGGAAGTTGTGAGTGATCTATAGATATACCTACAAAAAAGAATGATCTAAGCAAAGAAAGCAAAGTGAAAAAGATGATACTGAAGGGTGCTTGATGTTTTTGATAGCTTATTGAAGAAAAAAGCTCCATACATCTATGTGACTCATTGCTACCTCCATCAGTAAGTATTGACATCAAATCCTGTTTTCCACTGAGAAAGTCATAATTTCATCAGAAATTAAACATAATTAACCTGTTTTTCTGAGGTTTCATCAAGAAATGAAAGCAGAATATAAAATTATTTATTTTGCACCAGAGTTTTCTGATTTTCTTTTTTTTTAAATAAATCTTTATTGTTCAGATTATTATAGGTGTTCCTCTTTTTTTCCCCACCCATAGCTCCCCTCCACCTGATTCCCCACCCCACCCCATGCCCTTACCCCCCGCCACTGTCTTCATCCATAGGAGTAAGATTTTTGTCCAATCTCTTCCCGCACCCCTCACACCTGCTTTCCCTGAGAATCCTCAGTCCACTCCCTTTCTATGTCCCTGATTCTATTATATTCACCAGTCCAGTCTGTTCTTCAGATTTTTTTTTTAGATTCACTTGTTGGTAGGTATGTATTTGATGTCATTTTGTTGTTCATAATTTTTATCTTTACCTTTTTCTTCTTCTTCCCCTTCTTAAAGAATACCCTTCAGCATTTCATGTAATCCTGGTTTGGTGGTGATGAACTCCTTTAGCTTTTTCTTGTCTGTGAAGCTCTTTATCTGACCTTCAACTCTGAATGATAGCTTTGCTGGGTAGAGTAATCTTGGTTGTAGGTTCTTGCTGTTCATCACTTTGAATATTTCTTGCCACTCCCTTCTGGCCTGCATAGTTTCTGTTGAGAAATCAGCTGACAGTCGTATGGGTACTCCCTTTGTAGGTAATTAACTGTTTTTCTCTTGCTGCTTTTAATATTCTCTCTTTGTCTTTTGCCCTTGGCATTTTAATGATGATGTGTCTTGGTGTGGTCCTCTTTGGATTCCTCTTGTATGGGGTTCTGTGCACTTCCTGAACTTGTAAGTCTATTTCTTTCACCAGGTAGGGAAAGTTTTCTGTCATTATTTCTTCTAATAGGTTTTCAATATTTTGCTCTCTCCCTTCTTCTGGCACCCCCAAAATTCGGATGTTGGTTCTCTTAAAGTTGTCCCAGAGGCTCCTTACACTATCTTCATATTTTTAGATTCTTTTTTCTTTTTGTTTTTCTGGTTGGATGTTTTTTGTTTCCACGTATTTCAGATCTTTGGTTTGATTCTTGGGGTACGTTGATCTACAGTTGAGTTTCTGTATATTCTTTATTTCAGACAGTGTATGCTTCATTTCTGACTGATCCTTTTCCATTTTTTTGGCATTCTCATTAATATCCTTAAAGGTCTCATCAAGTTTCTCAGCGGTTTTAAGAAGATTCTTGAGTAACCCTATAAATGTGGTTCTGAACTCTATGTCATCCAGTAGTTTGCTTTCCTCCATTTCTTTCATTCGTGACATGTTTCTTTGTCTCCACATTTTGGCTGCTTCCCTGTGTTGATGGAGTAGCTTTGTGTGGTAGGTGATCTATAGGGGGCAGTAGCTCAGCCTCCTCAATCACATGAGGTGGATGCTCTTGGTACACCCCTTTGTGGGCTGAGTGCAAAGTCTTGGTGTAGTTAAGCCTTAATTGCTGTTGGTACACTGGGAGGAATTGACCTCCAGGCCAATTAGCTGTGAGCACTCGCTGTGTCTATAATGGAAGAACTGCTGCGCTGAAGACACGCTAATGGGGCAGGACTTGTTTCAGTGGGGCTTTGGTGCTCACTGAGTCTGCCTCTTGAATGTGTCACTTATGGATGTGAGGAGTTGAAATCTGGTGTCTCACACTGACCACTAGGTACCCTGGCTTCTGGATCTCCAATGAGGTGCAGGTCAGCTACTGTCTGAGGCCACCCAGCAGGAGCTACAGTGAGAGCTACAGTTTTCTCCTCTTTGCTTGGGGTTTGGAGGTTTTGGAGCTGTCTGACCCGGGCTGCAAGTTTGCTAGGTTAAGCTGCGATAGGGCAGGCCTTTCTTATGCTAAATCCGCTGCTTGGAGCTTGGGTGGGTTTGGAGATTGTGCAGGGCGAGGTCTCAGGGTGTCACTAGGCTAGGGCATGGCAAACAGCAATGGTTGCTAGTTAGCCAGCTCTGCATCCCCGATGGCATCCTCGAGTCCTGTGCCCCAGTGCAGTAAACAATTATTCCTGCGCGCAGCTCTGCAAGCCACCCTCACTGGCAGACAATCCAGCTTCTCCCCGTAGGAGTTTGGGTCCCCCGCGTCTCCCCAGAAACTGTATTTCAGAGTAATCGGGGGCTTGTCTCCCTTTGGGTTGAAAAAAGCAATGCCTGCCGCCAGCCCGGATCACGCACCTTCGTACCTCAGCTTTTCAGCGCTCATGCACGTCTCAATGCTCTTTTCTCTTTCCTTCTAGTTGTAGAACTTCCACTCAGCCAGCTTTCCCGTGGTTCTGGGTGATAGGTGTTCTGTCTTTTAGTTGCAGTTTTGAAATTGTTGTGTGAAGCAGCAGTTTAGGTGCTTACCTACGCCGCCATCCCTGATTTTCTATAGGGTAAGTTTTGAAGCACCTGATTTACATTAGAACAAATATTTCACCCTTTCTTGAGAAAAAAAGAGAAAAGATAACTCCAAGAACACTTTCAGAACAGAGTTTATTCATGATTTGCCATATTTGGAAGACATGTTGGCCACATTAATGTGATACTTTTTTTTTTTTTTTTTTTTTTACTCAAACTCCAGAGCCATCACTACAAGAGTATGTACACTTCTGGTCAAGCTGCTCACTTTTGAAGAGAATTTTGAATGTAAAACACTATATAAATGTAATGTTAATAGCTCTGACCAGGTGACTTCATTGGTTAGAACATCATACCAATATGCTAAGGTTGTGGATTTGATCCCCAGTCAGGGCACATATAAGAATCAACCAATGAATGCATAAAAGTGGATATCTCTCTGTCTCTCTCAAATCAATACAATTAAAAAGGTACTGTTAATGAAGTGCTTCTACAGTCTATAATTAAGAATGGCAATGCTTGAATGTCTCTGAAAGCAGAAAGCTGCAGATATCTGGAAATTCAAAAAAAAAAGTCTTTTTTAAACATTACTGCTACTCAGGTGAATTTAGAATCAAAACATGAATTCATTATAATTTTCTTGCTGATACTGATAACATCTGAGTATTAGTCCTTCTCAATGATAGCTTCTTTGGTTTGAAAATCACAAAATGATGTTACATGAATTTAACTACTCAACATTGAGAATTCCATGATATCTGTAATTCCTTACACAAGGCCACCTTCATGTGACAAAGTGAATTATGAGAGAGTTGATTCCACTTTCTGAAATCAGGGTGTCCCGTATTTCTTGACATCAAAATGAAGATAAATGTTTAAGTAATCCTTGGACAAGTGTTTTACACATCAAATTCCATTATATTCCTTCCTTTCTTCCCTCCCTCTCTGCCTTTCTTCCCTGACTCTCTTTCTCCCTTCCTTCCTCTTTCTTTCTTTCTTTTTTTTGTGAATAAACTTCATTTTTTCCTTAAGGTTTGCATCAAAGCACGTTAAGATTTACTTTTCAAATCTGCATAACTTGGAATTATGTCAATTTTTAAGGAAATCATTTTTAAGGAAATCATTTGTTGTATTCATGAAAAAGCAAAATCGAAAGATGCAATTATTTGTAGAAATTGATTTTACATTCTATCCCTGAAAAGAGATCAATTTTCCATTCAATAGAATACATTGTATGTAATTTTTGTGTACATGTGTGTTTACTCGTATATGCAGTTTCATGGGAACAAGTCTGTGGCTTTCATCAAATTCTCGAATACCTTTCAAAGGAAAAAAAAAAAAGTCAAGGCCCACTGCCTGAAACTGATGAGGAAAATAAGATTTTTTTTTTTTTTGGGGGGGGGGGGAGGGGCTCAGGAGACCAGCAGCCTGATTCTATACCTAGTTAGTCAATATTCCTAATGCACATTCTTGTTAGCCTATAATCAAGTCTCTGCCCCTTCCTTAATTACCTGGTCTTGCAAGACCTGTTTACCTAAATACTCACATTTTACAGAGGCCATAAACCATGAATAATACATAACCCTCAGAGCGGGTTATCAGCGCTGATGCCAGGCCAGGCCTTTAGGTGTGGTCTCACGTCCCCCATCCCAACGCACAGGGCTTTTTGCAAACCCGACTAAAGGTCCGGAAGTCTGATCCATATATTGGGGACAAATAAACCAAAGGGTATAAAGAGAAAGCTTCCTCCATATTGGTTTGCTCAGGATTTGGAGAACTGACCCCCTGAGTCACTCTACTGATACATGGGAAACATCTGAAAATAAATGGTTTTATCCTGGACCTCCAAGTACTCCTGTGTATTTTTTGGTCACCTGGTAGATTCTGTAACAAAACTGAACCCTAACTCAGCTCTGAAAAGAGTCCCTCTCCTCCTGTTCTCTTCAGTAAAGTCTATTAATTTTCTTAAACTTCAGGAATCTCAACCTTGGGATACGGTTCCAACTGCTTCTTCTGAACCATTACTCACCCACCACCTTGTAGCATGTTTATCTGCTTAGCATCACTGTCCTCCACCAACTTCCTTTTACATCTTTCATATTCTAAAAACTTCATAACCGAATTCACAGTCTTCCTCTCCATTCCAAGTTTTGCCTTTCTTCCCAGAAAGTTGAGCATACAGGTGGACAATATACTCAAAAGGGGGCCTCAAACATTTCTTTATTTCCATTATTTTATTTCCCACCATTCTAGTTCTGCTACCCACATCCCAAGGATAGACTTTGTTCTTCTGTCATCAACTAAAATGTTTTTGTCTGATTTCCTAAATTTAAACATTGCAATCTAATAACTACAACTCCTATCCTTTCACTCAGCTACTTATACAATACTTGTAGCTACAAAGTGGCCCAATAGTTACAGCAAATACTCTGGATTCAGATACTCTAGGCTTAATAGCAATTCTTCCATGTTCAAAATGAAAGAACATGAGCAAGTTTCTTAATCTCTCTAAACTTTTGCTTTTTTTCTTTTAGAAATAATAGCTGTTGTTGAGAGGATAATATCACCCATAACATTTAGCAGATGCTACTGAGGAAGTATGCGATCACAGTTCTTTTTATGATGTTTGATCTTATTGCAACCCTTAGTCACTTCACCCTTCTAATTTTTTATCAACTCACAGACACTCAAAAAAGGCATATTACTCAGTATGTTATTGTTAGGACCATGGAGCTACTCAGAAAATAGTAATGTGAATTAATTAATAAATGTATGCTACCATAAATTTAAAACCTCTAGCCTCTATGAGACCCAAGGTCACCCAATAAGTTTCATTTCTTATCTTTCTCCTTTTTTCCAAAGCGGTTATTACAAACACTCTGCCCTTCTCAAACATCAAACCTGACTTCTCAGGGATTTAAGTCTAGGTGTTTTCCTTTCACTCCTGCTATCCTACTCTACTGGCTTTCTTTATCAGCATTGAATCATGCATGAGTCTCTCCTGCCAAAATAAAGACAAAAATGAAAACAAAACTATACCTCAAAGTTAATTTTATCTTTCTTCTTTAAGTTATTGCTATATTTCTTTCCTTTTTCCAAAAAAAAAGTTCTTGAAAGAGTTGTCTAATTCAACATCTATATTTTCTCACCTCCCATTTACTCTTCAATATAATTTGTACTCTCACCAGACAATTGAAACTGCTCTTGCCAGTGTTACTTGTTGCAATAGAAGCTTGACATTTTCACAGCAATTGACATTTTGACCTCTAGATATTTTTCTTGAATTCTTCCTTCCCTTGAATTATTTTTAAATAACAGCTTATTGATAGGTCATTAATTTTATCCTTTTACAAAATACAATTCAATGGTTTTTAGTATATTCACAAAGTTGTGTACAAATCACCACCATCTAATTTCAGAATATTTTATCATCTCCAAAAAGATACCCTGTACCTATTAATCAACACTCTCTAATCTCTCTTCCCTTGGCAATCATTAACCTACTTTCTGCCTCTGGATTCACCTATGCAGTTCATTTCATACAAGTGGAATCATACCTGTGGCCTTTCATGTTAAGCTTCTTTCGTTTAGCATATTTTGCAGTTTTATCCATATTGTAGCATGTATCAAAACTTAATTCCTTTTTAAGGCTGGATAATTTCCCATTACCTGGATATATCGCATATTGTTTATCCATTATTCAACTGATGTATACAGAGTTGTTTCCACTTTTTGGCTATTATCAACAAAACTGCTATGAACATTTATACACAAGTTTTTATGCGAACATGTTTTCAATTATCTTTGGATATATAACCACAAGTATATGTTAGGTTAGGTGGTCACTCTATATGCAACTTTTTGAGAAACTGTCAAATTGTTTTCCAAAGTGGCTACAACCAGCAATGTTTGAAGATTCCAATTTCTCCACACCCTTGACAATCTTAGCTATTGTCCATCTTTTTAATTATAGCCATCCCAATTGGTATTAAGTGGTATCTTATTGTGGTTTGTTTGAATTTGCATTTCCCTGATTACTAGTGGTGTTGAACATCTTTTCATGTACTTGTTAGCCATTTGTATATCTTCTTTGAAGAAACATTTATTCTTCCCTTAACTTTTACATGATCATACTCCACTGGTTTTTCTCTCTCCTGTGTAGGATCCTCTTTCTCTGCATTTCTTACTTTAAATATTGATGTTTCTCATTACAGACACTCCTCAAGTTATGTTGGACTCATTTTGTGGTTATGTCACCATCTCCCATTTATTTATAAAAAAAAAAAAAAAAAGTTCCATCATTTCAATGTATGTACATACGTGCTTTATGTTTTTTATTATTTATTTACCACAAGTAAAGGTCAGGAATTGTTATCTTTCTTTTAAATTTTTTTTACTGTTTCACTTCATTACTGTTGTGTATGTGCTCCATGTGAGTGATGTAGGTGCTTATGTAGGTGGGTTCTAACTTACGGCGAAAATCACATTGCGTTGCTCCATAGCAACAGATCTCCGACATAACCCAAGGACCTACTGTATTCTGCTCCAGATCCTATGCCTAATCTCATCCATCCCAGACATTCATTAAAATCTAAAGGTCAAGTATGCCTAAATCTTAACCACCTTTTCAGTTCTCCCTCTTGAGATCAAGATTTGGCTATCCTACTATCTACTGTACATCTTCATCTGCATTTAAACTTTTAACACTGAACATAGTTAAACCTGAATTTATTGTTCTCCACATAAATTCCAACCCATTCTTCCCAAGATGAATGGTCCAACCATTCAACAAAATTATCCAAGCCAAAATTCTAACTATCCTTTTCCCTTTCCATAAACCCACACATCTAAAATGTCTTAGTCCACCCTAGTCCATCTCTTAAATTCTTCTCTGAATAGGGTCCTCCAACCTTTCCCATTATCAATGTTCTAAGTCAGCCCTGCTCATTATCTACCTGAACTAAAAACTCCTTCCCCACTGGTCTCCTCACAGCAAACATTATATCCTCTGAATTAACACCCTTCATTTTTTTTACTCTGAATTATTGTGGCTCCCTTAACATGACTTCAGCACCTTCTGTCAATATGAAGAGATGTCACAACCTTCGCTGTGAGGTTCAGGATCTGAAGGAGGGGCTGATGCACAAATGAAAATGCTCTACAAGAAATATGAATTTAGAAGGCATTGGGGGCTCAGCTGGAGGCCTCTTTCATGAAGAGGTACCCTGAGTTCTGGCCGGTTCCACTTTTTATTTACTTGAATACACATTTGCCCTTTACCAATGCAACAGGTAGATTAAAGGTAAAGTTTGGTAAACAATGAAAACATTATCAGGCCGGGAAATTGCCTTGCGCCATTGTGCCCACAGTAGGAGCAAAACTTGTGATTCAGCCCTGCGGAATATCAAAGTCCATTGGCCTTCCAATGTCTCTCTTTGATGCTAGCTGATGTTTGCTTTAGCCTCCAGCAAAGAGAGGTTGACATCTTTAAGCATTACATTTCCCAGTCTCCCTTCAATCCTTCCCAATTTCCATTCATAATTTCTAAGCAGAATTATCTGCCAGGTTATACAATAGAAGTAAGTATGATAAAGTGGCAGTCACACAGTTCTTCTGAAAGCATTAGCAGGGAAGTAGATTGGTTACCCCATGGCAGCTTTCATGGAGATCTTTGTGTAATGGCTCTTAACTTTGGCTGTGTGTAAGCCCCACCTGGAGAGGTTTTTTTGGCTTTAATTTTAATACTATGACTGGCTTCGCTTCAGGTCAATTAAATACAGTCTCTGGAGATGCAGACCAAGCATCAGTACCTTGTAAAGCACTCCAACTGATTATGATGTCCAGCCAGATTTGGGGAAAATTAGTTTGATGTCCACCTGGTCCCTAACTTTCTAGTTGCCAAACCCAAGCCATGGTAGCAGCAATAGCTCCTACTTCAGTAGCTTTGCTGAGTGTGGCCCAAACTGTGTGGTTTTTGAGTGTGGGGGAGGGGGATATGACCACAAGCACAGCAGTTCCTTGTCCAGCCAGCATTGCAGTTATTGTTTGGAAAACTCAAACTACACCCAGCTTCTCCAGACCTTCCAACAAGTCTGCAGGCTGCTTAATATCCTGTAATAAATCCCTTTCTGCTAAAAATGGCTAGAGATGGTTCAGTCATATGCTACTGAACCCTGACCAATGCAGCTATCTAAAATTCAAGTCTGACCATGTCACATTCCTGCTTTAAATAATTAAAAGGTTCACCCTAGCACTTACATTAAATCTAAAATGCCTTCCTGTGCCTTACAAGGTCTTTTGTGATCTGGCACCTGCTTTTATTTAATACATGTTACAAATACTTATTAAAAGTATTTTAGAAATGCATACTTTCTTTGAAAAAATAAAAAAATATTATTAAAAGAAAATATTTGAGTATATGGGCAAAACATAATGTAATGAATATACATCTTTATTATTTTTGTTTTAAAAACTGTAAACAACTTAAATATCCATCAGTAGGAGTCTAGTAAGACGTTTTATGGTATATTCATAGAGTGAAATAATTTCCATTAATTAAAAGAATCTCCAGGTGATAGTTTTGTGAGTAATTTCTTCAAGTTTATTCTCATTTTTCTATTTTTTCCAAGAACATGTACATGTGAATCAGAAAAAAAAGAAGACATTTTCATTTTAGGAGGAAGAATTTTATGTTGGTAACAGATAGATCAAATCAAATAAGCAGCCTTCCTTATCAAACAATATCTTAACAAGTATAAATCCTTTCTGGGTGAGGTAATGGCCATATGCTTTTCCACTGACAGTCTCCTTCTGGGCAAGCCACTTTGGACATCGTTATGGCCTCTCTGGTGGAGAGGACATGAAAGAAAACACTGTAAAGGCGTGGAGGAACACAAATACCTTGTAAACAGTGGTGTGTGTTTTTTTGCCTTTCCTGCAGGTCAAAAGTAAGAGAAAGCCCTAAACAATGGAGAAAGTAAAAGCAGTCCTAAGAGAATAAGGAGAAATGATCAATAACGCTGCTATCTCTTTCTGCTTCCTTTGTCTGCTTCTTGAATAGCATGTGTTATACCAAAAGGGAAAGCAATTTGGTATTGACTAGTGCACATACTAATAAAAAAATCATCAAAATATGTTCCCAGTACCAAACATGCACCAAGAACCTTAGCAAGAGCTTTGGATAACAGATAAATAGCATTATGACCTCATAGAATCTTACATCTGGTTCCTTCAATAACCCTGTGTGATGGGGATTCCTGCACTGCCACCTTCCAGGTAGGGAAGTTGAGGCTCTGGAAAATTAAGGTCTTTGCTCAGGTCAGCATAATTCGTAAATGGCAGGCCAAGTTACTTAGCTAGCGTTCTCTATTCACCTAAGTTCTTTTTATAACAGCTTTATTTATTTATTTTATTTTATTTTATTGTGGTAAGGACAAATTACCTGATATTTATCTCTTGACAAATGTTAAATGTACAATACATTATTGTTAACTATAAGTACAAGGCTGTATGGCAGATCTCTAGAGCTTATTCATCTTGCTAAACTTAAACTTTATGCCCATTGATTAGTAACTCCTCATTTCCCATCCCCCCCAGCTCTTGGCAACTACCTTTCCATTAACTGATTCAATGAGCTTGATTATACTATATACCTCATGTAACTGGAATCATATAGTGCCTGTCTTTCTGTGACTGGCTTATTATTTCTCTTACCATAATGCTCTCAAGGTTCACCCATGTTGACAGATAGTGCAGAATTTCCTTTTGTAAGGCTGAAATATACCAATTTTCTTTATCCATTCATCTGTTAATGGACATTTAGGTTGTTTGCACATCTTGGCTATTTTGAATAGTGCTATTATAATAAGCATGGGAGTGTTAATATATCTTTCAGGTCCTGATTTCAATTCAGGATCTTACTCAGAAGTAGAGTTGGATAAATACTCAGAAGTAGAATTACTAGGTCATATAGTAGTCTACTTTTAATTTTTTGAGAAACTTCCATTATGTTTTCCATAGAGGCTGCATCAGAGATGAAAGATTTGTATATTGAGAACTATTGAAAGAACTTAAAGAAGACACAAACAAATGAAAAGCATTCCATCTTGGTGAATTGGAAGACAATATTGTTACAATACCTATACTACACAAAATTACAATGGCACTCTTACAGAAATACAAAATACAATTCATATGGAACTACAAAATTAAAACAAAGCAAAAACATACCAATAGCCAAATTTATGCTGAGAAAAGGGAACAAAACTGGAGATATCATATTTCCTTATTTCAAAATATATTACAAAGCTACCATAACCTAAACTCTGAAATGAAAATCCACAGAAACATTCCAGGTCTCAATGCCAGGTCCACAAGTGAAGTGGGTGGAGTGGCGGGGGGTGGGGAATGGGGAAGATGAAAGAGAGGGAGAGGAAGAGCTGAGGGGAGAGAGTAACAAAGGAGGAGACGCTTAGGGAGCAGCATGAAAAATAGGAGACTCCATGAATTACTTTTAATAAAAGAAAATTTGGAGGTAAATACATCTTTTATAAGCAAGTTTAGTATTTAGCACAGTGTCTGTGTGTGTCCAGATTCATTCATGCTGAGAGAAGGAAACTTTCCTGTTGGTTCTGGGAGAGGCTATTCTAAATACAGCTCACAAGTGCCACTGTGTTCTCTTGTTCCTGCCAAAGGGCATGGCGACCTTTCTATACTGATCATTTTAATTGAAAAATTCAAATTAAAGTAAATTTCTACTTTAAAAATAAGAAACTTTTGCAGAACTAAATAGTACATATAAGAAAAAGGAAATTCTCACTTTCAATTTCTTTCCCAGTCTACCACCTGCATCTTTTCTATAAAGTTAAATCTGGGGAACATTAGCATTTTTCCTACACAATGAGAAGATCCATACCCAGAGCAGAGCATCTCTATTTTTAGTAATCAGTTTTAAAGAAATGCACACAAGTTAGCCATGTACATGGATGTTTTTTATAGCACTGCTGATAATTTTGAAATGGGAGGCAAAATGCCCATCAATGGGAGTGTTCTTAAATAAATCACGGAAGAGCTAGAACTTGGAACAATAAGCAGCAACTACATAAACTGATGAACAAAAACAGATCCAGAGACAGAGAAACATCGACCAGACCGTCAAACCTCAGAGGGAAGGTAGGGGAGGGTGGGGGTAAGGGGGAGAGATCAACCAAAGGACTTGTATGCATGTATATAAGCCTAACCAATGGACACAGACACCAGGGGGGTGAGAGCATGAGTGGGGGGAGGGGGCAATGGTAAAATAAGGACACATATGTAATACCTTAATCAATGAAGAAAAAAATAAAATAAGGAAGTAGACTTAGAGCCAGAGTGTTAGAAACAGCTCCCTCACATCCCTTGCCCATTAGGGTATTGGTGCCTGTTTGGGAGGTAGCTTGAGTTTGGGAAGTTCTGAGACATGCCTTTGTACCCAAAATAGTTAACAACAATACTCTTCAACTCTAATCAATGAGAGAAACTGGAAAAAGTAAAGTGATAATGCACTAGACAATATGAAAAGTAAATGACCCACATGAATTGAAGAAGGCCAACAGAAAAAGCCATGCTAGTAAGACATTCAAGTTATTTTTTGCTACTGCCTTTTATTCAATCCAGGCATCCAAAATTGTCATGCTCTCTCCCTTCCTCCTATCAGCTCAAAGGCTGATCTGAAATCAATCATTTACAGCTTAGTGGTTATATTTCAGAGCCAAAGTAGAGCTGGCTGAATCACACAGGGGCCTATTCCCAGAAGCTCCTGGACTAGAAAAACATGTGTAGCTAAAGTATTTAATATACTTGTATGGTGGGGTTGCTTTATACTGTTTCCACTATTTTAAATAAAATTATTAGAAATATATGGTTTTCTGCTACAAATGATCAATTGTGTTTTTGTGAACTAATGTTTCAAGATGATAATTTGTTTTGACTTTGTTCAGTGGGGGGCATGTGACCTATTAACATGCATTGCTTTTTCCGAAAAGCAATCTGTTTCTAAATTTTGAAATACATGGATGGAAAATCAAAAATTCAAAGATATTTGCCTCTGGAGAAGGGGTCTGACTATCACTCATCAAAGGAATGGGAAACCACTGAGGTCATGAGGAGGAGTGACAAAATGAAAGTGACACAGGAAATCAATTTGTTAGTGGGGTAGAGAATGGACTAGGAAGGGAAAAGATGGAGGCAAGCAGATTAGAAAGCTCCTGATGTGTACAATTCTAAACTGCATATTTTACATATCTAACCTCACTCATCATGACAATAACCTGCCAGAGATATTTTGACATTCACTTCACAGATGAGAGGATTGAGGCTCAAGAAAATAGAACAGCTATTAAATATCAGTGCTAATTTGAAGGAAGAGAGAGGAAAAAAAACAAATTTATGACATCCTAGGGAGTAAGATCAATTACTATGATGATCCTCTCCTAGAACAGTGCCTCCAACTTGGCTGATCACTGGAAACACCTGCAGAGCTTTTGATAATACCGAACCCAGCATTCTACACCAGAATAATTCTGATGATCAGTCAGGTTTGGGAACTTCTGCATCACAGATGACTTTTTAGTCATTTTACCAAAAAAAAGCTAAGTCCAAGGGGTGATTAATTCAGCATTAGACCGATTATATGTGAGACAATGGCAGGGCACTCAGTACAATCTCTGCATAATTTAGTTGGAAATGAGAGCAGAGCTGGGAAGAAATGTCAGAAATAGAGGAATAAATTTTTTATTTATCTGCATGGAGGTGATAGTTGGAATCATGAAAGGTCTTCCAGGAAGAAAAGAAGGGGAAAGGAAGAGAGGCTGAGGACAGAGCTTTAATAAATATCCACAGAGGTAGAATGGGAGACGGAAGGAACAGGTTAACACGACTGAGCAGTACAGTATTTATAAAGAAGCAGAACCAGGAAGATAAACTGCCACAGAAGTAATTCTATAACTATCCAGGGTAATATGCACTAAGAGAAAAACTGGACCCAATGACTGAAAAGTTACTGGTGAATTCTGAGACTATTATTTGGGGAGAAGACAGACAATAGGAAGTTGACTAAGTTAGTGAGGAAAGGATGGAAGCAGATATAGGGTTGGAAGGAGTCTGACTAGGGAAAAAACAGTAGCAACATCTACATCAACAAGGTCAATGGAAGACATTTTAATTGATATTGTCATTGAAGTATTGGGCTAACACTAAGTAAGTAGGAAAGTATAATTTATTTTAACTATTAAACAATTTACCCAAACTCAGAAATGGCCACCAAACTTAAGCTTCATGGACAGTTTTTGATTATGTGATTGAGGGGAGTATATTTCGTTCTCAGGGAAAAGATCAGGGCATATTTCCCAGATATAAAAGATTGTGTGACCTCTACAGAATTGCTGATTAGGGCTTTATTCCCTGGACAATGCCCCTGACAAAGGAGGAATCTTGGAATAAAGAGCTCATGTTTTTCTTCCTCTATCAGCTAAGCTGGCCCTTTTTGGGCCTGGGGTCACCTTATCCAAGGAACTGAGGACACATGTATCTCACATAGCCCTCCTCTTTACTTTACATGAGGAAAGATTTGAAATTCAAGTTTGGCTGTTTGGGTGGTTATTATTTTGGTTTTTATCTTTTCTTTATTCTTTTTTTCTTCATTTCACATCAGTCAACTTTATTTTTTTATTTTCTAAACTAGAGGCTTGGTGCATGAAATTCATGCATGAGGCGGGGGAGGGGTCTGTCCCTCAGCCCAGCCTGCACCCTCTTCAATCTGGGACCCCTTGAGGCATGTCCGACTGCCCTCTCTCAATCCAGGACTGCTGGCTCCCAACCGCTCACCTGCCTGCCTGCCTAATTGTCCCTTACCGCTTCTGCCTGCCAGCCTGATCACCCCTAACCACTCCCCTGCCAGCCTGATCAATGCCTAACTGCTCCCATGCCAGCCTGATTGCCCCTAACTGCCCTCCCCTGCTGGCCTGGTCACCCCTAACTATCCTCCCCTGCAGGCCTGGTCCCACCCAACTGCCCTCCCCTGCAGGCCTGGTCTCCCCTAACTGCCCTCCTTTGCCAGCCTGGTCACCCCCAACTGCCCTCCTCTGCTGGCCTGGTCACCCCTAACTTCCCACAACTGCCCTCCCCTGCAGGCCATCTTGTGGTGGCCATCTTATGTCCACATGGGGGAAGCCATCTTTGACCACATGGGGGAGGCCATCTTGTGTCTTGGAGTGATGGTCAATTTGCATATTACTCTTTTATTAGATCAGATTACATTTATTGGGGTTTGTTTTGATAATGGGGGTAGGAGAGCTGAAAATGGCAGGGCTTTCGACCTCTGGGTCATGTATGCCAGTCCTGCCTCACAGAATGCTTCAAAGTGGATGTCTGGCCCAGGTCAAGTTAGCAAATATAACATCATTTTTCTTCCTTTCCATTACTTCTTTGCTAACATGTCTCCCACATTGGGAACATTGACTTTGGTCTGAAATAGAATTCACATATTACTGATTCCCTAGCCATCATAGCCACCCAACTTCTAAGGCTACCTTTCACATGAGAAATCAGCACCTAGTGTCTAGAACAAAAAAAGACAAACCACATCAGACTCCACGGGAAAAACTAAGATTCCAACAACATAGAGGCCATATTCCAAAACCTCATTTTTTATCTAATGGCCCCGTTTAACAGAGAAAATAGAAAGCACCACATGGGAATGGCATCACTTCCCATTGCCAGACCTTTAAAACTGCGTGAGCCCCACCCATCTTTCTCCCCATTTCTCTCCTCTTACTAACAGAATGGTCCTTTTCCTGTTTTAGGTCAATCCATTTACTCACAATTTGAATTTTATCCCTCCTGCCTGCCTATGTACATTTCTCTTTCTTCTCCCATAATCTGTTGATTATCCCTCTTTTTCTAATATCATCATCTCCTCCCTCTCAACTGGATTCTTTTTATTCTTAAAACTGCCAAGCTTCTTTTGCATCTGTAGGCCACTCCCTCAGGTTAACATGTAACTCTCACCTTAACTTCAAAGCCAGATTTCATAGTAGAGAGGTCTGGCTTCATTGGTCTAACCTTTCCAACTGGCTCCCAGCCTATCACTCCACTGAAGAACCCCTTGGTTTGCATTATGATCAACCTACTTTGAGCCTTATTCTGTTGGCATTTTCACTTTTTAACCTAATTGATTTCTTAGGAATGATCAATATCATTAGTCACTCCCTCATTCTAGAAACTCTCTTTCCCAGGTTTGAGTAACAGGACCCACATTCTCCTATTTTGTCTTATTTTATTTTGTTTATTTTTTTCTTAATCTTCTTTCCTGATCCATCTTCCTTACCTTGGCTATTAGAATTTGGTTGCTGATAGCATCATTTCCAAGCCCTTTTCTCTTTCTCCAAGTGATCTTTTTTCATGACTGTAGATTAAATGACTATCTATACATGTATTAATGACCCCCATTGTATATATTGGTTCAAGTTCTCTCATCTGGCCTCTCGTCCTAGAAACCAACTTTATACTTAAAACCTCTATTAATATAATGACTCTCCAAGCTCATCATGCCCCATATGAATTCAAGATCTTCCTTTCCTAACTTGTTTTTCTTACAGTGTTCCTTCTTCCAGTGAATGTCATTTGTACAATCCAGTAATGTATGGGTCATATTTAAAGTTCCATATCTAATTCATATGTAAACCCTGACATTTTATCTAAATACTAGAGGCCCAGTGCATGAAATTCGTGCATGGGGGGGAGGGGCGGGCGGTGTCCCTCAGTCCAGCCTGCACAACCTCCAATCTGCAACCCCCCTACCAGGATTGGGCCTAAATGGGCAGTCAGACATCCCTCTCCCAATCCAGGACTGCTGGCTCCCAACTGTTTGCCTGTCTGCCTTCCTGATTGCCCCTAACCCTTCTGCCTGCCAGCCTGATCACCCCCTAACCACTCCCCTACCAGCCTGATTGATGGCTAGCTGCTCCCCTGACAGCCTGTTTGCCCCTAACTTTCCTCCCCTGCAGGCCTGGTCACCCCTAACTGCCCCTCCCTGCAGGCCTGGTCCCTCCCAACTGCCCTCCCTTGCTGGCCTGATCACCCACAACTGCCCTCCCTTGCAGACCTGGTCCCTCCCAACTGCCCTACCCTCCTGGCCATCTTGTGGTGGCCATCTTGTGTCCACATGGGGGTAACCATCTTTGACCACATAGGGACAGCCATCTTGTGTGTTGAAGTGATGGTCAATTTGCATATTGCTCTTTTATTAAATAGGGTAGAGGCCTGGTGCATGGGTGATGGCCAACTGGTTTGCCCTGAACGGTGTCCCAGATCAGGGTGGGGGTTCCCTTGGGGCATGGGGTGGCCTGGGTGAGGGGCCTCTGGTGGTTTGCAGGCCAGCCATGCCCCCCAGCAACCCTAGCTGAGGCCCTGGTATGGTGTTTATTTATCTTCTATAATTAAAACTTTGTAGCCTTGAGCAGAGGCCAGTGCACCCTGAGGGTAGGGAGGGCGGGAAGCGTGGCTTCCTCTATCACCGGGGAAACCCAAGCCTCCTGCTCGCTCCATGGCTGTAGCCATTTTTGTTGGGATTTATTTATCTTCTATAATTGAATCTTTGTAACCCTGAGTGGAGGCCAGGGCCAGCCAGGGTGTGCAGGAAGCGTGGCTTCCTGCATTGCTGGGGAAACCCAAGCCTCTTGCTTGCTCCATGGCCACAGCCATCTTGGTTAGGTTAATTTGTATACTCGCTCCTGATTGGCTGGTAGGCGTGGCTTGTGGGAATAGCAGAGCTACGGTCAATTTGCATGTTTCTCTTTTTATTAGTGTAGATATCTGAAATTCATCTATTTCTCTTCATTCCTGCAACAACCATCCCAGAACAAACTACTATCATCTTTCACCTATACCGCTGTACTTCATACTTAACTATTTGCCTACATCTGCTCTTGAATCTTTCCAACTGGTTCTCTATAATGTAATCAGCACAATATTTAAAATATGATCTTGTCACCCTCTAACTTAAAATTCTTTAGTATGTTCTAAAGCTCTTAAAATCTTACAAGGCTGTGCATGCCCTGGAACATGCTGACCTCTCCAAACTCATCTCACACACTCTCCCTTTGATTGCTCAGCACAGACTACTGCCTAATTTTCCTTATAGTCTTTCCTCATTCCGGCATATCTCTTAATCTCTCTCTCTCTCTTTCTCTCTCTCCCTCACTCTCTCGCTCTCTCTTTTTCTCTCTCTCTCACTAAGTCATATTCATACACAATTTCTCTTAGTTGACTCTAGCACACTCTTCCTAAATACCCACATGAACAAATTCTTACTGGAAACTTTCACTAACCAATTCTCCTTTTGCCTATTTCTCCACCCCATTATAGCTGCTTATAGCACAATGTGCCTTTCCTTTACAGTTTTATCACAGAGTGTCATTATACATTTATTTGAGTTTATATGACAATTTTTCTCTCTTACTATACTGTAAGCTCCCTCAGATGATATCATCAATACTAAACAAGATTTGGTCCATGGCAACCACAAATATTTATTGAATTCAATGTTAAATTTAACCAAGAAGCTATAAACAGGATTAAGTTTAAAGTTTAAAAGTCAAACTTCAGGAGGATTGTGAAAATGGTGGCAGAATAGACAGATGTGTCCCGAGCCTTATCCCGGAGCAGATGGAATGAGCAGCTGAAACAAATAACATCCACCCCAAATTGGCAAAGGAGACTAGGCTGCCCAGGGCACTACAACCACATGAGCAGCAGACATGTGAGCAGCCCGCCCCTGTCCAAGGAGCAGCTACCCCAAGAGCAGCCCACACCAGCCAAAGAGCATCAGCCTCACATGGTCTGCCCCTGTCCAAAGAGCAGCAGCTATGTGAGTGGCCCTCTCACCCATCCGAGGAACAGCAACCACAGGAGCAACCCACCCCCATCTGAGGAGCAATAGCCACACGAGCAGCCTGCCCACAACTGAGGGGCAGCAGCCCCACACAGCCTGCCCCCATCTGAGGAGCAGCAGCTTCATGCAGTCCTTACCCTGCATCCATCCCAGGAGGAGCAGCTGTGTGAGTGGTCCACTCCCCCATTCGAGGAACAGCAGCCACATGAGCAGCCTGCCTACAACTGAGGAGCAGAAGCCCTGTGCAGCCCGCCCTCATCCAAGGAGCAGCAGCTATGTGAGCAGCCCGCCCCTGTCCGAGGAGCAGCAACTGTGTGAGCAGCCCGCCCCCATCCAAGGAGCAGCAGCTCCATGAGCAGCCTGCACACATTTGAGGAACAGCAGCTGCCCGAGCAGGATGCCCTGGTTCGAGGAGCAGCAGCCACACTAGCAGACCCACCCATGTCCGAGGACCAGCAGCCACGTGAGCAGCCCACCCCCGTCCAAGGAGTAGCAGCCACATACAGCCTGCACCCGACCAATGAGCAGCAGTCAGGTGAGCAGCTTGCCCCCAGCAGCCAAAGGAGCCACCACTGAAGCCAACAACACCCACCAGAGGAACTGCTGCCAACTGAAGAGTAGCTGCTGCCATGACCACCCGAGGAGCCACTACCACCCAAGGAGCAGCCCCTGAACGACTCGACATCTAGATCCATCAGTGAGATAAAAAATGGGTAGACAAAGACACCGCCAAAAGAAAGAAAAGGACTCACCAGAAAAGCAGCTCAGTGAAACAGAGGCATGCAATATGTCAGAAAAAGTATTCAGCATAAGGGTCATACAGTTCATAAACTGGATGAAGGAAAAAAATCAACAACTTATGTAAGAATCAAGAAGAAATGAAGAGTGATATAGCTGTAATAAAAAACACCATCGAAAATTTCAACAGTAGACTAGGAGAAGCAGAGGATCAAATTAGTGAATTAGAAGAAAGGAAGCAAAACACACCCAAATTGAACTGCAATTGGAGAAAAAAATTAAAAGACAGGAGTAGAACCTAAGGGCACTATGGGACAACATGAAACGAAGCAACATACGAATAATAGAGCTGCTAGAACAACAGGAAGAGGAACAAGAGTAAGAAAACCTTATTGAAGAAATAATGTCAGAAAACTTCCCTGATGTGGGGAAGAAAAAAGTGACACAAGCACAGAGAATCCCAAACAAGATGAACCTGAAAAGACCCACACCAAGACACATCATAATTATGATAGCAAATGTTCAGGGCAAAGAGAGAATCTTAAAGGCTGCAAGAAAGAGACAGAAAGTTATGTACAAGGGATTTCCCATTAGATTATCAAATGATTTCTCAACAGAAACACATCAAGCCAGAAAGGAATGGAAGGAAATTTACAAAGTGGTGCAAAGCAAGGGACTGAATCTAAGAATACTCTATCCTGCAAGGTTATCATTCAAAATTTAAGGAGAAATAAGGAGTTTCACAGACAAAAAAAAAAGGCTAAGGGAGTTTATCACTACCAAGCCAGCAATGCAAGAAATGCTAAAAGGACTGGTATAAAAAGAATAAATAAAAAGGTAAGAAGGAACACAGGCACACAAAAATTAAATGGCTATAAAAAAGTACCTATCAATAACAACTTTAAATGGAAATGGACTAAATGTTTCAATCAAAAGATATTGACTGGCTGAATGGATAAAAACATGACCCATATATAAGCTGTCTATAAGAGACCCACCTCAGAACAAGGGACTCACACAGACTGAAAGTGAAGGGATAGAAAAATATCTTTCAGGCAAATGGAAATGAAAATAAAGCTGGGATAGCAATGCTTATATCTGACAAAATAGACCTCAAAGTGAAGGCCATAACAACAGATAAGGAAGACCACTTCATAATAATAAAGGGATCAATACAACAAGAGGATATAACACTGATAAACATATATGCACCCAATGCAGGAGGACCCAAATACATAAAAAACTCCTGGAAGATATCAAGGGAGAGATCAACAACAATACTATCATAGTATGGGACTTTAATACACCATTGACACCACTGGATAAATCCTCTAGACAAAAAATCAGCAAAGAAACAGCAATCCTAAATGACACACTAGATCAGATGGACTGAATTGACATCTTCAGAACATTTCACCTCAAAGCCATGGAATATACATTCTTCTCAAGTGCACATGGGACATTTTCAAAAATAGACCACATATTGGATCACAGGCAAAATCTCCCCAAATTCAAGAAGATTGAAATCAAATCAAGCATCTTCTCAGAGCACAATGGCATAGTATTAGAAATAAACTACAATAAAAAACAATCTAAAAAATTCAAACACTTGGAAGCTGAATAGCATGCTATTAAACAATGATTGGGTTAACAAAGAGATCAAAGAAGAAATTAAAAACATCCTGGAAACTAATGACAATAAAAACACAAAAATCCAAAATTTATGGGACACAATGAAAGCAGTCCTAAGAGGGAAGTTTATAGCTCTAAAGGCCTACCTCAAAAAAAAAAAGGTAGTAAATCATCTAATTCTACAACTCAAAGAATTAGAAAGATAGCAACAAGAAAAGCTCAGAGTGAGCAGAGGGAAGGATATAATATAGATCAGAGCAGAAAAGAAAGACATAGAGACCAAAAAATAAAATAAAATAAAATAAAATACAAAAAATCAATGAAACCAAGAGCTGGTTCTTTGAAAGGATAAACAAGATTGATGAACCTCTAGCCAGGCTCACCAAGAAGCAAAGAGAGAGGACCCAAATAAACAAAATCAAAAATGAAAGAGGTGAAATAACAACAGACCCCACCAAAATACAAAGGGTTGTTAAATAATGCTATGAACAACTCTATTCCAGCAAACTAGACAACATGGAGGAAATGGACATATTCCTAGAAAAATACAACCTTTCAAAACTCAGTCAGGAAGAATCTAAAAATCTCAATAGGCCGATAACAGTGGAAGAAATTGAAGCAGTCATCAAAAAGCTTCCAGCAAACAAAAGCCCCCGGCCAGATGGCTTCACAGGGGAGTTTTACCAAACATTCAAGGAAGAACTAATGTATCCTCTTAAGACTATTCCAAAAAATTCAAGAGGAAGGAACACCTTTTCGTAATAAAAACTCTCAGCAAAGTGGGAATAGAAAAATCATACCTCAACAAAATAAAAGCCATATAAGACAAACCCACAGCAAACCTCATACTCAATGGGCAAAAACTAAAACCATTTCCACTAAGAACAGAAACAAGACAGGGATGCTCACTCTCACCACTCCTGTTGGACATATCACTGGAAGTACTAGCCAATGCGATCAGACAAGAAGAAGAAATAAAAGGCATCCAAATTGGAAAAGAAGAAGTAAAAGTGTCCATATTCACAGATGACATGATACTGTACACAGAAAACCCAAAAGACTCTATCAAAAAATTATTAGACTTAATAAATGAATTCGGCAATGTAGCAGGATACAAAATTAATGCCAAGAAATCTATGGCATTTCTATACACCAATAATGAACTTACAGAAAGAGAGACTAAAAAAGCAATCCCATTTACCACCATACCAAAAAAATTAAGATACCTAGAAATAAACTTAACTAAGGAGATAAAAGATCAATATGTGGAAAACTATAGGACATTGAAAAAAGAGATAGAGAAAGACATAAACAGATGGAAGAACATACCGTGTTCATGGATTGGTAGAATGAACATCATTAAAACGTCCATACTACCCAAAGCAATCTATAGATTCAATGCATTCCCCATTAAAATACCAATGGCATATTTCACAGACCTAGAACGAACTTTCCAAAAAATTCATCTGGAATAAAATCAGACCCCGAATAGCTGCAGCAATCCTGAGAAAGAACAGCAAAGTATTTGAGATCTCAGTCCAGGTACCAAACTGTATTACAAAGCCACTGTTCTCAAAACAGCCTGGTACTGGCACAAGAACAGACATGTAGATCAATGGAATAAAATAGAGAACCCACAAGTCAACCCAAACCACTATGCTCAATTAATATTTGACAAAGGAGGCAAGAACATACAATGGAGTCAAGACAGTCTCTTCAATAAATGGTATTGGGAAAATTGGACAGATACATGCAAAAAAAAATGAAACTAGACCACCAACTTACACCATACACAAAAATAAACTCAAAATGGATAAAGGACTTAAACATTAGATGGAAACCATAAAAATACTAGAGGAATCCATAGGCAGCAAAATCTTAGACATATGCCGAAGCAATTTCTTCACTGAAACCATTCCTAAGGCAATGGTAACTAATGTGAAAATAAACAAATTGGTCTACATCAAAATAAAAAGCTTTTTCACAGCAAAAGAAACCATTAACAAAACAACAAGAAAGCCCACTGCATGGGAGAACATACTTGCCAATGTTATCACCAATAAGGGTTTAATCTCCAAGATTTGCAGGGAACTCATACAACTTAACAAAAGGTAGATAAACAACCCAATCAAAAAATGGGCAAGGTACCTAAATTGATACTTTTCAAAAGAAGACAGAAGGAAGGCCAAGAGACATATGAAAACCTACTCAAAGTCACTAATTATCCAAGAAATGCAAATCAAAATGGCAATGCGGTAGCATCTCACACCTGTCAGAATGGCTATCATCAACAAATCAACAAATGACAAGTGCTGGAAAGGATGAGGAGAAAAAGGAACCCTCCTACACTGCTGGTGGGAATGCAGACTGGTGCAGCCACTGTGAAGAACAGTATGGAGTTTCCTCAAAAAACTAAAAATGGAACTCCCATTTGACCCAGTGATCCCACTTCTAGGAATATAGCCCAAGAAACTAGAAACACCAATCTGAAAGGATATATGTTCTTAGCAGCACAATTTAGCATAGCTAAGATTTGGAAACAGCCTAAGTGCCCATCAGCAGATGAGTGGATTAAAAAACTGTGGTACATCTACACCATGGAATACTGCGCTGTGGTAAAAAAGAAAGAATTCTTAACATTTGCAACAGCATGGATGGAACTGGAGAGCATTATGCTAAGCAAAATAAGCCAGGCAGCAAAAGATAAATACCACATGATCTCACTCATTTGTGGAATATAATGAACATTATAAACTGATGAACAAAAACAGATCCAGAGGCAGAGAAACATCGATCAGACTGTCAAACCTCAGAGGGCAGGTAGGGGAGGGTGGGGGTAAGGGGGGGAGATCAACCAAAGGACCTGTATGCATGCATATAAACATAACCAATGGACACAGACACCAGGAGGGTAAGGGCATGAGTGGGAGTGTTGGGGGGCAATGGGGGGATAAGGACACATATGTAATACCTTAATCAATAAAGAAATTTTTTTAAAAAGTCAAAGTTCAGGATCGTGTTGAGGTCACACTACAGAAGAGGTCGTCCTGGTAGCACACATGTAATGCTTCACAGATGTGCAAGTGAGACAGTTTGCCTCAAAGGAAAGGAACAAAGGCAGACATCCTGCCATCACACAGAACTGTTATAAAAAATAAACTATGCATGGGACAGTGTTTTTTACATTTTAATAGCTGTTGTTCATACATTTTGTGTAAGGCTATATAATATATATATATATATATAAAAGCCTAAGTGACCATTATGACTGGATGACCAGACAACTGGGCGACTGGCAGATAGCTATGACATGCACTGACCACCAGGAGGCAGACGTTCAACGAAAGAGCTGCCCCCTGGTGGTCAGTGTGCTCCCACAGCCAACCTTCTGCACCAGGCCAACCTCCAGTGGTTCTTCCCCACTGCTGGCCAGCCCCCCCATCGGGATTGGGCGAGATGGCCCCGATCGCTGACCAGGCTGAGGGACGCCACTCATGCACGAATTCATTACTTCTGATCAGGGCTCCATTCCCTGGACAGTATCCCTGACAAAGGAGGCATCTTGGAAAAAAGAGCTCATGTTCTTCTTCCTCCATCAGCTAAGCTGGCCTCTTGTTGGGTCTGGGGTTACCTTATCCAAGGAACTGAGGACACTTGTACTCTCATATAGCCCTCCTCTTTACATGAGGAAAGATTTGAAATTCAAGTTTGCTGTTTGGCTTCTAGTGTGATGTAAGATTCATGAAGGCAAAGATCTAACCCCAGTATAAAGAACAGTTCCTGGCATGTGTAGATGCTCACTAATTGCTTGTAAATGAATAAAATGTTTATCTCTCATATTTAAATAAGTTAAATTAATGGACTATTTTTTTTTGAATGATTGATTCCTATTCTCTAAACTGTCAGACTAGCCATAGATGAATTTAAGTTAAAGGTTCTAAAAAATAAGATAGAGTCACCTATACAAAATGGTTTTCAAGATTTAAAATAGTAGAACACACAAATGATCCCTTAAAAATAACTTCAAGACTTATGTCCCTAGTTAATTGCTATTAATTATTGAAATCAGCTTGGGTATCACCCCCAGAAGCCTGTCTTGACTCACAGTGGGGTGAAGTACTCACCACCACCCCCACTCGCCCCGCAACACAGATACAAACAGCACACCCTGAACTTCTCTAGCACTGTCGCATTATCTCTTTCATAGCATATTTCTTATTATTTTGAAATTCACATGTCTTTCCCACCAATCTTTAAGTTCCATTAGGTCAGTAAAACTTTTATTTTTCTAATGGTTGCTAATTCTAACATAGTATCTGGCATTTAGTAGATGCTAAGTAATTTTTGTTGAAGTCAACTGAATTCTTGAAGACCTTCATAGATGGTATCAATTTTATAACCTGATTCACTCATGCATTAGCTTTCAGCCAGTTTTTCAGCTAATCCCTGTTCATACCTGGAACTGATGATAACATATTTCATAAAGACTTTCTGGACCAATTTCAAGGTACCAAATGTCATTTTAAAAGAATTCTGATCAATACTAGTTTAAATTAGATATCAAAAAATCCAATGCATACATAAGTGTTTGCAGTATTTATATAAAGCTAAACTCAACAGTTTTTTTCCATTTCCTTTCCTTCATTTAGCATGACATTTTACCTGATATTCCTGAACTGCTGGGTAAAGCAAATGCATTTCTATTAGAGCCAGTATTCCTCCATGAGATTCTGTCAACAGGTGTTTAAGCTTCTTCATTCTATATATACTTTCCCTACTTGCTCAATTACTGGAACTAGAATTCTTTACTAAAGAATTTGCTGTGAGAGCTATAAAGACCAAATCTACTCAAATAAATAAGGCTTTTCTGGATTGCATGTGGAATAAAAATTTAAAGTCCAACTCTCTCCAGTATTGTATAATGTGTGATCAATGGATAGTATGCTGGTGTTTTCTTTCCTATATCTTCACTCAGTTCTGAAATTTGGTGGGGGAAATAATATTCAAGGAACATATTAAATTTACAATTATCAGTATTTCAAACACTAAGGAAAATCCCACTGTCAGGAAATATAGCTGATTTTTTTCCTAACAAACATGACATACCAGCATAAATCCATATATTCCAGATAACTGTCTATAGTAAACATATAACTTGTGTTACCCATCTGTGCAACTGCCATGTATTTTTTAAAGCACCACAATTAACAAAAAATTGTCTTAAAGAAACAAATGATAGGAAAGTATACAAATGTTTGATTTATTTCTCTGAGTAGGCACTTCCCCAGAAGGAAATACACTACAATGTCTTCAAGATGTGTGGTTTACCTTTGGGAAATCAGAGTAAGGATGAGGGTAGAATCATTTTTCTGCAATCCTAAACTGGCATTCTAGATATATTTGCAAAAATACTTATGAGTCTCAACTTTTTTAAGTTGACTTTGCCATGTATTAATTTTGAATTCTCCTGATATTGCTCCATTTTCTTTTCCCAAGAATTGTCTGTATGTTTCTATACACACACACACACACACACACACACACACACACACACACACACACACGAGACATTTTCATTTCCCATTTCCCTGACTAATTTCAATTGTATTTATTATCTCCTGTTCTTTTCTCTCTCCCACATCTCCTGCCCCAACAGAATGAATATTCTCACATGTTTTCTTTTGGATTAACCAGGTCCCCAACTATTATTGCTTTGCAGCAGCCCCTGCTGGTGAAAGACATCATCCAATTTTTCTGTCTCTTCATAGCTGTGTTTGTCAAGACTGGTGATTAATTTCCAATAAACCATGCCATTGTCTAGCCACAAGTGGCCTGCAGGATCAGCAGACCTTAGTCTGGGGCTACCTACCATCTGCAGGGAGCAACTATCCCCCTTCAGCGTAGAAAGAGTATCAGAGGAATGCATAATTTTTATGCCTTCTTTTCCAAACACAAAATGGAGATTTTAATCAAATTTTCATCAGAAAACAGAAGTTATATTACATGGGAAAAAGTTATCCTCACAGTCCCATCAATTCCTGCTAGCTCTATTTCCCCTCCCCATCCTAACTGACACATTCAAAATCGGTTAGCTGATATTCCCTACTCACCAAAGCAAAAGCCCAACAGCATTTCAAACAGCCTCCACTAAATAAAGCCTCAGTGGTGAGTCAGACTCCAAGTAGTATTTTCCTCCCCGCCCCCCCCCCAAAAAAAACTTCAATTATCTATATCTATATACCTGTATCACACCTATCTATATATCACATTTCTTTATTGTCTTGTTTCTAGCACACACATAAAAAAATGATTTGAAATTGGTTGTGAATAAAATGATAAAAGGAAAACACAGCAAAAGATAGACCACCTGAAAATCTTCAGTTGAAGTGCAAGTTGTGACATGATGTCAAAGAGGCATTCTTTTCACAGACAAGGCCTGGTGTTAAATTAGGCTGGTGCAGACTGCTCTTCCAACGACTGTTGATAGATGCTTAGGAGAGGAAAATCTTCCTTTCTGGTTGACCTTAAAAGCTGTCTTACCCCAGGCCTTAAGTGTTTAAATGTGAACATAAAACATTTTTTCTTTGATCCCAGAAAAAAAAATATTCCCAACCTGTTCTCTTTAGTTGTTGCTTACCATTGCCCATGGGTATAGAAAATATATATGTTTGTATACAGAAACAGATGGATGTATAGATATATTAATTCTCAGCTAAAGAATAAATGCATTTATCATTCAAGTTGACAGAACTAGCGTGGAAAACACCCAGGTGATTGCAATTTGTTTTGCCATCCACCCATGAAAATTCTCTATAGTGGAAAGAAAATAGAGCAGGCAGGTTATAATAATAGAACATATCTATTTTTCTTCACATTTATCATTTTATTTAAGCCAATCTTCCCAAACAGTATAAAATGTATACATTTATAATAGGGATACAATTCCTTCAGGACTAAATTGAATGGGGTGGGGGGTGGGGGAAAACTTCTGAACTAATCTACATGACCGTGAGTCATGTAACAGAAAACAAGACGTTGATTGGGAGAAATAAAAGACAATGGAGGACAGGAAACAGGACACAGAAGACAAACCAATTTAAAGATTGGGAGTATGTGGCTATTTTGGTATCAGGAAATCTTTCTTTAAAAGGAAGGGTGAGTAAGCCTAAAACAATGGGAGATGCATTGTATTGTATACACAATCTCAACAGGAACAACATCCCTTCAAAAGGGTAACCTCAGGGCTACTTCTAACTCAAATCCGATGCAAAATCTAATTTTATTTAATAGCAAATAATATGACCAGGTGTGCCTGTTACCAAGAAGCTATTAACCAAGCCAGACAGTCTACATTGATCTGGCAGTGATGTTTCCAGTCTTCTCACTTAGCAATACAGTACCACACAATGGGCAAACCAGGGCCCCCAGGCCCGGCCAAGCATGATTGGTGAGAGTAGTGACTATTTTAATGAAACAGAATCACCCAATGCCTTTTTTTTTCTATTTTAAAACCAAAGTTGACCCCAAAGAGCCATCTTGATATAGCAAAGCAACAGGCTGATATAATAGAAACCTCTTAGGCAAAGCTGCTAATAGTTGTACCTGCTAAAGAAAAGAAAGATAAAGAAATCAAAACAAAGCAATGTATATTTCCTCACACAAAAGATAAACTTTCAAGTTGTGACACGGGACTTTGACTTACACAAACCTTGACTTAAAGCATCAGTGTGCAGATGGGAAACTGTTAAGTCATCTGACCTTCATTTGTATTCTACTTGGCAGACATAAAAATACTACCCAAGAAATACACTCTCATAAAGCAATACAAAAAAGTCACTAATGTATAACTGTACCCAGCAAGGGGAAAGCACTAGAATTTATTCATTATTAATGAATTACCTATAGTAGGAGTATATTTATATTCTTTTGTGCAAAAAGAAAAAGGTTTCATTATACCAATGGGTATATGCTCCTTTGACAACTTTCTTGGCAGCGATTATAAAAGCAGCATCTTGGGCGAAGTGTCTTGAGGACCCAGCTTATTAAATTTTGTAAATCACAAGGATTGTCTGCAAATGCAGAGCACTACAGCTGATTTAGTCGTTGGCCTAGAAACTCTGCTGCTAGGACCATTAAACAGGTCCAGAGTTTAAGCTGCACAGTAAATCATACTCCAAAGAATCAGACAGAAATTTTGCCTCCTGTTTTCTGTCTGGAAAGTGCAAATAGCGGCACTGCAGCAGCCCTGTGAGATGCTATCAGATTTTCACAGCGATGCACCTTGATGGAGCCCACCCGAGACTATTGTGGAGTTCTGTGAATTTTAATACCAAAAATGGAGAACCAAATAAATTAGGCTTTTTCTATCTGAAAAATCTTCACAGCTGGAATAGATAGAACCAATATTCTTTTTAGGTTATGCCAGCTTTTAAAATCACTTTCAACAAATAGGTATCATTAGAAACAGCAAGGACAATGCAGTTGATCGTTTAAAAATAAAGGGTTGTCATTTTGAATTTTTTTTCTTAAAAGGAATAATGAATTGCCTATACCTGCTATGATTCAAAGATCTCTTTAAAGTCCACAAATAATCAAAGTTGTAAAGAGAGCAAAGTCATATGTCAAAGAAACCTAATCCAATTAATCATTCTTTGTAGTAATTCTGTCACAAAACTTTCTAATGTTTTGTTTTTATTGAGATGTAAACTGTTAGCTGGTAATTTGGAGCCTACTCGGTTATTTAATAATATATTAAATGAAGTTTTTTCATACAAAATTACACCTTTGAAAGTTTTTAATGACCAAGTTTTAAATAGCTAGCTATTTCTTAAAAACTAGGAAAGGAATCTCTTCTGCAATATGGACACTAAAGGAAATGACTTGGAGCATGTAATATTTTATTGTATTTATATTTTGATAAAACTTTACATTCTGTAATTATTGCATAGTTATAAAAACATTTAATTTCTTCAAAATAAATATATAATTGCCCCCACTATACTCATATAATCTGGGAGTTTGTTTTTAAGTCATCACATTAAAAAAAAAACAAAATCCCAGATTATATGAGTTTATTGGGGGCAATTTTATACTCTTATAATCTAGGAGTTTGTTTTTAAGTCATCATATAAAAAAGAAACCCTATGCTATTCAACATCACTTCCAGGATAAAGCCCTGAATATGGTAGACAATAAATGTTGGCTGATGAGAAGCATGATTATACCCATTCTATAGATTTTGTAAACATGAAATCCTGACTTAGTTTTCCATGGTAAAATAGCATAAGCCAATTGACGTAGGCAATTTATATCATGAAGCCCACTTCAAGGAAAAAAAGTGTCAATCATTTATTGAGCTCATCCTACTGTCCCCCAAGATTCTGTATACCTTGTACTTCATAGTGTAATGCAATAGAACATAGCTTGCTTAAATTTATTTTTTTTTTACCATTTTGTTATGTTAAGATATATAAATCTATGTTTGGAGGATATGATTAAAATGTAGTTTGATATCAATAGAATGAAAAGGCAGAAATCAATACTGTGAGAGATAATAAAGACAAATGCTCTCTGATTCACTTAGGGATGAAATAATGGATGAAAAATTGAATATAATTCAGCAATGTAACACTGTCACCAAAAGGCAAATGCTATATTGGATCGTATTAATAGACATATCATGTAAAACAAGCGAGATAATTTTTCAGCAGTGGCCATTCTCAATACTATTGGTTAGAACAAAATTAGAAAAGCACCTGTACTTTGGGGCACAATCATTGCACAAAATGTTGTATCATTTCACAAGAAAACAAAATAAAACAAAAAAAATACAAAGAAAGATTAGTTAATTAATATAGATGGAGATAGGTAGATAGATAGATTCAAATACAAGGTTTAGGAAACCAGACTTGCTTTCAGGGATTAGAACTAAGTTTATGTTCAGTCGAAAGCAAAGCCAACTAAGGGAGAACATAACTACTGTAAAGCCAAATGCATAAAAGGAAAAAAATCTAAAAAGAAATAGGGACCAGTTGCTTTTATTAGGCTGTGATAGAACCAATAACAAATGATCCCAGTTGTTTCAGACAATGGTTTACATTAAAAAGAAAGGAAAATCTTTTTATAAATGGACATGCAATGATTCAATGATATGTCTGGAATCCCAGCCATTGGATCAATATATCAGGAGCCTGGCTGGTGTGGCTCAGCTATTGAGTGTCAACCCAGGAACCAACAGGTCACCAGTTCAATTCCCGGTTAGGGCTCATGCCTGGGTTTCGGGCTTAATACCTGGTGGGGGGTGTGCATGAGGCAATTAATCGATGATGTTTCTCTCTCATCAATGTTTTTATCTCTCTATCCCTCTCCCTTCCTCTCTCTCTAAAAAAAAGAAAATCAATAAAACATTTTTAAAATATATATCAGTATACTTAGCCTTTCAAACATGATTTGGATTAATAAATACTTGGCTGAAAACACTTTCTAACACTTATAGTTGTTTTGTTGCCTATATAATATGACATCTAGCTAGATTATGTCATATTATATAGGCAGCAGGGCAAAACTGAACAAAACAGCCAGGGAAATTTAGCGTAAAGTTATAGAGTCCAAGAATCTTTGAATCTCTACTTTGTCAAAAAGAAATATCTCAGAATAAAAATGAAAAATTAGCTAATTTTATTGATAACTTGCTATATAACTAATACTGTCTTATATTTTTTACTTATAAAATCCCAGTATACAAACAATCATGAGAGCCATATGCTATTATTATTACAAATGAGAAAGTGAGGTATGGGTGTCGCATATGGAAGTGGGGTTTTGCGGTGTGATGAGGAAAAGCATTTCCAGGGACCCACAAAGAGGATGAAGTCTGGTGGAAATGTTTATTCCAGAAGCAAAATTAAAGGAATTCTCTCCAATGTTCCCAGTGTCCTATCTCTACCTGTCCAGCCATGTAAAATCCAGTCCAGTAATCGAGTCAATGTCCAGAGATCCTGTGTTATATTAAAGTTTCATCCAATGCAGCATTCTCTAGCTTTGCTTGTGTTCCCAGCTGCAATCCATTGCTTTGTTGCTGTACTCAGGCTCTCACCTGGAGCCTGTTTGGAGTCCCCCATGGCCTTCCACTGCTAAGGCCACAAGGCTATGGAGAGAGAACAGGCCAGCTCAGGCAAGAGTGGGTCAGGAGAGAGGAGAGAGAGAGAGGTTTTTTCTCCTTGGGTTTTCACCAGGAGCTTTTTCAAAATAATCAGTTAGCTTCCCAAGTTTCTGTGGGCTTGCCCTGGGATCCACACCCTGATGAATAATCCCTTTTCCAGGTTAGACTGACAGGCCTCTACATTGGAGCACCTCCCCCTGTGCCATTTTGGCTTCATTGAGCACATCTTTCTCTCCCCCAGCTCCTCCCTCCCACACACACACAATCTGATATTGGAGTAGGGAAGGAAGGGGTGTTAATCCTCTTGGAGGGACAATGCTATGGAATGTGAAGCTGTAGCTTCCTGGTGACACAAACAGGCCTCTGTTTCCCAGATGAATATGCTCAACACTTTCTACCTCCCTTGCTCTCTTTTCCTCTTAATAACTATAGAATGACAGAAACATGGCGCGGTTGTCATTTTACCCACAAGGTACCACGGGTAGGATTTTGAACCCCCTAGTCTAGCTGCAGGGCATAGTAGGCTTATTCCAACCCTCCGTTACCTGAAAATATACCACAAAGTTGACAGGAACTAAGTAAGGTGGGTTAGGATGACAGTTTAAGTATCACTATAACTACATTTGGTGAGTAAAAAACTAATCTTTTGATGTAGAAAAAGAAAATTAAATTTGGAAGAAGGAAAATTTTAGGTTTAATGAATAACATTAACACTAGAACACATATTGTGAAAGGCTAAAAACATTATCTCCAGAGACTTTCTAATATTCTAAATAGTTTAGATTTTCATCTATTGTGATAATTTTGTGAATTTTTTTTCTGAATATGGAGTATTACATTAAATCCTCCTAAACTCTTTTATAGCATATGATTTTACATAAATCATAACACTGCATTGGTAACATCACACTAGGGTACTTCTAAGGGAATATTTAATTTCTGTATAATGTAGATTAATTTAATATTTAATTTCTGTCTAAAATAGATTAATTTCATTAATAGAGGCAGCTGGCTAAATAATCATATCCCCAAATTTTGCATTCCTTGGGTCTCATTGAAAGAACAGGCAGTTAGAAAAGAGAATAGGAAAGCAATCTAGGACATGGTCATGATTATGACAATTACCTAAATGGTATCACTTTTAGTATAAGCATACAAAATTCAGAAACATTATCAAAGATGTATTCATGATTTAAGAATGTCTAACTGCAAAACGGATATTGCATTCATGCTGTTTCTTATAAAAATCCAATGATTGTAACTAATTGCTCTTGCTCTTATAGCTTCCAGATATTTCAATATTCTCTCTCTCTCTCTCTCTCTCTCTCTCTCTCTCTCTCTCTCTCTCTTTCTCTCTCTCTGTGTGTGTGTATGTCACTGAAAGAATTTTATTTCTGACCAAAATAATGACCCTATAGTAAAGCTGATATAGGACTTCCTCTTATTTGAACATGTATACAATAACACCAGTTCTACTGGGGATGTTTCCTACCTGTGTCATTGTTCTGTTTTTTTTGCCACTATCTAAGGATCTTTTGGGACAACATCATATTCTTTCATAATAGGTTTCATTCATCTGTCCCTGTGTATAAAATTGCATACATAAATGATCATTCCCTTTCTGCTCAACAAATATTCTCATTAAGTGATACTTAAACTGTCATCCTAACCCACCTTACTTAGTTCCTGTCAACTTTGTGGTATATTTTCAGGTAACTGAGGGTTGGAATAAGCCTACTATGCCCTGCAGCTATGTTGAAGATAAAAGTTTTTTGTCTAATACCATTTTTAATTCTTATATATATAATACTGAGGAGTTTGAGAATATAATACTAGAGTCAAAAATAGAGTGGTTTTTCTGGATTCTAGACCCTGAGCCTTTTCCAAATAAAATAATATAATAGCACTGTTTATGTAAGACACTGGTTCTTCACTGCTCTTCATTGAATATTCACTAATTGACAAAAAATTGTTCACACCTAGGAAGATCTAAGACAGGATTGGTTTAAATATTGCCTCTGCCAATTCCTAGCTGTATAAATTGACAACTTAACTCTGCACCTATTTCTGCATGTTTAATGGGAATAGCATTAGTTATGTTTCAGAATGACTATGAAGGTTAGAGAACAAATCAGATTACTAAGGTATCTTGCACAGAGGAGATATGCAGTGAATGGTAACTTTTAAGATGATGTTTTTAATCTAATTAAAGTCAAAGAAGAATCCAAAAGAAGGCAGTGGGTTCTTGCACAGAAAATCTGAAAGTTGGGGTTGGAAGAGTCTCTGCCAATCTTCCATTCCTGTGGACCTGCTTTGTGCCTCTAAGACTTCTCTAGTGATGGGGTGGTTTCAAGAGGACAGGGTCCCAAATCCCACACTTCCTCTATCAAAGGATCTCAGAATTTATTTGTTTGGTGCACTGGGCTTTCAAATAAAATTTTATTTGATAAAAAGTTTATTTTAGTAAAATAACCTTGGAAGCTATTTGCAACATTTGAAAATCAAACAGATATTTAAAATATCTTAAGAGTTGAGATACCAAAAGAAAAAAGTCTGTAAAAAAAATGATTAAGTTCAGGGGTCTCTAACATTAGAGGAAAAACATTCTCCATATTTTAAGAGTTAAAGAGATACAAAGTACTACCAAGAGTGTAGCCATCTAAGAGAGAACTACAAAATCATCTGACTTGTGGAATATATGATTCGCTGTGGCTTTAAATTAAGAAGGCCTTGGCACATATAATTTATAGGTCAGTACATCCTATCCATATTAGTTGCTTCCTGCAGAACTTCTGATCATTAATTACATCAGCCAACTGAAAAAGCAACCAAAAACACTCTTGAGAAAGCCACCCTAAAAATTGTTGGAGGCAATAAAATTGCATCCTCCAAAGAAAACATTGTTTAAGCTATGCAGATTTAGAACTGAATATAGAATATTTAAGACATTCATTGATTCATTCATTCAAAAGTATCTATTGGTTATATTCTAGGTTCCAGGTACTGTTCTGGACACTGTGTATACACCAGTGAACAGAACAGAAAATGTCTCTACCTTTGTAAACTTTGTATTTTAGTCAGGGGATAAATATAATAACAAATAAATGAGTAGAGCTGATGATTCTAGTGACCTGTTTACATTTCCTCCACACTTATTGGTTGAAGGCTATTAACTGTGAACAACTGTAACTCTGTGCCAGAACATGTGTAGCACACTCTTCCTACACCCAATGAGAGACAGAAATGAGTGCCAAAGTCCTGAAAATAGTCCTCAAACAATGACAGAAGAGGTGCTGTTAGGTGCCTGCTCCAGCTTCCTCGCCTCTTGGTGGGAAGCAATTGAGCCTCAGTTGTCCACAGAGAAAGTATGGGTAATAATTTACCTCTCCCTGACTCACTACCTCACTCACCAACCTGTTTTTCTTGGGGTCTCTTCCAAAATAAACTACTTGTACTCAAATTTTATCTCATGAGCTGATTCTAGGAGAACTTGTCTACTTCCAGATAATTCATACATTATATAGTATATTAAAAGGTGATACATGCTATGAAAAAATGCCCAGCACATTAAGAAGGATCTGGATTAGAAGGCAAAGGACAAGGTGGTGAAAGGCATTTGAACACAGACCTGAAGGAGATAAAGAGATAAACCATGGGTGTATGTGGGAGAAAGAGAATGCAGAGGTCTTAAAGCAGGAGTATGCCTGGTGTATGCAGAACACTAAAGGAAACCACTGCGATTGTAATGGAGTGAGTGAATGGAGTGTATGAAGGAGTGTTAATACAGTGTGTGGAGTAGAAAAAGGGATACAAGAGAGACAACAGTTGCAGGGAGGTTTTAAAGATTTTATAAGGTCTTATAAAGACTTTGGATGTTAGCCTAAGTGATATAGTAAAACGAAAGGATTTGAACAGATGAGAGACATAACCTGCCATGTTTTAAAAGCTTATCTTTTAGTTATTGTATTGAGAAAGAACTACAGGAGGTCAAAAATTAGAGAGACCAGATGGACATTTATTACAAAAATACATGCAAGAGTCAATCAATGGATAAGTGAATAAATAAATTATGATGTTTACATACAATGAAATATGATTTGCCCATAAAAAGGCATGAAGTATTGTTACATGCTATGACATTAATGAACCTTGAACATTTTATCAAAAATGAAAAAAGTCAGACACAAAATATTACATATTGTATTATTCCATTTATATGACATATTCTGAATAGCCAAATCCATAAAGACAAAAAGCAAAGGTCTTTAAAAGTTATTTAGACTTATAAACATATAGTAAAGTTTTATAAAATGAACCAAAAAGCTTAAGGAAGAATGAGGTTTTAAAATCTCTAATTTTAATCAATTGGCTATTATTTTTTAAAAGCAAGTTAACTACTGAATGGTCTTTCTACCCACAAAACCACCCCCAAGAACATCACCAAACTCATCTTCAATAGCTTGCTCTGATGAAAGATGAAGCAATTGAATGTCTACTATCTAGCCAAGCATATTTCTGAGAAGACCAGAGAAATTAAATTGCTATTTAAATTTCAAAGCCTAGATTTCCAGATACTACTTGGCATTATTTATGCCCAGGGAGCTGTGGTTTAATTGTGAGTTATTATGGAAGTCTTGGCATTTTGTATTATATGTCAAGTTACTTAAAAAATGTTTGGAGGCCCACCTTATTAAAGTATTGATATCTTTTATCATCGCTGTGGCTGTTTTAACTGTTCAACACAATGAATACAAGAATCCAATCCAATGTATATACGGCATGATGCTGCCCATTAGGGAGTAATGGAGTTGCCAATATATCCCGTATGTCACTATCAAGGTCACAGCAGGTACTGTCTGAACAAAGGAAAGAATTGACATTTGGAGGTGTGAAAGAAACTGCATTCATGTTTATCTGAATAGAAATAAAAAAGTTTAAAATATTAAGAAAAATTGGGGAAAACATATAAAACTGTGCTGATTAAAACTTTTAAAATATTATGCACAGGTAATACTGAGCTCTGTTGGATTGAAGCTATTTCTAATTTATGATCAACTCTTAATATGACAAGTGGAGTTTCATTGTGTTTTTCTTTTAAGGATTTAAGGCATCTGAAATTTTTAGTTGCTTTCATAAGTATAATGTATTTAGGTGGATTTGATAATGGATTATTTATGAGGCTGTTTGGAAGTTAAATAAGGTAGAGTCATGACATGAAAATAGAAAATCAGTTTGAGCAGCTGAAATTTGCAGCCAAGCTTTCTATATTAGTTTAATTCACTGGGTGATTCTTCATATCCTTCTGAGTTTTATCTTTTGAGGAAAAAAAGATTATCACAGAAAAAAATAACAACTAAGAGTTACTTAAGCACAGGAAAGTAGAACATGAAATATAAAGAAAGATAACCTGTTAAATAATGTATTTAATATGTGATTTCTTGCCTAACCCATTTATTTTATTAATTTATTTCCAAAATTAACTATTAATATTATTTTTCTCCTTCCTAAATAAAATTCTTGCCCATTTTAAAAATTATTTTTTTTCTAAAATTGGAAAAATATCGAAATGTTTCAAAAAAGAAAAAAGTGGCCCTGGCTGGTTCGGCTCAGTGCATAGAGCATTGTCCTGTGGACTGAAGGGTCTCGGGTTCGATTTCAGTCAAGGGCACATGCCCCAGTTGCAGGCTTGATCCCCAGTAGGGAGCATGCAGGAGGTAGCCGGTCAATGATTCTCTCTTAGCACTGATGTTTCTATCTCTCTCTCCCTCTCCTTTCCTTTCTGAAAAAAAGAAAAAGAAAAAGGTTTCCCACAGATTCACTACCAATAGTCAATATTTTAGTATATCCTTTCCAAGTTTCTTTTCCTACATGTATATAAACAGATTTTTAAAAGCAAATTTGAGATCATGTTTTTTCTCTAATTTAGTATTCTTTTCTTCCTGGGGTAACTTTATTTTGTGGACATTTTTCCAAATCTATCAAAACCAGTAGTTTCACCCTGGCACTGCTGTTAGTAGAATGAATCAGTTTCTTCTTTCATCATCCCATTCAAGGCTCACTTTTCCCAGAAGAAAGTGTTACACTGGGCAAACTGCCCTTGAAAATACTGGAGAGAAGAAGAAAGAACTAGAGTAAGGAGCTTACAGGGTTTTTATGAATTCTCTAGAGAGAAAGCAAGTACATGGTCTTACCTTCCAGCTAAGTTGTCACAAGATGAAGGGGAAATTCCCCAAAAGGAATCAGAGTGCTCTCAGGAATAAAGGGAAATAAATGCTAGACTGAAAACTTTATAGGGGCATAAATCTTTATCTTTTTTGTTCACAAATGTTATATAGAGTTGGTGCTTAATAAACATTTTTTGAGAAAATTGAATTGGGTAGGCAAAAAAGGAAGGAAGGAAGGAAGGAAGGAAGGAAGGAAGGAAGGAAGGAAGGAAGGAAGGAGAGAAAGAGAAGAGAAAAGAGAAAAAAATAGGGAGGACTAAATTCAGGGTAAATATCTTATCTAATAAAAGAGTGATATGCAAATTAACCACCACTCTGCTACATCCACAAGCCACGCACACCAGCCAATCAGGAGCAAGTATGCAAATTAACCCAACCAAGATGACGGTTAATTTGCATACCCGGGACAAGAGCGAAGACTGAAGACAGCATAGAAGGAAGCCAAGTGTTGCAGAAGGTAGCAAAGCTGTGGAGAAGCAAGCAAGTGGGGCTGTGGAAAAGGGAGGGAAGCAGGTGGAGTGGGGGAAAAGGGAGGGAAGCAGACCTCCGCAGGAAGCCCTATTGCAGGAATCTTCCTGCAACGGGCCTCTAGTTATCTTAATAAAGAAAGAGTCAAATTTGGTGACCCTTTTTCTTTTCAATACATATAAGGGGTAACTTTAAAGAAATGTAATCAATTTTCTTGCTTATTGACTTTGAAGCCAATTTTCAAAAGGAAGCTCTAAAATGATCTTAAACAACAGCAGCAATGTTGGTGTAATACAGAGCTCCCCTATGGGAACACTCTAAAGGACTCATTTGGATGTTTCAGTCCTACAATGCAGGCTTTTAAAAAATTCATTTGTGATTATATATTGCATATGTTCTATAAACTAATTGGTTAAGGAAAGCAATATAAAGCAATAAGATAACTAAGAGAGAAGCAGGAAGGCAATCACTCTAAACATGGTAGGTTTAATAAAATTTACAGATCAAATATAATTTTGGAGGACTAAATTATTTTTAAACATATTTGCAAGGCCTGCTAAAAGCTATACTAATAGTTACCATATATCTAATACTATGTCTAAGATATGTTACATTAAATTACCTATAATATTCATAACAACTTTCCTACTAAATAAGTAACCACTGCTACAATTTTATAGGTAAGGAAATTGAGGGCCAGAGAATTTGATTTGTTCAAAGCCACAGAATAAAGCATGACAAAACCATGATCTGAACCAGTCTGTTCAAGGGCCAAACCCTGAGTGTGATACTGAGTGCAAAATTCTCTAAAAGCAAAAGAACAAACAGATAGTGTCCCATGTTCTCCTTCCAGACACACATCTATACTAATAAAAGGGTAATATGCTAATTAGACCAGGAGACCTTCTGGATGTCCTTCCAGACAAAGCCATGGTGGTGGGGCTGAGGCAGAGGCAGGTTAGGGGCGATCAGGCCAGGGGGAGGGGGAAGTTGGGGGCAAGCAGGTGGCAGATGGGGGAAGTTGGGGGTGAGCAGGCCAGCGGGGTGGGGGGTGCAGTTGGGAGTGAGCAGGCCGGCAGGGGGGTGAGGGCAGGTGGAGGCAATCAGGCTGGCAGAGGGAGGCAGTTGGGGGTGAACAGGCCAGCAGGGGGGCCAGTTGGGAGCAATCAGGCCAACAGGCAGAGTGGTTAGGGACAATCAGGCAGGTGAGCAGTTAGGAGCCAGCGGTCCTGGTTTGCGAGAGGGATGTCTGACTGCCGGTTTAGGCCAGATCCCACAGGGACAGTCGGACATGCCCTGAGGGGTCCCAGATTGGAGAGGGTGCAAGCTGGGCTGAGGGACAACTCCACCATGCACTAATTTCATGCACCAGGCCACTAGTTTATAGTATATTTATTACTTACCTACACTCAAAATGTTCTCACACAAATCATTTAATATATTTTCTAAATGATGCTAAACTCAAGCAAATATTTAATGTTATCAAACCTGTCTCTAATTTTTTTTCTTTTAAACCCAATTTATTTTACTGTTTTAAAGTCTAATTATGTAGCCAAAATTTTTAAATCAAATATACATGAAACATTACCAAATAGATGGATAGTGATACATTTTCTATTAAATAAAATTAAGTTCCTTTACTTTAGCATTTGATTCACATTTACACCAAATTCTTATCTTATGGGAGAAAGTCTTTTTTTCTCTAATGACTAAGGAACAGGCCTATAGATATCCCATGTAAGAACTCCTTGATGCCAGAGCATATCAGCATGAAAAACTAATAAAAGAGAGCTCACAAAGATCTAAAAAGTTTATGGAAAGAACAACGACTTCATAATGAGAGTTTCCAGATCACAAAGTAGAAAGAAGAAATCCAACTATAAATCTATATTCATAGTACAGCAGGGGAAAGAGGATATGAGATCATTTGTGCCTTGCTTTTGAGCAGCATAGATCTTCTGAACAGAGGTGGAAGCTATTCAATAACATTTATTGAAATGCCTAGTTCAGTGCCTTCCACGGATGGGCAGTCAATAAATCTTAACTGGAGATGATATTTATGCAGTGATAATCAGTCTACCACAGCATAGCAATTTTGGGGAGAATATTGTTTGTAGTGAGGTTTAGCCTTTTGAAGTAAAATAATAAAAGGCAGAGCAAAGACCAGATGTGAAAGTATTAAAAAAAAATTAAGTTTCAGCCAATATTTGCATAAGCAATGGTAATTACAATTCCAAAAAGTAAATGCATTTTCAAAAACTATACACATTTTGGTAAATGTAGGAACAGCATTAAAGTTATACATGATTCTCCCCTCCATCTTCACCAATCAACACATATTTATTTATCCATTCAAATAGTCACCATGCAGATGCAGAAGAAATCTGACTTTTATTTCAGGGCAGAGTGAGATTAATTGTATATTCACGAGTATTTTTACCTTTGTTTCTTGAATCTACGTATACTAAATTAACAAATTATAAGGCTCCCGGAACTAAATAATTTCATATAATGATTTAATGGTTTGGTTCAACTATCCTATATAATAAAAGGGCAATATGCAAATAGATGAAATGGCAGAACAACCAATCAAAGTGTAATATGCTAATGATATGCTAAGGCTGCTCAACAGCTCGCTATGATGTGCACTGACCACCAGGGTGGTAGATGCTCAGACCAGTAGGTTAGCTTGCTGCTGGGATCCAGCCGATTGGGACTGAGTGAGATGGACAGGACACACCCTGGAGCCCTCCCGTGGTCCCTCCCTGGCTGGTCAACCTCCTGTATCCCTCTCCGGCTGGCCGACCCTGATCAGCCCTGATCAAGACTGGGCGAGACAAGGCCAGACACGCCTTGGAGCCCTCCCATGGTCCCTCCCTGCCCAATCATGCACTGGTGGGGTCCCTCAGCCTAAACTGTGCCCTCTTACAATCCAGGACCCCTCCCATAGGCCACTCCCCTTGGGAAGGCACCAGAAGCAAGGCTCATGGTTGGTGAGTACTGCTGCGGCAGCGCGAGCCTCTCCTGGGACTGATTGGGCAAGAGCCTCTGGCAGGCACAGTGGGGCCAGGATGAGTGGGAGTGGTAAGTAGGAGCTGCAGGCAGCATTAGACTGCTGGTTTTGGCCGATCCCTGCAGGCCACCCAGAGGGACCCTACCCTTGCCCGAATTCGTGACTAGGCCTCTAGTATATAATTTAAACATAAAAAGTTTAAGTTGATTTTGAATTGAGAATCTTTATTTTTCTAGAATGAATTAAAATTCAATATCTTATCACACATATACACACACACACACACACACACCAGGACACTTTCAGTGGGCACTCAGATGCTGGCATATAAGCTGGCCTTATGTCTAGAAATAAAATAAAATTAAAATTAAAAAAACCTAGTTAGTGGAGAAAAAAAAATCTATACTTTTTTCTTACGAACAACTTATCTTTCACATAAGTTTTGTATTGAATTTTAAAACAGTAGAAATTTAAATTATTCTTTTTTCTATCTAATAAAGAACATTAATGTAAAGAACAATTTATGGAAAAGAATAAATTGAAGAGGAGAAAAGAAAAATCTATGATAGCATTTCTCTAAAGATGGCATGTAGAATTATTTCACTCTATTAACCATAAAGTTATTTTACATGTATGTTTTAGAAGCTGTTAACATATCTTAGACTAAAAAATAATAAGGCAAAGTTAAAAATATGAATAACCAGAGCTGAATCTGTCACCTTAACAGTCCTAATTTCTCATTTAATGTTTGTAAGAATACTACATTGCTGACAGGACACTGTTAGAAACCCTCATTTACCGCAGACTTCTGGGTACCCAATCACTAAAATATTTTCCACATCAAGGCCTAATTTTAGTGTCCTTATACTTGCCTATATCCTCCTTCCTTTTTCCATTCACACACCCAGTTTGAAACTCGATGGCGGGCATTATTCCATCTAATATTTCAGCAGCCAGCTAGGAAGAGTAGCTTTTATACTACTTTTTTTTTTTTTTTTTTTTTTTTTTGGTAGAGAAAGTTGGGGAGAAGAAAACCCAGTCTGTTCAGTTAGCAGAGACAATGAAAGCTAAAATATAGATATTTCTTTTTCATAATTGGAGGGATGTGCAGAGGATACAAGCAAGAGAAGTGTAGGAAGCAAAATGGTCCCAGGAGCAGCCATCAGCCAAACAAGCAGAGAGGATAAACTAAAAATAAGAATTACTTCCTTTCTCTGGGGTTTCTCACTTGACATAAACTACTCTCTGCGTCCAACTTCATCTCTGACTTCCTTCTGCAGGGAAGTCTATTGTCACAATTTAAACGAACGAAGTTGACAGTAAATCTTCACGAGCAGAAAGCTGAGACCTTGGCAGCAGGTCATTTTGAAAACCTGGAGAGAACAAAAGCAATGCTTCATGTTGCATTGAGACCAAGTTCAACTAAATATGGTTTTGTTTTTGTGGAAACATATTGGACTCCACCCAAACACCACACACAGGCACATGGAACTATAGCAAACCCACAGAGAACCCAAAAAAGTTAAGTATTTATTTTATTCTTTGTAATGTTCAAGCACTTCAAAATTATTAAGTAAGAATATACCCCATTCAGGACAAAAAAGAAAAACAAGTTTCATGTTAGAATTGGGGGGAAAGCTTTCAGAATAGGATTATATGTGAGTTTAGTTGAATTAGAGATAGTACAATAAGCATAAATCAAGTAGTGGTCAAATTTAGGAAAATATGCTAAGACAAACTGAAGGCAAAGTGTTCAGCAAGAACACATTAAATATCCACTCTTCGTCCATTGAACATTTCTAAATATTTAGTGAGCACCCAAAATATTCTAAGTTCAAACTCTTCTTTCAGTGAGTTCACCAATAACTTTGTTCCGGTGGCCAAAAGTGTCACATCTGGGAATCAGGCAACAGGAATTAGAAAATCAGGGTAAAGAGAACAAGGAGAAGAAATCTGTGGCCCAGGAAGGAAGCCAACATGAGAACCTGGGCCCTCAGGCCCTACCTAGTCCGGCACAGAAGTACCTAATCTAAATTCAGGGCAACTCCACTTCACAGATGGGAAACTAAAGCTCACCAACACCACATACAGTCTTGCTTATTTCCCCATCAACCTCCATATCACCTACTAGCAGCCCCGAAATCACTTCCATCTTTGTACATTTCTGCTCAAACAATTTATCTTAGTATAGTGGTCGGTAAACTCATTAGTCAACAGAGCGGCAAACCACGGATCACAAGCCACATGTGGCTCGAGAGCTGCAGTTTGCCGACCACTGTACAAAAGGACTTCTAAGCTCATTCCTTCTGATCACCACCTGCCACTTCTCTGCTCTCACTTGTTATCACAGCCAATTTCAGATCTGCACTGCAACATGCTCTTTCATGCCTATATGTTTCTACCAGAACCTAAACTTGAGTTCTCACATATGCTAGGCATTATGGCAACTGCTCAATGTGAAGCGCATGTAAAACTCCTATGAAAAAGCTACAGATACACATAAGGAAACTGAGGCTTAAAGAGTTAAATAACTTACCCAATCGTTCACAGTCATAAATTGGGGGCCAAAGCCCTGAAACCTGTCTACAAAGTCTGTTTCATCAATCATGCCAGGCCCTCCATCTTTTTAGCTAACTGATAGTCCAATCAAACTTTTCCTTACTCCATAATTTGATTTATTTTTTTTATTGTTTGAAGTATTACAAATAGTAGTACATATGTCTCCTTTTTTTTCCCCATTGACCTCCCCCCAGCCTCCCCTACACCCCAGTACATGCCTTCACCTGCCCCCCTACCCCGCAGTGTCTTGTATCCATTGGTTATGCTTATATGCATGCATACAAGTCCTTTGGTTGATCTCTTACAGCCCCCCCCCACCCCCCGCCCAACCTCCCCTGCCTTCCCAATGTAGTTTGACAGTCTGTTCAATGTTTCTTTGCCTCTGTATCTATTTTTCCCCCATTTCTTTCCTTTAAAAAATCTTGCCTCTGCATACTAGAAATAAACATACAATAACCAAAAATGTTTGAGTCCCAATTTCAATGTCCACCAGTTCTGAGACCCCATTTCAATGTCAAACAGTTCCTTATGTGTATATGTCAGCAATGATATTTCAGTTCTGGATGGTGGACACATGGTGGTAATGCAGGTCTGACCCTCTCTTGGTTTGGTCCTAAGCAACCTGCAGCGACGTACAGCTGGTGACTGCTAGCGTGGCCAGGCATTGTCAGCATCTTCCATCTCTGGACTGTTTCTCCTCTTGTCTTAGTGGTTGGAGCAGACCTGTCAATTCCTCTCTGTTGCAGAAATCCACATGGTCTTGGAGTTGTTTTCTGAAAATATACAAACATATTCTTGACCACAAGTTAATAAAGGAATCTTTTCTATATAATTGATTTGGGATCCTTTTTTATTTTTGCCCAAACTATTCATCTCATGGTAAAATTCCTGAACATGCAATGAACCTAAAGCAGTCATATTTTTGGGAAAAATAAATAAAATTTAAAGTTATCAAGACTGCATTACAAAATTTACAAAAGCCTCCATTAATCAAAAAAAAAGGGGGGGGGGTGATAGTAGGGTAATATCATGTAAGGAAAAATATCCTATAAGTAAATTACATCTAGAAAATTTTTACTTTACAAAATTTTCATTTGTAATGCTAACAGCAAGACACCCATGAAAAACACACATGGTGTCTAAATAAGACATAATTTGATTTAGATGTTGTTCCCTATTCTCCCTAAACAGCCTACCTGTTTCTCTATAACAGCACTTATCAAGCCATCTGCATTGCTTAATTTACCTGACTTTTGTTCCTCCAGTCTCTAGAATAAGCCCACAAGCCTCTTATACTCCCTATGCATCCAATTGTTCAAAAAAGGTTTGTTGACTTACTTGAGAATAAATAAATGTTATTTGGCTATGAAATTATGGGCAGTGGAAGGATTAAATTACGTCTCTCTAGCTTCCAACCATTTTTCTAAGGTACTATATTGGCTCCTATCTAATCATGAATAAATGTCTTTACTCCACCTACAAAGTACAGTCACGCACTGATTAATGAGGTGGATACACACTGAAAAATGCAGTATTAGGCAATTTTGTTGTGCAAACACTGTAGAGCAAGCACGTCAAACTCGCTGCCTAAGGGCCGCATGTGTCCCACAACAAATATTTTTGTGGCCCAGCCAATATAACAGTATGTAAGAAAGATTTTAATAAAAATTTTGTAACTTAATTTTTACAATATCCTGTTATACATAATTTAGTAATGAACTACAATGTTCGCTAATGACTGATTACTATAATTGTGTTGCATTCATTTCCCTTATGTGCCTTATGTGCAGGCACACCATTTCTCTCCACTAATACTAGCAGTGAATATTTTAGCAGCTAATTGACACGTCATCAGTCTTGGACTGACTTGCTTGGTGTTCGCAGCAGGAAATATTTCCCTTTTGGAGAACACGAAAAAGAGGTTATTTGCATTACGCTTATTAATTTGTGCAGTTATTCAGTGTCTGGTGAGTTAATGTTCAAGAAAAAATATTAATTTTTATTAAAATATTCTATTATTTTATGTTAACAATTACTCATTTATTTCAGCCCTTTGTATTCAGCATGTCTCTATCAAAATAAACTTATGTTTCTATGAAAATTAAAGTTTTGTTTTTTTGCAGCCCACATAAACTTAAACCTTGTTTATTTGGTCTGTGTTAGCCTTTGAGTTTGACGTGCTTGTTGTAGAGCGTACTTACACAAATGTAGGTGGTATAGCCCACTACCTACTGTAATTGTATGAGCTACATTTTTATAAGACAGGTAGTGCAGTAGGTTTGTTCATACCGGCATCACCACAAACAAACGCTAATAGTACTGTAGGCCTTGACAATTTTATTGCCTCACTTACGCTTTGATTGCCTTGTCAAGGCAACTACCTCAAAGAGGCATCCACTTCAAGGATGGCTAGCTAAATAAACACATTACCAGCCACAGGACTAGATAAAGAGTGAAGCCCTTTGTTGATTTATTGATGGTAGCCATTCTGGCAGGTGTGAAGTAGTACTCATTGTGTTTTTAATTTGCATCTCTCTGATAATTAGTGACCTCGAGCATTTTTTCAGATGTCCCTTGGCCATTTGTATGTCCTCTTTGGAAAAGTGTCTATATAGGTCCTCTGCTCATTTTTTTTATTGGGTAGTTTGTCTTCCTTTTATTGAGTTGTATAAGTACTTTATATATTTTGGAAATTAACCTCTTATTACATGTGTCATTGCCAAGTATGTTCTCCCATACAGTGGGTTCCCTTTTCCATTCTGGTTTCTTTGGTTATGCAGAAGCTTTTTCGTTTGATATAGTCCCATTTGTTATTTTTTCCTTTGTTTCTCTTGCCCTCGGCAATATATCTATGAAAATTCTGTTTCATGAGATGTCTGATATTTTGCTTCCTAGATTTTCTTCTAGGATTTTTATGGTTTCACAACTTACATTTAAGTCTGTCATCCATTTTTAATTTATTCTTGTGTATGATATAAGTTGATGGTCTAGTTTCATGTTTTTGCATGTATCTGCCTAATTTTCCCATCATCATTTATTTTTTTAATTTTTTTTTTATTTATTTCAGAGAGGAAGGGAGAGGAAGAGAGAGATAGAAACAGCAATGATGAGAGAGAATCATTCATCGACTGTCTCCTGCACACCCCCAACTGGGGATCAAGCCCACAACCCGGGCATGTGCCCTTGACCAGAATCGAGCCCTGTACCCTTCAGTCCACAGGCTAATGCTCTGTCCACTGAGCCAAACCAGCTATAGCCCATCATCACTTATTGAATAGACATTTTACTCCATTGTATTCCCTTGCCTCCTTTGTCAAATATTAATTGAGCGTAATGGCTTAGGTTGATTAAATCAACAAACCAGTGCTGACAGGGATGTGGAGAAAAAGGAATGCAAGTATAATACTGATGGGAATACAGACTGACACAACCACTACGGAAAACAGTGTGGAGTTTCCTCAAAAAATTAAAAATGGAACTTCCATTTGACCCAATGATCCCACTTCTAGGAATATATCCTAAGAAGCCTGAAACACCAATCAGAAAGAATATATGCACCCCCATGGTCATAGCAGCATTATTCAAGATAGCTAAGATCTGGAAACAACCCAGGTGCCCATCAGTAGATGAATGGGTTAAAAAACTGTGTAGTATTCTATCTATACAATAGAATACTATGCAGCAGTAAAAAAAGAAGGATCTCTTACCCTTTGAGACAGCATTGAAAGACCTAGAGAGTATTATGCTAAGTGAAATAAGCCAGTAAGAGAAAGACAAATATTACATGATTTCACTTATATGTGAAATCTAATGAACAAAATAATCTGATTCACAAGAGAGATCCAGAGGCATTGAAACTTGCAACAGGCTAATCGATTTCAGAGGGAAGTAGGGGAGGGGATCAGGAAGAGATTAACCAAAGATCTTATATGCATAGCCCATCTGAGGACAAACAGTAGTGCAGGGAAGCCCTGGGGAGGGGTTGGGAGCAGAGTGAGGAGGGTCAACAAGATGGAGAACCAAAAGGGGAAATGTCTGTAATATTTTTAACAATAAAGATTTTTTTAAAAGAGTGAAGCCGGCCTGCCCCCACAGAGGATCCTTTGTTTTAGATCTCAGTTGATTTCGATAACTGACCATTTGGGCTACTTGGTTTTTTTCTCTTCCTGTGCTTTAAATTCCTGCTCTTATGTTTTCCATTCACCAACAAAAAGTAAGCTGCTAAACCCTAGGCCCCCATCCTGGACCCCAGCAAAAAGCAGAAGAGCCCCATGCTCCTTCTCTTTCCCTACCTGCAACCTTGCAGTGTGCCTCTGAGTGTGCCTTGTATGCTCCAGGCCTGCAAGTAATAGACTCCTTTTTTTCAAGGTTTCCTAATGGTTATCATTAAAGAATGTCTTGCAGTAATCATAAGAACAAGAAGGGACCGTTCAGTTGAAACACTAGGTTAGAATTGGGGAGATATCTGCAGAAAACTCACTGGGCAATGGTAAGTGCCACCACGCATTTCTGGCCAATAGCATTATTTTGGATAGGATGAGACAGCACGAGACATTAATGTATTGAGTTATAACCATGTTATGTTACTACGGCATGTTACCATGGCTACATTTTGGCATCTATGAGACAACAGGAGTTTTTCAGCTCCATTATAATTTTACAGGGTCATCTTCATGTATGTCGTTGACAGAAGTTTCCTCATGCTGGATGTGATTAGAAGTAAGATTAATAATTCTGTAATCCTTGAATTAGGATAATGAGAGAACCAGAATTAAAATCTATTATTTTCTGTATCCAACACACATTAGAAGAGTAATAAATGTTTGTTGAATAAATAAGCCTGGTCCTGGCATATAGGTAGTCCCTACCTCCTGTGATCTTTTCTATTTGTATGTGTGTATCCTATATAATAAAAGAGAAACATGTAAATTGACCGTACCTCCTCTACGCTCACCAGCCAATCAGGAGTGTGTATGCAAATTAACCCAACAAAGATGGTGGGTTAATTTGCTTACACAGGCACCAAGCAGCTTGGGTCCTGGGAACAGCCTCAGGACCCAGGCCACACCTAGCCTGTAGGCCCGTGTGTAGGCCCTGAGTGATCGGGGTCCCAGAACGTCCCTGGCCACTCTGGGCCTACAGGCACAGGCACCAAGCAGCTGGGGGCGGGGCAGCTGCTTGCACATGTGCTGGCGCCAAGTGGTGGCCCAGGTCCACACCCCCAGCCTGGCGCCCACAATGCTGGGCGGCTGCCACGCTACACAAATTGTGATTTGTGGGCCAGCAGAATCAGTATTACCAGAAAGCCTGTTAGAAATGCAGCATCCCAGATTTCAGCCCAAACTTACTAAATCAGAATTTGCATTTTATCAAGACCCCACAAGTGACTAGTGTGCATGGTAAAGTTTGAGAAGCACTATTCTAGAATATATGGCGTATACAAAGATGTGCTTCCTACCCAAGGGACTTAAACTTAAGTTTTAGAAAAAATTACCTCATTTATAAACTATAATAGTTTAACACCATAAAAATAATATCAATGCAAAGAGAGGATAGCACTGAAGTAAAATAAAAATGCTAAAGAATAAAATATTACAATATTTCAAGGAGCTCTTCTTAGGCAGAGAGCACAGACCCTTCAATAAAAGTAAAAGGCTGGTAGTGAACTCACTGCCCAGCAACCCTACATTTAAGTCCTCATGAAAATAAACCTCAGCAAAACCCATTCAGTTAGCTCCCTATCATAACTCAAAGAGGTTTGTATAGTAGACAAAGAGGCAGGATCTGGAGGTAAATGGCCTGGGTTCAAATCCTATCTCAATCACCAACAAGCTCGATGCTCTTATGACAGTGGAGGGATACATGGCTTAAACCTCAGTTCCTCTTTGGAAAAAATGGGCCAATAAAGGTACCTAATCTACAGAGTTGTGATGAGCCCAAGATGAAACAATCGCTGCAGAGTACTTAGCAGAACATCTGACACAAATAAGTGCTCAATAAAAATAATAATTACATGATCATTCTTGAAATGCATAAGCAGTTGGCTTATTTTGGGATAAGCCAACTGCTTATGTACTGATGGGCTTTGATTGGTGGCCTGAATTGATCCATCCCTATTTCCACCTCCCTACTCCAAAATGTGGCTGCTTTTCCCCAGATCAGAGTCTATAATTAAGGTACAGTTACATAAAACCCTTAATCTATACTAATAAAAGGGTAATATACTAATTAGAGTGGACGTCTTCCAGACATCCATCTGGACAAAGCCACAACGGCTGAGAGGCCCAGTGCACAGGCAGCCATGGACTCTGGCAGCCATGAGCCCCAAAGGCTGCAAGGCCCAGGGCTCAGGCCTCGCAGCCGTGGCGGCTGGCAGCAGCAGCAGCAGCAAAGTGATGGGGCAGTGCTTTCCCCTGATCAGTCCAGTTGCTTCCCACAGAGGGAGGCCAGACTGCAGATTAGCCATCAGTAGGACATCACCTGAAGGCTCCTGGACTGTGAGAGGGGGCAGGCTGAGCTGAGGGACCCCCCTCAGTGCACAAATTTTCGCGCACCAGGCCTCTAGTCTTGTATAAAATGTGTGTAAAAGCATCTGGGCACACTTATTCCAAAATGTTTGCCATTTTTATCAGAGTTTTAAAGGCATTGTTGGCCTCAAAAAAGGTTGTTAATCACTGTTATAAATGAAGTGGGGTGGCATGGTTGACAACATGTAGCAGCACAGACTTGAATTCATTTCTGACTTCACTAGTTGTGTGATTTCTCTAAAGATGTCTTCTCATTTTTAAAGTGGTGATAATAACACCACCTTAATGATATGTCCTGGGAGGAATTGTGTAACCATCAAATAAGATGCTGTATGAAATGGTTCTCTGTAATTGTAAAGAGGTTCCAGATGTTAACAACAGCTGTTTTTATTAGTGACTTCTCAATTGTCTGCTCCCATAGTAGAACACACCTGCTCTCTCCAAGGAACATCCCATTTTCTCAGGAAGGATTCCCCTTGAGAGCTACAAATGAGGCAAGCAGTGCAGGAGGCTTCAGTGCCCACAACTTGTGCCCATGTAATGTTTACAAAGATGGAGATGTTTGAGTGTAGCAAGATGGACACAGCAGTGGGAGGATTGGTTGCAGAGCAGTAACAGGCGATGGTGGCAGCTTCTGGCTTGGCAGCTATGGGTTGCTGTACTTTGATCTCCAGACAGATGTCTGAGGCAGACATGTCTAGATGTCTTCCAGACAGCAGTACTTTCTCTTCAGCAACACATTTCCAGGCAGCCTTGCTGTGACATTTCCATTTATCAACAGCAAAAGTGAGTGGATGCCGAATTGAAAAGTCAAAAGATTCTGCTTCTTTAATTAATAGAGGTCAAAACAAAGCAGTATAAAGAGAGGAAGAAAAAACCAGCCTCCAAGAGTAGATCAGGACACAAGCCTGACTTTGAACCTAGACATTTCCACACTGTAATCAAGTGGCTTGTCGGGAAGCCATGGGTATATAGCTGAGGTGCAAGTGAAAATGAGACTGTGATGGGTGTGATAACAGTTCTATATCCATAACACTTTCATCTCATAGTACACTTGTGCATCAAATGCATTTGCCAGCAGCTTTCTTGCCTTTCAAGCTGGAATCTAGCTGGAACTCTGAAAAAGGGAAGTATCTGGAATTTAAATTTTCATATATGCCAGTAGGACAGAGCAGAATAGACCTGTGCCGAGGGCATGCAGATGTGTTAGCAGTCTTCATCGTGTGCTTGAACAACTCAGTCTAATCAACCAGTCTTTCTCAGCTTTCATTTCTTTTGAATTTAAAAATAAAAGAAGAAAGGCAGGTTCTGTCTTCCTCTTAATCACTTTCAAATCAGAAACAAGGATATTGAATCAGTTCCTGAAGAAGTGACACAGGGAAGCTATTTAAGACTTCAAATCCTTGATGATGTGGGAAAATGGGGTGATGCTGGGCATTTCCTGTCTCTGTTTAGAATTGAATCATTGTACATGTTAGCCCATGCCCATATTTAACTGATTTCCTGTGTCCTTATATTTGTTCATATTTTCTTCTCTTTGAGCTTTACTGCTTAAACAGTGCCAGTAATGAGGGGAAACATATTTGTCTCTCATAACTGTCAACGATGACACAGAGAAGCAAAATGAATGTGGGAGGTGCTGTATTCTTTCCAACTAATGAAGGTTTTCAAGTGTTTGATTAAAGAAAACAAGTAGACTTTCAAAGGATTGGAATCTATTGCCCTTTTCACTGTTTACCTTTAAGAAAAAAAGATAAAGTTGTATGTAAAGGAAATACTGTGTGTGCGATTCAGTAGAAATGATGGGGACAGCTAGAAATAAAATATGAAAAAATATTAAACCATCCAGGTAGCAGAAAGCAATGCATAATTGAAGGTGCCTTATTATATTATACTTTCTCATTCCAAATAACTACTGTTATGTAATATGAATCATTGATGTTTAATAATAGAAATATCCACAGTTAGATGCCAAATCACTAAGAAAGATCTGCACTTTGAAAAAAAGAAGTTTCTTAATGTATGTGCCACATAAATGTTCAGGGCTTGTGCTCTGAAAGGAATCCTGCAGTGGGGAAATATTAAGAAAAGTGGTTCTGAGCAAAAGAAGAGGAGGGGGGTGCAAAGCTAGTTATAAGTCTGGCTCTTTCCTGTTGAAGTAAGTGACACTATGAAAGTATGTCTAGGCCTCTCTCTGCGTGTGAATAGCACCACACACTGACACCCTTTCTGGTTGCCTAGTAGCAGCTGGCAGAATTCAATGTGCGGTGTGTCCATCTACCAAAAATACCTACTGAAATGTCTGAAAAGAAGAGAGCTCTGAATCACGCATCTTAAGAAAAATGTTTTTAAAAACTAGTCTTTATGCCTCAAAGACAAAAAGCAAAACATAAAAAGAATATTATCTCTACAAGGTAACTTAACAACAAATAGAAGGTATTAATATCACAAAATGCAATGTATTAATTAATAGTGCAAAGTCAAGAAGTAAAGGGGTGCCCAATGATAGTGTTCAATAAGTACTATGATAAAAAGAAAATATACTTATGATGAGGACATGGATTCAACTATTTACACCTTTCTGAAAAAGGGGAGTTCATAGCAACAAGGAATTGATGGAAAAGATGTCTGAGAATTTACAGGTGAATGGAATGTGTTGTTCAAAGACACCATATCAGAATGTAATCAGCCACAAATAACAAAAGAAAATGTGATAGACAGCAATGGGGATTTCTTTGTCTCAATAACAAAAATTCTGGAGATAGGTAGTTACTGGTATTAGTTCTACAGTTCAAAAGAAAAGAGCTGAAATTTTTTGTGATTTTCTTGGCCCTCCCTCTTGATGACAAAATGTCTGCTATAGCACCAATTACCATAACTTCATTCCAGGCGCGCGCGTGCACACACACATACACACATAGAAACAAAGAAAGAATAAAGGGAGGATAAAAGATGGAAGTGGGGAAGGAAAGGGGGAATGAATAGGACTCATGATATATGTAGTACATGCTACTTATTTTAGGAATAGTAAAAGCCTTCCTTAAGCTCCCATTCTCCCTGAAGGCTAATACTTGCATCTCAATGGCCAAAATTGTTTATCATGGCTACACAAGGAATCTGATAAAGCGAGCCTTGAGTTTTTCTCGCCTCCAGAATGACTGGCAGAAAGAGGTTGGAAATGCCTGCTAATCTACCAAGGGGCAGTGCCTGCCACAATGGGATATATAAATGAGAGAAAATACTGAAATGATTTGCATGGTATTTTTAAAAACACACACATAGACACAAACGTAAATTGTGGGGAGAAATAACATCTAGTATGTCTTGTTTACAAAAAACATTCACACCTTTATAATACACTTTCACACTTTTGTGCACTTTCAAATTTCCACCCGTGAAAGAAGAGCAGCAATCTCCGAAACAGGATTTGGCAGTAATTCGCCATGCTGCATAAAGGAATTCTCTGACAGGTTAAGCAAGGAAAGAGAAACCACCTTCACCAGAGCAAAACTACAAAAAATGGGTTATAAGAATAGAATATATTTACTTAGAGAATCTCCCAGTGAGGTTCCACATTTCACCCCACCTCTTCTCTGGTCTGTGATCAAACAAATGACATCTGTTTTATGTAGCACCAAGGCACTTTGCCTTGTTTGTGAATGTTTTATTCATTCGCAGACACACTCTGCTGGGAACCCATGTCCTGTTACCTGGAATGAGGGGGGAAATGAAAGGGTTCTACTCTCTGGTTACTCCATGTCAGTGAAGTCTTATGCACTGGGTCTCTTTAAGCTCCCTGCAACCCTGAGATGTGAAGTGTTACATCCTGAAAGGGAGCGGTCTGAATGTTACAGAAATAAAGTTAGATGCTTGAGATGGAGCACCTCATGTAGAAGCAGCCTGACAGCAAATCCAGCTCGTCCGCCTGCAGAGCCCATGGTTCTTCCTGGGCACCACTCTGACTCCAGAATTCTAAGGGACTAGCCAAGAACTCTAGCAACTAGCATAAGTGCTGAATCGTGTTAAATGCTGAATAAGTGAATAAAACCAATTCTACTCTAGCCTCAGATAGGAGAGTAAAAACCAATGACGTATTTTCTAGCTTCGAGGGCACCAGTTCAGTTTGATTCAAACCCTTGATCACTGGAAAGGCTTTCCATTGTTCAGGGAAAGTGACTACCTTGGACAGCCTAGGTGTGTGGACAGGTCTCTATCCATGTGGAGGACATGAAGGTAAGAGGGTCCTGTGGGAAGAGTGAGGGCTTTAAACCAAAGAGTCCTGAGGGCAATGCCTAGTTCCATCTGCTGCAAATAAATGTCCTCAGCTGGTTGGCAAATGCTCTGAGCCTGCTTTCCCTCTTGTGTACAGTAGGTTTCATAATGTCTATCCAGTCGAGATAATGTGTGAAAAGGCACATCACACAGTGGCTGGAGTGTGTGGCTGGTGCTGTAGGAGAGCAAACACTATGGTGTGAGCCCTCTGTTAGCACCCCAGTCTCACCATCATGATGCTCCATAGGCCCAGGATTTTCCTAAGTAGGATAAGGGAAAAGAGAGTCAGCAGAACAGTTTTCCGGGCCCTGCCAGCTCAGAACAGGGCAACCAGAGCTTAGTGCTTCCTAATAAAAAGCACATTAATATGGTCTCAGGAGCACTTGAGCTCACAGGAATGCAGTAGAGAGAGGATGTCAATGATTAGAATTGTTTAGAGAATATAAAGATGAAAGGGAGATCCAAAAGAACATAAAAACAGGATGGTCAGGAGGTATAAAGAAAGTCAGAAAAATAAAAAAATAAACAATAAACAAGAGGTGCTTGAAGGATCAAATGTTTCACAATTAAAGAAGGTGAGGCTTTATTAAAAAAGAAAAAAGCCTTTGATTATCACAAAATTATGCTATTGTCATTAGTCCAGTGCAGTGGAGTGGAATTTCCAATGGTAACTAGGAAATGAGTGACTAAGCAGTGAAAGCTTGGTGGTGGTAGTGGAAAGCCAGGGATGAGCTAGGTTTAGAATAGATACAAGGCTCAAACAAGGTTTCGGAGGAGATTGTTTGGAGGAAGTTGTTCTAGAAAAGGGTGTCTCAATCTCATCACTATTGGCATTTTGGGCTAGATAGTTGTTGTTGTTGTTGTAGGGGTTATCCTGTGCATTGTAGAATTCTTAGCAGCATCCCTGGCCTCTACTCACTGGATGTCAGTAGCCCCTTCTGCCCCCAAGTCATGACAATCAAAAATGCCTTCAGATATTGCTAAATGTCTTTGGGAGAGTGGGGCACATGGCAAAATCCATCTTGGTTGAAAACCACTGCTTGAATGCAGAGGCCTATGTATATTTTAAACCACAAGGAAAGAACTACATAGTTTCAATTTCTTGTCATGTCGAGCTTTTCTGTTTCATATCAATATTGAGGGGAAATGACAAAATTTCAAATGGTAAATAGAAAAGGAAAAAATAGCAATAACTGTCAACTTGAGGGGATGGGAATCATCAGTTCTTTGTTTTCAGTTCTCTGTGCAATAATAAAAGTCAAGATAACTTTGGGAGAAAGTCTTGACCTTTACTTTAATTTTATTTAATTTCAGAATATGACCAACTCAAGAATAAAGAGTCTCCATTTACAAAATAGAGAAGTTCATATGGTTTGAAAACAAATTTGCAGCCACAAGTTTTGAAAGAACTCAATTGACTTACAATACTGTTACTGTATGAATAGAAAGAAGAAATGAATATGACAAGAAGTTGTTATAGCCTTATCTTGTCTTTTAGCTTTTTTAGACATGATGCATTTGGATTCTTTCAATTGTTCCTATGGCTTTCTTGTAGTATGAAAGCTTTAGCATTCAGTCACGAAATACTGCACCCCACTTGTTCCTATTATTGAACAGATTCTGCAGAGTTGATATTAGAACAGTTTAACGTTTTAGGCAGGAGTTCAAAAAATAAATAATTCAACCCCATATCTTTACTTACTCACATATTAAAGAAATGTACTAGTAATTTATAATAAACATCTGCTATCCACTAATAGTGTAACAGAAGGCAAAGAAAATTGGGTGTGAGAAATGACATACATTCATGCATATGAGTAATTAAACCCTAAAAGAATAGCTGAGTGATTTTTTTTATATCAGTCCAAGAATTAATAACACTCAAGTCAGTGTCTGTTCTTATAAAAGTGCTATCTTAAATATAATGACCTGGTCCACTAGTAACACCTGTCAAGATCTCTCAGTTTATAGAGAGTTCTTTGAGATACATGCTGAGGTGACACTATAATATTGGAAAACAAACAAACTGGTCAGCTCTGAAGAATGGAAAATCAATAGAATTGATTATTTGGCATTGTGAACACACCTCCCCAAAAAGGTGATCACATTTACTTTTCACTTTCCAATTGTTTGCTTTAAATTGCTTTGATAAGAACTTGTAGGAAATTACTACAGAGTGTTATCATTACACCAAAACATATAATGCTTATATTTTCTTCTGCCTCTTATCAAATTTGTCCCTGAAGAAATAATGGGTATTTGAAAAAGTAATTGCTGGATTTTCTGGAAAAGTCCAAAAGATAAGGACTTTAATTTTAAAAAATAGCCATTAGATTAAAACCAATAAATGTTGGTGTAGAGCATGTTGCAAATGAGGTCAAACTCTTGAATTAATTCTGTAATAAGTTGTTTATTTTGGTTTGGTTCCATGACTATAGAGTAAAGCTTCAACTCAGGCCAGCCAAATCAAAACCACAGATGTTAATCCAAGAGGGACTGCTCTCTAGTGTAAATGGATCAACTGAAGCCCATGACCATTTCTGGAAAAACAACTCAAGAGTATATAGACACTCCCTAAAACATGACCCTTTAATGGGGTAGGGGGGAAGGAATCAGCCACATATATTGTTTTTGTGGTTGGTCAATAATGCTATCTTTATGTCTAAGGCCATAACACCCTGAACATGCCCTATTTCACCTGATCTTAGAATAATGCTACCTTCATTTGATGGGGGGTGGGGGGGAGGAGTGGATATGTGTGCCATTTCAATAAACAAAGGAAAATTTTGCAATAGGCTCAAACTCAACCTAAGATTTCTAGTTATGAAGTAACTATACCACTCTATAAATTAGCAAAGCCAATCTGTAAACATGGCCTATAGAGTCACAATCCAGTTATATCCAGCCTGGGTCCCTATTTTTAAACTGTTACTAAAACAAGATTTGAAATACAATTTGTTTGAGAGATTATAGGGTTCCAACTAGAAAGAAAGTTATAATAGGGTAAGAAAGTGGAACATCCATATTGTACAGAATAAATTTCCAAATTACCAACAAAACCTTGACTGAAAACAATGAAAATCAATATTCTATTCCATATCATAAATATTATAATGCCAGATATCTGGGACCGAAAAACTTGAGTCTTTTTAAAGTTTGTATGTATTGCTTTTAGAGAGAGGGGAGAAGGGAGAGAATGAGAGAGATTAGAGAGAGAGAGAGAGAGAAATATTGTTGTTCCATTTATTGATTCATAGGTTGGTTATTTCTTGTATGTGACCTGATCAAGGATTGAACCTTCAACCTTGACATATCAGGATGATGCTCTAATCAATGCCAGAACTTGAATCTTAAAACAAGTCTGCAGAAAGCTGAAATGTTATTGATATTAAAACAATTTTTCTTAATTGTTTTAAGGATGTTAAATATTAAAGGATGATTTAAAAAATCATCCTTTTGAATGCTTCAAAAGGATGATGATAAAAATAGAAAGGAAGTTTTTAGTGTTGATTAGAAAACACCTTACAGATAACTTCAGATTTTATAATTTTGCACCAAAAAAAGGCAGCCATATTATCTCATCTTTGAAGTCTTGTAGTTGTTCAATCTTCACATTAATTTTATGAAAATAAGATTAAATAACAAGAACATAAGTTGGTATTAAGGATTCCTTTTTTAAAGCAGTCTTAGAATCCATACAGTTTCAACCCAATTTAATTTACTGCATTTGCATCTTTAATGTTTACCATAATTGATGTTTAAAATATTTTACTCAAGTCACTATAAGAGTCTGAAAAGTCAATTTGGGTTTAATATACCTTGTTTAGTAAAGCATAAAATTTGAAAATACATTGTCAAAAGCTTATTCAAATGTATGATTGAAGCAAAGAAATAGAAGTTTGAATGATAGATAGGTCATCAGATGGCTTATGTTCAGCCATACCAGAAAAATGAGATGTAACCAAATATTTATAGTTATGTTACAGAGCTCTTTTTAGTCAAGCTGCTTAAATTTGCTCTCTATCAGTAGGTCTCAACCTTTGTATGGGTGTAGGCAGGGAAGGTTTGGAGAGAAATAATGGAGACGATATGTCAAAATGCCAAGTTCCCCTCAAACAGATTCTGACTCAGTAAGTCAGAGGGGGATCCAGAGTAATAAGTCACCAGGTGATTCTAATGTAAGTCCATGAACAGTACTTTGAGGAATGTTGCAGCCTTCTACTTAACACTTGAGAAACCTTGCTTTCCTTAATATTCTCTTCCCAACTACTCTCAGGAATGCACGCTGCTCACAAACTCCTTCATTCCTACCATTTGCTTGGAGTATCTTTCCAGTCCCTGTCTTGCAAATCTTCTCCTTGTATCTCTCCCTGCATATTGCCTTCCACTGGACTTGATGTTTTGGATTGCCTTTTACTTCTTGAAATTGAGCTTGCTTGTTGTGAAGACTCTAGTTCCCCTGCAAATGAAATTTTCTGCAGAGTACAGACAGTTCTATTCTTCTTTCAGCATACCTGCCATCACAAGTTTGTGACATTCTTATTTGGAAAAAGGCAGAGTGGTGTCATACAAAGAACCTGGAGTGAGGCGCTGAAGTTTGCATCTTGATGCTTCTATTTCTGACTGAGGAGATAAGGAAATTCATTTTATGCTCTGAGCTCCAGTCTCCTCATCTATACAATGAATCAAATAATACCTACCTCTTAGGACTTTAGTTTGAGTTAAATGTTTCTTGCTTTTCCACTGTGTGTAAAAAGTATCTTTGAAAATTGTAATTTCCTATTTGGATATTAGACTATTAGGTAAACATGTCTGAATATTTTTGCAAAGCAAGTAAAAAATCTGCCCATGATCATCTTGAAATTCTCATTCTATCTAATAAAAAAGGAATATGCTAATTAACCATCACACCCTCACAAAGATGACGGCACCCACAGCCAATAAGGAGGTAGTATGCTAATTGATCGCCATAGCCTCAAAGATGGCAGCATCCACAGCCACAAGATGGAAGTGCCCAGTCCCCTCAGCCCCACTGGGGCTGCAGGTGTGCGGCATGACCAGGCCTGCCCCCAGGTGGGTCTGGCTGCTCCATGTGTCTGCCTCCAGAGTCCCCCAATCTCTTCAGCCCCCCAGGCACCCAGGGCTGGCCCAAGGCACAGGCAAGCCTCAGATGGCGGCTGCCCAGCTGCCCAGCGCCACCCGAGGCTCAGGTAACCAGGGCTGGCTGAGGCTTTCAATAGGCCGGCAGTGGCAGCAGCAGAGGTGTAATGGGAGCATCACCTTCCCCTGATTGTCGGGTTACCTCCCGCTCCTGAGGGCTCCCAGACTGTGAGAGGGGGCAGGCTGGGCAGAGGGACCTCCCCTTCAGTGCATGAATTTTCATGCACCAGGCCTCTAGTCACATATAAAAGAAAACAATGGAACTTCTAGCTTCTTTCACATGAAGGGTGAAAAGTATAATCTCTTATTAGTAACTAAGTTCTTTAGACATCAATAACTCTAAATCTTTAGTAATCCAGAAATCAACTGTTCTGGGTATTTTCCATTTTTCCACCCTTTCATTCCTTCTGCTGCCCTACTTTGATGTCTGGCAGATGGCTCCTACAGACCATATCTCCTAAGCTCCTGCTGGCTGCTTCTGCGTGGGGTTGGCCAACAGAGGTACTGGCAGAAGATGGTTGGCAAAAGGAAAGAAGTTGGGGCATTTCTTCCCTACTTATTCCATTTCCATACCACATCTATGGCGGCAACTCTGCCCATCTACTATGAAAACAGTTCCAGTACTCACCAGGTTTCAGTTACACCACATCCTCTCCTCAGCCCCTCAGCCCCTCAGCCCCTCAGCCCCTCAGCCCTGGGTGTGGTCATAATGGTCTGCTTTTAGTCTCTGAGTGGAGCACCTCACCATCCTTCATGCATTCCCATTTGATTGCAGCCCCCGTATCCCTGTAAGTTAGCCTTTTTGAAAGTCTCATTTGAACCATCTGGAGTGAAGTCTGTTTCCTATCGGGACCCTGATAGGTATACCAATATAGCAATAGGCCAACTACATGCATGGACTTTTTGAAGAACATGAATTTAAGTTCACTTTTGTGATTAGGGTTTTTGTTATTGTAGATTATTTTCCTTTCTCCCAGGCTTAATTATAAGCAGTCATTACTGCTAATATTGAATGGTTTGCCTGGAGCAACATGGTAAAAAAATATTATTGCCCTGAAGCTAAATAGAAACAAACTCTCCTGAAGAATCTCTCTGAAGTTTCTCTTTTTAAAACTTTTATTTATTGATTTGAGAGAGGTGAGGGAAGTGTGGAGGGGGAGGGGCAAGGAGGAGAGAAATGTTGATTTATTGTCCCACTTATTTATTAATTCATTGGTTGATTCTTGTATGTGCCCATACCTGGGATCAAACCCACAATATTGGCATATTGGGATGACTCTCTAACCAACTGAGCTACCCAGCCAGGGCTGTCTGAAGTTTCTTGTTACCATAGGGTACTTTGGCTTTGGGGTGTTTTTCTTTCTGTTCTTTGTTTAAATTACTAATGAAAGTTTTCCAGTGTAAGGGTGGTTTTGTTTCCTGTGACTGAGGTGGGGTATGAGAGGATTTTTTTAAATAAATGTTTGTAAGTTTTAATGTGGATTAAACTCCATCAATATTTTTATGGAAAAAAAAATAATGAAGAAGTTATTAACATTGGAAAATAGGCTATCTCAATTACAGTCATTTTTCCCAATGGTTTTCTTAATATTTATATATTAACATTATAATGGTTCAATATAATTTATACAATATGAAACCATTATTGTGAAAAAATCCATTAAAATAATATCTTCATCCTACAGAAGAACTCAACAAGCCATAATAGCTCATGGGAGCCAACTTCAGGATTACATGATAGGCCGGGAGCTGTGGCATGGCCTACCAGGCCCAGTAAGTAATTCACATTTCATAAAAGAGCCAAGTAAATAGTTACAGAAACAGGAAGGTCACTGTAGAGTAAATGTGTACTCAGGCAATTATTAAAATATGGATTTGGAAAATTCTCGTTAGTCCTTTTCTCTAGGCTTACCCTTTTAATAAAAACAAAAGTAAATCAAATGTGTGTGCACAAAGACACAGAATACATTCTAATAACTTCAGGGACTCTGTTTTAATTGACAAAAGGGATATATTTCAGAGTGGGAGATATGACATTTTGAGACACCTTCATTCTAACTGGGTGTTACAGCTGATACTGGCCTGTGTCATGCAAGCTAAGAACAATTCGTGCTATTTGATGCCTGGATATTATAGGTGCAGCAATAACTAGCTTGCAGAGCTTCAAAGTGCAGAAGCGATTTCTACCTTAATAACTCTTGTGGCATTTTTCAATTTTCCAGGCTGCCAGTCAAATGAATGCATGTCTGGGAAGGAGAGAAGACCAGAAAGGGAAAAGATCAACCTCTGAGATTCATAATATAAACTCTATTGGCTAAAATTGGTCATGTGTTAGAAAACAAGCATGGGTAGCAATAGCCCTCTCTAAGCACTGAGCACAAATGTTAGAACAAAGATTCTAGTAGAGAAACTGGAGCTTCAGGGTTACCTGGCTGAAATCGACTTAGAATGTTAATCATTCTTTTTTCTTTTTTTTTTTTTTCTTCTTCCTCTAGGCTGAAATAAACCCAGCAGTCTCCTCCTGATCTTCAAACTCATTAGCTCAAGAGATGGTTCTTTAAAAATGTGCACTGTCTTTCCAAATGAGAGAGGCTTTCAGAAACCTCAGACGTGCAGCTGCTTAAACTGCTGGATCTCAACAGAAGTGAGCAAACAGAACTCGGTCTGGCGCCTTCTGCATGCACACTCTACAGCCCTTCCCCAGGCTCCCTGTACAACGGGAAATTAGAAACTTTCCAGGTGGTGGAGAACTAATTATGGACGACTCTAAGAAAGCTAAGATTACTTCCATTGCCAAAAGGGCAAAATACAAATTATATGCAGAATGAATGTTCTCAAAAGATGGCTCACTGCACCTTGACTTTGTTTCTTGCATTTCCAGGAATCAAACACTTTCACGTTTCCTTTCAAAGTATATCTCGAGCCTGAGCTTTTCCACTCAGTGTTGCTCCTGAACCTTTGTGCAAGCACTGGGCATTCCAAAAGTAAGACAAGGAATCACTCATTTCTGGAGTAACAGTCCTTGAAAGTAAGAGGGAAAACTATGAGGCAAAGTCTTTTGATTCTGTCAGAAATCATCAGTAGGAGCCGGAGAGTTTCAGAGAGGGTCACCATGATACTGCCAAGGGGCTGCTGACTTCAGGAGCTGCTTAACCTGATCTGATCCCTTTTCATTAACTCATCTATTTATCCATTTATTCATTCAAAAAATATGTATCATGTAAATATGATGTGCAGAATCCTGTGATAGACACTAAAGAGAAATAAAAGGTAAGTGCAGTCCAAAACAATGTATCTTTCTAAGGAAAGTCTGCCCCACTTTGACCTAACTCATTTCTTGTCTACAAGAGTGATCCCTCTGGCCTCCTTTACCCACTCAAGTAACCTTCTAATCACACTGCCACCAAGCTAGTGGTATATCCAAATGCAGCTCTCTCTTATGACATCCATTATTTAAAACCATCATATCCTTCCCTTTCTGCAAAATAGAAACCAAAATTTTTAAATGTTGCACAAAGTCCTGGGAAGTCTTGGCCTAGTCTTAATTTTCAGGCTTATCTTGAACCATTCTTCCATTATGCAGTGAGCTACTTCCATTCTGGCCTTATTATATATTTTAATAAACTTATAATTTGGAATAATATCATATACTAGTATGTAAAAAAGTTGCATAGATAGTAGAGAATTCTCATATACTGCTCACCCAGTTTCAGTTCACCCTAATGTTACCATCTCTCATTATTGTGACATACTTGTCAAAACTTAGAAACCAACATTGGTACATTAATATTAACTAAACTCCATACACTATTCAGATTCCACCAGTTTTTTTATTAGTGTGCTTTTTCTATTTCCAGATCCAATCATCCTGGCCTGTTAGTTTTTATCCCATCATGCAGTCATTATGCATTCCATTGTATTGCTCAACATATTCTCTTACCTTCACTCTTCCCCCCATGCCTCTTTGCTATGTGGTTTCTATTCATTGTTTAAATATCAACTCAAAAGCTACTTCCTTTGAGGAGCCTCTCTGAAATCTGAGTCTAGTCTGTGTGCCCTTCATTTGTAGAATTTTTTAGTATATCCTTATTGATGTGATTATTTAATTCTGTTCCTATTTACATATAGATTCTAAAGGCTATGACAGCAGAAAGCCTGTCTGGTTTTTCTAATCATTGTATCGCTCAAGACTTAGCATAGCTAGTATGTGGCATATAGTAGGTACTCAAGGAATGTGTTGGATGATAAATAAATGATGAATAAATGAAAGAAAGAGAAGAGTTAAGTGATAATAGGAGAAACATTACAAAATATATCAGAATGAGTGATATGGACAATCACTGGACTTCAAAAGAAGATCAAAGTAAGAGGCAAGACTTCATGAAAATAGAGTGGGACTTGACCTGGACCTTTTATTCATGGCACTAATAATACTGAGTACCTTCTAAGTGCTAAGCCCTCAAAATGTATTCATTTTAAGCAAGATAATGATATAATCAGTGTGACATGTTGTAAAAACAGTGAAGTGATGTGGAAGATGGATTGGAGCAGAATGAACCTGGAAATTTTAAAAAGCAGTTATGATAATAATCTATATAAGAAATATTGATACCTTAAACTAAGGCAGAGGTGGTGAAGATAAGGAAATGCTGAGGAAGCTGATTCAACAAGAACTTGGAGATACTGAATAATAGGATACTGAAGAAATTTCCAGTAGGTGAAATAGCAACAAGAACAAGTGAAGAGTTAAAACTTAGCATGGATATCTGGACTACAGTGAGAATACTTCCATGCTGAAGTAAAAGGCTCATGATGGAAACAATGAAACAGAGACTTGGATAGATGAATTCTGCTTTTAAGAAGTCAAGGAGATTAGACTTTATTATATTAGTAATGAGTCATTAAGCAATAATGACATGATGAAACTATGATGTGGATGAAGAGAATTTAGACAAAGGAAGATACATTGAGAAGCTGCTGACAAAATCCAAGCAATTTCTTTAGACAGCTAACCTTAGAAATATAAAAGAACTGACATATGTACAATACTTTTTCAAAGGAGAGCCACTTATAAATACCTGAATCAGCATCTAACGTAGTATATAGTACAGAGTATTTTGTCTTCCATCATTGTGGCATATAGTAGGTACTCAAGGAATGTGTTGTACAATAAGTATTTGTAGTTTATTTACTCTTTTTTATGAACAAGATATCCCAGAAAACTAGTAGATTTTGAATATCTATAAATATTCGTTGAGAGCCCTTTACATGACAAGTACAGGAGCATACAAAAAATATGTACACACATGGTTCTTTTTTTAACTATTTTCTTTTTACCCTTATCAACTTTCAGGAGAAGTACATATATGTGATACACTTCAATGGTCATCCTCCTCCAAGATGGCCTCTATAGTTTCTACCGTATGGCATTCACACATTGTGCAGTCTCCTCCTACCTTACATTGTGCTTGGTCTGTGACACAATGACATAAAGCACAAATGATGGTTTATCATTTCCCAGAGTACATTATAAAAACTTCATCTTCTGCCTTGGCATTTTTTCCCTCTTGGATCACTCAGCTGGTGGGTGGAGAGCGGGAGGCAGCCAGCTGCTCTGTCATGAGGACATTCAGACTGCCCATGAAGAAGCACATTTAGTGAATAGGGGGGCCTCTGGTTAGTAGAAATTGAGGCCTGCCAGCAACCATATGAATGAGCTAGGAAGTAGCTTCTGCAGCCCCATCATGCCTTGATAAGACTGCAGCTTTTGCCAACACTTTGAGACCATGAGCCAGAACCACCCAGCTAAGCTGATCCTATTTCCTACCTCATAGAAACTGTGAGAGATAATAAATGTTTGTTGTTTCAAACTGCTACATTTTGGGCTAATTTGTTACACAGCAATAGGTAACTAAAACAACCTCATGCTACTAAACATTGAAAACTAGCAAGGAAATCATGTTTCTGTCTTTGTCCTAGCTGCTAAGAAGTATAAGCTAAATATTCTTGATTTTGGTTGCTTTTCTCAGTCTGTAGTTGTTGACTTTTCCTCATCCCCCCTCCCCTCTTTATTTTTTGGTTCCCATTCTTTACCTTCTGTCTAATGATTATATTCTTATTCTACCTATTCATTTATTGTAATGCTCCTTAACACTTTCTTGGAAATAGATAGGTTCTTGGAAATAGTAGGTATTAGATGTGACCCCAGCCACCATCAAAGAGATCATAATCTCACTGAAGTGAAAAGACAGCAACTAATCCTATATAATAAAAGGCTAATATGCAAATAGACCAAAGGACGGGAATGACTAGTTGCTATGATGTGTAATGACCAGCAGGGGGCAGACACCCAATGCAGGAGATGCCCCCTGGTGGTCAGTGCACTCCCACAGGGTGAGTGCCACTCAGCCAGAAGCCATGGGGAGCAGGCCTAAGCCAGCAGTTGGACATCCCCCCAGGGCTCCCGGACTGCAAGAGGGCGCAAGCCCTGCTGAGGGCCCCCCACCCTCCGCCCCGGCCATGATGTACAATTTTGTGCACCAGGCATCTAGTACAACATAATTATAAGTTTTCAACCACATGGAGGTTGCTATTAGAATTCAAAGAAAAGGTCAAATTTGTGTTTTAGGGCAAGTTTCCCAGAATCAGGTCATAACATAAGATTTGCATTATGAAAGTGCTTTCAAAACAAACTGCTAAGGGAATGAGAGGACAGGAAAGGGGAAGAAGCCAAACTAGGGTAATATTTCAAATTCTCACAGGAGATTCTTTCTGGAACATCTGGAATGTAAATGCTTCAGAACTTGTTCAAGAAAAGGTGATGAGCTTCCATACTTCTGCAATACTCACTCAATGGCCAAGGGCCTCTGAAGGACAGGTAAGCTTCTAGGCAGGCACTCCAGCTCTCTGCAGAGTTTCTTGAACATGCAGACCAAGTGGCTAGCAGTAGCCTGAGCAAAGTCCTCCAAAAAAAGCTGCAGGTGTCTGTGGTCAAAAGGAAGAGCACATTGAAACCAAGTTAAAACACACAGAAATGGTGAAGAGATTGAGTGCATCTGCATAGAGTACCAAGCTCTGCTCTATTAGGGAAAATTCCCTTCAAGGATATGGTTCTTCACCTGTACCAGGCCTTACAGGATATTTAGAATTGGAATAGAAATGAAGGTAAAAATATTTTACAGAATCTAAATAAGATGACTAACAAATTAAAAAATTAGCAGAACCTCTCAGGCACTCTAGAATGATTTGATATTTAACTTAGTCTCATAATTTCATTTATAAACCCAAGGAGGGATCTTGAATCCATCTCTTACTTGGGTTATTAAAACACGATCATTTGTCTTTAGAAAAGAAGTAGGGAGAAGTTAAAAAAATCTCATGTGCCTTCCAAACCTTAGCAATACTATTTCTCATCCATTCTGGTTCTAAAATACAAATGCAGCGTAAAACCCTGAGCTTCGATCTTGAATAAAAAGAAATCCTGGTGGAAGAGGATGAAGCCCACCCAAGTATTTGAAGACTCCCCCTTCTATTGTTCAGCAGTACTCCCAGGTTGCTGAAATTTGGAACCCATTTCAAATACAAGCTATTTAATTAATATCTTTCTCTTTTTCTTTTTAGAATTTATTACCAACAAGCAGAGTTCTGTAATAGGTTTTCCTCATATATATGCTTTATTTAGGTCCTAAAGTTTAGGATATAGTCTAAGTTTATCTGACATTGAGGATAAAGGCATAAATCATTAAGCCTCTGCTTGCCTGATCAAGAGCCTATCTTTCAGAAAAATCAGGCGTCCAGGGGCTGCCGCTCACAGAAGCTCTATTTTCTGGCTCTCCATCAGGGTTGCAGACACTTCTCCCCAAGGATTCATCAAGCACCAGACAAAGAAGGAAGGCAGGTCAATGACACCAAAAACTGCACTTCAGCAGCTTCTGAAGTTCTTGGCTAGAAAAAAAATAAAATAAAATAAAAGAGAGTGAGTGAAAAAACACACAATCTCCAAGGAACTTTAACAAATGGTCTGAGAATTCATAGGTTACATTCTGCAAAGGAGACTTTCAGAACCCTATAACAAGCAAGTTTCTGGTGCTATAATGATAGGCTACCAAACAGCCTAGATAGATACTGTTCATTATTGTTTATTAGCTGCAGTCCAGTTTTGTGTGCTACTCAATCATTTTTGACAAAGGATTTCTTCATGATATCTTTATCATGTTATCATGACTTAAATGTGGATAAACCATGATGAAAGATGTACACGGCCTTCCATTTAAATATTCCTATTTCAATTTGTCCTCAGACAGCCTTGTACTTTGGCACTACCAATTTACACCACAAAATGATAGAATTCCCATCCATTATAAGAACCATACACTGAGGGTTATTGCTCATTTTATAGATGAGAAAGCTGATGTTCACAGAGGTTAAGTAAATCTGCTCAAGGCCATGCAAAGCCTATAGTAGAAGCCAGGTCACTTGTCTCTCCAGCTGAAACTTTTCCAGTTAGATCACATTTCAACTAAAAAGTTTAGAGATAAATTTAAACTCCAAAGTGATGTTGTATAAGATTTAAAGACTCTTTAGAGAGTGAGACACAACAAATGAAACATGGAGAAATGAAAGACAAAACTCTGTTACTTCAACTCCAGTTGAGATGGGGCTACACAGGGGATTAGACAAGGAAGAGGAAGAACAAGCTGGAGATGGAAAAGGTGGCTTAAGTATAGCAAGTAGGGCAGAGTTAGCTGGGGTTTGGGGTTTCTGATAAATTGTTTAATTTGAATAATTCCTGTTTACAGGCTTGGGGCTGCCCTAGTTGCCTAGTATCTAGCCTTGAGTCGATTAGGGTGAGTGTACAGTAGCCCTGGATGTGGGAGCTCCATACGGTCATTGGTTGAGTTGTGGACCTAACCAGTGGTTCTGAGAAAGAGAACTGATGAGGCTATAGCCATGGCTATAAAACTAGATGAAGACAGCATCTCCAAAAATGTCAATCCAAGTGCTTATGCATAAATAGTGCTAGCCCTATGCCAAATCTCAGACATTCGTAGAAGGAGCTGTGGAAAAGAAAATTAAACAATACCGTTAGCAATCAAAAGACCTGGGGTTGAGTCCCTCTGCCACTCATTTGCCATGTCATTTTAGGTAAGTTATGTAACTTCCTCTATACCTCAGGCTTTCCATCCATGCATGGAGAATTCATATAATTTACCTCACAAGTTTACTGTGGAGATTAAATGTAATAACAGGCATCTAACAAATACACATAGTTCATATGTTTATATATGATATAAACAATGAATTTTTACCTTAATCACAGGTACCATATAATTGTACTCATATCAAAATACTTTTTCAAGTTTTTTATTTTTTATTTATTTTTTAAATTTCTTTATTGATTAAGGTATTACATATGTGTCCTTATTTCCCCATTACCTCCAACCCCCATTAATGCCCTTACCCCCCTGTTGTCTGTGTCCATTGATTAGGCTTATATGCATGCATTTAAGTCCTTTGGTTGGTCTCTCCCCCTTACCCCCACCCTCTCCTACTTTCCCTCTGAGGTTTGACAGCCTGATTGATATTTCTCTGTCTCTGGATCTATTTTTGTTCATCAGTTTATGTTGTTCCACAAATGAGTGAGATCATGTGGTATTAATCTTTCTCTGCCTGGCTTATTTCACTTAGCATAATGCTCTCCAGCTCCATCCATGTTGTTGCAAATGGTAAGAACTCCTTCTTTTTTACTGCAGCATAGTATTCCATTGTGTAGATGTACCACAGTTTTTTAATCCGCTCATCTGCTGATGGGCACTTGGGCTGTTTCCAAATCTTAGCTATGGTGAATTGTACTGCTGTGAACATAGGGGTGCATATATCCTTTCGGATTGGTGTTTCTAGCTTCTTGGGATATAGTCCTAGAAGTGAGAACACTGGGTCAAATAGGAGTTCCATTTTTAGGTTTTTGAGGAAACTCCATACTGTTCTCCACAGTGGCTGCACCAGTCTGCAATCCCACCCGCAGTGCACAAGGGGTCCTTTTCCTCCACATCCTCGCTAACACTTGTCATTTGTTGATTTGTTGATGATAACCATTCTGATAGGTGGGAGATGGTACCCCATTATTGTTTTAATTTGCATCTCTGATAATTAGTGACTTTGAGCATGTTTTCATATGTCTCTTGACCTTCCTTCTGTCTTCTTTCAAAAAGTATCTATTTAGGTCAGTTGCCCATTTTTTGATTGGGTCTTCTTTTTGTTAAGTTGTATGAGTTCCCTGTAAATGTTGGAGATTAGACCCTTATCATTGATATCATTGGAAAATATGTTCTCCCATGCAGTGGGCTTTCTTGTTGTTTTATTGATGGTTTCCTTTGCTGTGCAAAAACTTTTGATTTTGATGTAGTCCCATTTGTTCATTTTCTCTTTAGTTTCCATTGCCCTAGGAGCAGTATCAGTGAAGAAATTGCTTCAGCGTGTCTGATATTTATATGCCTATGGATTCCTCTAGTATTTTTATGGTTTTCTATCACATATTTAAGTCCTTGATCCGTTTTGAGTTTATTTTTGTGTATGCTGTAAGTTGGTGGTCTAGTTTCATTTTTTTGCATGTAACTGTCCAATTTTCCCAACACCATTTATTGAAGAGACTGTCTTAACTCCATTGTATGTTCATGCCTCCTTTGTCAAGTATTAATTGAGCATAGTGCTTCGGGTCCATTTCTGGGTTCTCTATTCTATACCACTGATCTATATGTCTGTTCTTGTGCCACTACCAGGCAGTTTTGAGAACAGTGGCTTTGTAATAGAGCTTGAAATCTGGTACTGAGATCCCACCTACTTTGTTCTTCTTTCTCCGGATTGCTGTAGCTATTCAGGGTCTTTTATTATTCCAGATGAATTTCTGGAAAGTTCATTCTAGGACTGTTAAATATGACTTTGGTATTTTAATGGATAGTGCATTGAATTTATAGATTGCTTTGCGTAGTATGGACATTTTTTTATAGTAAGCCAGATGACTTTTATTACTTAATGAATAACGTCAACAGTAAATGCTGCAAAAGTTCAGTGGAATGAGAACTGTCAGTATATTGGTGATTTAGAGTTAATTTTATGGAAGCAATAGAGTTTCTTTTCTTTTTTTAATTATTTTTTTTATTGTTTGAAGTATTACAAATAGTAGTACATATGTCTCCTTTTTTTTTCCACAATGACCTCCCCCCGGCCTCCCCTACCCCCCAGTACATGCCTTCACCTGTCCGCCCCCCCACCCCCCGCCCCAGTGTCTTGTATCCATTGGTTATGCATCTATGCATGTGTACAAGTCCTTCAGTTGATCTCTTACAGCATCCCCCCGCCCAAACTCCCCTGACTTCCCACTGTAGTTTGACAGTCTGTTCAATGCTTCTTTGCTTCTGTATCTATTCCCCCCACCATGTCTTTCCTTTAAAAAACCTTGCCTCAAATATTCAAAGTGATGAAGAGCAAGAACCTACAACCAAGATTACTCTACCCAGCAAAGCTATCATTCAGAGTTGAAGGTCAGATAAAGAGCTTCACAGACAAGAAAAAGCTAAAGGAGTTCATCACCACCAAACCAGGATTACATGAAATGCTGAAGGGTATTCTTTAAGAAGAGGAAGAAGAAGAAAAAGGTAAAGATAAAAATTATGAACAACAAAATGACATCAAATACATACCTACCAACAAGTGAATCTAAAAATCAAGTGAATAAAAAATCTGAAGAACAGAATGGACTGGTGAATATAATAGAATCAGGGACATAGAAAGGGAGTGGACTGACGATTCTCAGGGGAAGCAGGTGTGAGGGGTGCGGGAAGAGATTGGACAAAAATCTTACTCTTATGGATGAAGACAGTGGCGGGGGGGTAGGGGCATGGGGTGGGGTGGGGTAGGGAATCATGTGGAGGGGAGCTATGGGGGGAAAAAAAGAGGAACACCTGTAATAATCTGAACAATAAAGATTTATTTTAAAAAATAATAATAATAAAAATAATAAAAAGCCTTGCCTCTGTAGACTAGAAATAAACATATAACAAAAAAAATGTATGAGTCCCAATTTCAATGTCCACCAGTTCTGAGTCCCTGTTTCAATGTCAAACAGTTCCTTATGTGTACATGTCAGCAGTGATATCTGGATGGTGGGCACATGGTGGCAATGCAGGTCCAACCCTCTCTGGTTTGGTCCTAGGCAACCTGCAGTGACGTACAGCTGCTGACTTCTAGCGTGGCAAGGCGTCGTCAACGTCTTCCATCTCTGTACTGTTTCTCTTCTTGTCTTAGTGGTTGGAGCAGACCTGTCAATTCCTCTCTGTTGCAGGAATCCACATGGTCTTGGAGTTGTTTTCTGAAAATATACAAACATATTCTCAACCACAAGTTAATAAAGGAATCTTTTCTACATAATTGATTTGGGATCCTTTTTGTTTTTGCCCAAATGATTTTCCTTTGTCTTATTTAGACACCATGTGTGTTTTTCATGGGTGTCTTGCTGTTAGCATTACAAATGAAAATTAATTTTGTAAAGTAAAAATTTTCTAGATGTAATTTACTTATAGGATATTTTTCCTTACATGATATTACCCTACTATCCCCCACCCCTTTTTTTGATTAATGGAGGCTTTTATAAATTTTATAATGCAGTCTTGATAACTTTAAATTTTAATTTTTTTCCCAAAAATATGACTGCTTTAGGTTCATTGCATGTTCATGAATTTTACCATGAGATGAACTACCAATAGAAATTTTAGGTATTACATTAGGAACAGCTTTTTGTCCAGTACAGTTAAATTTTCTTGAATATTCACTTATTTCAATTAACCTATTTAAATTAATCTGAAAACTTGATTACTATTTTATTGTCAAATTTAATACTCTACCAACAATCTTAGTTTACCCTGTAAATATTAGTGGAAAGGATTATTTGCATTCTTGAATAGGCCCTGAGCATTCCTGATGCTAGGCTGGATTTAGATATAGGGCAGCTGCTGTTGGCCAAGTCTCTGTCTGTTACCTGGGTCCCGATCTGAGCTGGGTGTGAGAAGCAAAGCAACCGTGGGGGCAAGAGACCTCCCTCAAAAGGGGTGAGGGTTCAGGCCCCTTCAGGGTTGGGTGAGTGAGGGTCTGTACCCCACCTCTGTTGACCCCCAAGTTCTCTCCTGATGGCCCCTCTGCAACTGTGCCTGTCTTAGGTTGTTCCTTCCCTAAGGATTGGAGCATTTAGTCCATTTACATTTAAAGTTATTACTGAAAGGTACTTCTTTGTAGCCATTTTTATTTTTTGTGTCTGTGTTCCTTCTTACCTTTTTATTTCCTCTTTTTACAACAGTCCCTTTAGCATTTCTTGCATTGCTGGCTTGGTAGTGATAAACTCCCTTAACATTTTTTTTTTTTTTTTTTTTTTTTTTTTTTTTTTGTCTGTGAAGCTCCTTATTTCCCCTTCAGTTTTGAATGATAGCCTTGCTTGATAGAGTATTCTTGGATTCAGTCCCTTGGTTTGATCACTTTGTAAATTTCCTTCCATTCTTTTCTGGCCTGATGTGTTTCTGTGGAGAAATCATTTGATAATCTAATGGGAGCTCCCTTGTATCTAACGTTCTGTCTCTCTCTTGCAGCCTTTAAGATTCTGTCTTTGTCCTGAATATTTGCCATTGTAATTATGATGTGTCTTGGTGTGGGTCTTTTCAGGTTCATCCCATTTGGGACTTCTGTGCTTGTGTCACTTTTTTCTTTGCCACATCAGGTAAGTTTTCTGATATCATTTCTTCAAATAGGTCTTCTAACCCTTGTTCCTCTTCCTCTTGTTCTGGCACCCCTATTATTCGTATGTTGCTTCATTTCTGGTTGTCCCAAAGTGCACTTAGTCTCTACTCCTGTCTTTTAATTTTTTTTCTCCAATTGCAATTCAGTTTGGTTGTGTTTTGCTCCCCTGTCTTCTAATTCGCTAATTTGGTCCTTCACTTCTCCTAGTCTACTGTTGAAACTTTCCATGGTGTTTTTTATTGCAGCTATGTCATTCTTCATTTCTTCTTGATTCTTACATAAGTTGTTGATTTTTTCATCCATTTCTTCTTGATTCTTACATACGGTGTTGATTTTTTTCTTCCATCCTGTTTATGAACTCTATGACCCTTATTTTTAATTCTTTTATTGACATATTGCATGCCTCTGTTTCACTTAGCGGCTTTTTTCTGGCAATTCCTCCTTTTCTTTCCTTTGGGGGTATCTTTGTCTACCCATTTTTGGTCTCACCGACTGATCTAGATGTCGAGCTGTGCAGGAGCTGCTCCTTGGGTCACAGTGGCTTCTTGGGCTGTGGTTGCTCCTCGGGTGGTCATGGTAGCAGCTGCTTCTCAGTTGGCAGCGGTTCCTCTGGTGGGTGCTCTTCATAGCAGTGGTGTCTTCTCTGGCTGGTGGGGAAGGCTGCTCATATAGCTGCTGTTCCTTGGACGGTGGTGGGCTGATTATGAGTTTGCTGCTCCTCAGATGGGGATGGATTGCTCGTGTCCACTGCTCCTTGGACAGGGGCAGCTGCTCATGTGCCTGCTGCTCCTTGGACAGGAGCAGACTGCTCACATGGCTGCTGCTCTTTAGATGGGGGCTGGCTGCGTGCTGCTGCTATTCTTCAGATGGGACCAGCTGCTCATGATGCAGGGCTCATTCTTTTAATATATTTGGACAGGGGCAGGTTACTTGCAGGGCTGTTGCTCCTCGTATGGGTGCATGTTCCTCGTGCAGCTGCTTCTCCTCTGATGGGGAGCGGTCTGCTCATGTGGCTGCTGCTCCTCACATGGGAGTGAGCTGCTTATGCTGTTGATACTTCTCAGACAGGTACGGCCCGCTCCCCCGGCTCCTTCTCATTGGACAGGTGCAAGCTGCATGTGGGTGCTGCTCCTCTGACCAGTGTGGACTGCACAGAGCTACTGCTCCTTGGACGTGGGTGGTCTGCTGATGTGGCTACTGCTCCTCAGAAGGGGATGGGCTGCTCACACAGGTGCTGCTCCTCGAATGGGAGCAGGCAGTTTGAGCGGCTGCTGCTCCTCAGAAGGGGGCGGTCTACTCACAGCTGTTGCTCCTCGGACGGGGGTGGGCTGCTCGCACAGCTGCTGCTCCTTGGAAGGGGGCTGGCTGCTCATGCAGCTGCTACTCCTTGGATGGGGGCAGGTTGCTTGCACAGCTGCTGCTCTTTGGACAGGTGCAGGGTGCAGGCTGTGCGCAGCTGCTGCTCCTCAGAGAGGGGACAGCTGTGTGGGGCTGCTGCTCCTCAGTCTTGGGTGGGCTGCTCAAGCAGCTGCTGCTCCTCAGATGGGGCGAGTTGCTCACATGGTTTTTGCTCCTCAGACGGGGGAACTGGCTGCTCACACAGCTGCTGCTCCTTGGACAGGGCAGGCCACATGAAGCTGCTGCTCTTAGGCCTGGAGTGGGTTGCTCGCAGGGCTGCTGCTCCTTGGACAGGAGCAGGCTGCTTACATGTCTGCTGTTCACATGGTTGCAGTGCCCTGGGCTTTATCCAGGGGACCTCTGTCCTTTCTGGCTGCAAACTGTCTCACCAGCTGTGTCTCCTTTACCAATTCACACTGAATTCCACTCGTTTTGGCCGCTCACTCTATTTGCTCCGGGACAAGGCTCAGGACACATCCACCTATTCCGCTGCCATTTGTCTCTCTCAACATATTTTTTAGGGCCATATTCTTATCACCACATATACACGCAAGCCTATCTCTCAGGGAGTGTCTTTTCCTTACTAAATAGACAGAGCTATAAATTGTGGAGTCTTGATATAACAGATCAAGATAGCTCCTTCCAATGTATTATGTTCTATTGCCTCAAAAGAATAAACTGCCAAGACAATATCATGCATCACATTAGTGGCAGATTATTCAGTGAAACTCACAAGGAGAGGAATTCGCAGCTCAAAGACAGATGTTAGGTTTCATCCTTTGTTATCTCATTCTTTTTTGTAGAGTCCTGAGTTTTATAGAGTAAGAAAAATCTTAACTTATAATAATCAAAAAAATATATGATTCATGAAAACACCTCAATTTTTTAGAAACATAAAACTTTAAATTTATCAGGGGTAAATCAAGGTAAAACTAAATAATTCTGCACTTAGAAGGACTACTTTGGGGGCAATGTTTTATGAGGGGGATCAGGAAATGGGAGTCTGAGTATAAAACATTCAAAACTCTCTTCCAAATAGTCAGAACTTCTTAAAGATTCTCAGTCATTTTTCTCAGGAAGCACAGTTCTTTTAATATCAATAAATGAAACTCAAATTGTCCTCACCACCGATTCTCTCCCTTTCTTTTCTCATCAGAAATGAGTCAGATCCCTAACTGGTTTGGCTCAGTGAATAGAGCATCGGCCTGTGGACTCAAGAGTCCCAAGTTCGATTCCAGTCAGGGGCATGTACCTTGGTTGCAGGCACATCCTCAGAAGGGGGTGTGCAGGAGGCAGCTGATTAATGTTTCTCTCTCATCTATGTTTCTAACTCTCTCTCCCTCTCCATTCTTCTCTGTACAAAATCAATAAAAAATATTTTTTTTAAAAAAAGAAATGAGTCATAGAGCAGACTACCAAGGAAGGAAAAGACCTATCGGTTATAACCCTTACTTACATTCTATCAGGAAGAACTCAAAAAATTTCCAAGAGCTAGAATTCTTTTTGTGTATCATTTCTCCACAGAAACAAGAACGCTGGTAAATTATTCAACTACATATTTTTTCAAAGCATTGTAGTGTGTACTGTACTTTTAAAATGTTTATGAAACAATGGCTTGAACAGTCCAGTTCCAAACAGAAATTTCCTATTGCTACTCACAAATCCCAAATATTGTTTTCTTCTCTGCTGGGTATCCTTAAAACGCCTGGGAGCCTCTTACTACCGTACCCCAGTGCATCTATCTCTTACCACTAATCTGTCTAGAATAACTCTCCTCCTGTATCGGTGGCCAAAACTATGTCACACATCCACCATAAATCAGCCACTGGTGAGGAAAATTTAACCACAATCCTTGCCCTAGACAAATCAGGATTTGTTGCTGAATCATGTGGCAAAGTATGGGCACTAACCACACCAAGTTCTTAAATGCCAGTGGGTAGGAAGCCAGCAGGGTCGGTTAGCACTGTCATTTCTTGAGCACTGCATTAAGCATTTAATACAGTCTCTTATTCAATCCTCAAATATCCAAGAGGTATTTCTTACTACCCTCATTTTACATATGAGAAACCAGTTGCAGAAAGGATCACTAACATGCCCAGTAGATCAGCAATATGCTCAATGTCACACCACTTTTCATAGAGGAGCCAGAAACTACAGCAGGTTTGCCTGATTCCAAAATGCTTGCAATTACCTGGTGTGCTGATCTTTGAAGTAAAAATGTCAGCCGCTATTATTTCTATTGGATCATCATTACAAGTTGCTATTGAATCACCAATTCACTTTTCTTGGATGTTCTTGGCAAATAACAGAGGAAAGATACTGAGCTTGGACCCTTGTTAGTTATCAAATCCAACTCTGTCAAATTCACTACTGTTGAGATTGTTCAACAAAATAGTCATACAGAGAAACAGGAGAACTAGGAGCTTGCCACGGAGTGCTGAGAACAATAGAGATATTGAGAGGAGATACCAAAATATCATCGATTCACTGGAGAAAATGTTCCTGTTCTGATCCTCACATGCTGATACTACAGATGGACCCAGCTTAGCTGAGGCATGCTCTGCTTCAGCTGTTTACTTAAGCAGCATCAGAGTTCTCAGAAATAGTTGCTATGCCAACCAGCCCCAGGACTATATATACATTCATGACCGGGGCTTATTCTTAGGGCTTTGTTACCTCTCTTTCAAAAGTTTGAATCTCTTATTGCTAAACTGCTTGCATCCATGCATTACAGACTCTGTAAATCTGTCTCCTTTTCTCTAGCAGCTGAACAACCCAAGGGGAGGTTTGCAGCCTGTGCTGAGCAACCTTTGACGTCACAATTTTATAGTCAATGACCAGACTGTTGTGTTTGCTCAAGCCTTTGAAGATTTGGTGTTTTGATGATAAAGGGCAGTACCTTTTGTCATCTATTATTAACTGTCACATGTGTGCATTATCACAGAAGTTCTCAGAGGAAAAAGTAAAGCGTGCTTTTCAGATGCCATGATTATCATGCTTTCTAAATTTCCTTACTGTGTTTTTAATGGGACACATTTCAAAACAGCGTCAACCAACAAATTTGGCCAATCAATCCACCTCCGATCTCCTGTTAGAGCTGCATTTAAATCAACCTGTAATGTTGAAAAACCAAAAGAGAAAGCTCTTTAATTACCTTTTCTCCTGTTTATGTTACTTTGATGGCTTTTGTTCAAATGCATTTGAATTTTCAGTCTGTTTATTTTATAATTATTGGATGACTACATGCAGCACGGCCATTTCAATTAGATTTTGATGGCTGATAAAATCATTGCTGACAGGGAGTGTGCAAATGAATTTGGGAAAACCAGATTAGTGATGTTTGTGTTGTTGCATTTAAACAAAACAAAACGACCTGGTAGCTATGTGATCAAATCTGAAATGTTTGCTATAAAGAAAGAAAAGGCAGCTCTGTGAGAGATTGGGTTTTCAACAGAGAAGCTGTTTCCTATTGAAGCATCATTTTAAATCCTCAAGTAAGCAGCCACTTCTTCAAACAGATTATAAAACCAAAAACAAGCATGTAATCTCTTCTAACAAGAGGTTTGCAGCTAGACAGATTGCTTTAAAGGAAAAGAAGTAAAAAGAAAGCCAAGATCTAAATACTGATAATACATGTTAAATCCATTTAAATTGATAAGGTAGAGAAAGCATGTTATTAAGCTTGAAGGGTTAAGACTTTATGTTCACCCAAAAGATCAATACCCAGAGAAGAAGAAAACTTGGAAACCGTTCCATCTCCAATTAACAACTAAAATATATATGGCAGATGAGGCAGAGAAGAAACAGGCAGGCTATTTTTCAGGAACAGACCCTGCTCAAGCAGGACTCAGGCTTGTTTTGTTACCAATGTAACAACTGTGCAAATGACAATCTTTAAGTGTTGAAATATTTGCAAAAAGTAATAGAAATCTGCTGTTTCTCCCAAGTTGTTAAAGTAAAGCTGAAGAGTTGAAACAAAACAGAACCATGTATAGTTATCCAAATTGAAAAGAAAGTAACATCCCCCCCAACACACGCACTATCCAGGCTGGGTGCTCAGTGCTATGCCACACAATGCAGCTTCCCTGTGCGCAAGGCGTGCCCATACAGCTGGCCAAGGGCAGAGCTGGGATAAGGACTCCGGAGTGACTCCAGTGTCGGTGTTCCTGACCATTTGGTAATGGAAGATTATGCTGTTTGATTTCATCCTGTACAACATTCACTTATTAAATCAGTCTAGGCTTCACTTCTCCTCACCCTCCTCATTCAGCCAAATTGGAGATCTTCACCAGGAAATTTCAACCAGAGTATAAGTGAGAAACTCCTACTGTCGATATGGTCACAAATAACATGATGTTAAATGTCCTGGAAAACAAAACCCAGAATGGTTGGCTATTCTCATATTCTGTTAGAGGCTTAGATAGAATAATTTCAGCTAACAGCAATATAGTGCTTTCTGTGTGCCAGGCACTTTTCTAAGAACTTTATAGATAATGACTCATATAATCATTACAACCCAAAATGTTAGGTATTCTTACTTCCATCGCTCCCATCCTATAGAGGTGGGCAAAGGGCCAGAGAGATCTCTCAGCTACTAAATAAAAGAGGCAGATTCTGACCTCAGCTATCTTGCTCCAGAGTGTACACTCCTGCCTGACAATATTAACCAAGACTGTGAGGATAACTGAGTCTGCTTATGATCATACATCATGCACATTTACATGGTGCTTGCATCTAATTGCATATCTCTGGTCCACTGAACAATGAAACAAAATTGCTTTTCTATTACCTGTTATTTTTCATGGTTACTACTACTGATAATTGACTTCATAAAAATTTTTAATTGTTATAAAATAGGATTGATAGCATATTTATTTCTGTCTCAAATTCTATCTAATAAAAGGCTAATATTCAAATTAACCATCACTCCATCACAAAGATGGCAGCACCCATAGCCACAAGATGGTGGCACCCAGTTCCCTCAGCCCCGCCAGAGTCCCCCTGTCCTGGGGGGGCGGCTGTTGAGAGTGGGCAGCATGAGCGGCCTGGCAGAATGCTTGCTTCATTGCCACGGCGATGAGGCAAGCATTCTGCCCCAGCCGCAGAGGGCCTCTGGGTAGCAGGTGTGGAGTGGCCAGGCCCTGCAGAGAGCTACTGGTGCACAAATTCATGCACTGGGCTACTAGTCTATGAATAATCTCTTTATACTTCGTTTTACAAATAAATTGTCTATATTCTCTACTTTCACACTAAAGGAAACAGCTCTATAAAAATAATATCCACCTATAAAGCTTTCTGTACCTGTATCCCAAAAGTGCACAGCATCTCATTTGGTCTTTGCTGCAAGTCATGGAGTAGTGTAGGGGTCATTTTCTCAACATGAAAGGGCAAAGAACCGGACATGGGAAAATCAAAGATAACGGTCAATAGGATAAATTCTGAAAACTACAAGAGGAAGAGGGAAAAACAATGGAAGCAGTGACTAAAGAAAGTCAAGCTGGCTTGCCCATACCAAATGGTGACATACTGCTAATACCTTGGGAGTTTGAAGGAGGCCTCTTAACCAAAAAATAATAATTATTGTATTCCAGGCCACAAGTTGCATAAGAAGGAGAAACCAAATTATATCACCTTAAAGAGCTTATACTCTGACCATGAGAGAGATGCACATAAATCTATATATCTCTTCCAGGTCTCAATAAATAAGCATAAGATTTCACAAAGCTCTATCTTATCTCCCAGTAAAAATTTGAAAAAAAAAAATGACTAACTTCTAATTCTTTGAACTTTCCCATTTCAATATATGACCATCGTGTGAGTATTGTTAAATTAATAAAATTATTATTGAGGAAAAAAATAACTAGCTTAATGAAGCTTCTTGAAATGGACAGAGAGGACTTTATTTTGATGAGTAGACTAATGCTGTGGCTTGAGGACCTACTAGTACTGTAATCCAGTTGTTGCTGCAAGTGAGAAGTCATTTTAAAACTTTCCATTGTATTAGCACAGGATCAAAATCTGAAATGAAAAGTGTTGATGGAGTTTGGGAGTAACATGCTCTTACCCAGCAAATCTGAGAAGTTAGAAAGAGTAAAGACCTTGAACTCTTGGTTTCTTGTTCAGTAGTGAGGCAGGTGAAAGAAAAGGAAAGTTTTTACTATGTTTTAAATATGAAAACAACTGCCTTTGCCTGTTATGATCTAAGTGGCATGTTTTTATACTGGTGATAGATATGACTTATTCATATACTCTCTTGCTTGACCTCTCCTTCCTACCCTACTCTCCAATACACAAGAAACTTCTATAATAATAAAAGCATAATATGCTAATTAGACTGGATGTACTTCTAAACATCCTTCCAGACGACCTTCCAGACAAAGCTGCAGCAACAGGGGCTGAGCCCCTTGCGTGCATTTTATACATCGGGCCTCTAGTTTACAATAACAGAACAAAACAAACCCCAATGTCTGGGTTAGGGCATACATGTGAGAGTTAACTGGAGAAAAGAAAGAGAGCTGGCTCTTATTGACATATTACAACAGAACCAGGCAGACACCCCACCAAAAATACCCTTGAAATAACCCCTAAAGGGCTAGACTAAAATAGCTGCTTTTCTGCTTTTAATTTTAATTACATATGACAGTTTACCTCAACATAGCCTACAGATAAATTATGATTCTGGACCTGAGAACATGGGAAAAGTTACACATCTTGTGAGGCATTTGTTTTGTACAGATAAATTTTTAAATCTTACTATTCAGCAATGTATGGCTTTAAGACAGTATGCCAATTTCTCTGGATGTCTATTTATTCATCTGTAAAAGATGGGGTTGAATTGGAAAAAGCAAACTCCAGGGAGATCAGCGAAAACTCTGCGATTCCAAGCACTGTGTATAAGTGGCCTGCAAGACATTATAGTACACTTGCTGTGATTCACTCAAGCTGTTGTTTCATCATGGAATAAAGGTAGTCCAGTAAACAAGACTACCACTTAATATTTAAAGATCAAACACTTATTTTGCAGTATTATTACTAGCATTTTGTCTATTAAAAAGCATGCTTTTCTCTTTTTCATCAAATATAGTACTTTCTTCACATTGAATTTTCAGAAGAAAGATAGCTCACATTCTATTTCATGTCACTTTCATCTTTTAAGTCTCACATTCATTTGGCATGACAGATTGGTAATCAAACTGAAAAATCAAATCACCGCTGTTCTTTATCCTTCTAGCTCTTCTGTTAGAGGAGATGAAACAAGGGGAAGGGAAAAGAAAAAAGAAGAAAGGAGAGGAGAGAAAAATCTCTTCCAGGTCTCAAATTATCACAATCAAAATGAAAAAACTTAGAAAAATACTTTTCAGAGTTTGGAGGCTAGCCCTTCTTGAGAGCATGTGTCTTGCCCCTCCTCCTCCATACTGATTGCTCTGTCCTCCCTGCTCCTCCATAATCTCTCCACTCAACTTTGTTTTCTTAGTGCTCTCCCTGGCCTTGACATCTCTTCTGTGATTGCTCTGGCCTCCTTGGCTATCTCCAAGTTACTTCTGTTCCTGTTATCTTTCTCTTCTATTTTGGTAACCCTTCCATGCCCTCCTCTGCTCCCAGTCACCACCTGTGTGATCTTTCTGGCCTCTGTAGCTTTTTCTATGATCCCTCCCTTTAGATTTTCTCTGAGATTTCTCTGCCCTTTCTGGCTTTCTCAGCTTTCTTCAGAACTCAGAAAACCTCAAAAGGTTCAGAGATTAATTTCAGTGTGGATAAGCACCCAAACTTTGAATATCTTACATCAATTCTTTATTGAAAATCTTTGGATCTAAAATCGCATTGGGAAGGTCATGTACTTGGAATTTTATCAAGCGAATGATTTCCCTTCAAGCATTGGCCTTTCTGCTTCTTATTTTGGGTTAGGTGAAGTTGGCCACTGTTTCCTGTGTATAGATTATGTTCCTTCATTTCACATGGACTCCACTCGATTAGAAAATCCAGTATGCTCAGCAATGAGAAAGGACACAGGCAGGCTTTTTATTTATTTAGTAAAGATTTAGTGAATGTCTGGTATGTGCTGGAAAAAAAAACAAAACAGGAAGCTACACTTTGTTTCAATCTTCACCAACTAGATATAGATTTACTTTCCATAAATATATTGTATAGACTGTATGTTTTCTGTGACCTTAAACTAGATTGGAAATGTCAAAAATTTTATTGTATAGGTCTCCCTATCACTCTTGTTTCACTGTCTAGAATTTATTTTAGAGATTAGATATTATTATTTACTTTCTGTTACCTTAAAATATGTATTGCTATATTCCTATCATAGAGCAGCTTAGGTGCTTTTCCCCCCTTTTTATTGAATCTATTGGAGTGAATCTGGTTAACAAAATTATACAGGTTTCAGGTGCACAATTCTACAACAAATCATCTGTACATTATATTGTGTCTTTTTTGCTCCTAATCAAGTCTTCATCCATCACCATTTATCCTTCACATACCCTCCTCCACTTCCTCCCCACCACCACCACCCCTGACAGTCACCACACTGCTTGTAAATCAAAAGTTTTCACTGATTCTCCCTGTCAAGGTCAAGTACAACCACCAGCATTACAAGTCCATACTATAAAGACTAAAAGATGAACAGTATAGTGGAGGTAATTCTTTTTTGCTTGATGTCTCCATCTAATATTTAGTACATTTGCTTACCTTTTATTTTACACTTCTTAGGAAAATTAGAAAACTGGACTCCGGGGAGGACCCCAGTGGCACAGAGACCACGCCATCTTGAAGAACAGAACTGCTTGAGACTAGAATCCTAGGTGCGCCAACACCCAGTCTGGTCTCAGAAGCAAACCAGAATCCTACAGCCACTCTGGTAAAAGACCTGTGATGACTACTGCAGACCCAGGGGCACCAAGACTCCAGGCACCACAGCCACAGATTTCTCTGAGTCACAAAGCCAATCCCCCTCCCTCGCCAGCCCCGCGGCAGCAACATAGAAACTACCAGACCCCAGCTGCACAATAAGGCTTTCTACACACACAAAGCAGTGGCGACTCTGCCTGACTTTGAGCCTTGGTGTCTGACACAGGAAGTTTGTTTCCTGTGACTCGTCTCCGTGCCCAGGCAGGGAGACTGAACAGAATTTGAGCCTAGCTGCTCATCCTTAGGGAGGTAGTTTTCTGTGACAAGATTCTGCACCCACGCAGGGCAGGGAGATGGCGCTTAACTTAAGCCTGGACTGGAGAACTCGGGGATTTTGTTTCCCGCAACTAGTCTCCATGCCCAAGCAGGGAGGAAGTCCTGAATTTGAGCATAGGCGCACGACCTTGGGGAAATTGTTTTCTGTGACCAGATCCTGCACCCATGCAGGGAGACAGTGCTGAATTTGAGCCTGGGAGTGCAAACCTGGGGAGTTTGTTTCCCATGACCAGACCCTGCACCTTAGCAGGGACACTGTGCTGAATTTGAACCTGAACCTGCAAACCCGGGAAGTTTGTTCCCCACGACCAGACCCTGTGCCCACACAGAGAGGCAGCACAAAATTTGAGCCTGGATGCATGGACATGGGGAGTTTGTTTTCCACAGTGCACACCCGCCTTACCAGACCTCACACCCATACTAAGTGGCAGTGCAACCTGACTGTGATTCAGGGCACACACACTCAGAAGGCTATTTACCGCAGAACAGAAGTGGACCTCCTGCCAACACAGTGTGACTGAGCAACCCAGTTTCCCAAGCAGATCAGGAACCCTGAATCTCCATGCAATAGGCAGCAATGAGCACCAGTGATTAAACTCTGTTCCTCATTGCATGCGCCTGGGATCCCTGATTCTCAGTACATTCACACTAAGAGCCAGTGACTCCAATTCTTGGTGCATGTGCAAAAAGGGACCCTGATTCGCAGTATGAGGTAGCACGAAGCAACAGACTCTGATACTCGATTCTCGGCATGGACACAGGGAGCCTCTGACTCCTGACACGCAATAAGGGACTTTGATTTTTGGTACATGCCAGTGGGTTCTCTGTTTCAACGTGGCGCAGGCCAAACTAAGTCCCTGAATCTAGGTGCACACACAAGGCCACACTAAGTGCCTGTGACTCTGGCCCAGGGCTCCCACCAACCCACAGCAACTGCACATCTTGGTGTCAGAGCTCTTCAGTGACACTTGGGGGGTGCAAAAATCCCACTGCACACAGCATAGGCCCCTGCAACTTGATATTTGAACCTTCTGGTGATAGTCAGAATGGGGAGACAACAAAGCAATCCCCAAAGGAAAGAAAAGGAGGAATCACCACGAAAGGAAATAAGTGAAACAGAAGCATGCAACATGACAGAAAAAGAATAATAGTCATACAGTTCATACACCAGATGGACAAGAAAAATCAACAACCTATGCAAAAATCAGGAAGAAATAAAAAATGATATAGCTACAATCAAAAACACCATGGAAGGCTTCAACAGTAGACTAGAAGAAGCAGAGGACCAAATTCGTGAGTTAGAAGATCAGGTACAGAAACAAGCCCAATCTGAACAACAACTAAAGAAAAAAATTAAAAAGCAGGAGGAGAGCCTAAGGGAGTTTTGGGACAATGCAAAACGAAATAAGATATATATAATAGGGTTGCCAGAAGGATAAGAAGAACAACAAGGATTAGAAAATTTATTTGAAGAAATCATGACAGAAAACTTCCCTGACATGGGGAAGAAAAAAAGTTACTCAAGTACAGAGAGTCCCAAGCAAAATGAATGCCAAAAGACCCACACCAAGACACGCCATAATTACAATGGCAAATGTTATTGACAAAGAGAGAATCTTAAAGGCTGCAAAAGAGAGACAGAAAGTTACCTACAAAGGATCCCACATCAGATTATCAAATGATTTATCAACAGAAACACATCAAGCTAAAAGGGAATGGAAGGAGATATACAAAGTGATGCAAACCAAGGGACTGAATCCAAGTATACTCTATCCAGCAAGACTATCAATCAAAATTGAAGGGGAAATCAGGAGCTTCACAAACAAAAAAAGGCTAAGGGAGTTTATCACTACCAAGCCATCAATGCAAGAAATGCTAAAGGGACTGATGGAAAAAGAAGAAATAAAAAGGTAAGAAAGAACACAGCGTCAAAAAATAAAAATGGCTACAAAGAAGTACCTTTCAATAATAACTTTAAAAGTAAATGGACTAAATGCTCCAATCAAAAGACATCAAGTGGCTGAATGGATAAAAAAAAATGACCCATATATATGCTGTCTACAAGAGACCCACCTCAGAAAAAAAGACTCACACAGATTGAAAGTGAAGGGAGGGAAAAATATCTTTCAGGCAAATGGAAATGGGTAGCAATACTTATATCTGACAAAATAGACCTCAAAGTGAAGGCCATAAAAAGAGATAAGGAAGGCCATTTCATAATACTACAGGGATCAATACAACAAGAGGATATAACCCTGATAAACATATATGCACCTATTGCAGGAGCACCCAAATACACAAAAAATCTCCTGGAAGATATCAAGAGAGAGATCGACAACAATACAATCATAGTAGGGGGGACTTTAATACACTACTGACATCACTGGATAAATCCTCTGGACAAAAAATCAGCAAAGAAACAACAATCCTAAATGACTCACTAGATCAGATGGACTCAATTTACATCTTCAGAACATTTCACCCCAAAGCTGTGGAATATACATTCTTCTCAAGTGCACATGGGACATTTTAAAAAATAGACCACATACTGGGTCACAAGCAAAGTCTCCCCAAATTCAAGAAGATTGAAATCATACTAAGCATCTTTTCAGACCACAATGGCATAATATTAGATATAAACTACAATAAAAACAATCCCAAACACTCAAACACATAGAAGCTGAATAGCATGTTATTAAATATTGATTGGGTTACCAATGAGATAAAAGAAGAAATTAAAAACATTCTGGAAACAAATGACAATAAAAACACAAAAATCCAAAACCTATGGGACACAATGAAAGCAGTCCTGAGAGGGAAATTTATAGCTCTACAGGCCTACCTCAAAAAATAAGGAAAAATGGTAGTAAATCATCTAACTCTACAATTCAAAGAATTAGAAAGAGAGCAACAAGAAAAGTCCAGAGTGAGCAGAAGGAAGGAGATAATAAAGATTAGAGCAGAAATAAATGGCATAGAGACAAAAAGAAACAATACAAAAGATCAATGAAACCAAGAGCTGGTTCTTTGAAAGGATAAACAAGATTGATAAACCTCTAGCCAGGCTCACCAAGAAGCAAAGAGAGAGGACTCAAATAAACAAAATCAGAAATGAAAGAGGCAAAATAACAACAGACCCCACAGAAATACAAAGGATTGTTAAAAAATACTATGAACAACTCTATTCCAACAAACTAGACAACCTGGAGGTAATGGACATATTCCTAGAATAATACAACCTTCCAAAACTCACTCAGAAAGATTCTAAAAATCTCAATAGGCTGATAACTATGGAAGAAATTGAAGCAGTCATCAAAAAGCTTCCAGCAAACAAAAGCCCAGGGCCAGACGGCTTCACAGGAGAGTTTTACCAAACATTCAATGAAGAACTAAAACCTATCCTCCTCAGACTATTCCAAAAAATTCAAGAGGAAGGAATACTTCCAAACTCATTCTATGAAGCCAGCATCACCTTAATACCAAAACCAGATAAAGACAACACAATTAAAGAGAATTACAGGCCAATATTCCTCATGAACATAGATGCCAAAATCCTCAACAAAATTCTAGCAAATCAGATCCAGCAGTACATTAGAAAGATCATACACCATGACCAAGCAAGATTTTTCCCAGGGATGCAAGGATGAGACAATATTCACAAATCAATAAACGTGATACATCACATAAACAAATTGAGGAAGAAAAATCACATAGTCATATAATTGACATAGAAAAAGCATTTGACAAAACACAACACACTTTCTTGATAAAAACTCTCAGCAAGGAGGGAATAGAAGGATCATACCTCAACATCATAAAAGCCATATATGACAAACCCACAGCCAGCATCATATTCAATGGACAAAAACTAAAGCCATTTCCCCTAAATACAAGAACAAGACAGGGATGCCCACTCTCACCACTCCTGTTCAACATAGTACTGGAAGTACTAGCCATTGCTATCAGAAAAGAAGAAGAAATAAAAAGCTTCCAGATTGGAAAAGAAGAAGTAAAACTGTCCTTATTTGCAGATGACATAATACTGTAGATAGAAAACCCTAAAGACTCCATCAAAAAATTATTACACTTAATAAATGAAATCGACAAGGTAGCAGGATACAAAATTAATGGCAAGAAATCTATGGCATTTATATAGACCAATAGTGAACTTACAGAAAGAGAAACTAAAAAAGCAATCCCATTTACCATCGTACCAAAAAATTAAGATACCAAGGAATAAATTTAACTAAAGAGGTAAAATAACTATATGCAAAAAACTACAGAACACTGTAAAAGAGATAGAAGAAGATATAAACAGATGGAAGAACATACCGTGTTCATGGATTGGTAGAATCAACATCATCAAAATGTCCATACTACCCAAAGCAATCTATAGATTCAATGCAATCTGCGTTAAAATACCAACAGTGTATTTCACAGACTTAGAAAGAACTCTTCAAAAATTCATCTGGAATAAAACAAGACCCCAAATAGCTGCAGCAATCCTGAGAAAGAAGAACTAAGTAGGTGGGATCTCAATACCAGATATCAAGCTGTATTACAAAGCCACTGCCCTCAAAACAGCCTGATAGTGGTACAAGAACTGACATATAGATCAATGGAATAGAATAGAGAACCCAGAAATCTACCCAAACCACTATGCCCAATTAATATTCAACAAAGGAGGCATGAACATACAATGGAATCAAGACAGTCTCTTCAATAAATGGTGTTGGGAAATGGGGTTGGGAAAAATGGACAAATACATGCAAAAAAATGAAACTAGACCACCAAATTACACCATACACAAAAATAAACTCAAAATGGATAAAGGACTTAAACATAAGATGAGACACCATAAAAATACTAGAGTAATCCACAGGCAGCAAAATCTCAGACATATACCAAAGGAACTTCTTCACTGATACTGCTCCTAGGGCAATGGAGACTAAAGAGAAAATAAACAAATTGGACTACATCAAAATAAAAAGCTTTTGCAGAGCAAAAGAAACCATCAACAAAACAATAAGAAAGACCACTACATGGGAGAACATATTTGCCAATGTTATCACTGATAAAGGTTTAATCTCCAACATCTACAGGGAACTCATACAACTCAACCAAAGGAAGATAAACAATCCAATCAAAGAATGGGCAATGGACCTAAATAGAAACTTTTCTAAAGAAGACAGAAGGAAGGCCAAGAGACATATGAAAACATGCTCAAAGTCACTAATTATCAGAGATGAAAATTAAAATGATAATGGGGTACCATCTCACACCTAGCAGAATGGCTATCATCAACAGATCAATAAACAACAAATGTTGGAGAGGATGCAGAGAAAAAGGAACCCTTGTGCACTGCTGGTGGGAATGCAGACTGGTGTAGCCACTGTGTAGACAGTATGGAGTTTCCTTAAAAAACTAAAAATGGAACTCACATTTGACCCAGTAATACCACCTCTAGGAATATATCCCAAGAAGCTAGAAACATCAATCAGAAAGGATATATGCACCCCTATGTCCATATCAGTACAATTTACCATAGCTAAGACTTGGAAATAGCTTAAGTGCCCATCAGCAGATGAGTAGATTAAAAAACTGTGATACATCTACACAATGGAATACTACACTGCACTAAAAAAGAAAGAATTCCTACCTTTTGCAACAACATGGATGATACTGAAGAGCATTATGCTAAGTGAAATAAGCCAGGCAGAGAAAGATAAATATCACATGATCTCACTCATCTATGGGAAATAATTAACAACATAAACTAATGATTAAAAACAGATCCAGAGACAGGGAAGCATCGATCAGACTGTCAAAACTCAGAGGGAAGGTAGGGGAGGGTGGGGTTAAGGGGGAGAGATCAACCAAAGGACTTATATGCATGCATATAAGCCTAACCAGTGGTCATAGACACCAGGGAGGTGAGGGCATGAGTGGGGCGGGGGGGGGGGGAGGTAATGGGGGGATGAGGAAAAATATGTAATACCTTAACCAATAAAGAAATTAAAATGCAAAAAAAAGAAAATTGGAAAACTGAATTTTTATAGTCAACATCAAGCCAGATTGCATAATCTGGAAAAAAATTGGAATGTTGAGCCAAAGGTTAAGCTCTATCTTCTATCCTACTAGCATTTGAGCATTGGCTCTTTTATCCCTTTGTTATAGTGAGAAGGCTAAAAGACTAATTCCAATGTAACCCTGATATTTGGGGCTAGTGACCTGAATCAAAGCCAGCAAGCTCAGTGTACATTCCTGATAACCTATAATTAAGTACCTCTCTCCTTCCCAGAGAGTGGTCTTGCAGAACCTGTTACTGTGAACAGTGCACTGCCCCAGAGGGAGGGCAGACCATCAGATATGGCCTGGAGATCCCCCAACACCTGGGGGTCTTCTTGCAAGGTCCTCGAAAAGGACCAGACACATAATCCTTGTTTTTGGGACAAAGATCACAAGGAGGGAGATATAAAGGAAAGCCCCATGTGTGTTCCTTCACTCAGATTTGGAAGGCTGTTGTTCCCTGAGTCCGCTGGCGTATTAAACAGTGTCTCTCCTTTTTTTCTCAGAAGCGTCCTTGGTTTTCTTTGGCCTTTTGCAACAATAGGAGTCCCAAAGTGATGGTTCATGGGCCATGTCGGCCAAAACATGTGTTTATTTGCCTGTAAAATATTTTTTAAATATGAATATAAATTCTCTAGTAGACTGACAATCTCCACTTTGCTGTACTCTACAGTAATATCTGCTGTTATATATTTGTTCCACTTCACACATTTATATTGCTCACCTAGTTCCATCAACACTTGATTTATAATTTCTAAGTTGAGTGTAAAGTTGGACCCAAGTGGGAGGTGAGATATGGAAGGAAATAAACTTTTGATGATATTTCAATACATCCTAATAATAGGCTTATTTGAAATGTAGTGAGAAAATGCAAACTTTGATTAAGGTGCCCTCTCCCACACTTCCTCATATGGATGAATAGATAAGATGAACAAAAGGAAGGAAACCATTCTATTTTCTTAAATTCCTGAGAGAGCCTTCTGCAGTGCTTGGGATGAGTGAGCCTGTGTGCTTAGAAGAATTCTCTTCTTTCATAGATATTAGTAGAGATATGCACTTTCTCCCAAATATGAGGATGTTGTTTTCCAGTGCTACATTTAGTTCAAGAATCAGGAAAACAATATTTATAAATAATCCCTTGCATAGATTATATACATTTTCTTTTATGGTGTGGTGAGGTAATGCCTGAGTATAAAAGGTGGTGGGATTATAAGAACTTGTCCATGTCCTCAATTCTGTCAGGATCCTACCTACATGGGAAATGTCTGGACTAGAAAAATTTCTTTTTTACATGTTCTGTGTAGCCATCTCACTTGAATTCTGTATCAGCATCTTAAGTTGTGTGGAAAAGGGACGGGTAGTGGGCAATAAAAGATAAACCTTGCCCAAATTGAGTTTTGGCCTTTCCTCAGAACTTGGGAGATAACCTCTGAGCCCTTGGAATGTCCTTTCTCAATAAGAGTGTCTTTGTTCACCTAGGACTGTGGTCAGCAAACTGCGGCTCAGGAGCCACATGCGGTTCTTTGGCCCCTTGAGTGTGGCTCTTCCACAAAATACCACCGCCTAGACGAGTCTATTTTGAAGAAGTGGCATTAGAAGAAGTTTAAGTTAAAAAAATATGGCTCTCAAAAGAAATTTCAATCGTTGTACTGTTGATATTTGGCTCTGTTGATTAATGAGTTTGCCGACCACTGGTCCTAGGAGATTTGAGCCACATTAGCTAGTCCACGTTAACAAAGTGACTTATGGTGGGGGCCTTGGTAGTATCAGTTAAATCTACAGAAGGGTATCAGTTCAACCTAAGGTCAGCCACGTGGACAGTCAACCATGCCTATATGACTGAGCAAAAAAGAAACTCTGAACACAAACGATCAGATAAACTCCTCTGGTTGGCAACACTGCATGTGTATTGCCATACATCATTGTTGAGAGAAATAGGGACTGTCCACTAAGAGAGAACAACTGGAAGTTCCATGTCCTGTCTCTTGGAGCCTGCCCTATGCCACTCTTATCTCAACTGATTTTATCTGCATCCTTTCACTGTAATAAACCCTGACCATGAGTAGAACAGCTTTTTGGAGTTCTGTGGGTCCTTCTCGTGAATTATTGAACTCAAGGATAATCTTGAGGACCTGCAAACTTGCAGTTAGTGTCAGAAGTGAAGGTGATCTTAGGGACTTTTGAAATTGCAGGTGGAGGGAAGGACAGAATCTATAATTGTCTAAAAATCTTCAGTGTCTTTCTATCCCTACAAAGCCAACTGTTGTCAGAAGACAGTCTCTTCAGACTTTCAGTGCTTATTCAGCTCATTAAAGGTGCCTGATCTTCCAGGAAGGCTAGTCCAAGCTTTTAAGCAACAGCACATGGATTCTTCTCCATCTATCCAATCAGAGCCCCACCAAGAGAAAGGAAAGCCAGCCAACTCATCTTTCATTCATTGAGCTTCTTATTCAGTACATTTTATTAAATTTGCTTCTTAACATTATCTCATTAAGGAAAAAGATAATTACAATATTAACATCTTGCTTCCTAGCACTTAGTAAAGTCACAAGCATTTAACTTCACACTTAAAAGAAATGGGTATCAATGTTTCTGACACCTATTATTCAAATGCAAATCTCATAGTGATGCTGAAAACTCAATTTCTTTTTATTTCTGACTACAAAGAACAGATGGCATTTTTAAGTGAACTGATCTCAAATTGCCTGTGGGACTGAAGGAAAAAACACAGGTATGTGTACATATCCACCTTAGAAAGTAACAAATTACATTGGGAAAAATATACATCTAGACTAATTCCACCCATAATACTAATAACATGTGTCAAACACTGAAAAAGCCTTTCCGGCACCTATTACTTTCCTTCTTAGTATAAGGCTCCAAGCCCCAGCAGAAATCTAGGCTGCCCAATGCCACACACCCAGGGTTTCCTCTCTCCCAGTACCTCTTCCACACAGTAATCACAGGACACACCAGGGGAGCACAGGATAGACATGAGGGTGGCTGCTATTCCTATTCCAACTACTTGGGGGAGGAGATGTTATTCTTCCCATTTCACAGAGGCGAGGAATCCAAAGGTTATAGAGGTTAAGGGACCTGCCCAATATCACAAAGCTAGTAACAACCAAGTCAGCAACATTCCCCAGCTCTGTCCACCTAAAAACATTTTACAATCTTAACACATTTGGCATTTTGGTTAATTATAGAGTTTGATTATAGTAGGTTATCCTATAGATCATTAATAGTTTGCTAATTTTCAAAGAATTAAAGTCCAGTAAGAGAGTTTTAAGACTAAAAGTACTAAAATTATACAGAATATAATCCATTTTTCTTGGATGTTTCCAATGATACTTTAAGCCCTTGTAATGTTTTGGGTGCATCATCCTGCAGAAGAGAGATTGTGCTAATGAAGTGTAGGTCAGGAGAATAACAGATAAATCAGCTTCCACTTACATATAATCACTACCCTAATTCTCATAAATATTTTTGCAGAGTTCATGATGTAGTGATCCACTAACTTGTTTTCGCTTCAAGTTAGCAAATCTTTATCTAGTGTTTTCTTTGTGCCAAGCCCCGTGGTAAGTTCCGGGCAGCAGTAACAAGTGTGATATAATGCCTGTCCTGACGGAGAGCACATTCTGACTTGGGAACACTACATTATCCCCCTTGCAGTAGAATTACCTTGCCAGTATTTAATTGGCTGTAAGTGGAATATTAACAGCAGCAGATCTACATTTTAAAAAACTAATTCGTGTGTCTGCTGATGTGGTAAAGTGACTACCTTTCCTCTTCTCTCTTTTATGCTCTCCCTTTTAATGAGATTTAATTACATCCCATGTCCTCCAAGCTTTTTTGGGAACTCTACGCCATACACACATACACTCACACATTTAGTAAATAAGTCATTTGGTGGTGCTGTTTTTGTGTTACCTGGCATCTATCGCTGCTTCACATTCACAGGGATTTGCAAAAATCTCCCTTATGATTCCTGGAAGGGAAGGGAGGCAAGGAACAAAGCCAAAGGAAGGGAGGAGCAGAGCATAACCTCCCCTTTGCAGATGGCTAAGAAAAGGAGACTCTTTATGAGATCACTGTATCAAAGGGAAGTAAGAAGTTTCCAGACTGCCAGTCACAAAGCCACCCAAAACTCACTTTTAATGAAAAAGGAAACTGGTAACTCCTGCACTGTTGTAAAATACTTGCCAAAGACACCTTCCCTGCTAAGTGCCATTCATTTCAGGAGTGAAATGCTGTAACAGAGAAAAATGCCCAGGGCAACTGGGAACCAGAGGAGGAGCGAAGTGTGTGGTTCAACTATCCCTCCAGGGGAGGAAAAGCATCTCTTTCCCTGGCAGCTACCCCACTTAACCACTGTGCAGGCAGCCTTATTTGGCGCCAGTGAAAATCAGCCTTCCAGCAGATTCCCTGCCATCTATCTGCCTCGTGACTACCAGCCTACAGTCAAAACACCTCAAATGCTTAAAACCCTCAATGCTCCCAAGGGTTGTCTTTTGGGGGCAATGTGAAAATCCATGGAAAGAAAAATCTTTATTTTGCCACCTGCTTCAATTTCCAAATTTAGTTGAATTTCCAGAAGAGAACATTCAGCAAACATTATCTCCTGGTTTTTTACTTCACCTTGGTGCTGCTTTAGTACCCATAGCCAACAGCCATGGAAGCTGAGGGAGTGACAAATGACCTTCAGGAAGCTTGAGTCTCCAGAAAATCAGCAGAGATGTTAATTCAACTGACAAGGGAGAAAAAGGAAAACAAAAACAAAATAAACTCAGGTTTTGGCCCTAGGGCTCCACCAAGTATCTGCCAATTTATTCACCCTGAAATCTAAAGATTCCAGATGAAAACATTTTTATTTTTTTAAATTACATCTTTAATTTGTTGGGATTTTGGTGGTTACTACTTGAAAGTTTCCTTGCACAGGGAAAAGAAAAACTAAAATAAACTCAAAATCTTTAGGTGGAGAGACGTTTAAGTCTTTACTCACCTGGATTAGTGGAGTATATGTCTCCATAAAGCCAAGATCTGCTCTTCCAAAATGTGTCCGTCTTCCACAAGGGGAAAAAAAAAAGGGTAAGCAAGTTTGACTTTTTTCATATAAATCACATGACTGGGATGGGGTACAACCAAAAGATGTCTTCCTAATCCATTTGGGTCCTAGTTCTAACCAAAGCTAAATGACTTATTCACCAGCTCAGCCCAGGCCCTGAAAAGTGAGTTAATTCTTGGTATTGTCAACATAAGAAACATTCAAACCTGTGAAGAATTTTGGTGAGCTTATTTCAACCAAACGCTCAGCAAATGCCGGGAAACAGAATCTCGATAGATTGAGATAATGCTCCAGAGAATGGTAGTTTTGCACCTTGTTTTACATTACAATCAAAAGAGGAGACTAGACATAAATGGGTTACATGAAATCCATTGGTGGTAGATTAGGGAAACAGAAGAAAGCAAACGAGTGAAACCTCTGGGATTGGATAAAAAGTAAAATGATAGGCACATACTTCTTTTACTTAGGTGGGTGCAGGACAGTTAATAGTCAACAATTAACTCAATAACAATGAGGGGATTTGTGGACTCCACAGAGCAGTGCCTGTTTTGAGAGCCCAAAAAAAGGAAAATTACTTTGACATTCCAATGATATATTATTGCAGATGCAAAAAGACAATAGACAGAAAGGAAAAAAAAGGCAATAGACAGGCTCAGTTGAGATAAAAATTGACGTTAGTCAAGGAAAATACCAGCCTAGGACATGACTACTCACTATAAACTGATTTTTAATTTAAAAAGTTTTCATTTCAGACCATCCTTTGTGTTTACTTTAAGTCTCCACAAAGCTGCCACACAGCCTTCCCTGAGCTAGTCAGGTTAGCACGTGGCCCCTTTTTGCCCACAGTATCTTTATAGTGCGAAAAGTCTTGTGAACAGTGGTATAGATGTTAGTAATAGCTTTTTAACATCAGGCCAGTATTGCTCTCCCGAGTTTCCTTTTTCCTCATGACTCCCCAGTAATTTTTGTCTAGTTCCCCTTGTTGAATGATTTCTCTAGTTTTGGATTAATAAACTTCTAACCCTCTTCAATTCAGATTAATCAGATTCATAGCTCTACTCATTTTCCTAAGCACAGGTATAAATAATGCCTCTGAACAATTGTATTTTTCTTTTTCAATTACAATTTACATTCAATATTATTTTGTATTAGTTTCAGGTGTGTAGCATAGTAGTTAGACAATTATTTTACAAAGTGTTCCCCCTCCCCCGGTATTTCCAGATCTATCTGGCACCATACATAGTTACTGCAATTTATTGACTATATTCCTTATGCTGAACTTTATCCCTGTGACTATTTTATAACTGCCAATTTGTACTCTTAATCTCTTCACCTTTTTCACCCAATTCCTCAAACTCCATCCACTTAGTTTTTAAAAATACATTAAAGCTGAAACAAAAGTTTCCTAGTTAAAATAGGAAGTGGCCTAGTCTCAACCAAAAACATATTCACACCATAATGCACCTAAATTCCAAGAACAGTTTGTTAATTTCTTAAAGACATTTAAATGTGCAATAAAACTTATTCTAAAGCATCTTCAGATGGATTTCAATCACTTTCACTCAGAATTAAACTAAGATTGCCTTTAACATTAATACTCATCTTTTATGTTAGATATTTTTTTTTGGGGGGGGAGGACAAGAAGTATTTATCTATGTTGCAAATAAGACTCTTAATTGATTGAAGAATTTCTATTTTGTCATCTGTCAGAATCTGGATCAAAGGGATAAGCATGGTAACTTTTTTACAACTGAAAAGTGAGAGCAAGCTCCCAAGTATATGGGTTATACATATCAGCTCTGAGTTCAGAATCCTGGAACAGCAAATGATGTTTTGCCAGCCTCCAGTTTCCTGTTGTATTTGCTGGGGTTCTCTCATTAGCAGTTCCTGGAAGCTGGGAGTGGGTGCCATAGAAGGCAGTGATGCTTTAAACTCAATAGGTTTTTACAGGATAAAATTTTACACCAGGGTTCCAATTAGAACCTAAGGCTGATTACTTGCGTTTATGGACCTCCTGTCTAACTCCTAGCTTCCCTCATTACTAGATCGATGTTTCTTCACTAGATGATTGAGCATGGGAGCATTTTATGGTTCCTCCTCAGAGGTCTTCCTTCTATTGCTTGTGGGAAAGCTCCAATGGCTCTGCTTTGGCAAACACAGAAAATGACTGTGAGGGTGAGCTCTGGAGCTATCCTGCCTCAATTTATAACCACAGAACACTTCCCAGTAGTGCCACCTTAAACAAGTTGCTAATCCTCTCAAAGCATTCATTTCCTTGTACATTAAATGTAAATACTTAAAAATGCTGGCCTTAAAGAGTTGCTTTAAAGATTAACAAATTTGTCTAAAATATTACAACCCTATAGGAAGTACTCAAAACATAGGGTATTATAAGCTAACTTAGCATATTAACCATATATATATGGTTAATATGCTAAGTTAGCTTATAATATATATATGGTTAATATGCTAAGTGTCTCTCTGACCATCTGACTGGTCGCTCAATGCAGGAGCTGCCATGGCACCCACTGGCCATTTACAAACAAACAGCACCACAGACCTGGCACCCACAAAGCAACACTTGGCTTTTCCCAAATAGGACACAGGCTCCACCACCACTCCAGAACAACAGCCCACAAAATCACAGCCAATGCTGCCCAGACCCCATGGTGCAAAATGCGGCCCACAGCCCAGCCCAGCCCAGAAATAGTCACTGTGGGTGCTGGGTAATGATGTCACATAGCAACGCCTGGCTTCCTCTCCCTAGTGACTAACCTCCTTGCAATTTCTTCAGCCCAGGAACATGACTTGCTTTATAGCCAGGTGCAAACATTTTATACTTTAACCAAATGTCTGTGAAGCATTTTCATATGCCTCATCTCATTTGATCCTCACAGAAGTCCTGGAGTAGGTAGATAGGAGAGTCAGTGGAATCCTTTTTTTTCATTAGCCAGAAAATGGAGATTTACAAAGTTTAGAAACTTGACCTGACTGAAAAAAAGTAAGGAATGGTGGAACTTGAAAATGACTTCAGATTTTCTCACTGTGCAGAATATAGTCAAACACTGCTACAGTTAAATATTTCACTCTTTGTTCTCCTTGCATGATCTACAATAATAATCTGCTTCATGTTTATATTTACTACTGTGTTGCTGACAATTACCTGAAAGAGAAGTTGGGGTGCTTCGCTGGCCTGGAAAAGGTTTAGCTAAATCAGAAAGCAGGTCTAATTAAGCAATTTTATCTATATTTATAAAGCTCTCACTGGTGCCAATCATACATGTGCATTTCAATCCGTCATTGTCGATTGTGAATTTGGTTGACACTTCTATTATAGAGAAAGGGCAAATAGTGATATTAAAATATTTCTCCTAATTAATTTCCTTTCAATGTGGACAAATTCATGCACTGGGCCTCTAGTATTATATATGTATATTATATATAACTAGCTTTTTATTATTCACTGGAATCTCAAGGAGTATAACACAGATGATAGCATAATCTAACATGCCTTTGAAATATGTAATATGTATTCTTTTGGGTACAGAGCCTTGAAAAGACACAGTATCTGTAGCAAACACTGTAATGCCCTGTTGATACCCTTTCTGTGTGTCTTAAGTTGGTCTGTTTGTTGCAAACACCAGAGCTTTCTGTCTGAGGACTTTTTGTCTGGTGATGAGAGCACCCACAGCCCATGGTCAGGGTCAGTGAGAAGTCTGGAGATTTAATGGCTCTCAGAATCCTCAACCAATGACAAATGAGGAGTTGATAGATAAATATTACTACTTCCTTGGTCTTCAGTGGGATAGATGAAATGTATTTGCACTGCCTTCCAGAGTTCCCTAGAAGGTCTAAACTCCAGATATCCTCAAAGATACTTGGCGCACAATGTCTTCATTCTCTTTCCTGATTCATTTTTCCACTCTCCCACTATTTCCTGGGACAACCTTCCAAATATATCCCTTACTCTTGAATTCTAACTTCTGAGGAATCCAAACCAAGACACCTCTTAATAAATCCATTATAGCCATGTTTTCATTCAATTAATGTGGAAACAAATTGTTCCTTTTCTGTTGAGGACCTCTAGTATATATATAATTCAGTATTTATATATAGTGAATATATGCACATCCTATCTAATAAAAGAGTAATATGCAAATTGACAGTCACTCCAACTCACAAGATGGCTGCCCCAATGTGGTCAAAGATGGCTGCCCCCATGAGGACACAAGATGGCTACAACAAGATGGCCAGAAGGGGAGGGCAGTGGGGAGGGACCAGACCTGCAAGGGAGGGCAGTTGTGGGCAACCAGGCCAGCAGGGGAGGGCAGTTGGGGTGGCCATCTTGTGTCCACATGGGTGTAGCCATCTTTGACCACATGGGGACAGCCATCTTGTGTGTTGGAGTGATGGTCAATTTGCATATTACTCTTTTATTAGATAGTATATATACTAGCAGCACTGCACACAAATCTGTGCACCAGTAGCTTGCCAGTAGCTCGCTGCCTGCCTCCAGTAGCTCTCTGCCTGCTGCCCCACCCTCCTATAGATTCCCCCACCCCCTCCACCCAAAGCATCCCCCTCATAGCTTGCTGCCCTGCCCCCTCCTGTAGCTCTCTGCCATCCACTTGTAGGCAATAGCTCACTGCCACCCTCCTATAGCTCTCCAGCCACTGGCCCACTCTCCTGTATCTCCCTCTGCACCCCCATAGCTTTCTTCACTGCCCCCTCCTATAGCTTTCCACCAACCATTTGTAGCTCACTGCCCTACCCTCCTACTGATCCGTGATCTGGTTATTACACATTCGGTCATTACACTTCACAGCATAACAACCATTTGCATATTACATATTTATTATATACTAGAGGCCCGGTGCACAAAATTCATGCACAGGGGGTGTGTGTCCCTCAGCCCAGCCTGCATCCTCTCCAATTTGGGACCCCTCGAGGGATGTCCGACTGCCCTCTCACAATCCAGGACTGCTGGCTCCCAAACACTTGCCTGCCTGCCTGATGACCCCCCTAACCATTCCCCTGACAGGCTGATTGAAGCCTAATTGCTCCCTTGCCAGCCCAATTGTCCCTAACTGCCCTCCACTGCCTGCCTGGTCACCCCTAACTGTCCTCCCCTGCACACCTGGTTGCCTTCAACTGCCCTCCCCTCCTGGCCCAGTCACCCCTAACTGCCATCCCTCACCAGCCTGGTCACCCCGAACTGTTCTCCTCTGCTGGCCTGGTCACCCCCAACTGCCCTCCTCTGCCAGCCTGGTCACCCCTAACTTCCCTCCCTTGCCAGCCTGGTCGCCCCTAACTGCCCTCCCCTGCCGGCCTGATTGCCCCCAACTGTTCTCCCCTGCAGGCCTGGTCACCCCCAACTTCCCTCCCCTGCAGACCTGGTCCCCCCCAACTGCCTACCCCTACAGGCCTTGTCCCTCCCAACTGCCCTCCCCTGCAGGCCTGGTCACTCCCAACTGCCCTCTTCTGCTGGCCTGGTCACCCCTAACTGCCCTGCAGTGCAGGTCTTGTCACCCCCAACTGCCTACCCCTACAGGCCTTGTCCCTCCCAACTGCCCTCCCCTGCAGGCCTGGTCACTCCCAACTGCCCTCTTCTGCTGGCCTGGTCACCCCCAACTTCCCTCCCCTGCAGGCCTGGTCCCCCCCAACTGCCTACCCCTACAGGCCTTGTCCCTCCCAACTGCCCTCCCCTGCAGGCCTTGTCCTTCCCAACTGCCCTCCCCTGCAGGCCTGATCACCCACAACTGCTCTCCCCTGCTGGCCATCTTGAGGCAGCCATCTTGTGTCCACATGGGGGCAGCCATCTTGTGTGTTGCAGTGACAGTCAATTTGCATATTAGGCTTTTATTATATAGGATATATATGCCTAAGTGAGTGGAATGACCAGTCACTATGACGTACACTGGCCACCAGGGGGGCAGACATTAAACACAGGAGCTGCCCCCTGGTTTTCAGTGCACTCCCACAGCCAACCTCCCCTGGCCGGCCAACCTCCCACCCAATCAGGGCTGGGTCTCAGGCTGGGTTGGGGAACCAGGGGTAGATAGCGGTAGATGTGGCCCCTTTCCCAGGGGGGCAGAGTGCCAGCTCCTTCCTCGGGGCTGGTGGCCAACCTCCTGCACCCTGTCCCTCCCCCTAGCCAACAGGCCTCCATCAGTCCACCCCGATCGGGGTCGATTGGGCTGGGCCATCTGGGGGTAGGAGCCACGGGCAGTTGGCCTAGCCCCCTGGTCAAACTCCCGGTTGAACTCCCGGTAGAGGGGACAATTTGCATATTAGCCTTTTATTATATAGGATAATGTTCTTTGTGTTGAAATAATAGCGGTGCCCAACAGCAGTTCGGCCTTCTTATTCCAACTTGAAAAAGTGTATCCATTTCTCTGAGAGATTCCTTTAGTATATGGACCTTAGGTCTTCCTCTTCTCTCCCCTTCTTAAAGATGACCTTATGCAATTATCTGGGACCAAACCAGATAGGTAGCTTTGCATGGGGAAGGAGGGAAAGCAAAGCAGCAGTACATAGGATAGCAGAAACTAAGTAGGATGAGGCAAGTTGAGGGCATGAGGTTCAAAGGTCTAGAATGACATGTTGGAAGCTGAGTAGCACATATTTAGCATGTAGAGCATGGTCTCTAGATACTATTTGTTGCTAAAAGGAATCAGAGCTTATTCCAGAGTCAAGGCTGGGAAACTTCAATATGAGTGAGCCAGGATGAAAAAAGTGTTCAAGGAATGATGGGGTGGTGGGGTATCAAAAGGATGCAAAGGTTATCTTGAAAGGGCTTCTACAGATCAAATTTGAAACATCAAAAGAAAAAATATAGTAACAAATTATAACCTTTGAACAAAATAGAAATTAAATGTAATGAAAAATAATATATTTACAAAATATTGAAGTACCTCCCCCACAAAATACTTCTCAATTACAAAGGGGGAAAAGGTAACTTTTACTGTGGAGAACCCTGGCAGACACAAACTTACTCAACTGACTAAACTTAGTATCTTAATATATAAAAACCCTGGGTCTGTCACATCCACAATGACCAGGAAGCTTGACCAACCGGAAGTCAGTCCTGCAGTCAGCATTGGGTTGCTGTGGCGACCCCACACTGACTGTTCCGGCTGCAGGCATGGTGACCCAGCACTGACTGCTGAGGGGACTGCAAAACAGGCCCAGAGCGAGGCCTGAAGCAAGAAGCAGGGTCTGATCCATAGCCTCTGTGGCAGCTGTTGATCAGCACTTGCGTCTCTCTTTCTTTCTTGGCCTGGTCAGCAGTCATGCCTCCATTTCTCTCCAGGCCTCCACCAGGGCTGCTGATCAGCCCTGCCTTTCTGATCAGGCCCAGAGACCCTGACTGGCATAGAATCCAACCAATCAGAACCAAATCTGGGTCAACTGTGAGGAGCCAGTGGCTGCCTAGGAGGTGGAGCTTTTGATACTGATTGGCATAGAAACCGACTAATCAGAACCAAATTGGCCAGTAGAGGGGGGCAGTTAGGGGTGATCAGGCAGACAGAGGCAGTTAGGGGCACTCAGGCCAGCAGGGAAGGGCAGTTGGAGACAAGATCAGGCCAGCAGGGAAAGGCCATTGGGGCAAGATCAGGCTGGCAGGGAAGAGCAGTTGGGATCAATCGGGCCGGCAGGGGAACAGTTAGGGGGTGATCAGGCTGACAGGCAGAAGTGGTTAGGGGCAATCAGGCAGGCAGGCAGGGGAGCAGTTAGGAGCCAGCAGTCCCGGATTGTGAGAGGGATGTCCCAGGTTGGAGAGGGTGCAGGCTGGGCTGAGGAATTTTGTCCACCGGGCCTCTAGTCACTAATAATGGAACACACCAAAACTGTGAGGCACCACCTGATAGGATGCAATGAGAGCTTAACCACTGTGCTATTCCTGCTGAAAATGAATAACATGCCTATGGAAGCAACACTAAAACACAAAATTGAAGAAAATTCTACAAAATAACTGACATTCAAAAATGTTAAGATCATAAAAGTTGAGGAAGAACTGAGGAATTTTCCTAGACTGAAGGAGACTAAAAGGTAAGACAGCAAAAAGCAACACATGATTCTGGTCTAGATTCTTCCTATAATAGACATTTATGGGAACACTTCACTGGGGTTTGAGGATTAAGTGGTAGAAATGTTAATTTCCTGACTTTGATGAATACAATGTTGTTATATATAGAAAAGTATCATGTCAGCCACTTATTCTCAGATTGTACAAAGGGGGAAATTAGGTATATTTGCCCTATTCGTAAAACTTCTCTGTAAATTTGAATTTTGGTGCCTGAATAAAATATCTACAGATACTGATATTTAGAGATCACCCCTCCTCCCCAAAATAATCAGTTAACCACAGTAAGTTGTATTCTTTACCTACATTACAGGAATTTGAATACTTTCCCTGTCTCAATTGGCATTTCCATCAACCACACATATTCACCAGCTAGATTACCACAAATACTTTTTTTAATATGCTTATTTAATAAATCTATGATGGCTATATTCCCTAATCAAACAACTATAAACATTAGTTGGTTGTATGGTCACCCTTCTAATTTTATTACATTACTAGAGGCCTGATGCATGAAATTCATGCAAGGGCCTTGGCCACAGCCCCTGCCTGCCACCGCTGCAGCTGGAGGGCCTCTGCCACCTCTGCCTCAGCCCACACCCATTGTGGCTTTGTCTGGAAGGAAGGACATCGGAAGGATGTCTGGTCTAATTAGTATATTACACTTTTATCATCATAGATATGTTACCTACAAGGAAAATTATCTGTGCCTAATTTATAGAATTTAAAGAGATGGTTCATGCTACTTCTATATGATTCTAAATATCCAGCTAAAAATGGAAAGTTCAATCAAATGTCTGCATTTTTTATCTACATAGACATTTTAAACACCGAGATATTTTAAAATGCCTGGATCACTGACATGTCTTATAAATCAACCTAAGAAAAACAATTTACAATGCGTAAACATTTTTACATATTTTTAGTGTTCCTATTGACTTTTTACTTGGCTAATTATAATTTTGCTTTAATGTTAAATATTATGTTTAGGTTTTTCTTATAAGTTGACTTGGAACTAAATCATCCTTATTTTTGATATGTCTGTCATGACTTTTTAAACATATTTACTGGCATTCATTTCTTTTCAATGTTTCTTCTCAGTTATGCTCTTGCCATTTACTCTATTCAGCTGTTTCATGATTAGGATGTAGCATATTTCATCTTTGCCAATCTCTTCATTTCACAAGGATTTATGTCTTTAACTTGGGTTGATTTCTTACTTAATGTTACAAACTTCTCTGATTTCAGAAATTTATAAAAATACAGAGTGCAAAAGGAGAGATATAATCAAAAGAAAGTTTCTGTCATCTGATTTCACACACAAAATGAAGATTTGATGAAGAAGGTGGGAGGGTAGTACTAGCTTTTTAGATTCATTAGTGGCACACACTCTGAGCTTTACATGTGACACCTTTCAAGATATTTTAAAATTCTTATTCCTTTCCATGAAATGAAATAAAAAATGTTGCTCTTCATATGTCACTGAAACAAGGGGTTTATTCCTACTTGAATGTGAAGAACATGCTTCTATTGATGAATCATCTGGAGGCGGTAAATGTAAGTAGCAATGTATTTATTTTTGTAAAAATGTCCTTTAACTCATGCTGGCCAGACTTCATGTTCAGCCTCATTTACTAGGCTGCCATAAAAAAAATAACTGTCCCTGAAAAATGAATAAATATATGGCAAACAATAGCACCTATTTCTGTTTACATCTCCTTCGATTGAATTTGAATACATTTTCTGATGACTAACATGCAACTCATTCCAGAAGTCCATTGGTACCAAGCACGTTCAGGTGCACTTAGAATAAAGCCCAAACTCTTTTACCTGGATCAACAAGGTTCTTCCCAATCTGTCCTCTGTCACCCGATTCCCATCAGTTAGTACTCCTTCTATTTACTATTCCAGCTACACCAGTCTTTAGGTTACATGACTTGCAAGGCTCATGCCTCAGAGCCCTTGAATTTGCTGTTCCCTCTGCCAGAAAGGTTGTTCCCCAACTCTTTGAATGGCCAGCTCTTTCTCCTCTTTAATGTCTTACCACAAACACCACCTCCTCAGAGAGGTCTTCTCTAAACACCCTAACTTCTCTCTACTTCATTACCCTAGAACCGTGGTCAGCAAACTGCGGCTCACGAGCCACATGTGGCTCTTTAGCCCCTTGAGTGTGGCTCTTCCACAAAATACCACGGTCTGGGTGAGTCTATTTTGAATAAGTGGTGTTAGAAGAAGTTTAAGTTTAAAAAATTTGGCTCTCAAAAGAAATTTCAATCGTTGTATTGTTGATATTTGGCTCTGTTGACTAATGAGTTTGCGACCACTGCCCTGGAACATAGCATGTGTCTGTATCTGACATTATATATTTACTTGTTGTTGTCTGCCATAGGATGAGTCCTTGGGCAGCCTCATTCTCCCCCATCCTGACTACGTCTGGTCCTTAGAGTTCTCCAGGTCCTTGGTTTGTTGTCCTGATCTCTGCAGGACTGAAGCCTGCCTAAAATGTCTCACCTTTAAGAGATTATTTGTATCACTGCTACACTCACCAAATCACAATCTTTGACTCAGACCTCAGAACTGTGATTGAACACTGACCTCCTTAAGGAAGAGGCTGCACATGAAGACGGTTCTCTCACTCCATCAACATCCCCTGAGACTGTTAGCTCTCTTGACCCCCATTATTCCTTGATACATTATAAGAATATGATTTCTAGAAATAAATGATTTCCCATTAATCTTATCAGGACGGCAAAATAAGATTCACGTAGCTTAATGCTGGCAACACGTGGTAGAGCAGGATGGTTAGTTACATGAGTCTGGGTTCAATCCTGGCTGTGCCATTTATTAGCTGTGTGACCCTGGAAACGTTTGTCAGATCTGAATCTTGACCTCTTCAGTATAAAATGGGGTTAATAAAGGTATCTTCCTGAAAAGGTTGTTGTGAGAATTCAGTGAGATAATACAAAGTGTTCATATCTAGGCCTCTAGATATGTCCACACATGATTTGTGCAGGTGAGAATGATACAATTCTATGGAGGGTGATTTGCGTTACGTAACAAAGTTACCTTTTCATTTACCTTTTGGCTCAGCATTGTACTCTTCTGAAATGACAAGTATCTCCATACAAAATAAGATCCAATGCATGGAGGCATGGGATAGACTAACATATCTCAATGTGGGATTGGGAGAATGAGAAGAGGTAAACCAAAGAACTTAAATACTTACTAGGGGCCCAGTGCACAAATTCGTGCACTTTGAAAGGAACGAGGCTGCACTGGGCACAGGGGCAGGTCTCGGCCCCTCCTGCTGCAGCCCCTGGCCCAGTCCCCTGTCTTCTGGCAGCCCTACTCCTCCCACCACTCCCACATGCTGACGGTGCCAGCCCCACTTGCACCCGCTGATGGTGCAGAGCAATTGAGGCCAGCGCCAGCAGCAGGTGCGAGCGGGGTCAGCACTGGCAGCGGGTGAAAGCAGGGCTGTCACCGGCAGTGGGTGTGAGTGGTGGCTGCCAGCCCTGATTGCCTCTCAGGAGCTGGGGGAGGTGGGAAAGCCCTGAGGGGCGATCAGGGCCCGCAGCCGCCACTCGCACCCACTGACGGCACCGAGCTATCAGGACCAGCACTGGGTGCCAGTAGTGTGTATGAGCTGTGGCTCCGGCATCAACAGTGGGTGCAAGCAGGGCCGGTGCCAGCAGCAGGTGTGAGCTCCAGGTGGGACCGCAGCACAAGGGAGCAAAGAATTTTCAGTAACCACCAGAGAGGCTCACCCCGATGACAGCGACCAGCACCCCGCCTTGGTCTGGCACCCTCACTCACCTGCTCCACCATCCTGCCACAGCCAATGCCCACCATGTTCCGCACATACCCCCTGATGGTCAGCGTATGTCATAGCGACTGGTTGTTTAGTTGTTTGGTTGTTCCACCGTTCAGTGTATTTGCATATTAGCCTTTTGTTACATAGGATATGTATAGCCCATGAACAGGGGCAATAGGGTAATGAAGACCTGAGGATGAGGAGGGGCTGGGAGGAGGAGGATAAAGGGTGAGTAGGGGCTGGGAGATACCTGTAATACTATCAACAATAAAAGTATATTTTTTAAAAAGCAGGTCATAAATTGATATGAAGGATTTTCTATGATATATATACTAAGTTAAAAATGCAATATAATATTATATATATAAAATCTTTATCAGAAAATCAGAAATATAAATATATCTATTTATACATATATAGATACACATACATGTACATACAGTATATACAAAGATTATATACCTATATACATATATATTTATTAGTAACTTATTTGCTTATTTTTTGCAAAATGAAATATATGAAAACAAACCAGAAACTAATGAAAATGGTTACACATAAGGAGTGGATGGGAATTGGGAGAAAGAAATAAAAACAGAGTTCTCGGAGTAAAAATTTTTCATGTTGTTTTGCATTTTGAGCAATGTAAATGTCATATATTCAAAAATTAAATTTAAATTAAAAAGGACTTACCAAAATAAAACTCTAAAATTGAATACAAATAGAAACACATGAACCTAACCACATATCATCTTGATGATATAACCACACAGAAAAGAAGAAGGTTTTGAATACAGTAGTCTGACCACACACTTGGTGGGAATTTATCAGGAAAATGCAAAGCCTGGGACTTTCTATAGGGTACCTGTCCTGGAATCTTCAAAAATACTAATGCTTCAATTAACAAAACAGGCAGGATGGGGCTGTTCTAGATGAATAGAGATGAAAGAGACAAGATAACTAAATATGATGTGCAATTCTTCTTTGACTTCAAATTCAACAAAACGAATAGCTATAGAGGACATTATTGGGACAATTCCGGAGAATTTGCATATGGACTGTATGTTACATATATTACTGCATCCATGTTCAGTTCCGTGGATATGATCATGTTCTTAGAAGATATATGCCGAAGTATTTAGAGATGAACTCTTAGGATCCTATATGAAACTTCCTTTCAAAGAGAGAGAGAGAAAGCAACTGTGCAAAATGTTCATATTACTCTCTCAACTATTCTGTAGGTTTACAATTCTTCAAAGTAAGTTTGAGAGCTAACCCCCAAACAAACTAAAAGAGACCTGTGCCTGCTAGCTATTCCTATCTCTGAGTCTCCTAATTGAGGAATCTGTGAGAAGGAGACCAGAAACAAGTATATCTGGCTGATAAATAAAAAATAAATCGTATCCTGGGCCCTGTTTTCAGTCTACTGAGCAAGTCAGTTGATACTTCACTTATTCATTTCCCATAGTGTGTGCCCAAACAAATAAAATCTGCTTCCTACTTTTAAAAAAAATAGCAGGAGGCTGTCTAGAAGCTTGCTTGGAAAGAAGTAGTTAAATCGTATCCTTATTTTACCTCCTTATTTAGTGATGTGCTTTGGCAGAAACTCAAGGAGAGTGTAGTTCCAGCCAAACTCTGGCAAAAAACGGAGACAACACTGCCTCTGGCTCTCATGAATAACGCTGGGTGGTGTGCCGCTGCTTCCAACCTGCCCGTCTCCTTTGTAATGACAAAGCACCAGGGCAAGGAGTGAGACCCCTGGGTAGTTGGGTCTGTATTATTTCAGATTTTAAATACTGAAGAGAGAGACAGAAAGCTTTCTCCCAGACCAGGGAGTGGGAAGTATAATTTACACTAAATGCAGCTCACCTTTTCTGCAGAGCATTTAAAGAGCTATAGGTGCTTCCTTTTCAATTGCTGATACACAATTGCCCTAACAAAACACCTTTAGACACTCCTAAATCATATACTTTAAAAAATACCTCTTTCCCAGATATATAATTTTTGCCCCATAAAATGATGAAATGACAATTTGCCACTGGCCTTCTATATTCGTTTCTTTCTAGGCTTAAAAGCTTATTTCATTTCTATTGCAGGATTCTGTTCAGGTATAGGCAGATACCCTTTGCAACTGGTTAAAAGCTACAAAAAAAAAATCTCTATTAAAACAAAATGCTGCTCATATCCCGATGCATGCCAGGACGAATAAATCGTACAAAAGCACCTAAAAAAAAAAAAAAAAACTGTTCTAGAGTTACTACTGTGTTACATTAGCTGACAAGGTAGAGATGATTACATTTATAGATTTTTTTTTCCTTTTTATAGAGGCAGAATCTATATGGAGCTGAAGAATTGTGTATTATCGCCACTGGAGTTTGAATTCAGCTAATGAGAACTAACAGCAAAAGGGAGACTTCTTGCGAGGCTGAGTGGTCTTGGTCCTGTACATGAGCCATAAAATGAGGCCACCTGGCTTCCCTTTGGGGCCAGAGCACTAATCTTCAAATATATTTACAAATATATTTTAAGATTTACAAATATATTTCAAGATTCCAGTTTGGCATCCATAAAAATATTAAAACATGTATCTCTTTAAAAAAGGCATCCTAAGCTAATTATGAAGTTGGAAGCTATTAATACCAGGCTATCATTATAAAGTAATACCTTCTATTTGCATGACGCTATACACTGAGTGGCCAGATTATTATGCTCTCTGAATGCAGTGGTAATATGGTGACTGAAACAAGGGGATGTTGATGGTGAAAGATGACTGCCCCCATGTGGACAGTTGGGAGGGACCAGGCCTGCAGGGAAGCCTCTAATATATATATTAGAGGCCCAGTGCATGAATTCGTGCATGGGTGGGGTCCAGCCAGCCTGGCCAGGGGGAGGGGACATGGGCAGTTGGCCGGCCTGCCTGCTGGTCGAACTCCTGGTAGGGGGGAAAATTTGCATATTAAGCTTTTATTATATAGGATATACACTGAGTGGCCAGATTATTATGCATTCAGAGTTCATAATAATCTGGCCTCTCAGTGTATATCTCTGTGCTTCAAAGCACAGTCACAAACATAATCACACTTAATCCTGGGAACTCTGTGAAGTAAATTGTGTGGTTAATCTTTGCATTATGTAGTCAAGCAACTGAACAAGACATGATCATTTTCAATGCTGAAACTTTATGTCCACTGTTCATCAGAACTAAAAAGCCCTGACAAAGAGTGAAAGACAAAATCAGAGAGACTCAGTTCTGTCACTTACTAGCTCTGTGACCCTGAACAAATGACCAATTTCTCTGAGACTCAGCTTCCTCAGCTGGGAAATAAGGTAAATAATATGGATCTCTTAAGAATAGTTTGATGGTTAAACAAATTATAAGAAATAACACTCAAAAAATGATAGCTATTCATTCACACATTCAATAAAAATTTGTGGTTTTAGCAGTTAACAAGGAAGATACAGATCTAGAACAGTCAGGTAACATAAGTGTTCTATGAAGATACTAGAGGTCTGGTGCACAAAATTCATGCACTGGGGTGGGGGGGGGGGTGTCCCTCAGCCTGAACTGCGCCCTTTCGCAGTCTGGGATCCTTCAGGGGATGTAGCAGTGTGCCAAGGAGCAGGCGGCCAGGGAGGAGCCCGAATCGAGGCCGATTGCCACTCATGCTCATCCCAGCCCATTGCCCCTGCTGCTGCAGAGTCAGGAGAGGCTCCTGCTGTGGCAGCTGTGCTCACCAGCCATAAGCCCGGCTTCTGGCTGAGCGGCACTCCCCCTGTGGGAGCACACTGACCATCAGGGGGCAGCTCCTGTATTTAGCCTCTGCTCCCTGGTGGTCAGTGCATATCAAGCGACCCATTGTTCTGGTTGTTCCACCGTAATGGTCTCCTAGGCTTTTGTTATAAAGGCTAGAGGCCCAGTGCATGAATTCATGCACCAATGGGGTTGCTCAGCCTGGCCTGCAGGTTCAGGCCAAAACTGGCCCTCCAACATCCTCCAAGGGGTCCCAGATTGTGAGAGGGCACAGGCCAGGCTGAGCAACCCCACTGGTCCACCACTGGGGCTAGGGAGGGAAATGAGAGATTGGTCAGCCAGAGAGGGACCGTGGGAGGACTCCAGGGTGTGTCCGGCCTGTCTTGTTCAGTCCCGATCAGCCAGATCCCAGCAGCAAGCTAACCTATCAGTTGGAGCATCTGCCCTGTGGTGGTCAGTGTGCATCATAGCGATTGGTCAACTGGTCAACTATCTGCCCACTGGTGATCAGTGCACATCATAGCAACTGGTTGAGCAACTTTAGCATATCATTAGCATATTATGCTTTGATTGGTTGAACAGCTGACCTGTCAACTGGACACTTAGCATATTAGGCTTTTAATATATAGGATAGTGCCAGCCCTCAAGAAGCTCACAGACCTGAAGCATGACAGACATTTAAATAAAGCATTAGAATATAGTGTGGTATTGAGGAAAGAAGTTCAGAGCCACCAGGCACAGTTGTGAAGGTTTCACATTTCACAATCTAGGGGATAACATTCATGTCACAGTATGTGTGAGTGATGATACCCCCAGAGTGTAATGTACCACCTGAGAATCCATACACAGCAATCCTAGTGGTAGCAGAAAATGGTTCATAAATTCTTCAAAGTTGATATTTAATCTAGGTCATTCCAGAAAACATAAAAGAAGCATGAGAGTATATGAAATGAAAACGGAGTTGTAAGACCACCCTTGCCATAGTAGATGATGTGTGTATATAACAGAAAAATGAAATTGAAAAAAGAGCATATAGTGAGGGGCTTTGTAAACCATGCCAAGTAATTTGTAGTTTATGCTCAAAACAACAAAGCGCGTTAGTGTAAATATGTAAATATGTGGTTGCTATGTCAGCATACCTTCTCCACTTCCCAACAGCCCCTAGTTTCCATTTGGAGGTAGTTCTAGGGATTGTCCAAACAGAATAAAACTGGAACATGTTACTGACAATGCTGAGACAACGGTGCAGGATGCACTATGGCTAAGAGGGAGGAGGCCAACAGCCTGGCCAGCAGGCAGGGGCCCGGGGGGGTACAGGAGGAAACCAGGCTCCAACAACCATGTTGACACCCTAGGTCCAGCCTTTTCCGAAGTCCACCTCCTTCGGAACCTTCAGTGATGTGAACCCATAAACTTCTATTTATTATTTAAGCCAGTTTGAGTTTTGCTTCCTTTTACTTTCAACCAAAAGATTTATAACTGATACAGGTGCCAATGAAAGACTCTAAGAGAAAAAGCAGCATAATTGTATATACATTATAGAAAAATATGCTGGTAGTAAGGGTAAAGAAGATGTACTGGAAAAGGCTACAAGTCAGTAGAATATAGTTTTTTTGCCAAAGTCTAAACAAGAAGGGAAGACAAAAAAATGAGCTGTATATCCTGAATAAAAAAGTCTTAGAGAAATCTTTTTCATGGGTAAACCAAGTTGCAAAATAATTTGCATAATCTGATCTTTTATTTTTTTAATTTTTTATTATTTATGGGCCTGTGTCATTTCACACTTTAATATATACATATTATACGTATATGTATACATTCTGTCTGAATTTTTTTTTAAGTGAGAATTGTTAGTTATATAATTAAAGAAAGAACATTTAAGAAATTAGGACACATGACCTAAGTCTGTGGCCTTGAATAGAAAGGATGAATTTAAAAGATATTTAGAAGTCAACCTATCAAAAGCCATCTTTTTAAGAAAAGTTCTAACCCCTCCTCCCACATGACTCTTTCCTGGACTACCCTTGGCCAGCATGACCTTCTTCCTCTTAATTCCTAACATGCCCACTCTCTGGATAATCATTCAATCTTCCCACATTCTATCTTGTACTGAGGATTAACTTTTCATAAATGTATATCTTCCAAATGGTTATAATCTTCAGGAATCTTGGTTTATGTTTTTTTTGTAGCTACACTTCACCCAGTTTGGTGTTTTATATGCAGTGATTATTCAAATACCCCTGGTCAGCTCAGTGGTCTCCCCAGGACACAACACTGCCCTCTCTCTTCCCTGCTTCCTACACTACTCAGACTACCCCTTGGGTTAACCTAGAGAAATAGGCCTGGAAATCCCCCAAAAGGGTTGGGAATACCTCTGAACTGCAATGCTCAAAATTCTCTTCCCGCTTCTAGCTTTAACTCTGCTTTGTATCATCAAATGGCTTTGAGAAAGTTTCAATGTCTCTGTGTGTGTTTCTACCTATAAATACTTTCACAAAAATATTTGAATGGATCAAGGTAATCAGAACCTGTGAGGCACAGAAGGAAAAAAATAGATGGGTACAAAAAGATAACATTGGGAAGAAAATCACGTCAGAAAGACAATAAAGTATATTCTTGAAAAAAGTGCAATTGATGAAGACATCCATTTGAGAAAACCAATAAGACAGGAAGACATAGCTAATGGAGCTTTGCACCAGAACCCATGATCCAAGCAAAGAAACTGTCCTCAAGTGAATAGAACAAATGTAATAAACAGGTTTGAGCCGGCTGTGTTTTCTGGTTAAAGTCATTTATTCATAAAGTTTCATTGAGTGTCCATGTTTATAAAACACTGGTCAATATTGAGTAGATAGCAATAAAAAAAAGATAACCATGAATATGCCTTCATGAAGCTTATGTTCTAATGAAGGATAAAAACAAGTACATAATCAATTGCAATACAGTAGGATGAAAGACCTTAGAGGGTACCACTCACACTGGAGTCTAGGTAATTGGCACCCCTGAAGTACATTTCACAAGCTGCAATGTGAGAGGTGCTCTGGGTGCGAATGATAATGGTTGTTAGGGACTGAATGTTTGTATCTCCCCCAAAATTCATATGTGCAACCCCAGCCTCTAACGTGACCTTCATGAAAGTAATCAAAGTTAAGTGAGGTGATAAGGGTGGGGCCTTAATCCGATAAGGTCAGTGTCTTCATTTGAAGAGACAACCCTGGAGAGAACTCTCTCTCTCTCACTCTGCCCTGTGAGGACACAGCAACAGCCAGGAAGGGAAGCCTCAGCAGAAATCAGCCAGCTGGCACCTTGGTACTGAACTTCTGGGCTCCAGAACTGTGAGAAAATACATTTCTGTTCTTTAAGCCACCATGTATTTTATTATGGTAGCCTTAGAAGGCTAATAGGAGCACCCACGCCAATCTTAAGTTCATAGAAGTCGTCCAAAGAGAAAATAAAATGTAATATTATATCCAAAGAATAAGAGTCGAAAGGAGAGTTAGTAGAGGACCCAGGGAAGGTGCTGAGTGGAAACTGTTTCCCAGACAAAGAGAAGAGCAGATGTGAAAAAGAACAAGAAGCTCTTACACTGGTCAGGGAGTGTGAGGGCAAAGTACCTGAAAAGATTATTAGGGGCAGAGTTACAATAGGTTTTTTATAAACCTATACAAGAATTTGGATTTTACCCTGGGATCCATAAAAATGTTGCAATGTTCCCAGGAGAGTAAAAACTAATAATAATTGAAGTTATTTGTTAAAACTATCTGGAGGGAAATTTCCACTGTTGCAGCTTTTCAAATATTTTCTCAGCCCCACTTGGTTGGCCCTCAGTGACATCTGTTTAATAAATAATAGGTTTAGGAATTTTCTGAGGATATTGTGATCCTCATCTTACTATAACAATGTAACTGATTCCAGATCAGAGTACTTTTTTGGGTTTTGGTGTGTTTTTTTGTTTGTTGTTTTTTTAAATGATTTCTTACTAACACTGTAAGAAAGCATTTCTTTAAAGTGATCCATGTAGCTCTGCCCTAAAATTCAGGTTTATATTCAGGTTGCCTCCTAAAACTCAGCCCTTGAATCAACAGACCAGCTAACATGGTGCTGGATTTATAAAGATCAAGTTTAAGCCAATCGCTCTGGCCTCCAGAACAATTCTGTACACTCTTGCACCTCCTGAAAGCAGCTGACCCTTGGATGAGTATCACTGCAGCAGTTTTACATCCTTCTGGAAAACAATACCTAGACACAAGAACATGAAATAATAGATTGTTCAGGGGTCTGCGGAGCATGTCAGGTTAAATTATCCTTTGGGGGAGGATTTTTTGTGAGGGCCTTCAGATTGTTTTTGAACTCCTGTAATAGTGCTGCACCACATTTGGTGTTCAGGAAAATAGACATTGAAAACAAGGAGTTGATGGACCCTGACAGCCAGTATTTTAGGTATGTCCTTCCAGCTACCCAAGCATGGGATGTCATTACATTCTGACCCCAGGACCCTTGCTCTGCCTCCAAAGTCCTCCCACAACACTATGAACTCACAACTGTTGGTAGTCTACTGCTGCTGGACATACCTGTCTCAGCATTTGGGGACAGTGGCTAGCTCTCCAAAATCTTTAAAATACTTTTTCATTCTGTTCATTTCTTTAAAACACTGATGTATTAAAGAAACGTATGCACTGGTGTATCTGGTGCATAGGGAAAATTTCAGTGTCATAAAACTAAGAACTACATCTATAGAATGAGTAACACCATAACTCAAGCCTCAGATTGAAGATGAGCAAACTCCACTCCACCTTATGCCATTACTGATTGCAGCTGTCAGAAAGAAGTCATTTGGAGGAGTGGTGTTTCTGTGGTCAATAATCTTTGAGCAGCCTATTCAGAAATGCCAGTCTTGGATCTCAACAAGACAGACTTTGCAAGAAAACAAGGAGACTTTCAAATTGCTTCAGAGACAGAGTCATGTCATTCAACTGAGCTGAAACTTCAAAGGAAGATCAGGTAGCATAGGCCTAACTGACCATATCACTTGAATTCTTTACCATTCTTTGTGTAAAGATTGGACTCTTTTAGTGGCTTTGGTCATGTCATTGGATCCATTTTATATAGAAACTAGTGGCCTGGTGCATGAAATTCATGCACTCGGGTGGTTTGGGGGTCCCCCAGCCTGGCCAGTGCCCTGTCACAGTGCGAGAGCCCCGTGATCCATTGCCCCAAAGAGGCAGGCCCCGCCCACTCATCTGGGGCTCCTCGATGGATTGTCCCAAAAAGGTAGGCTGGAGCCAGGGGAGACCTGAGGACCCCTGGGCCGGGCCGTGGAGGAGGCCTGCGGACCTCCGTGAGCCTCAGGACCCTGGGCATAGGCTCTCAGAAGCCTCTGCCATGGACCCACCCCCATCTCTGATGCTACAAGTCCCCGCCTACCTGCGCCTGCTGCACACGCAGCCTGCTGATAGGTCGTTAAGTGACAGCATCCTGACCACTTTGCATATTACCTTATTATTAGTATAGATGATATTAAACACCTATCCACCGAAATGGTTATTATCACCTCTAGTGCAGTATTCTTTCTGCTAGCAGCTCTCTTCCTCTAGATCAGCTATCTACCCCTCCACCTCCAATAATAGTCAGAGCTACTGATCACCACATTATTCCTACTTTTACCTGTCTGTTTGTCTGTCTTAAGTCAGGTTCATTGGAAAAAGACTCAGGCAGAGATTTGTGTGCAGTTTTATTGGGGATAGCAGTTAAGACCAATGTGTGCAAGAAAGTGAATAAAACAGATTTGGGCTAGAGAAAGAAGTGCAACTGGGATATAGTCACTCAGAGGTGGACCCTAAAGGCAACTCTGAAGCTACTATGGTCCTTCAGAGTTGCCCCAAATTAAGGCAGTAGGACCAGGGCTTTATATTCCTAGATTGACAGATTATTAGGGAGAGCTGCTTCAGGAGACAGTTATGACCTTGATTAAGGCAGCTCCCATAGGCAGCTGGTAAGGGGCTCAATTTTGAGCCCTCGGTAGGGACACTCCCAAAATCTGGGGTATGGGTGTCTCAAACTAAAAAGGGGATGTGGATAGTGCCCCAGAGTATCCACCACACCCTCTCACCCAACTATGTGAAGAACGGCCCCAGAGATGGAGAGAGTCTACCTTAGGGTTATTTGACCACCGTTTCTCCCCTCTCCTATTAGGTTAGTACCCCCCATTCATTCCTCCTCCCTCCTAAATTCTGGTGTGAATTCTCCAAGGCTATTCTCTTCTGTTTCTCCAAGTGTCGGACTGAGGCAAACAGCTAAGGCCAGGGTCTTATGGATTTAAGTTTTGGAGTGCTTTGGTAGGTTTAACTATATTATGTGGGTGTTTTTTTTAAGTGAATTTCTAAAAATGCTTCTAATTTCTCTTGCTGGCTTTTAATTTCAAATGCACAGTATCTCAGGTACATTCAGATCCAATCAATTTTTTTTTGCCAGTTACCCAAGAAAGCATTCAGCCATTGTTTCTATGGGAAAATGTATATTGAGTTCCAAATACACAATCAAAAGAAGTCTTGGAACAGTGCCCAGGTGGAGACTGCCACACAGGTTATGGCTGTAATGAGCACGTTACAATCGTCAAACCCTTCAAACACACATAGAGTGGGCACCAGCCCATTGAAAGCCACAGCTGCCTTTTAACCATGCCTAGCACAAAGTATTGGAGGGCCAAAGTATTGTTTTCATCAAATTGTTCATTAAAAAGAAATCCAGTACGTGGTGGGCAGTTAGACATGAGCAGAGCAAGAACGATGGGCCAGGTACAGAAGGTCACCAGGGCAGAAAGCCCCAGTGCCTAGCAAGGGACAAAACTGAGAAAGCAAGGACCTCACCCCCAAGGTAACCTTTCCTCTGCTAGTGATACGGGAAATTTGGACTGGGAATGCGTGGTATTCCCCTGGACAGGATGGCTCCCCAGGCTCTTTGTCCATTGGAGTCAAAGAATGAAACCACAGACCCAGGATGGTATAGCAAAGGTGGAAATTTATTGAGAAAAAAGCACAGACTCCCATGTGGGGAGGGGGAAAGAGTCCTGCCCAGTCCATTTTTCCACAGCTTATAAAGGCTGAAGGTTTTGTGTGTGTGTGTGTGTGTGTGTGTGTGTGTGTGCCTCAATATTCCCTCTGATTGGTCACTATTCCCCTTTGATTTGGTCACTATAGCAACTGCTGAGCTCAAGTCTCACATGAAGTACTGGAGGTTCACTCCTTCTTCTCCCTTATTGTTCTCCTATTCCCTCTGGGCTTTCTTCCTCCCTCTTTGAATGAGGGGCTTCCTTCCCTTTATTCTGTAAATGTATACCTTTCTGCTACTCCCAGCTCCCTTATCTTATGGAAATGTACCCTTTGCAGCTCTGTAGCCCTGTGCTTTTTCCATGGACCCCTTAATTCCTAAAATTTCCTAAACCTGCCTATTTCACCTGTAAAGACTCCTTTCACTAGTATCTCAGGGACATACAGTTTAGAGCCCCTGACTTTTCATATCACTGGTAATGTGGTTTGGATACTCCCCTGATATTTCCTCCTCTGACAGGTCGGTAGTCATGAGGGTTAGACCTACCCTTAGAAGGGGAATAAACAAAAGGGTGGGAGAATAGCCCTTAAGCATTAAGCCCCCAGAACAATAAGACTCTAACCCACATTGAATACATCTAGGCCTCCCTTCTATTTCAGCTGCAGGCCCAGAAAAAAGCAGCAAAACCAGACACAAGTAACATCATGACTGACCTTAGGACCAGATGCAATGATTAATGATCCCCTGCCCTGGAGCAGACCAATCAGTAGAGACCAATATTCTATTGGGATTCCCTCCTGAGTCCTCCAGATAAGTAGCCTCTCTTGAGCACGCCCCTGAGGAGATAGAAAAAGAAGGCTAGGTATTCATGGAAGAGGGGTGGGGAAGTGGGGGAATGGAGCATTGCAGACACCAGCAGAATGCAGTCTGCTGACTGCATCACAAAAGTCAAACAAGAGGACCTAGAATTAGACCCAGCTAGGTGGGAATAGTGATGTCACCACCTTGAACCTGAATTGGCAGTCCTCAATCAGGTCCTCCCACCGGCTTTGAAATGATTGGATATTGCACAGAATTCTTTGAAAGGACCAATCAGAAGCCAGCAGAACACATACCTACCCCTAGGGCCTAGACAAAGAAGCTTGAGCAGTAACCTGCTTTGGGCCCCTTCCTTCTCCCCCTCCAGCAGGAAGTCTATTTATCCCTCAATAAATTTTGCCTCCACAACTGTTTTTATCCACTCTAGAATCCATTCTTCAGTTTTGGGAGACAACAAACTCAGACCTGACCCCCACCACCACGTTTTGGTTTCATCCCAACCTTCTTCCACCCCCTTCCCCTAGATGCATTTTCCTTGCCTCTCTTTCTCCCAAGCTTCAAGGGCCCTTCTTTTGCCTGTCACTTGTTTCCTGAGCCCATTTCTTCTACAGCTCACTCCTTCTACCTCTGTGACTTTCTAAATAAATTTTCTCTTATGTTTTGAGTCTTGACTCTGAATTCTTTCTTAGCCAGAACTCAAGTACTGAGTTTGCTGAACCAAGGTCCAGTCTGACCACTGGTCTAACACCTGGTGCCATTTGGCCACCAAGAGGACCACACACTCCAAGACACGATAGAAGATAGGCTGGCTCAAGAGAACACACATTTTAAAAGAATCACACTTCATTCCTGGAGCAAGCAAGCACATCTAGCTTTAAGCAGCTCAGCTGTCATTACAAGCAGGATCGGGTCACAGCTCCCTCTCTCCCCAGCATTATCCCTGTTTAACTGGAAAGGAAGTGGCAGTGACTTAACCCCAAACCAGGGACCAGGTCGGAAGCAAGCAGCTGGTGAAACCAGGGCCTTCCACAGCCTTTGGATGAATTTGACTCCCATCCCTGCCAGGAATTCCTCCCTGTAGCCTGAAATTTCGCTTTAACTCTCCTTGGTTCTTTTACCTGTGAAGCAGGCTGAAAACAGCCTTTCCCAGGAAAATTTATTTATTGATCAAAGAAAAACCCACCCTCCAGGGGAACACAGAACTCGGCGCAATTTCTAAGAAGTGACTCACTTTCTTCCTCAAAAGGGATCAGTGTTTCTGAGGTGTGAGGCCCTCTCTTTCTCTTGACAGCTCTCCCTTGGCACGGTGGCACCACTGAGTAAAGCCCAGTGTAGATGTGCCCAGTGCAATAATGCCAGTTAAATAAGTACTGCTCATTACCTCCCAACAGTCAAGGAGTTTAAAATCCTATCAATTCATCCCACGTGAGGGAGATTATGTGATTTACATGTTAAAGTACCCCTGTGGTTTGATTTGCATAGCAAAGACTTTGGGAGCACAGGAACAAAGGATCACTGTGCATAACAAGAGTGCGATTAGCATAGAGCATTCGGATTTCCAGACAGTACAGCTGAAGCAAACCATCCCGCACCTTTACCACCCACATGGAGTTTATAGGATTTGACAATTTCTCATCTACAATATAAGGAGAGGTTTACTAGAAAGGCTGTCTTCTTAAGCACAATAATTAGTCTTTTCTTAAATAGCTTCCCTCCTCCCACCACCATTTTTCCCCCCATCTGATATTCATCCTAAGGCAGAAATATTCTGCTTGATATATTGGAAGAGCCCAGCCACAAGCACTTTGAAAACTGGAGAATGCAGATGGAAGTGCTACCACTGTAATTTTTTGTCTTACTGAAACTTCCTGGGGCCCTTTAAGATCTCCCTAATTTTATCAACAAAAGCACTTTGGTCTCAAGCCCCTGTACCGGCCTCTGGGAATTTATAAAACTAGTTGAACTTTTTGTTTTTCATCACCTCCAGTCCTCTTCTAAATGGCTGTTATAGCCATTTACCCAATTGCTCTTGATGAACTTATCATGGGCGATGAACCTAACTGAGCTCCACAGAACTGGTGATTCTGCATTTTGCTGTCCTATAGAGGAAACTGATACAGTAGGCAGTTAGACTCACATGAAGAGATTAGGACTGATAGGCCAGGTACAGAGGTCACCAGGGCGGAAAGCTCCAGGTGCCTAGCAATGGGCAAAACTGAGAAAACAAGTCCTGTAGGGTGAGACCTCAGCCCTCCAGGGTGACCTTTCCTTCCCTAGCACTGCCAGAGGACATGAGTGGGAGCCCTTTGTTGTTTGTTGGATTCTTGGGGTGCCGCTGAAATAAGCATGTTCATAATCCCCCATGGGAGGGTGGGATGTGGAAGATTTTATTGGTATGGAGTTACATTTCTCGGGTTCCAGAGTCTCCTGCCCCTTAAGCCAGTCCTGAAAAAGGTTTAGGTGGGGTTGGAGCAGAGCCAGAAATAAGGCCAGTGTCCAGAGCCTCCATTCCATGTTCCAGCCAGGTGAAGTTCAGCATCCAAGTTAATTAAAGTCCATTAGTCCATGTGTGGAGTCCATGTGGGCACAGGGTAGTATGCCCCTGCTGTGAAGGCAGCCAGAGCTCCCCAACCTGCATTCCGATGCATATACTTGCTAGCCCCAACCCCCTTTCTGCTTGTGTCCTAGCTAGTCATGCAAAACCTGTTTCCCTGAACACTTTCCCTTTACAGAGGCCATAAACCATGAACCATACACAACCCCCAGAGGGCATTGGCAGTGCTGGCACCAGCCAGGCCAGGCCTTTGGGTATGGGTATAATCTCACTTCCCCCGTTCCAACCCACAGGGGCTGTAAAGCCCGAGAAAAGTCTGGAAGCCTGGTCCATATTTGGGAGACAAAGAAACTAAGGGGATAAAAGGGAAAGCCCCGCCGCCCCTTGCATTCGGTGCTCAGGCTTTGGAGACTGACTAGCCTGAGTCACTGCACTGGTGCATCTGCAAATAAAGGCATTCTTTCTGAATCCTCTGAGTGCCCGACTGTTCATTCTCCCGTGCCACCTGGCAGCTTGTCTGCAACACTGCAACAGGAGCACAGGAGCCAAGAGGCCCGGAGCCAAGAGAGAGTGGCTCTTTTGTCTACAAGTTTATATATTCAGGTGTCCAGAGCTTGCAGTGGCCACGCCCATCCTGGCCAATTACCTGTGCCTAGCTGTGATTGACTAACAGGCAGGTGGGCACCTTTCCATACTGGACATGCGTCTCAACTGCCTTTGTCCAGTCTCTTCCCCCATCAATTGGCAAGGACCAGACTTGGAGAGTGTTAAATTAGTAAAGCTGTGTAAATGGCATACCTATATTATCTAGTCTCCTCTTTCACTACTTTCCTGCTAAATAATAACCAGGTTATTACAATGGTATCACTAGCATATCTCTGGTCACGCAGCTTAGAACCCCCTGACCTTTGATATTTCTGGTCATGTGGTTCAGACCCTGCCCTGGCATGTAACTAGTTATATGGTAGAACCCCCCTTAGAAAAAGAACAAGGGGGTGGGAGAATAACCTCATAGAACTGCTATCCATGCCCTTGCATGGCCACTCCCTTAAAATACTAACTCTTGAGTTTCTCACACACATCCAATAATCAGGAACAAAGCTTCAAGTCTGTTGACCAGGGAGACAGTTTGGGTCAAACTAGAGAGAATATCTAGGTCTCAGTTGTATTTCAGCTCTAGACCCAGAATATCAGCAAAACCAGGAGCAATGGCTGACATCGGGACCAGATGCAATGACTAATGGCCCCCTGACCTGGACCAACTAATCAATAGAGACCACAAGTTTGAAAGGACACACCTGGAAATCTGATGAATATTCTATTGTGAGTCTCCCCTGAGACCTTCCCTAAAATCCCCACTTACAGAGAATAGATAAAACCTCTTAAAAAGAGGGACCCAGTGCATGTTCTCTTGGTATCTTGAGCTTTTCTTTCCTCAGTCTTTCCCTCAAAGCACGTACCCTTGCATTCTTTCTCCTAAGTTCCAATGGCCCTTCTTTTGCCTCTGTAACTTGTTTCCTTAGCCCACACAGCCCAGCTAGCTCAGTTCTTCCACCCTGTGACTTTCCAAATAAATTTCTTATGCCAGAGTTCTTTGCTCTGAATTATTTCTTAGCTGAACTCAAGGGCTGCCATCTAACTCTGCCATCAACAGAAACTACACTCAGGAGTCCATGTTGAAGAGCCTGTGGTCACTGGGAAAACACTGAACCAGAACAAATGGTGTCACTGGATGTCCTCAAGGGGCTTATCTGTTAGCTGGATGAGCTGCTCTTCTATGCTCATTCACAAATGATGCTTTCTGTTCTAAACATGAATAAAACCAGGGCCCTTCCCAGTCGAGTGTGGCAATGGAACACTGGGAAAATAAAGGAGCAGCTAAGCCAGCAACCAGTTGGGTGGTGAGAGACAGAATCTCAGAGAATGAGATGCCTAAGCCAGGAGTGAAGGAGCCCGATGAGATAAAACCAGGTTGAGCATCCTTACAGCCAAATTGGGCTAGACAAGGCCACATTAACCCCAGACAACTATTATGCTTTGGCCCTAGAGATAACATCTAGTCCCCAGTTGTGTTTCAGCTCCAAGCCCAGAAAATCAGGGAACCTAGATAAAGCAATTCCATGGTTGACTCAGAACCAGATGCACTGATCAATGACCCCCTATCCTAGTGATGACCAATCACTACCCTGACCACACCCTAACTGCCTTAGTCATCATGATTAATGGTTTTTCCCCTACATAACCCATCCCCTGGAAGCCATGGGGGAGCCAAGTCTTTGAGCACCATTTCACCTATGACTCTGGGTGTGGGCCCCTTTCTAAAAATAAACCCTTGCTCTCCTTGCTCTCCTTGCTGCAAGCTCCTGTTTGTGTCAGATCAGGCTTTGATGCGCACAGGCAAACAGACCCCTTTAGTCTGCTAACATTAACATTGAGCAAGTGACAAGTTTTTGAGGAATTCTCTCAAACTGATACTGTTCCTTTCCTGAGTGTCTGGCCCCACTGATATTGCTCTCTGATTATTCTGAGAATATCTTTTGTACTCAATCCTCTCTTCCCCTAATGCACTCCCTGCAACACACATACAGACATGTTCACCAAATGTATTCATTTGTACCCTGTTTCTTCATTCTCTCATATAATATTGATTGAGCAGCACTTAATGAAAAGGACCCTGGTTAGGAAGTTTGGAGAATTGGGTTTAAGACCTGATTTTGCCACATCTCTTACCTGGGCAAGTAACCTAATTTCCCTGCAATCAAGTTTTCTCTTTTCTAAAATGGAATAGACAGGCCAGAAAACCATTAAGATCTCTTCCAACCCTAACATAAGAGAAATTAATAAGACAGTTTAATGCACAGTCATATCAGACAAACTAAACAATAGGGATGTGGGACTGAAGACTAAGGTGAGAGTGTCCAAGAAGTCTCACCTGAAGTGTTTTGTCACCTGTCACTTTAAGAGTTTGTCACCTAACAACCCTGAGCCAGCCTCTATGTCTTTAAAGGAAGAATATCAACAAATGTGTCTGAGGGCTGTTGGGAGAGTTAAATATAGCACTCAACGTGAGAAGCACTTTGCAAATTATAAATGCTATTTATAACTAATGTGTTAACTCAGATGAGATTGAAATTCCAAGTACTAACAGCAGGGTGATGTGGAATAGTCCTTTAACTCTTTGGTTTTCAGGCTGGTGTGGGGTGGGTCAAGGAGTGATTTTGCCCTCCCATCCCCAGGGAACATTTAACATAGTTTGAGACATTTTTTATCATCACAGCTAGCAGCAGGGGAGAGGTACTACTGGCATTTATAGGAGGGAGGCCAGGGATCTGCTAAATGTTCTTTGAAACACAAGACAGCTCCCCACAACAAAGAGTTACCCTGCTCAATACTACACCTAACACTCAAAATTCATCCTAAATAATTGTTGTATTTTCTAGGGAGAAGACAGGCCCAGTCAGTATGGACCAGCAATATCTAGATTCCCAAAGTGTCCTGTGGCCCCATGAAAAGCTCCAGCCAAAACCAGTTCCCCTCAGAGATTTCACCACCAAGCTCTTGGATACAGGAATTTGAATGGAGGCTGTCCTGGGCCCAAATTGTACCATAAATGAAAGTGCAGAAACATCATGAGTGTTAGGTCAGGCAGGAGGGAAGTCCAGAGCCTATGCATGCATCTGCAAGGTAGATGGTGACAGAGATAACTGGCGCCTTCCTAGACCCCTGGCCCAAGGCGAATTCCACACCTCTCATGCCCTCCGCCCTCCCCTCACTAAACAGCTGTATAAAAGAAGTGCCTATGCCCCTTTTTGGCGCGAACTTCCCTGGTCCACCCTGGGACCAGCGAATTTCACCCAGGAGCGCAAGATTAAACCCCCCCCCCCCTTTCTAATCACCTGGACTCTCTGTGTTTTGTCTCCTGCGCCGTCGCAAACCTTACATCTGGTGCCGGACCCGGGTGGGGACGAGCTCCCTGTTTGACCTTTAATGGTCCGGGGACCCCCCCCCCCCCACTCCCCCTCTTCTTCTTTCTTCCTGGCTCAGGATACTCAGCCTTCTTCCCTTGGCTAGGCAACGTCGGTGGTAAGTCCCAACCTGTGCTAATTCCTGGCGGATCTCTCTGTCCGATCTCTCCCAGATTTCCGGCGTCTCTGTCCGTAAATCGCGGCCTGTGTCAGAGATTACCTTCCGGGCATAGCCCTCCGGGCCTCTCCAGGAGAGGTTCCAAACCTGGGGAGGCAGCGAAGACGTTCCTGCTCCCCTCGGTTCCCGGCCTCTGGCCTCACTCCAGACCCCAGGAAGTAGAGGAGACGTCCTCTACTGTCCCTTGGGTTCCCCGTCGTAGCATTGGCTCAGGGATTGGGATGCTGGTCCTTGACCTTTTGCTACCCGACCCCAGGAATTGGAATGGGCACTCACCAAAGACACCTCTAGGGTGTCCTCGCCAATCTGGCTACTTCTGTAATATGGCATGGCCTCAGTGGGTCCAGATGACCCTGAAAGCGGGACTAACTGACCTCAGTAATTACTGCCAACTAGCCGGGAAGTGGCCCGAGATTCCATATGTCCAGGCCTTTTTCTCTCTGCACTCCCGTCCCTCCCTCTGCTCCTCCTGTTCCACAGCCCAGGTTCTCCTAGCTGTGAGAAACCGCCTCTGCCTACCGACACCCCTCCACTTTCTGCCTTATCTGAACCCCCTGAGAATCTTTCCTTCCCTCTGACTCGTCCGCCTCCTTACTCCGCAGCTTCTTCTGCCATACCTCCAGTTCCCACCCTTCCTCCATCCTCACTCCCTGACCTCCATCCGCCATCCCCTCCCCCAGGGCCTTCTCCCTTACCTACTGACCTTCCCCTTCCCCCACCCCCGCCTGCTTCCCCAGTCAGCAGGCACACCCGCTCCCGGGCTCCTCCTCTCCTCTGCCCCCTCCAGGAAGTTGCAGGGGCTGAGGGAGTGATCAGGGTCCATGTTCCCTTCTCTCTGTCGGATCTCTCCCAGATTGAGAAGCGGCTAGGGTTCTGCCAACCCCACCGCGTTCATCAAGGAATTTCGATACCTTTCTCAGGCCTATGTCCTCACCTGGCATGACACCCATGCTATTCTTTCTTCCACCACGCAGATCAGATCTACCTTACAGATGCCTCTATGCTGGTGGGGGCCCAGGCCATTCCTCGTCAGGAACCAGGCTGGGAGTACCAACTAGATACCCACAAAGGGCGAGATGGGCGCCGATGTCGCGACCAGATGCTCCAATGCTTGATAGCCGGCCTACAGGCCGTCTCCCACAAGGTAGTTAATTTTGACAAGCTGAGGGAAATTACTCAGGGACCAGATGAGAACCCTGCAGTCTTCCTTAACAGGCTGACTGAGGCTCTGACCTTATATACTCGTCTGGACCCTGGGTCCCCGGCCGGAGCGACAGTTTTAGCCACTTACTTCATTTCACCGTCAGCCCCAGATATTCCAAAGAAATTTAAAAAGGTAGAGGATGGCCCTCAGACTCCTGTTCGGGATCTAGTGAATATGGCATTTAAGGTTTTTAATGCCCATGAGGAGCAGGCAGAGTAAGCCCGCCTTCAACAGGAAGTGAGTCTGCAAACCCAAGCCTTGCTACCTTGAGGCCGACGGCAGCCATGCATGGTCCAAAGGGGACTGTGCGTGGTGGGGGTACAACGAAAGGATGAACACCGCCTGGAAGATGCTTCAAGTGCGGCAATGAGGACCACTGGGCAAAGCAGTGCCCCCAGCCCTGGGTTCCAACCAAGCCCTGCCTGGTGTGCGGTTGAAACTGCCCCTGGAAAAGTGATGGCCCTCTGCGTCTCAGTGTAGAGAGGCTGCCCTTCCAGGTAATGACCTGCTGCCGGCCATGCTGGAACTGGCTAAAGACTGGAGATGCCAGGACTCGACGACCTCCATCACCCTCGCTGAGCCCAGGGTAATGCTCAAGGTAGCGGGTAAGCAGGTCTCCTTTCTGGTGGACACAGGGCTACCTTCTCTGTCCTGTCCTCCTTTTTCCGGGCCACTTTTCCCTTCCACGATCTCGGTCATGGGTACTGATGGCAAATCACCTTTTAATGCTCTGAAAACTGCTCTGGCCTCAGCGCCTTCTCACCCCGCCCTCTCCCCGACTCCACCCTCCCTAGAGAACAACTTTCTTGCTGGCACAGGCTTATCAGAAACTCAGTTTTGAATTCAAGCAGTTAAAGGCCTATTCCCTCCTCCCCCTGCCTTTTCTAAATATTTTAATTGCTAGACATGTTTAGAAATATTTAATGGAAGGTATGTTGAAAGAAAGAAGTTCTAAAGTTAACTGTTGACAAGAACTGTAGAAAGATCCACTATACCAGGCCCCCTCTCCTCACCCTCCCTCGTTCGCCAGGTTTTTGTTTTTGTGGTGTTTTTTTTTTTTTTGGTTTTTTTCTAAGCTCTGGGATACCCTTCTGGCATCTCTCTCTCTCTCTCTCTCCCCCTCCCGGACATCTCTAAGCTTTTCCAACTATTTACTGATGAGAAACAGGGAATAGCTATGGGGGTCCTCACCCAGCCCCTAGGGCTAGCTTTCACCCCTGTAGCCTACCTGTCCAGACAGCTTGATCCCACGGTTTGGGAATGGCAGCCCTGCAGCCACTGTTTTCATCAAGGAGGCCCAGAGGATTTGCCTCTAGCAACCCTTACAGGTCTTCTCCACCCATAGATTACAGGATCTTCTGTCCCACCGACCCTTATCTCTCCTTGCTCTCTCTCACATGCAGGAACTCCATCTCCTGTCCCTCGAGAATCCTGACATCTCCCTAACTCAGTCCCCAGCCCTGAACCTGGCCACTCTCCTTCCCACTGCCTCCAACTACCTGCGGCAACGCACTCCTGCCCCGAGGTAGTCGAGGCCCTCACTCAACCTCGGGCGGGACTCTCAGATCTTCCTCTCTCTAATCCTGACTTAACTCTGTTTGTGGATGGAAGCTCTTGCCTAGACCCCCAGGGACGTCGGAAAGCCTCCTATGCGGTAGTAACACTCGAGCAGACCCTGGAGGCGGCCTTCATAAATAACAAGATCACCCTTCCCAAGGCTCGGGTAGGGGCCATTGCCCAACAGGTCCACTGGTCATTGCACATTGGACCGCTGGCACTTTGGAGGTTCCTCGAACCCCTCTTCACCTCACCCACACTGCAAGAGGCAGTCACGAGTGCCTGCTCTTCCTGCTCCATGTGTGCAGCTGTGGCCTTCCCACCTCCATACAATCAGACAACAGCCCAGCTTTTATATCAAGGGTCCTTCAGCAGGTTAGCACCTCTCTTGACATCTCCTGGAAACTGCACATACCCTACCACCCACAATCAATGGGTAAGATCGAGAGGATCAACAACCACCTTAAAGGCCATCTAACTAAACTCTCTCTAGAAATTTGCAGCTCCTGGCCGTACCTCCTGCCCGTGGCCTTGACCGGAATCCGGGCTACACCCAAGGAGCCCCACCTTTTTACCTGCCCTGATTCAGGCAACTGCTCCAGGAACACGCTAACAGGTTTCTGCCCAGGCCTGGACCAGCCGACCAAGGCTCCCGAGGACCAGCCCTCCAGCCAGGGGACTCAGTCCTCCTTAAGAATCTACATCCCAAGGCCTTGGAGCCCAGGTGGACGGGACCTCACACAGTAATCCTTACAACCCCCACTGCAGCCAAACTACTTGGCGATCCAACATGGCACCACTTCTCCAGACTCAAGAGGACCCCGGAGCAGCATGACTTCTATAAATGTGAGGTGTTGGGCCCCACTAAGGTCCGCCTTAGCCGCCCTCCCACTCCTCCTTCTCCTCCCAGCCCTGGGCAACCTACACCCACCCCCCAGCTGCTTATGTGTGGAGGTTCAAGGTCCGTGAAACCTACAACCAGGACAGCACACAAGTCACCCGGCAGGTGGGATCTCAGGACTGCCCTCTGGTCAGATGCCAAGCGGAGATCCTGATTGCTTTTGACCTCCAGTCAGTGTCCAACAGTGGCCGACCATATGCTTTTTTGTTTATGACCAATGGAACCCAGACAGGTGTAGTCGAGACGTCAACACCTATGGGGGTTGCCGCTGGTCAGGCTGTGTCATCCATGATGCCTACAATGAGGTCAGGTCTGGCCCCTTTTTCTGGAAGGACGGGACCTTCTACATCAGGGTCCAGGACCCCTGGGACCAGCGATGGGTTGCGGGCATTATGGGAAAACTGTATGGGAGTGGTTGGAGCTCGACCCCTTCTGGGACCATCTACATCTCCCGGGAATATGTCATGGCCCAGGAGGCCCAAATCCAGGTCTCTAACAGCATCCTACAGGCTGAACATTCCCTTAAAGGGAAGCTGCCTGATTCCCGCCGGGTAGAAGTCCTGTCTTCTTGGCTCCAACTTATCCAACACACTCTACTATTCCTTAACGAGACCCGCACCCTGCCCAATGTCTCACACTGCTTTCTATGTGTCTCTCTCCAAAGACCTTTGCTGGCTGCCGTCCCACTCATGACTCCTCCAGGAACCCAAGGACATGGTGAATGTCAGCCTCCCCTGGCTGGCATTCCCCTCTGGGAACCCGAAACTCCAGAACCCACCTGGCCCACGCGGATATGCTACCAGACCAGCAACCCGGTAACTGTGGGACGGGTCACCTGGAACTGTACCCAAAACCACACTGCAGCCAGTCCCACCAAGGCCAACCCGGGTACCTTCTTTTGGTGCAACGGCACCTTAAGCAACTGCATAAACTCCTCTGACCCCGGGCCTTGCTTCGTGGTCATAGTAGTTCCTCAACTACTATGTTGTATGGAGAGTCGGAGCTTGCCTGGTTGCTCCCTTCATCCCACCCCCAGGCCCGCCGGGCCGCCTTCCTCCCTGTCATGTTGGGGGTAAGTATCACTGCCTCCCGTAGGCCAAGCTGGGGGGGCTGTCGGGAACAGCATAATCTCTGCTCAGGATTTCAATGACAAACTCCAGATAGCCTTGGAGTCTACTACTGCCTCCTTAGCCTCCCTGCAGCGGCAAGTAACATCTGTAACCCAAATAGCCCTGCAGAACCAACGGGCCCTAGACCTTCTTACTGCGGAAAAAGGAGGAACCTGCACGTTCCTTCAAGAAGAATGCTGCTGCTACATCAACGAGTCCAGAGGGGTGGAACAGAACGTGCAGACCCTGACTGAGCTGAGTGAAGAATTACATGCAAGACACTCCCAGGACAACTCTTTTCGGCTGGCTCCAAAGCCCTTTAGCTACCTGGATCCTACCCCTGATAGGGCCCCTAATTCTTATCTGTGTCTTTTTTTCCCTAGCTCCCTGCCTCCACAAATTCATCTGCTCCCGGATCACGGAAATGTCTTGGGTGACTGTAAACCAGCTCCTGCTCCACCCCTATACTCGGCTGCCCTCTGACCTGCCTCTGCCTGACCTTGGCCTTTAACATCCCCCACCCTCTTAGCCCCTGGTCAGCAGGAAGTAGCCAGGATGATTTTGGCGCCCCCTATCACCAAAAGGCCGGGATGTTAGGTCAGGCAGGGGGGAAGTCCAGAGCCTATGCATGCATCTGCAAGGTAGATGGTGACAGAGATAACTGGCGCCTTCCTAGACCCCTGGCCCAAGGCAAATTCCACACCTCTCATGCCCTCCGCCCTCCCCTCACTAAACAGCTGTATAAAAGAAGTGCCCATGCCCCTTTTTGGCACAAACTTCCCTGGCCCACCCTGGGACCAGCGAATTTCACCCGGGAGTGCAAGATTAAACACCCCCCTTTCTAATCACCTGGACTCTCTGTGTTTTGTCTCCTGCGTCGTCGCAAACCTTACAATGAATATGCTAATAACTCTAAGGAAACTTAGGCTCTTTTTTATTGGGGTAGGAGGGAGGGAAGTTAAATATCTGCAGCACATTTATTGTGTATAATTCAGTAATGGAAGTTGGGGAAAGAATGCAGGGAGAACACACACAACATCATTTATACTGTGGGGCTGAACTCATTGATCTAGGTGTATCCCATTCCCACACAGGAAGTGGGTAGCTCATTCTCTCTGGAAACCTACTAATCTGAACGTCTGCTATGAACATACAATGCAAGGGGATAAAGGATCTGCTATAGTTGATATTTCTGTTAGTGACAACTTAAAATTATGTTTGGTCACCAGACTTGAAAGCATGAGTCGTACTACTGAGCATCTGTCGAGGAGCTGCTCTGGAAACACTTCTTGCAATCCAGACTGAAGAGTGACATGGTTCGGTGGGGTCTTCAGTGGGTTGGTAGATTCAGTCTCTAACTGGGTTCAACACTTTAGATGGAGAAAAATAAATCCTGAAACAAGAAATTCTTATTTCCTATTTAATTAACAATGTTTTTTCCCCAAAGAAGCAAAACAACTTTAAACACATTTGTATTATTTCTTACCATTATTCCCATAAAGAAGATGTTACAATAAATGGGGAACCAAAACCTTAATTGGAATAAGAAAGCCTAAAAAGTAAGATTGAGGTGAAAAGATAGAATAGGAAACAAAGGACAAGCTCTACTTCTCCCCTTTTCCTTCCTGGCTGGAGGAACACCTGGACATGACTTTTACTGATCACCTGTTCCCTTGCTTCCCCCTCCCCAATTTCCTGTAGTTGAGACAAAAACCAGTTGTAACTGGATTCAGTAGCCATATTAACCTAAAAATGATATCTTTTTAATAAATTTGCATTGAGGTTTTGGGACCACTTGACCCCCTCCACACACACACAAACACACCACTCACCCCCAAATCACCATGAAAGTTCCGGGAAGACCAAAAATGGAAATCAATACCTGGAGAGCCCAGTGGAGTCACCCCAACAGTGTTCAGAGCTGAGGACCACCCTACCCACCATGATCCCCTTACCTATCTATACTAATAATAGAGGAATATGCAAATTGTCCAGGACCCCGTCACAGTAACAACCAAACAGCAGGCTGCGTGGGGCGACAAGGCCAGCAGGGGAGTTAGCGAGGACAACCAAACTACTGAATAGCAGGCTGAGTGGGGCAACCAGGCCGATGAGGGGGGCAGTTGGGGGCAACCAGGCCGGCAGGAGGGAGCAGCTGGGGGCAACCAGACCAGTGAGGGAGGGGCAGTAAAGGGTGACCAGGCCAGCAGGGGGGGGCAGTTAGGGGCAACCAGGCTGGATGAGAGGGGCAGTTGGGGCAACCAGACCAGCAGGGAGGGCAGTAAGGGGTGACCAGGCTGACAGTGGAGACAGTTGGGGGCAACCAGGCCAGCAGGCAGAGTTGGTTAGGAGTGATCAGGCTGGCAGACAGAGATGGTTAACGGTGATCAGGCTGGCAGGGGGGGCAGTTAGTAGTGATCAGGCATGCAGGCAGGTGAGCAGTTAGGAGTCAGCAGTCCCAGATTGTGAGAGGGATGTCTCCCGAGGGGTCTCAGATTGAAGAGGGTGCAGGCTGGGCTGAGGGGACCCCCCACCCCATGCACAAATTTCACGCACTGGGCCTCTAGTGTTTAATAAAAACCTTCCACTCAGACCCCATCAGGGCATCTCATTCTCTAAGGTCACCCATCCTCATTTCTTCAACACATACTTTTGCTTTATTAATATACTGTGCTTTGTTAAATTTTTTCATCTTGATCTCTAATCCTTTCTTGTGTGGTGACAAGAGCACCAGGGGTTACAGGCATCAGGATTAGAACTTACAACCTTGAAGTTATTTAAAACTCAAGCCAACAATTTTGACAATGCAGCAGTCACTCTCTCTATACTTTCTCCCTAAACTTGACATTTTCCTATCCCACGTTATGGCAGTATGTTCTCTGAAAGTCTTTTTGAATAACAGTGAATTCGTAGGCGAGGATATTTCATCACTGCATCGTTTTGTCTTGTCATGTTCAGATCAGATGTCAGGCTTGAGCATGGTGTTAAGGTCTCTGAATCCTGACACTTCTGGCCTGAACTGAGAGTTCTTTCCTCCACCCTCTCCGAGTGCTGGTGAGCGCAGTGGCACTGGCTCTCTCCACTGAGACAAAAGCTCAGCAGTGAAGCCATGTGGTGAAGGTGAAACCCTTGTGAAACGCAGAGCAAAGGCTCAATAATTATAAGGTGAACTCAGGTTATTACCTTGAGAGCTGTCAGGTGGCACTGACAACACCTTCAGAAACCCTGACTGTGTAGGGCAGTGGTCAGCAAACTCATTAGTCAACAGAGCCGCAGTTTGCCGACCACTGGTGTATGGCATTGGTAATTGTAGTCTCTTTGGGAAAGAGTAGCTGGTTAAGGTATATACAGATAATATTCCAAATTTTTTTGGTGTCTGAATATAAACTTAGCACTTTTCAAAAATGGCATAAAATTTGTCCAGTCAGCAAAGTGACATTTTGAAATTACTATTACAGTGAACTAAATAGCACTTCCAGCATTTACCCTATGTTCAAAAAGTGTTCTTATAATTAAGAGATAAAACCATTTGGTGAAACCCTAAGAATAATTTAGGTCATCCAACTATATTGGGCCTAGTTTTGTCCATGTATTACCTTTAGCCCCTAAGTGAACTCTGAAATTTTCTAATTAACACTTTACTGTAAGAAATCCTTTTCAAGTATTATTCTCCTTTCATCCTCAGCCATGTACACACACATATACCTTTTTTCAGGTAGATTTCACTTTTGAGGTTTCTGGTTAAGGGCAACCTGAGTTCCAGAGAGGGCTTTCTTGTTTGAGGGAGGGAGAGGATGGAAAGGTAAACAGCTCAGGAAGTGTTGGCTCAGAGCTATAGATTATGTTCACTTAGGATGGTGTAGACAGGAATGGCTCAAGGCAGAAGGAAAGGGGGTTTATTTTCCACAGACTTGTATATGTTGAAACAGAAGCAGAAATTCTCAGCAGTGTCTAGGTTGGCAGATCTCAAATAAGCAGCTTAGGAACTTTACCTAAGAAAAAAAGCCACTCTTCCTGGTAGGATCACCTAAGTCGGGTGGCACTGTGTGCATGATTGGTACAGAAAAGCCTCAAAGCCAAGCCTGTAGGATATCAACCCTGTAAAATGACAAAAGCTACAAGGAGAGATGTCATTTTAGTAAAACCGGTGCTTACTCAAAAATATTTCCAGAGGCTATGCATGCTTCCAGGAGTATAGACTAAACATATTTTCTTTCCCATAATGAGGAAAATGAGCCGGTCACCCTGTTGGAACAGCTGTGACAAAGAAAACTCACCAAGACGTGGACAAGTACATGTAAGGGCCTCAGGCATCGTTTGCGGTCTCTGTTAGGAAGTGAGGGGTAATGGGGAAAGGGTGTTTGTCTCAGCGCATGAGGAAAATCATGCCCGAGACCAGAGCGCCCTGGAACACATCGCCTCACCCGTTCTTAGGTTTTACATTAAAAATAATTAACTACATGCTACTTGACACAAAAGTGCTTCAAAGTAGAATGAAACAAGCTTAGTAAACATGGAAAGGCTAAAAGGTATATCATTACTTTTGCTCCCTTTGCTAGTAATTTATCCTTTGTCCCTCAAACCTGAAATTTTCATATGGATCAAAAGGAAGTCTTTTTTAAAATAACTAAAAAATGTATATAAATATTCTGAGATAATACTTGTTTGGTTTCCTGTCTCCATCCTGATATTAAGTCTATGTTGCATTTATACTCTCTTCATGAAATGTTTAAGATAAAACAATGTTTAATAAGTTTTTTAGGCTTATCTGTGAACAGTCACCTTTGTCCACTGTCTTTTCATTTATTGCCTTTTTTTCACATAACAAATGCCATATCTGAGCAACCATTTTTAAAAACAAACAGCACTCTGTGAGTGGCTAATCATAGATTGTGCCTGCGATTCTTATGATTCACCTTCATATCAGCTCTAGTTTGTGTTGTCTTCTGGTCTCAATACCTCCCCAGCCTCAAATGGAAGGCACTCACCTGGGAAACAAATATCGGTCTTTCAGTTTTCCCAAAACGTTCATGCTCAACATGAATGTTTCCATGAGTTGTTTATATCCTGTTGACTATAACCCTATTACCATGATTGGGAACAGATGTTAGTATGTTGTGAAAAACTAATATTCATCTCAAAAATTTCATTTAGATGATTATACATGAACACCTAAGATAAATGCAGGGCTAAAGTAATAGAATACAAGAGCATGGAAAGAAATCAGAAATAGCTTATTTTTGCTATGCACTTTATCTTCTGGAAGTAGGAGCAACAAACTTTGCCAAAAATTGACTGGGAATTAATTAGAAAATTCTCTGACCTAAATCAAATAATAACTTATGTGAAAATAAAATTTTTTTCATACATTGCAAAACTGTACTTTCCTGGTGATATCTGTTTTATTATGTAGTATTATATATATTCTTTATGGAATTCTATTCTAATCAACAGTACATTTTAAATATATTTTTAGTTAAATTTTACTTATAAGGACACAAAGGATTCCAAACATACACAGTTTTTATGAAAAAAATCCAGTCTTTGATATACTGCCCTGTAGGGACTGACAATGCCAAATCTTTTGAGAAGTTAACCAAATAATGGCAATTTTTTTTTTTATGGTTAAAGTGGGTGATAATGCCAACGCAGGGATATTTTTTGGAAGGTTGCAGAACAAGTGCTGTGCTTTCAAACTACTCAGGTCTTAGATTTCCATCAAAGGCCATTCATTATTCAAGGCCAAGAAAATTCAAAAAGTCCATAAAAGCAACAGGGTATGACAATTATTTTAAAAAGACATTTGAATTTAGTTATCAAAACTTGAATGGCATTAATTATAGAACATCTAACAAGGGGAATTTTAAAGCAATCCTTAGTATGAGAAAGATCTTCAGGACAGGCCATCCTGGGCAAGAGTCAATTTTTCTGCCTCGAGATTTGTATCTCAAACCCAGCACCAGTGAGATTCCAGCTCATGTACCCCATCACTGTCTCGCTTTTTGAGCTCCTAAGAAAAGATTTTGAAATCAGGAATAACTGTAAAAGCATTAAAGAAAAGCTCAGAATCTCTTAGTGGGTTGTTGCAGTTTAGCCATGCTGTTATTGGTATGAAGTGGTGATAATTCAAATAAAGGCTGAAGGTATTTTTCCTCACCTGCTCCTTGTAGGGACTTACCTATGCAGTAAAAGTATTCATTAAGAACAGAAGTATCACAGCAATACTTAAGTGGTAGAGACTTACATCAAAGAAGTTAATTCTTTTATAATTAGGAACCTGCGATATCTGATACAACTCCCTTATTTTACAGATGAAAATAATCAAATTTGGAGAAGCTGAATATTTTTTCTAAGGGCACACAGAAAGGCAGTAGGAGGCTGTTAAGCTTGAAGGTGGAGGGCTTTGGAATTGTTCTGCCTGGGTGGGCATTCCGTCTCCACCACTTAGTGGCTATGTGACACTGTGTTTCTTAATCTCTCTTGGTTTTTATTTTTTTAGTCTGTAAAACAGACATAATAATAGGAGAGTGGAACACTCTTATTCAATGTAATAGAGGTCAGTGGAAGTAGTGTTTTGTTAAATTATCTACTTCTAACCTAAAACGTATACCCATCTTTCATGTAGGGCCCAGGTCTTTTCTTTGAATTTGGGCCCTCCAATTGGGTTTCCAGTTGTCCATAAAGGTTTCATTCCTGTAAAGTAAGGCAAAAATTCTAAAGACACTGTGAGTCAATTCTATCAAAGGTTTTCTATTTTTGCAGTTTCTAAATTTGTTGTGGATGTCTTTCCTGTACCTAATCAATAGATATACTTTTAAAATCATATTGATTGAATCCTTCCAATGCATTCAAGTTAGTTTTATGAAAATAAACCTTTTTTTTTTCTATTGGGATCCCTATTTTACTCAATTGTATTATATTTAATTAAAATATGTAATGGTTTTAATAACTGGTGTAATCAGATTTAGGTCCAAACATCTCGGATTCTTGACAACATGCACCTTGACTTAGAGGAGCAATGGTGATGGGCTTCCTGGAGATGTGCATAGACCAATGTTCTTTACAGATGGATTAGAGAAAGCTAAGTAATCTCTCCACTCCGGGTGGATCAGGAACTTTCTACTGAAAGCTCACAGACCAGTGCCAATACAGTAAACCCTTGATTTGGTGGACCTCCATTTAATGGACTTCAGATTTAAAGGACATTTCTATACCGCATGTCGTATGTCAAAATTAACACCCTGTTGGTGATGGCAGGGAGTGGGTGGGGAGAACAGGGGGGAGGTAGGAGGGAGGGTTGGAGGTGGAAGATAGTATAGAGAGGATAAATGGTGATGGAAAAAATAAAAGAAAATTAACACACTGTTAATTTTAAAATACTTTTAACTGAGATTTGCTTATAATTAAATTAACAGGTTATTGTTTGTTATTAATTCACTGTTATTTTAAACAAATTTTAGCAAATAGGCCATATGCTAGAAAAAAACACCATAGTAATTTTGCCAACATAAATAAATATTACATATCTACAACTATAGTCTACATATTGAAATTCAAGAGTCACTGTTCCTTCGTAAACAATGTTCAGCAAATGATTAGCACATGATAACACAGCTCATTAATTGGTTCTGCTGTCTCATGGTATGACTTTCTGCAGCAGTTTTAAGGAGTTCTGGCCATGTTCCCAAGTGCCATAAGCCACACCCCATCCGTGTGCATTTGTTTACTTGAGGTGACTGATGAATGCACACATTTACTAGACCTATTCAGTATAAATTTAAAATTTTAGTAATACATATAGAAAACTTTTCTGTGAAATTAAACTTTTCATACATACTTAATTTAATTATACAAATGTTTCTACATAAGTAAAAATAGGTAAACTAGCTAATTTGTCAATTTTTTGGCATATGCATTCAGAAAACCTACTTTACTATATAACAGACTTTTGGCTTTAACAGACACCCTGTTGCCCAAATTAGTCCATTATATTGAGGTTTTACTGTACATGTTACCTATTAATATACAGTTTAGAACTTATTTCTCCTGACTTCTTGTCAGGAGATAGATACTTGCCAGGTAGATATTATTATTTCTTTTACACAGTTTTTTTTTTTTTCTTAATTAAATCTTTATTGTTCAGATTATTACAGGTGTTCCACTTTTTTTCCCCCCATAGCTCCCCTCCACCTGATTCCCCACCCCACCCCATGCCCTTACCCCCCGCCACTGTCTTCATCCATAGGAGTAAGATTTTTGTCCAATCTCTTCCCGCACCCCTCACACTTGCTTCCCCTGAGAATCGTCAGTCCACTCCCTTTCTATGTCCCTGATTCTATTATATTCACCAGTCCATTCTGTTCTTCAGATTTTTTATTCACTTGATTTTTAGATTCACTTGTTGGTAGGTATGTATTTGATGTCATTTTGTTGTTCATAATTTTTATCTTTACCTTTTTCTTCTTCTTCTTCTTCTTAAAGAATGCCCTTCAGCATGTCATGTAATCCTGGTTTGGTGGCGATGAACTCCTTTAGCTTTTTCTTGTCTGTGAAGCTCTTTATCTGACCTTCAACTCTGAATGATAGCTTTGCTGGGTAGAGTAATCTTGGTTGTAGGTTCTTGCTGTTCATCACTTTGAATATTCCTTGCCACTCCCTTCTGGCCTGCATAGTTTCTGCCGAGAAATCAGCTGACAGTCGTATGGGTACTCCCTTGTAGGTAATTAACTGTTTTTCTCTTGCTGCTTTTAATATTCTCTCTTTGTCTTTTGCCCTTGGCATTTTAATTATGATGTGTCTTGGTGTGGTCCTCTTTGGGTTCCTCTTGTATGGGGTTCTGTGCGCTTCCTGAACTTGTAAGTCTATTTCTTTCACCAGGTAGGGAAAGTTTTCTGTCATTATTTCTTCTAATAGGTTTTCAATATTTTGCTCTCTCCCTTCTTCTGGCACCCCAAAAATTCGGATGTTGTTTCGCTTAAAGTTGTCCCAGAGGCTCCTTACATTATCTTCATATTTTTGGATTCTTTTTTCTTTTTGTTTTTCTGGTTGGATGTTTTTTGTTTCCACATATTTCAGATCTTTGGTTTGATTCTTGGGGTATGTTGATCTACAGTTGAGTTTCTGTATATTCTTTATTTCAGACAGTGTATGCTTCATTTCTGACTGATCCTTTTCCATTTTTTTGGCATTCTCATTAAGGTCCTTGAAGGTCTCACTAAGCTCCTCAGAAGTGTCATCAAGTTTCTCGGCAGTTTTTAGATTCTTGAGTAACCTTATAAATGTGATTCTGAACTCTATGTCATCCAGTAGTTTGCTTTCCTCCGTTTCTTTCATTCGTGACATGTTTCTTTGTTTCTGCATTTTGGCTTCTTCCCTGTGTTGATGGAGTGACTTTGTGTGGTAGGTGACCTATAGGGGGCAGTAGCTCAGCCTCCCCAATCACCTGATGTGGATGCTCTTGGTACACCCCTTTGTGGGCTGAGTGCAAAGTCTTGGTGTAGTTAAGCCTGAATTGCTGTTGGTATGCTGGGAGGAATTGACCTCCAGGCCAATTAGCTGTGAGCACTCCCTGTGTCTATAATGGAAGAAGTGCTGCGCTGAAGACACGCTTATGGGGCAGGACTTGTTTCAGTGGGGCTTTGGTGCTCACTGAGTCTGCCTCTTGAATGTGTCACTTATGGATGTGAGGAGTTGAAATCTGGTGTCTCACACTGACCACTAGGTACACTGGCTTCTGGATCTCCAATGGGGTGCAGGTCAGCTACTGTCTGAGGCCACTCAGCAGGAGCTACAGTGAGAGCTGCAGTTTTCTCCTCTTTGCTTGGGGTTTGGAGGTTTTGGAGCTGTCTGACCCGGGCTGCAAGTTTTCTAGGTTAAGCTGCGATAGGGCAGGCTTTCTTATGCTAATTGAGCTGCTTGGAGCTTGGGTGGGTTTGTAGGTTGTGTGGGGCGGGGTCTCAGGGTGTCACTAGGTTAGGGCGTGGCAAACAGCAATGGCTGCTAGTAAGCCCGCTCTGTGTCCCGACTGTGTCCTGGAATCCTGTGCCCCAGTGCCGTAAACAATTATTCCTGCGCGCAGCTCTGCTAGCAAGCCACTCTCACTGGCAGACAGTCCAGCTTCTCCCCGTAGGAGTTTGGGTCCCCCGCGTCTCCCCAGAGACTGGATTTCAGAGTAATCGGGGGCTTGTCTCCGTTGGGGTTGAAAAATGCAACGCACCCAGTCGCCCGCCGCCAGCCCGGATCGCGCGCCTCCGTACCTCAGCTTTTCAGCGCTTGTGCACGTCTCAATGCTCTTTTCTCTTTCCTTCTAGTTGTAGAACTTCCACTCAGCCAGCTTTCCCGTGGTTCTGGGTGATAGACGTTTTATCTTTTAGTTGCAGTTTAAATTGTTGTGGGAGGCAGCAGTTTAGGTGTTTACCTATGCCGCCATCTTGGATTCCTCTCTCCACAGTTTTTTTTTTTTTTTTATATTGACATTCAAAATTAACTTTTACCCTCTACTTAGCTGCATTTGTAAAAATTACTAGTGTATTAAATTATATAACCCGTGTTTGTCACAATAGCAAGCACTAGGGATCATCTCTAGAGTCATGCTAAATATAGTCTCCATGATATAAGAAAAAATTTTTTTTATTATTTGTTTTCCTTTGCTTCACAATTAAAATGACTTTCAGACTAGAAAGTCAAATGCTGTATTACACTGATTCTAACATAGGCAGACTTTATCACATTTCATTTGATTGCACTTCATAGATGCTATGATTTTTACAAATTGAAGGCAAGGCCCTCCACCAGCAAAAAATTATGGCATGCTTTATTGCAATAATCCCTTTATGGCGGTAGCCTGGAACCTAACCCACAATATCTCCAAGGGCATGCCTGTCTGCACATTGTTCCACATTTTAGTATCTTTGAAATCTGGAAGCCTTCTTACTGTCCATGACATCTTACAATTACAGTGGTCCAGGTGGCAGTCATAGCACCGTGATGCTGCCTGCACATTTATACTCCTTAAATGTACCAACATCAAAATCCTGAAGTGACAGCAACTTGGAAGAGACTCACAGAATCAATAGATCAGTCATTTGAGGACTGCTACATCAACAGTGATTTCAGTGGCACAGAGAACACTATTGTATGGAGTAAAATACACACCAACAACTTTAAGTTGAAGTAATTCAAAAGGATTTGAAATTTTAGGCATAACTTACTCAATTCATTCCAGCTATAATTTTGTTTTTCATGTATTCACAGGCATGATGCATAATTTTAATATATCAAATAAATATAAAATATCTTTTTCATTAATATTATATAAAGATTATCATGAGTCCAGACAATAGTGAAGTAACTAGTACCAAAGTAGCACTTCTATCATAAACAAGGGTACTAATGGGTCAAATATGGGGCATCTCAGTAGCAATGTGTTCAGGCATTGGGCCACACGCAATGTGAGTTTGTGATACCTAAGAAATGAACTCATGATATCAGTCTCATGATTTCCCAGCTAACTGGGGGCAAATTCCTGAGCACATGCAGTGAGCTGAAATCCATACAGATCGTGGTAGTCCACCTGAGCTGAGGAGGCAGATATCAGAGTCAGGGCAGCTGCAGCAGCTGGAACCTATGTAGCTGGGACCCCAGAGGTACAATCTGCACAGAGGGGAGACTAAGAGTTTGAGATGGGCTTCCTCATGAGTCTTTGGCCAAGGACAATGCTGTGCATGGTCAGACTGAAATCATACAAGGTTTACCAAAGAGTGATTAAAGAGACATACGAGTCAAGCAGCACTTGTTAGAATGTGATTAACACCTTGAATATCCTCCAGAGACAACCAAAAGCTACTCCTTATACATAAAGACTGTGCCCTACTCCATACCCACCCAAACAAAACCTAAAACAAAACCCTGACAAAATCTGCAGAAATCTGCATATAACTAAGGCTAAGGTTACAAAATGCAAGGTATCAACTAATAATTGAACTGCTTACTAAAACAAAATCAAAACCCTTGAAGCTCTATAATATACTATCAAAATGACTGGCATACAATAAAATCCATTAAGAAACAAGAACATGTGAATCATGTTCAGTAAAGAAGTTATCAAATGGAGCTATTCTAAAGATGACTCATATATCAGACTTAGCAAAAAAGATTTTAAAGCAACTTACATAAATATTTTCAAAGAGCTGAAGAAAAATATGTTCAGAAATGTAAAAGAAAGTATAGTTGGTTTTAATAAGTGAATAGATAGGAAATCTCAGCAAAGAGGTAAAAACAAAATGTAAATTGCATGAACGAAAGTAAAATAAGCAAAATGAGAAAATGGGGATCACAGCATATTAGAGATGGAGAAAGAAAGAATTGGTGGGCCTGAAGCTATATGAAGAGAAATCATCCAATCTGAAAAGCAGAGAAAGTATTAAAGAAAACAGAACAGAGCTCCAGAAGTCTTAAGTATTAAATTAGAAAATGATAAGTAGATGATAGAGATACATAGAAGAAAGAACAAAAGGAAAAAAGGAAGGAAAGGAAGAAGAAAAAGAAAGGAATGTGTTAAAAATACAAAATCTAGAGATGGAAATACATTTCATAACTCTGAAAGTACTTCTTGTTCCAGCAATAATGGAGCATAGGTACCAGAATTACCCTCCCTCCTTAAAAAAAAAAAAATCTAGAAAACTAGACAAGGGAAGGGAAGGGAGGAAAGGAAAGAAACATTCATTTCATCAAATGGTGCTGACACCATAAACAAAAATTAATTTGAGATGGGCTTTTTTATTTTTTGAGTGAAAAAATATAAAACTGGAAGAAAATATAGGAGAAATTTTTATAAACTTGATATAGGCAAAGATTTCTTAAACAGCATTAAAAAGGCACTAACAATGAAAAAAGTTGATGTTTGAATTGATTAAAATTTTTAAAAAATCTTTGACGAGGCTGGGAATAGGGTGAGGCAAGCAGAGCCAAATCAGGCAAGTTCAGTGTCAGATTCTGTCCTTATTTAAAAGTTTGATATTGTATTTTATCAATTGTGATTTCTTACATTAATTTTACTTTTTAATATTGGATTAAAATATTATTTATCTTGACTATCCAGTTTTTGGCATTTCTCTAAATTTTATTTTTTAAAAATGTAAGGCATCTGGCTTACTTTTCTCCCCTAGTCCTTGCTTTGATCCTGTCCTTCCTAAACTCTGAACTCTATATCCTAAAGTCAGGAGGACTAGAGGCTCTGTTTTTGTTCTCCCTTCCTGCTCTATACCTTAAAAACTCTTTGAAGTCAGTAAACTAGCACAATTACAGTAAACATCTCATTTGTTTTCCTTCTCTAAGGAATCACTGTCATGTTCTACCTAGGGTCCAATGACTAAACATCATTTTTCATATGTTTTATCTAGCTTTCTAACTTTTTTTTAAGGAGGGAGGATAATTCTAATCCCTATGTTCCATTATTGCTGGAACTAAAACTTCTTGCAAGAGTTATGAAATGTATTTCTATCTCTAGTTTTTGTATTTTTAACATTTGGTGACTATGACAAGCTTCTTGATACCAGTATACTTCAAATTATACTTATTTGGAAGAGAAGGTATTAAAATTTGTTCCAAAAGTATTATAATCCTTAACATATATATTAACATTGTGCATATGGCCTGGTGACAGCTTATTTTTATTATGCTGATTTTTTTATTGATCTTAAGAGAGGAAGGGAGGGAGAAGAGAGAGGGGGAGAGAGAGAGAGAAACTTCAATGTGGGAGACATCGATTGGTTGCCTCCCACACATGCCCCAACTGGGGATAGAACTCACCACCTGGGTATGTGCCCTGATCAGGAATTGAGTCTGCCAACTCTCAATGCATTGGATGATGTTCCAACTAACTGAGCCATACTGGCAGGGCTATGCTTATTTATTTAAATCTAAATATAGTTGCTAATTACCTCTAAGATTACCATGGGAAGTACACTGAAGTTATATACAGTGTGCAAGTGTGTGACACGTGACTGTCTGTAACATGATTTATGGTGAAAGATAACCGAAGTTGCTAGGTTTTTTGCATGACAATGAAATTATTTCTACCTGAGTGATTTGTGGAGGTATATTCTATTTTCATGAGAGAGATTAGAGATATGGAGAACTTTTAAGAAAATCAGTTTATTTTTCTCTATTGCTACATAAAGTTTGAAAGATGATTTACCTTTACTTACTTCTCAGTCCAGAGGTAAGGTGTAAGTTTCAGGAGCATGGACTAGGCTCAGAGGTGAAAGGTCATTCGTTCTGACTGCAGGTCACTGGCTAGATCAGGAGATGGGTGGAAATGATGAAGATGAAGAATGAAGGTTCATATTCATGGCAATGGAATGGAGACCAGAAAAACCAGCCACAGTAAGAGGGTCTAGAGTAGAAAGCAGGAGGCCAAAAGCAGCAGCTTTGTATATACTCAGATCTGTGAGAGGACAGAACATCCTTGTATCCCAACAAATACTGACTCTCCATTAGTGGGCACTGAGACACATTGTCCAGAGGGAAAAATCATTTTCATTCTGTTGTGGTCAATAGCACATATATACTAAGAGAGAACAGTAATAGTATAACAAAAGTAATTTGTATCCATAAACTATCCCCTAGAGGCATAAGATATTATTTAGATTAGTTTACATTAAGAAAACTATCTTCTTACTTCCCCTTACTGACCAAACATAGACTAATAAGCTTTAGCATCTTCTAGTATTACTGCAACATGTGTTTATTGGAACACAAATGTGAAAGAAGCTGCCATTAGAAAAAGTATAAGAGGCCCATTTCTTCTTAAAATAATTTCATGTTCTTGTTTCCCTACAGAGGCTGCCATATCATAAAGTACATCACCTGCCAATTGTGATGTACTTTATGATATGGACAGAGGAAACAAAGGTAACCAATTTTTCCCATCCCAACAAAACATATCATCAAACAGAATCACATAAACCAGTGACCACTGGCTCTAGTCTACTACTAAGAAAGCAGCCATATCTCCTCTTTGACAACTGCTTTAAACTCAGTACTTCCTGGCCCCATGGCTACAGCTATCTTCATATGTCTCTAAACAGAGGGTTCCAAATTTACAGATGAGTTAACCAAGACCTATAGAAGATATATGACTTGCACAAAATCTGAGGTATATTACTCATACATTTACCTAGTTTTTATAGTGAGTGATAGCATTCTTGCTTGCTTTATCTCAACTACACAATTTAAGAATGTCCATTTTTACCCACATTATGAAACTGGTTAACAAATGTGTATGAGACTCTTGACTAAGTCCTTAGGAAATTACTTGAAAAATGCAAAGAAACTTAAAATAATCTGTGCTGTCAGCTCTGTCCTTGCTGCTGGACTCTGTGGCTTCAAGACGCTGGTGGGTTGGCTTGTGCTGGGTGCTCTGTTGGTCTGGGGCCTCGGTGGCAATGTCTGAAGAGACAGACCACTTGGTCTTTCATGTTGGGCTTCTTCATATGATGGCAGAAGCATTCCAAAGAAGCAAAAGCAAGTCCCCTTGAGACTGCCACAGCAACAGGTCCACCACATTATTTGGGACAACAAAAGTCAAAGGTCAGCCCAGATGCAAATGATGGAGAAAAGGAGCCTTTGTCTCTTCATGGGAAGAGCTATGAAGAGTTTGTGACTATTTTTAAACTATCATTTCTCCATATCTCAGGAGCTTAGTTTATAGTTGTAGAAATATATCAGAAATATAAGTAGCCATAAGGCATAAAATTATTGAATGCTAGTATGTACAGGCCTATTTCTAATGCTTTTATATGTAACATGTAACTTTATATTTATTATAATCTTGTGAATTATCAGGAGTGATCATAGGTTTTCTTATTAGAGATGGTCAAATTATCCTACCTAATAAAGAGGGAATATGTTAATTGACTCTCACTCCATCGCAAAGATGGTGGCGCCCACAGCCAATAAGAGGGAATATGCTAATTGACTGCCCTGCCCTCAAAGATGGTGGCGCCCACAGCCAATAAGGAGGGAATATGCTAATTGATGGCCACGCCCTCAAAGTTGGTGGTGCCCACAGCCACAAGATGGCAGTGCCCAGTCCCCTCAGCCCCGCCAAGGTGGCAGGTGTGCAGTGAGGCCTGCAGGCCCGGCCACTCCTCACACCTGCCTCCGGAGTCCCCCAGTCCCCGCAGCCCCCCAGCCGCCCAGGGCCACCCAAGGCTCAGGTAACCAGGGCCAGCCAAGGCTTGCGCTGTCAGCAGTGGCAGCAGCAGAGGTGTGATAGGGCATCACCTTCCCCTGATTGCCAGGTCTCAGGTCTCCTCCCGCCCCTGAGGGCTCCCAGACTGTGAGAGGAGGCAGGCCAGGCTGAGGGACCCCTCTTTTAGTGCATGAATTTTCATGCACCAGGCCTCTAGTAGTGCATAAAGGGTAATTTGCCTATAGTTTGAGGGTATTGAAGCAGAATTCAGGCCCAAGCAGTCAAATTCTAAATCTCAGTTTCTTGAACTCCACATTTTGTGAAATGCATAGAAAGGATATTGTACTAGTTTTCTATTGCTGTCATAAGGCATTGCCACAAACTTAGTGGCTTAAAAAAACATTAATCTATTATCTCAGTACTGTAGGTCAGAAGCTTGAGTTGGCTTGGCTGTATCTGCTCCAGGTTTCACAAAGACAAAATCAAAGCTGGCCTTTTGTTGGGAAGTTCTGGAAAGAATCAGCTTCCTAGTTCATTGGGTTGTCGGCAGAATTCATTTCCTTGCAGTTGAAGAACTGAGGTCCCATTCTGTTGTTTGCTGACAGCTGGGGACCACCCTTAGCTCCTGGAAAACTCTCCAGTTCTTGTATGTGGGCCCTAGGTGGCAAAGTCAGCAACAGTGTGCCAAATCTCTCTCAGACTTGGAATCTAACTTTCCCTCCTGTCAGACCTCAACTGCCTTCTCTTCTTCCACTTCTCTCTGACTGCAGCCAGAGAAAGTTCTCTGCTTTTAAGGACTCAAGTGATTAGATTGAGACCAACAGGATGATCTGAGATAACCTCCCTATTTTAAGACCTATAACTTTAATTACACCTGCCAAGTCCCTCTTACCCTGTATTGCAACACATTACAGATTCCAGGGATTAAGGCACAGACATCTTGATAGGTTATTTTGCCTACCATAGATATTAAGTACTATTGGAGTTTAGAGAAAAATGATATCTTGAGGGCTGGAAGGTTAGAAAGTGTTCGGGGTTATAAAGTAAGAGTTGGCTTTTAGGAGCTGTATAAGAGGTACTCTTTGTGTTGGGGAGGAAGAAATAAATGCCCATCAGAGATGCTATTCCAGTAAATAACAAGAATTGCACAAGTAAGGACCCAAGGGAAAGTATAAGACATTTGTGGTAAATGATAATGATTAGAATGATGGATTTGTGGAACAATTGATAGGGAGATATGTTAGAGTACAGATTAAGGTCAGCTTGTGGGGAACCATAAATGCCCATAGAGGAATTTGGGTTTTATTCTACTGGCAACAGGAAGTCATTATTATTTTTTAGTAAAGAAGTGAAAAATACAATGATCTTCCAGAAAAATAAATTCAGTGAGTCATGTAGAAATAATACCTGAAGCGTGGAGGCATAGAACAGACTGACATACCTCGATGTGGGGATGGGGGGACGAGGAGAGATAAACCAAAGAATTTATATACTTATAAATGGACATGGCAATAGGGTGGTGAAGACATGGGAGTAGGGGCTGGGTGGAGATGAGTAAAGAAAGGAAAATGGGAGACATCTGTAATACTGTCAACTTTGTGTGTGTGTGTGTGTGTGTGTGTATTTTTAATGAGTCATGTAGGAAAGATAGAAGTGAGGAGGGTAAGAAGATTGCCAGGTAAATTAGGGAGCTATTATAATCATGCAGTTGTGCAATAATAAAGGTGGATAGGAAGGAAGAGAAACTGGCAAGAGATCTGGGGAAGAAACAGCTGGACTGTGGGACTGATTGCAAGTTAAGTGTGAAAAAAGAAACTGATCTTAGAGAAAGGGGGTAGGGAGGGGCAGGATAGCATCTTCTACAAAGAAGAAGCCTGAATCAGGTTAAGCATTAAATGTGATTCTGCCCTAACAGGGAGCAGTGTTGGCATCCTGCTCAGCCTTAGTGTCCTGCCATCCACCTACTTAGGGTAAGAAATGGACTCTCCACGAAGCAGGCACCCTGCCCGAGTCTCCCTGACTTCAAAACCACAGCTCCAGGCACAGAAAAGCAGAGACACTTTTCCCTCCTGAAAAGTCCCTTTTAATATTTGGAACTATTTTCAAAGAGTGGTTTAATTAGTGTTTTTAATTTCTATACTTAATGAAAAGTTTACAGCTCCACGATCGCTTCTGAGGATTCCACATGCTTATAAGGATGTTTTTTCTTTCTTTCTATTTTTTTTTAAAACAAGATTTTTATAGGCTCAAAATGTTTGGAATCTTAATTTGGGGAGGAGGCATCTCTGCATCTCAGAATTGATGTATATAATAATAATTTAAAAATCATCAACTGCACAATAGGATGGATTAAGAGATCACTTTTGAAGGCAGTTTTTAATAAACATTCTTTGGCAGGCCTGGGATTTACAGGAGCCACCATTAAAATGGCCGTGTAAATGGGGACATATTGACAACTTTCCCATTAAAGGCAGAGTCAAAAAGGATGCATATGCTTTAACCAAAGCTCCCTTTGGAACTCAACAAGGGTTTTATTTTGTTTGCTTTTTAATGGCTCCTCTTGGGTACTTTATGGACCAGTTCTCTCATCTCAAGTGTCTGATCCCAAGACGTAAATTAATTTTAGATGCACCTTTTGTCCATCTTGTCTTCTAAGGCAATATTCACTAATTGTTTTGGTTGACATGGAGACTTCCTGCCATGAAAGTCTTGTTTGGGGGTATAAAAGGGGTTTGGGTCAAGGGATTCTTTATTTTTCACACAGTGAGGAAAGCTATTTCATCAGTGGAGCATTTGTATACATCTCCCACTTACAATTGGAATATTTTTTATCACCTTGTGAAATTTCCTTTTTTATTTTCTATCACTTCCTTTTTTTAGGGTTTAACTTCTGCTCTCCAAAGTGCTGACTAAAACCACGGCAAAGGGGTAATAGTCCATTTATTACTGTTTTGTAGGATGGCTGGACATAGTCTCCCAGAAGAATATTATCTGGAAAAGCAGCTAACAATCTGAGAAAATGGTGGCTTATAGAACCCTATTCAGGTGGAGGAAGAGGCTACATTTTATCAGGGCAAGGAACACTTTGAACACCAATTCATAAACTCTCTTTCCCAGTGACCAACTCAAGCTGCTAAAGTTTGGGTTCCTCTGGGATTTAGACACCAGTTTTGATATTTACAAAGACAATTGTTGGATTCTGCTATAAATTGTTAGAACAGGCAAACTGAAAGCATTTTCAAGTACAGTGATAAAATGTGGTGTGGTTTTTTTAATCAGTTTTTAAAACACTCTAAGGTATACAAATAATTAAAGGATAAAATATAATATACTATACATATTACTTCTTACCTACCACATTTTGATGACTACAGATCATGAAAATGTCCTTAACAAATTATACAAAGACCTTTAAAGGAATTTTAAAACATAACTACCAGAAATATATTGCATTGTTGTACTCAACAAATTTGGTTTTTGAGAATCATATAAGTTACAGTATTTCTTCACATATATTTATAACACACCAAAAAAATCCCATAGCAATTATCCAGAGGTAATATTTTTGCTAAAGTATTTTTTTGTTGTAGTTCAAAAAGCTATTACCAAAGAAAAAAATTAAATCAATGATCAGAATGAAAATCCTTAGGAGCAATAATAGTGAACAAAACTCTAAGAACCTAGTTCAGTTCTTTTAAGTGCACAGCACAAAATCAATTTGCAATGACCCTGAGAATCAGCCTTACTCACCACAGAACAACTAAAGAAATAGGGGGTGAAAACAAATTAAAGTGGATTCTTAAAAGTCGTTTTTTGCCTTCCAAAGATTTCAGGGTATTTTGAGCTGACACTTTTAAAGGCAGCTCTTTGAAATGTTTACCAATATCATTATATATTTTGAAGTAATGGCTTTTAGGTTGACCCTAGAAGTTCACAATTCACTCTCGGATTCCTCTTTCATTCTCATTATTTGTTTACTAGTGGCCCAGTGCACAAAATTCGTGCATGGGAGGGGGGTGTCCCTCAGATGGGCCTGCACCCTCTCCAATCTGGGACCCCTTGGGGGATGTCTGACTGTGGATTTAGGCCCGATCCCACTGCAGTCAGACATCCCTCTCGCAATCCAGGACCGCTGACTCCTAACCTCTCACCTGCCTGCCTGTTTGATCGCCCCTAACCACTCTGCCTGCCAACTTGCTCGCCCTCAACTTCCCCCCCTTGCCAGCCTGACCATCCCCAACTGCTCCCCACTGCCGGCCTGATCACCCCTGTTGGAGGCTGGGTGTAAGCTGACAAGGTCCTTGCACCTGAAGGGACTAGCAAGGCTGGGTCCCCTTCCCACACAGTTTTCCCAGGCTTGTTTGGATGTCGGTTATCAGTAGAATGAGAGCCACCTTTCATAGCTTACCAAGAAGTCTGGAACTATTTACTGAGATTTGCTGTACTGAGAATTTGTCCTTCTGCTCTCTCTCTCCCTTAGAGATTAAGAGGAACAAAGAATACATTCTTCTTGACAGACCGCCTATTCAGTGTTTTGTGTGTAAAAGGCATTACACAGTTAATAAAGCTGTTGCAGTCTGTCAATGGCTTGCAGGCCTCCCAATCCCGCTCTCCTGTCTTTCTTTTCTCAATTCCCACCTCCCTACCTCAGCCCGGTTCAACCTGTCAGGCCGGCCCTGACACCCCCCCTCCCCCCACAACTGCCCTCCCCTCCTGGCCTAATCACCCCTAATCGCCTCTGCCTTGACCCCGCCACCATGGCTTTGTCCAGAAGGATGTCCGGAAGGTCTCCCAAAAGGTCTCCAAGTCTAATTAGCATATTACCCTTTTATTAGTATAGATTATACAAATGTTTTTGAGAGCATATCATGAACATAGCACTGTAGTAGACAATGGAGGGGGGACATAATTGATGGAACCTAGACATTCACAAGGTAAGTATACCACAAGGCAGATAATTGGGTGTGTGTATCCAGAAGAAAAGAAATGCCAGGGAAATCCAAAGTGTCAGGACTGCTCCACTACACTCTTCCCATACTTTAGCTCATTTAACATTAACAATACCCAGAAAGGGAAGGCCTAGTGATACATTGGTTCACTGCTGAGCAAGTGGCACTTTAACAAGGTACTGATATAGAACAGAGGCTAGATTTGACCCCAGACCTCTCTGACCACTAACCCAGCACTAAACCACTGACCTATAATGCTTCCTTCCTTGGTTCAAGTATTACAGTTGGGTTTAATGGTAACATCTTAGCTAGACCAGGAAAGATTTTAGCATGTGTGGGAAGGGGAAAGACATTCCAGAGGAACAAAAGAATACCTGAAGGCCAGTGCTTGAGTCCCAGGGATGACGCAAATAATAGCTACGTTTTACACAGCACTCACTTGGTGCTGGGCACTATCCTAAGTGTGTTCTCTATATTAACTTATTTCAAACTCACAAGGTCATCCTCATTCTCCCAGAACAAGAGGTACTATTATCATTCCCTCTGTATAAATGAGGGAAATAAGCTTAGAGAGATCAAGCAACTTGCCCAGGGGCAAAGCTAGTGAATGGAAGAGAGGACCCAAGCTGTACCCTCTGGCTCTGAGCCTCTGCTCCTACATTCTCCTAACCCCTGCACTTGCCTGCCTCTTGAGAGCTGCACATAAAATGTAGTGGGTGGGCAAGGCCAGATAACTGGTGTTGTTTCCTTACTTTTTTCTTAAGCAGGGATAAGCTAAGCTCAGTTTTGCGCTTTAGAATGATAACCTTAGAGCAAAAAGGAGCATGGATTGTAAGGAATAAAAATGGAAGTCACTTTTTAAAAAATAAAAGTATATTTGTTAGTAACCCTCCACATACATACATATACCATACCACCCACAAAACTCACACACGTATATTACATGCAAGTACACATACATCACATACCCCAAACACACACATGAATATATATACACTGAGTGACCAGATTATTATGATCTCTGAACGCATAATAATCTGGCCACTCAGTGTGTGTGTGTGTGTGTATATATATATTATATTATATATGTATTAGAGGCCCAGTGCATGAATTCGTGCTGGGTGGGGTCTGGCCAGCCTGGTCAGGTGAAGGAGAGGGGACATGGGTGGTTGGCCGGCTTGCCTGCTGGTCGAACTCCTGGTCAAAGGGACAATTTGCATATTAGCCTTTTATTATATAGGATATATACTGAGTGGACAGATTATTATGCATTCAGAGATCATAATAATCTGGCCATTCAATGTATACCTCACAAACATATAAACAAATGCCACATACATATCAAACACATATTTGTATATGGATATATACATCACAGGCACACACATGTATACCACACATATACATTCACACTTATACCACAGACATCATACTCAACACACACATACCACATGTACACATGTGTACATATACATTCACACATACCACACAATGCACACACCAACAGCATGCCTAAACATACACACACGTACACATACCATACATAAACCACTACCACACACACACATTCACAGCACATACACACTGACACACCCACACACATCCTCACATTCATTCCCTGACTTCTGTCATGAGGTAAATGAGCTTGAAAAGGCAATGCTCACTAAGACCTCTTTACATCATTTATTTTCCACCTCTCTGAACACACACTGGACACTGTAGGAATCCTGAGCCTGCAGCAAAGGAATGTTGCAAATCTCCTAATCTGCTATTTCTAATGACCTGGTATTAAAAAGACTTTTTTTTCTCCAGATTAATTTGGGTCTTTTCTGAGGTCAATAAGCATGCCCGGGAGACTATCTTGAAAGGCCTAAAAAGGTCCTTGGGTGGCACTGTCCTTAGCTACTGCAGACGATGTCCTGGTCTTTTATGTCTCAAATTAAGAAAAAACAATACACTTTGGCTTCCTCAGCTTCATTTCATTTCCTACTTAAAACTGTCTGTGTGAAGCCTGGACAAAGCCCGTGTACAAATTGAGACAGGGACTCTAGCCTGCCAGGGGATCCCACTAAGTATATATGTAGGACTCAATTATGGGATTTCCTTTATGTCTAATTTTCGATATGTCCTTGTATAATGAGCACACAAGGACAATTCATCATTTATAAGAATAATATTTCTGTAGCTAAACAAAATAAAAACATTTATTTTTTAGTCAAAAAGCTGCCATCTAGTTGGTAAATTATATTCATACTGTGGTGCACACTTGTAACATTTTATAAGCCTTCAGGAAATTCTGGTAAGCAAAACATTTTTGAGCACACACGATTTAAGTTTCACTTAGGGACCATGAAAAATACATTCTTTAGAACACACGTAGGACACTTACAGGAAATGTGGTCCATGAGATACAGAGTCTCTGTTCTGATGGAAGATTACATTTTCGTATTTTATGGTCAAATTACATCATTTTCTTTCCAGTAAAATAAAAATAAAAAAGCATCATGCTAGAATGTTAATATGGCTAAAACCTCAGAGACTCAATGTTGTGATCTCAGGATAATTTACTGAGGTGAGAGTGATGAGCTGCAGCAGCTGTAAATACCCAGAGTTTTGCTTCAGAAAAATGGATTTCCAGAATAAACCATTTGCAGGGACAATTCAACCAAGCATTCTTTCTTTGGAGAACCTCTGTTTAAGGTGGAAGGAAAAAACGTCCAACATATGTCAACATGGAGTTTTCACCCTTTATTTTAAGTAGAGATAATTCAAGCTGCTATGACAATTTAGGACCTTGAGCAATGTATGACTCTATAAAATGGTTTTATTGGAAAAAAAAAACAACGGAGTGATTTCTTTTTGTTTCATTTCCCTCCCTTCCCTTCCTGCGTTGACTGTGCAGACACCGCATGCAAAATATTTTCAATAAGCATTTACTGAGCCCTCACTGCTGGGTACAAAATGAGACATAACATTGCAGGAAACATCCTATGTGCCCTCAGTAAGCCTGCAGTCAGCAAGAGGGCAAAGACACACGTGGGAATATCTGAACGACCAGCACAGTTCCAAGGCTGACAGGGTGCTGCTGCATACCGCGTTGGGAAGGCAGAGCGTGTTGAGAGCCACCAGAAGGCAGGCTAAGGAAGACATATGCATAATCCCAACGACGGGAGAGGCAATTCCCATTCCAGGGACATAAAGCTTAAGTCTGTTGAGGGACTTTGGGCTGCAGCGGCAGATGTTCGAGACCGTGTGCTAGAAATAGGGAGAGTTAATGACTACAGGTGGTTATCATACCAAAATGACAAACAACAATAACAAAAACTCCATAAAAACCCGAGTGGCTTCTGCTGGATGTGCTGGCATACATTCAAACACTGAGAAAGGTTGCTCATAAATTATCTTTCAAGTTGATCTCCTTTTCCTCTGCATGCTGGTGAAATGCTTTACTGAACATCACCGCCTCCTCAGTGGTCTGGGAGTTAGTGTTATTTGTGAAAAACAGGTGAGGTTGTTGCCCAAGGACGTCCTAAGTGTTTCTGCTCAAGCAACACAGCCTGTGGACGCAAAAGCCCCTGGTGGATTTGGGGCCTCACGGCAACTATCAAAGCAAGTTTCTTAAGTCACAGGAGAGTTTTCCAAGCGGGATTTTGTGGAAGACTCTATCAGAGAGTCCTTGAGTCTCTTTCTGGGCATTCACATCCTCCCCCCTCCCCCCCCCCCCCCCCCCCCCCGCGCCACGCACCTTGGCACCTGCAACTTAAATTTCCTGCACAGAGTCACATTCACATCTATAATGTGGGAGAGTCTAATTGGATCAGAGGCGTCCCTCACTGCCCACGCTTGTGAGGAAAGGCCCCATTGTTATTTCTGCTGAAGGCTGAGCAGCCTAAAGCCTGGAGGTTAAGTGAATCCATTATCAAAATTGCCAGCCTACAGGGGGAATAGTAATCTCTACCATTTCAGGAACACTTATTGTGTTCCAGAGCCTTATAAACATTATTTTCTCTAAACAATATTTCTCTAGGATTGGCTATTGTTATTTATTTTTCATAGGCTTCAAAAGACTAAATAATTTGCCCAAGGTCACACGTACAGCAAGTGGTAAGACTTTTTGGTCCTAGACCATTGCTCTTCTCTGTTCTGTGATAGAAACATAACCCACAAGTGAATTATGAATTTCAATTTAAGCCACATAAAGATATGGTGATCACCTAGGTATAGCTATATTGGGTTAACGCTGGAGACATTCAACAAAACCCTTGGCAGCCCAGTACATACTATTCTAGGTTAGAAGTTGAGAAAGACCTCAGCCTGAGATACCATAATCTTCTCCAAATAACAGAATAGCCTGTCCCAAGGGACCAGTTATGGGGCACTGCTCACTCTCTCATGAGACAGTAATTTCACAGGCAGAACCTTAAAATAGGGCTTGATGATTTGTCCACTCACAAATAGTGCTCATTGATGTGTACTTGATCAAAATCTGAACCAAAACAGGTTATAAATCCATGATATTTCCTTTAAAGGCAGTTAATTCAAAAACATAAGTCTCAAGTAAAACACGGACATTCAAAATTGCTGTGCTGTCCTTTAGGAAATAAAAGTTTCCTGTGCAAAACTCAGTGAAATTTCATAGATATGAAGTGGGCTAGCACCAACATATAGATATGTGTAAGGTTCGAGGCGCAAGAAAGGGGAGTTGGAAACCAAGATACATTAAAAGGGAGGTTTATTCTGCAGTAAAGAGCGAGATTCCTTACGGAGGAGGTAGAGAAACCAGGAAGGGGCGGGAGGAGAAGGAGGGACCCAACTGGACTGCCCCCTGCAGAAGTAAGGGAGAGACATTAACACGTGCGTGGGTGGAGAGTCCTTTTAAGGGAAGAAACGCCGGTAACATCATAACTCCACCCACCAGTTTGCGGGGAAGGGAGGATCTACCAGTATGAATATAAATGAAAGATAAAAAAAGAGCTGTCCTAAAGAATAATCATCTTATTCTCTCCTACTACTTATAACTTCAAATGAAATACATCCTAGATTAGGCAAATTTCCAAGGAAATAATACACACCCTTTTATTCCTCCTTTTCTTTTTTCTTTTCCCTTGCAGTGGTCTCTGTGGATGGGTTATATTCAGAGTAAGATAGGTATTGAGGTTTATGTGGAATGGAGTGAGATGAGAAAGAAATTACTTCTGTCCATCATTCATTTCACTAATATTTGAGTATCTCCTTTATACATCGCTGGAGATATTGTTCAGCAAAATTGTTAATACTCCCTTACTGGGGTTCTTGTCCCAGCATTACGAAGGGTTCTCAGCAATCTGGAGAAAGGAGCTGTGCATAGATTCAATAAGGAGTCCAAGGACGAAAGATAATTTTGAAAGGCATTGGGGGTCAGAGGAGCTTCAGCTAAAGGAGCTAAAGACGTACCCTTGACTCAGGACCCTGCTTTTATTGACACAATTTGTCCTAAGGCAAGGTGGAGACATACACTTCAAAGGGTAAGGTTTCAAAGGGTAGGGTTTACAGAAGCACTGTCAGATTGGGGAATAGTCTACAGCTGTTCAGGTGTTTGGCCAACAGGAGGCAATAATATGCAGATTAAAATGCTCTGAGCTGTCTGGCAGCAAACAATAATATATACAAATCTTTAGGTTTGGGGCAATGTCCTATTCAGGTTTAGGGGAGATGCTTTTTAGCCTTTCCAACAGGTAAACTACATATGTGGCTCAGTCCTTGTTGAGACCCCCCAAGCTTCACCAACCTTTTGATGAAACTCTTGTAATTACGATATGTTGGAATTGGTTCCTGGCACTCCCTGCCCTCGTGGAGCTAACATTCTCGTGAGATAAAAGATGACAAAAGGATGAATAAATAAAGTATATTGTGTGTTAAATAATAAATGCTAAGGGAAAAAATTAAACAGAGGAAGATGAGAAATGTCTGGGTGCAATTTTAAATGAGGTGACTTGATATGGGAGCACATGCAATCCACACAAAGACTCCAAACCATTAGAAATATCTTAACGGCATAGAGCAGACCTATTAATGTATTAGGTTCCTGGGGCTGCTGTAACAAAATGCAACTATTGGGACAACTTGAAAAACAGAAACTTAGTGTTTCACACTTCTGAAGTCTAGAGGCCTGAAATTGAAGTGTCCACAGAGCTGCTCCCTTTGAGAGCTGTGGGAGAGAACCTGTTCCATGCCTCTCTCTGGCTTCGGGCAGCCTCAGAAGTCCTTTGGCTTGTAGGTAGTGTTCTACCTATTTTACTACCTACATCATCTTCCCTCTGTGCATGTCTGTCTCTGTGTCCAAATCTCTATTTTTCTTTAATGAGGACACCAGTCATATTGGATTAGGGCCCACCTTAATGACCTACCTCATCTTAACTTGGTCATCATAAAAACCCTATTTCCATATAAGGTCACATTCACAGGTACTGGGGTTTAGGACTTTAACACCTTTGCAGGGGGGTGGAGGCACCATTCAACAATTCAACCCATAAGAGTAGGTGAGTAAGAATTGTTTTAAAGACAATGAAAAGTCCCAACAATACCACTTGGAGAGCAGAATCATTAAAGGGTTGATTGCTCTCATCAAGGAATGGTGATGCTTCTGCTTTTATATTTAATAAAGGGTAATAATTTCAGCCCTACAAACTTCATAATGAATTATTTAATGTGAGCTGGCAAAATATACCTATTGAACACAGATGTTGTCTTTGGTTGCTATTGGATTTGGCTATAGCATAAGAAAAGAATTGGTGATCTCTCAGGGACACAGCAGAAGAAAATTGGACGGGCAAAGGTCTCCTTGGCCCACCTGTGGCAACTCTGCACCCACTGGGTTGGTGCCTGTGCAAGTAGCAGCCAGCAGTGCCTCCCTCATTCCTTAATAAGCATATTTTCTTTGCACAAAGGGTAGAGAATATTATCAAGCTAAATTTTCCCTCTGCCAACAAGTTAGTGCTAATGTGCACCATGCAGATCAAGCTGATCATGTAAATTAAGGCTTTAAAGCACAATATCTGAGCATTTCCCAACTGAACATTACTTTTCTGTATAAATTAAAAATGTCTAAAAAGGGGTTTATTAGAAGGAGACTATCAAAGCTTTTTATGCTTTCTCTTTTGATCTATATAATTTTTTAAAGTGTTAGACATATCAGGATTTCTAGCACAACTGGAATTTTAAATCTAAGAATGAGAACGGGGAAAAATGCAAATAAGAAAGACATGATTTTGAAGCCATGTCTATTTCACTGCAATTAGTCATTAAGCAGAGGAAATGAATTTCAGTAAAAATCCTGTGTTATCTAATACTTTATCAATGAGCAGGTTCTAGAAAAAAAGCATTTCTAATATCTCCCTACACAAATCTTCCATCTCTTAACCACAGGACGACAAGGAGGTTGTTATTTGCTTTCTTACTGGTTTGGGGAAAAGAGAGAAAATTACATTTTTTGCATCAGTGAGCTTTTTGAAACAATAGTGATTTACATATCAATCTCCTGATTATTAAATATTATCTATTTTATTTTCTACCCCATCCAACAGGAGAAAATGTAATTGCAGATGGTATTTTAGGAATACTAACTAGTTTGAATTATATAAAGCCTTGGAGATCAAAGTCCTTTCAAGGTATGCTTGTGGAGCACTGAGCCATAACAGATCTGAAGTGGTCATTTATTTCTGAGCTCTCTCTTGAAGCATGTCAATATTAAAATGTCAAATATTGGGAGACTTTTCTGCTTCTATTCTTGAAGAAGTTAATCCATGTGAGACAAAGTTATAGTGCCTCCTTAGACTTGGGAGATTAGCGATAGTAAACATAGTATTCATGATGTGTCCAGTTTGATGGCCAGGTAAAGTGCTGGAAGAATAATTCAGGCACCTTTCCTTGTCTGTATGAGAACTGGGGAGGAATAAGGTCCCTTTCTTTTGAAATATTAGCCCATCAAGTTCTGGACCACAGAATATTCAAAAGATACAGAGGCAAGTATATCAGTTCAGTAGTACAGCCATCACAAAGGACCATAGAATGTGTGGCTTAAACAGCAAAAATTATTTTCCCACAGTTCTGGAAACTGAAAGTCCAAAATCAAGGTGATGGCAGGGTCAGTTTCCTCTGGAAGGCATAAGGGAATGACCTTTTCCCTTGGGCTTGTATATGGCCACCTTCTTGCTGTGTCCTCACATGGTCTTTCCTTCGTGCACGCACACCCCTGGTGTCCCTCTCTATGACAAAATCTCTTCTTCTTATAAGGACTTCAATAACATTGAATAGGGCCCACCCTAACACCCTCATTTTCACTTAATCACCTCTTTAAAGGCTCACCCTCCAAATACAGTCACATTCTGAGACCCTGGGTGGTAGGACCTTAACATAAAAATAAGAAGGTACACAGTTTAGCCCATAACAGTCAGCAAGGTGGGAATCATTTGTGAAACTCAGTGATCATAATTCCCCTGTTTGTGAAGTTTCTCACTTTCTCTTGCTTGAAGGATAAATGTAGATGCCATTTTTATGTGTTTTTTTTAATTCTTTATTGTTTAAAGTATTATATATGTCCCCTTTTTCCCCCATTGAACTCTCTCTGTCCACCCTCCTTCCCCCGCACTTGCCCTCACCCCCCCCTAGTGTCACGTCCATTGGTTAGGTTTATATGCATGCATACAAGTCCTTTGGTTGATCTCTCCCCCTTTCCCACCCTCCCCTGCCTTCCCTCTGAAGTTTAATGGTCTGTTCAATGCTTCTCTGTCTCTGGATCTGTTTTATTCATCAGTTTATGTTAGTCATTATATTCCACAAATGAGTAAGATCATGTGATATTTATCTTTCTCTGACTGGCTTATTTCGCTTTGCTTAATGCTCTCCATGTCCATCCATGCTGTTGTGAATGGTAAGAGTTCTTTCTTTGCACAACAGCGTAGTATTCCATTGTGTAGATGTACCATAGTTTTCTAATCCACTCATCTGCTGATGGGGACTTAGGCTGTTTCCAAATCTTAGCTATTGTAAATTGTGCTGCTATGAACATAGGGGTGCATATATCCTTTCTGATTGGTGTTTCTGATTTCTTGGGATATAGATGCCATTTTAATCAACTGTACAAGTTGCATCTCTGTGGTCTGTCTGAATGGAGGGAGAATTAGCAAAACATGGACAGCAAAGGCAGCATTGCCAACCTCTCCTTTCTGCTCTTGAAAGAAATAGGAAATGGTCATATAAACAATGCAGTGCGAATTATGAGAGTCAACACTTTAGGAACCTCAAACTAGCACATGGGATCTACTGATAAATTTCAAGGTGTCTGGTATAATTCAGAGCTGTCTGGAAAAAAATGTATTTTAAGTAGATTGGCAGCCATCATACTCCTTGCTTGTATCTCTCACCAGACAGCAACCTCTGTAAGAGCAGAGATTTAGCATGTTCACCAGATTCCTCTGGTTTCCAGCATGGGACTAGATACATAGTAATCAGAACCTATTGAGTAAATGAATATAGTTTTTTCTTTAGAAGAAACTCTAGAACTAGCAGTCATAGGTGAGGAAAGTTGTATGCTTCCAAAATGACTGTCTTTGGCTTTTCTGAGTAATATGATTCAGATTTTCTGCCCATTCTAGATAGGAGTAAGGCATTTGATCTTATTGTAAATCACGGGTCTGTCACTCTTTCATTTTGTTCTCATCATTCTATATAGTCTAGTTAAGGAGACAACTGTAAATATGATTCAATTTTCTCTCCTTTGAGTAATCTGACTCCCAGTCAGGGAAGGATCTGCACAAGGGGGTAGCTGGCTGTAATAGCACATGTGCTTTTTATATTTCACATAGTGCAGGGTAATTAAATTGTAAATTGGTGTAGCCACTATGGAAAACAGTATAAAGATTCATCAAAAAATTAAAAATAGAGCTATCATATGACCTAGCAATTCAACTTTTGAATAGTTCTCTGAATCAAACATAAACACTATTTGAAAACATATATGCATCTCTATGTTCATTTATAAGAGCCAAGATATAGGAGCAACCTAGATGTCTATAGATACATGGATAAAGAAAAGGTGTCATATACATATATACACATATATACATATGTGATATACATATATAAACTGAGTGGCCAGATTATTATGATCTCTGAACCACTCAGTGTATATCCTATATAATCTGACCACTCAGTGTATATCCTATATAATAAAAGGCTAATATGCAAATTGTCCCCTCGACCAGGAGTTCGACCAGCAGGCAGGCCAGCCAACCGCCCGTGTCCCCTCCCCCTGGCCAGGTTGGCTGGACCCCATTCATGTGCGAATTCATGCACCGTGCCTCTAATATATATACACTGTGTGGCCAGATTATTTTGCGTTCAGAGATCATAATAATCTGGCCACTCAGTGTATATACATATACACACAATGGAGTATTACTCAGCAATAAAAAGGAATGAAGTCTTGCTATTTGTAGCAACATAGATAGACTTATAGGGTTTTATGCTAAGTAAAATGTCAGACAAATACCATTTGATTTCACTTATACATGGAATCTAAAGAACAAAATAAATAAACAAATAAAACTGAATCAGACTCAAAGACATAGAGAATAAGCTGATAGTTGCCAAAGGGGAGAGTGAGGTGAGTGAATGGGTGATAGAAACAAATCTGACATTATCCATTTCATTGAATTTCTTGGTAAAGTGACCCAAACACAAAGTGCCCTCCTACTTGGTGGGTGAATATGTATTCACTTACACTGTGTGGCTGAAAGTTTGGAGACTGTGTCCACGTGCATTTTTATTGTGGTCTATGCAAACAGTCTGTATAAGGTCTTCATAACTGCAGGGTCCGATTTCCTAGTGCAGTGGTCAGCAAAATGCGGCTCACAAGCCACATGTGGCTCGCGAGCCATGGTTTGCGACTCTGTTGACTAATAAGTTTGCCGACCACTGACCTAGACTCTCAATTCCAATAATTATAGGCTGTTATTGTTCCTTGTGATTAAGCCCTAGAGTAAAGACTCCTCTGCTCCCTCATTTGTCAAGGTTCTCAGGGAAAGAAGTGTGGGGCAAGAATTAGAAACATTCCCCAACCACAAGAGGAATCTCAGTATCAGCACTGCCTCCCCCTCTTCCTCTCCTCTCCTGATTCCTGAAAATAAAGGTCACTCCTTTTTGCTGGAAGACCGAGGGCCCTGACCTGTGGGGTAGCAGGGTAGAGAAGGCAGAATAAGCAGCCAAATGGAAGATTGAATGCTGTTCCCAAAAATTTCACTCTTGTTCTCAGACTGTAGCCTATCTAAAGGGAAATTTTAACTCAACCACAAAATTCGTTCAGCTCCATGAAGCTGCAGATGTTATAAACTGACGCTTTCCTAAAGAGCACCAAACCTTGCATTTTCCTGCTACAGAGGAGCTGCTCTTCACGGATAACTGTGCATTACTAGACATTAAGAGGGAAGGTGAACTCTGTCCTCTCCTCATAAAACACTTTTTTTTTTTTTTTTTTTGTCTTTTCCCCTACTCTTCCACCGAACTCACGATGTTTGTAAGTACAAGCTCTGACTCTGGAGATGGAAAATCTGATACTGTCAGCACAAGTTGAACAAAATGCAAATGGAAAGAAACCTATACCCATCTGGACTCCCATATGCTCTGCAGCCAAGGGGCTAATATAATTCCCTGAATGTTAGTTATAAAGCAATGTGATATGGATAACTGCTATGCATTGAGCTTATTTAGACAAGTGTTCTTTCTACTCAATAAACCTTTGAAAGGATTAAAGTACAATCACTCCCAATTATCTGCCCATAAGTTCTTCCCTTCCCATCTGAGTTTTGAACATACCCTACAATTGGTCCCTGTTCATACCCCAGTTTAATTCTCTGTCCATTGGAAATTGGCTGAGTATAATGAGATAATACAACATTCAAGAAATGTTGGGAAACTTAATATGACAAGGGTGCTGGGTGCATGGCCAGGCAGGGGGCTGCTGAGAGATCTCCTAAAGAGATAGGAGCCAGGTTGAAATGGCCTTATAGGCTATGGTATGGATTTCCTCTCTGTCAGAAAGACTTTGTAGTAATGCGATGATTTTTTTTTTAAGAAATAATTCTGGTGACAGCATGAAAAACGTGCACAAGAAAATAAAAAAATAAAAGGTGAGGAGGCTGCCTGGCCAGTGTTGCTCAGTGGTTGAGAGGGTACCTATGAACCAGAAGGTCACCATTCAATTTCTAGTCATGGCACATGCTTGGGTTGGTCCCCAGTAGGGGGTGTGCAGGAGGCAGCTGATCAATGATTCTCTCTCATCATTGATGTTTCTCATCTGCCTCTCCCTAAAATCAATAAAAACATATTTAAAAAAATATGAGAATGCAACTAATTTGGCGAAATTGCCATGGTCCAACAGAGAAATGGTGAAGGCCAAACTAAGGCAACTCCAGGAGGGATGGAGGAGAACCAGATTCAATGTTATGGTCCGATTTATACACTGGGAAAATTTACTCCTTCTCTTCAAAGAAACAAGGCAAAAGCAAACTCCCTGAGGAATCCTTCTTGGGCTTTTGCAGCCCCTAATAAAAGGGAACAATACTAGAGAGACTTCGCGTGCTAGTTGAAGAATACTATAAAGAAGGGCGGTGAGTCTTAAAATTATACACCTTCTTTATCTTACAGGAGCAACAGTCATTACTCATCTTAACATGTAAGTTGCTTCCTTATTATTTTTAAAAGCCATAGTTTTCTGTATCCTAGTTTATTCTTCTTTGCTGAATATAAAAATGCCCTTGATTTTTGTTTCTTTTCATTTTTTTCTAATGATGCCCTAGATTTTCACCTCTGAAAGCTCCAATAATAGTCTTGACCACCAGCCCTTTAGTACACTTCATAATGGAATTAAAACTAAATGGATTTAAACAATCTAGTCTCAAAGTTTCTAGGTCCTTTTATAGACATTAAAGACATTCTTTAATGCTGGAGATCACACAACAGTCTTTGTACCAATTATAAAAACGGGGAGGGGATATTTTGTAAGATATTTTCTCCCTAAAATTTTAGCCCTTATGCTAAAATCTAGTTGAAACTACCATTGCATGAAAGAACAGAAAAGACCCATGACTCAGCATGAAGCATTAATAAATGGATGCTGTCATAAAGTAATTCACAGATTGCATGATGCTAACGAACATTCTGCACTGTTCTAAACTTGAGCTTATTGTGTGTTCCAAAGCCTTTCACCTATTAGGAAAGATGAGCAGGCTCAGGGGAACACTGTTTGAAGGTGAGCAGGTGCAGGGTCATCCCTCAGCAGCAGCTTTGGAGAGCCCCCGGGCGGGATGTGAATGAGATAACCGCAGTGACCTCAGCAGAGCTCAGCCTGCTGGTGCTCAGTACCCACAGCCTGGGTTACAGGAGCATCCAGAACTTTAAACCTTAGAGGTAGTGGAAGAGCAGTGTGAGACTTGTTTTAAAAGAATTAACCATTTTGAAAGAGTTGGGGGCAGGGAGCAGGAATTGCCTAATAGCCTCGCTGATGTTTCTTGGGATCTTGGACACAAATTCACTTTGTCAGAGAAACAGATGTTTCCTATTTCTAGTTGTTCTCTCTGTTATGAAAATGACTAAGGGCTAAAAGAGAACTGTATGTTGGACCACAGTTTGGAGCACGTATCCCACTAGTGTGGGAGAGGCGGCATCAGAAGCCCTCACCTGTTGTCATGATGGGCTGCACAGAGACAAGCTCTCAGGAAGTAAACAAGCTTGTCAGCTCACGAAGAAAGCAGCAGACCACCTGCCACTCTATCGCACAACACTTAGTTTTTAATTTTATCCCACAGACATGAAAACAGACATCCAAAAGCACCTCTCATTTCTCTTAAGTAACACAATGGAAGTGAGATTCTCTGAGTTCCAAAAAAAGAAAAAAAAAATGTAATCAGAGTAACTGAAATCAGGAGAAAAAAAATTAAGGTAGAAGTATGCAACAGCTGCTCACTCAGGACCAGGTTTTCAATGGGCCTTCTTAATTGTGTCTGCAGTCTTTAACGGAAGCTCCCATTTTCACCAATATAAGCCCACATTTCAAAAGCAAATTGGGTACCTGCATGAACAAGCAGGCAGTTAGGCAGCTAATTACTGTTTGCAATTCAATTACCTAATTACTGTGGGCAAGTGTAGAGTGTTTGTGCAAGCAAACAGTCCCACCCACAAATATTGCAGGTTTGATTAAGAAGGCTTAGGTGCAAAGTTCCATGTTCACTTCTAGTGCCTAATGGGCTCAATAATTTTCCCTTGGGCCCAGGAAGGTCCTGGTTAAATACTCCTCTGGGAATGGAGTGAAGAAAGTGTGCCAAAGCAGACCTCACAGACCTCTAACCAAGCCAAGTGGAGGCTACTCTGAAACTTTGCCTTGCTACTCAAAGTCTGGTTTGTAGACCAGCAGCATTGGTACCTACTGGGAGCTTGTTCACAAGGCAGTGTCTTTGGCCCCATCCCAGACCACTGAATTAGAATCTGAATTATTACATGATGCCCAAGTGATTCATATACACCTTAGGGTTTGGGAAGCACCTGCTAGGCTATTCAAGAAACAAGGCTACTATTAACTCCAACTTATGCAGAGCAAGGTCTGTATGAGTGTTGTTCTTAAAAGCCTTCCTTTAAAATGAGAGCAAGGCAGGTAGGAGATGACCAATAGTTTTTCAGCCACAACGAACAAGCTTGATGCTTCAAGAGAAATCCTAAATAAGTGTTCCTTTGGGAATGGATCCTAAAAATGCTAATACTATGCCCTAGGAGAGAACAAAGAAGATGTGGTTGGCTACCCCCCTAAAGACTCCACAGCTTTCACACATCATTTAAGGAACAGTCACCACTCATCTATTTGACTGGTGAAATTAGTCTTCATCTGGGACTACATGTTCAGCAGCAAAATCATTCTGTGAATGTCCTCAATCAGAACATTGAGTCCAATTAATCAGTACAGTCTGTTTCCACAAAACAACAGTATAAGAGGACTCTACTTTGGGGTCTCTGCCAGTTTCTACACAGTGATCACAATAATGCATTTACCCAAACATTTCTGAGAGGATGACTGTGCAGCCTCAGGGAGAGGTATTTTCTACTCCCAAATAGACTGCTTCAACCACCTCATCAATCTCGCTCACTTTGCATGTTGTGGGAACCTGAGAGCAGTGCCACTTTAAACAAAACTGTGCCGTTTGTCTTCATGATATAGAGGAAGAGCACTGCACTGGAATCAGAGACCTGGTCCCACCACTAACCAGCTGTGTGACCTCGGGCAAGGCATTTAAGGCTCAGTCTCCTCATCTGCAAAATGAGGGAATTGAATTGGATGGTTTCTTAATTCCCTTCCACTTCCTACGATAATGTGTCACTTTACTTCTGTGCTTGGGCTCACAGCTTCTAAGTCCACCTCCAACTACCAAGATACCCCCATATAGCATTAGGCCTTCTGATTCCAGCCAGTTCCCCCGTGTGGGATTTCTTCTCTGTCTCTTACCCATATTTTCCTATTGTGTATCTCATCTAATTCAGAGCTTCCTTCAGCTAACTGTCCCATTGGCAACCTTCTAAAATGCTGTACTGTAAAGTATTAGCAACTAATTTCGATGCGTTAACTTTCCCATGGACTTGAATGATAAATTCTTGTCTTAGCACAGAGGATTTGATTTCTAATAATGAAATTTTAAACCTATTTTCCTCGTAAGAAAACAATGACATTTCTATAAATAGCCAAAGCACTGATCATGAGGCCACAAAATACAACCAGTTTCTTTTCATTTCAGCAACTGAGACACAAAAAGATTAACTCACTTGCCCAAAGAGATGTTGCTAGCATTAGAACTAAAATTTCCTGAATCTCAACACTGCAAGGATGTTTATTTTGTTGTTGTTATTATTATAAAGGTAACTGCAGTTTGAGGTAAGTGCTGACCCATCAACATAATCGTTAGATTTGTCAAGGGTAGACCAGATCTTGGACAGGGAACGGATGTCATTTTGGGATTTCTTCTATAAGGGAAAAGGAAAGGTATCTTTCATAATAATGCTTTATCCAAGTTGATTAAAACAAAATCAATCATTCAATAACCCAGGGGAAAAGATAATATTGCTGAGAAGATCTGGTTATTACAAGAGATGAAAGACCAAGAGAGGGAAGAGGATGCCATGAAACCTCAGGAGCTCTGACTCTGTCCGTCATGGGCATCAATAACTCTACATCTTTGGATGACATTGGATTAGATGATCTCTAACTTTCTCTCATACTCTAAATGTTCTTTTTGAAAATGTGCCAGGTGGGAATAATGAATCAAATCTAAAATGAAGTTTAGTAGGAATGAATAAAAGGTCTGACATGTGGATCCATATGAACAATGGCACAAGGACAGGATGCAGTGAAGATATTGTTTAGTAACTATATGATTCCATCCACTGATTCTAATCAAAGTCCCTTATGACTTTGAAAGGGTTAATTTGAATTCAAGCAGCATATATAGATTCATTTTAATGTAGATTAAGGAAAATTAATCTGCTTCATTAGATCACATCTAGAGTGTTGCATTCTGTTTTTATACCACTTTGAGAAGCATGTGGACAAGCAGAAGAAAATGGTTGGAATGATGAAGAGACCCTGAATTTTGTCATGTAAGGCATGATGGAATGTCTCAGAATGTTGAATCTTAGGGGTTAAATAAAGGTCCCAGATGACCTGATGAGTACTTAAAGGGATGTCATTTTTAGGAGGGATTGGCACTATTTTGTATAGTCCCCGTAAGTGGAGCAGGGCCAGTGCAAAGGAGATGAAGAGGAGAGACTTTTGAGCAGTCAGGAATATCCAAAGGCAGAATGTGACCTCAGAAGGTCACTTGTCAGAACACTTCAAGATATTTGTTCTTCTTTAGAAAAGGTCCAAGCATCCGATGAGTAGATGAACAGAGTGACCCTTATCATTCCTTCCCAACTAAGAGTCTAAGGTATTGAGAGAGAAGCTGGGCAAAAAGAGAAAGCAGAGACAAACAAATGCCAGGTGTTTATTGTTGTTTTAAATGAAACTAATCCTGTCTAGGCAATAGCACGAAATCATTCATTTCCACGGGGGAATATTTTTAATCTCTTTTGTTAGCATAGTTAAAAGGCACTTCTATACATTATGACAATTAAGGCCCCCTCAATGTCACTGATATAACAAGGTTGTCACCTATTAGTAAGTTTTAATTTTTGCTAGTGAGGTACAAATATTTTATAACTAGGAAAGTCTTTTATTTTTCTGTACATAATTTGGTCATCCCTCAGTATCCATGGGAAACTGGTTACAGGACACCCACATGGATTCTGAAATCCAAGGATGCTTAAGTTGCTTATATAAAATGGTATAGTATTTGTATATAAATCTATGCACATCCTACCTTATCTAATTTACTTAGATCATCTGTGGATTACTTAAAATACCTAATACAATGTAAATGGTATTATATTATATTGTTTAGGGATCAACTTTCTGGATTTTTTTAAACGTTTTTGATCCATTGTCAGTAGAATCCATGGATGAAGGCCAACTGAATATAAATTCACTCCTTATGCCTTATTTAAGGTTGCCATACCTCATTAACAAATTTTATTTTTACCTGACTGGTTGAAAATGCATTGTGATAATGGCAGCTCTCATAACTGAACTTTATGAAGAAGAGAGATGCCTTTGCTTTGTATTCATTCTAGCTTTCTTTGCTGCCCTAGTGTAACTATAATTGATTAAAATGTGATTGTCTTCAGTTGTGTGACCATCTGTGTCATTAATACAAAATCAAAACAAAATCTGTTTCTTTTGGGTTCTTTATACTCCCCTCCCAAATCCAGTGATCATCTTATTTTGATTTGCCTAAGACAGTGGTCGGCAAACTCATTAGTCAACAGAGCGGAAAACTCGCGAGCCGCGGTTTGTCGACCACTGGCTTAAGAGATATTAAGAATACCTCTTAATTTTAAGAATCTCCATTTTTGAGTGTTCTGGAAGCTCACTTTTCACCATAGACACAAAAGAAATTACTATGACTCTGGTAATACACATTATAATCAAATATGCAGATATTCACAACTATCAATTAGCAAAGGTATTGAAATTATCAAAGAAAAATGTTTATCAAATAAAAATATTTCTCTATAGTTTAAAACTATAGTCTGTTTTAAAATTATACTATATTGCCCCAATGCAAACCTGGAGACACACAGAAGAAAAATATATAATCCACAAAAAGTGACCATTTTTAATAATTAAAACAATAAGCGACTAATCAATTATTACTGTTTGGGAGCAATGATATTTGGACAGTTAAAAGGCAAAATGAGGCCCCTGCATAGCAGAAGGTAAGGGCAAGAGGCTATAAGAATGTTGGAGACAGAATATAAAGGGGATGTGAAGACACCAGAGGCCATTTTTAACTCCTTTTTAGTTTTGCCTGGGTTATAGTAAAGCCAATTGCCAAAGAAAATGCTTATGCCAGCCCATACCTGAGGAGCAACTAGAAACAGTCAGCCTCAAATATGAGGAGGCCTGGGCCATTCTGGACCCGTAAGAATAAGAATGTCTTCCTCATGAAAGACATCTGAAGAGCCATATTGTCCCTCAGTAACTCTTCAGAGCCTCCCAAGAAAAGATTTATTGATTGAATGACTATTCTTGGAGAGTTCAATTTATTAACTGATGAGATTTCAAACTCATGGTTTGCTCTTGATCACAACTATTTCTACCAAGTGTCTGGCACATGTTAGAAGCCTGGGGAAGAAGCAGGAAAGCCCACAACAAACAATCCACACAGCAAAGTTTATTTTCCTAAACTCAGAAGACTTCACTGGGCCTCCTCCCACCAATGTTTTGTATTTTTTATTTGATTTTATTTTCAGGACACAGCTTTGAGCTAGCAAGGGTGGATATCATATTTACCAGTTAACAAATAAAGAAATTTAGGCAAGAAGAAATTGAGAGTTATACTTATTAGTGATACTCAACTCTGATCAGTCATTAAAAGGCCAGATAGAGATGGGCAAAATTAGAATAAGAACCCAGGAGCCCAAATCATGAATTTAATGTTCTTTGGCCAGGTCAATTGCTCTCTTCCCAATACTATTCAATCTTCTTCAAAAAGAAAAGCTACATTAGTTCCAGGAAGTGCTATATGTTCTGTTGAGTAAAGTCCACACGAAAGTCCAATTTTTAGTCTGAGAGGCAAGTCAACAATTACATGATATATACTGTGAATTATAATAGAAGTTCATAAAAGATGCTGTGGGAGCACAGTAGGGAAAAAAAAACACCTCTTAATTTTGTCTGAGGATGTCAAATGCAGTAATGTATGAGCTAGTTCTTAAAATCTTGGCGTCCCCAAAGTAGGAAAGAGCAAGAAAAGTTCTGGCAGAAGCAATAGGGTAAGTAAAGGCACAGAAATATGAAGGCAAGAGGCATTCTAAAGGGAAGGCCAATGATTTAGAGACACCAAGTTGGGGCTGGGCTGGGAAGAGCCTGTATGCCAGGTTAATGAAGTGGGAATTAGCCCTGTGAGCCAAGAGAAGCTACGGAAAGCTTCCCTAAAAATAGTGAGTAAGGACTGTTTCCGAAACCTATTCAGAGCAGAGTACCAGGTTGCAGACACCATTCTACTGTCATGCTGACTAGCACTGAGAACAGGAAGGCTCCTTCTGCTTATTCTGGCATCACTATTTCACCTCCCCTTCTACACAATCCAGGAGACACCTAATATAATTGAACACCCATAGCAAGTTCTGTGTTTGTATTGAATGGAGTCATTCATTCTGACTACAGGGACTGCCTTATAATTGCACCAAGCTTTCATTGTGGGCCATATTATGAGAGTGCAGTCAGTGCTGGCTGCCTGGGAGAGCCAGCTGCAAATGTCAAGTCCAGCTTTCACGCACAAAGTAAATGAGAGCTTAAAAAAAACACTCAGCGCCCATTATCATGGTGATTCATCTTCTTCCCATCAGCACGCGATGTCTCAGATTGCATTGTCTAGTGCAAGGTTGAAGGGTAGGGTTGTCACTGCGGAGTCAGGGGCTCTCCTCTGAGGCTCCAGCTGCAGACAGCCATACTCCATGCTGACAGTCAGGCCAAGGTCTATCCAAATGATGGCTGAAAAAGTCTTCATGAAACGGAACATGAACCCTGGAGCCTACTGCTCCCTGCAGGTGTAGAAGCATGGAGCGGTAGGAGCTGACTGTAATTTTCCTTTTCTGTGGACACAGAGCAAGGAGCAGTGTCACAGAAATGAAGAGAGAAAATGGGAGATCTTTATGCTGAGCGACTAAATTCACTGGGAGATGAAAAACCACAAAAAGTAAGTTCACATAAAACACCATTTGGCACTTCACCTGTATGTTCAAGAACCTCAGGTGCAAGGATGTTTAAAATACAGCTGTCTCATTCGTAGACAGGAGCAATGATCTTATGGAAACCTTGGGACTAAACTATGAAGCCCTGGGTGCCTATATCTGTGAGGATCCAAGAAGAAAAGCAATTTGTTGTTTGGATTTGACTTACAAAAGTGAGGAAGTGGATACTTAGACGCTGCAAGACTTAGGTATTTGCATCTGATGCAGGAGCTTAATATCTGCAGGGCAGGCACCCCAGGAAGGAAAGGTGGATGTAAAGTGGGGAGACAGGACAAGCTAGAATATTTATAATGTCTCCCCTGTCTCTTGCAGGAAACAGTGGATCCTTTGCACAAAAATAAGCACATCCTCTGCCCAGGAGTCAGAGAAGTGGGCAGAGGATGCAGGGAAGGGGGAGCTGCTGTAGTCCCAGCTGCTGCCCAGACCAACGAGGTGGATGAGTAGATGAGCACCAATATGTATGAGCTACAAAAGGACCTGCTAACCCTGCCTTGGCCTTCTGAACTTATAAAACAACTAGAGGCCCAGCTCACGAAATTTGTGCACAGGTACAGTCCCTAGGCCTGGCCTGCGATTAGGCCCATATTCCCAGGCTGCCCGCAGTTGGACCCGGCCCTCCTCCCTCACTTGCTGCCACCCACCCCCGAATCCCTGTTCACCACCAGGTGATCGGAGCCTGACGGCCAGGGGAAGGGACCAAGAGATCGGCCTTTCCCGTCCACTCACTGGCCCCTCCCCTGCATGGGTTGCCCTTGGTGTGGGGTGACTGATGGGGCAGAGGCCTTGGCCTGGTGCCTCCCACATCCCCCACCACCCACTCCCAGTTCTCTGGTCACCATTGGGTGATCGGAGCCTGCTGGCCAGGGAAAGGAACCAAGAGGTAGTCAGTGCGCCTCATAGTGACTGGTTGAGCAGTCGTTCTGGTCGTTCCACAGTTAGGGTCAATTTGCATATTACCCTATTATAATATAGGATAGAGGCCCGGTGCCCAGGTGGGGGCCAGCTGGCCTGCCTCAGATCAGGGTGGGGGGGGGGGGGTCCCTGCTAGGGGGCGGTGCTGGCCCAGGCAAGGGGCCATGGGCCATTTGCAGGCTGGCTATACCCTCGATCGGGGTGGTGGTCCCCACTGGGGGGGGTGGGGCCAGCCTGGGCTTTGATCACTGGACTTTTATGATATAGGATAAACTAGGGAAAAAAGAAAACAAGAACAAAACAAAAAAATAATAACAACTATTCAGCTGTAGCTATTCCAGTTATACCCCCAAAGCTTGTGCAAAAATGCCTCCTGTGATGCACCTTAATCAGGAACCAACAGGGAAGGGAATTCTGGAAACACAGCCCAGCCTAGGCAATGTGTTGCAAAGCCACCATGTACCTTAGATTAACTTCTTGACTCTAACTGGGAGGATGATGGCATATAGGCATTGTGTTAATATCTTAGGGCTACTGTGACAAAGTACCACAAATATGGTAGCTTAAAACAACAGAAATTTGCCCTGACTGAGTAGCTCAGTTGTTAGAGCATTGTCCCCACATGCCAAAGTTTCGGGTTCAACCCCCAGTCAAAACACATATAAGAATTAACCCATGAATGCATAAATAAGAGGAACAACAAATCAATGATTCTCTCTCCTCCCTCCCTCCCTCCCTCTCTCTTTCTCTCTCTTCCTCTCTCATTATAATCAATCAATAAATAAATAACAGAAATTTATTCTTTCATAGAACTAGAGGGCTAGAAATACAAATCCAAGTATCAATGGGACCATGTTTTCTCCAAAGGTTCTTTTTAGCCATCTAATTGCTGGTGGACGTCTATCAGAAATCCTGAGTGTTCTTCAGCTTGTAGCATCATAACGCCTCAGTCTTTACATGGCCTTCTTCCTTGAGTTTCTGGGTGTCTTTTTCTTATAGGAACATCATTCAAACTGGATTTAAGGCCCACCATAATTCAGTATGGCCTCATCATAATGTAATTAATTTTATATATAAAATGTATGCATTAAAACAGTGTGTAATGCTTCTCTCTCCCTCCCTCCCTCCCTCTCTCTCTCTCTCTCTCTCTTCTTCCTTGAGTTTGCCCCTATATCTGTTGATATTGGAATATGGGCATATCTAGAAAATTGGAAAACATGCATTTACTGTTTTCTCACTTTATCTCATTTATTTCCTCATGGGACATGCCATATTGTTATTCAAAAAAGAGACAAATCTAGGCTCAGGGTTATTAAATAATATGCCTTCAAAGCTATACAATCAGGAAGCAGTAGGATTTGAACTCAGGACTGTCCCTAGGACATCTTTTATTACCCATACTGTGTAACAATAAATAATACTTGCTAAAGTGAGTATTAACAAATTTCTTCTGGCATCTCTTACTCATCTTTCAATGCCTATGTTAAACATTACTTCTTCTCTGAAGCCTTCCCTAACTTCACTGAACAGAGAGAGTTCCTCCTCTAATCTCTTATGTTTGGATCACAATTCTACTAATGTACTTATTCTATTGTATTATACTTTATATGTTTCCTGTCTTACCTGCAGAGACCATATCTTATCATTGCAGTATCCCTGTACCCAACCCAGTCCCTGATACATATTATAAACACAAACCTAATTGATCAAAGTTCTCTGGGGAGAAGCATCACTTAAACATTTCTGGAGATGCTGTATCTATTTATTTCCCAATATTCCTTCTTAAGCCAAATGACATAATTTTATTTCAATACAATTTTTTTCTTTTTTTTTAATTGTTGAAAGTATTACAGATGTCCCTTTGTTTGTTTGTTTGTTTGTTTGTTTGTTCTTTCCCATTCACCCCCTCCACCCTGCACCCAACCCTCCCAGGCCTTCACTACTCTATTATATATGTCTATGGCTATGCATATATGCATATACTAGTAAGTTTCTGGTTACAAATTTCTTACTTCTTTTCTAAAGAGGTATGTAATGCTAGTCTTGAAAACTTCAGAAAAGTAGTAGGTAACTTTATGTATCTGTTTCTCATTTCCTGGTTAATAATCTCAAGTCCATAAGCTAATTTTATAATATTTTTTTAAAACCTGTCTTCAATACTTACAAACATGCATAAATGCGTGTCATTTCATTTTTGTGTATAGATCATTTCATAACCCAAGGAATCCAGATTAACCCCAGCAATGCTTTCTTTTCTATTTTTTCCCATGCACTGTCTCCATTTCCTGCTACTTCATACAGATCTTGAGGAACAAACATCTGCCTTCATTAAACTCCATCAGTAGTTTCCCAGGGAAACAGATCACCATGAAAACTATATCAAAGAGGAAAAAAAGCAAGGCAGGAGTAACTCAGGGCCACCACCTTACTGATTCTCTCAGGGGTCCTCAAACTTTTAAAACAGGGGGCCAGTTCACTGTCCCTCAGACCATTGGAGGGCCGGACTATAGTTTTTAAAAAAAACTGTGAACAAATTCCTATGTGCACTACGGGCCCGGGACGAGTTGGCTGCTAAGCAGGACAGGCAGCGGCACCCGGCGGGCCGAATAAATGTCCTCGGTGGGCCACATGTGGCCCGCAGGCCATAGTTTGAGGACCCCTGCAAGTCTTTCAACAACTAAATTTCATCCTTATTTATCTAGTGGGCTTCCATTTGCTCAGTCCTATGCTATCCGCAATAGGAGCCAATTTATTGGGCCAAGTTATTTTAGCTCATGTTTCACTCTCATTTTCTTAAATGCTTCAATCCATACCCAATGATGTCCTAGATCCTGACTACTCAAGGTGTGGTCCACAGACTGGCAGCAGCAGCATCACTCAGGAGTCTGTTAGAAAGGCAGTATCTCTAGCCCTCTCAGACCTAGTATGTCAGAATCTGCATATTGACAAGTTTCCCAGTTCACATACGTACATTAATTTTTGAGATGCATATCTCTAGATAATTGAAGGCACTGTGAGATAGAGGAAATTATCATGGATTGGCATCAAAAGACCTGAGCTGAAATCCTGGATCTGCTATATTTCTACCTATGTGACCCTGGGAAAATCAGTTGAGATTTCTGACCCTCAATTTCCTCAACTGTATATGAAAGCTATAAAGTAATCTAAGTGCCACTTGCATCAGATTCTTATGTCCTACCCTATCCATTGAATGAGAATTTGTCAGAGAAGTACATTTTTAACAAGTTTCCCATGTGGTTCTTATGCACATTTTTATTTAAGGATCTCTGTTGTCAATACATAAGAGGAACAATATTTTCTATTTTGACATCACTGCTAGTGAGGTGAGGATTGGTTCTTAGAACACAGAAAAGGAGAGTAGTGATTTGAAAGGTTCTCTTACTAAGTTGACACTTGCCCTATATTTTGTCTCCCTTCTGAGTCCCCATCATAGATAAAAAAGTGTGAGTCTTTCCTAAAACTGAATCATAGCAGGAAGATTGCTTTATGGGGTAACTATCAAGATTGGCAATCATTCTAAAACATTTTGCCAAGACACAGAAGCAAGGTGCCTAGTGAGTTATTATTATTATCAGTGGCTATTTATTACTTTTCTGATTTGTCTAAGAATACCAGAAAGGTTTCCAGGGAGATGTTACTTCCCACTTTCTACTTCACAAGATATTTCTACACCTGGCAGTTAAATAAAGTGCTGAAAACCAAATGCTTCCTTCTCACTGCTGTGCAAGCTTTCTAGATCAAAGAAATTTTTTCAGCAGCCCTATACAATTCAGCTAGGGAGAAAATGATGGAAAGCAACATTTGGTGAGCCTCTCCTATATACCAGGCACTGTTCTAGTTGTTTCACCACCATTAAAAATCCTCCTGTCATTCTAGGAAACAGGGGTTTACTTTCCTCAGTTTACAGATAATATTGAGAATGAGTACTGAACCCATTACACACTGTTTTAATGCATACATTTTATTCTGGTCTTTAATTAGTTTTTTAGTATGTGTGTGTGTGTGTGTGTGTGTGTGTATACACACACACACACACACACATACACACACTAGAGGCCTGGTGCACAAATTTGTGCATGGGTGGTGTCCCTCGGCCTGGCCAGTGATTGGGGCTGATGGTGGTGTAGGGGGCGGGGGGGGACCAGCTAGCTGGTGGGAGTTTGGCTGGCCAACCAAGGGGAGGGACCGTGAAAGGTTGGCTGGCCACGGGAGGTTGGCTGTGGGAGCCCACTGACCACCAGGGGTCAGCTCCTGCATTGAGTGTCTGCCCCCTGGTGGTCAGTGTGCATCATAGCAACCGGTCGACTGGTCCTTCAGTTGTTCAGTCACTTAGGCTTTTATATACATAGATAATTCATTCACCATCCAATCGCATTCATGATTCTCAGCCTTATAGTATCACACAACTTAATCATGAAATATTGTTTAGTGCTTGTTGTATTCTTTTGGCCCTTGCTATGCAGGGTGACAAAAGGTTATGCAATAAGGGAAAATAATGCCTGTGAAGACTGCCTCACATCCTCCTGTAGAGTGAGTTCATACAAATAAATGTGCTGATAGCACATGAGATGAAATAAGAAAGATATTGTCAGGGCAGGGCTCTGGGAATTTCCAAAGAAAGGAGCCCTGGTATGTGGCTGAGGGGGACAGATGAGGTATGGAAAGGACCTTAATGTGCTCATATGGAGGCTTGGGCATCTTCAAAAGAAAAATCAAATAAGCAAAGTTCCAGAAACAGGAAAATTCAGTGTTTATTAAAGCAAATAAGAGTGGGTAGCCCCATTTGTCTGCAGCCCAGCAGATAAACAGGAGAGACCTGGGAAGTGGAGATGATATCATGGAAAGCCTTGAATGTCAAGCCAAATAATGTGTCATATACCAGGTACTCACAGGCTTTAGAACAGGAGACCATCTGACTAGAATTGCACTTTAAAAAGCAGTACTACGTAGGGTGCTTGGGGGAAATGGGAAGCTGAGAAGAGGGCCATTGTCAAGCCAACTCTCCTGAATGAGTGAGAGTGGAGAGGGGTAGCTGATGTGTTGAACTTGCATAGAACATAATTTATGCACCTTGCTGGGGACTGGGAGTCAGTAGGAAGAGGGCAGCCCACATAATAACAATGAGAGATGGCACTGGGAGGAGGCCACCTGTGATCCTTTATGTCACTCAGAACCTCATTCAGACCCCAGGCCTGTTAAATTACCCAACCTCTTTGAGTCTGAAACCTTATTTGTAACAAGGGAAAAGTGACTTTATAGGGCTGTTGTGAGGAGTGACAGTGAACTTGTAAAATATCTGGTCCAGAATGCTCCAGGTACCAAGGCTTTCTCCTCTCTCTGTGTCCTTATTAATCAAATTATAGTACATGGACCAGCAGCAGCAGCATTACCCAGAAACATGTTACAAATGTAGACCCTCAGGCCCCACCTCAGTCCTACTGAATCAGTTTTGATACAATCACCACAGATTTTAATGCACATTATAGTTTGAGAAGCATTACCCTGTGGAATAACCCCTCCTGGAATAACCCCTACCCAGGTGTCCCAGCTTCTCTATGATGCCTTAGCCTTCACTCCCCTCTTCTTTCCCCCACTTCCCATTCTCCAAGAAGAAATGGAGGAAAGAGAAAAAAATGAAGGGGAAAAATACAGTAGGGCCTAGAAAAATATCCTATGACTTTCATATAACAACACTACTCTTTTTTCTTTTGTTAAAAAAATGTCACTAGGAAGCATTTGAAAGACATCATGGAATACGATGAAGCTATAAAAAAGAATGATATCTTACCCTTTGAGACAGCATGGAGGGACCTGGGGAATATTATGCTAAGCAAAATAAGCCAGTCAGGAAAAACAAGTATCACACGATCTCACTTATATGTGGAATCTAATGAACAAAATAAACCAATGAACAAAAGAATCCAGAGACATGGAAGGATGCAACAGACGGACAAATCTCAGAGGGAAGGGGCAGGGGGTTAAGATCAAGAAGAGATTAACCAATGAATTTATATGCATAGCCATGGGCAGACAACAGTGAGGGGAAGGCCTGGAGAGGGAAAGGAAGTGGGGTGAGGGAGCCAATTTGGGGGGCATCTGTAATACTTTCAACAATAAAGATAAATTTAAAAAAAACAGTTCTAAAAAGTGAGTTTCAAACATGAAAAAAAATGACTTCTAAAGACAAATCCATTTTGTGGGGAGTGGGGGCTATCTTATTATCTTATTGTCACACCTATAGTCAACTTTAAGAATGATAAAGAGAAAATACAGTTGTCCAGTGACAGCCATAATCCAATTTTATAAGGCAACCAGCAGGACCTGTGGCTGAGAGAGAAGAACCTTTGATTTTGTGGATTAAAGATCAAACTCATTCCTGAATGCCTATGCATTTTGCCACCATTCAAACCAAAGCTTTTAGGCTCTTGACATTGTAAAGTAACAACATGGTAAAAGATCAAAGGATGAAGAATTCTCCACAAATAAGGGCTAGTTCAGGTTCTGCCAACATAGATATTCTCTGGATAACATCCACAAGCCCAGGGAAGCTGCTAAAGTGGTGAGCCAGCAGCTCAAGGCAGCAAAAACAGACATTCTGATCCAAGCAGAGAGGACAGAACCATAATATCCAAGGCTCATGCTTACAAAGGTGCATTCAAGATGAGAAAATGAGAGCCACAAAACAAACAGCCCCGGATCAATACCTCAGAAATTCATCCAACATGGGCCCATGTCTCCCCACCAGAACTGTTCTTAACATACTTTTTAAATCTGCCTGGGAATACCTTCCTGAATCTCCTAACCCAGATAAGAATCAGCAACTGACAGAACATCCCCTGATTTCATTTCAGTATAAACAAGTGAGAAATACATGGATTTAAAAGTATATACAGTTGACTGAATAATCTATCACATTTAACATAGTTTCACATTATTAGCGACAGCACCATAATAATAGAGAATGAAGAATTAGGATGGTGACACACTCTTCATCACTTCCCAGCTTTTTTGAGTAAATTAAGAGCTACTTTTTGAGTGCCAATGATATCAATAATGATAATTAATTTCCATTTACTGAGCAACTACTCTCTGCCACAGACTGTTCTTACAAAATGTTGCTGTAAAATGATAATTTCTACCTTACAGATGTTGAAACTGAGGCAGAGATAGATTAATATCATGTCCAGGGACACAAAGTTAATAAAAGATAAACCTAACTATCATATTTATATGTTTTTTCACTCCAAAGTCCTATCCACTAATTCACATTGCCTCCACTAAGTCACTTTACCTTTCTGTAACTCAGTCTCCTCATCTATAAAAACATGTTTGCTGTATGCTCTCCCTATTCTTTTCTGCCTGGAAAAACTTTGATTCTCTCTGACCTTCAATTCATCAATTCATATAATAAAGAGTATTATGATGGTTAACTTTATGTGTCAACTTGGCTGGGTTTCCAATTGTTTAGCCAGCATTCATTTAGATGATGCAGTGATGGTATTTTTTAGATGTTATTAACATTTACAGTCAGTTGACTTTAATTACAGGAGATTATCCTCAAGAATGTAGGTGGGCTTTATTGAAATAGTTTAAAGCCTTAAGAGAAAAAAAAAACAACTTTCATAGGGAAAAGTAATTTTACCTCAAGACTGTAGCATAGAAACCCTGCCCAAGTTTCCAGTCTTCCAGTCTACCTTACTGATTTCTGACTGGGGACTGAAAAATCAATTCTTAACTGTGTTCTCGGTATAACAGCTGGCCCTATATATTTTAGACTTGTGAGCCCACAGTCTTGGAAGGCAGTTTCTGAAAAGAAAAAACACATACACATATGATAGATAGATAGATAGATAGATGATAGATAGATATTTCTTGTTGATTCTGTTTCTCTGGAGAATGTTCACTGATATAAGTATGAGAAGAAATCATTTGTAGATTTTGAATACAGTGTTTAATAATCATTTGTCTTTAACAAGTGAACTAAGCACAATCAAAAGCAGATATATAGAAGAGTGACAACAGCAACATAGCAGAATTTATCTGCTGGCAGTTTGATCTTGGGCTTCCCAATCTTCAAAACTGAGAAATAAATTCCTGTTGTTTTTAAAAGCCACCCAGTCTATGGCAATTTGTTATAGTAGTCTTGTTAGATTAAGATAAGGGACAAAAGAGCTACAAGACAGAAAACAATTAATAAAATGGCAATAGTAATTCCTTCCATATCAATAATTACTTTAAATGTAAATGGATTAAATTCCCCAATTAAAAGACATAGAGTGGCTAAAAGAATAAAAAACAAAAACAAAAATCTAACTATAAGACTCATTTTAGATTTAGAGACACACATAGGCTGAAAATGAAAGAATAGAAAAATGTATTCTATGTAATGGTAACTAAAAGAGAGCAAAAGTGGTCATACTTATTTCAGACAAAATAAACCTTAAGTCAAAATTGTAAAGTGGAAAAAATAAAAAGCTACAGTGATTAAAACAGTGTGGTACTAGCATAAGACAGACATATAGACTAATGGAACAAAATAGAGCCCAGAAATAAACCCATGCATATGCAGTCAACTGATCTTTGACAAGGATGCCAAGAATACACACTGGAAAATGCATTAATCTCTTCAACAGATGGTGTTGAGGAAACTGGATAACCACATGCAAAGGAATGAAATTGGACCCTTATATTATACCATATGTAAGAAGAAACTCAAAATGAATTAAAGACTTAAATTTAAGACTTAGAATAAAACATGGGGGGCATGGGAGGAAGCTTCATTACATTGTTCTGGGCAATGATTTATTGGATATGACACCAAAAGCACAGACAACAAAAGGAAAAATAAAGAAGTGGAACTATGTCAAATGAAAGCTCTGCACAGTGAAGGAAACAATCAACAGAGTAAAAAAGGAAGCTTATGGAATGGGAGAAAATATTTGCAAACTGCTATCTCCTAAGAGATTAGTATCAAAAAAAAAAAAAAGAGAGAGATTAGTATCCAAAATATTTTAAGAACTCCCACAACTCAGTAGCAAAACAAATAACCTGATTTTAAAATGGGCAAAAGACATAAATAGACATTTCTGCAAAGAAGGCATACAAGTCACCAATAGGTATATGAAAAGATGCTCAACATCACTAATCACTAGAGAAATGTAAATCAAAACCACAATGAGGTATCACCTCATATCTATTAGGATGGCCATTATAAAAATAAATAAATATAGATAGATAGATAGATAGATAGATAGATAGATAGATAGATAGATAGATAGATATAGATAGATAGAAGATAGGTGGATAGATAAGACAAAACAGAAAGTAACAGGTGTTAATCAGACTATGGAGAAATTGGAACCCCTAGGCAATGTTAGTAGGAATGTGAAATGGTACAGCCACTATGGAGATTCTTTAAAGCACTAAAAATAGATCTACTATATGATGCAACAATGCTACTTCTGGATATTTACCCAAAACAATTCAAATCAGAATCTCCCAGAGTTACATGCACTCCCTGTTCAGTGCAGCATTGTTTACAAAGGCCAAGAGGTGGAAACAACCTAAATGCCCATTGAAGAATGAGCAGGTATACATAATATAACATATAGAGGCAATGGAATATTATTCAGCCTTAAAAAAGTAAAGAAATTCTGATATTTACTACAACATGGATGAACCTTGAAGACATTATGCTAGATGAAATAATTAAGTCCCAAAGGATAAATACTGCATAATTCCATTTATATGAGGTATGTAAAGCAGTTAAACTCATCAAAACAGAAAGTAAATGGAGACTGCCAGAGCTGGTGGGAGTGGAAAATTGGGAGTTGCTGTTTAATGAGTATAAACTTTCAGCCATGCAAAGTGAAAAGGTTGGAGTGCTCTGCCATACAAAGTTGTGCTTATAGTTACCAATAATGTAATGTACACTTAAACAATTTATTAAAAGGTTAGGTCTCATGTGCTTTTACTTACAACTTTTTTTTAAAAGTACGTATGTTAAAATTTAAAATAAAACAACGTTAGGAAGAAATTGTAAAATATTAGAGGCCTGGTGCACAGGTGGGGTCCCTCAGGTGGCCTGCAGGGATCAGGCTGAAACCCATAGTCCAACACTGCCTGCAGCTCCTACCTGGGGCTCCCACTCATCCTGGCCCCGCTACGCCTGCTGCAGGCTCCTGCCCAATCAGTCCCGATCGGGAGAGGCTAGCGCCGCCACAACAGCAGTGTGAGCCCTGTGTCTGGCACCCTCCTGAGGGGAGTGGCCTGCGGGATGGGGCTGAAACCGGTATCCCACATTCCCCAAGGAGTTTCAGATTGCGAGAGGGTTCAGGGACCACACTGGTGCACGATTGGGGGCCAGAGAGGGACCATGGGAGAGCTCTAGGACATGTCCAGCCCCATCTCGCCCAGTCCTGATGGGGGCCGATCAGGGCCGGCTGGCCAGGGAAGGATGCAGGAGGTTGGCCAGCTGGGGAGGGATCGCAGGAGGGTTCCAGGGCATGTCCAGCCCATCACACTCAGTCCTAATCAGCCGGACCCCAGCAGCAAGCTAACCTACCAATTGAAGAGTCTGCCCCCTGGTGGTCAGTGCACGTCATAATGACTGGTTGACTGCCCCCTGGTGGTTAGTTAACGTCATAGTGAGCAGTTGAGCAGCCTTAGCATATTATTAGCATATTACGCTTTGATTGATTGGACAGTTGACCGGTCACCGGATGACCAGACACTTAGCATATTAGGCTTTTATTATATAGGATATAATTTTGCTACTAGAAATACGACCATCTTTGGTGTTGTTTGTTAAAATATATTTTACAATTTTCCATAGTAACTCCCTCCACTATCCTTAGGATGTTTTTTTTTTAAATTTGTCCTAACTCTATTATATTACATTTTCTTCATGTCCTAAATCTAAATGTTTTATTTGGTACTTGTCACAGTGTGCCCTTAAGAATTTCCGTGTTCATTTTTCCCCCTGTACTATAAATTTTTTCAACTGGCTCTTAGACTTTATCATGCTATAAACTAGCAAAATTCCTTGGTACTGACCAGCAGATTGATGATCCTTAAACTTTATTATGAAATAACTAATTTAGTTAGCAAGGTAGTTATTTCATCAGATTTCATTCTCTTAGCTATACTTTTCACTTTGTTGCCTAACCCTTCCCTTTCAAAATGCCTGAAGTTAGGTTCAATTTACCTATGCTATCTACATGTGGCTACTTATATTTACATTTAAATTAATTAAAATTATATAACATTGAAAATTCAGTGTCCCAGTCACACTAGCTACATTGTGAGTGCTCGGTAGCTACATGTGACTAGTGGCTGCTGTACTGCATAGTGCAGATGTAGGACTTTTTTATCATTGCATACAGTTCTATTAGACAGTGATAGTCTAGATTCTCCCCTCACTCCCCAAATGCCCCATCCCTGGTTGGCATATTAGCAGAACATTAGCCTTTAAATAAATTTCACTTGTCTCATCTGAAAAGAGAGAACAACATTTCTGACTCAAGAAAGAGGACTGACCCGGATGACCTTTGAGGTTCCTTCCGAGGATGATAGCCTGACTTTGTGAATCCACTATTTCTTGACCCTGGTCAGGAAGATAACTCCATTAGAATAATGTTTCTCTGGAAAAAATCAAATTGGAATTACGTCATCTCAGCTCACAGCCTCTTTGCCAAGAATATAACCTGCTTAAGTATGAGAACTGCATTCCCACTTCACAAATTCCTTATTGGGTCCAACATGGCAGGTGGTACTTAAACTGCTTTTTGTTTTTATTTGTTTTTTGGGGGGGGAGGGATTTCACACCCTAAGAGGCCTTGAAAACACTGAGATAAGAGAACCAGCCTCTCTACAAAGGGTCAAGCGTCTTTGTAAGAAGACATCTGGGAAGCAGAAAATTCATTTAAAAATGCAAACTATGTAGTCCTATAAGTAATTAATTGGGGAACATAAGTTGTGTTTGAACTAAAACGGAACCTTTGATTACACTGAATGTCTGGTGGATGATTAATGTATAATGTGTTTGCTGTTTACTAAACAAGGGATTTGTCTTTTCTTTACCATCTGAAAAATCTTGTTTAAAACACTTAGTTTGAGATTTGTGATATTTCTTTGGCACTTACTGGACTGTTAAATTGAATTCATGCTGTCCTTCCCTGTTTCCCAGCCTACTCAGGAAGTATGAAAATGGGAGCTGATGAGCAAGGCCTAGACATGTTTCTGCGTCCATTGTGTTCATGGTTATTAATGCAAGTCAGCACTGCACACAGATCTACCACCGGGACCAAGATAAATGGTGAACAGCATACTTTGCTGCTTGGGCAATTTCCCTTCCACATCTAAAACAGAAGTTTCCTAACTTGGGATATTATTTACTTTCACTGCAAACCTTATTGATATCATCACTTACATTGGAAACCATTTGATATCAGAAACCCAGATATGTTTGAGTGACAATAATTCCCAGCACAAGATTTAATAGGAAGGGTATTCAAACCACTCTCCCCTCCCCTGTCAGGCAGCTCTCTTTGCTTTAAGATTTCCTGAGCAGGGAAAATGAACTGGGGTGGGTTCAGTAATTCCCTCCATTCTTTCACTAATCTTCCTGGTCTTCTATTGTACCGACTCGACTTTGTTGTGTTATTCTTGGCGTTTTGCCTCATGAAGAACCAGAAATTTATAAGCATATTTGGGAACCAGTGGAATTTTTATCCTGATAAAAGCAAAATTGATGAATACATACTTTTTTTGTTTGTTTTTCTCCTAGGCGAGGTTAATAGCTTTCATGAGATTTCTAAATGAGTCCATGATCCAGAGGAGATTAAAAAGTCCAACTTTTGATGGACTTGGAATATAGCTGTTGGGGAGGGGAAAATCCCCTCTTTCTAGTTTTTCTGTCTAGTTTAAAAATTAAATTGACATGAGACAGGTTAACAGCAGAAAATCGAGTTTAATTTTGTACATACAGAGGTCTCATAGGTAGGAGACCTAAGAAGCAGCCAAAACCAAGTTTTTATAGTTTTTAAACAAAGAAACAGTAAGTTTGTGCAGAACTGACAGGACAAAATAACTTAGGTTTGGGCACTTAGTGAAGAATCTAAGCAGAGTTTGTTTACAGTCATCTTGGTATGGCAATGAAGATGCCCCTTTACCTTTCATATGGGAGATTTATTTCCTGTTATCTGGGCAGGGAAGGTCAGAGTGTCCTTTTAGCACTAGCTATTTTTTTTTGGCATATTGATTAATTCAAAGTAATCAATATGCCAAAGTGGCATGTTTTGGACAGCCTGACTTGAATCCCATCACAATCAAGTCCCCAATGGTGTTATTGCTTCTGCCACTAGTAGGGGCCAGTGACTGGGCACAGCAGAGTGGCCAGTGCTCTGTAAAAATGAAGCAGAAGTTTAGTGCTTAAATCCAGAGCCCTTCTCTCATTCCCAACTTTTAAGAGTTGAGTTGTGCTCAATGAACAGATGAAGGACTTGACATTCTAATACCAACTACTATTTGTTGCACACCTAAGTGCCACACAATCATTACACATTCTTCCATTTAATATTAATGATCCTTCCGGTGGGTATGATTTAACCCATTATGGGATGAGAATACTGAGGCTCAGATTGGCTAAATAATATGCTCAAGATAACAAAGCTAAAACATTTCAGTACCAAAATTAGAGCCCAGGTCACTCTCATTCAAAAAGCCTATTCATTAATACTGCCCAGCAAGGAATGTCCTTCAATTCTTCTATCATCCCACGTGAAACTGAAAAGGTTAGCACACCTCATGATTCTTCAGGCAGGGAAAAATAAAGCTAATTTTAGAAGTTTAATGAGAAAGGATTAAGGTACTTCCTGTTAGAAGTCAACACAGGTACTTTCATTAGCAACAATGAAAAACCAGCTTGTAGGTTTGGCAAAGGAAGCAGCCTCCGCTTCTTTTGTGATTCTCAGCTGGGTTACCCCTTTAAGAAGCTTAGCCCATATAGTCACATTCACAGATCCTCTAAATCAAAACCTTTTCAAAGAATACCCAGGAGCAAGCCCTAACTACCAAGGTGTAAGACATATCCTCTTAGGAAAGAGGTTTATCTGAATGCCAGTGACTTTCAGTTCTTCAAGGGAAAGCCATCTAGAGAAATGATTTTACACAATTTGTGAATTTTATGAAATTCCAGCAAACTTTATTGGCACCTGTTCTATGCTAGAGTTGTGCAATAAGCTGCAGAAGAAGCAGAGGTGTATAAAATGAGATTGCTGTACTCCGAGGTTCACAGTTCATTGGGACAAACACCCTCAACATGTATAGTCTGGCAGACAGTGGTAAGCTGCAAAATTGATTTCCAACCAAAATGCAAGAGGGAAGCAGGATAGGGGAAGAGTGATTCCAATGGGTGGGTGGGGTAGGGACAATTCTGAGAAAGGCTTGTGGAGAATGTTGGCTCTTTGGGTAAACAAAGGCCAGTAAGACATTGGTAGGGACTAATTCCCAAAAGCATAGAAAAAGAGGGTGTGTATGTATCTAGAAAAACAATAATCTGGGAGGCCAAAGAGTAAAGTGCATGTGGAGCATCAAGAATATAAAGGGTGCCCAGCCGGCGTGGCTCAGTGATTGAGCATCAGCCCATGAACCGGGAGGTCGCCAGTTCGATTCTGGGTCAGGGCACATGCCTGGGTTGCAGGCTCGATCCCCAGAGCGGGGCATGCAGGAGGTAGCCAATCAAAGATTCCCTCTCTTCATTGGTGTTTCTATCTCTCTCCTCCCTTTCTCTCTGAAATCAACAACAACAAAAAATTTTTTTAAAGAATGCAAAGGGCAATCAGCCTGGGAAGATGGTGGAAGCTAAGTGTGCATCCTGTAGACCCTTGCTGCTCAAAGTGCAGACAAAGAAAGAGCAGCATGAGGGACACCTGGGAGCTTGTTAGACATGCAGAAGTCAACCCACCATATCAGAATCTTTATTTTTACAAGATCCTCAGGTGAGTCATACACTCATTGTGGTTTGAGAAATACTCCTGAGGACAATGGGAGCCACTGAAGGTTTCTAGCAAAGAGGGAAAATCTGATTTTAGCTGTGCTGAGAAAATGCTACTTAATGGAGTAGTGTGGAGGGCATACACAACAGCCATTTGGTTGATGAGCAGTTGTTCAGTGTCAACATTCTTTATAAAAATATGAACAGATGTTTTCTGGAATGGTGATTATTAAATGATACCCCTGTAGCCATAGCTCTATCACATTTGACTTTCAGGTAATTTGGATATTAATTTTCTAATGCCATGTATTCATTGGATGGGAAGATAAGAAGGAAGCCTGATTGCTGCCAAAGAGACATTTTTTTTTTTTTTTTTACTTTAATTGACTATCTGGAATCTGTGTAATCATGCTATTTGATTTTTAGGGGTTCTAATTTTTTAATGCTATCTGAATTCTGATAGCCAATGACCTTGTGATATAAGATAATATTAATCAGGCAGGTTCAAAACCCTAATTCCAGAATAGTCTACAGCAACTCTTACACCCTCTCTCATTTCCCCAAACACCCATTTTGAGATAGCCAGGATAATTTTCTTCATTTCCTGCCCAGACAGCTGTGGAGTGTTATAATTCATTGTTAGACAGCTGCAGCATTCCTCTTTAGAAAAGGATATATCTTGTCAAGGATGCAGTTTTTCTCAAATTTTTAGGTTATTTTTTAAAATAGTTACATACCCACCAGATGTACAAATAGCATAGCCTTAGAAGCCTTAAAGCAAGGCCACACATCCCTGCCTGGAGATCAGTGCTATAAATACCCTCCCTAGGCTGCTTGTAATCCCCACTGCTTCAGCAAACAGTCCAACCCACTCCTATTGTAAAATCCTCTGGACTCCTGAAAATAACTCCTTACTAGCTGAGTAAACCTTAACCCTCTCCTACTAAGCAGATAAAAAAAGAAAAAAAATGCCACACACCTAGAAGGTGAGCAGTAACCAATTTTAATCCTCAATTATCTCCTCTTTCCACAGCCTTGCTATCTGCTGATCTTTACTATGAAACTGTGGAGAGCAGAGGAAGAGCTGAAGGAAGATAAAATCGCTTGTGTGTGTGTCTGTGTGGGTGTGTGCGCGCACACAGTCATATGGGAAGAAGACAGAAACAACCACATAAAAATAGAAAATTACCTCAGATGACAGTGAGGGAGACAGGACTTGGAAGACTTCAGAGAACAGAGACAATTAGAGTGAGCAGGTGTGTCAGGTGAAGGCGAAGAGGTTAGAATACTTAGATAATTTAGGAAATGTTGGACATTAAGTCAAGGGAGGTTTGATGCTATGCCACATCCTATAATTTAAAATTGTAATCACAAATAGGACAAATATGAGGGGAGCATTTCTACTTTAAATGACTTTTTTTACTTTCATAATAACCTCTTATTGGGTACTATTTTAATTTTTTAAGGCACCTTAGAGTTGGCAAAGTAGGTCCAGAGGCAATTAAAATCTTTCTAGTTTCTTCTGTGATATCAGTGTTTAATAGCTATGTGGGGAGTTTCCCCAAATAAAAATTCCATTTTTTCCCATTTCTATTTTAAGATGTCTAATAATCATTAAATTTTGTTTGACAAGTAAAGCTACTTCCTAACTTAGTAAAATCATTCACAAACTCTATTCCCTGAGATAAAGAGTAGACCTACTTTGTTCATTGGCACAGCCTGGAAGTCCATAGAAACCAGGCAGCAAAGTTCACCTGGTTCAATGCAATCAACAAACCTCTTTCGGGACATTTGATGACCTACCACAGATTAGGCGCTTTGCTCGGCAGAGGCTGCAAGAAGATAAATAAAACCCTGTCTCACAAAGATTACAAATCATAAGGGAGACAATCAAGGAAAGGGTAATTGTAATACAGGTTTATCAATATAACAGCAACAACTACCCAAAGGCGGGTAGGAAAAGCTTCCTCGCCAACTGGAGGGAAATCCCTCCAAAAGTTAGTTGGTCTTAGAAGTCCATTCTTCCTGGAAATGCTCAGCTATGAGTTAGCCAGCTATGAGAGCCTGACTAAAGAACTTAAAGTTGAACTATCACAGACATGCACAAAATGAGTTACCCTAGCACCACATGCCAAATTCGAAAAGGGGTAGAGCCTATAATCAGAATGACCCCTGTGATGTCCATAGAAAGTTCTTGTGTACCAAGTATGTGGTAGAAAGTCTATGATTGGTTTATTGGAAAGGCCAGTTGGTTAGGGGTATACCACCATCAAGCAGCTTAGAATGAGCAAGGACCCCAGAGCTGGACTGCCTGGGTTTTGAATACTGCTCTCCCAATTAAGAGATATTTGAACTTATCCTGGCCTGGTGGCTCATTTGGTTAGAGTGTTGTCCCATATACGAAAAGGTTGCATGTCTGAATGCCAGTCAGGGTACATAACTAGGTTGTGGGTTTGATCCCTGGTCAGGGTACATATGGGAAGCAACTGATTGATGTTTCTCTCTCACATTGTTTATCTCTCTATCTATCTATCTATCTATCTATCTATCTATCTATCTACCTACCTACCTACCTACCTACCTACCTATCTATCATCTATCTCCATCTCTCCCTTCCTCTCTCTCTAAAAATTAATAAAAATATATTCTTGGGTGAGGATTAGAGAGAGAGAGAGAGACTTAACCTTCATCTCAACCTCTCTCTATGCCAGTTTCCTTATCTGGAAAATGGGGTTAAATATTAGCACCTACTTCACAGGATTGTTATGAGGATTAATTGAATTAGTACTTGTAGTCTTTAGAATAGTGCCAACCCTCAGTAAGGGCTTTGAAAGAACTATGTTAAATATTATGAGGACCCCTATTCAAGGCTTACCAAACAGGGTGGATGATCCATAATTTATTCCAGGTAATATCTGCGTTTTCTAAGATGAGCTAAACTTTCTATGGGAAAATTTATTGGAATGAAGCAGCCTCCCTCTCTTCAAAAAGAAGTCCACTCAGATTGTATTCAAATAGAATAGCTCCATGGTCCCCTTTCCCTCAGCCATGGCATAACGAATGCGGACATCTCACTGAGAGACTCTTGCCATAGGAGGCCCATCGTCTCCCCTCTTGTATGGAGTAGATATTCAGGAATTCCTAGATGGTGGTGGAGCAGGTAGAAGCTACAATCACCTTCTCCCAGAACCAAACTGGAATTACAACTAAAGTACAGAGCAATCAACCTAAATAACCAACTGAGCACTAGCTGAAGAGAAGTCTTATAACCAAGGACTTACTAATGAAATCAATCAAGATTTGTAGGAAGGGCAGAGACATGAAAAGATCTGGCCCTGCTCTCACAGGCCTCAGCTGAGGTTCTGGATGTATATCTATCTCACCTGCAGGGATTCCCTCTGAGGAGCGTAGGGCCTCAACAACCACAAGTCCAGCTCCCAAACCCAGAGCACCAGAGCTGGGAAAAGGCACCCACATTACATCTGGCTGTGAAAACCAGTATGGATTCTGTCTGTCAGTGAGAGACCAAAGTTGGTGAGAGACACAGGCACCCTCTTAAAGGGCCAATGCACAAAATCTCATTTGTAGTCACTCACCCTGTGTTCTGGCAGAGGGAAGGCAAAGCATACTAGAGTCACTTGAGGGGTGACAAGGGTTTGTGGCTCTGGAGAGCTGCAGGGACATCCTCCAGGATCCCTGTGCTAAGTCACTCTCCCACACCACAGACACAATCTCATTTGCAGTCACTCTCCCATACCACAGACACAATCTTTCTTGGGTGGAGCACTCCTCTCCATATGGCAGGGGCCTGGGAAAGAAATAATTCCACACTCTGGATTCCCTCTCGCCACATCCTGTGGACCTATGCCCTAATGAGGAATCAGCTGCTGGGCTGGGCAGATGGAGGAGGTGTTAATGACTGAGTGGTCTGGCTATGGTGTGGGGGCCATTCCCCCACTTTCCTGTGAATCTGACTGGCACCTTCCCCTCATGGGAGATCCCCTAGCCCTACTCCCCAGAGTTCTGGAGGCTCCAGCCACTCTTCCAAGATCTGTGCAGAATCCAGGACAGACTGAGTTGTGTGGCTCTGGAACACTGCTCCCACCTTCACCCAAGCTTGACCAGCACTCCCCGTCATGGGCGATCCACTAGTCCCATCTAAAAACGCAATACAAAATAACAATGAAACCAAGAGCTGATTCATTGAAAAGATAAACAAGATCGATAAACCTTTAAGCAGACTCATCAAGAAAAAGAGTTTCCAAATCAGCAGTAAAAAAGAAGGAAATCTTACCTTTTGTGACAGCATGGATGGACCTGGAAATTATGATGCTAAGTGAAACAAACCAATTTTACTTATATGTGGAATCTAATGAGCAAAATAAACTACAAACAAAATAGAAACAGATTCATATACACAGAGAACAGACTTACAGCTGTCAGAGTGGAGGAGTTTGGGGGGCTTGGTGAAAAAAGTGAAGGGACTAAGCAAAGGAAAAAAAAAAATTCATAGACACAGACAATAGTATGGTGCTTACCAGAAGGCGAGCGGAATGGAGGAGAGAGAAGAGGGTAAAGGGGGGATAAATGGTAATGGAAGGAGACTTGATGGGGTAATAAACACAAAACATACTATATAAATAATATAGAATTATACATATGAAACTTACATATCTTTATTAACCAATGTCACCCCAATAAATTTAATAAACATTTAAAAATAAAATAAAATGAATTACAATTGAAACGTACATCTTACTACAGATGCAAATTCAAATTTATTTGCAGTGGTATTGGAAAGGTGACAATGAACTTTTTGAGACCCTCTAGAGAATAAACTATCTTTAAAAATTAATTGATTAATTAATTATTTAATGTAATAGTCAACCAAAAGTAAGAGGCAACCTCATATTAAGGGAATAGAGCTTCCAATATCTGATAACAAATTAACACTAAACTCTAGTCATATCCTTTTATATATCTCTTCCCTGGAATTCATTGTTGAATTTAATTACATTGATGGGCTTTTTTTTGTCCTATTTCTGATTATAGAATTGATGTTCATAAATCTGCTTTCTCTATTTTTCTCCACAATAGTTAGCAAACAACCATCCTTTTGTAGGCCATTTATTTAACAAAGAAGTTACACTTAGGCATACACATTAGCCCAGAACTGACAGACTTCTATAAAGCTAATTTCCCCATCCTCTTATCAGAGGTCTGTGCTGAAGCAGCAGCCACATGGAAACTATTCATAAGCTGCACAGGGCAAGCAAAAGCCAGGAAGCACAATTGGCTGCCTTGAAGATTTTACACAGACACTCCAAGTCCCAGAGGCATTTCTTCTCCAAAATTTTAATAATTAGTTGTTTCCTTAAGCTGTGACCAAAAAAAAAAAAAGAAAAAGAAAGAAAGAAAAGAAGTAAAGGACAAAAGCTTCCTTAGAAGGACATTAGGATTTTATTACCCTACTTTGTCAGGCAGCTTAATAAGTGTCCCACTGAGAGGGTCAGGAGCTGGCAGTGCCTCTCAGCCTCACTGCAAATAAAAATTCCACTGATATGTACTTGAGTCCCTGACCTGCAAGTTAACGCTCCCTGTTTTTCCAGACTGCCATTCTCCTGAGTACAGGCTGACAATCATGTCAAAGGGGGCTGGGACCTGACCACCAGCTTCATTTTCAATTGTGAGTAAAATCAGGATTTGAAGCCAGGTCTCTGAAGATCAGGGTGCAATGACATGAACTTGGTCCCCTAATAAATCACAGCTGAAGTTAGTGTTCAGGAGAGCAAATGCTATATGATGCTGCTGGCAAGATGAATTCTATTACAGTCTCACTTGTCCCCTTTTGCCTTGGCTTAAAACTTTCAAAGGAGTTTAATCGGTTTTCAAAACTCCATGTTTATCCTTTGTTTTAGAAGCATTTTTTGCTGTTGTTTTTCTTTTGGGAAATCATCTTCCAGATGACCTCAGATGGAAAATTATATATTTTATACTTATTTTGAGGGCAGTGGATGCTCACAGGAGCAGAGTTGAGAGCAAAAGTCATATGTGGATCACCCTGGCTGGTGTGGCTCAGTTGGTTGGGCATCATTCCTTGCACCAGATGGTTGCTGGTTTGATTCGGGCTGGGGCACATGCATGAGTTGTAGGCTCAAACCCAGGTAGAGGACATGAAAGAAGCAGCTGATCAATGTTTTGCTCTCACATTGATGTTTCTCTCTCCCTCTCCCTTCCTCTCTCTCTAAAAATCAATTTTTTAAAAAAACTTTAAAATAAAAATTAAAAAATCATATGTGGATCCAGGAATTCTGAGTGAAGAGCAAAAATTTCATTTCAAGCAAATTTTAAAGAGCAAAAATTACATACCTAGTCATTTTTGAAGTATTTTTAACATTTCATGTTTTCCATCTGGAAAGGTTGAAAATAAATAATAATGCCAGAAAATTACGATTTACCTTCTGAATTCAGCTTCAGTGGAGCAGGTGATACTTAAGAAAGCATTACCAGTAAATATCAAAACATCATAGAAATATTGATGTTTTTACCTCTATGTTCTTCTTAGCAATTTTTAATGGGCCAAATAGTATAAATTCAGCATTTAAACCTACAAAGTACAAATATATTTTTCTGATTCTTAATGCAATGATGTGTACTCACAAAGAAAAATCAATTTGTCAACCTTGCGTGTACATGACATTTTTCATTTCCCCACTTGCTGAGGAGAAACGCAGACAATGTGCACTGTGGAATAAAGTGACATTTAAAGAATTGTCTTTTTTTTTCATTTACCACCTTAGTCACATTTAAAATTTTTATTTTAAATATTTTATGACTAAGCCTTCCCTAGATATTTGAAATCCAACCAGTAAAATTACTTGCAAAGAAGCAAATTTTTCCCCTACTCACATCACCCTTTTAAGCCTGTTGTCAAAATGATGCATCTACTACCATCAAAAGGCTGAACAAGTAGAAAACTCAGGTCTTTGGGCAATATTTTACAAATTTGTCCAAGTTTTCACTTGTCCTAAACTGACTTCTTTTAACAATGGACTCACACCTCTAGGACCTAGCCCATCCTTAGTTTCATGACCACATTATTCTAACTGCTGAATTAGAAGTGGTTAATTTAGTTTCACATCATAAAAGAATCAGGTTTACCATTGAAAGACATAGTTTGTCATTGATGGTCATGTCATCTACATTTACAGTATTTCCTGAGTTATATCCTGCATTTTGAAAAATGAGTTTGACTGCTTTCATAGCTTTATTATACCAAGTGAACCCATTGCTCAGTTTACCTGATGTGGAGTGACAACAAATACCCCAACCCATTCTGACCTCAAGTGTTTCATACTCTAGAAAACAGGGTCATTTCAACACCAGGCCTATCTATGTAACATCCATACCAGACCCTGGTCATCACTTCATGTGTTTCTTGATAAAAAGCCCTGCAGGATTGGTCATCTTATCGCCATTTTCTAATTGGAGAAACTGAGACTCAGAGAGCTCCAGAGGAGTTAAGTTCACTTTGCTATCAGGAAATTAAATCTAAACTGTCTGTATCCAAAACCTGGATTCCAGTAACTGAGTCATCTGGCTTCTGTTGCTGGCCACAAGCAAAATATAAAGATCAAGATCTGAAGGCTGGATTCAAATCCCACCTCTGCTCTTTCCCAGGTGTGGCACTTTGGAAAAAGCATATAAGCCCAGGGAGATGCAAAGCTAGAGATGTCCATGTCCCATTGGATGTTTCTGAAGATGAGAAAGTGTGGAAAGCTCTCTGCCCAGTACTTCCCGTGTAGGCACCTAAGTGTTCACTAAGGCAGCTTGGGGCTGTCCCAAACTGATGGAGATACTCTTAAGTCACATTGAATGCCCTCAAGGCATTTGTAGAGTCAAACTCCAGGTTTTCATTCATCCAGAGCTTTAACAATCATAATTAATAAAAATATTCTTATTATAAGCTTACCATTGCCAGGTGCTGTGACAAGCATTTTACACACACCATCACCATTGATTCTCACAATCATGCCATGAACTAGAAATTAAACCTGTTTTATAGTTGGCAAGCCAAGGATTAGAAGTGTCTTTATATTCAGCCAGCTAGTTATATAGAGGAGTGCAGATGTAAACCCAGGCGGACTCCAGAGCCTAAGCTTTGACTAAGGTTCCGTGAAGCACTCTCTGATTATCTCTGTGGCGGGTATGCAGTGACATGTCTAAATTACCCTGTTTTGTTGTCTTCTTTCTTTTTGTTACATGAAAAGGAGGGAAGGCCAACATTTTTACTCACCTCCTAGAAAATCTGAAGATTGAGACCTCCTTGCCCTCCAAGGAAGGGAAACTAGTTTATGAGTTGCTAAAAATTTGGGTTCCAAAGGTGCTAAACCCACTAATGCACCATCCACGATGTAAGAACAAAAGGAAAACAGGGTTTCAGGAGAGTTGAAGTCCCTCTAAGAGAGAAGGAGGGATTTCCCCAGAGTGGAAGTGAGTCAGAGGAAAGTGACTGTGAAGGAGGAGGTGATAAGATGAGTCAGAGGGACAAGAGCCTCATCCCAAACAAGTCAGCTTCACAAAGGACAACTCTGAAGGGCCTGGGTGACGGGCAATGAGCAAACGTCGTTGAGAGTGGTGACTCTGACTCCAGCCTGCCTCAGATCAAAGCTCAATTCCACTACTTACTAGCTTTGTCACATTGACAAGTGATTTCACCTCCATGCTACTCAATGGCTACCTCAGAACTCTCTTCTGCAAAATAGAAAAAATATTAGCATCTACCTTTCAGGGGTCTGAGGATTAAATTAAGCCATTAGAACACTGTCTGACCCATAGTATGTGCTTAGTAAGTGTCAGTCCTTGTTATTTATGCAATATTTGAGAGCTCTGGAGTTGGGCGGAGCTGTGTCATTATAGGCCCACCGCAACAGAATTCATACCTGTGCTTGAACCAGTAGACACTCCTGTTGGGGGCTCTGAAATAACTCATTCCAGAAGGATCCAACAGGACAACTCCGGTCTCCCAGAGGGAACTCCTGACTATGCTACCACAACTCTGCTCTCTTCCAAATGCCACAAGGGGACCACTGGGGTTCCAAGATCAGGAAACCTAACAAGTCAGAAGCCAGCTGATTGACAACAAAAACCCCAGTTCCCCTTTCTTCTGCCTGCCTCCACTTATTTCTATTTTGCTCAGTTTGCTTATTTGTAAAATAAGAACATCATCCACCTCACAGGATTGTTATGAGTATTAACTGAGATAACAAATGAAAAGCAGCCAGCACAGTGCCTGACACATTGTAGGTTACTTTAAAAATATATATTTACTTTCTTCTTTTCTCAAGCTAAAGGCAGCACTCACTAAAACTGTTAAGGGGCTAATAATGTAAGGTAAAAAGCTTAATGAGAAGTAGATAATTGGCTCTATCCTTAAGACACTACTGCCTATACCATATCTATTGATTTATCTTTTTTCCACAAGTGTTTGTTTTTCGTAACGTAGATAGATCTGAAAGAATGATTTTAATATAGGAAATAAAATAAGAATAAGAATAGTAATAATCATTAATGATATGTAATCAGATATATAAGAAAATTTGCTCTTGTTAGATAGGAACATCTCTGGTTTTCTCTTTTGGTCCCTAGAAAACTCAATCATCATTCATTCCTGCGTGTTGTGCACAGATTTGCTCTGCTGTGGCATTAAGTTCATTTTAGCTCACACAGCACAAGGAGGCATTCTGGAGGTGCTTTTTCATTGTTAAATGAGCACCTATGTGGTGTTACCCACAGTAGAGAAGATAAAGGCACTCTGAGGTATAAAAGAGAGAAAGCACTAGCCTAAAAAATTAATCAGATTAAATGTATTAGTGGATAGAGCCCTGCAATTTGTTTGCTGCACCCCCTGGGTGACAACATGATGAAGCTAATGAGGGAAACTACTGGAGCAGGCCCAGGGTTTAAAGACCGATATACTAGAAGCACAGGCTTCCTTGGAGTTCGTTTATGATGCTACACCTAACTCTCTGCAGGACAGCTAATTTCTCACACCAATCAGTCCATTGCTAGAAGTGCTGAGGATGGGGAAAATATCCCTGCTGCACACTTTTCTGTATTTCCCCGATTCTAAATCTTCACACAGAAATAATTTGCAAGCACAGCCATCTCAGGGATTCACTGAATTTTCCCTACTCCCTGCCTTTGTTCCTTCAATCCTAGAGGGTTGCTCCAAGCAGACAGGAAATGTGGCCCAGGAGTGTGGCAGCATATTTGTGGCTTGTTTCAGGAAGATGAGTGTCTCTCAGTCTCCTCTGGTTAGCTCACACATTCCATCTTCCAAGAGAGTTTTAAACAGCCCTGGCTTATTTGGAGCCCTTTGTTCTCAAGACCAGTTTAGGAAACAGCTCTCAACACAGCATACTGTGCTTTGTGTATATATCTTCAGGGATTCAGCTATGCCATTGATATTTTCCTATCATGGCTTTTTAGGCAGAATTCCTTGTTACTAACCAGTTTATCCATCCTAATCTAGGTTATAATTCAAGAATCTACCTCAGTGATCACATGCTGGCTAACAGAGTGAATATGACATATGCACATAGCCTTCGAATTAGCTCTAAATTTTCCCGTTCAGTATAAAATGTCATTGAAAGCATTCTTTGGGAAATAAATGGGAAATCCATGGATATTCCACACAAATAACTATACATAATTGGATTTCACCCAAATGAATCCAGACAAAGAAGATGTATCTGTGTTATCCAATAATAACAATCACTCATTTACTTTCTTATTGAGATAGATTCCAGGCTCAGGAGGCCAGGGATGATTAAAGTAGAGGGTTTGGAATTCAAACGGACACCAAGAAACACAAACATGTTCAGAGCTGCGACTGGCCAATGTGGAAAATGGAAAGCCCTAGTCCTGAGCGGATGCAACCTTGGGGCCCAGTGTTTGTTGACCAGAAGGAACGTCTGAATTCAGACCCTGTGACCTCCACTGGGCGCTGCCTGTGTCACTAACAGCCCAGCCTTTGTGCCCCAGACACAGTCCCCAGGAGAATGAAATGAGGCATCCGTGTTGGGTTGTTGCTTGTTAACAGGGACTGTCCTACAGGTGAATCTTTAAAAATGTGGTCCCTGCCTCATCGTTGTGGTTATTCAAGTGGAAGTGAAAGGTTCTTCTATCCATGGCATAAAATCAAGCAAAAATATAATAATTCCCACATTTCTTGCCAACCTTGTCTCCTTGACTGGCGGAGATTTGCATGGAGAGGAAATGCTCCCTTGACTCCTGGCATCGGTATCAAACCAGCCTCTACTTCGTGTAGGGAGAATGCTTTAGGATCTTTATCACTGATCTGAACAGCTCTAGCACCTCAAATACCCTGATACATGCACAGTCCATGTAGACATAGACTATAGTTTATAATTCAATGTAACATATGGATGGTTATATTCATTATACTTTATAGGAATGGCTTTAGTTCATAGTCAAATGTAATGTATGGCCCAGCTGGCGTGGCTCAGTGGTCGAGCACCGACCTATGAACCAGGAGATCACAGTTTGATTCCCAGTCAGGGCACATGCCCTGGTTGCAGGCTCAATCCCCAGTGTGGGGCCTACAGGAGGCAGCTGATCAGTGATTCTCTCTCATCATTGATGTTTCTATCTCTTTCCCTTCCTCTCTGAAATCAATAAAAATAAAAAATAAAAAAAGTAATGTATGACTGGTTATATATTTTAAGTATATAGGATAAATTTTACCATTTCAAATTAAAATTCCAACACATTACCCTTCATATACAAATCAAACAAAAAGGTACTAATCAGGGAAGAAATTAAAACCCACCCAAGTAATTTATTGGGAATTTTTCTTTATCTGCTCCATTTCTCTTTTCCCCCACCCTCCCATAGTCTGTCGCTGCCAGCAAGTAAACATAAATGCTGAAGCAAGAACAAAAGGAAAACATATATTTATGTAAACTTGTATTGATTCAACTAGGAGGAAATCCCGCAGCTTTCAAGGTCTGAGTCACAAATCATTATGATCAGAAATGCTGATGTGTTAAGAATACACAAGTACTTTGCTTGTTATCATGGCTCAGGCCTGCTGCAGAACTAGAGTTAAGCTGAATAACATTAAACATAGTTTTAAGCCGTCATTTATCAGGTTATATTTTGGAGAAGGGAGGACACAGAGGGTGTGAGTCCAGGCTTATGGATTCTGCTCCATACACAATCACCACAGATCCATATTTGAGAAAATCAGAGGGAGGTCACATCACCTTTCCAAACATGAGAAAACTCTGTTCTTCCCAAGATGACCCGAAATGTTCTAATTATTGGTTATTCCCTCTGGTTGGCGATGCAGCCAACAAGCACGTAGAGTTCAGTGAACCCGCAAGCGCACAGCTGTTATCTTTGACTTGTGGCCAAAACAAAAATTGGAACAGAATATACCCAGACAAGTGTAAAGGCTTCTGTGTAAAATGGCTCTTTCCTAAGCCAGATCAACAGCTTTGAAATGGAGAAGAAATGAATGCTTTTCTAGAATGTCTGAATCAAAGCGAGGTCAACGTCTTGAAGACAAAATGTTAACATAGATTAGCCACACAGGCTACACAGTCTCCCAAAAAAAGGAGGCAGCCTCGGGCCTCCAGGCTGCCCAGGTTCTATCTGCTTTGTTAACTTGCTTGTGTTTTGGAAACAACTTTCTGATTTGGGAATGGTGACTATGTTTATTTAGTTAGTTCCTGATATAAAACATCAAAGACGAGCAAACTGCTGTGCTGGAAGCCCCCAGGAGCCAGCCAAGCCAGCCAGCTGTTGCAGAGGCCAGTGGCCTCTTTGGCAAGTAGCATCAGAGGCGGCTCTTTTCTGGCAGTATGAGGGCAGAAAGAAACAGTAATTTCACTTTGGGCTTGAGTCAGTGATTCTGCCCTTTGAATTTCCACTCAGAATGACATTAACAAATACCTCACTTTTATAGGAAGCAAAGGGACTGGTGAGAAATAGCTGGTAGGAGAAGCAGGGGGAAAAAAATCACCCTTCCTGTTTCTTACGCAAACACTGTGTGCCTGCGCTAATCTGGCAATCCATCTCACAATCACCACACTGTACAGAGCAAGGAAGCAATCCGCACTGCAATAGTGCTCCTCAGAGCCTTTCATAGCTGGATGCCTATTGAGGCTGCTTATATTGTGCCAGCAGGTGGGTATAAAATAGCAGATTCCGAGCCCACAGAAGCAGTGTCCCATGGTAGAAGAGGAGATGATTTTTTACCAGTAGAGTGAATATGCATATCAATGTACCTGAATGGAGAGCTGGTCCTGGTGAGCTGTCAGCAGCAGCAAATCCGTCTGTACTTCCATCTCAAGTGGTCTGTTTCAGCGATAACAAGGCTTATGTAGCAAGGGTTTGAAAAGCCTGCTTCCCTTGATTCCAGGGGGGTTACAGACCACGTCTGCAGTGCAGATAGTCCTGAGCCTGCTATCAGCTTTCTTTCGTTCCCAAATTCTCCCTGAATTCTTCGCTTCCACCAATGGTAAAACCGCACCAGTTTTAAAGACCTTTCAGTGGCACACATGCAGACACGGTAAGAACTACAAGGCCTTGAGGTCTGTTCTAAAACACTCTATCGTTAGGGCAGTCACCTGCATAATTGGTGTCGACTTCATACCCAATGGGCAGGGATAGTTATCAGAAGCCCATCGAACAAATGGATGGGATGTTTCAAACCTGTGAGCATCAACCTTCCCCCAAAATAACAAGAAGTGACAGCTGAAATCATGCTTAGCAGAATTGGTTTTAAAACGTGAAATGGGTTTTAAAAGCAGCACTGCTGCCCCGGCTGGGTGGCTCTATTCGTTGGAGCATCACCCTATGCATCAAAAGGTTGGGGGTCTGATTTCTGGTAAGGCCACAAACCTAGGTTGTGGGTTTGATCCCCAGTCAGGGCACATACAGAGATCAATCGATGGGTCTCTCTCTCTCTCTCTCTCTCTCTCTCTCTCTCTCTCTCTCTCTCTCTCTTATATCAATACAAAGCATATCTTTTGATGATGAATAAAAAAAAAAAAACAGAGAAGTAGCACTGCCTTCATATTGGATATGAATGAGGCTTAGTATGAAATACTGTGGGAGGAGGAGTCCCTAGGAAAGCTGAACTCTTGCTTTGTTCACTGTGTATAACAACTGCATATTCCTGGATAATACTTGAAAGGACCAATTTACTGTGTGGCTAGCAGATGGGTGGTGACCAAGGCTGTGTGAAACTCTATAGAGTTTCAGTGAACTTCATAAACACATTAGGACTAATCCTTGTAACAATCCCAGAGCTGTTGTTTATCTGGTTCTTTGTTACCTGAAGTGACCAAGGCAAATTGTGCCTGCCACCTTCCTTCCCTCCCTCAGACAGTCTGTTTCCTGCTGCTGATTATCTGTTTTCTTACCCTTACACCACCTGATTCATGACTTTCTTATAATTGTCTAACACTGGGGTCAGGTCAGCAAACATTTTCTGTAAACGTCTAGATAGTAAATAGGTTAAAAGTTTACAAGTCTCTGTCACTACTTAACTGCGCTCTTGTAGCAGGAAGCCAGCCATGGGCAATACACAAATAAATGGGAGGCTGGGTTCTAATAAATATTTATTTACAAAATTAGGTGGGAGCCAAATTTAGCCCATAGCCATAGTTTGCAGGCTCCTTCTCTAAGATACTGTATCTTGAACAAAGTCATACCTTGGAATTACTGTGCATTTTCAGTTCTTACATTTTGATAACCTTCTGTTGGTAGATTGTTAAAGTAATGTGCCCCTCCACCCCACCCCATTGGCTCATGTCTTTAACTATCCATACCCATGGGTAGTTTCCTCCCATACTGACTCTTAAAGGCTGAATTGAGTGTCTCGGAAATTCATATGTTAAAGTCCCAGCTCCCAGTACCTCAGAATGCAGCCATATTTAGAGATAAGGTCTTTACATTAAACAGACTATTGGGGTGGAGCTCTGATCCAATATGATTGGTGTCCTTATAAGAAGAGGAAGAGTCACCAGGGGTGTGTGCATAGAGAAAAGACCATGTGAAGAGGCAGCACCAGGGAGGCCATCTGCAAGACAAAGACAGAGGCTTCAAAAGAAACTAAACCTGGCAACACCTTGATATTGAACTTCCAGCCTCCAGAACTGTGAGAAAATACATTGCTGTTTCTTAATCCACCAATCTATGATGCTTTCTTAAGGCAGCCTAGCAAACTAATACACTGGGCCAAATATGTGACTTGTTTTGGCCAATGGGGCAATACCAAATATGACACAAGCAGAGGCTTGAAAAGTGTCTCTTGCTTCTCTTGAGACCCTTACTAACAAGGATGGAAACAAGTCTGGGCTGAACACATGGCCAGTCATCTTAGCACCAGTTGAACCCCGGAGGCAGCTGCCTTGCTGACTGGCAGTGCATCACACATGTATGAGAGAACCCCACTGAGCTTAACAGAAGAACCAAAGAGCTGAAACAGTCCAAATTGCAGACTAACAGAAAATTCTTGTTGTTTTAAGCTGAAAAGTTTGGGGGTCATTTGTTGCACACAACAATAACTGCTATACCGCCTAACCACTTTCCATGTCTTCTCCACCCAACACTCAGTCTGACCCCTTTCTTGTTTACTGGGCCACTTCAAAGCCACACTCCATTTTTTAAGCCTTTCCTACCCTCTCCGCACCCTCCAGTAGTTCAGTCCAGTGCTTTATCCACCCAGGACACAGTTACTAGGTGGGTGTGTTTGTTTTCTATTGCTGTGATAACAAATTACCACAAATTTAGCAGCTCACACCAACACACATTCATTATCTCACCGTTCTGTGGTTAGAAGTTTGACACGGGTCTCCAGGTTAGCATTAAGGTGTGGGCAGGGCTGTGTGAATAAGGTTTTGGCAGTGCTGCATGCCTTTATTGGACCCTCTAGGGGAGGATGTTTCCTTGCTCATTCATCTTGTTGGCAGAATTCAGGTCCTTGCTGCTGTAGGTCTGACATCTCTGTTTCCTTGCTGTCTGTCAGCTAAGGGTCACTCTCAGCTTCTATAGACCACCCACATGTCTTAGCTCATGGTTCCCTTCCTGCCCCTTTACCACCAGCAAAGGTGAATCAGTTTGTACTTAGGATCTCTCCTGCATCTTCATCTGTCATATTTCTCGGACTGCAGTGGGGGAGATGTCCTGCTCTTAGGGGTTCATCTGATTAGATTGGACCCACACTGATAATCCTAGATAATCTCCCCATCTCAAGGTCCATGACCTTTATACATGTCTGCAAAGTCCCCTTTGCCATAATAACATAACATATTTATAGGTTCTGGGAACTAGGATGTGTACATTTAGGGGCAAAAGGGACCTATTATTCTGCCTACCACAGATGGCAGCTTATACTGATGAAATCAGAGACTACAGTTTTTAGCAGCTCTTAGTTACAATGAGAAATGTTTGGAAGGCTAACCTCACATTCACAGTGTCACCAACTCCCCATTACAACCACCATCACAGCCACTCCAGTCTTTCTACATTGTCTGGAATCACTGCTCTTACTTATTGAACCTTCACTCATATCTATATGAACCCCTCCATCTACACAGCTCTTCTCCATTCTTAAATCAGGGTTTGTGGACTGTGATTCCCTGAATATGAAGTTTCAAGAATGGTGTCTGGAATCCCTTTTGTCATGGTTTTAGGCAAATGAACTCTAACAGGTAGTTGTTTTTCTATCTCACCTGCTTCCAGTTTAAAGAAGTTGCTCAGCTTACACCTAAGATTGTGTACAGAAAAAATGCCAGTGTTATCAGTAATGATATAAGTTCCTACCCCTATCTACTTAGAATCTGAGAACTGGTTTATGACAATCTATTAAAGCTACCAGGACCCATTTTATATCAGTTAGGATGACTTCAGTTGCAAGTTAAAGGAACCATGATTTAAACTGGCATACACAATATGAAAACTTGCTATTTCACATTACGGGAAGCACAGACACAGATCAGACTTCAGGGTTAATTAATTCTGTGGCTCAGAAAAATAATCAAGGTCTAAAGTTTGTTCTCTCTCTCTCACCCTGCCATTCTCGGTGTCATCAAGCTGGTAGCAAGGCGTCTGCAGTTCTTCCCGGCATCACATCCAATTACAACAACATCCAGAGGGAAAAGAGAGATTGTCTCTTCCTGTGTCTCTACTAGTATCTTTGTTGTGAGGAAACGTTTTCCTGCAAGTTCTCCAGCAGACATCCTCTCTGGTTTCATTGACAGAACTGACCTAATTTTAAAACAAAACAAGGGAAGGAGACTATGTCACTTCATCAAGCTCTTCCTTGATTGCTCTTTTAAAATAGCAACTGTTCCCCAACACTGTCTTCTAGCATTTCCTTCCTCCTCCTACCCTACCCCACCCACAGACTTGTTTTCCTTCTTAGCTCTTATCACCATATGTTTTGCCTTATTATTTGTATATTTTCTTTCCACACGCACTATAATGTCAACTTATTGTGTTAGGGATTTGGAACTTTTTTATTTATCGAAGATAATGCCTGGCACATAATAGAGTCCTCTCAATGTTTACTAAATAAATAAACAAGGACCTCGGAGCTAGAGGTAAGATTCCCTTCTCTATAGGACTGCAGTGGAAAGGTGGGTTTCTGAACAAAACTGAACTTCTATTAAGAGTACATGGGGGGAATAAATATTGGATAGGCAACCAACATCTTCATTCTTAATTCTATTTCCCACCATCACCATCACCAGTATTGGCCTGGCATAACTTTAAGAAGACAGAGATTTTGTGTTACCGAATCTTAGAGAGGTTTACTGGTCTCAGCTAATCTTCCAATGAGCCTTGAGCCAAGGACCAGACCTGTAGAAACTTCTCTTCACAGTTCCATTCATCCTATCATCATTGCAGGTAGAAGGAAAAGATACGGATGCTATCAAGTCCAGTGACTTTATTTAATCCTTTGCTATTCCTATATTTGTAATACTTTATATAATTTATCCTCATAATTCTGAGAAAGCAATTTACCTAAAGTTCAAAAATAATAAGACGGGGGGAAGAGGTTATCCTGTAAATAATCAGAATATTCTAAAGCAATGAGTTGAAGCAATAAAAGAAAAGCCATTAGGCTGATGTCTGTCTGTTTAACCCACCCACCTGTGAGAGCTGAGCAGAGCTTGGAGGAAAGCAGTAGGTGACCATATTCCTCATAATTAACATCAGACTTCTGTAGCATAATTTATAATATTCCTCATGTTCTTGAGAGCTCCAATAGAACACCTCGGAGAAGACCACCAGATCTCTCATACCTCCTTTTGGAGACCCCCCTCCCTCACAGAGGAGTCAATATATTTACTGCAAAGAGGTACAGACCAGGCACCCAGTTTATGCAATTCTGTAAACCCCATCCCACTCTCATTCCAAAGGACCTTTCTTTATCCTTGGGAAGAAAAGAAGGGGATGATTTGGTCTGTCCATCCTTAATCATGAGAGTAGAAGGATCCTGCTACAGTCACTATGATCCCAACTAACCTAAGCTCCAGAATCTTCTTTCCTTTTGAAGCTATTCTGCCTAAATTATGCTGGGCTTATCTCAGAGCTCAAGAGTCTCTTACTCCACTTAGCCATTACCCCATTTAACCATTGTCATCACTGTCCATCCCAGGTTCTGCTCCTTCAGGGGACTACACCCCTCCTACTTCTCAGCATAAGCAAAGGCAACTTCTGCCCAGTTTCCTCTGTTGGCTCCCCAAGCTCCTTCCTGGAATTCCTTATGATCTCCAGGAGCATAACCCTTTATAGGCACTCTCTGAGGAACCCCTAATTATAATCCAACTAGAGGCCCAGTGCATGAAATTCGTGCACAGGGGGTAGGGGTGTCCCTCAGCCCAGCCTGCACCCTCTCCAATCTGGGACCCCTCGAGGGATGTCCGACTGCCCTTTTAGGATTTCTGGCTCCCAACTGCTTGCCTGCCTGCCTTCCTGATTGCCCCTAACTGCTTCTGCCTGCCAGCCTGATCACCCTCTAACCACTCCCCTGCCACCCTGATTGATGCCTAACTGCACACCTGCCAGCCTGTTTGTCCCTAACTTCCCTCCCCTGCAGGCCTGGTCCCCCCCCCCCCAACTGCCCTTCCCTGCAGGCCCGGTCGCCCCCAACTTCCCTCCTTTGCTGGCCTGGTCACCCCTAATTGCCCTCCCCTGCAGGCTTGATCACCCCCAACTGGCCTACCTTGCAGGCCTGGTCCCTCTCAACTGCCTTCCCCTGCTGGCCATCTTGTGGTGGCCATCTTGTGTCCACATGGGGGCAGTCATCTTTGACCACATGGGGTCAGCCATCTTGTGTGTTGGAGTGAAGGTCAATCTGCATATTATTCTTTTATTAGCTAGGATGTTTTCTTACTCAAATTATTTCATCTTTGGCCATTAAGAGTTTCTTCATTTGACTCCTGTGTCTTTATAGCAGGCACTGCTCCTTTTTTGAGCACTTTCTTATACCCCAAGATGATCCAGGTTAACCTTGTATTTCTCCTGCCATACCCCAGGAATCAATCACCTCTATATGAAGACCTGGTTTAATTTTATTAAAGAATGGTGTTTAAAAACCCAAGATCTGGACACCAGGTATACTCATTAGTATTGTAGTGACATGCTTCTAGACCCTCTCGGCAGATAGAACTAGGGAATACCTATGTGTATACAAAGCCATGTATACATACAAAAATCTATATTATTATATCTATTTATTTGTATGTATATCGAAGTCCATGAGTTTATACTGATATCCCTGATATCAGGCCAACACCACAGGTTTCATGTTAGCCTTCCCTTTGTCCTTATTTGTAATGTATTTCTCCAATAGTGTAAAATCTAGCTTCTTACTTAATTATTAATTATATTTATTAAATAAGTGAGTAAATGATCTCCTTTGTTCAGCTATACTATATATATGAAGTGTTTCAAGATTTTTAACTCTTGTCCCTATGAGACACACATTTACTAACTAGATTACAGCATTTATATAGTTATTTTTGTCTTTAGTCTTATAGTATTCAGTCAAAACACCGTTTAACAAATTTACTTAAGTTCACTTTTTTTGTAACAATGGGATTCTTAATTCTGAAGGCTTCTTCAGGTGGCCTATGTCTCTCCTCATAGTCATGGGGCTACTTTATCCATATGCAACATTGGATTTTAACATCATAATCCTTTTTTTTTTTTTCTAGAGGGTAGTCACATACAAACATACTTTTAAGGTTCTACTTTTAGATCCTTAGCCTAAATGTGTCAAATATATATCTTGCCAGATCTTTAAATGTCCTCTTTACAAGATTAAACCTCTTAATTAAAAAAGGAAAATGGGCTTGACTCTTGTGTATATTGTATTTATGCTTTATTCGTTTTCTATACAATACTTTGGATGCCTGAGATGATCATTATAAATTTCTTTTTATTATTTTAAATTTGTATTATTCCCTTAAGAGGTATATTGAATTGCTATAGTTCACAACCTCCAGCCATAAAATACAAAACAATAAAATCTTCTAATTAATGCACACATATGCAAAGTTTGTAATTAAATGCAAAGCTATAATTGGACCCAGTGCCCCATCTAACATGAAAGAGCAATAGCAATGAACTAGAGGGAAAAAAAGAAGAGCTAGAATATTCAACACTGAAGTTGAAGTTTAATACCTATAAAACCAATAAGGAGAGAATCTGTCCCAATTTATCATTACAGAGGAGGATAAGGTCTATTATACTCATGACACACTGACTGGGAGGAGACTTTAGCAAATTTATGAGTGTGGTAGTAAGGAAATAAGCTCATCTATTGACTATATGCTGCCCACAGATATTCCTACATACAGCCAAAACACACACACACACAAACACCTCTCCATTACTGGGAGTGTTAAATTCCCACTTCCCTTTGAGTTTTTGTTCTACACTTTTCTATATAAATACAAGATTGGAAAAAGTATGTTTATAGTTGTTCATGTGGAAAATAATACAATAATTAATAAATAATAATACAGGAATAAACTCTGTGTTTTGTATTCACAACTGTAAACATACTTTTACCCACCCCTGCATTATGTCTCTTGCTGCAAAGGCAGTTCTATCTTTGATTATAAGTATTTCAAATGACAGTATCAAATGATCCACAATTACACTTTTCATAATAACTTGCTTCCAAATTATAAAAATAATAACTTAGGAGTTTTTAATTTTACATGAAATGGAAAAATCTACATTATTGTGTTATATTAATTTTTGGACATAACTATCCAAAGTTGCTTCTTTCCTGGTTTTCCGATTGAACACTATCATCATCTTCCACAGAAATACCCAAACCAGAGCCTAGAAATCATCTATCATTCCTCACTTTCTCTCTGTGCTAAGGCTCATGAATCCATCAATAAGTCCTGTATGTTGTCTCCAAAATGCAGCATAAATTCTTCTACACTTCTAGTCTCTGCTGTCGCAATCGTACTCCAACCCACTGTCATCAATTATCAGGATCACTGCAATTGTCCCTTAATTGTTCTTCTAATATCCATTTCCCCACCTTGAATCCACTCTTTGTACTGTAGTCAAAATGAGTGATCATTTACAAATATAAACTCCTTTTTAAAATATTTTACTCCTTTTTAAAGAATGTTAAATGTTTCCCTTTTTTTGTGTGTGGTTGAAAGACTATGCTGCATTTGTCCCTTTGGGGAACTTATCTTGCCCTACACTTCACCTCACTCTGAACTCAGTCCTATAACCAGTCTTTGGTTCCTGGAATGTTTCCTTTCTTTTGCCCTTCCTTCTCATTCCACATCTGGTTAATTCCTACCGATCATTTAAATCTCTACTCAAAAGTCACTTCCTCTAAGAAATCCTCCCTAACCCCAACATAATAAGCCTTATCTATTATCAAAATACAACAGACTTTTTTTTTTCATAGCAAGGATCATAGTTTAATTTTTACATTTGGAAAATAATTTGATTACTGTATTTCTACTCCCACTGGACTATAAAGAATTATGCCTATTTGAGTATCCTTAGCATCAAGTAAATAAATGCTTAGGTGATTAATAAATAATCACTTAGGTGATTAATAATGAATAGTGGATAGAACTGAAATAGCTTGGGTGCTGCCAGGTAGCTCAGTTGGTCAAAGCATCATCCCGATACACCAAGGTTGCAGGTTCAATCTCTATTAAGGTACATACAAGAATCAACCATTGAAAGGAAAAAAAAAAGAATCAACCAATGAATGTACTGTATAAGTAAATGGAACAACAAATGAATGTCTCTTTCTCTCTCTCTCTCTCTCTCTCTCTCTCTCTCTCTCTCTCTCTTTCTCCCCCCTTCCTATCTCTTTCTCAAATCAATAAATAATAATTTAAAAATAAATGCTTTTTGTAAAGTAAAAGAAAAGAAATAACCTGGATATATGGAATTTTTACTTTTGTCTTCTTTATCAACCATCAACAGCAAGTGGAATAAAAATCTTGTCAGTACATGTGAATCTCCTAGTGTGATCCCTTAAATTCTGCTGAGCTCAAGACCAATGGAAACCCTGCAGCTGCCTCACAGAATGGCTCTCAGATATGACCTGCATACAAAGCAGAGAATACTCAGGACAAAGAGCCAGCAGCCAGTTGACATCCATAAAATACAAGACTAGCTCTGGCTTTAACCCTCTTAGGTCAAGTAAAATAGATACAGATGTAGAGAAGGGATATGCTCATTTATTGGCATTATTACAGAAAATTTGAATATATGGACATTTATCAGCCACTCTATATTACCTGATTGTACACTATCATCTTTTCAAGCTCAAAGAGCAGGAGACTAAATGTCTCAACATTGATTTTTCTTTTTTTCTGACATTTCCAGGTGACATATTTTAGTGAGCTAAAGAAAAGGGTAACGCTTTCTGACCCCTTCTTTTCTAGCTCCCACAAAAATATCACATCTTAACCATGTGATGGAGGCAGAAAGGTGACCCACCTGGGGAGGAGACCCACACCATCCCAAAGAAGGAGTCAAGAGGCCAAACATTGGGCCCAGGATGTGCAGTGAATGCTTGCCTGCTCTAGAATGGAGCAAGATACAGGGATCTGGTCCCAGGGCTTGGCTGAGCACCATGAAGGATTTCCAAGTGGCAGAAGTTCTAGGCATCATATGGTGCCTAAGGCATGGGCTAGGAAAGATGCAGGAAGCAGGATCCACTGCTAAGGAAAGGGACAGTGGAAACCAGGCAGGTAGAATCAAGGTCTATGGCCAAGCAAATGGTTTGTGAATAGAAGGAGGAGAGCATTTGAGAAATAAGGAGGGTAGAAAGCCAAACAGGCTCTCTCCCTCCCTTATCACAATAAATTGTTCTTGAATCTTACTGAGATTCTATCTGCAGTCTCTTAATGAGTAATTTTCTGATCTTTTTCCCTTGGATGAACCTGCCAGAAAAACCCCCAACCCTGCATCAATTCAACCACCTACTTTTCCATTTATATACCTTGCTGGAGGCTAAGTACTGCAGTTAGGATAATAAAATGTGAGAGGTTAGTCAGAAGGCTGATAGACACCTTCAGTAGGGCTGAAGATTTGCATATTATTGCCTGCTGCCAGACAGCTGAAAGCAGTTCCCCCCAACCTGATGGTCCTTTATTGTTTACCAAACCTTACCTTTGATATGTATATCTGCTTTGCTAAAGGGAAAAATGTGTGAATGAAATGCCATGGGCCCGGAGATTCCGGAAGCCCACTTCACTAGAAAGTGGAGCCTCCCGGGCTCCCCCATGCCTCCCAAATTTATATTTATTATCTAGTTTCTCAATCCATTTATACGCAGCCCCTTCTATAGATTCCTGAACCCTTGCTGCAGAAAAGACTGCAGCAATACCTTATCTGGTATGTACATATCTCAGGATAAAATTCTCCTAACTGTACAGAATAGCATGATTATTAATTAATGACACCCCACCCCCACCCCTGGCATCTGAGCTCCCAGTATGCCCAGTCACCTTTCCCAAGATCCCATTCAAAAATGTTAACATCTGAGTTGGCTCTTGTGAACTTTCTTCTCTCCCATCAAGTCCCATCCCCACCTGGATTCTCAGTCCACTATTTTATAAAGAAAATAAAAGCCATTGAGCAATAATTACCTCAACTTCCAACCACTACCCTAGGAACTGAACAGGTGTCTGGGTCTTTGTTTTTGTTCCTTCTTACCTCAAAAGAAGTGGTGGCTCTTTTGCTCCTTAAGGCTAAACCTCCCACTGGCACTAAAGCTCACATTCTATCCAAGTCTTCAGAGGACTTGCTCAGTCAATTACATTCTCCCTTCCTTTCCTCCACCTTCAACTTCTCCCTTGCTGCTTATGTTTAGCGGGTAAGTCCCTCCTTGTTTAAAATAATTAAATTCTCACTTTAACTCTCTCTTTCCCCACTGTCACAGGTGACTTAAAAGGTTCTATTATACTCAGAGATTTCTACATTGTCACTTTCTCCTCACCTGGCACAACTAAATCAGCTCTCACCAAATTAACAACAACCCAATGGAAACTACTTTACTGTCTTTATTTCCCTCACTGCATTTGACACTCATGGCCACTTTCTCTTCTCTAGGATGGCTTTTGTGACACCAATCTCTCTTCTTTCCATTCCTTTGCAGTCTCTTTTGCTGACTTCTCTTTTACTCCCTTTCTCTTCTTATAGACACAGACTATCTAATAAAGAGGGAATATGCTAATTGACTGCCCCACCCTCAAAGATGGCGGTGCCCACAGCCAATAAGGAGGGAATATGCTAATTTACTGCTACACCCTCAAAGATGGGGGCACCCACAGCCACAAGATGGCAGTGCCCAGTCTGGAGTCCCCCAGTCCCCTCAGCCCCCCAGCCACCCAGGGCCAGCCAAGGCTCAGGTAACCAGGGCTGGCTGAGGCTTGCGCTGCCAGCAGTGGTAGCAGCAGAGGTGTGATGGGGTGTCTGTCGCCTTCCCCTGATTGCCAGGTAGCCTCCCACCCCTGAGGGCTCCTGGTCTATGAGAGGGGGCAGGCTGGGCTGAGGAACCCCTGACCCAGTGCATGAATTTTCATGCACCAGGCCTCTAGTATTACTCATAAAATCTCATTCACATCAACCATTGCCAACCACTTATAAACAGAAAACTTTCAAATAACAACTCTGAGCTCCTCAGTTCCAGACTACTCTGTCCAAGAGTCTACTAAGAGTTTCTATTTGAAAACCCCAGAACTATTTCTAACTGATCACATCCCAACTCGAATCAATGCGCTTCCTCACAAAAAGCTCTGTTTTATTCATCTTGTCCCTGATAGCTTCTCAGTTCACCCCTGGTCACCTCAACCAGGAGCCTGAGAATCCATCTAGGTTCTTGTCTATCCTCTGCCCTTATACTCAATTAGTCACCAAATACTACTGATTGTCCATCTTAAATATTTCTCTTGTTCTTTTATTATTTAAGTTTATCTTTATTGTTGAAAGTATTACAGATGTCTTCCTACGTTTTCCCCACTTACCCCCTCTACCCCACACCCTCCTCTCCCAGGCCTACCACACTATTGTCTGTGTCCATGGGCTATGCATATAAATTCCCAGTTAATCTCTCCCACACTCCCACCCCTTCCCCCGCCTTCCCTCTAAGATTCATCAGCCTGTTCCATGCTTCTTTGTCTCTGGATCTATCTTGTTTATCAGTTTATTTTGTTCATTAGATTTCACATATGAGTGAGAGCATGTGATATTTATCTTTCTCTGACTGACTTATTTTGCTTAGCATAATACTCTCAGTTCTACTCATCTCCACTCTTACTACTATGTAGTAAGAGTGCTACATTTCCTTTCATGAAATGTAGCACTGAACTCCTAATTTATCTCATTGTCTCTACTCTGCTTCCTCTTAAATATATCCTCCAGAGTTCTTCTCTGCTTTTATTCATTTAAAGACATACTATAGGGAAAATAACACAACTTCCTAGCATGTCATACAAATGATTCACAATCTAAAGAACACAATTACTTTCCTGAATAATAAGTATATTATTTGCATATTAATAATGTCTACTGCATAAGTTCTTGGGGAGGCATAATTGAGTTAATACTTATAAAATGTTTAGAAGATTATCTCATACAAAGAGAGTGCTCAAAAAAAATAGATAATATCCTAGTAAGAATTCAATAAATGTTCAACAAATAAAGAAATGAAACTGAGATACTCAGCAGAAGATTTAGTGCTTTGCATGGCAGTGTTATGCAGGGACACAGAAAACTTAGTATGGCACAGTATGCTTCAGATTCCAGGCTAATGGGGAAAGAACTGCTAATATGATGCCAGTTAGAGTCCTCAATGGTTCAAAGACCACATTCCTGGTATTTGCAACCCACATCTGGGTAGGCAGAGCAATTTAGAATAAAAAGCACCTTAATTGTGAGATCTTTTTATTTGTTTCTTATTTTTATTTCTGTTAGAAATGACTCATTTGCATGCTCTTTTCTGCTTTTTCACTTGTTTGAAATTCAATACAGAATATGGACTGTATTGCACATAGTGGAAATTCAAGTTATAACTGATGTTCTCTAGGTAACTGATGATGAGAAGACAATGAAGATACTAACCAACAGAGTTCCTTCTACCCCTCTCACCCCCAATAGTACATAAACTTGCCAAATGAGGCTCCTGAGGCTTATAACCCTAAGAAAGGTTTTACATGAAAATCTCTCAGGTCGTAGGTCCTGTCTCTGAAGAGGCACTGAACTTCTTCTGCAAAAGGACATCTTTGTGCTCTTTCACATCAAACTCCAGGACATGCCTGAACTTCCATTAATGATCTGTCATTGTTACTTATCTAAACCAGGCCTCCAAGCTCTTTACTTTGGTAGGCTCCTGCACCATTTATGGGCAATGAGCTTCTCATGTTCCAAACTTATCTCTTTTAACTCTGGAAAACCCGGACTGAATCAAGTAAACTCCCTTTGAATAGCTATCAGATAGAATGTCAAAATACTTCATGTCCTCCAAATTCTTTCACTGAGGCAGGATACAGCCATGACATTCAACACAAAGACCACAAACCACTGCCAATAATGAAGAAATATATTTTATTTCAGTAATTATGGCCAGAAAATGACATTTTAAAGAGAGAAATAAGCTATTATATTTTAGACATTTTCAGTCAGTCTTCTTACTCTTTCCCATTTTAGGATTCAGAAAGAGTTATGTCATACAATTAATAATCTACCTAAACACATAAAGCAAATAAAACATGTTTAGTATAGTAGGCTGGAAGCCTGGCACAGAGTAAATATGATAAATGGTCATAACTGATGTTATTATCATCATCATTTTGATCACCATCTTCCTCTGTCCATTGAGGATATAACCAGAAAACACAGCCAACCATAAGTGTATCTTCAATTTAGGTGATAGAGCTATAGATAGATATCAATGAAGGATTTTTTGCATTTATGACAGCATCACATTTACTTAGGAGCTCTTTGAGGTAGGAAAGGTAATATAATTACCTTAATTTTGCATATAGGGAAGCAAACACTAAAAGAAGCAGAACAATACCACCCTCCCCCCCTGCCATGGAAATAAATGGAAAATATGAGCCTACAATTCTGCCTTTCAGACTCCTAGCTATTTACTCTTTCTTTTTGAGGTTGAGGAAAAGAGGTGCTTGGAGGACAGGGTTGCAAGGAAGGTGTGGGAATAAAAAACACTATTTTAGGAAGCTGTTTTCCAGGTTATCTGTGTCCCTCAAAACATGCAATGTATAGAGCTGTCAATCAATTTATTTTGTGTGTGTGTGATTTATATATTTTATCTCTTGATTTTCACTCCCATAAATTAATTGTAAATAGATATTAGCCTACATTCATGATTTGTTATTTATTGCAACAGCATAAAAAGTCAGAACACAGCACTATATTCTACAAAGGCTCAAATTTTTCTTTGAATTTATAATACTTGTTCTAAAGGAGAAGTGAGATTCTGACAAGCATGAGTTGATTTCCCATTATGTTTCCTAGCTTCTTGGCTCAGTAAGCTAGACTTTCAACAGTGCCAAACATAAGTTGACTGCCCTGGATCACCCAAGGTGTGCTGGGGGCCTTAGGAGACCATATGTTAGGTATCTGACATATGCTAAAAAAGAGTTGGTCGTATTTCTGAAACAGATTTCCATGATGTAGCTTCGGCAGTGCTAGAATTAGCCCTGTAGCTCATCATGTTTAATTCATGCTTATTTACATTTGAATCTGTGAACTTTTCCATGAAGTCTTTGCAATTGCACTTCCATTGTAGTAGTCATTCTTGCTGAATTTTTCTGTGCTTTAAACACAAATGCCAGTGCTTTGTGAAATTTCACAATTGTGCTATTCACTGTCATTTTTTCCAGCCATGAATCAACATAATTTGATGATAGCTGTACAATTATGAAAATACCATCTAGTAGACATCGCCCACACGAACCTAGTGCTAAGCATTATGGTAATGAAGTCAGGAAAAAGTCATGAAGTTTCTAGCCAACCTGAACTTAACTAAATATGAAGTCATTTAAGTTAATTGAAAGTGTTAGCACTGGGTTTTTCTACTGTAGCAATAGAACTTCCATACAATTAGAACAGTTTAGGGAAGGACTGCCTCCACAGTTGCCTTTTACGTAGAGCTGACAAAACTACTGGATTTACCCCATCAATTTCATATTCACTCAGCCATCCCCTCTAAATACCATATGATTATCTCCATGTTTAAATCAGGTTCTACGCAGCCCCATGTCAGAAAATCATAGTGTCACAGCAGATAGGAACTTTGTAGATTACCTAATCCCTCACATTCATTTTACACATGAGAAGCTCAGACCCAGGTATTTTATGTTCGTTTGTTTGTTTTAATATCACAGCTATAGAGCAGCAGACTGTATCTGTAACTCAGGTCCCCTAATGTCCAAGCCAGGAAATAGTTTCCATATGTACTAGATGGAATACATCTCAGCAATTATACCTGAGTGTTACAAGTCAAGCCTGAAACTTGGCTCCTACCTGAGAAATGGAACACCTAAAGCTCAAGCTTTACCTCCTTCCCCACCCAGATAGAATGGCTAGTCTGGCTTTATGCCTGAAAATCTCACTATTAGAAGGTTCTTCCTAAGATTTAAACTGTTGGGTTCTATTAAAATGGAAATAATGTATTAAACAGCAAAGGCTGTAACCTGAAATGGACCAAGTAATACTTTGCATGGATTTCAAGTCAGCAGTCAGAGCCTGAATGAATGGGACAAGAAACAGATAATACAGTATTTGATGGAGGTAATTGATGCAATGGGAAGAGGGAGAAGACATTGGGGAACCTGCAGGTACATGAAATCTGAAGATCTGGATACTACACAGCTTCAGAGGGGCAGCAGTGAGTTACTATAATGATTAGGAAATGAAAAGGAAGAGACTCTGATAAAAGGCATTGGTACCCATACACTAGAACCCATGAATAATGACCAATAACCAGTATTTCCTTCTTTGGAGAAAAATTATATCCCCATGCAGAATTTTCCTTTTTCATCCTTTCTTACACAGAAAAGATAAGAAAATATCTGCATTTATCTTAAGCATTCTTGTTTAAGCACTCTTTCTGGACATGTATTACCTGTGGGTAGTCAATTCCTTAGCCAGAAAGTTTATTATTTTAGAAAATCTTCTCAGTTCGGACAGCAGGGGGAAAGCTCCCAAACAAGCCATTCTCCTCCCATGCTTTTGCTATAGGGATTCTTCAAGAGGGCCTTGGTCAGTTTGAAGTCCACAAAATAGAGGGAAAGAACTTCAGCTACTACGTAGCAACACCTCTGCATCTCTCCCCTTTTCCCACCTTCATAATTTATATATGCTGAACAAGGTGATTGTGCTGACATTTAGAGGCTCTGGGCTCAGTGTTTTGCCCTGCCTTAAAAAGGTAAAATATAATGGGGTAGGCAACATCCTTGAGAGGTAACCCCCCTTGGGGTAAGATGTTATATTTACAGGTCACCTTCTGGTGTGTCTAAGTCAATCTACCAATGAGATACTGTGCTAGTCAATGAGAGTACAGAGAAAACCCAGAAACAAAGCTTCTAACCCAAATGAAGGCAAGAGGGCATCTGTGTAGAGAGAGAGCCAACAATAATATCAAGATAGTGAATGAGAGGGGAAGGGAGATACATGAGTGAGAAAGGGAGAAGTAAATGTGTCAAAGACAAGGGATAGGACACGTACCTTTCACTAGATGATAATAGTGAGCATTGTCTGCCCAGCATAGTGCTATGATTCATATATCTTATTTGATGGTTTCTGTGACTTTACATATCCAGGAAAACACTGTAATAATTAGTAACTGTCTCTAAACATTTACCTCTAGGAAAAGTAACTGAGAAAACGTACACCACTTATGGATGACAAGGAAAAGCCTGCGGCTTGATAACAGTGATTCAACAGCAGAAACTCTGACTTATAGCTTCTGCCTCTAGGAAGATTATCTGCCATTTCATCAACTTGACTTTGAGTGTCCCCTAATAACTGGCACATTACCCTTTTTATTTGCTGGTTTGCCCTGAATTATAACTCCTTGCATCCTGAGTGACTCTGCATTTTTGACATTTGTGAGTGACCAAATTCTTACCCTTCAATTTGTCAGCAATTCAAGTGTCCAAAGTGCTTAACTGAACAAGACTCACTGTGGACTTTTGGCTGATGTATACTAATCATGTACAGCCATAAAAGCGCTTCCCTGTTCCTTCCCATGCCCAGGAGTCCCTCCAAGTGCAAAGTCACCCAGAAGTACACAGAGCACACATGAAATAGAGAGATCACTGAAGCAGAGGTGTTGGAGAGTGAAAGAGGACAAGGGAGCAACAGCACTTGTCCTGCTAAAGACATGTCACACAGAGCAGCCAAATCTCTGTCTGCCAGCTTTGAAAATGCTGGCCACAACACGGCCTTAGTTTGCCAAGAGAAGAGATTCTATTGTAGAACTCTCTCTAGGCTCAGGAAATAGTTATTAACTGTGGCTTCCACAGGCCAGGATTATGCCAGGTGGGAAAAACCATGGACTTTAATCTGCTTGATCTGAAATGTCAAATTGGGCCTAAACATTTCCTAGTGCTCTTAAGTGCTGCTGGGAGAGCCAAGCTCTTCATGCCTTAGACCTTCTGTTCTCAACTCAGCATTTTCTTTCCTGTTTCCACATTAATTAGAATTCTTTGCAAGGGAGGGAATAGTTGTTCTGCTATTATGCATGATCAACAGGCCATTTTCAAGCTTAGACCCAAAATTCAGTGATTAGACCTCAGTTGGCATGCCTTCTGGCAACTCTCGCTTAGCCCTTCACACTTGCTGAGTAGACAATAGTCAGTCCTGTGGTTCTGAGATTGGAAAAATATCAGGCCTCCTTTCAACTTTAATCTCTGTGCCCACAGAGCTCTGAGGGAGGAACACCAATGATGAGTCCTCCTCCTGGGACCAAAGCAGGATACAACTCACTTGCATAAAAAAGACAGGGAAAGTCCTTCAGAGGCATATGGAAAACAGGCTTGAGCAACACCAGGCCACATTAGAAAGCTGGGCACAGCCAAGCTGGCAACAAGGACACTCAAGAATGAGGCGGGTTGGTTGGTACAAAGCAGTAAAATGAGACCAGAGCCAGAGGAACACAAGGACATCTGCCCTTCCAGGTGGAGAGTCATGATGGTGCTGTATGCTGCTGTGCATGCAGGCTTGACAGCGGCATGCCACTGCCATTCATTTGCCATCGGAGTGTGGCTGTCATGTATGGGAGGTTTCTAACCGAACAAACACACAAACTCATAGTCTGCACTTAGCTCTATCTATGTTTTTTAAAATTAGAAGGGTTATTTTCTAAGAGTAAAGAGAATCTGTGTAACTAAGTTCTCAAGGAATAGCAAACATTTGATTCCATTTGATGTTTGACAGTAGACAGCTTTCATGGCCCACCACTACCCCTTCCCTGCCCCACATCTGAGCAAGCTAAAAAGTAAACTGTGCTCCCTGTTTTGGCACTGACAGCAAGGTCAAACCAAGCACAAGCCACAGTCCCTGCCTAAGAAATTTTACCTTGACCACAGCCCCCTAACCAACATAAACTCTTTCTTCGCTTTCTCAAGCCATTTTCAAACCAGTTTGGGGCTTACTTTCCCCACCACCCCTTCACCAAACATGAGGTGGGAGTACCCCACCTCCATGGATCAACCACAACACAATGTTTAAAATACATAAGACCAAAATTGTTTTAAAAACTTGACCTGGGGAGATTTTCAGATCTATTGTTAGTCGTAAAAAACAATTTGCATAACAACGTGAATTGTATGATTTCCTTTATATAAAACTAGTGGCCCGGTGCATGAAATTCATGCACGGGAGTGGGGGCGTGTCCCTCAGTCCGGCCTGCACCCTCTCTAATCTGGGACTCTTTGAAGGATGTCCTACTGCCGGTTTACAGGGATCGGGCATAAACCGGCAGTTGGATATCCCTCTCACAATCCAGGACTGCTGGATCCTAACCACTCACCTGCCTGCCTGCCTGATTGCCCCTAACCACTCTGCATGCCAGCCTGCTCACCCCCAACTGTCCCTTGCCACCAGCCTGCTCTCCCCCAAATGCCCCCCCAGGCAGCCTGATCACCCCCAACTGCCCCCCATGCCAACCTTCTCGCTCCAAACTGCCACCCCCCCCCCCCCCGCTGTCCTGATCACCTCCAACTGATCCCCACTGATGGCCTGCTTGCCCCCATCTGGCCCCCCTGCTGGTCTGCTTACCCCCTACGGCCCTGCCCCCCACCAGCCTGATCACCCACAACTGCCGTCCCCTCTTGGCCTCTAATGGCCTCTACCTCAGCCCCGCCACCATGGCTTTGTCCAGAAGAACGTCCGGAAGGTCTCCTGGAAGGTCTCCCAGTCTAATTAGCATATCACCCTTTTATTAGTATAGATAGAGTCCTGGTGCACAGGTGGGGGCAGGCTGGTTTGCCCTAAAGGGTGTCCCAGATTAGGGTGGGGATTCCCTTGGGGCATGGGGCAGCCTGGGTGAGGGGCCTGTAATGGTTTGCAGGCTGGCCATGCCCCCATGGGGTGAGGGTCCCTGCTGGGGGGCATGGCCAGCCTGGGTGAGAGGCTGATGGCTGTTTGCAGGCTGGCCACACCCCCTTCAGGGTGGGGGTACCCACTGGGGTGACTGGCCAGCCTAGGTGAGGGCTGTTTTCAGGCTGGCCACATCCCCTAGTGACCCAGGCTCTCAGCCCCTCCTTTTATTCTTTTTTCTTTTCCAGCGCCTCCTTGAGCGGAGGCCAGGGCCAGCTGGAAGCAGGTATCTGGGATTTATTTATCTTCTATAATTGAAACTTAGTAGCCTTGAGTGGAGGCCAAGGCAGGCCAGGGTTCGGAGGGGGGTGGGGGGGTGGGTAGAGCTTGGCTTCCTCCATCACTGGGGGAAACCCAAGCCTCCTCCTGGCGCCAGCTCCATGGCTGTTGCCATCTTTGTTGGCTTAATTTGCATACTTGCTCCTGATTGTCTGGTGGGCATAGCAGAGGCACGGTCAATTCACAACTTTCTCTTTTATTAGTGTAGATTATATATATAATGAACTAAAACCTATTAAGCTTGGTCATTCCTGGGAAGGGAAGTGGAGAATAGAAAGAATTGAAAGGTTTTTAAACTTCATGTTTTAATCTTTGTGCTTACATAAGGCTTAAATCATCTACCATAGATATATTAGTTCTAGAGACCCAGTGCATGAAATATGTACATTGGAGGGGTGTCCCTCAGCCCAGACTGCACCCTCTCCAATCTGGGACCCCTCAAGGGATGTCCAGCAGTCAGACATCCCTCTCACAATCCGGGACTGCTGACTCCTAACCACTCACCTGCCTGCCTGCCTGATTGTCCCTAACCGCTTCTGCCTGCCAGCCTGATCACCCCCTAACTGCTCACCTGCCGACCTGATCACCCACAACTGCCCTCCCCTGCTGGCCATCTTGTGGCGGCCATCTTGTGACAATATAGGGGCGGCCATCTTGTAATGATGTGAGGATGCGAGGGCACAAGGGCCACCTAGGCTTTTATTAGTATAGATATTATTTGTCTAAGGCACTACCAAACATTAATAAAATATAAAGTTTAAAGTAATTTTAAAAACTAGTTTATAAATAGTTTTACTCATCAAGAAGACAGAAACTTTTTCTGAGGGTCCCCTACATTGTTGGGGTGAGGAAGAAATAGGCATTCTCCACCATCCAGTGAGCCATGGAGAAAACTGATATATAAATGATCAAATCCTTTGACCTAATTTTTAAATGATCTAGCAATAATTTCATTTCCAGTGCTCAATCTTAAGGAAAAAATTAGTGTACTGCACAATAAGCTATATATATATATATATATATATATATATATATATATATATATATATATATTTATAAATGGAACATATTTATATGTATATTATACATATATTTTTTTTTATAAATGGAACATATTTATATGTATATTAAACATGAAATAGGTTATAAGACTTATGGTGAACACAGCTGCCCCTGACCCAGTATTCCCTAAACCTATTCCTTAGATTCTACCTCTTTCCTCTCTTTGATAGGTTTCTTCTGATGTGTAACTGCATATTTTTATTTTTTATTTTTCAATTACAGTTGACATAATTTCATATTTTCAAATAGTGTGCTTATCCTGCTACTTCTTGATTCATGAATTTTAGACATAATATATTCATCTTGTTACAGGTGTTGAGAGTTCCACATCTCCATTTGTTGTTTAGTGGAGTGGGCTTCTTTCCATATGCCAAAAAAAGGAATTTTCTGAGACTCACATGGGATATTAAGATATTGTAGAAGGCTTTATTTCTGTAGAAGTAAAAACCTGAGTTGACCAGGTCCCCTCTCCCTTCATCCCACCACAGAACAAATATAGCTGTGGCTTCAGCACAGCTAAAATCAAAGTCAGTGTCCAGAATTTCTGCTCCATGTTAGGACAATGTCCAGTCCAGCATCAGGCTAGTTTAATTTGTGTTTCCCACTGCAGTCCATTTGTCCATTGAGTGTGGGGTCCACATGGCCATGGGCCATTCATCCATGGAGGGAACATGGGAGAGTGCAAAGCCAAAGGAACTAGAGAGCCAAGAACAAGCCATGAGCCAAGAGTCATAAAAGTTTTTTAGCAATATAGCTAAAAAGAGAGAGCTTTTTTGAGAGAGCCAAGAGAGAGAGTTTTTTTGTTTGGGAGATTATGTATCCCTAAATTTTCATTGGCCTGCAATAGCCCTGTCCATTCTGGACAATGATCTCTGTTTCCAGGTTTGACCGACAGGTACTTTCCCTAGTCACCCCAACATCACTGCACATATGTCTATCTCCCCTTTTTGGCCCCCTTACTTCAGTAACCTGTAGGGAATGCATCGGTAGTTTCCTGGGGAATGTGAAATTGCAGCTTCCTGGTGAAGCTGCCCAAATGGCCATACCTATTTCCTATTATTTCTCCTTTCTTATCCTATATAATAAAAGCCTAATATGCAAATTGTTTGACTGGAAGTTCAACTGGGAGTTCAACTGCTCACTATGACTTGCATGGACCACCAGGGGACGGCACAGAACATGGCGGGCATCAACAACGCAATGCTGCCATCAGGTGGCAGTGGAAGTGCTGCCGGCCCTGATGGGCCCCACCAAGAGCAGGACCATGGCAGGATGGTGGAGCAAGTGAGAGGGGGACACCAGGCAAAGGGGGGTGCAAGTGGGGGCCCAATCGCCCTGCTGATCACCCCCCAGACAGTGACCAGCAGCCAACAGGCCCTGATCACCCTATTGGGATCTGGCCCCAGGCTGGGACAAGGAACTGAGGGTGGGTGGCGGCAACTAACTTCCCACAGCACCTGGGTGGGAGGCTGTGACCTCTCGTTGGCTACCTGGGGGTGAGGGTGACAGAGACGGAGGTACAGTGAGAATGAGGGGTGTTCACCAAGCTCGCTCTCACTCGCCCTGCTACCCTCCCCTGAGACACCAGGGGGAGCCCCCGTGCTCAAGTGCTGGGTGCCCGCAAGGAGCCCGCCCCACGACCACGCAGCCTCTTCTGGGTGAGCTGGGCTGCAGCCGCCAGGACCACAGGGTCCAGTCAGGCTCCCTATGGGTTCACACAGGAGCCAGTCTACGAGGCTGACCAGGAGAAAGTGCACTGCCTGCCCGGCTTCTGTGGTCCGGGGCGTCTGGCCGTGCTCACCACATTTCCGCGTGGGGACTTGGGCACTGTGACTCAGGTGGAAGAGGGCGCGGGGGAGTCCAGGGCCTAGAGGTCAGCTGGGACCTACCCTTTCATGCCAGACGCTCACGCTTCGATTGCTGGCCAGGCCTAGGGACCGCACCCGTGCACAAATTTTGTGCACCAGGCCTTTAGTTACTAATAACTAGCTAATTACAACAGTATCAGTGTTATGATAGCTGAGCCTTCAACTCTTCTTCTTTCTGCATCATCATCCTCACCTTCTGTCCTTTCTTCCTCCCAATATTGTTATATCACAATTTTTATTTTCTGTTATTATAACTATGCAAGTATTGTATTGAGTCAAGAAGTGTGGTACCATTACATTTTCTTTCTTGTACAATATTTTTCCTAAAGTTAATAATTGCTTCTTCTTTTCTATGTAACTATCCCTACTATTTTTCAAGTGGCAGCCCCTTCTCCTAAGAACACACTAGGGCTTCTCTTTCTTCCTTTTCTTGTGTTAGGTAGAAAAACTATTTTTCTTGGTTTTCCTTTCTTTGTTTCCTCTCTACTGTGTTTGAGTGCACATTCTAGCAGTCTTCCAGGAAGGAAAACAAGAAAGATCATTATTTTTTTTAAGTATTTGCATGTCTAGAAAATCTTTTATTATTTCTCTTATAATTTTCACATCATTATTTTTCATGTTTCTCTTAGTTTGATGTTAGACTTTCTGGATGGACCTAATTTCCTTTTCTTTCTTCCATTTCCTGCCTTCTTTTATACTATTTTGTTCTACTTTCTAAGAGTTCCTAAAACTTTTTTCTTCAATCCTTTTATTAAATTTTTGTATTCTACTATAATCTTTCTAATTCTAAGGGTTCTTTCTAATTCCTTGCTTTTTTATAGCCTCTGTGTTTGTTTTATGGATGTAGTATCTTTTATGGCTCTGAAGATACTAAATATAGATTTTTATTTGTTTTCTTTTGCATTGTCTCTTTTTTTAATGGGTCCTTTATTATTATTTGTTTGTTTTTCTCTTTAATGTTGAATGAATTCCTCAAATATATAATGATCCTTGGCTGAACATTCACATTTAAGGCTGGCAATTCCAAAGTTGCTGATTAGTTGGTCAGGATTTATAGGTGTGACCGTCCACCAGTGGAAGTGTGGTGCAAATGGGCATGACCTGTCGACCTATGACATAAATAGGGTGATGTTTATCTCTGAAGTAAACAAGGCTTTTAGTGAGAGATGTGTCAGTATCTAGAGATCTCTTCTCAGGGAATTTGGTGAAGAGGCATCATACAACTGGCTGTTAGCACTCTAGAAAAGTAGGCAGGGGGAGACTGTTGAAGATTTCAGAGGTTAGTACATTTTAATGGCCCTCCTCTCAGCTCTGTGCCCTACCTACCTGCCCCTCCCACCTTCTGTGGAACCACTGCAAGTACTATGATACATGGTTTACTAGGAGAGGGGAAACAGACAAATAGACAGAAGGGCAGTACATCCTGAAGGAACTATGTGTTACTCGGATGGTGGATTGGATTGCAGCCTTCTGCAAGACCAGTATAGTTTATTGACATGTAAGGTTTCCTAAAGATGAATCCTACTCTTAGGACTAACTCTGGCCAAAAAAGGAGATAAAATGTTGTAAGCTGGATAAAAAGTACCAGGCAGCAGCCTCCTTAGAGCTATATTGCTAAAATAAATCTTCCTGCTAGCTGGTCTGAAGCTCACTGTTTCTGTGCATTGGATTTTAGCCTATTTTTATAGTCATGCATTCCTATAAAGATATTTATTACAGACTGCAAAGACATGATTATGAAGAGTAGCTGTAGAAAAGGAATTATGCAAAGTAAAAATCTTGCAATCTTAATAAATATACTTGTTAACAAATATGCACCAAAGAAACAACAGGCTAAGAGCTGCTACCCAAGAAATGACTGCTTATTATCTGAAGAAATAAACCATATCATTTGGTAAACCTATGTGAATGACATCTTGCAATTCTAGCCAAAGGAAAACATTTAGACCATGAGGTCTTTATTACCTTGTGCCACTACTGGGAGGGAAGGAAGAGTCTTTCTGCCCTCTTCCTAAAGTCCAAATAAGAATCATGTCAGGGTCAAGAAGAAACTCACATTTACAGCTTTCTTGGTACCTTTTTCAAAGATATCAGGAGAAGCACTGAGAAGGCAAATTCAAAGTTAGCTTTGGAATGATCTGGAGGGTTTGGGGTTCTTATTATTTGTCTCTCTCACCGTAAGGGTGGTGGTTTCTTGCTAAAATAACTGAATTTCTGCTTCACTCAACTTCTCTGTACATGTGAAAAGTTTTATGATAAACAACCTCAGGAGGCAGGCTTAGTACAAACACCAGTGGACATTGCATAGCATTGCAAATGTTCATTAGAGATAGTACCGAAGCATATATCTACCCAATTTCTACCAAAGCCTTTATATTATAGTTACCATAATGTTTAAATTATCCTATAAAAAGTCCTCCAGTCCTCAAGACTATAATTAAGTACCCCCTACTGTATGTTGACATGTATACTTAACTTTAGCACTGTTATGATTATCTATTTATATCTCTCCCTTCAAGTCTTATTATTAAGAAGGCATGGATGGGGCTTCATCCATTACTATATACTTTGCCCAGTGCCTAGCACAGAGCTGGGGACATAGCAGAAGCTCAAAAAATACATGCTGCATGAAGGACTGGTTTACAATGTCTTTTTTTAAAGAACCTCACAAAGCTTGCTTCACTTCTCACTTAGCTTCTAAATAATCTAGGGATAATTCTGACCAAGTGATCCCACTTCTAGGAATATATCCTAAGAAACCTGAAACATCCATGAGAAAGAAAATATGCACCCTTATGTTCAGAGCAGCATAATTTACAATAGCTAAGATCTGGAAACAGCCCAAGTGCCCATCAGTAGATGAGTGGATAAAAAAGCTGTGGTACATTTATACCATGGAATACTATGCAACAGTAAAAAAGAATGATCTCTTACCCTTTGAGACAGCATGGAGGAACATGGAGAGTATTATGCTACGTGAAACCAGTCAGAGAAAGACAAGTATCACATTATTTCACTCATATGTGGGATCTAATGAACAAAATAAACTGATGAACAAAATAGATCCATAGACATAGAAGCATAGAACAGAACACAGAATCTCAGAGGGAGGGTGGATGGGTGGGAAGTGATCAACACAAGAATTTGTATGCATATATGCATAACCCATGGACACAGACAATAGGGTGGTTAAGAGTTGGGGTGGGGGTGGGGCAGGCTAGAAGGGGTCAATGAAGGGAAAAAGGGGACATATGTAATACTTTCAACAATAAATATTTTTTTAAAATAATCATCATCATCTACAGTTAAGCATACAGATATAAGGAAAGAGAAAGTGGATAAGGATCAAATTTTCAAATGAATTTGACTCTTTTTATGTATCTAATCCTGGTGTGATTTCTTTAGAACTCGAATATTGAAAACCACAACTCCACCTATTTAAATGTTTTGGAAGAAATGTAAATTAATACAATTACCTTAGCAAACAGTTTAGCACTGTCCTTTAAAGTTTAATGAACACAGTCTACAACCCAGCAATTTTATTCTTATACTCTTGAAAGGACATGCACAAAAATGTTTATTGCAGCTTTTTTATAACACATGAGAAATGGAAACATGTAAGTATCAATTGATAAGAGAACATGGAAATAATGGAATGATCAGTGAGCTGAAATTAATTAAAGCTATATCCAACAAAAAGGCTGAATCTTAAAACATGTGATGGTTAATATTACATGTCAATGACTAAGCTATAGTGCCCAACTGTTTGGTCTAGAGATTGCTGCAGAGATACTTTTTAGATGTGACTTAAGATTTATAATCAGTAGACTTTAAGGAAAGCAGATTACCCTCCATAATGTGGGTGGACATCACCTAATTAGTTGAAGGACTGAACAACAACGATTGAGGTCTCTTGAAGAAGGAATTCTGAGACTACAACGTAGAAACCCTATCTGAGTTTTCACTTCCAGCCTGCCAGCCTGGCCTACAAATTTCAGACTTGCCAGTCCCCACTATCATGGATCAATATATCTCCTATTGTTTCTGCATCTGTGGGAAATCTTGACTAATACAAAATATAAACATCAGTGCTAAAAGCATATGAAACTCAATACAGTGGTACTGAAGTACCATATTTATAAAGCTCAACCAATATGATGTTTAGGGATATCCTATCTAATAAAAGAGTAATATGCAAATTGACCATCACTCCAACACACAAGATGGCTGGCCCCATGTGGTCAAAGATAGCTGCCCCCATGTGGACACAGGATGGCCACCACAAGATGGCCAGCAGGGGAGGACAGTTGAGAAGGAACAGGTCTGCAAGGGAGGGCAGTTGGGGGCGATCAAGCCTGCAGGGGAGGGCAGTTAGGGGTGACTAGGCCGGCAGAGGAGGAAAGTTGGGGGCGACCGGGCCTGTAGGGGAGGGCATTTGGGGGAACCAGGCCTGCAGGGGAGAGCAGTTAGGGGCAAGCAGGCTGGCAGGGGAGCAGTTAGGCATCAATCAGGCTGGCAGGGGAGTGGTTAGGGGGTGATCAGGCTGGCAGGCAGAAGCGGTTAGGGGCAATCAGGAAGGCAGGCAGGCAAGCAGTTGGGAGCCAGCAGTCCTGGATTGTGAGAGGGCAGTCGCACATCCCTTGAGGGGTCCCAGATGGGAGAGGGTGCAGGCTGGGCTGAGGGACACACACCCTCGTGCACGAATTTCGTGCACCAGGCCTCTGGTATGTGTGTGTATATATATATATATATATATATATATATATATATATGCAAAAATTATTGTTATTTTTTTATCCTCACTCAAGAATACCTTTTCTGAGACAGAAAAACATTGATTGGTTGCCACACCACCACCAGTGATTAAACCTGCAACCCAGGTATGTGCCCTGACCAGAAACTGAACCCACAACCTTGTGGTATATGGGACGATGCTGTAATCAACTGAGCCACCCAGCCAGGGGTAGAAAAATTATTTTTAAAAAGTAAAGGATAAGCCACACATGTGTGACTTCACAGGGTCTCTGTGCAGGGACGCAGGGGCCTTAATAATAATCTTGTTCTTAGGCACAGTGGCATCTTTATGAGTACTGCTTTTATATTTTATATGTATATTAAATGTACTATTTTATGAAGCAAATATTTTATTATTAAATCTTTTTTTAATAATATATTTCACAGGCAACTATATAAAAGAACACTGTGCTGAGCTCTTTTTGTTGGCTTAGCCACTGTTTTTAACATAAAATATTACTTCCTGGAAGCCTCTCTCAGCTCCTTTTTCTTTCGTAACACTCTTTCCTCTTTTATCCTTGTCTCACTGTACTTTTCACAGCTTCTAATCCATTAACCACTCTGACATATGGATTTAAGTGCCCTTAGTAATACACTCTGCTGGGCTCAAGTTCTGCAGGTCAGAGTTTCCCAACTCTGTTTCATATTGAGCAGTTTTGCTTGTAATCTTTGTTTTTTAACCCCTCATCTGGTTGTACTGCCATCTCCCTTATGCTCATTTTTCCCAGATTTTGCACTCTGTCCCGAGGGCGTACAGTATCCCCTGCTGACTCCTCAGGCTTTGATTCCTTCTCCCCATAACCTGATTCTTTGGGTTAAGTAATTCTTCTTGGTCAAAAGTTTTCACCTATTCCCCTAAATTTCTTTCCTTTAATTCTCTCTTTGACCTTCTCTAATTTGGCTTTTACCCATTTCACACCATTGGAACACAAAGCTACCAATTACTCCTCCTTGGGGGCTAAGCCTCCAGGCCTTCCTGCCAGCCTCAGCCCCCTTGACCTCATAAGGCCCTTGATCTTGTGAAATATTTTCTTCTTGGGTCAGTTGTTAACTCCTCAAGTGCCGGACAGAATGAATGGGTCCTTGCCTACAAGGTGGAGGAGTCAGTGCACAGCTGGCTACCCTGGGTACTGTGCATGCTGCAAAGTAGCTCCCAGCAAAAAAGAGAGGTGTCTTGAGAGGAGAATCAGGTTTTCATTTGAAAGCTGGAGAAAGGATGGACTGCACAGACTGAAGCTATGTGAAGAAAGAAAAGAGCTGCCCAATTATTAGAAAGTGCTTGCTTTCTTTCAAATAATTTTTCAGCAATCTAACAAATCCTATCTAATAAGAGTAATATGCAAATTAACCATCACAAAGATGGTGGCACCCATAGCCATAAGATGGTGGTGCCCAGTCCTCTCAGCCCTGCCCAAGTCCCCCAGTCCTGGGGGATTGGCTGCTGAGAGCAGGCAGCATGAGCAGCCTGGCGGAATGCTTGCTTTATCGCCACTGCTAGGAGGCAAGCGTTCTGCGCCCAGCCACCAATGGGCCTCTGGCCAGTCTGGGGCATGGAATGCTTGCATAAGAAGAGAAGAAACCAGTGAGCTGAGCAGAGTCAAGTGGCCCCCAACTCCCCGGCAAGCTCAAGTCCCGGTGGCCAGAGGGTGGAGGGGGTGGAGGATAGTGTGACAGGTGGCAGAGGCACAGGGGTGAAAAGCCAGCCAAGAAAGAGGAAGGAAGCCCTTTTTCAGAGTTCCTGAGAACAGGGAGGGAAGTCATTTGTATTTCCCAGCCGTGGATGGGCCTCTAGCCAGGCTGCAGCATGGAACACTTGCATCGTCACCCCCCACTATGCCACACCACCACCCCCAGATGGGCCTCTGGGCAGCAGGCCTGGAGCGGCTAGGCCCCGCAAAGAGCTACTGGCGCATGGATTCGTGTACAGGGCTACTAGTAGTTGTATAAAGTGAAAGTTTTGAAAGAATTCAAACTGGGTGCAGAGTTCACTGTAATAAGTTGTCTGCATTTTAATTGTTTTTAAGTTTCTGAATATCGTTTTGGGGTTTTAGTTTTGTAACTAAATATATACGCAGCAAATCTGGACTTATTTATTTATTTGGATTTAGAAAGAGCTAGGAAACCCTCATTTCTTCTCTGAAACTATACTTCAAAAAAATCTTCCTTTATGAGTCTTGTAATTTATCATATGTTAAGATAGGATGTATTATCTATAACATAGTTGTTTAAATTTGAGTTGATAATCTGCAGTTAGATACTCAACAAAGCCTCTCACAATACAGCTTCAATTACCATTGTTGATTTATCTCAATAATTTCATGCACTTTAGCTAAACAGGACTCTTTTCTCCTGCATGTCTTCACTTTCCTCCCTCCATATTTCTGCCCCTGAAGCTTTCAGGTTTTGTTTGCTTTTTTCCTGAGTTAAAGACACCCTTGTTCTCTCATTTTCATTGGACAAAATTCCTATCATTATTTGACCAGCAGCAGAACTTAGTTTATATCCTCTCTGACCTTATTTTGTTTTATGTATTTTCAACATTATTTCCTTATCTTTTCATTTGGAAATAATTTCAAACTCACAGAAAAGTTGCAAAAATAATACAGAGCATAATACCCATTACACAGGCATACAGCTTTTTAAAAATTTATCTTTATTGTTGAAAGTATTACCGGTGTTCCCTTTTATTCCCCCAATGATCCCCTCCTCCCTACTCTTGCCGCCTCCCCAAGCCTTTACCGCACTATTGTCTGTGTCTATGGGTTATGCATATATGCATATATTAACCAAATTCTTTGGTTAATCTCTTCCTGCTGCACCCCCCTCGGGCTCCCCTGCCCCTTGCCCCCAAGCCCCACCTGCAGCCCAAATTCCCTCTAAGAATCCTCACTCTGTTGCATGTTTCAATGTCCCTGGATCTACTTTTTTTTTATTAGTTTATTTTATACATTAGATTCTACATATGAGTGGGATCATGTGATATTTGTTTTTCTCTGTCTGGCTTATTTGCTTAGCATAATATTCCCCAGGTCCCTCCATGTTGTTTCAAAGGTTAAGAGATCCTTCTTTTATACAGCTGCATAGTATTCCATTATATAAATGTACCACAGCTTTTTTATCCACTCGTCTACTGATGGGCATTTGGGCTGTTTCCAGATCTTAGCTATTATAAATAACTAGAGGCCCTATGTATGAAATTCTTGCAAGAGTAGGCCTTCCTTCCCCTGGCTGCCAGCACCGACTTCCCTCTGGCACCCGGGACTCCGGCTTCCCTGCGGCCCTGGCTTCGTCCAGAAGGACATTGGTCTAATTAGCATATTACCCTTTTATTATTATAGATGCTGCTATGAACATAGGGGTGCATATATTCTGTCTGATTGGTGTTTCAAGTTTCTTAGGATATATTCCTAGAGGTGGAATCATTGGGTCAAATGGCAATTTTATTTTTTATTTTTTGAGGAAACTCCACACTGTTTTTCATAGTGGTTGTACCAGTCTGCATTCCCACCAACAGTTTACTAGGGTTCCTTTTTCTCTGTATCCTCACCAGCACTTGCTGTTTGTTGATTTATTGATGATAGCCATTCTGGCAGGTGTTAGGTGGAATGTTCTTTTAATTTCCATCTCTCTGATGATTAGTAATGATGAGCATTTTTTTCATGTGTCTCTTAGCCATTTGTATGTCCTCTTTGAGAATGTGCTTATTTAGGTCTTCTGTTCAATTTTTTGTTGTTGTTCTTTTGTTGTTAATCCTCACCCCAGGATATTTTTTCCATTGAATTTTAGAGATAGTGCAAGGGAGATAGAGAGACACAGAGAGAAACATGGGTGTGAGAGAGGCACATTGACTGGTTGCCTCCTGCATGTGCTCCAACGGGGGCCAGGAATCAAGCCTGCAACCAAGGTATGTGCCCTTGACTGGAATTGAACCAATGACCCTTCTGTCCAGGGGCTGATGCTCTAACTATTGAGCTACACCAGCTACGGCTGCCCATTTTTTAATTGGATTTTTTGACTTCTTGGTGCTGAATTATGTAAGTTATTGTACATAGAATACCCTAAAGACTCCATCAAAAAGCTACTAGAGTTAATAAAAGAATTTGGCAATGTAACAGGAACAAAATTAATACCCAAAAATTGATGGCATTTTTATACACTCATAATAAACTCTCAGAAAGAAAAACTATAAAAAAACAACAACAATCCTATTTACCATTGCAACAAAAAATTAAGATACTTAGGAATAAACTTAACCAAGGAGGTAAAAGACCTGTACTCAGAAAACTACAGAATGTTGAAAAAAGACATAGAAGAAGATATAAACAAGTGGAATAATATACCATGTTCATTGATTGGTGGAATTAACATTAAAATGTCCATACTACCCAAAACAATCTATAGGTTCAATGCAATCCTTATTAAAATCCCAATGGCATTTTTCACGATCTAGAACAAATATTCCAAAAGTTTATATGGGATCAAAAAAGACCCTGAATAGCCCCAGCAATCTTGAGAAAGAACGAAGTTGGAGGGATCACAATGCTGGATTATCAAGCTGTACTATAAAGCCTCTGTAATCAAAACAGCTTGGTACTGGCACAAGAACAAGCATATAGATCAATGGAAAAGAACAGAGAACCCAGGAATCGATCCAAGTTATTATGCTCAGTTAATTTTTGACAAAGGAGGCAAGAGCATATAATGGAATAAAGACACTCATTTCAACAAATGGTGTTGGGATAATTGGACAGGTATATGCAAATAATTAAAACTAGACCACCAACTTACACCATACACAAGAATAAACTCAAAATGGATAAAAAACTTAAATGTAAGTCTTGAAACTATAAAAATTCTAGAAGAAAATGTAGGCAGCAAAAATATCAGACATCTCACATAGGAGAATTTTCACTGATACAACACCTAGGGCAAGAGAAACAAAGGAAAAAATAAACAAATAAAACTACATAAAAATAAAAAGCTTCTGCACAGCAAAAGAAACCAGCATCAGAATGAAAAGAGAGTCCACTGTATGGGAGAAAATATTTGCCAATGATACATCTGATAAGGGATTAATTTACAAAATATATAGGGTTACTATTTTCTTGTTGATTTTTTGTCTAGAAGATCTATCCAGTTATGTCATTGTGTTGTTAAATTCTCCTCTGTATTGCTATTGATTTCTCCCTTAACGTCCTCTAGAAGTCTTTTTATACACATGGGTGCTACCCTATATTTGTTGCATATATGTTTACCAGGGTTATTTAGCACTATGAAGTGGCCTTTATTGTCTCTTGTTATAGCCTTCATTTTGAAGTGTATTTTGTCAGTTATGAATATTACTATCCCAGTTTTTTGTGGTTTTTTTTTTTTTGGGGGGGGGGTTCATTTCCATTTGCATGGAAAAATTTTTTCCATCCCTTCACTTTCATCCTGTGTGAGTCTTTTGTTCTGAAGTGGGTTTCTTATAGATAGCATACAAATGGGTCATATTTTCTTATCCATTCAGCTACCTTATGTCTTTGGATTGGAGCATTTAAATTATTTACATTTAAGTTTATTATTAATAGGTACTTATTTGTTGCCATGTTTATTCTTTATTCTTGTGTTTTTCTCTCTCTCTCTCTCTCCATATCTCTCTCTCTCTCTTTTCTTCTTTCAACAAGTCCCTAAAGAATTTCTTGCAGTGCTAGTTTGGTTGTAATAAACTCCTGTAGCCTTTTTTTTTTTTTTTTTTTTTTTTGGTCTGTGAATCTATTTATTTTAATTTTGAATGATAGCCTTGCTGGATAGAGTAGTCTTGGATTCAGTCCCTTGCTTTTCATTACTTTGTATACTTCGTGCCACTTCCTTTTGGCCTGAAGTATTTCTATTGAGAAATCAGCTGACAGTCTAATGGGAGTCTCTTGTTGATAACTCTCTGTCTCTCTCTGGCAGCCCTAAAGATTCTTTGTCTTTAACATTTGCCATTTTAATTATGATGTGTCTTGGTGTAGGTCTTTTTGGGTTCACCTTAATTAGGACTCTCTGTGTTTCTTGGACTTGAGTCATACAACTTTTAACATTTGCAAAATTTGTTGTATCTCTTCCTTTCTCTGTTTGTGTGTTATGTATAATATTTCCACCCTGAACTTTTTTAGGATAGGTTGCCTTTATCAAGCCCCTTTATCCTTTAACATCTCAGTATGTATTTCCTAAGAATAAAGCTATAATTTTATGCAACCATGGTACAGTTACCAAATTCAAGACATTTAGGCCATAGCCTGTTTGGTTCAATGTATAGATCATTGACCTGTGGACTGAAGGGTCCCAGGTTAGATTATGGTCAAGGCACATGCCAGGGTTGCAGACTCAATCCCCAGTAGGGGGTGTGCAGGAGGCAGCCGATCAATGATTCTTTCTCATCATTGATGTTTCTATCTCTCTCTCCCTCTCCCTCCCACTCTGAAATCAATAAAGATATATTTTTTAAAAAAAGAAATTTAGTATTGATATGATATGTCTTATCTAAGCTGTCCATATTCCAATTTATTAAATTATTCTAACAAAGTTATTTATAATTTTTTTTACCTCCAGTGCAGGACCCAGTCTAAGAGCACATATTACATTAATATTATATTTAATCTAAGTCATATCATTAGTTGTCATTTATCATTGCAACTATAAGCAATCTGAAGGTAGTCATTTAAGAACATATAAAATCCTGCTCTTCATCACATTCTTCCCCCTAGATTTAGCATCCATTGATGATTCTCACTCACATAAATAAATATGATAACTGAAAAATTATCATTACTCCATCAACATTTATTTGTCTAAATTATCCTTTAAGAAAGATCTCTCACTCTTTCATTTTTATTTATTATCTAATTATCAGTACAGACCTATAGATTCCTATTTTATTCAATGGGTTACTTTCATACATTTTATTGCTTAAAATTTTCCAAGGAGAATCCAAGATGGAGGTGTAGGTAAACACCTAAACTGCTGCCTCCCACAACAATTTCAAAAATACAACTAAAAGACAAAACATCTATCACCCAGAACCACGGGAAATCTGGCTGAGTGGAAGTTCTACAACTAGAAGGAAAGAGAAAGAGCATTGAGACGTGCACGAGCGCTGAAAAGCTGAGGTACGGAGGCGCGGGATCCGGGCTGGCGGCGCGCGTTGTTTTTTTCAACCCAAAGGGAGACAAGCCCCCGATTACTCTGAAATACAGTTTCTGGGGAGACACAGGGGACCCAAACTCCTATGGGGAGAAGCTGGACTGTCTGCCAGTGAGGGTGGCTTGCTTGCAGAGCTGCGCGCAGGAATTGTTTACGGCACTGGGGCACGGGACTGCCGACAGGGACGCAGAGCCGGCTAACTAGCAGCCATTGCTGTTTGCCACGCCCTAGCCTAGTGACGCCCTGAGACCCGCCCTGCACAACCTACAAACCCACCCAAGCTCCAAGCAGCGGCTTTTGCATAAGAAAGCCCTGCCCTATCGCAGCTTAACCTAGCAAACTTGCAGCCCGGGTCAGACAGCTCCAGACAGCTCCAAAACCTCCAAACCCCAAGCAAAGAGGAGAAAACTGTAGCTCTCACTGTAGCTCCTGCTGGGTGGCCTCAGACAGTAGCTGACCTGCACCCCATTGGAGATCCAGAAGCCAGTGTACCTAGTGGTCAGTGTGAGACACCAGATTTCAACTCCTCACATCCATAAGTGACACATTCAAGAGGCAGACTCAGTGAGCACCAAAGCCCCACTGAAACAAGTCCTGCCCCATAAGCGTGTCTTCAGCGCAGCAGTTCTTCCATTATAGACACAGGGAGTACTCACAGCTAATTGGCCTGGAGGTCAATTCCTCCCAGTGTACCAATAGCAATTAAGGCTTAACTACACCAAGACTTTGCACTCAGCCCACAAAGGGGTGTACCAAGAGCATCCACCTCATGTGATTGAGAAGGCTGAGCTACTGCCCCCTATAGATCACCTACCACTCAAAGCCACTCCATCAACACAAGGAAGCAGCCAAAATGTGGAGACAAAGAAACATGTCACGAATGAAAGAAACGGAGGAAAGCAAACTACTGGATGACATAGAGTTCAGAACCACATTTATAAGGTTACTCAAGAATCTTCTTAAAACCGCTGAGAAACTTGATGAGACCTTTAAGGATATTAATGAGAATGTCAAAAAAATGGAAAAGGATCAGTCAGAAATGAAGCATACACTGTCTGAAATAAAGAATATACAGAAACTCAACTGTAGATCAACGTACCCCAAGAATCAAACCAAAGATCTGAAATATGTGGAAACAAAAAACATCCAACCAGAAAAACAAAAAGAAAAAAGAATCCAAAAATATGAAGATAGTGTAAGGAGCCTCTGGGACAACTTTAAGCGAACCAACATCCGGATTTTTGGGGTGCCAGAAGAAGGGAGAGAGCAAAATATTGAAAACCTATTAGAAGAAATAATGACAGAAAACTTTCCCTACCTGGTGAAAGAAATAGACGTACAAGTTCAGGAAGCGCACAGAACCCCATACAAGAGGAATCCAAAGAGGACCACACCAAGACACATCATAATTAAAATGCCAAGGGCAAAAGACAAAGAGAGAATATTAAAAGCAGCAAGAGAAAAACAGTTAATTACCTATAAGGGAGTACCCATACGACTGTCAGCTGATTTCTCGGCAGAAACTATGCAGGCCAGAAGGGAGTGGCAAGAAATATTCAAAGTGATGAACAGCAAGAACCTACAACCAAGATTACTCTACCCAGCAAAGCTATCATTCAGAGTTGAAGGTCAGATAAAGAGCTTCACAGACAAGAAAAAGCTAAAGGAGTTCATCACCACCAAACCAGGATTACACGAAATGCTGAAGGGTATTCTTTAAGAAGAGGAAGAAGAAGAAAAAGGTAAAGATAAAAATTATGAACAACAAAATGACATCAAATACATACCTACCAACAAGATTAAGATTGTTCTTAATCACTTTCTTACTTATTGGCATAGCAAGATGGTCTAGGCTCATCTTGTGCCTTCCCTGTCACACCCCTGCAATCTACCATTTATTCATTCTTATCACAAAAATCATTTTAGTATCTGCCATTACCACACACTCTCCTACGCTTCATAGGTATGGTGATGAGAAAAACTTGACATTGTCCTTTTTTTAATGGAACTTACAGTAACTAAATGACATGCACATTAATTTTATTCTTTCTCCATATCTCACAATTATTCATCCAACCCTATATGAAGTACATGAATTTCTCACAACTTGGGTTGCATGTTTATTGAATGAATCTTAAGTTAATTTCTGGTTATCTCCAAATTTATCTCTTATCCAAATCTATGGCAGGGTGATCCATCAGGCCTGTAAGAAGTAACTTGGAGTCTGAAGTTGTCTTCAACCAGCAGGGAAGGTTTTTCCAGGGAGCTCCATCCTGGGATGGGAGCTCACCTAAATGTCTCCTGCTCACTGTCCCAGACTTACATTGGGGTCACATTGGCTGTGAGGAACACAGGGTATTGGATTGACACTTTAAGGAGGAGTCTGTAATGCCCAAGCCAGAGATCTGGGTTAATCAAGAACAGTATTGCTGAAAAGCCAAAAGTTCTGCAGTCCCATATTATGTGATTCTCCATCTGGCTTCCTGTGCTTTAGCCATAATAGTTTCCTTTCCACTCCTTGGAAAAGCTAACCTCCATCCCACCATAGGGTCTCTGTGCTCTTCTCCACCCTTGGATTAACATGAATAAAGCATCTCTGACATCCTACCAAGGTCCCTCAGTTTGTTCATTCCTTAAACATGACCTTTAAGTTTGCAGTATAGAACCTTGAAGAACATGGTAGGAGCTTAGATTTTTTATTCAAGGTTAATAGATTATGGAGGAGAAGAAGAAGAAGAAGAAGAAGAAGAAGAAGAAGAAGAAGAAGAAGAAGAAGAAGAAGAAGGAGGAGGAGGAGGAAGAGGAGGAGAAGGAGGAGGAGGGGGACCATCATTACATTTAAGGTAATTGACTATAGATGTACCCTCTCACTTGAGCTAAAAATGTAACCACCTAGATTGGAATCCAAGATGGTGGCGTAGGTAAACACCTAAACTGCTGCCTCGCACAACAATTTAAACTGCAACTAAAAGAAAAAACGTCTATCACCCAGAACCACGGGAAAGCTGGCTGAGTGGAAGTTCTACAACTAGAAGGAAAGAGAAAAGAGCACTGAGACGTGCACCAGCGCTGAAAAGCTGAGGTACGGAGGCGCGTGATCCGGGCTGGCTGCAGGCATTGCTTTTTTCAACCCAAAGGGGAGACAAGCCCCCGATTACTCTGAAATACAGTTTCTGGGGAGACGTGGGGGACCCAAACTCTTACGGGGAGAAGCTGGATTGTCTGCTACCGGGTCAGAAAGTGAGGGGGGCCTGCTTGCAGAGCTGCGCACAGGAATAATTGTTTATCTGCACTGGGGCACGGGACTGGACGCAGTCGGAGAAACAGAGCTGGCTAACTAGCAGCCATTGCTGTTTGCCACGCCCTAGCCTAGTGACGCCCTGAGACCCCGCCCCACACAACCTACAAACCCACCCAAGCTCCAAGCAGCGGCTTTTGCATATGAATGGACTGCCCTATCTATCGCAGCTTAACCTAACAAACTTGCAGCCCGGATCAGACAGCTCCAAAACCTCCAAACCCCAAGCAAAGAGGAGAAAACTGTAGCTCTCACTGTAGCTCCTGCTGGGTGGACTCAGACAATAGCTGACCTGCACCCCATTGGAGATCCAGAAGCCAGTATAGTGGTCAGTGTGAGAAACCAGATTTCAACTCCTCACATCCATAAGTGACACATTCAAGAGGCAGACTCAGCGAGCACCAAAGCCCCACTGAAACAAGTCCTGCACCATAAGCGTGTCTCCAGCACAGCAGTTCTTATAGACACAGCGAGTCCTCAAAGCCGATTGGCCTGGAGGTCAATTCCTCCCAGCATACCAACAGCAATTAAGGCTTAACTACACCAAGACTTTGCACTCAGCCCACAAAGGGGTGTACCAAGAGCATCCACATCAGGTGATTGGGGAGGCTGAGCTACTGCCCCCTATAGGTCACCTACCACACAAAGCCACTCCATCAACACAGGGAAGCAGCCAAAATGTGGAAACAAAGAAATATGTCACGAATGAAAGAAACGGAGGAAAGCAAACTACTGGATGACATAGAGTTCAGAACCACATTTATAAGGTTACTCAAGAATCTTCTAAAAACCGCCGAGAAACTTGATGGCACTTCTGAGGAGCTTAGTGAGGCCTTCAAGGACCTTAATGAGAATGCCAAAAAAATGGAAAAGGACCAGTCAGAAATGAAGCATACACTGTCTAAAATAAAGAATATACAGAAACTCAACTGTAGATCAATGTACCCCAAGAATCAAACCAAAGATCTGAAATATGAGGAAACAAAAAACACCCAACCAGAAAAACAAAAAGAAAAAAGAATCCAAAAATATGAAGATAGTGTAAGGAGCCTCTGGGACAACTTCAAGCATACCAACATCTGAATTTTTGGGGTGCCACAAGAAGAGAAAGAGCAAAATACTGAAAACCTATTAGAAGAAATAATGACAGAAAACTTTCCCTACCTATTGAAAGAAATAGACTTACAAGTTCAGGAAGCGCACAGAACCCCATACAAGAGGAACCCAAAGAGGACCACACCAAGACACATCATAATTAAAATGCCAAGGGCAAAAGACAAAGAGAGAATCTTGAAAGCAGCAAGAGAAAAACGGTTAGTTATCTACAAGGGAGTACCCATACAACTGTCAGCTGATTTCTCAACAGAAACTATGCAGGCCAGAAGGGAGTGGCAAGAAATATTCAAAGTGACGAACAGCAAGAACCTACAACCAAGATTACTCTACCCAGCAAAGCTATCATTCAGAGTTGAAGGTCAGATAAAGAGCTTCACAGACAAGAAAAAGCTAAAGGAGTTCATTGCCACCAAACCAGGATTACATGAAATGCTGAAGGGTATTCTTTAAGAAGAGAAAGAAGAAGAAGGTAAATATAAAAATTATGAACAACAAAATGACATCAAATACATACCTACCAACAAGTGAATCTAAAAATCAAGTGAATAAAAATCTGAAGAACAGAATGGACTGGTGAATATAATAGAATCAGGGACATAGAAAGGGAGTGGACTGATGACTCTCAGGGGAAGCAGGTGTGAGGGGTGCGGGAAGAGATTGGACAAAAATCTTACTCCTATGGATGAAGACAGTGGGGGGGGGGGCGGGTAAGGGCATGGGGTGAGGTGGGGAATCAGGTGGAGGGGAGCTATGGGGGAAAAAAAAAAAGAGGAACATCTGTAATAATCTGAACAATAAAGATTTATTAAAAAAACAATGTAACCACCTAGATGAAAATGTTAGTACTCTGACCTTTATAATGTAGCAGATTTACTTGCAATCTGAAAACCTAGAAATAAACAAACCATTACACACAGATTCAAAATAAATTAGATGTCTGATGGTGAAGGCTTTAAGCAGAACCTCCTGTCTTTCTTAGGGATGCAACGTCCTATTTTGGTCATGCTGTTTGAAACTATTAGTGTGACTGTTAGGTACACATCAGGGGTTTTTGAGAATATACTTGACAACATTTAATATAGATGAAACATACACAGTTGTGCAAAACTGAATGCAAAAGGGCAGATGACTAAAAAAAGTTTGTGTTATAATGTTTAATTTTTAAGACCTTTCTCTCCATAACTACCACATTTATATGGAAAGTGGTAGGAAGCAGCAAAATGTCCCAGAAGAAATGGTATTCTGGAGACATTTAAGCATCTGAATTTTTGGAAATTAAAGCCTTGAAAAAAATGTGATCAATCATTCTGGAAATTGGATGGTAAAATAATCAAATTGCTATTGATTTATTCACTAACCAATAAAAGTATCTATAATCAAGACTGGAGAAATTGGCCTCTAAAAATTAGATATGAAGAAAGGTTTTTAAAAATTATTTTTCTGATTATAAAAACAACACATTAAAAAAACTGAATAAGTTAAGTTGTAAAAAGAATATAAATAAATTTGCTACAATCTCATCAGCCACCTTTATAATCATTTTTTATTTTGAGCAGTGTTACTTGTCATTAAATATTCTTCAAAACCATGATTTTTAGTGCCTATGTGTTATCATGGCATACACCTGACTTATTCCTGGTTTGGGAAATGTAGGTTGCTTACCAATTTTTTTTCAAAATGAATAATGTTGTGGATTTTGGTTTAAAAAATGTCAGATTAGCCCTTTAGCCCTCCGCTTCCCCAAATCCTATTAAAATATCAGTAAAAGGGCATTAATACAAAGGAAAAAGAGAGTGCAAGAGGGAGACCTCAGCAAATTAAATATTTAAATACATTTTTTTGGAAGCTAGAAAGAGGATAGAGTAGATTAACTGGTCTAGAAGACCAAAAAATAAAATGGCCTGAGGTCTATAGAGAAGATTCCAATAAGAAGCCAACCAGTTGACCCTGACAAAAGCTGAGAGCTCCACCCTTGGAAATATATTGCTATTTCTTCCCTGTAGATAAACTTTCTTAAACCTCTCTCTCTCTCTCTTTCTCTCTCAACACCCAGTCAAGAATGACAATAAATTTCTAACCTTGATTAAGTTATGAATTCATAAGCTCTCAAAGGGCCACTTGCAGAGAGTGCTAGGTCAGAAGAGAGAATATACTGGTTGGCACTGGTTATTTGGGGAGGACCCTTTAATGTGAAGTAGGAAATAGAGAATAGGCACCTCCTGTATTGTGATCTTTCCCTCCTCCACTAATTCTCAGTTCCCATGTCAAGTTTCTCATGAGTTCTCATTTTGAGTCACAAAACTACAAGTTGCCTTTTAGGGTATTTAAACACTTATTCCAATTTATTACTCTGTGATATTCCATTTCACTAGACCCCCACCTCTAAGCCCACTGCCCTTCTTCATGCATGCAATGTAGAATATCCCATATAATAAAAGCCCAGTGATTAAAACAGTGGAATGACCAGAGACCAGAACAATCATGGCCCCTCGCCCTGGCTGGCCCTGTCCCCCAGGGAGTGGTTAGGGGTGATCAGGCAGGCAGGCAGAGTGGTTAGGGGTGATCAGGCAGGCAGGCAGAGTGGTTAGGGGCAATCAGGCAGGCAGGTGAGTGGTTAGGGGTGATCAGGCAGGCAAGCAGAGTGGTTAGGGGTGATCAGGCAGGCAGGTGAGCAATTAGGAGCCAGCAGGCCCAGATTGCGAGAGGGATGTCCTACTGCGGGTTTAGGCCCGATTGACAGGGGTCACGGGATCGGGCCTACACAGGCAGTCAGACATCCCCTGAAAAGTGCTGGGTTGCGAGAGGGTGCAGGCCAGGCTGGGGGACCCCCACCCATGCACAGATTTTGTGCACTGGGCCTCTAGTATTTCATAATATATTTAGTACATATGTTGAAAATCTTTAAACATCCAATTTTTCATCATGGCAGTAACTATAAATCTATTTATGTGACTTTGAAAGTAGCCCAGCTATCACCAGTGAGCTTAATAAAAGCTTCTGATGATAGAGTAAGTGGTTTTTATCATGTTCAAATCTGAGTGCTTGGTTTTTGACACTTTTCCTTGGTGTAGATAACACCATGCTTGAAGGCTTTCCACCTCCCTGGTATCATAGCTCTTCTATTACTGCATTTATCACTTGACATTGTAACTATTTGTTCACAGAACTGTCTCACTCACTAGCCTATGAGATCACTGAGGTCAGAAATTGTATTTTCATTCCTTCATCACATATTTTTTAGCACCTGCTACATATTACACAGTGGAATAGGAACAGGAAATACAATTATTAGCAAGGTAAACATGATTTATTTAGGTGAATACAGTGTGATCGGAACTCCAGATTGGTACATTAGTTAGCTGTGGCCATAGTAATGTTGTATAGCAAGCCATCCCACAACTCGGCGGCTTACAAAAGCAGGCATGTATTCTCCTGCCCACACGTCTGCAGGTTCTCTATAGTTTGCTTGATGCAGGATGGGTGCCTACGGGAGGTGATGCTTCAGTCTAAAGATTTGGCTGAGCCTGTCTCCTCACTGAGTTGGGTTCAAGTATAAGACCCTTGTACTCATTCTGGGGCACAGGCTCTTCAGATCATGCTCTCCTCGTGGTGGATCACTGGCATACAAAATATCAAATACACTAAATCCTCTGCTCCATAATATATATTAACTTTTTTTCCTCTTTTTTTTCTATTGATTTCAGAGAGGAAGAGAGAGGGAAAGAGAGATAGAAACATCAATGATGAGGGAGAATCATTGATTGGCTGCCTCCTGCATGCCCCCCACTGGAGATCAAGCCCGCAACCTGGGCATATGCCCTGACTGGGAATTGAACTGGTGACTTCTTGGTTCCTGGGTCAATGCTCAACTGCTGAGCCATACTAGGCTGGGCTACATTAACTTTTTATTGACCAAAGCAAGTCACCCAACCAGGCTCAGCATCAGTACAGCAAGAAAGTGGACATTGTGGGAGGTCACTGCAAAGTTACAGAGTGAGGTGCAGATGTAGACTTATAATAAGACTAGAGGCCCGGTGCACAAAATTCATGTACGGGTATGGTGCCTAGTCTGGCCAGCAATCAGGACCAATCGGTTGCCCGCCTCCCTGCCTCCTCCTTCCCTTGCTGCCCACGCACACACCACCATTGTGCAGTTCCTCCCACCTCCCCACCTCCCCACCTCCCCACCTCTTCCTTCCCTCACTCCCTCAGCACCCCACCACTGCTGCTGGTCACCTGCCATGTTCCACACCACCCTCAGTGGTCAGTGCACGTCATAGTGAGTGATCAAACTCCCGGTCTCCCGGTCTCCCGGTCAAACTCCCGAGGGGACACTTTGCATATTAGCTTTATAGATAGATAGATAGATAGATAGATAGATAGATAGATAGATAGATAGATATAGATAGATATAGATATAGATATAGATATAGATATAGATATAGATATAGATATAGATATAGATATAGATATAGATATAGATATAGATATAGATATAGATGGGTGTCAAGAACTGCGAAATATCATTCAGTCTTCTAAATTAGTTTTTTGTTATAGCTATCATATGCTGTACTGTTGTTCCTCTTTAATCACTCATCAAGCTTATAAATACCTTATTCACCATTTGTCTCCCTACTCTTCTGTAAGCTCCATAAAGGCAGAGATCTTGCCTGATTTACTCACTAATTACTCACCATATTATCCTATATACATAGGAAATGCTTAATAAATTAGTATTGCATTAAATTGAATGGGTAAGTGTCATTATAAGGAAGTTCAGAGAGCTAATAGATCATATGGAACAGAGGTTCTTTACATTAACTGCTGACTAGTATCACCTGGGGAACTTTATAAACTCTGTAGGCCTGTGCCCCACCCAGAACAATTACAGCAGAAACTTCTAGTTTTGACCTCTGAAAGTGGAGACTGGCATGTTTCAGACACATACCAGGTGATTCCAACATGTAGCCAGGGATAGGAAACACTGATGTGGGGAACTCCTAACTTGGATTTGGGCAGTCAGGGGAGAGTTTGTGAAGGCAGTGGCACTTCAGCAAAGACTACTCCTGGACTGATAAAGTAGCTTTTGGCCCAGTGTGGGGCATCATGGGGTTGGGGAAGAAGGGGGAGTTTAAGGGTGGCTAGAAGCGGAGATTTTTAACAGAGGGTGTTGTCTGTGCCATGGCACTGAGGTAAGAGAGAGCTATTTTCCTTGTGGTCTAAATCAGGGTGAGTGACTTGTGCAGAGACTAACAAAAGTAGCTCTGTGCAGGATTCTGAGATAAAATGACCAGAAAAACTTAGGATTTGGGGGGAAATCCTTCCAAACAAGGAAGCAGAGAGGTTTCTAAGGAAGGGTCCTACCCAATCTGAGTGACTTCCCTTGGCTGCTTGTCCGGGTGAGGCTTTTGTTTAGTGAAGCTTTTGCCTGCGCTTATTTTTGTTGCTGCTGTTACTGTGCTGAACTCTTCCCAGCTCTTTTTTGTTTATGTAACTCTTGAGACAACCATTTCCTTTCTAGGTATGGCAATCTTCCCTCAAAACATTTCTGTTCATTATGACCGCTGGGCTATATGGTAAGGGTGGACCAGCAAATTGTGTGTGTGTGTTTTTCCCCCTCGGTTGTCAATATCTATAATAATAAAAGGGTAATATGCTAATTAGACCGAACATCATTCTGGACATCCTTCAGGACGAAGCTGGGGCCAAGGGAAGCCCGGCTCCCAGGTGACAGAGGGAAGCCAGTGCAGGCAGCCGAGGGAAGGAAGGCATACTCTTGCATGAAATTCGTGCATGGGGCCTGTAGTAAGAAATAATCATACCAAGAGCATTTCACCTTTTAAAAAAATTTCTCTTCAGGATAGACTTCATGAAAGCCAATATTTTTCCTTTATAGAGCTATATGATGAATTCATTTTTTCTTTTTTTTTAATCAGTAAAAGCTTGTTGCTCTTGTCAAAATGATGTACTTTCTTGCATTCAATCATGAGAAATATTTATCTATAATATTTTCTCTTTTTTAATATATTTTATTGATTTTTTACAGAGAGGAAGGGAGAGAGATAGAGAGTTAGAAACATCCATGAGAAACATTGATCAGCTGCCTCCTGCATGCCCCCTACTGGGGATGTACCCGCATCCCACGTACATGCCCTTGACCAGAATCAAACCTGGGACCTTTCAGTCCGCAGGCTGATGCTCTATTCACTGAGCCAAACCGGTTTCGACTATAATGTTTTCTTATCTTAACAGGAAGCATCGAGCTAAAATTGCAATTTCAATTTTTGCCTAGATTTGGGATATAATTCTCTTCCCACTTATCCAATTTTAATTCTTCACTTTTATCTTTAGCAATTCTACTTTACATGTGTCTTCAGTGATAATCTACCTAAAATACTTTTTTGAAGCAAGAAGATCACAGATAACCAGGTAAAGTTCTCAGAACTCTTACTAGATGCTGTAGCAGATAAGACTCATTCGCTGACAGGAATTTTCAGTCTAATAAATATTGGAAGAAGAATTTGGCATATAAGTGCAGTAACAAAAGGCTTATCATTTTTCAGGCCTCAAATTATTTTTACAATTGATCTAAAGCTGAAAATGTATTTCCATGCATTCTATCTTAACATCAAAGTTATACCCATTTTTTAAATTAAAATTCTTCCAAACTGTACCCAGAATGTTCTTTTCCAGGATAATCTGGGGGAAAAAAAATACACACACACACACACACACACAATATATATATATATGGGTATATATACAGATATACAAAGGTAGCAGTAGTTAATATTTCCAATACATCATTGTAAATGTTGGCAGATATGAGATGTTTACTTGTAGCAGTTCCAATTGGAAGGTATATGGGCACTAATATTGAAATAGTAAATGTATAAGTAATGGGTGCTGCTGCCTTTTGCAGCTTTACAGAGAAAACAGTATAAATAGAAATCAAGTAATTTTGAGAATAACTAAGAAGACTGAGCACCCAGCTCCGGGGTTCAATAAACCAGCAAGTGGAGACTTCCCAAATAATAAAAGAGGCCATTCTAGATCCCAACACCAAGGTTGAGCTCTAATCTACCACCTTCTAATAAAGAGTAATTTTTTAAACCCTCAAAAAAATATTCCTTGCCACAGTTCTACCTCCTGAATCCAATTAGCAATTTCATTACCTCATTTTATTAACATCTATTAATCTTGAAAAACATATTACTGCCATTCTATTGATCCTTTCTGGTCTGTATTTATTAGCAGGAAAGCTTATTATTTCTATTTGCTAACGTGAAACAAATGATTTAAGGCAAGACACTTAGCATGAAAAACTCACGGACTTCCACCTAAGTAAGTAATTGCAAAAGAGCAGGTGCATCTCAATAGCACCGGTAAACATGCTGTTACAGACCAGTCAATAGTGTAAAGGCTAAGTTAAAGGACTTTGTCAGAATTACACTTTATCTTAAATTTAATTTCTGCTTTATGTCATTTTCCATAAAATAATTCTGAAAAATTGAGGTTTATTTTATTCTATTCCTGCTAATAGGAGGTTGATATCCTATATAATAAAGAGGTAATATGCTAATTGACCATCACTCCAACACACAAGATAGCCACCCCATGTGGTCAAAGATGGCTACCCCCATGTGGACACAAGATGGCTGCCACAAGATGGCCAGCAGGGAGGGCAGTTGGGGAGACCTGGCCTGCAGAGGAGGATAGTTAGGGACAACCAGGCCAGCAGGGAAGGGCAGTTGGGGGTGACCAGGCCAGCAGGGAAGGGCAGTTGGGGGTGACCAGGACAGCAGGGAAGGGCAGTTGGGGGTGACTAGGCCTGCAGGGGAGGGCAGTTGGGTAGGAACCAGGCTGGCAGGGGAGGGCAGTTAGGGGCTATCGGGCTGGCAGGGGAGCAGTTAGGCATCAATCAGGCTGGCAGGGGAGTGGTTAGGGGGTGATCAGGCTGGCAGGCAGAAGTGGTTAGGGGCAATCAGGCAGGCAGGTAGGCAGGCGAGCGGTTGGGAACCAGTAATCCTGGATTGTGAGAAGGATGCTAGATTGGAGATGGTGTAGGCTGGGCTGAGGGACATCCCCCACCCCCGTGCACGAATTTTGTGCACCAGGTCTCTAGTGATTTAAATAACATTCTGTACTGTGTGTTTTAATATCACGTTCAGTATTCCCATTGGTACAGTCCCTAGCCAGTTTTGCTCAGTGGATAGAGTATCTGCCTGTGGACCAAAGGGTCCAGGGTTTGATTCCATGCAAGGGCATGTACCTTGTTTGCTGACTTCTTCCCAGCCCAGGCCCTGGTCAGGGCTCCTGGAGGAGACAACCAATCAATGTGTTTCTCTCACAGGATGTTTCTTTCTCTCTTTCCCTCTCCCTAAAAATCAATGGAAAAATATCCTCAGGTGAGGATTAGCAAAAACAAAACAAACAAACAAACAAACAACAAAACAAAACAACAGAAGGGATTGATGTTTACTAAGTCAGCCCCCACCTGCCCTAGACTTTTAGTAACATAGCTAAAAATATCAGTGAATCAAGATTAACAGGTCTTAGATGGATTCCTGCAACAGAGAGGAATTGACAGGTGTGCTCCAACCACTAAGACGAGGAAAAAACAGTCCAGAGATGGAAGACGCTGACAATGCCTTGCCACGCGAGCAGTCAGCAGCTGTGCACCACTGCAGGTTACCTAGGACCAAACCAGAGAGGGTCGGACCTGCATTGCCAACATGTGCCCACCATCCAGATATCATTGCTGACGTGTACACATAAGGAACTGTTAGACATTGAAACGGGGACTCAGAACTGTTGGACATTGAAACTGGGACTCAAACATTTTTTTGTTTTGTCTTGTTTTGTTATTATATGTTTATTTCCAGTCTGCAAAGGCAAAACTTTTTAAAGGAAAGAAATGGTGGGGAAAAGATACAGAGGCAAAGAAGCATTGAACAGACTGTCAAACTACATTGGGAAGACAGGGGAGGTTGGGCGAGGGGGGCTGTTAAGAGACCAACCGAAGGACTTGTACGCAAGCATATAAGCACAACCAATGGATATAAGACACTGGGGCGGGGGGGGAGGGTGGGCAGGTGAAGGCATGTACTGGGGGGTAGGGGAGGTCGGGGGGAGATCAATGGGGGAAAAAAAGGAGACGTATGTACTACTATTTGTAATACCTAAAACAATAAAAAATGGTAAAAAAAAAAAAAAAAAAAAAAAAGATTAACAGGTCTTGACCCGAACCGGATTTACAGAAAACACCCCAAACATTTGTCTCCAGAGGCAATAACCTTTACAACTACCTATAGGAACATTGTAGAGTGCCCAGATCATTTTGTTCAACAGGTGCTGCATTTCCCAAATAGGGGAAGCATGAAAGTTCTTTTTGTATTTTTTATTTGATTAGAAGTCTCCAGTAAACTGTTCTATGGTTATTCCTTTCACACCAGTTCCTATTCCTTGGGACAAACACAGGAACTGCAGGAGTCAGATCAACCACATGTTCTGAAGAAGCTGGAAAGTTTCTGCTTCTGTGGATGTAGAAAAATCCCGCTTGATCCCTCTAC